>CM059046.1:10430784-11747888 GCA_030279155.1 Forsythia viridissima | reverse complement strand
TTTAGACTATTTCCAATATGTCAATGTGGTGGAATGAAGGCTCTGATGGATTATCAACAACAAGATTATACCCTTTGGTTTCTCATGGGTCTGAATGATTATTATGGTCAAGTTAGGTCTCAATTTCTCATGATGGATCCTTGCGTCCTATTAGTAAGGTGTTTTCTCTTGTTATTCAAGAAGAAAGGCAAAGAAGATTGACTTTCTCTCCAATCCTACCTAGTGCAGCTGCTTAGCTTCTCCTAACAATTCTAACAATATCAAAGGGAAGAAAGATAAGCCAACATGTATTCATTGTGGATATCTTGGACACACCATTGACAAATGTTATAAACTTCATAGATATCCACCTGACTGGAAATCAAAGAAAAAAGACACTACTGATGTGGAAAAGAAAAGCAAGATCATTACCAAAATTACTCTCACAACACTGCAGGATGTCAGCTCATCAATTTTCCATGGGATCAGATCAAAACATTGAGGTTGGAAGCAATACTTCATCTAATAAACTATCTGCCAATCAATGTCAAAAATTGATTTCATTCCTCACTAGTCAGTTGCAGACTATCTCACAAGAATCTTTAGATCAACCATCCTACTCTAACTTTTCTGGTATAACTTATTTTATACCTAGTCATGCTTGGATTCTTGATACAAGAGCTACACATCATGTATACGATGACTTGAGTTTATTCAGTTCTTTTGATAAATCTTTTTTTGCCTCACATGTTTCCTTGCCTAATGGTTAAAAGGCTAATATTTCCAAAGATGGTACAATAATGCTTTCTCCCCAAAATTGTGTTGTCCAAAGTCCTATATGTGCCAAGTTTTCAATACAACCTGATCTCAGTCAGTGATCTCACTATAGATGTTTGTTGTTCCTTGATTCAGGAAAACTCTCCAACCTCTCAGAATGGGAAGGGTAGAAGTGTGGGCTACTTGTACTACCTCAGGCTTCCAACATTGAAGAATAAAAGTGAAAGCAAACCTCTAGATATTTCCATTTCATCTACATCATGTACTGAGGACCTATGGCATTCTAGACTTGGACACTCCTCATTTGTAATAAAACATTAGCAAGACAAAGGTTTAGTGTTCAATCACAGAATAGAGAAATATTTCCATTGTTCTATATGTCATTTATCTAAGTAAAGAGGTTTATCATTCAATTGAAACAACAATCTTTCAGATAATTTGTGTAGTCTACTTTGATGATATCTTAGTGTATAGTAAGAACTTAGATGAGCATATTGATCGATTGCGTTGTGCTTTATGTTTTAAGGAATGAAAAACTGGAATGAAAAACTATATGATAATCTTAAAAAGTGTACCTTTTGCATAGAACAAGTTATTTTTCTTGGCTATGTTGTTAGCGCAAACGGTATTGAGGTAGATGAAGTAAATATTAAAGCTATTAAGGAGTGGCTAACGCCTAAAAGTGTCACTAAGGTGAGAAACTTTCATGGTTTAGCTAGCTTTTATAGGCGTTTAGTTAAAGATTTTAGCACGCTTGCTACACCACTTACTGAAATTGTAAAGAAAAGTGTTGGGTTTAATTGGGGCATTGAGCAAGAAAAATCTTTTAATGTTATTAATGATAGATTATGTTCTGCACCTGTTTTAGCACTATCTAACTTTTACAAAACTTTTGAGATTGAATGTGATGACTTATGAATAGGTATTGGAGCTGTGTTGATGCATGAGAAAACACTAATAGCCTATTTTAGTGAAAAATTAAGTGGGGCAGCTTTGAATTATCCAATATATGACAAAGAACTATACGCATTGGTGAGAGCATTGGAGACTTGGCAACATTACCTATGGCCAAAGGAGTTTATTATCTATACCAACCATGAGTCCCTAAAGCACCTGAATAGGCAAGGTAAGTTGAATAGGAGGCATGCCAAATGGGTAGAATTCATTGCGACTTTTCCACACGTAATTCACTACAAACAAGATAAGAAAAATGTTGTGGCTGATGTGTTGTCTAGAAGGTACACCCTCGTTTCTACTTTAAATGCCCGGTTTATGAGATTTGAGTACACTAAAGACTTGTATATTAGTGTAATGACTTTGCTTGTGTGTACGGGGCGTGTGAGAAGACAACTTTTGGAAAGTTTTATAAACTAGATGTCTACTTGTTTAGAGAAAATAAATTGTGTGTGCCTAATAGTTCTATGCGCGAGTTGCTTGTGCGTAAGGCATATGGAGGAGGCTTGATAGAACATTTTGGTGTGAGAAAAACCTTAGATGTATTTCATGAACATTTTTTTTGGCCTAAAATGAAACGTGATGTGGAGAGATTGTGTGCAAGATGTGTTACATGTAAGCATGCCAAAATAGAGTCTTACCTCATGGTTTATATAATCCTCTACCCGTATCTAGTGAGCTCTGGGTAGATATTTCCATGGACTTTGTATTAGGCTTGCCTAGGTCAAAGAAAGGTAAGGATTCAATCTTTGTGGTTGTTGATAGATTTTCTACAAATGGCAAATTTTATGTCTTGTAATAAAACTGATGATGCAACTAACATAGCTGAATTGTTCTTTAGAGAAATAGTCTAACTACATGGTGTTCCAAAGAATATTGTGTCTGATCGTGATGTTAAATTTCTTAGCTACTTTTGGAAAGTCTTGTGGGGTAAGTTGGGGACTAAGCTGTTGTTTACAACTACTTTTCTTCCTTAGACAGATGGACAAAACTAAGGTAGTTTATCTACTTTATTACGTACAGTAATTCAAAAGAATCTAAAGAAATGGGAGGATTATTTGCCCTTTTTTGAGTTTGTGTATAATAGAAGTTTTCATTCTACTACTAATCTTTCACCATTTGAAATTGTGTATGGGTTTAATCCACTAATCACTTCAGATTTGATTCATTTACCTGTTGATGAAAGGAATAGCTTGAATGGAGAATTGAAGGCTGAGTTAATAAAGAAGCTCCACGAGAGTGTATGGCAACAAATTGAAAAAAAGAATAAACAATATGCAGCCAAAGCTAACAAAGGTCGTAGATAAGTTATCTTTGAACTTGGTGATTGGGTTCGGGTGCATATGAGGAATGAAAGATTTCTTGCTCGCAGACGGTCTAAGCTACATCCTAGAGGAGATGGACCATTTCAAGTCCTTGAGAGTATAAATGATAATTCTTATAAGCTTGACCTTCTAGGTGAGTATAATGTGTGTGCTACTTTTAATGTTTCTAATATTTCTCCCTTTGATTAAGGTGATGTTCGAGGTCGAATCATTTTGAAGAGGAGGGGACGAAGCGATCCACGGACCAACTAGCAATTAATCGTTACATATTTTGGTGTGGCCAATAACGAGATCAAGAGCCAAGAAAATCAAGGACACCATACAAGGACTTGTCCAAGCTACGAGGGCCAAAACCGACACCCAAAGTGCAACAAGTAAGATACCAACCTTCAAAATGTGTATGACAAAGGAAGAGACAACTTTAGTACATTTTATTCAAACTAAAGACCATATTAAAGGCATATTGGAGGCTAGTGAAAGATTGGAGGGCCAAAATGAGCATGATTCAAAGTTTGAAGACCAAAACGCGGAGGGATGACATTTATGCCTGGGCAAAAATGTGGGGCGATCGTCCCAAACCATAAAAACAAAACAATGGCTAATTCTTTAGCCTATGCAATCACCCAGAATTGTATTGGACGATCGTCCATGCCAAATTATGGAAATCTAGGAATTTTCGGGATTTTGTTTCCTTTTCCATTTAGAATTCTAATTTTGTTATGTTTCTAGTTATTTTTCGAATTAGATTAGGTTTTTATAGATTTTTGCATATATAAATAATTCTCATTGTAAACAAAGGACAATCAATCATTGAGAGAATACATTAAAGTGAAATTCATTTTTCTTTCTTGTTCTTAATTGAACTAACCGAACTTATTAAGGAATTTGCAAATCTTTGTGGCATTCATTCAAACTTGGTTCTTTGATTCAAAAAATCATCCGGTCAAGGTCTTGCGGCTTGATTTTAGCTTTTTTGGGTTCATTATCAATCTTTGTTGTGGATTCCGAGATTCAATCTTCGTGGGTTCGCATCACATTAGGTTGTACCTATCCACACAAAAGTGGGCTCTAGGCCAATATTCAACCCCTACCAAAACCGAGTATTCATACAACCATTCATTTATCATTTGAATTTGCTGCATACAGTTGTCAAATTCTTCAACCCAATATGTACACGCGACCCTCATGAAAATTCCAACATATTTGTTTCTATTGTTCCTCTTATGAATGTTGCTTTCTAGATGCCACATAAAATACCTATGATGTGATTGAGGAAACAATGAATGCACCGCATTCACTACACCATTATGTCGATCAGATACGAAAACCAAATTCGACGAGTTCCTGACAATTTTCTTTAACTTCGACAAAAACCAAAGTCATGACACATCGTTCTCTAAATCAACTATCCCCCAAGCTATTAGATAAATTTTCTTGTTAGAACTTTGTCTCGTTGCCACGAGCAAAGTTTATTTATACTTTCTCTTAAGATGTGTACCGTCAACATAAATCATCAGTCGTAAATACGAAATGAAGCCATGTATACTACCACTGAATGCGACAAAAAAGTACAAGAACATGTTATGTCCATTTCTTTTGATGTACATTACAATTATGGGATTTCTCATCGTAAGCATATTGCAATAGGATTCCAATTTATTATAATTTTTTCCTCTGAGCTGATGACAAGAAGAAGTCATTTTTCCTTCGCTCTCCAAGCTTTATAGTAACTAATAGTGGCATCTAATTCCTGTTCGTCATTGATTATTCTCGCTGATACATACGATTGATTGGCATCAGTCAATCAATGCATGATCTATTGCGCAGTTATGATACTTGTAGCCTACGTGAGACCATTATTTCGATAATCCATGGAACAAGTGTAAACATTTCAAACTTTCGAACCCAAAATATGTCCAGTGACTTAACTTGTGGATCATACACATACACTTGCAGTTGGCATGAACACGAACAACATTAGGTGTGTGTTTATATGATTTGTTCACCTTGAATTGAAATCTATTTGTTAAGGAAAGTTTGAGAAGCTTGATACTCAACTCATTCTTATTGAAAAAAAATTGATTAGCTTCCAATTGTCCCGGGTCTGCCATAACGAACGCATTCTCTACATTGATATTGTTATGTTTAACATGACTAGGATAAATGGGATGATGTAATGGAAATTTTGGTTCTATATAATTTTCAACATGTTGTTGCTGATTCAATTCTGACTCAGTACACTTTTCAAACATTGTCCCTCACATTCAATCTCGTATATTGAATATCACTCTAGCCACCTTGTAAACTGCATGTCGTGGTAGTTGCAACATCCAAATGTTGTGATGTATGTCTTTCGGTACATGAATTACACCTAATGAAATTTCTTTGTGAATTGAGAGGTATCATTTCAATTCCTCATCATCAAGTAGGTCTGTAGGAAAGATATTCATCGACGAGACTTTGAATTTCAACTTAATTGCAATCAACAAAACATCCACATTAAACCTGACCTTCACTTTCCTAACAAGTTCTGCATAAGTTATGTTGATATTTACTTCAATTGAAGTTGTACGATTGCTACCCCATTTCTAATCATGATCTATGTTAACAAAATCTTTACCTTGTGTCACAACAAAGCGTATACTTTCAACCATATCTGAAATCAAATAACACTGTAATTAACATTATGCATGTCAGTCATATTGGAGAGTTCAATATCCATTCACAACATGGCAATTGTTGACATTGCCAACCAAACAACTGACATCGACAACCTAACTGTCAACTATCAATAGTTAACTATCAAAATTGATAATTAAGTTGTCGATGTCAACAACTAACGACATCAGCAGAAAATTGTCGATATCCACAACAGAATGTCGATGTTGGCAAAAAACTGTGCATGTCGATGCCATTTGACAAAATTTAAACATCTTAACAAAGTGGTAGACTCGATAAATACAGTACACTATTGATAAGTGTTTTTTTACACTTATATGGACCATCAAAAGTAGATGATTGTAAGTTTTCTTTAGTAAATTTCTACTTAATTGTACGTTGATTTGATTGCTTTAGGTCAAAACCCAAGTTCAGATGGAATTGGAGAAAAACAAAGCGAAAAAGGCAAAAAATGACTGAAAGTGCATGAAGACTTGGGAATGGAGAACAACTTGCAAACATCCAAAAGATGAAGAAGTTATTGTGCAAATAATCAGGGACTTAAGTGCAATTCATGACCAGGATTTTAGTTTCTTTATTTTAGTCAAATTCTAGTTTGGTAATTCTTGGGGGACAAGATCTGTACAATATATTAGGGTTTTGGGACATATAAATGAGGATTATGATTTAAACCATATACCATATACCATATACAAAAATCAAAGGTTGAATCATTGAGAAAGAGATAGAGAAAGAGGAGAAGAATGACGGCAAGATTGAAGATTGGAACATGAAGACAAAGAATTCTTGGTACAAGATATTCAACTTCTTCTCATCTTTTATTCAAGATCCGATTATGTATTCTCATCTTGTCTTTCTATCGAATTATAAGTAGCTAAATCTTTACTTTTGGATGAACGATGTAACCTAGTTTAATTCTTTAAATTTGACTCTCAAGTTTTGCTTATAAATTAATTATGTATTGATTTTACTTCTTCTCTTAATGCTTCAAATAATTCGCCATTATTTCATTGAATTGTGGTTTGTAACAAATCAAGAAGTAAGTTATTAATTTAGACTACGTAGTAAAATTCAGCATTTGGATAAAAGGTAGAGATATAATACGCTTTCATTATTGTCGCGGTCTTCAATTGAATTCTTAGGCAATTTAATGCATCTAGATAATGATTATTCTGACTTTACATAGAGATATAGTAAGTTGACTTAATTAGATAAGATTAATTTGAACTCGGGAGAGGTAAATTAGGTTAAATTCGTGAATTCGACCGAATATAACATTAGGAATAAATCTTGAGAGGAAAAGTTAGATATGACAACTATGGTGAACTCGTGAATCCAAATCTTTTAATAATTATACTTGATAAAATCTTGAATTTTGCATTTATACTCTTGTTCTAGTATTAATAACTATATTTTAAATTTTCAAATCAAGTTAATTCAACGAGTTTTAAATAAATTAGGTTTAAGATTAATTGAACTAGTATCTAAATAGAATAGTCTTCGTGGGAACGATAATCCAGACTCAATAGGTCCACTTTATTACTTGTGTGCGATATTGTTCACTTGCAAATATATATTTTTCCCAACAAGTTTTTGGCACCGTTTCCGAAAACTATTCTTATTTGATATTAGTTTAGATTAATCGTTATTGTTAGTTTTAATTTTTTTATTATTTTTTTTTATTTTTACTATTATACTTTTTATTTTTCTTCTTTGTTTTCTTACTTCAGCAAAGGTGTTTGTTGCATGCTCTGTTCACAAGGCGGCAATCTTGAGCCTATAAATCTTGAGATTGAACATACTTTCAAACAAAGATGCAAAGAACCAAAAGAAGCTGAACAATAAGCAGTCTGATTGGCAGCTCAGCAAATTCAGCAACATGAAGAAGAAGAAGAAGAAGATGATGATGATGATGGAAAAATTCCAATAGCTCAATTTTTAACTCCGGCAGCAGCTCCTAATCGTTCAAGCATAGTTTATCTTGTTTTTGGTCGACACGACTTTCAATTAATGGCTGATCTGATTAATCTCTTCAGCAATAACCTGCAATTCTATGAAAAGGCGCATGAAAATCTGAATACTCATCTTTCCAGATTCCTACAAATGTGCCATAACTTTCAGTTTCAAGGAGTAAATGATGATGCCATCAGACTTCGGCTATTTTCCTACACATTGAGGGATGGGGATTTAGAATGGCTAGACTCAGAACCACATACTAGTATCACCACTTGGGATTATTTTGCTAGAAAATTATACAACAAGTATTTTTCACCAGTTAAAGTAGCCAAGATGTAGCTGAAAATCTCTACTTTTGAGCAACTAGATGGGGAACGACAGCACGGAGCTTGGGACCGATTCAAAGAGCTTGTATCACCCCGGATTTTCTCCACCCAGAGGGTCACTAAAATAATCTCTAAAATATATTTGATGACTCCAAATAATATTTCCCGTCTCCTTGAATGGTTTTAAAAATATAACTTTTGTAGAAAATAACAAGCACGCAAGGGAAAAAGAATTTTCTTAAAATTTTCATGGTTTTTCCTATATCGTGATAGGTGTCGCCATAATTTATTTGACCATCGAAACGAATTCCAAAAATTCCAAAAGTTGAACTGTAGATACTTGGGACTACATTCTACGACTTGTTTAAATTTCAAAACATATCTACTTCGTTTGGTAGGTCAAAATGTTAGTAGAAGTTGCTTGAAAAATTGTTCCAGGTGTCTTAAGGCAATCCGTTAAAACGTTCATAATAAATTTATACGATAGAATTTTTGAATGATTCTAATTGATGTTATTAGACCGCATATAGGGCATTCCATTTCCATGGATTTTACTTAAAAAATCCAACCGTACAAAAAGTTCTGATTTTTCAAAGATGGGGCAGTAAGCTGAAAATTTCAGAAAATGGAACTAGGCATTTCAAACTTGAAAATTTTAACGACAAAGGAACCAACATCTCATTTTCCATAAATATTACATAATTAAACAGTAAATCAAATACTTAAAAATATCGTATTTACATCATAATTGACTTGATCATCTCGACGTCAAAACTTAAACTAAATAAAGAAATTACACGTCATGCTCGCTAGCCTACGTCATCGCATCAACGCCAACCAATTCAATCTGAAAAATTATTCATGTTGGGGTGAGTATTTCATAAGAAACACTCAGTAGCAATACATACTAACATGTGAAAAAAATTATACGTAAACATAAATGCTCATGCCACATTTTTAAACGTACATAGGAACACATAAATTGATAACCAGCACCACATAAAATCATAAGTAATTACCTTCATTCACTAATATACTAAAGTGATTACCTTCAATCATTGTCATAACGTTCTTTCATAATCAATTTTCATGGCATTTATATCACATATTAATTTTCCAAACATCATTTAAAAATCGTATATATATATACACATTTGTGAAGTTAGAACCAAGGTTAAGGCCTTTTACTGCTGGCCGAAAATGGTGAGGAAAAAAGAAACCAAGTTGCTGGAATTTTTGACTGAAATTGCAGCAGTAAAATGGGACTATCTGCCCGAATTCATTGACAAGAAAATGAGAGTTTTTTTGCTGAAATTTTAGTGCTGAATTTAGAGAAATAACATGGGAGGATGTTGCTGGAAAAATGAGGATGAAGGGGATCATAATTTATGGGACTCGAGGCCGAATTTGAATAGGGAAAGTGAGAGGTTTTTGCTTAAATTAATGGCTAATTTTTTTGGGTGGTGAAACCAATGCTGTAGGGATGAATTCTGAGTAAAAGGAAGGGACAATTGAGCTATAGATTGGGGCTGCAAAGAGGTACAAAACTAAAGCATCAAAAGAACAAAAAAATGTTAACTTCACTCTGAATTTTGGGAGGCTGCAAGGCCAAATTTTGGCATACAATTGGAGCAGTTCTTTGTAGTTTTCTAGTAGTGGAGAAGGGATTATAAATGAGAGAGGAAGTGGAGAAGAAAATTGGAGTTTTGGAAGATCATGGTGGTGGTTTTCCTCACTTCATAAGGGACGTTTGGTTGGCTGAAAGCTGGGTACCAAGGTGGATGGTTTTTCTTGAGAGAAATGGGATCAAAAGATGAAAATTTTGGGACTCAAATGAAAGAAAAAATTTGGACTTAAAGGGGTAGAATTATGGAGAAAAACTGGGGTGGGGTGGGGGGGGAATAGTAAATTCGTAGGTAAAAAATGAGGAAAAATGGGGTTGAAGGGAGCCGAAACCTAGGACATTTTTTGGGGGACAAAATAGCAGTTGGTTTGGTGGTTGAAGTGTGGGGGTAATTGGTAAGAAAGTGGGGCTGATCATGGGGAGTTGGGAGACGGTTTTCATGAGAGAAAAAATGGGGTTGTTTGGCAGGAGATGAGGGCAGTTATTGACTGATTCTTTGAGAGGATTATTGATCATGGAAGGCAGTTTTTTCTGGTTGGTGGAGGGCTGTTTGGTTCAGCAAAAGAAATGGCAGCAAGGTCGGTTATTTGGGAGATAAGCACTCATGGTAAGGACCGAAATATGGAAGAAATAATGGGAAAGACTTATGTTAAATTTGACTGAAAGTAATAGGAAAGATCGGTCAGTTTTTGGACTTAATATTTGGATTAGCTTGGGTCGAAATAAATGTTGTAAAATTTCTCGATTTTTACATAAAATATGTTGGCCGTAAGTTCAAAAGAAAAAAATGACTCAATATAATAACTTTTTGATCTTAAAATTTTTATTGGGGTTCGATGGAAAAATAATATTCCAATTTCGTCAAATTAAATTGAAAGTAAACGTGCGTAACATCTAACGTGACAAAATATTTTAAAATATATTAGGAGTTTTGTAGCAACGCCGAATGTAAAAAAAAATTATTTACTTGAAATTAAAAGTCAAAAAATTTCGGTCGTTACAGAGCTACTCAAAAAATTTCTAAATCATGACATTAAAAATGGATCACATGCTCAATACTTTTACTTTGGGCTATCTCCTCAATCCAAATCCATAGTGGACTCTTCAGCAGCAAACAGGTCCATCACAAATAAAAATGTCAACGAAGCATGTGAGCTATTTGAATTGATTGCAAATACACATACCATGTTTTCATCTGATTATGTCACTCCAAGAAAAGTAGCAGGTATACATGAGATTGACAATCTTTCAATTACTAATGCACAACTTGCTGCATTTACAAAGCAGGTAGAACTCTTAGTCAAAACACAAACACATGGTGTGAATACGGTCCATACAAGTTCTATTTGTGAAAATTGTGGTGCAAATCATTATACTACAGATTGTATGTTATTGGCCTATCCAAAATAGATAAATTTTGTATAGAATAATACACATCATCAGTATAATCTGTATTCACAAACATATCATCCAAGTTAGAAGCAATACCCAAATTTTAGGTGGTCTGACAATTAGAACAGTGACAATGCGCATAATGCTCAACAAGAGAGAAGACCAAGCTTGGGAGAGATGTTTCAACAGTATATGCAGAAAATAGATAAAATGTTAGAATGGCAGGACATAAACTATCAGAATCAACATGTGTCTATCAAAAAATTAGAGACTCAGATTGGCCAGTTAGCCTTGCAACAGCCAGATTGAACTCCATGGACTTTTCTTAGCAATACAGTAACAAATCCTAAAAAGCAAGTAAATTCAATCACTACTAGGATCGGGGTACAACTGCAAGTGATTCACATGAAAGGCCAAAGAAAAAGGATAAACAGTTGGTAATTGATGAAGAAGAAGCTAGGTAACAATATGCGAAATCAAAAGAAGAAAATTCAAAAGAATCTGATGAATGATCAAAAGTGAGGACACCAATTCCTGTCAAAGCTTATGTGCCACCAATTCATTTTCCTCAAAGGTTGCATAAGCACAAGCTTGACTAGCAGTTTGAAAATTTTCTTGAAGTCTTCAAGAAACTACACATCAACATTCCCTTCGTCGAAGCGTTAGCCCAGATGCCATTGTACTTAAAATCCATGAAGGAAATGTTGTCCAAGAAGAGAAAACCAGAGGAATACGAGACAATAGCTTTAACCGAAGAGTGTAGGACTCTTCTGCTAAATAAGTTACCTCCGAAGTTATAAGATCTATGGAGTTTTAAATTACCTTGCACAATTGGAAAATTCTATAATTTTAATACTTTATGTGATTTCGGTGTAAGTGTTAATTTAATGCCACTTTCTATCTACAGGAGATTAAGTTTGGGAGAAGTAAAAGCAACAATTGTATCTCTACAACTTGCTAATACATCAATCAAGCACCTACGAGGTATGGTTGATGACGTACTCATTAGGGTGAATAAATTTGTCTTCCAGGTTGACTTCATTGTCCTTGATATCGAATAGGACAGGAATATGTCAATAATATTGGGGGTGACCATTCTTAATAACAAGTCGAGCCCTTATTGATGTTGAAAAATGTGAGATGATCTTGAATGTACAGGATGATGAACAAGTAGTATTCAGTATGTACACCGTACCCTAGAAAACAGTCGACCTCGAAGAGTGCTTTATACTTGATGAAGTGGTGAGAGTTGGCCAAGAAAACTACAAACTAGACGTGAATATGGGTGAACTAGTTGCAACAATTAAAGATAAAAATGACAAATTTAAAATATGAAGAGCAAAGAAGAAGTCTTGCAAAGCCGGTAATTGCAAGCAATGTAAGACTTTCATAGCCCAATTCGAGCCTCCATGAGTGATACCTATAAAAAATCGAGCTCTAGACTATCAATCGAGCGCTTAATGGGAAGCAACTCATATTTCTATCACTTATCTGTTTATTGCATTGCACGAAGAATTTTCGGATTGCATTAAGAATTAGAGCATATTTCCCATCTTTTAGTAATTAAGCAAATTAAATTTTCTAAACATAGGCTAAGCATCGTCGCTCAAAAAAAAATTTGGTTGACCGCGGTCAACCACAGTCGAACCCCGACAAACAATGACTTATGGGTTTCAAAAAAAAATTAATGTTGACCGCGGTCAATTGCGGCAAACAGTGATTACAGGGGAAAAAAAATTACACTTCATTTTCTCTCTCCAACAAACAAAATTTTTCATCACACCCTTTCACACTCATCTCAAATCGTTAGTTTCATCATAGAATAGTAACAATTCATAGTAATTTAGGCATCCACTTCTTACATTTTCATCTTCTCCATTAGGATTGCACAAAAGTAAAGGTGTGATGACTCAACTCCCGGTGCTTACTGATCGAAAACCATTCCTATGGTTTCTCCACGCCTTCGTAATCGAGTACACTATTTCATTTTTTTTTTCTTTCTTTTGCTAACATTGAGGACAATGTGTACTTTAAGCTTGGGGGTATTGACTTGATTATTTTCGTTATGTTTGTGTGTGTTGTTGACAATATTATGTGAGTAAAAAAAAATCTTTTTATTTGTGTGCTCGTACGTTGGATAGTCTTACCGGCTAATGATTATATCCATTTGAAACTGTTATCAATTCATGAATTATGACTAGGTGATGCTACTTAAACTTTTTTATATACTATACTTATCCATGTGAAATATGGTTAAGTATGAGCACAATAGTCATCAACATCACTACCTTTGGTTGGTTTATTGAATAGAATACAATATTGAACTAATATTGAACATAAGTTGTGAAAATCAAGACCACCAATTGACAACTCAATTACTAAACCAGTTGAAATAATAGTTTGGGTGGTTAAACCAATGCGGAAAATATTTAGATAGGTGTTGATTTAGTGCATGAGTAATATTTTTGTGGAGTGTATTTGGCTACCAAGTGGAATCTAGGTATTGAACGGATGCTAGGAATCTAATCCCCGCTTATTTAACTTGCAAAAAAAAGAAAGATGAAAGGCATAGCACTTGTATTATCTTATACCTCTCTTTGTAGCCTAGTTGACTCAAGTGATAAAGTCCATTGGGGTTCTCAAAACTCGATGCCCTAAGGTCTATTAGACCTGGGAGCCATCGGCCTAAAGCTCGTTACAACGGTCATCTAGAAAGCTTAAGGGAGTGAGGTCTTACACATAAGATATATACATAAAAAATAAAATAAAAAACAAAGAAGCAAAAGCAATATTGAGCCTTTGTAATTATAACTTGGGGATTTAGATAACTAATGGGTTTGACTTACCAGTGGAAGCTTGAAAGTCAAAGTACTCAATAAATGGAGAATCATCATAAATCTAGATAGCTATTGTACTGGCAAGACTTAACCAAAATTTGAGCGGTAAAAAAATAAGTTTTTTAGGACAACTTTAGAGTTAACACCTAGGGTAAGAGATTGAATATCAGTATGGGAGTGTGTATTCATACGAGAGAGAGAAAATATTTGACCATTGAAGGGCGGAATATTACCAACCTAAAGATTTATAGTGATTTGATTGGCTATGTGCACGCACACGCGTCGGTCGAGCATCGGATGAGTAAAAAATTGATTTTAGTAGCGAGATTTAGATGTTTCTTATGAATTGTTTAATGTGTTTCAAAAACTTGAGGCAAATACGACAAGCTATCTATTATAGTAAATTTTAATATTATTTGCTTGATTGTTTAAGTAAATAGTCATGTTTAAGTTTGAATAAATATTCAAGTTTGGAGGTATTTGATAAGTGTCGTTTTACACTTATATGGACCATTAAAAATGGACGATTGTAAGTAATCTTACGTAAATTTCTATTTAATTATGTGTTGATTTGATTGCTTTAGGTCAAAACCCAAGTTCTGATGGAATTGAAAAAAAACAAAGCAAAATAAATGAAAACGAATTGAAAGTGCACGAAGACTTGAGAATGGGACCAACTTGCAAACATCCAAAAGATAGAGAACTTGTCATACAAATAATCAGGGACTTAAGCGCAATTCATGACCAGAATTTTAGTTTCCTTATTTTAGTCAAATTCTAGTATGGTAATTTTTGGGGGACAAGATCTTTACACTATATTAGGGTTTTGGGACATATAAATAAGGATTATGATTTAAACCATATACCATATACAAGAATCAAAGGTTAAATCATTGAGAAAGAGATAGAGAAAGAGAGGAAGAACGACGGCAAGATTGAGAATTGGAACGTGAACACAAAGAATTCTTTGTAAAAGATATTCAACTCCTTCTCATCTTTTATTCAAGATATGATTATATATTCCAAACTTTTCATGTTGTCTTTCTACTAAATTATGAGTAGCTAAATCTTTATTTTGGATGAACGATGTAACCTAATTTAATTCTTTAATTTCAACTCTCAAGTTTTGCTTATAAATTAATTATGTATTGATTTTACTTCTTCTCTTAATGTTTGAAATAATTAGCCATTATTTTATTGAATTGTAAATTGTAACAAACCGAGAGGTAAGTTATTAATTTAGACCACATAGTAAAATCTGGCAATTGGATAAAATGTAGAGATACGCTTTTATTATTGTCGCGGACATGAATTAAATTCTTAGACGATTTAATGCATCTAGTCAAGTATTATTCTAACTTCACATAGAGATATAGTGAGTTGACTTAATTAGATAAGACTAATTTGAACTCGAGAAAGTTAAATTAGGTTAAATTCGTGAATTCGACCGAATACAATATTAGGAATAAATCTTCAGAAGGGAAGTTAGAGATGACAACTATGGTGAACTCGTGAATCCAAATCTTTTAATAATTATACTTGATAAAATCTTGAATTTTGCATTTATACTCTTGTTCTAGTATTAAAAACAATAGTTTAAATTTTTAAATCAAGTTAATTTAACGAGTTTTAAATAAATTAAGTTTAAGATTAATTGAACTAGTATATAAATAGTATAGTTTTCATGGGAACGATAATTCGAATTCAATAGGTCTACTTTATTACTTATGTGCAGTATTGTTCACTTGCAATCATATATTTTTCACAACAACTATCGATTGCATACTTTAACTCAACCAAATACACGTGTATAAGTAGTAGTTACTTGAGTACAAAATAACAATAAAAGTTTTCGAGAGGTTTGTCATGATGTAATGTATAACTTCATTGTCCACAATTGAAAAACTATCAGTCTGTCCAGAAACAAATTTAAATGTGATAAGAGTTTCACAAGTTACCTTGGAAAAACAAGTTTTAACAGCCAAATCTCAATCGCTGTGTTTCAGGTCAGCTTGTGTTTCCGCGTGTAGAGTGAAAAAATAAATTATTCAGTTTCTATTAAATTTTTTTAATTCAGTGGTTCATGGGATATTTTTGTTAATCAAGTGGTTAATAGGATTGTCCAAGTATTTGGCTTGTGTTGGAAATTGCCAAATATATACCGTCCAAAAAATGTAATGTTTAACTCAATCACCAGCTGTAGCCTAACGATGATTTGGACATTTTTGCAAAAGGATATTTTTGTCTTTTTACCAACAAAATGGAGATTCTTCAAAAAATTATAAAAAATGGGCTTATTTCAAATTGATCCAACAGATTTGGGTACAATTCAAAATTTTCCTATGTTTTATGGTAGAGTTGTTGACTCTCTCACTCTTCTTTTTTTGGCTTAGATGTGGGATTTATTTCGGAGATAACTTAGTGCTTGTTTGGTTTTCCTAAAAATTTGATAAAAATTAAAGTCAAAATCAGCAATTAATTTTAACCACACATTTATAGGACCCACAACTTTAATCAACTTTTAAATCACATATTTCACCAACTTTTTATTAAAATCTGCTATGATTTTTAGAAAAACCAAATCGATACTTATCAACGAGAAGGTGTAAAAATGGGTAAGTTGGCCGGTTCTTAGGTTCACTAAAAAAATCCAAAAAGCAACTCTGTTCGCATGAATCTTGTGCAAAATTGGTAAACATTCCTAGATATCACGCAGACAAGCGTTTTGCTTGATTGGCCATTCATCTCCATGAACGTAGGTTAGTTGTAATATCATTTATTTGTTCTTTTGTTGCAAGTCTGGTTTCGTGTTAATGGTCTATTACCAGAGTGGTTGCAGAAGTCATTACCCGACAGATCACTGAAAATGCAGCAACAGAGTACTGATGAGCTCGGAGGTGAGGACATTGATCTTATAGTCAGAATTTCAGTGTTGGCATGTAATAACACTAACTTTTAGTGATTCAAACATGTCTAGAAAATATTGGGAAATCTGAGGTAAAAAGTGTATGTTATTGTTTTGTATCAGTTTCGCACGTTTGTTTGTTTGGATTCGCTAATAATTAAAAGATTATTCAGACAATAGGTAAGGAACAAAACCTTTTGAGACAAAGTCTCAACAAGGGGCGTTTAAATTGGAAGATTATATTACACAACTTGCATCCAAGGGACACAAGCACATAAAGTTACTAGATTCGAAAAATAAAGAGTAAAAGACTTGAATGTAAATTCACATATTTCTTGTGAGATAGGCGTTCGTCCCTTTTCCCATTGCCTTGCTTTGTTTATATATTGATCACCATTTGCACAATTTTCGCTCATAATTGCCCATTATCTCATAGCACATCTTCTAAATAACTTCTCATTACAATCATGACCATAGTAACTTCCCATAACTTTCCATGATGCTTCATTTACCTGTTAGCAGTTCACCTTGGATTGTGGGCCACGAAAAAACCACTTTATTACATGCGCGATGCAGTTATCACCTTCCTTGCCCAAACCCTCCTCTGCTCGCTCTATCCTTTATATGTTTTGGGCAATTCTTTTCTTTCCAATTCGCCCAAACTCTGTGTTTGGGCTACTCTTTTTGGGCATTTGTTTAGGTCCTTATTTTAGGAACATTTTGTGTATCAACAATTACCCCCTAATATAGCTTAATTAATGTTAATCATTAATTTTGCTGTATTCAAAACTTTACACTCTTTCCCACGTTCTTTGGAATTTCAAAAGGTAAAAAACTCCTTGGTATTCTCTTCTTGGCGGCGCAGACGTGCATCCCCCTTCTTGGCAAAATTTTGCCACGTCGCTTACCTATAAACCCCACTATCCATTCTTCTTCCTCACATCTTGATTTCCTTTTATCATTTCATTGCGAAAACACCTTTGTTATCCTTGTCTTTTCTTACAATGGCATCAACAAATTCTTTTTCTTTTGAAGACTATCAGGCTTTTCTTTCTCAACCCTTCATCACTCCAGGTAGTTTACTACCAATAAACACTTGACATCACGAATTTCATTTAGGCCAAGCATTCAACGTTGCTGACGCAATTGGACGTTTCCCTGTTGCCCAAATTTTTCCCACATCTTATACTTTTCCTTTTCTTGAGCCACTTCCATTACCCTCAATCCGTAATGCTGGCATACGTACATGGCCCAAGTCATATACCAGTTTTTGTGCTTGGCATAAACGTATGGTTGGTCACAGCCTTGCTAGAGAGCTTTTTGACTGAGCCAGAATTTTGGAGCTTTTAGAGCTCACCCTTGATATTTTTACCTTTGACCCCACTTTATTCTCTATCACTCTGTGCTTTTGGACTTCTGATTACAACATCTTTATTTTTCCTTTAGGCCCAATGTCTATCACCCTTAGAGACATTAGTGCTTCAACTGATTTACCTCCAATTGGTGTCTCTATCTCACCCGCAATGGTTGTTACTCATACACCTCCATCGATTGAGAAACAATTTTTTAGCTCCTATAAACAACTTCTAACCCTTCGTGGCAATACCGCAGCTGAGCCCAACCATGTTGAGCGTGTAGCTTTTATCTACTACTGGTTGTGTAAGTTTGTTATCTGTGTTCCTAGTATCAAGCCTTTCATAGGTTACCTGCCTATTTCTAATGAACTCGCCCATGGTAAACTTTTAAATCTTGTCTCTTTTGTTTTGGCAGGTCTTTATAGAGGCATGGCCATCCTTCAAGACCAATTGCAATCATCTACTTCTCCTACTGGTAGTGGGCCCATTTGGCTCGCCCAGTTATGGCTTAGAGTTTACTTTCCTTATTTTGGCTCCCCTTCCCAAGCTACTCGCCCAGTGAGATGTTATGGGTTAGTAGTTAATCAAATTAGTCCAACAACTCAAACCAGTAGGGATAGTTTTACTTATTATTATACTCTAAACTCTTTGCTTTCTTACTTTCCCTTTTCTACACATCAAATCCCTCTATATGTTCAACCCCCTTCAAACTTTAATGAAGTAGAAGCCTCTGTACCTATTTGGGCTCAGTTTTTAGTTGGGAGAGAATTGTTTCATGGTTTGTACTGGAACTAATGCGAACCCTGGAGTTGAAGTTTATGCTCATCTGTTCTTCGCCCGTCAATTTGGGTTCGGCCAGACTTGGCCAATTCCTATTTGCTATTCAAACAATTTTAAGGAGCATTTTTATACCATTACCTGGGATGAAGCGAGAATTATTGAGAGCTGTAATAATTCTCTGATGATTGGTTTTTCTCTTGTGTATATGAAATTTTCATATTTGACCCTTACTATCTCAGAAACTCCTGTTGAGATCTCCATAGTGGAAGAGCCCCCTCGTTCGGTTGACAAAGGGAAAGCTCATGCATCATCTAAAAGCCAACCTCAAGCTGACATCATTTCCAATCTGCCTAGAGAAGTCCCTCTCTCTCCCAAAACTTCTGATGAAGTAATTTTGTTTCTTCTCTATTTTTGCATCTTTACAATGACTACAGCGAGAATAACGTGAACTATCCTTTTTTCACATGATGCTGACTCTGTTTTGCAGTCTATTCAAGCATTATTTACCTCTAGGGAGCAAGTCCAAGCGAGTTCTATCCCTCGTGCTTCCTCTGCAACTCGTCCTTCAACTTCTTCTATTCCTTCTGCTGAGGACATGGACGCTTTAAAGAGAGCAATTTCAGCATAAACCTCTTTCATGGATAAGACATATCTAGAGAAAGCGCTGACAGTCAAGCAGAATTGCTTGTATGTCTTAGTAAAGATTTAGCTGCTGCTTTCAGACGTCATTCTCTTGATCTTTCAGCTTCCACCAGGTCGACTTTGAGGAGAATCCATCACGTAGTGAGCCTTTTACTATCCGAGAACGTGGAGTTGAGGGCCAAGAAGACGAGTTTCATTCAAACTTTAGCTGAAAAGGAATCTTTGAAAATTGACATTAATTCAGCCTAGTCTAAATTGAACGCGCTTTCTTCTGAGGTAATGATCGAAGATTCTTTATTGATTAGTCTAGAATATAAGATGAAGGAACTCGAAGCTAGAATTGATGATTGCAAGATGAGGTTGGCTGCTAAGAAACGCAACACCTCTTTAGAAATTGAGCGAACTAAGGCTCTGATGGCGCGCTATTCAAAAGTGATAGCTGATGACTCTGACGCAGTTATGGAGGCTTCTGAATGGGCTAAACTCAGAGATCAAATATGGTTTGTACTAGGAGAGTTAGATGGTCAGTAATGTTTGTCACCCTACTATATAATATTGGACGAAAACGTCCTGAATTTTGTAATAATCCTGGTCTTTTAATATTTTTAATGTAACAATTTATTTTTTGGCCTATCTTAAATATCCAATCGTTTACCTTCTCAAAAAGATGGAACATATTTTTTAGGTATTTACCATTTATAGATCTCACATGTTTTGTACCATCCAAATCCTCTAAATGATAAGCTCCATTGGGCAATACATTTTTCAACTTATATGGCCCTTCCCAATTGGGCGACCACTTTCCATACTTTGGGTTCTTACTATCCAAAGGCAATATGGTCTTCCAAACCAACTCGTCTACCTTCAAATACTTCACTGTAACATTTTTATTATAGTACATGGCCATTTTTTGTTTTTGAATTTGTAGTTTATCTAGGATGTCCATCTTCACTTCATCCAATTTTAACAAATTTTGGGCCAAAGCTTCTGCGTATTGCTCTCTGCTCAAATTATGTTGCAAAGCCACTCTAATTGATTGTACATTAATTTTCATAGGCAATACTATCTCTTGCCCATAAGCAAGTTGAAATGGAGTAACCTTCGTAATTGAATGTGGAGACATTCTATACACCCATAAAGCCTTGTTCAAACATTCATGCCAAGTCTTGGCGTTTTCATCTAATGTCTTTCTTATAATGTTTTTCAAGACCTTATTTGTAGATTCTGCGTGGCCATTGGCCTGAGAGTAATAATGTGTGGAATTCACCAATTTAATGCAGAATTTGCCCAAAAATTGCTTCACTTGATCTCCATTTAAATAAGTTCCATGATCTACTACTAAGGTTTGTGGTATCCCAAACCTATAAATTATGCGATCAGGGATGAATTTGATGAAAAAATATGTAGCCACTATGATGAAATTATGTTGCTTGGATGAATGAGGGTATATTTTCCTTATCAAATCTATGGCCCAACCTCTAAACGGCCAAGGTTTTATGATAGATGTCATTTCTCTTACTGGTACCATTTGAATTGGTCCATGCCTTTGACATGTTAAACAGCTCTTTGTATATTGGGTGCATAGTTTTCCCATTTTTTTGCCAAAAGTATCCACTCCTAATGATTAACCATCTCATTTTTTGGCCAGCTTGGTGTGCCCCACATATTCCTTCGTGCACTTCTGCCATAATTGTTTTGGCATCGCTCAAATTAACGCATTTTAACAAGACTCCATCTACACGTTTCATACATAAGTCTTTGTCTATTAATACATAATTTAGGGCGTGCAACCTAATTTTCCTTTCATTCCTTATGTCAGATGTTTCTAGAAACTCTTTTATTTCTTCCTTCCAATCCACCACATTTCCATCTTCTATGTGATGGATGTCAAATCTTTTTGCCCTTCGTTGTGATGCAAGCATTATCACTCCATATTTGCACACAGATTCCATGTTTAATATTTAGGAGTATCCCGTTAGCTAAATCATTATATATTATGTTTACATATTGAAGCTCTACTTGGTCAAATTTTTCTAGTAACTCCTGTGCGATTTTATATAGACTTATAACAGAAATGCTTTGGCATTTAAATGTGCCACTCAATTGGTTAATTACTAGCTGAGAATCACCTTTAACGATCACATTTTTTAATCCCATTTCTAATAATAACTCTAGGCCCACCGTAAGTGCTTCATACTCGGCCTAATTATTGGTGCATAAATCATTTAATGTATAGAAAAACTGATAGTCTCCACCAAAAGCATCTATTAATGCTACACCTATTCCTGCTCCTTTGGCTATTTTTGAAACATCAAAATATAAAATCCATAGTTTTATTTTGCATAGATCGATGTCTAGTTCCATTTCATTTGAGACGTTGACACATGGATGATCAACTAAAAAGTCAGCCAATGCTTGATTTTTGATGGCTTTTTGTGGAATGTATTGAATTTCGAATTCAGACAAAGCCAAAGTCCAAAGACCAATCCTTTGATGCCAAATAGGGCGAGAAAACATGTACTTGATTAGATTTACTTTACACACTAAATACACAGTCACAGGCCAAAGATAGGCCCTTAATTTTATACATGTAAAATAAAGAGCTGTGTAATTACATTCACATTTGGTCAACTATCTATTGAGATAATAGACTGTCATTTCTCCACCCAACTGGTCTTCCTGAGCAACCATACCAGCTATAGATTCTTGCTCAACCAATATATATATATATATATACACACACACACATATCTTTATTGGCCGTCCTTGAATATGTGACACAAATACTGGTGGTTTGGATAAGTAAGTTTTCAAGCTATCAAAAGCCTTTTGATGTTCCTCGTTCCAGACGAATTCGTCCTGACTCATGAGCTTTAGGAGAGGCGAAAATACTTTTGAACCCTACACAATTAGAGATAAAACGTCTTAAATAATTGACTTGTCCCAAAAATCTCTACAACTCTTTTTTATTGTTAGGCGACTTGGCCTCTAAAATAGGTTTTTCTTTATTTTTATCCTGCTCAATTCCCTTTTTTTGCACCAAGAAGCCTAGGAAATTTTCTGCGTTAACACCAAATGCACATTTTAAAGGATTCAACTTCAATTTGTATTGTCTCATTCGCTCAAATGAGCATTTCAATTGGCAAAGATGATCTTCTTCTTTAAGTGATTTGATTACTATGTCATCCACATATACTTCGATAAATTTGCCAATCATATCATGAAAGATTAAATTCATTGCCCTTTGATAAGTAGCCCAACATTTCTTAGGCCAAAAGGCATTACTAACCATTCATAACACCCCAACGCACCTGGGCATCTAAAGGCTGTTTTATGTATGTCTTCTTCGGCTATGTATATTTGGTTATACCCAGAATAATCATCCATGAATGAGTATATTATGTATCCCGCGGTGGAATCTACCGTTGGCATTGGGTATACATCTCTGAGAGTGGCTATATTTAAATTTCTAAAATCTATACAAACTCTTATTTTTCCGTTTTTCTTTAGTACATGTACTATATTGGATAACTATTCAACATATCTAGCTCTTCTTATAAAACCCACTTTTAACAATCGCTCAATTTCTCCATTTACTTCTGGTTACACATTAGGTGCAAAACGTCTAGGTGGTTGTCTATACGGTTGGAAACATGGCTTAGTGGGCAATATATGCTCTACCAGATTTCTATCTAAACCAAGCATTTGTTCATATTCCCAAGCAAAGCAATCTTTATATTCTTTCAACAAAGAGATCAATTCATTACTTACCTCTTTGTCGAGCAACTGGCTGATAAAGGTTGGGAAGTCTTCTTCTTCATCACCAAGATTTATCTTTATCAAAGGGTCTCGCGCTTGTGCATATCCCAGTTTTGCAATGCTCTCAAAGTCGCCCTCCAATTCCTCTGCAAAATCTCCTTATTCTAGACAATCTACCTTGTTGATTTCGCTCCATAACTCCTGTTCAGACCGAGCACAACCAATTTATCCCTTAACAACATCACTGCTCTTTCTTTTTCAATTTTTTCTTTGCTTTCTTTATTATAAGCCATCAATCTGGCTTTAAAAGCTGTAATTTTAGCCAAATTCTTTTGTGATTGTCTCTTCATTAATCTTCTTTAACTATCTTCTTGCCAATTACTAGCTCTTTAAAGGCTACTATATTTGGCTTCATTTGATCGAATAGCTTTGTGAGAGTGTCCATTGAGAATGGCTCTTCGCTCTGTGCCACTATTTGCATTTCTTCTCCTTCTTGAATCATCCTAATTGGTCCTTAATCTCCCTCATACATGTATCGTTCTACTGAATTAGCTTCTACGGAGAAAGGCATATGATCAGCTTGCACGACTTCTGCTTCACCATTTTCATTCCAAAAAACCAAACATTGATGGAGCAAGGAAGGGACGCACCGGCACCCATGTATCCAATATATTCCTAATAGTATACTATAACTAGTAGGACCATCTATTATAAAGAAAACGGTGGTCCTCGTTGTACTTTCCACTGTTATGTCTAACAGCATTACCCTCTTGGCCGAAGTAGCTCTTCCATTGAAACTAGTCAGAATTACACCTATCGAAATTAGGTCGTTCTCATATTTTGCAAAGTTTTTATCATTTTGTAAGGGATTGTATTTATTGCCGCCCCCATTGTCAATGAGAACTTTGGCAATTGGAATGCCATTAACCAAAGCTTTGACATACAGGGGTCTGAGATGCTTAGTCAATTTTATTGATGGTTTTTTTAATATATCTCTTTCCTACGCGTTTACTTCTACCTTTTCATTATTTTCTTCTGCCTCGACTTTGTCGAATAAGCCCATCTACAATATTTCTTTGCCAGAGTTTTTCTTTATTTCCTCAAATTGCACGATATCCCTTGATGGCTCTCCCCAACTTGTGGCTGGAGGCATTATTACAGGAGGTGACCCATATTTCTCGGTCCAAGGTACCCTTTTCTTTCTTATTGGCTTTCCATACATAACATAATAATCGAATGATCTCCCAAATGGTTTGCCCAATAGGCCTACTGTCGAATTACTTTCTTGGTATAATCGTTTGAGCAGATTGTTGTACCAAGTTCCTCTGATCCTTCTCTCTGTTTCCAAATCAATTTCTTCTTCTATGTCTGTCATTCCATCATTTTCCTCTTTGTCATTGATGTGATTGACAACGGATGTACCTTCTCCACATTCCAACGTACAAACAACTTCTTCATTTTCTTCCATCGTTTCTTCATCATGTTCTTTATTCTTAAATTCGTTGGCCAATGAATAGTTATTAACCACAATTGGGGACATGGTGCCAAACTGAATAGTGATCAATTGCCCAGCATCATCATCATCATCCTATTTTCTGTGCTCAAACTTTGATTTTTCAACACATTCTTCTATTAGCAGCTCTTCTATTGACGTTTCTATATTTTCTTCTTTTCCATCCTCAAGGACATTCTCATTTGTCCCCTTACCCTCAATCATATCTTTTAAATGTTCCACACACTGCTGTTGTCTCATCATCTATCCATAGTTTATTTGGAAATGTCTTTGTTCGGTTCAGGTCATTTCATTAAATGGAATTGCCTTCCTTGCTTTAGAATTGTACGAATGCCAAACATTTGGGCGTTGAGGTTGTGGTCTGAATGTTCTTCTGATGTCCTAGAATGACCCTTGGTATCCTCCATAGAACGGTCTTACTTGCCTTCCAAATGGACAAAAATTAGCGATGTCACCTGGACAAGTTTGTTGTTCATACGACCTTTCTGTGACATTTTCAATCTCCTTATATCAATTAGCACATAAATTCATTTCTTCATTTACCACTGCTTTTTCCTTTCAAGTGCTCAAATGCGCTGGGATGTGGTTCATCCCCATCATTGTCAACTACTAACTTGAATCTTGGGAGACCAAATTTGTCTAGATTCAGGATTACCATATTGACATCTATTGGTTGCGGGAACGGATTTTCATCCACTGCCATCTTTTTTCTTAGATTCAAATGTGATTCACCCTTACTCAATAGCATCTTGCAAGACATGACGAAGAACCAAACAACTATTAGTCGTATGGGACCATACATTATGCTATTTGCAATATTTTTTACCCTTGATTTGCTCAGGGTTTGGCAGTTTATATTTCTAACTTAGCCTTATTTGCTTATCTTTATATAACCGATCAAATATTATGCCGACTTTCGTTTTGTCAAATGAAAATGTTCTAGCCTTTTTATTTTCTTCTTTTGGAGGTTCATTCTTTATAGGTATGTCTGATTTAGCCATTATCGGGCACACATAGGTGTCTCTCTTCATCAATTCGGCCAGATACACTTCGGCTTCGGCCTAATCTTGGCGAATGTCGACAGTATGCATATCAAAATTTGGGTCTCTATAATAGGTTACCTTACTAGATTCTTCATTTGTTCCTCATCTCTCAACAATCGCTCATATCTTATAATGGTCGTGCTAAGTTGAAACAGATAAGAGAATTCTCTATCTTGAAACTTTTTTGTTAAATTAAAATTCTGGCAACTCTGAGCGATTCTCACAAATTCTTTTTCAGATAAAGGTACAAAACATTTATTTCTGGCCGTTTTAAATCTTTGAACGAAATATTTAGCCCATTCATTTGGCATTTCACGCAAATTTGTTAAATATGCCAAAGTGACTTCGAATTCAATTTTGTAAAATTGGGCATGAAACAATTGTTCTAACTGCTGCCACGTTTGAATAGAATTTGCGAACAAATTAATGAACCACGAAAAAGCTACTCCAGTTAGTGAATTTGGGAATAATCTCATTTTGTAAAAGTCAGTAACTTCGTCACATTACAATGTGAAACGTCCCACATGTTCTAAAATGGACACTTCTCCTAAACCAGTAAACAAAGAGAATTCAGGCACCTTATATCCTCTAGGCCATGGATATGATTGATCTACCCATATGGGTAAGGCTTTCTGTATGTAGACCGAATTATTTGCCGCATTCCAAAAGCCAACTGATCTTGTATGATTTTCACAACTTGATCTCTCAAAATAGCATTGGGATCATAAGGGACTCATATGGGTTGGTGTACATATGGAACTGCCTGATGCCTAACAACATTTGGTCCCATGTTTGGCATGAAAGTGTCATTATTTGGCCCATTATTGCCATTGAGATACGAATTCCCACCAACATTTGGTCGTGTTACATTTTGCCCCATATTTTGAACCTTTTCTCTTATATTAGGACTACCCTCCATGTTGGATGTCCCAATATCTCCTACATTGGCCATTGCTGGTCCTATGCGAGGCATTTCAACTTCTTGACTCGTGTTTACAGTTGGTGAACCATTACCTACAAAACTTTTGGTTTGGAAATGATCTCCTAGACCTAAAGGATTCGTTTGACATACTTGGTTTACCATTTTGTTCATAAGTTCATTCAACATATTCAGTTGTTTAGCCATACGGTCATAATGATTATTTCCATTTTGAGTAAGTTTTTCTATAGCATGAATGTTTTGCATACTTACCTGTTCAACAATGTCTTGCGTGAGTCCACCCAGCAATATGCGCCTGGTACGAGGGCTCAATTCCATCATTGACTCATAATGACTAGCACTTGGTCTCTCCATCTCTGGGCTATCCTACTGACCCTCAAATTGTTCGATCACAGAATGAACAGACTGTTGGTTTGCTGGCTCCTTGCTGGAATTCTTTTGAAGCATGATGCTTTCAATATTTCTAACACCAAAAGTGTACCACCGGGGCATGCCAAATTGTTTTGCGAGTTTTTTTATTTGGATTCGTGCTAACAATTAAAAGATTATTCAAACGATGTTTAAGGAACAAAATCTTTTGAGACAAATTCTCAACAAGGGATCTTTAAATTGAAAATTGTATTACACAACTTGCCTCCAAGGGGCTTAAGCACACAAAGTTACATATTTCGGAAAATAAAGAGTAAAAGACTTGAATGTAAATTCACATATTTCTTGTGAGATAGTTGTTCGTCCCTTTTTCCATTGCCTTGCATTGTGTATATATTGATCACGATTTGCACAATTTTCACCCATAACTGTCCATTATCTCATAGCACTTTTTCTAAATAACTCCTCATTACAATCATGGCCGTAATAACTTTCCATAACTTTCCATGATTCTTCATTTACCCGTTAGCAGTTTACCTTGGATTGTAGGCCACAAAAAAACCTCTTCATTACCTGCGCGATGTAGTTATCACCTTCCTCACCCAAACTCTTCTCTACTCGCTCTATCCTTAGTATGTTTTGGGCAATTCTTTTCTTAGCAATTCACCCAGACTCTATGCTTGGGCTTCTCTTTTTGGGCATTTGTTTAGATCCTTATTTTAGGAACATTTTGTGTATCAACAGTATCATAGATTTTCACAATTTGAACTTCTTATTAGATTTTAAATTACACATGCAGGCTTGGGAAAGCATTCAATTAGCGTAAGTTTGGTTTAATAAAAGTTGCTAAATAATTGAGATCAAAGTCAATAACCACACAACACATGGGACCAACAACTTTTATCAACATTTCAACCACACATTTCATCAACTTTTTATCAAAATTTGTTAAAACTTTTATCAAAAACTTATCAAATAGGCATAAGTCTAATATGATGCCTCCTCCATCAACTTAAGTGCCTTGAAATATATCACCAGCTTCGAATAATCAAAATATAGGTGGCAAAGCGGGTCCTTTAGGTGGATTGTAGACCACTCAGCATGCCAAGGTTTTTTTTTTTTTCCTGAAGCACCAGTACAGTCCCAGTATGGTTTTTAGGCCTCTACCAGGACAGGCTGGTGGGGGTTTGGATGCCCCTACCACTGTATTTATATAAAAAAAGAGTAGTACACAGGAGAGGGATATGAACCTGACCTCCAAGCATACAACGAATGAAAAAAAATTCCTCAAACTACAACAAATAAAGAGATACTACCTCCGGTACATAATTCTGAAAAGCAAAAGCAAAAGCAAATGAAAAACAAACTAACAAAAAACTAAATACCTCTAACTGATGGAAGGCCATATCTGTCAGTCTGAAGTAGTCCACGCGAACGACGAGGCAAGTCTGAAGATCCATACTCCTGATAATGTCGTTGGTCCCAGCCCTCAGAAGCTAAAGAGTCAGCAACCTAGTTTTTCTCTCGAAAAATATGGGAAACTGTGTCTTGATCGAATGATAGAAGATGTCGGATGCGTCTGAGTATTGACTGAATCACCCACGGCCCCCCACCACGTGAAATGCAATGAACAGCAAGTGTAGAGTCAGTCTCAATCCATAAGTCCACAAGACGCATCCGTCGGGCAAGCTCAGCATGCCAAGGTTTTGGTAGGCCTAGAGGAGAAAACCATGCCCAATAATGATGAAGAATTAACATGCCATACATTGTCAAGACATAAGGAGATTCGTGATTCCATGTAAATATAGAGTATTCGCCCTATGTCTTGGGGTAGATCAAAGGTCCAAGTCCAACAAATTAGTCCAAATTAAAGAGGCCTAATGGTATTTAATTTGGTGTATCAAAAACTCATATTTCAATTGTGATTAGAATAAGGTATCTTTGAATGGGTGAAAATAGGAGAAGAGGAGTCCCATTAGGACTTTATTTGATACCTTAATTAACATTATAAGTGGAGGCATTGGGAGTAGAATCCATGTATGAGTACATGAAGGAGAGAACCTAACTCACCCAAAATGGAGAGAAAATTTGATAGCAACATTTTAGAAAATTCGCAGAATTTGAACAACTTGTGTATGTGTGATCAAACATTGATATCTCAGCACTCCTAGTCCGATCATTGTTAGACTTTGAAAAAAAGTTAACAAGTCATCGTTCTGAAAAACTAACGGTTAAGATCAAGATCCGACAGTTCATTCGGGAGGAATTGTTATCTAAACAGTGACGAATATTGTTACGATCTTTTCTTTTTTGTTTTTGAGTGGTATTGTCAAGGACTTGTTCTTGAGATAGATGTGCTTGGATAAATTGTTAGTGTTGCTTTTGACGGATTCCTTCTTTGATAGACAAAGATTATTTGTGGGCCAAGATTTGTGTTCTTGATGTTGGTTATACCTCTAGTTTTGACTAGATGGAACATTGTGGATTTCCATCTTTGTTAGATGACAGTTTATTATTGTTACCAATAATTGTTTAGTTCTTCATGATTTGGTGTACCTCTAGTGTTATAAAGGGAATAAGGTTTTACCCATCATTGTTGATTAAATTGAAAGATTATTTGGTATTGGGTTTTGGACGTAGGCAAGTATCCGAACTACGTTAAATATTGTGTCATTAATTTTGCGCATTATTTAGTTTGGTTATTGCTCTATTTGATTAATACTTATTAGGTTTACACAAGAAAGAAAAAATATTTATTCTATTGCGTTGTTCCTAATATATCGTATTTGATATTTATTGGTTATTTTATCGAATTTTCCCAACAAGTGGTATCAGAGCTTCGGTTGTCGTTGCTTTGGGATTCTTGTTTTGAACGATGGAGGTTAATGCAAGTAGAATGGTTACTTTGAATAGTTCAAATTATCATATTTGGAAAGGAAAGATGGAAGATATTCTTTATTTAAAAAACTATTTTCAAGCATTGTTTTCAGAGGAGAAACATGCTAATACAACGATCGATGAGTAGAATTTACTTTATCGGCAAGTGCATTATTAACGATCGATGATTGGAATTTACTTTATCGGCAAGTGTGTGATTATATTAGGCAATGGGTGAATGATAATGTGTTGAACCATATTAGTGAATAAACTCACGCATGTAGTTTGAGGAATAATCTCGAGCAACTATATGGTCGAAAGACTGAAAATAATAAGTTATTTTTTATGAGATAGATGATGACTTTGAGGTATGATGATATAACTCCTTTGACAGACCATCTCAATTCATTTTAGGGTATCATTAATCAGTTGGCTACAATGGATATCAAATTTGAAGATGAGATACAAGAATTGTGGCTCTTTAGTACTTTGCTGGATTCTTGGAAAATGTTTAGAACGTCGTTGTCTAACTCAGTCATAGATGGTGTGATCATAATTGGTTTATCCAAAAGTAGTATCTTAAATGAAGAGATGAGGAGAAAGACATATGGGTACATTTCACAGTCAAATGCTTTGGTTGTTTAAAATAGATAGAGGAGTCAGGGCTAAGATTTAAAGAACACAGATATGAGCAGAAAGAGACAAGTCCAACAAGTATGCCAATGTTGAGTGTTATCATTTTGCTAAAAAGGGGAACATCAAGTTTTTCCAACAATTAGAGAAAGACTACAAAAATAAGAATGCTAAAGAAAGAAGAAAGACGAGGATTTCGATTGAGCTTCTACCAATTTAGATGCTTTCTATATCGTCTACGATGATGATATTGTCAACTTATCTTGTCATGAGACTTCTTAGGTGGTCGTGTAGTGACCAGAAAAAATTTCATCTTTTAAATTTCAAGAAAATACTTTCAGCGTCTATACGAACTTCCTAGTATGTTTTAAATATTTTAGTGGCATTAATTTTTTTGCACATGCTTGCCTTTTATTTTTATATGACAAACATGAAATTTCATAAATTGTCAAGATTAATTTAATTTTCTTAATCCGAATAACTTTTACTCAAATCTATTTTAGGTTAATGAAAACTTATTGTTTAAATTAAAAACCAACGAAAATTTAAATATCTTCCCAGTTCATTTTCGGTCAATTTTGATTATCTTATTTGTGGAGAAAATTTAGCTCTTTTATTCACCTTAGTTTTGAAAATTTTCTGACTTAATTATCCTCCTGTATTTAGCCAAAACCCGGTTCATCTAATTGTTAAGAATATACCCCCAAATAGCCCCTTAATCTATGCAAGAAAGACACATGAAACAACCCCTTAACTCACTTGAAAACCACCCCATTCACTCCCCATTTTCTAGCCCACTTCTCCATTTTCAACACCATTTACCCAACTTCCAACCCACTTAAAATGCAGCCAAACTCCCCTCATTTTCCACATAAAAACCGTCCCCAGTCAGCCCCCATTTTCACCTGAAGAAACCTCCCAAACAACCCCCTAAAACCATTATGAAAACTACCCATTTTCTCCCCCATGATCAGCACTTTTTACCCACCATGTTACCCACCTTTTTCAAATAATTTAACCCCAAATAAAACTGCTAAAAACGTCCCCAATGTTTCTCCCAAAACCTGCTGAAAACAGTCCCAAGATTTCCTCCCAAAACGTGCTGGAAACCGCTCCTTTAGGTCCCATTTTCTATCAGCTATATTATCCCATGTTTCCTGCCAAAAACCGTCCACCACCTACCCATTTTCACACCTTATAAACCACTTGAATTACAGCTAAAATACATGTAAGAAACCTGATGAAAACTGTCCCCCAACTCTCAATTTTCAGCCATTCAAAACTGTCCCACCAACCAAAGAAAACCCCTCTCCAGCAGCCCATGAGCAGCCATGATCTTTATCACTTTCTTTTCTCCACTTTCCCTCCTTTTTTCAGCCCCCAATCCAACTACTTTTTCCCTCCAAATCCACCCCCAATTCGTCCTCTACAGCACAAGGTTTCAAGAGCCAAAAATCAGCATTTAAAACTAAGCACAAACCTCCATTTTTCTCTCTTGGAATTCGGCCTTCATCCATAGTTTAGCAAATTTGTGTTTCGTGTTTACTTTCTAGCAAGAACCCCCTTATTTTCCACCCTTACCCTCCCTCCATATCATCCCCAAAGTTCCAACAACAAATCTTCCATTTTCAGCATTTGTTTTCCCATCTTTTCTGTCAAAAAATTTTCGTCCAGCAATGAGAAATCTCCAGCAAAAGATCCTTTCTTTTCCCTTCAATTTTGTGCAGCAAGAAGCCTTGAAACCTTAGCCTCAATCACCAATAATACTCTAGAATTTATCCACCTTTTTCCTTCACATGTTCGGCCAACACACAGCCTCTATTTTATGCAATCTTAGTCACCAACTTTCCAGCAATTTCATTCATTTATGTCCAAATTTTTGGCCAGTAGAAAAAGGGTCTTAACCTTGTTTTAAGCTTCACAAAAGTTCCTTATATATATACATCTATATATAGTGTGCGGGTTATAATTTTTTTGGAAGCTGCAGAAACAAATTTTCTTCATCAAAACTTCAACCGAAAACTCGTTTTTGAGATAGTTTTACTTACTACTTTTACTATAATTTTTAAATGATGTTTGGAAAATTATTATGATATATAAATGCCATGATAATTTATTATGAAGGAACGTTATGATAGTGATTGAAGGTAATTACTTTAATATGTTAGTGATTGAAGGTAATCACTTATGATTTTATGTGGTGCCGCCAATTTATGTTGTTCCTATGTACGTTTAAAAAGACAGCGTGAGCATTAATGTTAACGTATAATTTTACCGCATGTTAGTATGTATGGCTACTAAGTGTTTCTTATGAAATACTCACCCTAAAATGAACAAATTTTCAGATTGAATAGGTTGGCGTTGATGCTATGGCGTAGGCTAGCAAGTATGACATGCAATTTCCTTATTTAATTTAAGTTTTGAAGTCGAGATGATCAAGTCAATTATAATGTAAATACGATATTTTAAGTATTTGATTTTCAATATTTATTTATGTAATATTTATGCAAAACGAGATTTTGGTTTCATTGTCGTTAAAAGTTTCAAGTTCGAAATTGCCTAGTTACATTTTTCTGAATTTTCAACTTACTACCCCTACTATGAAAAATCATAACTTTTTCTATGGTTGGCTTTTTTTAGTGAAATCAGTGGCTATGGAAAGCCCTACATGTGGTCTAATAACAATAATTAGAATCACTCAAAAATTTAATCATTTTAGTTTATTATGAATATTTTAGCGGGCTACCTTAAGGCATTCGGGACAGTTTTTCAAGCAAATTTGGCTAACAAGTAGCTAAGGTTTGAAATTTTAACATGTTGTAATCTGTGTCCCAAGTATCTACAATTCAATTTTTAGAATTTTTGGAATTCGTTTGGATGGTCAAATAAATTGTGGCGACACCTATCACGATATTGGCAAAACCATAGAAATTTTAAGAAAAATCCTATTTCTCTTGCGCGCTTGTTATTTTTCACAAATGTTTTATTTTTAAAACCTTTCAAGGGCATGAGAAATATCATTTAGATTCTTCAAATATATTTTAGATATTATTTTAGTGATTATTCAGATTGAGAAAATCTGGAGCGTTACAGGTTAACAGCGATGCTTCCTTTTATGCTGCGTCTGAGAAAAAATTCTTCACGTCTTATACACCCATTGACTACGGAGCTATAAAGATAAGAAATGCTTGGTTGGTAAAAGTTTTTGAGTATTGGATATGTAAGCTTGGAAACCAAAAATGGCACAAGATTGGTTTTCAAAGATGTAAAGTATGTTCCTGACATGTAATTGAATTTGATTTCTACCAGTAGACTCGATGACGAGGGGTGTTATGACTCTTCCAGTAATGGTGAGTGAAAACTTACAAAAGGTGCTATGGTTGTGGCCAGTGGTAGAAAACATTCATTGTACTTGTTGAAGGCAAAGCTATCCAAATACATTGTTAATGTAGTGGAGAATGATAAAGAGGTTTAATTTAGTCACAATATGCCAACTCACAAGAGTGTGAAGGGAAGTAAACTACTAGTCAAGAAGGAAATTGGATATGTAATGAAGAGTATCGAGTTGCATAAATGTGCTCGTTCTTTAATAAAGAAAGTTATCTTCAAGTGCCCCACTGTAAGTATTTATGTACTATTTGGGAGAAAGGGTGATAGACACGAGCAATTACCATTCTGAGAAGTTTCATCAACTATTCATCTAAAAAGGTATAAGATCGACGAACAATCTTCCATGTGTCATTCTCCCGATGAATATGGATTAATGATTGACAGAGAAGAGACAAAGATTTCTAGAGAAGTTTTGGAAGATGAACATAAAGAAGAATTGGTTAGTGTATTGCCAAGGGGGGAGAACAATGATGTTTGTTGTCCCATCACGGGGATGACGACTCCTTCCATGACATAAGGAAAATGAGGAGATTTGCTGGGTGTCCACCCCATGTCTTGGGATAGATCAAAGGCCCAAGTCTAACAAATTAGTCTAAATTAAAGTGGCTTAATGGTAATTAATTTGGTGTAGTAAATACTCATATTCCAATTGTGATTAGAATAAGGTATCCTTGTATGGGTGAAAATTGGAGAAGGAAAGTCTCATTAGAACTTAATTTGATGCCTTAATTAACATTATAATTGAGACAATGGGAAGTAGAATCCATGTGTGAGTGCATGAAGTAGAGAACCCAACTCACCCAAAATAGAGAAAAAATTTAAAAGCAACATTGTAGAAAATTTACACGATCTGGACAGCTTGCAAAGGTGTTATCAAACGCTGATATCCCAGCGCTCCTTGGTCCGATGGTCATAAAATTTTGATAGCAAGTTAACAACTCATTGGTCTTCAAATACAATTGTTATGATCAAGATTCACAGTTCATACTGGAGAAATTGTTAACTGAACATTGATGAATTTTTGTGAGATATTATATTTTTTTTATTTTTGAGTAGTATTGCCAATAACTTGTTCTTGAGATAGTTGTGCTTGGGTAAATTGTTAGTGTTTCTTTTGAGGGATTCTATCTTTTATAGATGAAGATTATTTGTATGCCAAGACTTGTGTTCTTGATTTTAGTTGTTCCTCTAGTTTGACTAGAGAGAATAGTCTGGGTTTCCATCTTTGTTAGATGACAGTTTATTATTGGTGCCAATAATTTTTCAGTTCTTAATAATTTAGTGTGCGTCTAGCGTGAAGAATGTTGTATTCATTATCATTGATTATAGTAGAAGATTATTTGGTGTTGGGTTGTGGACATAGGCACGTTATTGAATCATGTTAAATATTGTGTTGTTAATTTCGTGCATTATTTAGTTTGGTTATTAATCTATTTGATTAATTCCTATTAGGTTTACACAAAAAAGAAAAAATATATATTATGTCGCGTCTTTCCTAATATATCGTGTTCGATATTTATTGGTTATTGGACGAATTTTTCCAACAATAAATGTAGCGTCCCAGATTTTCTCAACCTGGAGAGTCACTTAAAAATCTTTAAATAACATTCCACGAACCCAAATAAACTTTCTTGTTCTCTTGAATGGTTTTCAAAATTTAACTATTGTGGAAAGTAACAAGCACGCAAGGGAAAATGAATTAAACTTCTAAATTTTTTAAAGGTTTTACCAAAACTGTTTTAGGTGTCGCCACAAATTATTTGACCATCTAAACATACTCCAAAAATTACGATATTTGATTATTAGAATTTCAGACCTAACCATGTCGTTTGATATATAAAAAACGTGGATAAAATTGTTTGAAAAACTGTCTCTCAGGTGCACTGACGTAGTCCGGTAAAATAATCATATTAAATTCATAAGACAAAATTTTTGAGTAATCCAAATTTTGTTATTAGACCACTTATATACCTATCAAACGCCACTGATTTGACTCAAAAATTCAAAGTACACAATAAGTTATGATACTTCAAAGTTTGGGGCAGAATGCTGGAATTTTCATAAAACACTTCACAATTCTTCATCTTTAAATTCTAACCGGCAATCAAAAATATAAATTCGGTTTTTCTAGCACTATACATAATCAAAGATAATAAAACCAACATTTTACTTAAGTTTTACATCATAATGGGCTTGATTATATCAACGCCAAACCGTAAAATAAATAAACTTAAGTCTTTCCTTCAAAGTCGTACTTTACGCCGTCGCGCCAACGCCAATCTTTTCAATCTGGACATTTAATTATTTTGGAGTGAGCATTTCATAAGAACACTCCGTATTAAATTATACTAACTCATGAGAAAATATATGAAATTAACATGCGATGCCAACTATTTAAACATACATAGGAACAACAAACATAAGCATTTTCGTAACCGGTACCACGTTATAATATAAGTGATTACTTTCAATCACAACATAAATAAGTGATTACCTTCAATCAATATCATCATGTTCCATAATTAATCATTAAGAAAGGCATAAAAATTCACTTATATTTCTCAAACTAACTTTCATAACATATTGCTTAAAGGATAATAAACTACATTAAATAGAATTTCCATTGAATTGATTTTTGGTTTAAAAATAGCTGTTTCTTTTCCTCAAATAGTGACCCCGTGCTTGCCTTTTCATTTCTCAAAATCTAAGTGTTGTAGTTTGGTTTGAGTGATTAAAAAAAAGTGAAGAAGAAAGAGGAAAAATAATTTTGCTGACCGAAAATGGGGATCTTTTAGGCTGGAAATCTATGACTTAGATGGCCAAAAAGTTTGGCTAGAGGGGTGTTGCTGCCAGTTTTTGGTGGTTGAAGAGCAGAGAAAACATTAGAGTTTTAGGGGCTGAAAAGAAGACCTTTGAGGGATGAAATTTGATGATCTTTATGGCCAAAAATCTGATGGAGAAAGGACTGATGGGGTCGGTTTTCAACAAGTTTCTAGCTGGATTTTTGAGGGAAAATTGGTAGTTTTATTGGGACTTTTGTGGACTGATTTTGGAGAAAATGTATGGGGTTTATTGCTAGGAAAGAAGAGAAGAAAAAAGGGGGCTAGCTTGTTGAATAAACTTAAGACCGAAATCTGCAGGGAGATGGAGATGAAATTGGAGTGTAAGTTAGGATTTTGGAGCTGATCCAATGTGTGAAAGTGGGGACCTTTGGGGATGGTTTTAATAGTTGGTAGGGATGAATTAGCTGCAATAGGTGGGTAAAATGTGTTGATCATCGGGGAGAAAATGGCTGAAGGAAAAGAGAGTGAGTAGGTAGTTTTTGCTAAGTCATTAGGGGCTATTTGGAGTTAAAAATTGGCAGGGTTAAGGGAATGTTTGGTGTGTTTAATTTGTCAAGAAATAGGGGGCTGTTTGGCTGTTTGGGAAAGTCTTTCTTACAGTAGAATAGCACTATAATAAAGTTGATTCTAAGTGAAAAGTTGGTTGAAAATGGGTCGAAATTAAGATGAATGAATCGGCCGAAAATGGGTCGAGATGATGTTTTATTTTCGTTAGTTTTCAATTTTTCAGTTGGTCTAAAATAAATCTAAAATTAACTCAAGATAAATTATTTGGGTTAAGAAATTTTAATTAGTATAAGGCAAGCACGTGAAAAAATTAACACGACAAAAATATTTATTACGTACTAGAAAGTTCGTAGCGACACCGAAAGTTAAAATTTAATTTTCTCGAAATTTAAAAGACGACAAATTTTCCGTTCGCTACAACCATCCACACCTAAATTAATTTCATCCTCAAAATTTAACTTATTTGATTTATGAGGTCCGGGTACTTAGCTAAGACATCTTATTCTCTTTTTCAAGTGACTCCATCCTCCTTGTGCCTATCCCACTAAACCTTGTCTAAAGGGGCCTCCCGGTTTCTCTAAACATAGACTTTTCCCTCTAGAACCACCGCAGGCACTTCATTATAAGTCATTTTGCAATTCTAACGACTCATAATTATCGTGCATGTACTTCCTTAACATCAAAACTTAGAATACGTCATGCACTGCAGAGAGTTCGGGTAGCAATGCCAAACAAGACGCCACATTTCCAACTTTCTCAAGAACCTCAGATGGGCCAATGAATCGTGGTCTCAACTTCCATTTCTTACCAAAACACAAGAATCCTTTCATTGGGGCTACCTTCAAAAAAAAAATTTGCGAACCCCAATCTCTAAATCTTTTCTTCTTTGAACGGCATAGCTTTTCTAATAGTCTTGCGTTGTCTTAATTCTGGACCTGATATTGTCTATCGCTTTCATTGTTTTCTCAACTAACTCTGGAGCCAAAATTCTTCTTTCGCCAACTTCATCCTAAGAAATTGGCAAACGACATCGACAACCATACAGTGCATCATATGATGCCTTGCCGATGAAAGCTATTATTATATGCAAACTCCACCAACAGCAAGTGATTTTTCCATTTACCATCCAAATCCAAGACACGAGCTTTCAACATATCCTCAAGGATTTGAATAGTCTGTTCTGATTGCCCATCGGTTTAAGGATGATAAGCTGTATTAAATTTCATTTTAGTAACCAAAGCTCCTTGAAGACTTTTCCAGAAATTTGAGGTAAACCTCAGGTCTCAGTCCAATACAACAGACACTTGTACTCTACGAAGTCGAACAACTTCTCTAATCTACAAATGTGCTAACTATTCCAAACAAAAATTCGTTCAGATCGGCAAAAAATGAGCAGATTTTGTCAAACAGTCAACTACGACCCAGATGGCATCATGACCTCTTACCAATCTAAGAAAACCCACAATGAAATTCATTACAATTTTTTCCCACTTCCACTCATGTATATCCATTGGATTTAATGGCACTAATGATTTCTGATGTTCTACCTTTACTTGTTAACACACCAAGCATTTTGACACAAAACGAGCTACAATTTTTTTCATGTTTCTCCACCAAAATATATTATGTAAATCATTATACATTTTGGTTCATCCTGGATGTGTGGCGTAAGGATCAGAATGAGCCTCAAATAAAATCTCACTTCTCATACCTTCATCCTTAGGCACGCATAACCGACCTTTGAACATCAATGTTTTTTCAGTTATTTCAAACTCTTTCTTCTTTTCAGTTCCTACTTCAGCCATGATAATTTCAAAGAAATGATCATCCTTCTAAGCTACCATAATTCTATCTCTGAGTGTCAACTTTACTGTCAGACTTGCTATCAATGTTGATGATCGCATTGGTGATGCTAAAACTTCAATTTTCAAATTCTCAAAGTCCTTGATCAGATTATATAGTGTCTCGATTGTAGTGTAGAGAACTGGCATATATTCTTCCTAATTAGAGCATCTGTGATACATTAGCCTTACCCGAATAGTATAGGATAGTGTAGTCGTAGTCCTTTACCAATTCCAACCATCGTCTCTGTCTTATATTCAACTCTTCTTGAGTAAAGAAGTACTTGAGAATCTTATGGTCGGTGTAAATCTCAAACTTGCTTCCATAAAGGTAATTGTGCCAAATTTTCAAAGCGTAAACTACCGCTGTAAGTTCAAGATCATGTGTCGGATAATTCTTCTCATACTGCTTCAACTGCCTTCAAGTATAATTTATCACCTTTCTACATTGCATCAACACACAACCCAAACCAAGCTTTGATGCATCAGTGTAAATTACATAGCCTTTTGAACATTTGGGTAAAGCTAATACTGGTGTAGACACTAGCCTGTGCTTTAACTCCTGAAAACTCTGTTCACATTTCTTGGACCAAATAAACCTAACATCCTTTCGAGTTAACTGCGTCATATGACCAACTATTTTTAATAATCCTTCTATGATCGCCAATAATAGCAGACTAAACCTTGAAAATATTTCACTTCTCCAACATTCGAAGATGCTAGCCAATTTGATACAACCTCAACCTTTGATAGATCTAGTTCAATTCCTTTGGCCGTCACAACATGACCAAGGAATTCTAGTCGGTCCATCCAAAATTCATATTTCATGAATTTGGCATAAAATGTTTTCCTCCCCAAAGTCTCCAATACTGTCCTCAGGTGTTCTTGATGTTGCTCGAGACTTCTTTAATAAAACAGGATGTCATCAATGAATACAATGACGAACTAATATAAATATTGATGAAAGACTCAACTCATCAAATCTATAAATACCGCATGGGCATTCGTTAGTCCAAAGGGCATTACAGTAAATTCATAATGCCCATAGCGATTCAGATTGCTGACTTTGGTATATCCGATGGCTTGATCTTCAATTGATGATAGCCCGACCTCAAGTCAATCTTTGAAAACACTAAAGGTCCCTTCAATTGATCAAACAAATCCCAATTCTTGGAAGTGGATATTTATTCTTGATAGTCAATTTCTTCCGTTCACAATAGTTGATACACATTCTCATCAACCCATCATTTTTCTCACAAAGATAACTGGGGCTCCCCACAAAGAAACACTCGATCTAATAACCCTTTATCCAGTAGCTATTGTAATTGCATTTTTAACTCTTGCGATTATTATGGTGCCATCTGATACAGAGCATTTGACATGGGTACAACTTCAAGTATCATATCTATTGTAAATTCCACTTGTCTATCAAGCGGAATACCTAATAGGTCATCTAATAACACATCGGTGTACTCTCGAACCACTGGCACATTACCCACTAATAATTCATCAAATGAGATGCAGAGAGATTGACAAGAAATCCTTGACAACCTCTCTTCTTTAGCAACTTCTCTGCCTACAAAGCTAAGACGAGACGGATAAGTGCCTTAATCTTTGACCCATAAAATTTGAACTCCTTCTCTCATAGTCTTCAAAATATTACTTCCTTCTCAAAACACATAATGGTAGCACGATTACTACCCAACCAATCCATACCTAAGATGATATCAAAATCTCTCATATTTATAACATGTAGATGTGCTGACAAAACCAACCCATCGAAATCTATATGAACTAACCTCTAGTACACTATCAATTTTTTGACATGAAACATTAACTTTAGCTAGGGACAAAAGAATCAATAAGAATGTAAACAGGTACCCTAGAGACCGATAACATACTCGTAATAACGTCAGGATTCTGGACAGCCTCCTTATGAGTCATGGCAAACACTCTGGCATTTCCTTTGTTCGCCTAATCATTAGCCTTTGCTGGTGATGCCTAACAGTGCGACACATAGTGGCCTGGCTCGCCACACCGATAGCAGACATCTTTTCAAAGTAGTAATCACTAATATGATTCTTTTTGCACTTAGGACACTGAGGATTGGGATTATTCCAGTGTCCTCCACTGGGACCTTGATTTTGTCTTTTGAACTGGCTCCAAATCTAATTTCTATTCTGATCTTACCACTGTCTCATTTTCGAGTCATTCTGTTGTCCTTGAACTATGACCTTTAAACCCAAAAAGGACACAATTTGAGCCTTCTTGAACACTATTCTAAGTGTGAATCTCATGTGAACTAACAATTTGTCTAATCTCTGGATGCAACCCTCTTTCATAACGTCTTGCCTTCATTAGTTCAGTGTTGACCAAATACAGAGCATAGCCCGACAGTCCTTCAAATTTTTGCTCATACTCAGTGATTTCCATGTCTCCCTAAACTAAATGAAGGAACTCTGACTCCTTGTAATCTTGCAGAGCCTATGGAAAATATTTTCCTATTAGTTCGACATGGAACTATGCCCATGAAAGATTATTATGTTCCTCCTTAGTACAGGTGTGGGATACTGACTCCCACTAGTAACCTACTTGGCCAATCAACATGAATTCGGCGCAAAGAACCTTCTGATTTTCTAGACAAAAGTTGTGCCAAAAAAATTTCTCGATTATTCTCAACCATTCATCGGCTGCAAGAAGATCATTTCGGTCGTCGAAGGTATGAGGACAGTACTGACAAAATTGCCTAATCACCGGCACAACAGGGTCCATGTGATGTACTGGTAGTGCCTGTTGCACTTGAGGCACTTGTGGTGCCTGCGGTTGCAGCACTGGATGTGCCATATAAGGTGCCAATGCTCGCCTCATTTTCTCCACCGCTAGTTTTAAATCCCTGATAGTTCTTGCTTGCGTAGTCGATGCAATTTTCTTTTGATTAAACAAAAAAATTTGTAATCCATTAAAATAAACACCAAATAATGATATAATATCTAAAAAGGCTATCGACAAAGAAAAATTAAATAATATTTTTTTTATGTTTTAATCATCCTTCAAGAGTTACAACGAACTAAAAGCGTCTAGCGCTAAACAGCAGTAAGGTAACTTTACATGCATAATGAAATAAAGACTAAAAAGAAAAACATATGTCTACTGCTATGCTATATCTCTAAGTATCGTCATCGCTGATCTAACATCTGTGCGCTCAAGGCCTCTTCGACCGTGGAGCCTCGTCATCTGAAGTAATACAAGACTTGGCCTCAAACTCCTCCAAAAAAATTAAAGAAGTGCCAATGCTTATCTGTGTTGTGAGAATATTATTGTTGGACTGAAGTAAGATGAGAAATTAAGAAAGTTTCAAACATTAGGTCTGATTATAATCAGTGTAATCTAATATATTAGAAAGTGAAATTTGCAATTTTCATCCCCAATCTTTCAAATCTATTACTAATCTATCATCAACTAATTTTTATACCACCAGACACCTCCAATCTTTCAATTAATTGTAAATCATGTCCCTATTGACAAATAATCATGGATTTACCCGCCCTTTTAAATAAACAAAAATAAAAGAAAGCTAAAAATAACAAAAAAAATTACTAAAAAAAGTCTCATAACTTTTCAAAAAGTACAAAGTATCTTCTTCCTCACACACCCTACCCATACCTCCACTCACCCCACATTATCACACCACAACCAACAGGATGGGATAATAAAGAAGAACACCATTTCAAGATTCATAATTTAAAAAATTTAAAAACATACATTGAAAAAAATAAAGATTTTCATAAGAATCTTTCAAGAAATTAACTTGAAGAGGAAGCTTTCTATAAGCTTTCTTGACCTCAGATTCAGAAGCATCAAGGTGAATCCTAAGAGTCTTTCATGGATCACTCACAGAAGAAGATGAATAAACACATGAAACCCTAAACCTATTTTTCACATTCTTTTTTGAATCCTTGAATTGAATCCAAGAAACTGATGCAAAACCACACCCCACAGCCGTTGGAAACAAGCAGGAGAAATAGTCGAAAAATAACAATTTTCTTTAATTCTATAAAACCAATATCTTTAGTAGGCACTCACGTGATTATTATAAATACTGAGTTTAGTATTATACATGGATCGATAAACGATACTAAATCTCGATCTGATTCACGAACCTCTTGCTTTTGATTCACGAAAATAATGCTCCCAACGTTCAAGTCTTCTATGGTATTCTCCAAAATATAGATTACACAAGCGTGTGGGTACCTTTTAATTGAATCAAAAAACTAATTTTTGGACTAGACAAATTTAGAAAACAAAAAAAAAAAAAGATAAAATTCAAGCCAAACAAGACTTGAGAATTTTTTTCACTCTTCTTTTCTTAATTGTTGGATTATTTCACGTCACATACAATATGATATAAATAGGACAAAAGTCCTAATTGCATCCAAGTTCAATTAGCTTAGGACTCATTTAATTACACATGTAATTCCTGAACACATATTACAATTATAATCAAGTCCAAAACATTCATAGTAACTGTGATTAAGCTTAAACTTTATAGAACTACCACAGGACCTGTCCTGACATATATTTTTCAAGCTTCAATAATTAACCCTGGACCGCCCAATCTAATTATTAGTCCATTGTTTTTTCCACTAAAGACAAAAGATTGTATTCTCAGAATATATAAGATTACAAAAGTTGTAATACTTTCCTTTGACCTATTGTATATATATTTCATCCTTGTCCGAGATCCGATAATTAGGTACTATCATAAATGACCGTTTTGCCACTCTAATTATTCTCACTAATTTAAGTTACATTTTCTTCAACAGTCATGTAAACTAATTCACAAATGTCAAAGTTTAGCCATCGCTAAACACAAAACTCAAATTTATAACCGTTCAATAGAAAATACTTAAGTTATCACTCAACCCATATTTCAGGACGACATTTCCTGACATGAATTCGTGTTATCTACTTCGCTCATTCTTAAGCTCCCAACTCACCGAGATATTTGATCAATCAAATTGATCTTACCCATTGGTGAATCTAAACCATCTAACTAACAAAAAGATATACACAATCCTGTCAAGGGATTTAGATGAGATAATTGGTGATCAAGTGGAATTTAATTCTTCACACGATTATGCTATATAATTAAATTTGACACGTGGCCCATTCAATACACTCCAAGTATACTAGTGTCACCATTAAACTATTTCTACGATAAAGACAAATCGTATACTCGAATGATTAAATAGTCAACAATTCAACTTTTCGGTAATAGGTACGAACCCTAATACATTAGCTGTGAACAATTTTATTCATGATAAAAATATTGGTTGCATCACACTATGTTTCTTAACGCAAGCACCCAACTTATATTATCACAAGTGATCATTGACACTTTATTTACATGCTTAATATTAAACAAATGCAATAATAATAAATGAATACAAATCAAAATTTTATTCAATATAAAATTGTCATTTCATCACAGCAAAATTATACTATTTGAGCATACAACCCAATAGCAACAGAAGCCATTAAGAAAAAAAAATTTAAGATTTTGAAAACTCACAATGCAAAAACATGATCGATGTTTAACTTTATATTGATCTTGGATTAAAGTGAAAATGCAATAAAAATGAAAGAAACTCACTTTTTCTAGTTGCAGTAAAAATATAGTTGATCTTGAACTTGATGAATTTTATGATACTAATAAATATTTAATGGCAAATTTAAGGGGATTAATTTTTTCCCATCTTAAATCTGTCATTAATGACAGATTGAGGGGTTGTGGTGTGTTAGTGGCGGCGTGGAGAAGGTAGTGGTTATGGCTGTGGTGGGATGAGTGGGTGGGGGTAGGGTGTGCGAGGAAGAAAATACTTTGTACTTTTTGAAATGTTATTGGACTTTTTTTGCAATTTTTTCTTTTTCTTTTTTTTTTTGTTTTCAGTTTTTTTTATTTTTGTTTATTTATATAAGAGGGTAAATCTGTCATTAGGGACGTAATTTGTAATTAATTTAAAAGTTGATGATGTATGGTGCTATAAAAATTAGTTTGGGACAGTACAACAAAATCTCTATTTTGCGACATACATAAATTTGTCACAATAAGTGATTTAGTGCGACACGTTTTTAAAGTTTGTCGCAAAAATTTTGGTAGAAAAATAAGTACCAAAAAAATATTAGGCAACATAAAAAGTTGTCCCGAAATATCGAAATACGCGACAAGTAATAAAGATTGTCGCCAAAAACATGATGGGAAGTTGGCGCCAAAATATATTTGGTGGAAAACTTATGGCGACAAGCTTTTATTACTTGCAACAAAGATGTTTGTGATGCAATAGGTCTACTTTTTGCGAAAAGTAATATTTGTTGCTAAAAATTCTAGGATACATGAAAAAATAAGCAACACCTATATTTGTCATTGCTCTAGCTTGTAGAGATGATGAAAAACAAATCGTGACATCCACATTCGTCACATATTAGTCTTTGTAATGAACAACATTTGTCACAAGTCTATTCTACAATTGTTCATAAATAAATATTTTAAACTAATTAACAAATACATATTAAATTATTAATTAGTATGCACAAACATGAAATTGTATATTTTTCAATAAGAATTTACTTTTTATAATATTTTATTTTGTATAATGTATGAATCATAAAAAATTAAAAATTTTATTTCCGCCAAAAATCAAAATTTATTAAACTTCCAATCATATAGGAACTCAATCTTTTAAAGTATTAGTAATTCAATTAGTCACTCTTTAGAAGATAGATAAAGCGAAGACAAATTCCATCTAACATTGCAAAATTATTTACAGCAGCCTATATTTCAAACTAAAGTGATAAAGATAACTGCTTTGAGGCCAAGGGAAATCACTTGTCACGAGACCCACTAGATGTAACTATCAATGTCTTTCAGCATTAATAAGTGCATTTTGTGCACTTATTCGAGCCTTTAAACTAAGCTTTTATTTCGTTATTTTATTGATTTTTTATTTCAGTGTTGGACTTGTTTATAAACAAATGGAGAAGAATAGACGGAAAAAGCAACAACTTGGTGAAATCGACAACTAAATTGAGCTTTTGAAGTGAATATCAAGAGCTAAATATTGGAGGATGAGAAATAAGATAAAATCAATAAGTTTAAAGTGTTTTGAAGTGACAATGAAGAGTTGAATCAATAGATCAAACACTAGAAAGCTAAAGAACCGAATTGAGAAACTACCTACTGAAGCATGTGGAGAAATTCGAGAACAACTTTTGATATATAAATCTACAAAGGTCAAATGATATACCATTAGAAATATAATTTAATTAAGAGTTCAACACTTATTACGGATTTCAATTTGGAGTTTTCTACAAGAAGTTATGACCATTTGAAAAATAACCGCTACAAAGGAAACAGCTTAAGCTGGGCGATTGCCCAGGCTTAAATTCGGGCGATCGCCCAACACTTCAGCCAACAGCAGAGACAGAAATTGCTTGCCTGGGCGATCGCCCAGACTTGCACTGGGCGAACGCCCAGCGTAAAATGTTTAGACGCGGATTTTTATTTCTTTTTTGAGTTCTAATTCAATTAGGAAACTTTTTGGGCACGATTTTAATGATTTTTTGAGATAATTTGGGGCACCATTAGGGTAACATAAATATGAACTATTAACTCATATCAAAGGTCATTTTTTTGGTGGATTTTTTTGGAGAGAAAAACACGAGACGGACACAAGAAACGAAGATCAAGAACTAATCTTTGAAGAATTGAACGAAGATCAAGATCAAGATTTCTTCTCTTTCGAGTTTCTTCATATCCGGGTGATGAACTCCATGTTTTATTTTTCTTTTTCTTTTCTTCTTCTTAGTATGTTAGGATAGATTTATTTTAGAGCTAGGATCATGATGAAGTTTGTATCATGAATCTTTAATTCTTCAAACCTAGTTTTTGATATTTAAGCACGTTTTTAATTTTGAATAATTGATATTGATTTCTCTTCATCTACAATTATATGCACAATAGTTGTATGATTCTTGTAGCTTGTTTTACCATCGAGATATGGAAAATAGGTTATACATATATCAATTATCGTAGAGTCCGATAGGGGATAGAGATATACCACTATGTTTTACGTGATCTTTATTCAATAATTCTAATGCATTCTTATACGTTCGCATCCGTCATAGAGATATATAGGAATTGGTTTAATTCTACTCGAGAGAGATTATTAAACAAATTAGGAATATTGATCTTCATAATTAAATCATGTTATCAAATTCAACTGTTCGGGTTAAAGGAAATTGGTATAAATAGATTCGGGATCCTAATACGCTTTAATTTTCCTTCTTTTTTTTTTCAATTTTAAAGTAATTCTTCTTTATTTTTTAATCTCTTATTAGTTGATTAATTTTAGTTTATAGTTTAATTAGTTTTCAATCACAAAATCTTCAAAAGTTCATTAGATTCGGTTAAGGTTAGTATAATTGAATTGAATTATCTAAATCTTCGTGGAAACGATACTTGGACTCAACATCTACTTTATTACTTGAGCGATCCGTGCACTTGTGGAATATTAAAGATACAAAATCACTGCCAAGTTTTTGGCGCCGTTACTGGAAAATTTAATTTTAGTTCTCTTCAATTATATTAGCACTAATTCGAACTTTATTTAATTAATTTCTTTATTATTTTATTGTTCTAGTTTATTTTAGTGTTCAACTTGTCTCGTTTCAGACCACAACACAAAATGGAAGACCAGGAGATTGATGAGGACAACATGCTTGTTGGAGATTTCTTCGCAATGCACAAGGCTAATGTCATGAGATATGACGCAATTTCTGAGATTGATGAAGACAACATGCTCGTTGGAGATTTTATCGCAATGCAGCTGGCTAAAGAGATTAATGAGGAAGTAGACATTATTACGGTGCTATCTGCACAAATAGATTCTTTTGCACACAAAATAGAGAACACGTCACAATCAGTTTATGTGATGTAAATGAAGAAATCAACTTGTGAAGAGTGTGGGGCAAATCACTACACATCAGAATGCCCTATTCTATTACAGCAACCCGTGCAAGTCGAATATGTTCAAGGTGACCATTATCAGCAAAATTATGCTTTCTCTAATACATATAATCCAGGTTGGCAAGATCATCCAAATTTCTCTCGGAATGATAATCAGAATACAATCAGACCACAATTTCAGCAGCCAGAAAAGAGAAATTCACTAGAAGACATATTTAATAAATTCATGGAGATGGCTGACAGGTACCTAGGATCTAATAATCAATACATGAACAAGACGGATATCTCTTTTCAAAATCAAGGCGCTTCAATAAAGAATCTCGAGACACAAGTGGATCAGATAACAATTGCTTTATCACCCAGAGTACCAGATACATTGCCAATTAATGCAGAGGTGAATCCCAATGAAAGTGTTACAGCTGTTATTATCAGACGTGATGTTCAATTACCAAAAATTCATGTGAAGCGGTCAGTTGCAAATAAAAAAAAATGAACCATCCACTGATGAGGAGCATGTGGAACAGACTGAACAGACAACAGATATTAAAGAGAGTTCATGTACACCACAAGTTATGGCAACCGTTCCTATCAAACCATATGAGCCTCCGATCCCACTTCCTCATACATTACAAAAGCACGAGTCAGACAAGCAATTCTCCTACTCTTCTATTTCTTCTAAAATTGATTTTGTGATCAAGGTCGATGAAGAAGTTGAAATTTTCGTGGTTGTGTTCGAGCAAGGTGCTACATTAAAATCCTATTTTTATGAGCAGCACAAATTCAAAATTTGGAGAATAAACGAAAAATGGTGCAAAGTAAATAGATGCAAGCAAAGCAAGTCCTCAAAGCATTATACAAAGTGCCGTGAGCAATCAGTCAATAAGTCAAGCTAATGACTATAAATAAGCACTTAATGGGAGGCAACCCATTTTCTAACCCTTTTATTTACTTGATTTATATATAGTAGTTTTAATTAGTTTAAATAATTTATTACTTTTTATTTCATCTATCTATGCCCTTAAAAAACTTCACTATGTTAATCGCAGGATGTCCCACTTTGCAAGAGTCCCAGCTTCACATCTAATTCCACTTCAACCGGACCTTCAGCCAGCCAGATCCATCTTCTTCATATCTATCTCCGGGGAGTAAATGGCCTTTTCTCTCCTTTATTTGCTTTATTTTTTTGTTACATTGGGGACAATGTAATGTTTTAGTTTGGGGGTGGGTTAAGTATCAAGATACTTCATTATTTTGAAATTGCTTATTATTCGGGTCTATATATATATATAGCTATTGTTAAATATCTTACCGCCAATAATAATACTTGTTTGAATTTAAGTACGTTTTCAGTTAGAATATTAGACAACACTTTAATTCGTACTTTTAGCTGAATACTTGTCCATGTTAGACTAAATTTGAAGCATGTAGCCACTGTTGACTTATCACTTATTGAAAACATGACTTGAGTGTATGTGTTGATATTATTGACTTAGATCATTGTGAAAAAATTCCGTTCCTAAATTCTTAGACTAGTAATCAAACTGTTTGAGAACAGTTTGGGGGTGTTAAAGTTAGTACATGTTTTTGTGGAATTTTGATGGTTTGGGTTTTCTGGATCTCATCTTTAGTTGAATAGGTTATAGTCAAAGAATCTAAATCAAGTACTACTCACTGCTAAAAAAATGAATAAATAAATAAATAAAATATCTGACTCGAGCAACTAAGTTTGTTAGAGTATTTTAAAACCTTGTGCCCTAAAATCATCTAACTTGGGAGTCATCGACCCAAAGCTCGTTACATGAGTCACAAAAAAATAAAATAAAATAAAATAAAAAATTTACATCTTTACTTTTCTTATAGCCAGTGGGACTCGAGCAATTAAGTCTGTTAGGTATTTCAAAACTTGGTGCCCTATGGTCATGTGACTTGGGAGTCATCGGCTCAAAGCTCGCTACAAGGGTAACATAAAAGCTAGTGAGAGAGAAGTATTGAACAAGATGTAAGATCGTTTATATTGGTTAAATAAAATAAAAAGAGTTAAAGTGTTCGGTAAAGATTGCTAGGTTAGAACCTAAGAGACTGAAGATGAGAATTTAGAAATCACTCACCATCCTAGTTCTGAGAATACAAGTTCTAATTTTTACCACTTTGCTTGAAAAAAATATTGTGTTGATCAATAGGAACCAAATTTGCTAGAATACCTCGGGATTGGAGAGAAAAATATTAGAAATGTTTAATTTATGAGAGGTGTAAGAAATAAATGACTACAAAGAGTTCGAGATTGTAAAAAAATATCAACAACACAATATTGGTCATGGTCTAATACAGGTATAAGTTCAATTTTTGGCCACTCACACACTCACTAAAGGTCGAGCATTGGATAAGTATAAATTCTTTGTGTTGTTTGATCTCTTTCTAAACGTGTTACTTTATTTTTCAAACTTGAGGCATATGGTAATAAATTTAACATTAATTCATTTCCTGTTAATTCTTTTAGCTTAGTTTTAATTTATAGTTTATCTTTATTTTTGTTCGAGGATGAACAAATGTTTAGTTTGGGAGTGTTTGATAAGTGTATTTTGTGCACTTACTCGGGCCTTTAAACTAAGCTTTTATTTCATTATTTTATTGATTTTTCACTTAGTTTAGTGTATTATTCTTCTTATTTCAGTTTTGGACCTGTTTATAAACAAATAGAGAAGAATGGACGTAAAGAGCAACAACTTGGTGAAATCGACAACTAAATTGAGTTTTTGAAGTGAATATCAAGAGCTAAATATTGAAGGATGAGATATAAGATAAAATCAATAAGTTTAAAGTGTTTTGGAGTGACAATGAAGAGTTGAATCAATAGATCAAACACTAAAAAGCTAAAGAACCGAATTAAGAAACTACCTATTGAAGTATGTGGAGAAATTCGAGCACAACTTTTAATATATAAATCTTCAAAAGGCAAATGATATTCCATTAGAAACATAATTGAATTATAACTCGAAAACCTTTTACGGATTTCAATTTGGAGTTTTGTACAAGAAGTTATGACTGTTTAAAAAACAGCCGCTGCAGAGGAAACAGCTTAAGCTAGGCGATCGCCCAGGCTTAAATTCGGGCGATCGCCCAACACTTTCAGCCAACAGCAGAGACGGAAATTGCTTGCCTGGGCGATCACCCAGACTTGCACGGGGCGACCGCCTAGTGTAAAACGTCTAGACACGGATTTTTATTTCCTTTTTGAGTTCTAATTCAATTAGGAAACTTTTTGAGCACGATTTTAATAATTTTTTGAGATATTTTGGGGCACCATTAGGGTAATATAAATATGAGTTATTAACTCATATCAAAGGTCATTTTTTTGGAGGAGTTTTTTGGGGAGAAAAACACAAGACGGACACAAGAAACGAAGATCAAGAACTAATCTTTGAAGAATTGAACGAAGATCAAGATCAAGATTTCTTCTCTTTCTAGTTTCTTCATATCCGGGTGATGAACTTCATGTTTTATTTTTATTTTTCTTTTCTTCTTCTTAGTATGTTAGGCTAGATTTATTTTAGTGCTAGGATTGTGATGAAGTTTGTATCATGAATCTTTAATTCTTCGAACCTAGTTTTTGATATTTAAGCACGTTTTTAATTTTAAATAATTGATATTGATTTCTCTTCATCTACATTTATATGCACAATAGTTGTATGATTCTTGTGGCTTGTTTTACCATCGAGAGATGGAAAATAGGTTATACATATATCAATTATCGTAGAGTCCGATAGGGGATAAAGATATACCGCTATGTTTTACGTGATCTTTAAGTATTCACAAATTCTAATGCAATCTTATATGTTCGCATCCGTCATAGAGATATAGTCGGGTCATATATAGGAATAGGTTTAATTCTACTTGAGAGAGATTGTTAAACAAATTAGGAATATTGATCTTCATAATTAAATCATGTTATCAAATTCAACTGTTCTAGTTAAAGGAAATTGGTATAAATAGATTCGGGATCCTAGTACGCTTTACTTTTCTTTTCTTTTCCAATTTTAACGTAATGCTTCTGTATTTTTAATCTCTTATTTGTTTGAATTTTAATTAGTTAATTAATTTTAGTTTATAGTTTAATTAGTTTTCAATCACAAAATCTTCAAAAGTTCATTAAATTCGGTTAAGATTAGTATAATTAAACTGAATTATCTAAATCTTCGTGGGAACGATACTTGGACTCAACATCCACTTTATTACTTGAGCGATCCGTGCACTTGCGGAATATTAAAGATACAAAATTGTTGCCAAGCATGGCTGAATAACCTCATGGACGTTGTATTATTTGCAAAATAACTTAAAATATGAAGTGTAAATATTTGTAAAAAGATAAGGAAAAGAGGATAGAACATAGATTATGAAAAAATAACTAAGAAGAGATATAGGAAGACCCAAAATTAGGTGAAGGCAAGAAGTATTCAGTAATCAAGGTATAAGAAAACCAAATCAAAATCTTAAACCAAACTTCATATGGAAACATAAAGATTGGAGCAATAAAATCCCACAATTTAAAAAATTAGGTCCGGAAATTTTGATGTATAATTGAACAATCTCCACTTCAAAATCTAAGATAAATTAGAGCAATCCAAACAATTACATTTGAATGAAATAATTTTAAAAAGACTGGAAATTCAAATGTAGATAAAAACAATCTCTTCTAAGTCAAGCCAAAATTCATGAATATCAACAATTATTTCCACAACTAACTAAGAGTACAGGTTTCAATTAAATTGGGAAAGAAAAATCAAGTCATAATAATGTTTCAGCAACAAATAGATTGGCAATAAAAATCAATCAAAGGAAACTATCAAAGCAAACTGTAGGAGACACATACAATGATAATACCGTATCTCAACAAGGAATTATGTTAACAGCTTTGCAAAAATGCTGGAGCAACCTAAATCTGCAGGAAGTGGAGAAGTCTAATATTTGAATTTTTTGTTTAACCTAAGATGAGCTAAACTGGAAACATATTCTGGCATGGTTGTTGGTACTGATTCCATATTTATGCTAATGTCAAAATGCAGGATGCAGCTGCAAAGCATGAGGCAGTCAGTACCAATGGCAATAGATAGTAAGGCATAAATCAGATAGTCTCATTCCACCACTTCGACCAATGCGGACGAGGATGTCGTAACACTTTGATTTACTGTATTTCCCCTTTGAATTGAAAGATGTTTGAATGTGTGCGTGTGTGTATAAGAGGTCAATGGTGATGAACATATTTGTGTGTCATCAGGTGTCATGCTATACTGGTTGTACTAGGAACCTTGTCAATCATTTATAGAAGCTGCTCATTATGGTTAACAAAGATTTCTTATTGTTCTTGCAATTTGTACATCTATTAACTTATTGAATCCCTCGACTATTTATCTCTTAACACTGTAAAGACACTCGTCTAAGTTGAGGAAAGGGCGTGTTGCAAGAATAATGTACATTCTTTCGTCAACATGTCCTTACATTCAGAAGTGAAAAGGGCACGGTACTTTTTGAACTTTTAAATGAACAATATCATCTTATAATGGATGAGTCAGGGAAGGGAGAAAAAATTGAGGGCATTAGATACATTGGTTAAGGATAGTTCTCTCCTTAAACAATATAAAAAAATATGAGGATGCACTTGAAAAGAAGTTTATGAAAGATTGCTATAATCTTCTACTTTTTCCCTACATTCCATTACCAGATGGCTTCAGATGAAGGTGGACAGTGAACATTTTTAAGAATTCTCCAGTTTCAACAATTGGACCACATTCTAAGACTGGAGAATTTTGAATTACCAGAGGCACTAGCTCAAAGGCAAATTTGTTCCTAAATTTGAAATATCTTAAAAGATTATTCTAAGCAAACAACGATTAAAGGAGCTTCTTTCGCACTATCTAGAATTGAACAGTTCTAATCAATTAACAATCAGAGGAGCTTCTTTGCACTATTTAGAATTGAACAGTTTAAAGACGTTCATGCTTCATGATTTCTATTCAAATTTGATTCCCACTATGCATGAGATCCTCCTGTCCACTTGCAGCTCGAGCCCAAACTCCATCTTCGGGCTGAGACAAACCCAAGGATAAGCAAATGTAACCATATCAACAATCGACCAAAGCACAAGAAAAATGTAAATTTTATGAGAAATCTAGTGCTACAGGGGCACTGATTGGATTACTTAATAGTGAAAGAGGCTAGAGATCCAATGGAGCTAGTAAAACAAAATTCAAGTTGATTCAAAACAACATCAACAAAAATCAACAATTAAAATCCAAAATGAGCACAAAACCAGCACCAACAAATAATACAAATCACCAAAAATTGCTCTCCATTTAAACCTGCAGATGAACAATTACAGTGTTTCTTTTTTCCTTAAGTACAACATAAAAAACCAACAATTCAAATCACATGATTAAAATGCATAACCAACAGGGAAGAATGATTTGATCTCTTAGGATGTTGATTCCTCTCTTTCAGTTAGCAGAACTTGACTCTTCCTAGGAATCTGGTGGAAATATGGGAAAAGATGGGATTGGTCTCCACAATTTTTTAGTTTATGGTCATATTAATATGTTATAATTAATTTATTTTTTTAGGTTTAGGAATTCTGGACACATTTCATATAATGATGTGAAGCCCATGCCTTAGCTAACAAAGAACTATGTCTCTCCTAAATCCACTAGCAGTTTGATGCATACATGGGGAATATCAATTGTGTCATATGGTTATCTTCTTCCCAAGAAAAAATGGAAATCTAATTAAAAAGGCAAAACATTATTCATCCTATATCTATGGTGAACACAATCAAAGGAATACAAGAATTGTGTTTTCATTTGTTATTAGTTTAATTGGAATAGCAGCAAAATGAAGTCGATCATCATTGTACAAATTGGGTAAACACATTAACAAAGTGTGTAGCTCTCCGCTATCCTTGTTCTGCCCTGATGGCTTGCTCTGCAAAGGAATTATGTGTAGATAGTAGGATTGTAACATACTAATTAACATGTGGTGTAGATGGAGTGCAATGAAATTCTAGCCACTTGTAGAGGGGAATAGGTGCTAAGTTAGTACATGTACATGTGTAATTTATGTCTTACTTTATTTAAATTTTAGCAGTAACATTTTTGTAGACTGGAAAGGAATAAAAACCTGAAATTTTCCTTGAACAATACACTATAATGCATAAGATACATATAGAAGCAATAAAAATAGCATAACCATATAACCAAGTAGAGAATTATCATCATCCTCTAATCATGGGTATGAAATATAATAAAAAAATATAGTATGCACCCATATGATCGTAACAACATGAATTCAGCCCATCCCCCTCATAATTTGTTGTCTAGAAAGGTAGTATCTCATAAAAGAGAACAAATAAATGTTAAATGCCTAACTAAAAATATCAATCCATAAAACGGAAAATAGATGTCTCAATAATTAAAGCAAATAAATAAGTAAATTTTGTGACACCTACTAGGCAATGCCATAGATGGTTGTAAAGACGTGCCAAATTGACCCGATATGATCGTCTGTATTAATGTCTCAAATTGAGATATTTTAGCACGCATATATATTAATTCTTGCTCCTGCTTCTCTATTTGCTTGCGAAGGGCTATTGACTCGGTATCAGTAGAAGGCAGGTTTTGGACCATGTTCAAGTCCTCTAATGTAGCCTCTACATTTTCCTAAAACCTCTTGCATTATCTCAAATTTAGTTGGGGCTTGACTTTCTTCTGGAATAGTTTGCTCTTTAATCTCAAGCATTGTCTCCTACATATAGGTTAAGAGAAAATACAAAAAATATATTAAGAACAAGTTTGTAGGAAATGTCAATGAAGAAGAATAAAAGGTTAATGTACTTACATATCTTGTTTGTGCCTCATCATTTATCCATCATTTGTTCTCGTTGTAATGAGTCTCATAATAAAGGTATATTTCTCCTCGTGTGCTGTCTTTAGTAATTGCTCTCTGTTTGAAATAATATACTTCATGTTATATAAATCTCTTTACTTTTATAACTTGAAAAGAAAAAAATTACCTTTTTCTTCAAGACGTGCAACAAATGATTTTGATCCACCGTGATGATTATATTTAATGCGGTTGTGGCTTGCCAAATTGCGTACTGCAATTAATTCATAATTCAATATAATTGACTCTTATTATAATTTTGTTATTATTGTTATTATGGTTTGTTACTATATTCATTATTTCAGCATTATATTTATATTATATTGTTCTAAACATTTACAAAATTATAATATCTTTAATTTAAATTGCCTGAAATTCAGGGGTAGACCAATATTTACAAAGCCAGTCCCAATCTACTTGCTTCACATCAGTTGGGCGATTCTTCGTTGCGTCATCCAATAATTTTCTATTAAAATATATTTCTTTCAATCTACATATATAATCACGATATCGCCTCGCTAACGTATCGTTTACACATTTAAGGACATGTTCTATTGTCAAATCAAGCTTGAATTTTGTCTTAAAAAGAAAAAAGAAAAAGAGTATATATATATATTAATAAATTATTTATAATAACATGTGAAACTAATGACTACTCACCAAAACTCGGTCATATAAGGCATTTTTCTCTTCTTTAGGTATGTCGATCCACCTTTTGTAGTGGAGTAGAACAAAGGATCGAACTATGTAGCCATACTCACTAGCCAAACGTGCTTGCTGATTTCCAATTGCTCTTCTTGACTTTTTATAAATATTTAACAATATTTTTCCTGCTGCAGTGATGATATCATCAGTGCCCTTGCCTCTTGTAGGGCCACGTCCCTTCCTCTTCAAAGAATGATCAAAATCTATAAAAAAAAATATTTAAGAATGAGATTCTATAAACAAAATAAATAATACATAAAATTGTATCAATTTAAAGTATACATTAAGATAATTTTATATCATAAATATTAAGATAAATTAATACCGACAAAATTAAGAGTGGTATGAGGTGCCAATGTGGTGCATGTGATGAAATACGTTCAGATGGAGCCTGAGTCTGAGGCTTAGATAATGGGGCAAGAAACTGAAGATGTTGGGGTAATGGAGTAGGAACCTGAACATTAGTAGTTTGGGACAATGAATTAGAGATCTTAGTTTGAGGAGTTGTCTAGGATAATGAACTCTTGCATGATGCCTTTGATGACGAAACTTCTGCAGACAGCTCGCACGATGTGGCAACAACTCTCTTTTTCTTGCCAGGTCTTGTTCGATATGCCATTATCTGCAATGAAAAAAAAAATCATTTATATATGTTGACCTAAAAATCCACAAGAAAACAAGTATTCTGCTACAATTTGGAAAAACCATTTAAACAATTGTAGCAACATAAAGCGATGCTTGTTGGTACATACAAGTTGTTGTCGTGACGTAAAGGAATTGAATGTTACAACATACAAGTTTGCCTGAAGTATGAAACATTGCCAGCTAAAAGTTCATATGCTTAGTATAGTCTCTCTTCGGTATTTTGATTACTAAGAGTATAGGGAAAATAGAACAGAGAGTGAGAATAGTGATCCGAATAATTGTGAAGGCAAAAATTAAACTATCTTATTGTAGTCATCTTCTTGACATTTGACTTCTTACTTCTTCTTTTTTGCGTGTAAGAAATGTGACCATGGAGTCGATATGGTTAAATCATTGTATGAACCCATAATATTTACTGGATAAAACAATAGAGAAGAAGATTTCAATTTTTTTGAGAAGATCAGAAGCAGCAAATGGTTAAACAGATGCTCAGACTCTGGTAAACAAATGATAGCCTTGGAGCCTGCTCAACAGTATCGATTTGGGATACAAATGAAGATTTTTAATCGGATGAAGATAGTGATGCTGAGGACGGAGATGGGATAGAATCCTTAGATGGAGAGAAAATTTTTCAAAAAGAATTATCTATGAGAACTTTAGATGATATTTCTAATGAGTAAACTTACTTTACATGAGACCAACAGCTTGCAGGTATCAACGTAATTATATGATGTTATTATGTAATCAAATGTGAAAATGTGATGCCTTCATAAATAATAATTATAGAGCTAGTAAATTTTCATTGTCCAAGTAATTAAATTGCAGATTTTTGCTTTAAGGCCCACACACATAGAGATACGAAGAAAGGAAACACTACTACTACATGTGGAGAATGAAGATAAAAATGGGGTGTTTTAAAAATTTGGAAATCATCGGTTTCTTGTTTTTTAAATTTTGTCTTGTTCAGAGTGTATTTTACAGAACTGATCACCATAGATTTATGGTAAAAACTATCACTGTACATATGATAAGACTATTTTATTCTCTATAGATTTGGTATTGGAGGACTCCAATGAAGCTTGATGAATCCACTGCTGCTATGTCAATAACTAATCCAGCTCACATTTGTGTTGAATTGAATATTAATGAGCTGATATCATTCTAATTGGGAATGATGACTATGCTGGCAGAAGATTGTATATGAATATACACCTAAATACTCCTTATTTTGCAAACATTTAGGTACAACATCGAAGAATGCTTCTTGAAGATAAGTACTGCAAATAATGCCATGAGTGAGGACGGAAAAGATACTAAGATCAAATTAGCTAACTTAAAAGGTAGATTGTGGTTTGAAAAGAAAAGTAGAAGAGAAAAAGAAGAGGCTAAGATAATAGATAAAGGTGATAGTTCAACCCGTTTAAATAGAGAGCATAATAGCATTGTGAGAGAAGTATGGGTACAAGCTACATCAACTCCAAACAACCTTCAGCAGATTGCTATCATTGAAGGTCAGCCAGATGAGAAGGAAAAGTTAGCTCACTCTTGGAATGGAACAAGAAAATGAGTAGGAGGAACATAAAGTTATCAATAGGCTATAGCTGAAGAAGCTGAATTGATATTTGTTCAGTATTGAAGATCAGAATTCTAATTGGAATGATGCCTATGCTAGCAGAAGATCGTGTATGAAGATACACATACATACTGCCTATTCTGCAAACATTTGGGGCACAACATCGAAGAATGATTTTGGAAGAAAAGTACTGAAAATAATGCCATGAGTGATGACGGAAAGGATACTTATGAGGAATCAACTAAAGGAAAGGTAAATGAGTATGGGTTAAAAAGCATATGTTCATATAGATATCAGGCCCAAAGGAATATTACAGAAACAGAATCCTAAAACAATTAAAAAATAAATCCTTACAGCCAATGTTTCTGGTGGCTGAAGAGCAACCGACATGAATTCTCCAATTCTACCAACTTGCAAACTTTTAATTTGCAAGCACAGAGAGTTCAAAGGATTAGCCCTTACCCCTTCTCTGCAACCCAAACAATTTGGAGAAAAAAAAAGTCTCTGTTTTACCTGAGAAGTCTAAAGCGTCATCTCCAATTTTATCAACTGTCCGAAGGGCCAGGGTAAGAATAGAAGTAGATGCCAACACTACCAAAGACTTAATGAATTGGACTCTTTCCTAACGACTAAATACTTAATGGGTGCCCATTTGTGAACATACTAGTTTAAGTACTCTCTTGTTCTTTTATTTTGCCATTTCTGTTAGATGTCTTATGTATCAGCAATGGAGACAAAAACTAAAAAGCACTCCTTCTTGAGCCACAGAATTGTGTGGCTGATGAAGAATTAAAAATTGTACGAGAGAAAGTTCGAAAGAAATTACACAACACTAAGTAGTTATATCCACAAGTCCACAATTTTCTAAATCTCAACATTGTCAATTATGGTATTGAAGAGCAAGATCTTTATATAAGACGTGAAAGAGTACAATATATTCAGGTCAATTGCTCAATATATTCATAAATCTGAGAAAATTGAATACAAATACAATAATAAAACACACAAAAATCCCATAATTACAACATCTTATATCAACCCATGCAATTGATTAAAAAAGATGGGATTATATTAAAGCAATCATTCAATACAAGAATGCCTACCTGAATTCCAAACTTGAACAGAGAACACAAGCCGATATGTCTAGGCAACCGATCAATTGACAACCGATTTTGCTAATTTTTATGGGTAAAGAAGAAGTTTGATTTATGTACTTAGATTTTCAGAATATAAATTTGATAAGATTCTGTGCTATTAGATTGGGATGGAAAAATATAATTGTTTTCCTTATCAGATTGAGACTAATTGCGGGAGAAATTTGGGAGGGCGTTTGCGGGAAATAGTTTGGCGGGAGGACGTTTTGCAAGGATATATATTCTCCAATTGAATTTTGTTATTGAAGTGTTTGTGTGTGTGTTTGTGTAACACACACACACACACACACACACACACACACACACACACACACACACACACATATATATATATATATATATATATATATATATATATATATATATATATATATATATATTAATTATTATTTCTTTTAACTTTGTTTTATTATACATTTTTGGTGCACTAAGCAAGTAAGCACTCTATTTAATAAATATTCTCGTTGACTAAAAATATATATATTACATAGTGATAGAAATTAAAAAAATCAGCGCAACAAATGTTGATTTTATGACGAAACTCATAAATTATAAATCAATCATTCATGGAAACTTTATCAACTTTCATTTACGAGTGGATTTGTGGAGACTGAATTGTTAATCTCTTATATACCAATCACTAGACTCAACAAAGTAGCAAAAATCAAAAGAGAAGCTAAGTTCATACAAATTAAGAAGAGTTTGATCCTGGCTCAAAAAGAACACTAGCTAGCTACATGTGTAACACATGCTAATCGAACATTGTTTTCGAAGAGATTGGCAGAAGGAACAGCGTCTCCTAGCTAAAGGGTGAGTAACGCATGAGAATCTACCAAACATTTCAAGCCAAATCCCGAAGAAAGCTAAAAGTGTTGTTTGATGAGCCTATGTAGTATTAGGTAGTTGACCATGTAAAATGTTGTTTCAAATGAGATCATTAGTCTGTCGTGTCTCAATTCTAAAAAAAGACTACATAGAAAATGGATGGTCGATGGAGAAGAAATTAAAATGCATCTCATTTTCCATTTAAGTGACAATATTGACAAATGATATGCAGATGAATAGTTTTATTTATAAAATCAGTCAAATAGATTTTCTAAATTTCATAAGTGTAATCGAATTGGATTGAAGGAACCTTTTATTAAGAATTTTTATATTTGGACACTTCTTTTGCATGGTTTAATGAATTTGAGAACTCGAATTGAAGAAAGAACTAGAGTCGATCTCTGCAGTCCTTTATCGATCCCATACTTAGAGATAGAATTAAGTTTTCCATTTTAAAGATACTCATTGCTACCATGTTAGGTTCAGGTCTCTTTGAAACTAAATCACATGCCTACCTAGTCTTGACATCATAATCGTTTCAGTAACAGTATTGATCATAAAATTCAAATTTCATATCTATAGTAGTTATATGTTCGTAAATATATTTACACAAACACACAACAAACATTGATTTTAGTTTATTGAGTAACAGTACCCCAACTAATCATCTGTATAGGTGTCGATATTGACCTATAATTTTGATTATCTTCACTTTTTAATTATATTGTCTTGAATCAAATTAATTACCATTATCTTATTTCCAAATCATTAATGTTAACCCACTAATATGGTTCCATTATAGCCAATTGAAGTCATGAATCAATTGAATTAACATATTATTATATCTTTTATTACGAGATTAATATTTTCAATTATAGCTTACTATATTTATGGTTAAATTGAAGTTTTGAGGTTGATTAAATCCTTTTGAAATTGTTGTTAGTGATTGGTTATCTCGCTTCTAATCAAGTCAATTGGCTTTTCTAGTGGATTTTAGTGAATAACTGTGGAGATTGAACTATAAAATTGATATATTCACTATTTTAATTAAATTGTCATGAATCAAATTAATTATCATCATCTTCTTTTCAAATCATTGTTGTTATTCTGGATAATACATGAACAAAACTTAATTTATTATTTCAACAAATCAACTATAATCACAACCGTATGGAGTTTTCTCAGCTACGGGATCAAAAAAGCACGTCCATGTGTCACACTGTCACTGTCTTCAATTTCATCTCCTCCAAAATTTTCTATTCAATCATCTTCCTTTTCCTTAACGAACCATCTCCAAAATCTGCTCACCTTCTCAATCCATCCTCTCAGTGGATCATATCCCTCCACCGATCATCTCTAAAATCTTTTTACCGAATCCATTATCATAGTAGAGCCTACGATCGGATTCCATCGCAAAGAAGCGGTATACTAGTTTATAAATTGAAAGCTATCCTCCAATTTGAAAATATCCACAGTAAAACAAAATTAAAAATTTATCTCTTATAATTTTTCAAATCAATTCATATTTTTAAGTTTAGTAGTATGAATGTTTTAGTTGAAAAATTAAAATAAAATCAGTAAAAACCCCCAAAATAAAAAAGGTAAAGAAGCATAATGGGTTGAATTAACAAAATTAAAACAACCCATTCTTTCAATAATTAGAACCCAAACCAGCCCATTAAATTAAATTTACAAAGGTAAACAGCCGTATTAGAAGTAAACACAATTCCCTCCAACCTCTCTCCCTCCCTCTCATGATTTTCCTCCGGCTGCCTCCCTCCATCTTATCCTCTTATGATTTCTCACCTCTGGATGCTGACTCCCTCTACGTCTCTATTCTCAACAGAAGAAGGAAGAAATAATTCCCACTCCTAGACCCAGCACCAATTAAGGTTGGATTTCTAGATTTTGTATCTTGTATTGTCATCTATCCGCTTATGATACTTACAATTTACAAAGAACTTTAATTATACCATTAAGGGATAACATGAATTGAACCATTGTGTGTATTTTAAAGTTGGATTTATTTCTTTTAATCGGTTCAATCTTTTTTCGGTGATTGGATTTATTTTTGCTTATAGTTGTTCTGTTGAGGGTTAGATCTTACTTTCCCAACTAAGAATTAATTTAACATCTATTAGCCCCCAGGAATGGGGAAAAATGTGCCGAATTCTCATAGCATTGGCATCTCAATATTGTTCTGGCAAACCTTGTCTTTTCTTTTCTGGATACGTGATTTTCAAGTTAGTTGCTCATGAGTTCATCATTTCCAACATTATATTCTCTTAACCGGTTAAATATACTAGTGTAAATATATATAATGGATGTATCAATAGACAACAAGATGCTTGTGCAAACTGTAGTACCTGTAGCTGTCTGATACCCTTAGAGGATCACTATCTGTAATAGCAAGGACGAGATTAGCATATCCTAGCCTTAGTTTGTCAGGAAGATCCTTCACTTGCCCATAGTCAAGAGAAGCAACCTAGTATTACAAAACCTTTATCTAATAATAAAAGATTTGAATATATAGGCATACACGTTTTAAATTTATAAAAAGAAGAATAGATTGTGCATTGATGTCCAAACACTCTAAAATACATACTCTTCAAGCTTTCCTGAAACACTACCTTTTCTTCAAATCCATACTCTACAAGCTTTTATGACTTCTAAATTATTTAGATTGTGAGTGTAAACTAATGTTCATTTGGTTTAATCAATTTATTGCGTATGAAAATGATCTAATTGGAAAATAGTCATAATTTCAGTTTCAATTGATGGTTTTGGACTGCTTGCTGAAGTAAACTCTTGACGATATGAATTGCCTTCATTTTGTATGCATGTGTTATCAACTCCAGTGTGTGAATATGATATTATGAATTGGGAGATGGAGAAGAAAGCTTAATTTATCCTATGATAGTAACTCTATATATGCTTCATGCATGCTTGTAGAAAGACTTCATATCACTTTTTGGAATTGCTTGTGTTGTGTTATCAGTTGTACTTCAAGTGTTATTCTACTTTTTTACTCTTCTCAGATTAAAAAGAATAATTTCATTATTTGTGAAGCAATCCCATTGCAATCAACATTTTCTTGAGACCGATCCCCATTGGTATAATATTGTAAGACTTGAATTTCTTTTAGAGATAAAATCAGTCCTTCTTCTGCTGCACTATATTTTAAATTTTTTTATTTCTATTTGAATTATATAGTTTATTTGGTTTGTCTATTTACTAGTGTGAGCAAAACTTCCTGATTTTACATGTTAATTTGGTAAAACTTCCTTGTGTTTAGTAAATAGAAATAATATTTTCTTGTAGTATATATAGCTTATCTTTAATTTTTAGTTTTAACTTTAACAGCAAAGAAAAATCCAAAAGCTACAGTTGGCTTCGTTAAAGTATTTGCATTTTATATATGCTCTTAGTTGATTAATTTTTTCTTGGTATAATATCATTTAGTTTGCACTAAACTGGAATATGCATGCTTGATTAATTTGTTCTCGGTATTATATATATTCATGTGTTTTGTTGTGCCTTGCCGGCTTATTGTTGAATTGTTGATAGATTATTTTGTTTATTTGTGGTTTTTAGATGTTACAAAAGAAAGGTCAAGCTTCTACCAATATCATCTCCAATCCATTATATGAATAGGAGAAATAATTGCAGTTTGTGTCGTACTAATATTTAATTAATAGACTATCATTAACTTATTTTCTTTGTTTTAGTAAACATGGTATGCAGTTTAATTATTTTAAGAATTACTAATTAAATATTCTCTATTGTATAATCTTAGTGAAATCGTGATATACATGATGGATAAGAGTTGGATGCGACTTGGTAATAGATTAAGTAATGAATATTTAATTGGTGTTAATTCATTTATGGAGTTAGCAAAACTATGTCTAGACGAGAATAATGAAGTTCGTTGTCCATGTCGAAATTGTCAAAATGCATTCTTTCAATCGTTAGATGTGGTTGAGTCTCATTTATACCTCCCTGGAATCTCTACAAATTACGATAGATGGATTTTTCATGGAGAAAAACTTGAGATTGATAAAGAGGGCAATGAAACAAATACATCTGAATTGGAAGAAGAATAAAATGATGATGAGATGAATACTATGTTAGAAGATCTTTGTGCTTCCATGACATTTGAAGATGACCAACCTCAAGATGAGGAAGAAGATGGAATGAATCATAATTCCTCGCCTCAAATGCATAATAAAGAGAGTAACAAGCTTGTAGGGATGTTGAACGAAGCTAAATGGCCATTGTTTCCTGGTTGTAAATTGTCATTATTGAACTTTGTGGTGAAGTTGATGCACATAAAAGTTCTTAATCAATAGAGTAAAAAATCTTTTAATAGGTTGTTAGAATTATTGAAATGTGTTTTCCAAAAGATACTGCATTACCAAAATCAACTTACGATGCCAAAAAAATGCTGAGTGAGTTGGGATTGGGTTATGAGGCTATTCATGCATGCAAGTATGATTGTGCATTATTTTGGAAAGATCATGATTTTCTAGTAAGTGCCCAGAATGTGATAAACCATGATACAAACCCAATTCAGGAAAGATGAAGAAGGTACCACAAAAAGTTATGGGATATTTTCCATTGAACACAAGATTACAGAGACTATTCATATCATGACACACTACAATAGATATGAGATGGCACACAGAAAGAGGTGTTGAAGTAGAAGGTATTATGAGACATCCAGCTAACGGTGAGGCATGGAAAGAATTTGATAAGTTATATCCGAAATTTATGCGAGATCCCTGCAATGTCAAGTTGGGTCTTGCAACAGATGACTTCAATCCATTTGGCCACATGCATAATTCCTATAGCATGTTGCCTGTTATTTTTGTGCAATACAATATGCCGCCATGGAAGTGCATGAAAGAACCGTTTATGATGATGTCACTCTTAATTCCTGGTCCACATGCACCAAGAAGAGAAATGGATATTTATTTGAAACCTCTAGTAGATGAATTGAAAGAATTATGAGAAGTTGGTGTTGACACGTTTGATGCTTATAGTGGTCAAATATTTTCTATGCGTGTAGCTATAATGTGGGCCATTAATGATTTTCCTGCATATGGAATTCTATCTGGATGGGGCACTAAGGGGTACAAAGCTTGTCCTAGATGCAATGAGAATACTTCTTCACAATGGTTATTTAGTAAAATATGTTTTATGGGTCATCAACGTTATTTTCCACCTGACCATCCTTGGACAAAAAGTAAATTACATGATGGTAAATGGGAATTACGACCACCACCAAACAAATTATCAGGATATGATATTTTGAAGCAATTAGAGGTTGTAAGGTACAGGAAGCCAGGAAAGCACCCAAATAATAAAGATAGGAAAAGGAAACGAACCCCAAATGAGTTAAATTGGTCCCAAAAAAAGCATTTTTTTTAGTTGGAGTATTGGTCTAAATTGAAAATAAGTCACAATTTAGATGTAATGCATATTGAGAAAAACATGTGTGATAATATTGTTGGGACATTGTTGAATATTGAAGGGAATACAAAAGATATGGATAAAGCTAGATTGGATTTGTAGGATATGAAGATTAGAAAAGAATTGCATTTACAACCATATGGGAGTGGGTTTTTTCAAACCTCGTGCTTTTTACACATTAACATTGGAGGAAAAAAATTATGTATGTTTTTTAAGTCTGTGAAGTATCCTGATGGATATGCATCAAATATTTCTAGTTGTGTTCGAGAAACTGAAGGCAAAATATCAGGTTTGAAAACTCATGATTGTCATGTGTTGTTACAACAACTTCTTCCAGTTGGAATTCGAAAGTTTTTGCGAAAGGAGGTGTGTAATGCAATTGTAGAGCTTTCTTGCTTTTTTCAAAAATTATGTTCAAGAACATTGAATATAAGTGATTTAGAAAAATTGGAAGATGGGATTGTTATAATTTTATGTAAACTTGAACGAATCTTTCCACCAGCATTATTCGATGTCATGGTTCATTTAGTTGTTTACCTACCTAAGGAAGCAACACTTGGAGGTCCCGTAGCATTTAGATGGATGTATCCAATCGTAAGGTGATTACCATTATTACACACATTCACTTTAATAGTAATCTTGTTAATTTACTTAATATTTACTTATATTTTTTCAGACAGAATATTAGGTCGATATAAGAAATATGTTAAGAATAAAGCCCGACCTGAATGGTCAATCGCAGAAGCATGTATTGTTATTGAGTCTTTGAATTTTTGCTAAATGTATCTCTATGACATTGAAACAAGATTTAATTAACCTAAGCACAACGACCATGGTGGGACTCCAACTGCAAGCCTGTCAGTCTTCTCTCAAAACACTAGACAATTAGGTCGTGCAAGACCAAAATTACTGTCAAAAAATGAGATTGATAGAGTTCATTGGTATGTCATAATTAATTGTGATGAAGTTAGACAATATTTAGACTAAGTACTTATTAAACTTTTAATTTATTTGTCTATTAATTAGTAATGTGTTATAATATTTTTCTACATGTTCTTTTGTAGTGAGCACATGGAGCTGTTGCAACGACAAAATCATAACGATTTGGAACCAAAACAAGAAGAATTGTTCCTCAATGGTTTATTTCACATGTAAGTTATAATCCATGTCTGATTTATTTATTATTTAAACATAACATTAATACCAAAAAATTTATTAATTAAATTTTTATTAGTACAGATAACGAGATTATATAATCAAAAAGATTCAAATGTGATCAAAGAATTGGACGCATTAGCATGTAAACTGGATTTTAGAGTATTTTCTTTTTAGGGTTGTATACTTAATGGGGTACGATTTCTTGTTATAGATCGAGATAATTGTTGTACAACCCAAAATAGTAGAGTGATGGTGCCAGTAGATAAAAACACTAACTTCTTTGGTGTGCTATGTGATGTTGTTGAGTTGATTTATATTTTTGACTACCACGTCACTTTGTTCCAAAGTAATTGGTACGATAATAATCCAAATCATAAAAGAACTGTGGAAGATTACCATCTTACTTCTATCAATGTAAATCGCAGATGGTATGTAGATGGTTCATATATACTTGCCATTCAAGCACAACAAGTATTTTATATTGATGATCTAGTCTTGGGTCCACGATGGAAGGTTGTGCAAAAGGTACAACATCAAGGCATATGGGACATTCCAGAAAAAAGATGATAATGGGGATAAGGAGCAAGAAGTAGTCTAGGAAAATGAATCATCAGATATTGTCTGGACAATACAATAGGAAGATCTTGATACTCAAGTATGCCATAGAGGAGATGTTGCTCAGAGCTTATAGAAAATGCAACAATACAAATGGACGTGAAATCACTAAATGAAAACACAAATGAAGTTATCTATCATCCTTTAGAAGAGGAAGATGATACATGGAAACAATATTACAGTGAAGATGAGAAATCTCTAAATAGTCGAGATGATAGTGATGATAGTGATATTGGTAAGTGATGCTTTATATATATTCTGTTTGTTTATATAATGTATTTCTATTCTATTTTTTAATGACTATATAGATTCCAGAACAGAAGATGCATCTAGTGAGAGTTTATAAGAGATTGATAATCAATTGCATATTTGAGGTTCTCTTTCCAATTTCTTCCAGGCTAAGCTTCATTTTCTTGTCATTGCTTGCTCTAGATAGTGCCAGCAACTGGTTGCAAATGTACAGGTAGTTATTGTCTTTAGATTGACTGTTATAATTTGTTTTATAAGTTTTATACAATATTGATGAATGGAAAATGGTAGTTAACTAATCGCAATAATTGAACGAATGTGATGCTGTGATGAACTTGTAGTTGTACATTTGACGAGAGATTAATATATTTCAACACGTGCCATTTCTTTTCCCTTGTTAAAAGATTAATAATGCCATTTAGGTTGAGTTCTTAGTTTGACAATTAATTACTCTATAATCTGGTTGCAATGTAGCTAATAATGTAGTTTTGAAGCTATGCTCTATGATCCATATTGTCACGAATCATGATATATAAGTTTGACTTCAAATGAGCTCTACATTTGTTGAACTAAAAATTTGTTTTCTGAACTTTGGATAAAGGATGCAACAGTAAGCTACTCTCAAGATTTCGGCATTTGTGTTCTGAATATTATTATTACCTTGATTTCTATTTGAATTGCTTGAGAATCAAAAAACTAGTCTTTGGAATTTATCACCAGCATATATTGGTCAGATTTTGGAACTGAAAATACTTGTGCTCTCATCAGATTTGGAATGAAGGTGACGTTTAAGAATAGTTTGTTAATCAATATGATCTCTATTTAGTTTTGATGTTTTTATTCATTTTGGCATCTGGATAAGAGTTCATTTTGGCTACCCAAATCCAGAAAATGAAAATAGATGTTTCTAATTCGTCTTTTTCTTTGTAAATATTTAACTACCATAGCTAATGAAGAAACTATCGAAGATAATTTTTTTTTTTATCTTACAAGCTTAAGTATGTTCGCCTACAGGGAGGGATAAGTTGCACATATAAATTAATATTTGTTGACTGATAAGTATAACTTCCAACTTTTCTTTGGCTATGGAGGTCTAGATGAGGCAGTTTATATCCATGCCAAATAGAGAGAATAGAACTTAACACTGATATGTGGACAAATGCATGTTTTAATCTTAAGTTTTGTGATGGACTAGACTCTAGAGTCTCTGCCTTTGCGTGCTCAAATTTTGAGCGGTGTATCTGATATATTTTGTACTGTATAAGACTTCAAATTTGTATCTTGCTAAGAAATCATGAAGTAGAGTTTGTTTAGTTTAAAATCAAATGCATTAGGCTGTGTTTGGTGACTCTGAATTGGGCCTTTACTATCTGAATTCGGGAATAAAAATTAAAATCTGAAATTTGAATTTCATCTATTAAATTTTTGTTGTCTTTAGGTGGACTGTTATAATTTGTTTCATGAGTTTTTTACATTGATGAATGGAACATGGTAGTTAACAAATGGCAAGAATTGAAAGAATGTGATGTTGTGATGAGCTTATACTTGCACATTTGACATGAGATTAATATATTTCAACACCAGGCATTTCTTTTCCTCTGTTTAATGATTATTACTGCCATTTAGGTTGAGTTCTTAGTTTGAAAGTTAAGTGCATGGTCTGTCATCTGGTTGCAATCTAGCTAATAATGCAGTTTTGAAGCTATGATCCATGATCCATATTGTCACGAATCATGATATACAAGTTTGACTTGAAATGGGCTCTACATTTATTGAACTATTTTTTTTTTCCTGAATGTTGGATAAAGGATGCAACTTAAGGAACTCTCAAGATATGGGCACTTGTAATATGATATAATTATTACCTTGATTTCTATTTGAATTGCTTAAGAATTAAGAATCAAGTCTTTGGGATTGATCAATAGAATATATTGCTCCCCTCTAAACCACCAATCCCACTATGTAGATCTTGTTGTCTACCTTTGAACCAGTGACAAGGATCTCTTGAGGTGCCCTAAGAGGTAGTTTAGATCTTTAGTTCACCGTCTTGTCCATGCTAGTTCATTTTTCCTTGTATGTTTTATTTTATCAGTGTTTGCTTGGATTACTTGGTTCCTGTTTATTTCACTGTTATAGGTCATCAATAATATTATTTTCAACTCCGCTTGCCAGGCAAATAAATCTCTGGCAAAGTCAACTTGTCCTGAATCAATGGACTAGTCACAAAGCACTTCTGAAAATCACTAATGCAAGTTCATGCAGTTTGAAAGACAACACCAAGTGCTAGCTTTAATCTGTTAGTATGCATTCAATTCATTTTTGTCAAATCTAGAAAGCAATTGTTTTTTACTTTTTATTTTGATGCAATGTCTGATAAAATCTCTTATTACTTTGTGGCCAAAAAAACAATTGAACTTGCAGTTAGAAAGTGCTGATGAATGCAGTGTATGCATTTATTCAATCCATGTATGCAGCTTTTATTGAAGTTTTTTTTTTAAATTGAAACTTGCAGGGAATGGATCTGATGTGGAACGGCTATCATTGAAGAAGAATATCAATTGGTTACTATGAGGATAGTGCAGGTACATCAGGTATTTGATGGATGAAACTTCAACACTTCATAATTCTACGAGCTATATAATGTGTCATGGCCATGTCTCATTATTGAAAGATCGATTTTGATGCATGTCTATGGATTTACATGCTCAGGCTTGATAAGAAACAACTACAAAATTGGAAAACCATGTTGGCTACAGAGAAATAAGTTGCACCACATTAGCTTAATTATGCTCCTTTGCAAGCTAAAGTTGAACATATCAGTTAATTGGCACATTCATTGTATCTCCAAACTGTTCATATGGCTTTCTATATGGAATATCTTTAGTCTCCTAAATTAGTTTTCGATCTGTGTAGCATAGTGTTCAAACTAGTCCAACCTTCATGTTTCTATAGTTAGAATTTTATAAGAAAACAACCGACCTATACCTTCATGAGTTTGATACATTCGTGAATGGAATGTGGTAGTTAACTAATGGCACTAAACCACATGTGTTCTAAAGAATCTAACCTAAGAATATCCATTCTATTAGCTTATTTTCTTTAAGTGAATACACTAATATACACAATGGATATGAGTTGGATGCGACTTCGTAATAATATAGATGATAGTGACATTGGTAAGTAAAATATAATTTTATATATTTTTGGTAGCGTGGCATTTGATGTTTACAACTTATGTTCTTTCTCACTCATTGTCAACTTTTGTAGGAGATGCCATTTATTCTCAATTACCAATTCACATTCAATCTCTTCAACTAATTCTTCTATTTTTCATTCATTACCTTATGAATACACTTTGGTAGAAGCATTAAGGCACTCAACCGAGAGTATTTTGGGAACATGTAAAATTTACTCCAAAGAGAGATCACTGAGATGTCATTTTCTTATGTATATAGTTATAGTTTGTTTACCATGTTTGTTTTGATCTAAGAAAGGCTAAGAAGCATTAGACTCTAATTTGGGAAGGCGACAGTCGGTCCATGTAATACGCTTGCATAAGCTATAGTTTCTAAATGTTAGATTGAAGAAATTGATATCTTTAGAGGCATCCAAAATCATAGAAGTAATGGAATTATGGGATTGCTTTAATCTATTTCTAGTCATATCAGTGATTGTATTAATGGTAGACGAAAATTTCGAGTCCAAAGCACAAAGATTTGTAGTTCCTGGTTATAGGATGCCTCTTGTCCAAATTTTTTATTTAGAGAAACTTCGAAGTCCCGAAAGACATCGTTTTCACGAAGACCATTTATTTTCATGTAACTTAGGGTTGTGATTCATGATCATCACACAATGTTATCTTCACTTTCTTAACCGTCTTCTCCACAGCTTCTTCTATATTTTTATTACGAAATGTCTTTCTATTTTGACTTTTAATTATTATTTACATATTTTATCTTTTCTATGTAGATTCCAGCACAGATTATGTGTCTACTAAGAGTGGATAAGAGATTAAAGATTACTGTGGCACTATCTTCACAAGCTTTAGTATTTTAATTTTAAGACAATAATATTATTTATATTTGATTAATTCTACAAGTTTTAATGTTGTAAGTTAAATTTTTTAAATAAATGTGTATCTTTGTAAAAATTCTATTACGATACAATAAATTGAAAATATATTGTTGTTGAAAGTATTATGCAATGAAAATTCATATTGTCACAAAATAATATTTACATTCTGTGAAATAGAATACGCGATATATATAAATAATTACAAAATAAGTTGCGCAACAATTATTGAGTGTTGCACAAATGTTGATGTGACAAATTCTGTATTGTAAAATAAATTCAACTACAAATACAAATTGTCACATAAACAAATATTCATTGTCACAAAATAATATTTGCAACAATTTTATATATTGTAAAATAGTATACATGATTTATATAAATAAATATATAATAAATTTCACAACAACTATACATCGATACGCGACAAACTCTTTGTGTTGCTGAATAAATTCAACTTCAAACATTACCTATCATATAAACGAATATCCATTGTCACAAAATAATATTTGTAACAATTTTATATGTTGTAAAATATAATAGGCGACATATATAAATAATCACAAAATAAATTAGGCAACAACTATACTTCGTTGCACAAATGATGATGCAACAAACTCTCTATGTTGCTGAATGAATTTAACTACACACATAACTTGTTACATAATAATTTATACTACAAACATTGAATATCTTATAATATATTATGCAACGAATCAAACTCATTGTAAAATAAATTACGTGACAAACATGACATGTTATAAAATATATATTACTACAAGTATGTTTTGTTGCAAAATTAAATATGTAACAAACGTTATACTTTTAAAATAGTATTCGCAACAAACATTTCTTCTCGCAAATTTTTTTTTGAATAAACGTTGCAACAAATTGACTTGTTGTCCTTTAAATTTTTCGCGACATCTATGTATTGCAATGACATTATGGCGACAAATATGTTGTTGCTATTTCATACTTTTTGAGGCAAACAAAAAATGTTGCGAGTTTTCTTATGCGACGAGTGACTGATAGTTGTCGCAGAATACATTCTATAGTGCTTATAGCGCGACAATGCCCGCAACAAACAATTTGTTGTCACGAAATTAATTTTGCAACAAAATCTCTATTTAAGCGACAACATTTTTTTTGTCGCAAAATGGGTATTTTTTGTAGTGGGATTGATTACTAACTGATTGGAAAGATTGTAGATGAAAATTGCAAATTTTCTTATTAAAAATAATCTTTTCATCTCATTTAGTTTTGACAATTATGATTTAAATTTAATACTTCATATTTAATTTAAAAGATTAAATATTTAAAAAATTTAATTGTGTTACCACCAAATTTTGGTAGGGCCTCCACGTCAGCAAAAGCCCTATAAAGGCCCAGTAAAGGTCCAAGTTAGGCCTCGCTAAGGCCTCATAAGCCTAGCAATGGCCTTTTGAAATCGCTAAGGTCTCGTATGTCCAACGAGGGCCTTGCAGATTCATAAAAGCCTTATGTACCTAGAGAAGGCCTCATGAACGCATTCAAGGCACGATAACACATTGGCACCCTCGAATTAAATATGCCGAAACCCGTGAAGAGCCTCGACATTCATGGCCAACCCCGGGGGCTTCGCCAGCAACCAAATCCGTCACAAGATTCACGGGCATTGTGATATATCAGAATGACCAGAGATATATTCAAAGATAGATTGTGTTTGATTGGCACACGGATTCTCACAAGGAAACTAAATATCAATTCTCTAAAGATTAGGCAACGTGATAATAGGAACCAACTCAAATAAGGCCTAAAATCTAGGGATTGGATTGCCAACTGATTATCCTTATCCCATAAAACAATCACAAGGATCCAATCAGACATCTAATTAATTGTTTTCCTAAATCAATTAGAACTCTGAAACTATAAATACAACATCTCTGGTTGTTCTAAGGTACGTATTATTCTCATCATTAAACTCTGCTCAAATCCCTGCATACTTGTCTCTCCCACACCCATTTGTTACTAATTCCTATATTATTATCCTTTTACATATGCTGACTGTTGACTTGATCGTCAAAATACTAACGATCGCCAGACCCTTTTTCTCTGGTGATCTTGGTGCCTAACGGTCGTCTTAGTGTGCAGGTAACATACAGGTTAACAGAGGATTGAATGGAGATTTGTTGATACGTGGATAGTGCAGATTCTGACGTCAACAAATTGGTGTCGTCTGTGGGAACGAAAAACGTTACAAAACCTAAAACTTGTGGTAACAACATGTTTTCTACCCAACAGGAAAGCATTCAAGACCTTCAAAATGTAACCCACCGTAAGAGAAGAAGATAACGATAGAAGCAGAAGGTCGAGCAAGAAAACCAGGACCTAAAACTAGACAATGCCCGGATGAAGGCGACGCTTGAACTATTGGAAAATTAATCCCTTCAACATGGACACATGCGTAGCCGTGCCGGTGAAGCCCTTCAAGGTACGGTTCGATAGAAAGCTGTCGATCTCAGGACAACCTGCTGGTTTCAAATTGTAAAAACCCTTAGAATGTGAATCTGAGGCCCTCGCGAGACAACCAAAATGGAAGACCCCTTTCGGTACGAGAAAACTAGTCGGCTCTGGCCGCTAGTGTGTTTGACAGGTTAGGGTGGGATCCTCCATAACACCACTCCTACCAGCTCACAGTAGGCACAGTGAATGCAGCGAAGTCCGTACAGAAGGAAGAAAGGACCCAAAGCTTGTTCTTGTAAGGGTCGAGGATGAAAGGCAAGAGTTGGAATGCGATGAGGATGACGATGACGATGACGATGACGAGAACCTCTCATTCATCGATTTATTGAAGGGCAACGAGCTCTCCGTTAACTTCAAAATGCCCCCTATGGAGAAGTATAACGGAAGAGGTGATCCCATAGATCACATCAACGTATATAAAACAAGGCTCCAAGGTAATATCCCCGCAATGATGTGCAGGAATTTCCATACCACTCTCACATCCGATGCGAAGAGGTGGTTCAACAAACTAAAATCGGGAAGCATCAGAAGCTGGCCCCAACTCAAGCAGGGTTTATCAACGCTTTCATTGGCAACTGGACAATGATAGCCGATATTGCCCAACTCTACAACATTCGACAATAGGAGGGAGAGTCGGTGAAGAGCTATTTCAAAAGGTTCAATGTTGTCATCAACAAAATTGAGAACGTCACTGATGACAAAGCTCTGGACACACTAGTGGCTGGGTTTCACATGTGCACCCCCTTCTGGAGAAATGTCCAAAATAGCCAGCCCAAAACCTACAATCAGTTGGTAGACATGATCCAGCAAGAAATTGGATCTGATAAGATGATCAAGAACAAAGAAAGAAAAGAAAGAGAAAGGAAAGATGGCTATCGAATGGAGGGACGGTGTTTCCCTGAACCCTGCTTCAATCGCTACCGAGGAAAATGTTCTCCCGAGCCACATAACAACCGCTATAGGATTCAACCAAATGAAGAATAATCCTAGCCCCCCATGCTGGACAGCCTATAGCGGTTCCTCAGCCAACGGTTCCTTCACCCAAGTTCTATCGCATACACAGAAATCAGGTGCACAACACAGAAAATTGCCCCGACATAAAAAAATTGATCAACCAAAAAAATCAACAGCAAGGAGAGAGGAACCGACCGACTTGAAGACATCGAGAACCGTCCAATCAAGGGTGAAGACCTCCGCCCCGACGCCAGAACGATGGACATTGCCACAATGATGGAGAAAACGACAGAAATAGGGATCAGCCAATGACGGAAAGACCTGCGAGAGCCTCTTCAGTCTAAGAGATCAACACAATTATTGGAGGGCCCTATGTTGGGGGGCATACGATGAATTTGGGAAAGAACTACGCAAATACAGCAAAAGAAGAACCGGTGGAAAGCTGGCAGGTTCACAGGCACCGACCCAGGGCCACATAGATCAAGTTCACAGAGTATGATGGATCCGGTATCCACTACCCACATTACGATACTGTGGTAATTCACATCGTTTGTAGCCAGGAATGGGCTAGGACGAATGCTAGTTGATGATGGCAACGCCGTGAACATCTTGCTTGGCAGTGCTTTCGACCAAATGGATGTAGATCATGAACTAACTGCCATTTTGGAACCATTATTCAACTTCACAAGAGATAGCCACGTTCTACAATGGAGAATCACCATCGCAGTGGACTTCAGAGAGCCCCCGTGTCATCTGAAGAAATTCACAGAGTTCTTGGTAGTCGATACATGCTCTGCCTATCTTGGTGGTCGATACGCGTTCCATCCATCACTTAGCAATGAAGCTCCCAACGCCAGGTGGGGTTACCAAAGTTCATGGTAGCCAGATAGAGGCAAGGGCCTATTACATGAATGCACTCTGAAAGGCAACAAAGCGCGAAGACGCTCCCTCTGCTGTATGATAATAAGGACAGAACCGATGGATATCGACCCTAAAATGATTGAAGAGGAGATGTTGTTGGATGAGAGTCTGGACCCTCAGATTCTCTAGCCTCCCCGGTAGAGGAGCTAGAATCATTCTCTATAAACCCTTCGGACCTTACCTAGATGTTACAATTAGGGCAGAAACTGGACGAAAGGATGAAGGAAGAACTGAAACAGTTCTTACGAGAAAACACTGACTTCTTTGTGTGGAAGCATAGCAACATGGTGGGGATCAACCCATTCGTGGCCTGCCATGCCCTAAAGGTAGATCCTAAGATGTGCCCCCAAGATATAAAAAAGAATGCATCTGAGTACAGAAAGATATGGTGCCCTGAAGGAGAAAGTTGACAAGCGGCCGACAAATGGATTCATCAGAGAGACAGTACCCCCGACGGGTATCCAACCCCATGTTGATAAAGAAAAATAACAAAAAGTGGAGATTGTGTATGGACTTTTCTAATTTGAACCAAGCATATCCCAATTAGTTTTACCTCTTTGTTGTTTTTTATCGGCGATAAGTCGCATACCAACGTTTCTTTTGACTCTGTTCAACCGCTATGTTATTTCAATAAAGTTCAGTAATTTCCGAGTTATGACACTCTCATCTCATTCATACAAGTAAAGAGAGCACGGCAGCGAGGGAGTGTAGTTCACGGCCAACTCTTTTCACTAGGTAGACATTCAATACGTATTCATACAAACAAGTAAAGAAAGTACGGTAGCGAGGGAGTATGGTTTGCGGCCAACTCTTTTAACTCGCTAGGTAAACATTCAATGCGTATTCATACAAACAAGTAAAGAAAGCACGACAGCAAGAGAGTGTGGTTCGCGGCCAACTCTTTTAACTCGTTGGGTGGTAAACATCTAACGCATATTCATACAAGCAAGTAAAGAAAGCACGGCAGCGATGGAGCGTGGTTCACGGCCAGCTCTTTTAACTCGCTGGATAAACATCTAACGCATATTCATACAAACAAGTAAAGAAAGCACAACAGCGAGGGAGTGTGGTTTGCGGCTAACTCTTTTAACTCATTGGAAAAATATCTAACGCGTATTTATTTAAACAAGTAAAGAAAGCAAAGTAGTGAAAGACTATGGTTCGCAGCCAACCCTTTAACTCACTGAATAAACATCCAATGCATACACATTCAAAAGGCGAAAAGAAAATCATCGGACGACTACATTCATCACAAATAATGCAAAACACGGACATTTTTCATTAATGAATTTTATGAAAGCAACACAAACAAATACTACAAGAAGTCATGGTTCATATGTCTCCACTGAACCTTTGGGATCGGCATAACCAGAGGCTCCTAATTTGGCCAACAACTTATTGGCCTTTGCAAGCTCCGCCAAAGCTTCGGCTAACTAATTGTGCTTAGCATAAGCCATGTCTTCATGAACTTTGAGTTTCTACTCATCTTGCTTCCTAGAACTAACAGACAGCCTCTGGATCGTTTTAGACTTAATTATTTTAAACTCAGCTTGTGCCCTTGCATCTTCAGAAACAGCAAGCCTTGAACGAAGAATTTTGTTCATCGAATGCAACTCATCAATATCATCTGCACCCGCAACTCTCGAGCTCAATTCGTCGATTTTCATCGCCAACACCTTGTATAATTTGCAATTGAGTACATGGCTCTGGACAGTGCTCATCTCAGCTAATTTCAACAACTCCAATAGGTCTACATTGTCCATCGCCTTAGCCCAAGTAGAAGTCCAATACTTATGAACTGAAGCCGCCGCTATGGTAGATGGGGCTGGTAACTTTTCCAAAATGGCAGGATCTAATTCATCTTGACGAGACTCAATGTTGATGCATTCAGTCCAGCCATGGAGAGCAGGAATCGAGGTCTGCGTTGTACCTCGAGGAGATGGAGTGCTTTCTCTGGTTTTTCGAGGATGAGCCATTCGATTTCGCTTAACCCTCCCAGAATCTACCACATCATCTTCATCTTCCATGGCCCTTTTTGGCTCAGCCTTTTTCCCCTCATCTTTGGCAATCTCTTTCTCTTTGTCTTATCATTGGGCATTTTTTGACAACAGTGGAGATTCTTCAGGATGAAGAGAAGACGAAACACCCACCGCTGTTCCCAACACAAACGGGCCACCAAAGCAGGGGTCGTACTTGGTATCATAAGTTGTGGAGAACAAGTCTCTTCCCAACCCACGACTCTTGTACCTCTTATTTTGAACACTAGAATCTTAGAAAAATAAAAACCAGCCATGAATGACAATGGTTGAGTTCTGAAGCTACAGAAAGAAGAAGAAAGTGAAGGGAACAATGAGAATTTGTACAGATATATATAGGTGAAATGCCTGATCTCAACAGTTAATCCAGATTCCAAAATGTAAATCGTCAAATAACAGACACGTGTAAGGGAGATGCACTCCAAGAAACCTTAGGAAATGGTAAAAGTTGCATGACTTAAATACGCCTGGGGACTTACACTTCGGCTTGTCTAGCGAAGGCATACTGATCAATGAGCCTCGCATATCTGGTGAAGGCATCATGATCAAAGAGCCTCGTACCGATGACAAAGGTATCTAGACCAAAGAGCCTTACTTATCTTACAGAAATACCCTGATCGAAAAGCCTTGCATTGTTCCTGAATGGATTAAGTCAAAAAACCTCACATAGTTTGCGAAAACCTCTAGACCAGAAAACCTCAGCAGAGTACACAAGGATATCTCCTAAGCTTCGACGGATGAATAGGTTAGACTATAGTTCAAGCAATTCATTTCAACTTCAACACCACAATAGACAAGGATAATCAAACTAGTTTTTCATTTATTTATCAAAGTCTGGATTACAGAATGAAAGAAAATGAACGTGAACATCGTCTTACTACCTCCACCGCCTCTTTAGGGTTGACACAAGAAGGGATCCATAGCCTACCTAATTAACCTTTAGTCTTCGAGACTATGTGGGCTTCGTCGGGCATCTCCGACAACACAAGTCTGACTTCACCCTGATAGGAAGTCTCCTAAATACGATATCACTGTGATGATATCATATAAGTTGATTTGGTCACTAATTAGGCCATACTGCTCAAAAAATACGGTTGACGCCTTTGGTAGATGCCTTTCAGACTCATCATCTGAATCAGGATCATCGAAGCATTCATCATCGATGTCCATTGTGGAGGTACCGTTTGAGAACTTTTCGTTAAAGCTGCTAGGTCAATTTCTTCTACGGTACCCAACGCGCCACACTGATCTGGAGTACGTTTGGGACACTTGTACAGGCATACTTGGTCATGTGAACATTGATTTTTTGTCCCTTTCTTTATGAGATACTTAAGTTGAATACTGGAACCAACTGGGCAAGTTGAAAGAAAGCTTTCTTTACATCTTTCGCCAGGATATGTTACAACCATTGGGATGAATTGAATGAAATCACAAATGTTATTGACGTATGAAAAATGAAATGAAGGACCCCTGGTGTTTATATATGGGTTGCATGGGAAACGCAAGGTATGAATGTATGGGAAACACAAAGCATTAAATAAGGTTATCGATAAATGGCTATTTAGTGGGCATCTGGAACACCATGCGTCACACGCACCTTTCCACTTACCTATGAATTAATGGTGCTGACCCACCAAATTCCACAAAAAGGCTGCCCCATTAATGCATGGAGGAATAACTCTTCAAATTAAGTCCCAACTTATCATGTCCAACAAAAAAGGATAACTCCACAACTTGTACTCTTATCAAAGGATGCCTCGTCACAAGTAAGGAACTCTACCGATTGCTTATTTCAATCACACAATAAGCAAATCAAATATTATGCAAGGGAAAAACATAAAATAAATTTCATTGCTAATGTTGGAACGAATGCAAAATCAAAGAACAGAAATTCATAAGTCCTACTACCCCACCGCCTCTTTAGGGTCGGCACATTGTGTAATACCCCCAAAAAAATTTATGTTAGATTATTCATTTATGATCTTTAGTTATGCTTTGAATATTGGTGTTATTAAATTGCCTACACTAGTTTGGTAAAATGTTGGGTGTCTAAGAACCTAAAAACATTTGTCATTATTAGGCTCTTTTCGAAGCTCGTATTAAATTACATATAATAAGCTCAAGAAAAAGATTATTCGGTTAAATTAGATCGTAGATATAATCGTTAAAGTAAATTCATATAAAAATGAATTGTGGTCATTATATAATTATACCAATTAGTTGATGTTAAATACATTATTGGTTTCTTCATAATTAAGTTAATTATATATATATATATATAGTCTTTTAATTTAGGTGGATGTGCATGAAATGGGATAAACATTCACAATTTCCAAAAAATTGGAGATAAGCATTTGAGTGGGCAGTTGCGGTGAATAATAACCTTCCTTCTCATAAACTTCCATTGTTTCCATATTTAGAGGCAATATCCTTTCCTTCATTCATTGTAGTTACCTTGCAAGAAAAATTATAAGGATTTTGGTTCGTAGAAGTTTTTCATATTTTCAAGCACGTTGCTTCAGAGTATTAAGGTAAGACATTGTCCAATGCTCGAGTGATTGAATTTTCATGATAATGTCTCAAGTCTAAGTTATGCATGCAAACCATAATATGAAATTTTGGTGAACAGGTCTACCGAGTTAGATATCTATACATGCCTTAGGACAAGTCCTAAAGGTACCGACATGCCGAAATATGAAAGTATGTGTTTAATTGCATTCCTTTCGCTTTGATGTTAACAAGTTAAATCCAAGTATGATGTCTTACTAAGTATTTCTTATACTCATTAGGTAAATATGAGTGGTGTTAAGTATATGTTAAAGGATGATAAAAAATTTAAGTATGTGCTTTGAAAGTAAGTTTATTTGTATATGTTGTTTTCTTACAGGTGATGGTTTAGAATATTTTGTTAGTGAACCTAAGAAATCCAGAAGCTGGGCAGTTTCATGACCAATTTTTAAGTACCATCACGGACTCCACAAAAATTTGTTTGAGACTCTAAAAATATGTCTATGTCCGTATTTGAGTTTTCTTTACGTAACTATAAATACCTCTTTGATTTGACGTGAGTAGAAAGAGATATAAATATTTTAGCGTCAGGGTGTCGCATAGAAATTTTGGCAATGCCTAGTATGACCATCTCACGGTTTTAGCTCGGTCGTCCCCATAGGATGATTTTATAAAATTTTTAGATTTTACTAGATAAAGCTAGTTTTATATATCTTTCTAACCCCACAAATTTCATGGAAAAATGATTTTAAATGAATTTTATAAAAATCTTTAAAGTAACTGCACCATACAGTAGTAACTGCGCTGGTTCCGTGTATCTTTAAAGTAACTGACACCGGAATGTTAAGTTTCGGGGCATCACAACGTGGTATCAAAGCTAGTTTACTTTTCTCTAGACTTCTTATATAGTTCTATTCGAATGATATGTTCTAAATTGTTATACAAAATAATTTCATTGTTTTAAGTCAAGATCCAACATCGTCGGGCAAGCTAGCGACCGACTTTCAACTGGCGATGCAGGTAAATAGTAAGGTGAATATTCAAAATGTAAGAATACTTTTATTTTTACATTACACATTGCTTATCCAATGAGTTATTATTTATTATATGAATATGAAAATATTTCGAACCAAGTCATGTTTAAATTCATAAAGTTTAGTTCTGTTTATTATTAACGTGCATTATGGTAGTCAATGTATTTTTTTTAAGAGGCAAATAGTGTGACATAATTAATTTCTTATCCTAGATATGACACCAACGATTAGAACCCTAACCAAGACAGAGGTATATGGTTTTACACAAAAGTGAGACATATTGTTGGCATTTTACCATAATTATCGGATGTGTCCCACTCATAGTCTTGAGCAGCATCTTGACCTATTAGACCATATCATTGATATGTTGAGGAAGGCACATCTTGGACTGCGTGATGAGGTTAAAATACGGCGATTATGTGAGACTGTTCCAGATTTTTGGGCTTTAGTCATAAATGAGATTGTGCAGTGGAGTGATAATGATCTTTCATATGAAGATGTTACCTACTTGCTTCGTGAAAGTTACGACATTAGTTGTGATCTACAGCGAAACTATAAAAAGACTATAAAGTTAAGCCTAAATTCTAGTTTGCGAGCTACTATGTCTAGGCCATAAAATGAACTATTGGCTAGATCCTTCCTAAGAGTACTTGATGACAACCTTCCACTACTAATTCTAGATAGCTTGGGATAGGACTTGCTAGAAGAAGATCCAGAGGAAGACCCCGAGAAAGGTCCATAAGGCAGAAAAGATTAGAGATTACTTTGTCTAGTTATCAGTCAAATACAGAAGACTAAAGATGACAAGAAAGGAAAGGCATGGGTTTTTACCTTAAGTAATCAAGAAGTAGAGCAAGACCCTAAGATGCTAGCAGGTATCATATCTGTCTCCAACGTGCCTGCATTTATACTTGTAGATTCTGGTGCTACACATTTGTTCATTTCTTCTATTTTTGTTACAAAGTACAAAATAGAGTGTGAGCCCCTGTCGTATACTTTAGATGTCTCTCTTCCATCTGGAAATATACTTAATGCCAACCAAATAGCTAGAGGCCTTAAAATGTAAATTGATGGTAGAAGTATAACAATAGAATTGATTCTATTAACCATAAGAGACTTTGATGTTATTCTTGGTATGGACTGGTTATCAAAAAACTATGCAACTATTCGATGTTCTGAAAAGAATGTTATATTCCAACGTCCTGGCAAGAAGGAATTTCGTTTCGTAGGAACTAAGACGAAGACCTTACCTCGTATCATATCAGCAACTCAAGCTAAGAGGATGTTGAGAAAATAGTATGTCAAGGATTTTTGGTATTGATATCCGATACCAATCAAGACATGATATCTGTTGAAGATGTCCGAATAGTCCAAAGCTATAAAGATGTGTTTCCTCAAGATCTTCCAGGATTGTCGCCAAACAAGCAAGTTGAATTTACCATTGAATTGGTACTAGGTACAACACTTATCTCAAAGGCTCCATATCGTATGGCACCAATAGAACTACAAGAGTTAAAAGTACAATTACAAGAACTTCTTGATAAGGGTTTTGTCAGACCAAGTATAACTCGATGGGGTGCACCAGTACTATTTGTAAAAAAGAAAGATGGAACAATGAGGTTGTGCATCAACTATCGAGAATTAAACCATGTCACTATCAAGAACAAATACCCTCTCTCGAGAATAGAAGATCTATTTGCTCAACTAAAGGGTGCTACAATATTTTCAAAGATCTATTTGAAATCAAGATACTATCAATTGAAAATTAAGCCAGACGATGTCTCTAAGACAGCTTTTAGAACACGCTATGAGCATTATAAATTTATGGTGATGCCTTTTGGGTTAATTAATGCACCAACAGTATTTATGGATTTAATGAATAGGGTGTTCCATGAATACTTGGATCAGTTTGTTATTGTCTTTATTGATGACATCTTGATCTACTCGAGAAGTGAGAAAGAACATAAGTCACACTTGAGACTATCTTAGAAACTTTAAGAAGAGAGAAACTTTATGCCAAATTCAAAAAGTGTGAATTTTGGCTAGATCGAGTAGGTTCTCTAGGACATGTAATTACAACCCAAGGAATAGAAGTAGACCCAGCTAAAGTAGAAGCGGTGACTAATTAGCCTAGGCCGACCAATGTTGGAAAAATACGCTGTTTCTTAGGTTGGCATGTTACTACATGAAGTTTATTGAGGGATTTGCTAAAATAGTAGAACCATTGACTCAATTGACTCGTAAGGAAGTTAAATTCCAGAAAAATGTGAACAAAGCTTTTAAGAACTGAAGCAAAGATTGATCACATCTCTAGTGTTGAAAATACCTGATGGTCCGGAAGGATTCGTCATTTATAGCGATGCTTCTAAACAAGGCTTAGGTTGTGTCTTAATGCAGAAAGGGAAAGTGATAGCATAGGCCTCTAGACAGTTGAAACAATATGAGCAGAATTATCCAACGCATGATCTAGAGCTAGCTACGGTAGTACATGCTCTGAAGATATGGTGTCATTATCTATATGGATATAAGTGTGATATTTATACCGACCACAAGAGTCTAAAGTCCTTTTTCACCCAAAAAGAGCTAAACATGAAGCAGAGAAGGTAGTTAAAATTGGTAAAAGATTACGATTGTGCTATCCAATACCACTCTGGTAAAGCTAATGTAGCATATGCTCTTAGTAGAAAGGTGATGGGACAATTAGCAGCACTACCTACAATGCAGGACCAATTTTTGAGGGACTTTGAGAATTTAAGTTTAGAAGTAATTACTCCACCTTCTCAACTGTCACTGGGATAGCGGTCGTAATGCTTCAATCTACACTTAAAGATAGAATCAGAATAGCATAGGATTATGATTCATTTCTACGTAAGGTCAAATCAGAGGTTGGTACTAGCAAGCAAAGAGATTTTGAGTTAAGTCCAGACAAAGCCTTACTCTTTAAAAGAAGAATATGTGTACCAAAAGATGAAGGATTTAAGAAACGAAATCCTTAAAGAAGCACACTCTAGTCCCTATACCGCTTACCCAGGAGGTATGAAAATGTATTAAGATCTGAGAAATACCTTTTGGTGGAGAAATATGAAAAGAAGTATAGGTTTATTTGTAAAAAAGTGTATGACATGTCAACAAGTGAAAGCTGAACATCAGAGACCATCAGGGTTATTAGAACCACTAGAAATTCCTGAATGGAAGTGGAAACATGTAACTATGGATTTTTTTATAGGTTTTCCACGGTCAGCGAAGGAAAACGATGCCATATGGGTTATAGTTGACCAACTAACAAAGTCAGCTCATTTTCTACCAATAAGGATGAATTTCAGTATAAACCAATATGCACAGCTATGCATTAAGGAAGCCATTCGTTTACATGGAGTTCCAGTCTCTATTGTATCTAGTAGAGATCTAAGATTTACTTCCAAGCTTTGGAAAAGTTTGCAAGGAGCTATGGGAACAAAGTTAAATTTCAGTATGACTTTTCACCCTCAGACAAATAGACAGTCAGAACGAACTATACAGATTTTGGAGGATATGCTTCTAGCATGCGTCCTAGATTTGGGAGGTAGTTGGGGAAACTACCTATCTTTAGTAGAATTTGCCTATAACAACAGTTATCAAGCTACGATAAGAATGGCACCCTATGAAGTTCTATATGGAAGGAAGTCTAGATCCCCTATCTATTGGGACGAAGTTGGTGAGCGAAGAGTTTTAGAGCCAGAAATTATTGAGCAAACAATTAAGGTTATTGATAAAATAAGAGCCCAAATAAAGTCAGCTCAGGACCGGCATAAAAAGTTATGCAAATAAAATGAGAAATGATATAAAATTCAATATTGGTGATAAAGTTTTCTTAAAAGTAACACCAATGAAGGGAGTTTTCTGTTTTGTCATGAAAGGAAAACTCCGACCAAGGTTTATACGTTCTTTTGAAATTCTGGAGAAAATCGGAAATGTGGCTTATCGATTAGCTCTACCGCTCGAATTGTCAGCTATTCATGATGTATTTCACGTCTCAATGCTTTGACAATATGTGTCAGATCTGAGTCATATGGTTAATCATCAACTATTGGATATCCAAAAAGATATGACATATGATGAAATACCAATAGCGATCTTGGACCAAAGAATACAAACATTGAGAACAAATAAAATCTCGTTAGCTTGGGTACAATGGCACAACCATGGTGTTGAAGAATCAACTTGGGAGCGAGAAGATGAACCAAGGCCAAGTATCCAAAACTCTTCAAGGACTTTAAGGTAATTTCGAGGACGAAATTATTTTAAGGGAAATGGGATGTAATACCCCAAAAAAAAATTATGCTAGATTATTCATTTATGATCTTTATTTATGCTTTGAATATTAGGTGTTATTAAATTGCCTACACTAGTTTGGTAAAATGTTGGGTGTCTAAGAACCTAAAAAAAATTATGTCAATATAAGACTCGTTTTGAAGCTCGTATTAAATTACGTGTAATTAGCTCAAAAAAAAGATTATTCGGTTAAATTAGATCCTAGATATGGTCATTAAAGTAAATACATAAGAAAATGAATTGTGGTCATTATATAATTATACCAATTAGTTAATGATGTGAATAAGTTTCTTCATAATTAAGTTTCATAAACTTCTGTTGTTTCCATATTTAAAGGCAGTATCTTTTCCACCATTCATTGTAGTTACCTTGTAAGAAAAATTATAAGGATTTTGGGTTCGTAGACGTTTTTCATATTTTCAAGCACGTTGCTTCAGAGTATTAAGATAAGACACTGTCCAATGCTCAAGTGATAGGATTCTCATGATAATGCCTTAAGTCTAAGTTCTGCATTCAAACCATAATATGAAAATTTGGTGGACAAGTCTACTGAGTTAGATATCTATACATGCCTTAGGACAAGTCCTAAAGGTATCGACAAGCCAAAATATGAAAGTACGTGTTTAATTGCTTTTCTTTCGCTTTGAAAGTAACTGCACCAGACAGCAGTAACTGCGCTGGTTCCATGTATTTGGGGTAAAGTTTCAAGTATTTATATCTATTTTCTATCAGGAAACTTTACGGATAGGTTGTGCAAGAAATTATCTTTCATTGGGCACTAGATTTACGATTTTCTGATATGTATAACATTTTATACATATTTTTTTTGTTAGTAAAGTGCAAACTGAATTTGTATAGCGGCAAAGCATCTTTCAAAAATTCATTACAAATAAACTGTGCACTGATAAGCTTGCAAATTTGGCATATCTTTAGAATATTAGTCAATAGTGCTTCTCTCAAAATTTTGCAACCCGACGATACCATTTGGGTATCAAACGAAATTTCTTTTATTAGTGAAAATCATTGATAATTTTGAATCCTAATTTTTAGTGGCTCCTGACACCCGAAGGTTAAGTTTCGGGGCATCACAACGTGTTATCAAAGCTAGTTTACTTTTATGTAGACTTCTTATATAGTTCTATTTGAATGATATATTCTAAATTGTTATACAAAATAATTTCATTGTTTTATGTCAAGATCCAACATCGTTGGGCAAGCTAGCGACCGACTTTCAACTGGCGATACAGGTAAATCTTCGGATAACTTCTTTGACTTGGCTTCTTCTTCGCTAAACTTGCCGTCGAAGCCCTCTAGGGCTCTGTATACCTCCTTGGTCAAAACTATCCCCCGGATCAAGTTCCTCTCTACCAGACGAAGGAGTTCACTCGTTGAAGCTTCTTTGGCAGTTGTCTTCCACGTTTGGGTCCAATACTTGTGGACGCTCGTCGCCATTTTCTCGGGAGACGCTGGGAGTAACTCCAACACGGTGGGGACTAAATCTCCACGACGGTAGGTGATTTGTACACAACCCACTCGACTGCTAGATGAAGAAGAGTTCCCAGCATCCCCAACCCCTTTGGGAGGATTCGAAGAACTTCAGCGAATTTCCTCGACCCGGACCCGCCTAGTCTTGCGGGCATCCTTCATGAGTCCCTCCCCAGCCTTGGATGTCTTCCTCTTCTGGCCAACGGCCACGTCAGCAACCTCTGGAATTCTTTTCTCCTTGTCTTTCGGAGGCATATGGGTCAGAGGCGGAGGCGGAGGCGGAGGCGGAGGCGGAGGTGGAGGCGGAGGCGGAGGCGGAGGAGAAACAATCTGATCCAGAACTGGGGTAGCGGGGACCAGAGGGTATATCGTCCTCAGCGACACTGCATCCTGCACCTCTTGCGACGAAGGCACCTCTTGCAAAGGTGGCTAGGCCGGGGAACTTGAATCGCCCACACCCCGGACAAGACAAAATGAAGGGATGCTCTTAAATCTGAATGCTGCTACAACAATAGCCAATGCTCCAAATGTTACGATTGGCTATTAACACAACTCCTACACAATTCAAGTCACAAGACTTACCCATCAGTCCAAAACGAACCTGTAAGTCGTAGTCCTTGAGCAAGTTGCTGAGACTCTAGAAGTCGCTATCGAGCGCACGAACATTACCCCACTTCAACCTCAAGTTGTCCTGATCTCTATTCGAAATTGGCAGCTTTCCAAAATCTACAAAGATAAATGAAGCATTAAGTCAGGGACGATGATCATAAATCACACAAGGCAATAAAACATACCAATCTCCCCAAATCGACGAGGGATGGACACATTTGGAAGAGGATCCTCAGGCAAAAACTCTCAATCCCCTCCAACAAAGAAGAACCTCTCCTTACAGCTGTGTACTTTGTTGGGGATGTCAGTCGCTGTCTTCCATATCGGGCCCGGTCGAGAGGATATATTAAACTAACCCACGGACCAATAGATTGACTCAAATTCCCTCGGGGATAAAACTCCACCAGCCTTGACAACCCTCCACAACAAAAAGGCCGCCACCATCTGGCCCCAACCATTCAGAGTTATCTGACATGGAGCCAGATTCCAATCCCGTAGAACCTTGCAAAAGAAGGAATGAACGGGTAGACAAAGGCCTTGTTGCATTGCCAGTTCGTAAATAGCGACGAACCCTTCAGGAGGATCATCGGCTCGCTTCTCAGGGCCAGGGGCCCTGAGCACCACCGAAGTCAGGATATCATAAGACAGCCTAATGTCTTCCAAATCCGCCTCCTTGACCTTCAAGAGAGCCATAAAAGCCTCGGTGACCAAATATTTTAGCTCATCATCAGGTCGTCAGGCAGAAGGGGCATCCCTTTTGTCTAACAACCCTCTTAGGGACCCCAACACCACGTTGCCTCATCCCCGCCTTCGCCCTTGGTGACACATTCGAGTTTTCTTCCCTCCCACTCGTGGAAGCTGTAGGGACAAGAAATGGTGGGCCCCTGATCAACTTCCTCTTGCCCATCGGCAGAAGGTAAAGAAGAAGATGAAGATAAAGCTTCACCTATAATGTCAGGGATCTGTCTTGGTGGCCGACTAATTCTAAGAATCATCGTGTTCAGACGACATCACTACTTCTCTCAATTCAAAAAAAAAAAGATATCCTCACAATTGTCGAAAAATATGATAGAAACAACGTCCAAACCAAGAAACCGAGAAACCACAAAAGTGGTAAACGAAACAAAACACAGCAATCTCTATAATGTTTACCTTAAAAATACGGTTGAACTCCTCATTCACCAAAATCCCTTGAACTACCTTAGTTTTCGCCGGAACACTCAATCGATTTTAAGAAAGACATAAAGGTGAAAGAAAAGTAAGTGGGAATAAACAGTGGCTTATATAAACTACACCTTCTCAATCCCCGCCGTCCAATTCAAAAAATGCCATCTGAACCGTCCATCCAGCGAACACATGTCCAAGGCAGGGCAAAAGGCGAGAAATAGAACCCTATGCATTTAATGAAGCGAAAAGACGCGCGCCACGCGCACCCCCAATCGTCCATCACGTGCCAACAGCATTTATGGCGCAGACTCCCTCACTCATCATTGCCTGGTCACTATGATAGCTTTGATTGACAGCATGGACAGAATCACACCAACCACGGACACGTCACCTGAGGTCAAACCAATCAAAGCCCTCACCCATCATAAATAAGCAGGCTTCATATTGGGGGACTGTACTAATTTTGAATAATTCAAGCATACATCCGTAAAGACCTCCACCGAAACACCTTAGATTTAACAAGTGCCCACCATGGAATTTGACGCCTTCGTCACAAAAACAAAAAATCTTCTTTTACTTTAAAGTCCCACACCTACCATAAATAATATGCTTGGACTTGGGGGACGATTGTTACCATCAGATTTTGGTAAGGCCTCCACGTTAGCAAAAGCCCCATAAAGGCCCAGTGAAGGCCCAAGTTAGGCCTCGTTAAGGCCTCATAAGCCTAGCGAGGGCCTTTTGAAATCGCTAAGGCTTCGTATGTCCAACAAGGGCCTTCCAGATTAATAAAAGCCTTATGCACCTAGAGAGGGCCTCGTGAGGGCATTCAAGGCTCGATAACACATTGGCTCCCTCGAATTAAAAATAGCGAAGCCCCTGAAGTGCCTCAGCATTCATGACAAATCCCAAGCGCTTCGCCGGCAATCGAATTCATCACAAGATCCATGGGCATTGTGATATTTCAAAATGACCAGAGATATATTCAAAGAGAGATTATGTTTGATTGGCACACGAATTCTCACAAGGAACCTAAATATCAATCCCCTAAAGATTAGGCAACGTGATAATAGGAACCAACTCAAATAAGACCTGAAATCTAGGAGATTGCATTGCCAACCGATTGTCCTTATCACATAAGGAAGGAGAATCCAATCAGATATCTAATTGATTGTTTTCCTAAATCAATTAAAACTTTGAAACTATAAATATAACATCTCCGGTTGTTCTAAGGTACGCATTATTCTCACCCCTAAACTCTGCTCAAATTTCTACATGCTTGTCTCTCCCATACCTATTTGTTGTTCTCCCGCATATTGTTATCCTTAACATATACCGACTGTTGACTTGATCGTCGGAGTACCAACGATCGCCGAATCTTTTTTTCCCCGTGATCTTGGTGCCTAACGGTCGTCCTAGTGTGCTGGAAATATACAGGTTGGCAGATGATTGACTAGAAATCTGTTGACGCGTGGATAGTGCAGATTTCGACATCAACAAATTTTACATTTAATAAATTGTTAAAAATTTAATGTATGATCATGGTGAATAATAAAATAATAATAAATAAAATATTAAAAGATAATTTATTAAAATAAAATATTAAAAGATAATTGATTAAAACAAACTTTAATTACTAAACACCATAATATTTGATTAAATTTTTTGTTTTTCAAAATTTATTATATTTATTCTCTTTGAGTTCCAACTTGAAATAAAGAAGGAATTAATTTTATTAAGTTAATAACATATTATAAAATTCACTTAAATTTTTTTAAACATTGTAAAACGGAAAATAAAATTTTTACTTGTCATCTTCTTTCTAATCATTAAATAAAAATAAAAATATCAAGTAGAATAATTTTTTACAATAGTTATTGTTTTGCAGCTTAAAATTAATTTTTTTTTTTTATTCATTTTAAGTTGGGTTATTTTAGAGATGATAAATATAAATGTTGTTACAATTATACAATTTTAGTGTTAATTTCACTGACGGTCAATGAAGTTTCAGCGAAATTATAAAACAGTCGCTGAAGTTACAAAGTTTCAGTACCGATCACTGAAGTATACTAATGTGTTCAACAACGGTCACTCTGTTAAATTCTCAGCGTAAATTGATGACGTGTCATCATTAAGTGTCCACGTGATACACAATCGGTTGACATTTGGTAAAAACTTATGCTACGTGGACTTAATGTACTATTAACAATTAACTCGGGCACAAATGGTGCACCTAAAATATAGAAACCTATCTGCAATTTTTGGACAATATTTAAATCAGATCTCAAAACTATTTGCACAACTTGATTTAACCAATTGGAGAGAAATTAAGGCTTGAGATTGTTTTGGGGGGGTGGGTTGGGGGGTGGGGAAATCGGGTTGTGTAAATGGCTTGGGAATCTGATTTAGTTATTGTTCAGAAATTGCAGCTAGGTCCTCATGTTTTATGTGCATCTTTTGTAGTCCGAATTTATTCTTATTAGCACATTAAGTGGCATCAATTTTTGTTAAATGTCGACCGATTGTGTACCACGTGGACACTTAACGATGACACATCATCAATTTACGCTGAAAATTTAACAGAGTGACCGTTAGTGAACGTATTAGTATACTTCAGCGACTGACATTGAAACTTTGTAACTTTAGTAACTGTTTTGTAATTTTGTTGAAACTTCAGTGACCGCTAGTGAAATTAACCCTACAATTTTATGTAAAACTTAAAAAATGGAAAAGAAATTATGTTAACAAGAGATTCAAGAAAAAGTTAATTTAAGGAGAGATAGATAATAGAGAAGGAGAAAAATTTTGGATTAAAGAGAAATTGTTATTAGAATTTTGAAATAATAAAATAGTTAAAAAAAAAAAAAAAAAAGTGGTATTAAAGTGTTATACAATTTAATATATTATATATGATTTGTTATTTTTAAATTTGTATTTTGGTATATTTAGTTATTTATATTTTTTAGCAAAACATTTTTGTTACCATTTGTATAGTAATAGTATGCAAAATGTAAATTTACAAAATATAATATTTATTAAAGCGTAAATAAATCTGAGGTGAGAGGATGATATAATGGAATAGTAGAAGACGGCCATGATCTGCTGCCCACGAGTGGGCAGCTTATTCGGCCCACGTGCTGACGTGGCAGCACGTGGGCCGTAGATGATAAAAGCAACTTTTATCATCTACGGCCCACGTGCTGCCACGTCAGCACGTGGGCCGAATAAGCTGCCCACTCGTGGGCAGCAGATCGGATCCCTAGTAGAAGATAAGGACCTACCGGCAGCAATTAAACATGACAGAGGCCACTTTTTTTTGTGTCGGAAGAGATTCCTTTTCTTATTACAAAATTATCTTTTTATTCTTTGACAAATTATCTCTATCTCAATACACTTTATATTTGTAGCTAAAGGTGTAAAGCTATCGGCCCCCATTAGTTTTTACAATAATTTGACGTGTCTTTCGAGAAGGTCAATATAGTTTATTCAGAATTTATTTGGTTCACATTTTTTAACTAATCAATTAAGATCGACCTATTTAAAATATTTAGCCCGACTCAATCGAGTACAACAAACTCAATATTTGCACTTATTTTTAATATGCAATATTGTATAATTATGTATTATTATTCAGTCGTTTGGGAAGATAACTAGTCTTTGTTTACTGACATTACAATTTTAAATGGGCCAAAATGGCATTAATGGCTCTATACCACAAGACCCACACCACACATGATTCCACAAACAAAATTCATGTGTCCATTTATTTTTTCCTTGATATTGTGTCACAACGTAATGATTATATATTATAATCTTATTAAAGCAAAGATCTGCTAGATTTTATTTTATGTTTTATTTTTGAAATAAAAAACAAAGATGCTTTTTTTACTTTTGATCTTGAAAATGAGAGAGAATTTTTATTTATTTATGTAGAATGTTATGAATTAAGATATGTTAATGTAAAACAAGATAAGAAAAAATTAAGGTGTTAGACGTTATACGTCATTTTATGTCAATGACATAAATGAATGCAAAGATATCAAGAGAAAAGTATTGACTTATGTAAATGTAAAACTAAATAATTTACTTTAAACATCCAAATAGAGTTACAATTGACATGCACACAAATATCAATCTATAATTATAAATTCTAACAAAACACGGTTGGAAAAAAAATGGGTCAGTCTAGTCGATCTTGACACTACTAGACAATAATTGTACCAACATAGAATGTGCTACACCATTAGGGGGACTACTCCATCCATGCAATAGTTTTTAAAACTTTATATGAAGTAGTTAAGGGATGAATTTCACATTCGTTATTTAGGTTTGAGCTACTCTTTTTAATTAAGTTGACATTTTAATATAAAAATCTAAAACTCAATATTATATCCGCGAAGGCTTCAAATTAGCAATTAGGTCTATCTAAAGTTTCAACAAGTTATCGAATTTCAAGATTGGTATTCTTAATAGAGTCACTATATATCTTACTCGTCATGTTAAGATATAAATCTCAAATATTATTTCTTATAATAATATTGATTTTTTAAAATAAAAGGACGAGACTCAATAACAATATCGCTAGTCACCATCACACACAACTACATCACACAAAATATACATAATTCACTGTTGCACGAAAAACTGATTCGACCAGGACATTACAAATAATAGATTTCAAAGTCTAGAATAGTAATTATGGTACCCCTACTTGACACGTGACATCACCATATTGATCACTTTTTAAAAATGTTTAAAAAGTTATAAACAACTTTTTAAAATTTCAACTAGTTATCCAATTGTCTACATGCATTAACTCATAGCTACTTGTTCAAATTTCCCTCGAATAAGAATATTTTTGTATAATTAATATGTGAAATAGCTAACTATTCAACTATTTTGTTGAGTTTGTCATTTAAAAATAATAATAATAATAGGAAAAGAAGATTTCCTACTTGTTGAAATTATTGTACAGTTTCAATTATTATCTTGAAAAGAATGATCATATTTTGTCTTAAATTATTTCGAAAATTGAATAGAGGTCAGGTAATAATGGAGTAGTGGGACGAAATTTGAATTTGGCTGATTATTCAAAGGCTGTCACCAGACGTCATTAGCATGAGACAATGTTTTGGCTGCCTCTCACTGTTATACTGCTGCTCTTGTCCACATACTCCTACCCAATTTTATTTATTTTTAATTATTAACACTAAAAATTCAATCATATGATGTGATTTATCAATCACCTTTCCATTTTCTAATTTCTCCACCCAACTAATTAATTAAATTAATTCAATGCTAAGAACTCGTTTTATAGAATTTATAAACCAATTTATTTGATCAAAAATAATTTATTTGATAGTCGTCATTTTTTTACCATTTTTAGTCAAATAAATTGTTTTGATTAAATAAATTAATTTATAATCTCTACCAAACAGGCACTAATTATATCTCAATTTCATCAAATAATCCAATCATGTCTCCTAGTATTTGGATTATTAAAAGAAGTATTTTTTAAGATTATAAAAAATAAAATAGTCCCAATTTTTTTCTTCCATTTTGTCCCTTACAGACAAACGAAAATATTAATATCACAATAATATTTATTAGTCAAGACATTTCAATCAACACTAGTGTTGTTTCATGCTCAATTGAAAGAGGATCCTCATCAACGGTGGCTATAGAGTAACAAGACCTTTTGGTGTTTTTCTGGGTCGTTAGTCTGCTTTTTTCTTACTATATTCTATTAAATAGTATCTAACTTATAGCCCCTTGTTGTATTTCTATTCCCAACTTCATCATTGCTATATATTGTCTCTACGTTTCATTTTGTTAACACGCATTATCCTGCACATACAACAACTTACATAAAAATGAGAACAAATACATCATTTAGGCTATTCAATTAAACAAATAGAAGTGAAACGCGGAAATTTTTTTTATGTACCTAATTAAGTGCTTGTTTAGTTCATATTAAAATTTGATAAAAAAGTTGTAGTCAAAAATCAATAATTAATTTTAACTACTTACTCACAATTTTTATTAACTTTTCAATCATACATTTGATCGACTTTTAATCAAAATTTACTAAAACTTTCTTTCAAATAATCTCTAAATAAATTTAAAGACCTATAAGTGAGGCCTCATTATGGGCAGACGAGTGAGATCATCGCCTCTTATCCAAAATCGAAAGGGGTCTATTTTTTCTCATTTTAAAAAAGGGTAAATTAGGCCGAGTACGAAATTTTTACCAAAAAATTGAAAAATACGCTCAAAATTTTAATTAGTTAAAAAATACGATTTGTCACTTTTTACTGAAAATTTGACAGTATGCCACTTTTTAATAAACGAACTTAATTGACATTTTATTTAAAAAGTGACACAACATATCACTGTTTAAATGCAAAAATTCATATCTAACACAAAAAGTATAACGACTTTCCCCTACAAACCTCTCGACTAGGAGCTATTTCGTGAGCCGTTAACTTACGTACTATTCACTGAAGGTTAGATACCAAACTAGATTTATGTCACGTCCCCAACGATTCGAACCCTTAACTACCTCTCTTAAGAGGGACTTATGAGGAAGCTAGTACCAATTGTTGTTATGTCACTTGTATAAATTGTGATCCAAAGTTGTTATGTCACTTGTATAAATTGTCCAATCACTTTTTAAGCAAAAAGTGACAGATCATGTCACTTTCTTATCCATTACAATAATTCATATTCAAGATTAAAAAAAGAAGCATTAATGTTTGATCATCCTCAATAATTCATGTCAATCAATAATGTACAACAAATATCAAGTTAAATCCAATAGTTAATTCAACCACATAGAAGTTTGTGATCCAAAGTTGTTATGTCACTTGTATATATTATTCTGTCACTTTTTAAGCAAAAATTGACAGAGCATGTCATTTTCTTCACTAGTACATTAATTTATATTCAAGATTAAAAAATGATACATTAATGTTTGATTATCCTCAATAATTCATGTCACTCTAATGCACTACAAATATCAAGTTAAATTCAATAATTAAATCAACCACAGAGAAGTTTGTGATTCAAAGTTGTTATGTCACTTGTATACATTGTTATGTCACTTTTTAATTTAAATTGACAGAGCATATCACTTTTCTTTCCAAAGCATTAATTCATATTCTATCGTTACCTACGATAGAGCTTACGAGAGACCCCGGGGATTGTCATCCCCGATTGTTTTTGTATTGTAGCTGAAGGAGAGGAAAGCGACGGAGGAGCTTTCCGTAGGAGCGTAGTGGCCATTGGAGCAAGGGACCACCACTACTGGCTGCTTGGCTGCGGGGCCCCCCGAGGGGGTTACGCGCGCTAGCGCGCTATGGCTTAGGCAGTTGATCGGATCAGATAGCCCTTCGGGCAACCAGCTACAATACAAAAACAACACGACAGGGGATAAGGAAAAAGGAACAAAGAGACTTTTCCCGCAGGGCCGGCCCTTGCTCCATTCCTTCCTTCGGTTCGTCATGTCGCGGGTCCGTGAGCAACAAGCTCTTACTCTAGCTCCGTCGAACTATGGTATTTTGTGAAACCTCAAATCCATCTATTTACATTTTTACAAACACCATTTATGCATTTGTGTAATTGATATTCAGGCACATTTTCAAAATACTTTACTCAATACCATTGATCTAAAGTTAAGGTTTTGATATATATTAACACAAACAAAAATCTCAGAAATTACAAATTTATAATAAAAGTGAATGAAGAAGGATGTGTCGAGATTGAAACCTATAATGTAATGCAACAACCTTTTTCAAAGTAGATTGCGTTGACAATTTACCTTTGCGAATAAAATTGGATTATGAGATAAAATTATTGCTGGAAATCTAAAATTTTCAACGTGAATATGCTTGAAACTTCCACATTTTTGACAAAATTGAAGAAGAACATACTTGAATTAAATTATGTCTATGTCGCGACTGTGTAATTTGTGGATTTTGAATTTAGTTTGAAGAAAACGATCCCACTGTCACTGTGAAACTATAGTTATATTTTATTTTAGAATTGAAAACCGTAAAAAAAAATATGGTTGTTATTATGTTTTTAATAGTATTTACATTGTAAACCTCTATTTTCAATAACTTTTCAAAAAGCCCCTAATATTTAGTGTATTTGTGTAATTTCTCCTAAAAAAATTATGTGAAGCCCATCTTTTATCTCTCAGACTCAAACTCAGACTGAGCAAATTATGTGAAATCCATTTTGTGTAATAGAGAAGAAGCAAGAAGGAAGTGTATTCTCTCTCTCTCCCCAATGAATCACAACCAGTCTCTCTTATTCACTCTTTACCTTTTCTAAAATTTGAAGTTTGTGCCTACAAATTAAAGAATGGATTTTTTGTAAATGGGCATGCTTAAAATTAAGTGCAAACATGTTAATTTTTTTAGATTTACAAATCTGGACAGTCTATTCAAAAACCTATATTTAGTAGTGTTTAGAAAATCAAACCAGACCGGTCGGTTCAATCGAAAAAACAAGAACCGATCACAAAACATGTTCGATCTTCCAATTTAACCGGCCATCAGAAAATCAGACCTGAAACTGGAGTTTTTAGCGGATGAACTTGAAAAATTGGTAAAATCGATCCGATTTTAATAGTTTTCCGGTTCAAAATTTTTTTAAGGCAAAATCACTCATTTTTTATTTCTTTCCAATTTCTCCTATTCTTCTTCTTTTTCTTTGGTTCTTCATTTTTTGTGAGATTTTTTGATTAATTTTTAATTTTTTTAATTGAAACTTATGAAAAGTCTATTTAAAGCCAAGTTTTATGAGTAATTTTATTTATAAATGTTGGTTTATTTAAAAATAACTTATTTTTAGAAATTTTATGAGATTTTTGGATTAATTTTTAATTTTTTAATTGAAATATTCGACCTTTTGACCCTTGACCCACTTCTTTTTCTTGGTCGATGGTCGGTTCAATTTTCTGAACATTGATATTTACTTGTGGGGGTGGGGGTGGGGGTGGGGGTGGGGGTTGGGGTGGTTTGTAACTAATCTACCTCCAAACTTTTTTTTTTGGCATTGGCCCCCAATCTCTGAATTTTGTTGCAAATAACGTCATTTTGACATATTTTGACAGATTTGTCCTCCTCTTTGAATTAAAAAAAATATAAAAAAGCTAAAATAAATAAAATAAAAACAAATTATAAATGAAGTCCTACAACTTTTAAAAAGTATAAAATAAGTTTATCTTCTCCAAAAATTCTCCCACCTACCCACGGCTTCTCATTTCAACACCAAAAAACTAAATCCCCTTGCCAAGGAATGGATACCCTCAAAATCCCAGAAGCGTACGCCATTTCATCATCACCAACAATTTTCCCTTTTCCGTGTAATTCTGCAGCCCAAGATTATTCTTTTTTTTTTGTTAGGGAAGAACACATATCTGTATAAAATAAAATAGTTTATGATTTATTTGTACTTTATAAAAGGTTAAGGGCCCAATTGTACTATTTTTATTGTATTTTTTATTATTTTAATTTATTTAAGTCAATGGATAAAATTGTTAAAATAGTGAAAAATAGTGATTTGGGGACCATCTGTGCGAATAAATGAAAGGATGAGAATGATATCTGCTAAAAATATTGAATGGAAATGAAATTGTTACAAACCTAAAAAAATGAGGACTATTAGTGCAATTAACCTTTTTTTTAATCTTTCCAAGTTGTGGAGATTTTATAATCCTTCCCTCATGGTGCAAACTCTTCGGGGCTCATTGCAGGCTTAATTTATGGAGTTCAACCCAGGCCCTGAAAATAGTAGGACCGATCCTACTATAAGACGTGGATTTATAAAATGTATAGATAATAAGTGGGTTTGTAAATTATGAATCTTACGAAATGTATAAATATAAAAAGTATGTTTGGACAATTCGATCAACTAGAGAAACAAGCACATAAAATAATAATACACAAAAAGCTCTCATTCCATATATGAAATTAATACAGCTATCTCCAGTCTGTTTTTGCAGAACTCGTTAAATTTGACCTTGTAAAATATGAGAGAAAATATATGTGGAGAAATAATTCTCTCTATTGATTTAATTGAATTAATTAATTGTATGAGAATACAAGGTATATATATACTAATAGAAAAATGATTCTACCTAAAATAGAAATATTACATACATGATATCTTACTATAAATACAAATCTACCAACAAGGTAAATAATAAATAAGGCAAGTAAATATTTGTTAATACTCCCCCTCAAGTTAGAGCATGTATGTCAAAAGTGCCCAACTTATGGGTGAAACTATGAAATGCCTCCTTGTCCAGTGCTTTAGTAAATAAATCTGCAATCTGATTGCTTCTTTGAACATAGGCAGTCTTGATCCTCCCATTAACGATTCGTTCACAAATAATATGACAATCTATTTCAATGTGCTTTGTCCTCTCATGATATACTGGATTAGCTGCAATGTGTATTGCTGCTTGTAGGTGATCTACACATAGGTCTGTCAGCAACTGTCTCAACCATGTAAGCTCACAAGTAATGGAAGCCATCACCCTATACTCTGCTTCTGTTGAAAATTTGGACACAATCGTTTGCTTCTTACTTTTCTATGATATGAGCGCCTTTCCAAAAAATATACAATATCCCGTAACTAATCGTCGTGTAGTAATATTTCCAACCCAATCTGCATCACAAAATCCTACTAGCTACAATTTTCCACTTTATGGGAAATATAATACACATCCTGGTGCCCCTTTCAAGTATCGAAGCAATCGGTGAATTGCATCAAGATGGGGTTGCCTAGGTTCCTGTATGAACTGACTGAGTGTGTTGACCGAATATAAGATTTCTGGTCTAGTAATGGTGAGATAAATAAGCTTCCCTACCAACCGTCGATAATATGTGGAATCTTTCAACAACTTTCCATCTGTCAAATTAAATTTTAATGACTGCTCAATGGGAAAAGCTCCAGGTTTTGCTCCAAGTAATCCTGCCTCTTGGAGAATGTCAAGAGTATACTTCCTTTGATTTATTGAAATCCCTGATCTTGAGCAAGCAATTTCTACTCCAAGAAAGTATTTTAATGTGCCAAGGTCCTTCAACTTGAATTGAGTTACAAGGAACGTCTTTGTAGAAGAAATTTCTTCTTTATCATTTTCTGTGACGATCATATCATCCACATATAATAAAATAGCTATAAATGAATCACCGCTGACCTTGGTAAAGAGTGAGTAATCTACATGTGACTGTTTGAACCCAAACTGAATAACAACAGATAAAAAAATTTTAAACCAAGAACAAGATGCCTATTTCAATCTATATAAAGATTTATGGAGTCGACATACAAGTGGCTTCTCATGTCGACGAAATCCAGGTGAGGGAGTCATATAGACCTCTTCAACAAGATCACCATGAAGAAAGGCATTTTGTACATCCATCTGATGAAGTGTCCAATTGCGAATAGAGGCGATAGCAAGTAAGCATCTGACTGTTGTTAACTTTGCAACCGAAGCGAAAGTTTCATTATAATCAATTCCTTCTCGCTGTGTAAACCCCTTTGCCACCAACCGTGCTTTGTATCATTCAACTGAATCGTCAAAATGAAATTTGACCTTGAACACCCACTTACTACCAATAGGATGATGACCCGGAGGAAGCGAGATAAGTGACCAAGTATTGTTTTATTCGAAAGCACGAATTTCATCGTTCATAGCAGCTACCCATTCGGGATCCTAACATGCGGTCTCATATGTAGCTGGCTCAATGATACGAGAAACATTAGATGTAAAAGCACGATGAATGGAAGAAAGATTGCTATGTGATACATACCTTGATATAGGATGTCGAGTACTGGATTTGACCAGAAGAGACTCGGCTTGAGTAGGCAGAGCATGATTGACATAGTAATCTTTCAGGTGAATTGGAGTTTGAACTGATCGTGTGGAACGTCGAATTTGGGTATTTGGTACTATAGGAGGTTGGTCTTGCTGGCCGTCAGGTGAAGGTGGAGAAAACTGCTCAACTGGTCGACTGGTAGGTGAAGGCGGTCGACCGTTTGAGCTCTCTGTTGAAACGGATGAAGAAACCGGTCGATTGAAAGGTCGACCGGTTATGTTCTCTGTTGGAATGGATAGACTACTCGGTCGACCAGTGTTCGGGACCTGCAGGAAAGCTATCTGGTGCTACTATATGTTGGTCCTCATGGTATGGTAAATGTGGCATTTCAACATCCAGAGGCATAGATTATGGTAACGGGATGGAGTTGGTTTCAGTATTTTGCTCGGAGGCATATGGAAATATGGTTTCATGGAACACAACGTCTCAGGACACCACTAGCTTTCTGTCAGTTAAATCATAGTAGAGGTATCCCTTTTGTCTTGGGGGGGTATCCAAGAAACACACACCATCTAGCTCGTGTGTCAAATTTATGGCTGGGTTTGATGTTGGTGGCAAAACACAAGCAACCATAGACACGTAAATGAGAATAGGGTGGTGGTTTCTTGTGCAATTGTTCGTATGGTGTTTTGTGTGAGAGCAATGACGAAGGTATCCGATAAGGTAACAAGCTATCTTGATATGTTCTCTCCAAAATTTTAACGAGAGATTGGCTTGAAATCTAATGGCACGAGCCACATTAAGGAGGTGGCAGTGTTTTCTCTCCACTACTCCATTTTGTTGAGGGGTATAAGGGTATGATCTATGAAAAATAGTGCCATTTTCATCTAGAAATATTTGCAAGGATAAGAACTCTTGACCATTGTCGGACCGTAGGACTTTTATGGTCAGGTTGTGTTGAGTTTTAACCCAAGCAAAAAAATTCTTAATTATGCCTTGAGTTTCAGATTTGTGACGCATAAGGTGTACCCAAGTATAGCGAGAGAAATCATCAACGATTGTAAGGAAATATCTAGCACCAGAATAAGAATAAATTCTATGAGATCCCCAGTTATCACAATGAATTAAATCAAATGGTTTATTGCTAGAAATTTGGCTAACTTTAAAGGGTAATCTAGATTGTTTTGCTAAATGACAAACATCACAAATATTGTGGGAATCAAAACTAATATCTAAAACATTTTGTGCTAGGAATTGAAAAGGTGAGGCTGAAGGGTGCCCAAGACGTCTATGCCATAGATTGGTTGATCCAGTGGTAGTATGATGTATTTTTGGTCTTTGTGAAAGATAATATAGACCATTACTCTGCCTTCCCAAGCCAATCGTCTTCTTCGTAGTCAAATCTTGCATGACACAAAAATCAGAAAAAAATGTCACATAGCAACCTAATCCTCTAGTAAGTTTACTGATAGATAGCAGATTAACTTTGAAGTTAGGGACATGAAGCACATTATCAACAGTCATATTATTTCCTAAGTTAACGACACCAATAGATTTAATAAGGGCATGACCCCCATTCGGTAATTGAACAGTTTTGTACTTTGACATGGATTTATTCTCAACGATCCCATCCTTCGTCACATGGTCAGTGGCCCCGCTATTAATAATCCATGAATTACTCAAAGAGGTAGTAGAAGAATTGATACCTGAGGTATTAATATGAGACATATCATTACTCGTCTTGCTGTATAGAAGCGTCATGATCTGCTCGTATTCCTTGGCTGTGAGGGTTTTTCCTTCCTTTGGGTCAGGTGTAGAAGCAGTAGCAGTGTTTGTGAAGCGTTTGTTTCGTGACTTCACGTCCTTCCCATGAAACTTGTGCCCAGGGGATAATCCATGGATGAAATAGCAGGTATCAACAACGTCGCCAATCATCCCACAGTGGGTGCACTGTTTCTGTCCAGTTTCTATCGAAATGGTCTACTGGTAGGATGAACCGGTAGACCGGTTGGGCCGATTGTTACTTTTCCGGTTCGATTTCTTCCAATTGATTGAATGTTACCCTTCACGATATGTTGCAACCTCAACTTGTCTTTCATGTTGCATTAAAATAGCGTGGACTTTTCTAGTATCTGGGAAGGGGCTCATCATAAGTATGTTTTCACAAACTGTAGAATAAGAATCACTCAACCCCATCAAGAATTGCATGGCCTTCTCCTTCTCATCCTTTTCAGCCAGTGCCTTAAGGTTCCCACAAGTGCATCTAGTTGGGATGTGATAAGAACCCGATTCATCCCATAGTCCATTTGATTTGGTGTAATAAGCTGACACCGATTGATTTCTTTGTTGATACTCAGCAATCTCTTGGCGAATCTGATATATTCGCGCATTATTACTTTGAGAAAATCGATCTCGTAGGTCGTTCCATACTTCTGTGGCAGATTTGAAGTATATGATACTTTCAGCAATATCTAGATGTACTGAATTAAGTATCCATGATAGTACCATGTGATTGCTCCGTTCCCAAATAAAATACTTATCATCTTCTACTTCTGGCACTTTGATCTTTCCATCAACGAAACCAATTTTATTCTTGGCAATGAGGGCAATTCTCATAGCCCTACTCCATTATCTATAATTGTTTACATCAAGTGGTTTAGAAACGAAGATTATGCCAGGATGATTGGATTGCTGTAGAGCCATGGGATCCGATTGGGCAATCGTCGCTTCTATGATTTTTGTGCCAGACATCGTTGCTCAGAATCGCCGCTTTGATACCATGTAAAATATGAGATAAAATATATGTGGAGAAACAATTCTCTGTATTGATTCAATTAAATGAATTAATTGTATAAGATTACAAGGTATATATATACTAATAGAAAAAGGATTCTAACTAAAATAGAAATAGTACGTACATGATATCTTACTATAAATACAAATCTACCAACAAGGTAAATAATAAATAAGAGCCCGTTTGACAGAGATTATAAACTAGTTTATAAATCAATTTTTAGTTTATTTGACCAATATTGGTTTATTTGAGTTGAAATTGTTGACTTTTCATGTTAAAAATGGGTTGAAAAGTCAAAAATTACGGCTAAAATAAATCAAAATGGGTTTATAATCTTTGTCAAACAAGTTCTAAGGTAAGTAAATATTTGTTAATAGACCTAAAAATTCAATTCATAATCAATGCTCTTTAAACATAATTAAATTCTTCAATTCATAATCAATGCTCTTTAAACATAATTAAATTCTTGGCGAGGGAGTAGGGACTGGGATGTGACAGCATTGAAATGAGGGGGGTGAATCCTGAAATTTAAGGTTTGATTAGACTTGTAGGGTTTATTTATACTGTAGTAATACAATGCCTTCTGTACGAAACTGACAAAAATAATTTAGACCCTAAAGGGTATGTTTATAGCAGTTGGCATCTATTTATGCATGCAAATTTACTGTTCCATGAAATGACTCATAATTAGTGTGTTTTGTTTCTTTGTGGGGATGTTTTTGCTTCTTGCTGGTAATCAAGTTGGAAGCTTTTTGATCACTCCCCACTCCCACCCCCCCCCCCCCCCCCCCCCCCCCCCCCCCCCGACCAACAACATTCACACTACTTTTTTGAAAGAAGTCTATTAAGGTGAGGGCTTATAGCTTAAAAGCAGATTAAAAGTGCCTTTTTATTTATCTTCCCCCATTGATGCAGCAGCTGTATATTCTGTAGTTCCTTCATCAATATTTCCCCAGTGTTCTGATCCTGGATTGATTGTATTCTACACTTTATCTCGTCTTTTGTTTGTGGAGAAGAATTGACAATGTTAAGCAACAATTTTGGTACATGTTCTGAAAATGGAAACAGTAGTAAAAGAAAACGAAGGCCAGCAGGAACTCCAGGTACAATCAAGATTGAGTTTTGTTCATAGAATTATGTATATTTTATAAGTTTGATGAATTAAGAGTTATGAGTAGTTTTGTTTGCAATTAGATCCAGATGCAGAAGTGGTATCATTATCCCCCAAGACCTTATTAGAATCAGATCGATACGTTTGTGAGATCTGCAATCAAGGGTTTCAGAGAGACCAGAACTTGCAGATGCACAGGAGAAGGCACAAAGTGCCATGGAAGCTGCAAAAGCGTGAAACACCATTAGTGAGAAAGCGTGTTTTCGTGTGCCCAGAACCCACCTGTCTTCACCATGATCCTTGCCACGCACTGGGTGATCTTGTGGGAATCAAGAAACATTTTAAAAGAAAACACAGTAATCATAAGCAATGGGTTTGTGAGAAATGCTCCAAAGGATATGCTGTTCAATCAGATTACAAGGCTCATCTCAAAACCTGTGGAACTAGAGGCCATTCCTGTGATTGTGGCCGTGTTTTCTCAAGGTAGTTTATACTGTTTTACTTCATATTGTTGGAAATAGAAATCTCTAAGTGCACTTGGACGTCCCAACTAAATCGACACTTCTTTAACACCTCATTTGAGGCAAACTTTTATTCTTTCAAATTTGGTAACTGCTGGGATTAATTTTCTTCATTCCATAACTATGTCAAAATCAGCACAAGTCCAAGAAATTAAATAAGCAGGAGAAATCATAATAAACTAGGTTTTGACTGATGCGGGCTTCATATATATTTTAATCAGAAACAAATTATAGTCAGTTAAACACAGTTGTTGTCTGACAATTGTTTTAAACTCTTTTAGAATCCCAATAGCATGCATATTAAGAAGAGGTGCTTTCTTGTTGCTAGGGTGGAGAGTTTTATTGAACATCAAGATGCCTGCAGTATGGGGAGGCTCCGATCAGAATCACACACTTTACAGCCTGCTGCTTGCCTGTCACAAACAGCTTCAGGTCCCAGTCCCTCCAGTGACACAAATATCAGTACTGTTGCTCCATGGCCTATTTTCTTGACAAATGTGGGTGAAACTAAGAATTCAAAACCTGCATTTTTAGAGCTTCAGCTATTAACAAAACCATGTGTTAATGGCGAGGATCAATCGACTCAGTTGCAGCTCTCCATCGGCTCTTCAGAAATCAGTGAGGTAAACGAAAGCAGACTTTCTTCAAGTGAGAAACAAGAGTTGGCTCTGTCGAGAGTTAAAGAACAGTTAAGAATAGCCATGGCGGAAAAAGCTTACGCGGAAGAGGCAAGAGAACAGGCTAAGCGGCAAATTGAAGTGGCGGAGCAGGAATTCGCCAATGCCAAGAGAATCAGGCAACAAGCAACGGAGGAGTTAGAGAATGCTCAGGCCTTGAAAGAACATGCAATCAAGAAAATAAATTCCACCATTTTGCAAATCACTTGCCATTCATGCAAGCAGAAGTTCCAAAATGCAAGGGGAATAACAGAAGCATCATTGGGGTTCATCTGCAATAAAAGAAACTTCTGATCATGTAACCCTTCTGCATATTTATCTTCAAACTGTTCATGGTAATTAATCATTCTGATTTCTGCACGTGATTAGAAGAACAAGCATAGTGGGTGTCATCATAAGCACGGGATGTATTTATTAATTATGAGGTTCTGTATTCACAGATTAGTTTGTTAATTTAATTCGAGGGGTGTTTGGCTGTTCTTAAAAATGGCTTTTTTAGTTAAAGAATTAGAGCCTGATTAGTGATTATTATTGAAATAATGTGAATGTTAGGTTTTCATGCTTCTTGTCGTGGTGCGCCTAGCTAGTTATATACTTGGCTTGTTGTCTGAACTAGACTCTGATGATTCCAGCGCTAAACCATATTTTTTTGGATCATCTATTTTCCTAATGATATATCCCAAAGCATCGCCTGTGTAATTTTGTTTTGGATAGCTAGAAAAACATTGTCTGTCCCTCAAAAGGAAGAACTGCTTCTTGATTTTTAGCACACTAATATAAGCATATGTTTGGAGGTGCTGAAATTATAATTTAAGTGCTTATATTATAAGCAGTTGGTAAATGTGTGGATAAAAAGTGGTTGTAAGTTGTGGATCCATGAAATGTGTGAATGAGAATTATGTTTGACCAGTTTGACCAGCTGAAATTATAATTTAAGTGGTGCCAAACATATGCTAAGAGTCTCCATCTATGGCTATTCAACTGCAAGATTTTCTTGAATGCAAAGTGTTAATGTGTTATAGTGCCCGTTTGGTGTATATGACTAAAAATAATTTATTTAACTAGTTTATTTGACTAAAAATTATTTATTTAACTAAAAATTTGTCTTTACAGCATAATATTATTGATCATTTTTAGTCAAATAAATTATTTTTTTATTGAAAAACTGATTTATAATTTATATCAAACAAGAAGTGAGCTAATATAAGAGCCTGTTTGGTGTAGTTTATAAATTGGTTTATTTGACCAAAATAATTTATTTGATCAAAAATAGTTTATTTGACTAAAAAATTGACATTTATAGTATGACATTGTTGACCGATCAAATAAACTATTTTGATTGAAAAATTAGTTTATGATCTATATCAAACAAGCTCTAAACAAAAGAAAAAGAGAAACAGTATTTGAATATATTATCCTCAACTTTTGGTGGAGTTAGATTTTCTGCTTGGACTATTTGAAGATCTTTGTTGGCTAAGGTGGTCAGAAATTGGAGGTGACCCCCTTCCCCAGTCCTGTCCAGTCATTAAAAAATGGTACAGCTATAAAATTATTGCATAACATTAATATATAATAGTCCTTTTCCTCTGCAATTCTGCACCCATATAAATGTTAATTAAGAATGCCATGTTTTTCAGTGCCACAGTTGTTATGGTTGATTCAATACACAAACACAAACAAACTCCATTCATGATTAATCAGTACCCATCAGAATAAGTGGGGTGGGGTGTGGGGGGTTGTGGGGGTGCAGAGGCATCTTTTCATTTATACAGAGACCATTCAACTCAGAGAGTTTGAAGAGCAAAACTGTGTGTAGTTGCTGTTGTCTTTCCTGACTTGGCATAACGGGGAAAAAGAATGGTTTTCATTTTTTTCAGATTTTCACTCTGGACCACACCATTTTCTTTGTTTTTTTTAACACCTGTCTCAAGTCTCGACATATTACAATATCTTAATACGCACATATCTCAGCACAAGATTCTTGAGTTGACACTTCCGTTTTCATTTTCTGATTCCAAGAAAAAGTGTACTCACTCCAATTAGTTTGTTAGATTCGTACATTATCAACGAGCTTTGCCAAAACTTTTGATAAAATGAAATTAATTGTTCAGTCGATGCAATTTTAATTTTAATCATATATTTTATAAAATTTATAATTTTTATTAAAATTTATTAAAAGTTTTAATTAATCTTTGTAAACAGACCCTGAATCTTTTCAATTTTTTTTTTTTTAAATGCTATTGAACTTTAAATTTTTTTCAAATTATGATTGAACTTTTTCAAATGTTTGTTTTGTTGATGTCGGAACATGCACCGTCCACGTGTCAACAGATCTCTAGTCACTCCTCTGCCAACTTATATGTTACCTGCACATTCGGACATTCGTTAAGCACCAAGATCTTCGAAGAAAAAAGGGTCCGACGATCGTTGGTACTTCGAAGATCAATTCGCCAATATATAGAATGACGCACGAGGGGCAAAAGTAATTGAGTGTGGAAGGGACAAGCAGACAGAGATTTGAGTAGAGTTTGGAGTAGAATTTAAGTGCAAAAAGAGCGTACCTTAGGATAACCGGAGACGTTGTATTTATAACACAAGAGTTCTAATTGATTTGGGAAACAAATCAATTAGATATCTAATCGGATCCTCATTCCTTATGGGATAGTGATGGATCGGCTGTTAAGGCAATCTCTTAGATTATCGTCCTTATTTGAATTTATCACGTTGTATAATCTTTAGGAGATTGCGATTTGGTTTCCTTGTGAGGATCTGTGTGCCAATCTAACGCAATCTTCCTTTAATTGTCTCTGGTCATTCCAAAATACCATACTGTCCGTTGGTCACAATAGATACGAAGCCCGGCGAGGCGCTATGGGTCGGCCGCGAGTGTTGTGAACATTCATGGGCTTTGCAATACCCTGATCCAGGGATGTTACAATGCCCAATGGGCCTACAAGGCCTTTGCCGGTTCTATGGAATTTTTATGACTCTGGGAGATCCTCACTAGGCCTATAATGATTTAGTGAGGCCTGAATTGGGCCAATACGAGATCTTCATTGGGCCTTTGCTAATATGGAGGCCCTACCAAAATTGGGTGGTAACAATAGTCTCTCAAGTCCAAGCCTATTATTTATAGTAGGCGTGGAACTTTGAAAGTAAGAGAAGAGAAAAATTTTGGACAGAAATTTATCGAAGGCAAATTCAGTGGTTCCACTTAATGTGGTCTTCGTGCGTTGAGTTGCTTATCTAGTATAAATTGAACTTACTCAGTATAGTTTCCCAAGTCCGAATCTGAACATTTATGACGGGTGAGGGCTTCAAGTGATTAGACATTTGGTGACGTGTCCGTGATTGGTGTGATTCTATCAATCAAGATTGTCAATCTTGTGGCTAGGCAATCATGAGTGAGAGGGTGTATGCATTTAATGCTAATGGCGCGTGGCCAGACAATTGGGTGCGCATGAGGCGCGCGTGTCCTCGTTTCAATAGACGCTTAGGGTTCCGTTTCCCACCTGTTGTCCTATTTTGAACACACGTCCATTGATCAACGGTTCGGGTGTAACACTTGGGATTTGGACGGTGGATATTAAAATGCCTCAATCTATAAAGCTTGGCGCCCTCCATCATTTATGACTTCTTCTTGCTTCTGTGCCTGTTGTGAGTGTTGTGGAATGCTCCGTCGATAATCAAGAAACTTCAAAGCGTGTGCAATGTTCTGACTGCCGTTCCGAGGTAAGCGCGGCGAGAGTTGCTGTTATTTGTTTCCTAGATTGCTTTCATAATTATCTCTTGAGTTCATAATTTGGGGATTATACCCTGCCATACATTTCGGCCACAGTAGAAGTATCATCTTCTAGAGTTGAGATAGGTTGTAATGTCGTCTGGGCACGATGACTCGTAGAATCAGTCGGATGCTCGGACAAACCCTAGTATCTGGGGTGAGTCATCATCATCATCTCAATCTGTTGAGGGTGTAGGTGAAGTGAACTAGGCACCTTCAGTCGCACGCCTGTCTACCACGTCTACAAGTGGAAAGGGGGCTTGCCCAACTGGATTGCCAAAAGAGGCCGCAGAAAAAGTGCAGCTTGGTACCAGAGTACCCGAGATGAGGAGATCGCTCGATAAGAGGGATGCCCCAGTAGCCAAGGCACTCAAGAGGAGCTCGAGTGGTAGCTAACGAAGCGTCCATGGCTCGTTCGAGGATCACTGAAGCGGAGTTGGAAGACATACGATTATCCTATGATATTCCTACGTCCGTGACACTTAGGGCTCCGGGTCCCGAAGCACGTCGACAATCCACCTGAAGGATTCGTCACGATTTATGAACCCGCTATGCAGCAAGGCCTTCGCCTGCCCATGCACCATTTCTTCCGCGAGGTTCTGAAAGATTGGAATCTGGCCCCTTACCAAATAACACCGAATGGCTAGGGGCAAATGGTGGCCTCCTACCTATTGTGGAAAATTGTCGAGGTGGGAGAGAACTTGACCTCGAAGGAGTTTGAATCTGTATACTAGCCCTGCCGATCTGTAGGTTGGTACAATATCTCTCCTCGGCCAGGCCAGAAATGGAGGATGGCCACCGACAGTCCCAACGAAGTACATAACTAGAAAGAGAGGTTCATCTTCGTAGAAGGAGACTGGGAGTTTACGCCAGAGGACCTTCTTCCCCACGTGTCTATTCTCCGTCAATTTGGAGAACTTGGTACATATTGCTGTCTTTGTGTAGATTTTGATCATAGTTTCTGATTTAATGTCTTGCTTACTTTTGTAGATTGCAGAAAGCCACATATCCCGAAGAGGGACCAAAGAGAGTTGAGGTCGAAGTGGAATATGGTGCGAGCACTTGACAGCAACTTCAGGAATCTCAGCAACTTGTTGAAAGACGACAATTTATTAATCTGCTACGGACTGATGGGTGAGTCCCGTACGCTGCAATATATTGGTTTCATTATGAAAAGCTGCCTTGACGAGTTGTGCCTTGGTGTTTATGTTAACACCTTTCAGGTTTGAGGGAATTCATGTTCTCCTCCTCACCCTTCCCACCAGTGGATAGGCTTCCTCGGCACAGGCTCCTCCAGGGAGGCGTCTTGTTCGTCACAAGAGGTCCAAGATGCTACGCCGTTAAAGATAGTCCACCCGACTCCGCTTCCCCCAAGGATAAGGAAAATGGAATTGCTGAGGATACGGGTGAGGCAACCGCCCGGAAGATGAAGGCTCTCATGGTTGCAGGAAGGTTTATAAGGGATGCCCGCAAGAGGAGGCGGGCTGAGAAAAGGCATCGGTCTTCGCTGTACCCTGGTGGAGGGGCTGAGGGAGCAGGGAATTCTGGCTCCTTGACTAGTCAGGAGAGCCGTGTCTGCATTTCCCAGCGCCAGGAGAAATTAGGCACTTCTGTGATGGAATTGCTCCCCGCCTATCCTGCGATGATGGCGGCGAGCGTATACAAATACTGGACCCAAAAATAGGAAAAAGCGGCCAAGGAAGCCACAATATGCGAGCGACTGCAAATGGCAAAGATGAACTTGATACGGGGGTTGGTTATGACCAAAGAGTTATTCAGCACTTTAGAAAGTTTTGATGGTCAGAATAGCGAATGAGAGGCCAAGTCCAAGAAGATGTCTGAAGACCTGAAGGCCATGAGCCTTGAGAAGGCACAGCTGTAGGGGCGGATCCAGGATATGACAAAGGGTGGGCTAGTTTACGGGGTTCGGGGGCAGCGCATCCAAAATCTTTTTTTCTAAATTCACAATTACTTAACCTATTTTTATAAGAATCTAATTTTTTGTATAAGTCATAATATTTAAAAAGTTTACAAAAAGCCATTGCACAAAAATATTCAAGATCTGAAACTAGCTAAAGAAAGTTGTACCCGACGATCTTTTACCGTTGCGAATTCTTCTATAATAGAATCTATATCTATTTTATTAATAAGGCCTCTTTCAATAAAATTTGTTATGTAAAAACATATAAAATCCTAAGTACCTTTTTTTTTTCTTTTTCTACTTTTTAAAATTTGAAATAATTTCTCAAAATCAAGTAAACATCATTATTTATTTTTCAATAACAAATCAAAATTCATATAAAATCAAAATTTATAGATTAATAAATAAACAGAAAAAATGGATAAAGATAAATAAATCCAATTGGATTTGACGAAGGAGGCTGATACGAGGGACAAGCATGAAATCTAGCTGAAGTCCGTCAAAGAGAGTTTAAAACAATCTCGAGATCAGAAGAAGGCTACCGAGGCTTCTCAAAAACGTGTCGAGGAGGCTCAGAAGTTGGCTGAAGACCGAACCCCCGCAGCTGAGACCGCGCTAGCCACCGCGAACAGCAGCCTAGAGATTGTCGCAGCAGAAAAGGATAAGCTGCTGGCCGCGGCTAGGCAAGAAGTAGAGAGGGTCAGAGTCGAGTGTGTAGATGACAAAGCCAGGCAGGTGGAGGCATATCAAGACGCGTTCGTGGATACACCCGAGTATCAGGACCTCGCCTATCGCTTAATGACCATAGGAGGCGAACAGCTGGTAGAGCAGATCGTAGAAACCCATCCGGAGTGGGATATCTCTTTCCTTCGGCAGGCTCCTACCAAGGCTCTGGCGCCTGACACTACTCCAGGCGAAGCTGATGATCAAATTTACCCACCGGTTGTGGAGGAAGGCCCACAGTGTGCCGACCCATAGAGAGGCGGCGGGGCGTCTAAACTTAAAACTTTGTTTCTCTCTTTTGCGTATGTTCCAACATTAACTATCAAATTTATTTTCTTAGCATATCATTTTTGTGTAAAAATCAGAGTGATAACTTTATGAATGATTGTGCCTACCAGGCATGAGAAGTGGCTCCTGAAATTGAGGAATCATTCTCTAGGACATTAATGGTACTGACTCCTTTGTAGAATCTGAAGAGTTAGTGTCTTCAATGTCCCGGTAAGTGGGAAGGAAACACAGTCGTGTGGCATTCCAAATACCCCTTAGGCAGTTGTACATTAACTATCTCATTTATTGCCCTTTGTCAAGTTCCCATGCAGCTTCTATAAAAACACCAGGGGCCTTTGATCGTGTTCCTTACACATGCGTAACTTTGGCAAATCACGTGAGTTGGCCCCCATGGCTATAATTTTTCTTGATTCGTGTGACCAAACATTTCATATCAAACGTGCTATAAAAGTACGAATAAAGAAACGGCGTCCAGAAGACATAACGATTGGAGAATCAACGTGCAGAGGATCAAATGCCCAGCTAATCAACGTTCAGAGGACCAAACGTACGGAAGGGTTGGGCCTAGTAGCCTTAGCCCGACCATGCCCCGAACGGTGAGTCCCTGATTCAGATGATGGGGTTGGAAGCCATCTGCCGAAAGGTGTCAATAGCATTTTTTGAGCAGTACGGCCTAATTAGTTACCAAATCAACTAGTATTAATTTTGGACGACTCCCGACCATGGTAAAATCAGATTTCCACCCCCTAACGAGGCTTGTGGTAACAAAGACCAATGTATAGACCCAGTAGATCCTGGATCCCAATATGTACCGACCCAAAGAGGCGGCGGCGTAGTAGGATAATAATCATACTTGTTTGTTTTTGCTTTGTACTTCGAATTATGATGAATAAAATGAGATTGTTCCAGAATTTCCATGTTTGTTGCCTTGTTTGAGTGGACGGCTTGTGATATCTGGACCAAGTAACTTCAGCGGCTGGGGAAGGACAGCCACCGCAGACGCGTGATTTTGAAGTTCTGGTGTTCGCCTCCACCTTCGCTTTCCCACAATTGCGAGGCTTGTGGGTCAAGACGCTCTCGCAAACCTTGCGATGCCCTCGTACTTTAGGTTTCCACGTGGGATACGCGTTGGTGGTGTCATCATGCAGTAATGACCGTACAACCCACGAGGCGCGTATCTTCACGCACCCTTTACATCTTCCTAGGGTTTATTTAGGTGTATTCACCCCTTCCTCACATGCTCGTTTATCCGACTACTAGTATTCTCCAATGCCTATATACACGATTGTAGAACTTCATTGTATTTCTCCTGACTTTGCTCTCATATCGCAATATTTAGATATCAGCCGTCGTCAGTTATGTCGGGCTTTTATTTTTCCAGCATGCCAAAGCTTAAGATAAGGCGTGGTGGGGTTGTGCATGATATTCCTCCTCCGCCTCTAGTACTTTCTGCAGCGTTTATTCTGGAGGTTACCATTTTGCAGACACTAGAGACAATGGTGAGTAGCTCCTCTTTTATCCCTCTCGTGCCGGAAGTGACATTGGGGGTGCCTTCCGCTCCATTTCCTGCAGGACCTGTGCCTCCGTCAGAAAACTCTAGACGATCATACAAGATAAAGGCAGAACCGATTGTAGGAAGGAAGCGTCCTAGACCCCTATTCCTCCTTCTGCTGGCAGATACGAGTACATCAATATTGGGTCTCGTCAGGACAAGCTGGACCCAATGGTTCTAGGAAAACTGCCAGCTCTAATTGCCGTAGCGGCGGCCTCAGTCCATAAGTATTTGACGTCTACCTTTGGGTAAGCCATAGACAATGCAGAATTGACGGAGTTGTTAAAATTAGCTGAAATGTATACTTCTAAGAGTCGCGTGCTTAATTGCGAGCTGTACAAAGTACTGGCGATGAAGGTTGACGAACTGCGCTCGACAGTCAGAGGAGACGAGGATGTCGACGCGCTGTGTTCAGAAAACAAAGATCTTCGAAAACAGCTCGCATTCTCTGAATATACGAGGGCACGTGCCATATATGACATTACCAAAGCCAAGACGATCCAGATGGTATGTGTTCAGGCTCAGAAGAAGGCCGAATCGTAGCTAAGGTCTTGTCAAAGCATGATCCACGCCAAAGATAAAGAATTGACCAAGGCGTTGACCGAGTTGTCGAAGGCCCAACATCTGTTGGCTAAACTCGGGGTCTAAGGTTATGCAGATCCCAAGGGTTCGACTGGGACTTAAGAGTCTTGCCTGTACTTACCTGCGTTGTCTTTTGATTTGAAAATGTAAAGCCTCTTGCGACGTATATTTTCATATGAACTGTTTTATTCTGCCACGTAGGCTAATGAAAATGCATTATCTTTATTCGTTTGAATGCGCGTTGAATGTTTATCCAATGAGCTGGTAGAGTTGGCCGCGAACTACACTCTCTCGCTGTTGAATTTCCTTTACTTGTTTAAATATGCGTTGAATGTTTATCTAGTGAGTTGATAGAGTTGGCCACGAACTACACTCTCTCGCTGTCGAATTTCCTTTACTTGTTTAAGTATGCGTTGAATGTTTATCTAGCGAGTTGATAGAGTTGGCCGCGAATCACACTCTCTTGCTGCCGAATTTCTCTTACTTGTTTAAATACATGTTGAATGTTTATCCTGCGAGTTGATAGAGTTGTCTACGAACTACACTCCATCGCTGCCGAATTTCTTTTACTTGTTTAAATACGCATTGAATATTTATCCAGCGAGTTGATAGAGTTAGCCGCGAACCACACTCCCTCGCTACCAAATTTTCTTTACTTGTATGAATGTGTGTTGAATGTTTATCCAGCGAGTTGACAGAGTTGGCCGCGAACCACACTCCTTCACTTCCGAATTTTCCTTAGTTGTTTAAATACGCGTTGAATGTTTATCCAGCGAGTTGATAGAGTTGGCCGCAAACCACACTCTTTCGCTGCTGAATTTTCCTTACTTGTTTAAATACGCGTTGAATGTTATCTAGTGAGTTGATAGAGTTGGCTGCGAACCACACTCTCTCGCTGCCGAATTTTTCTTCTTGGTATAGTAGGATAGAGAACACTTTTGGTTCGAAAAACAATGAACTTTATTAAAAGAACGCGGTGTCTAGAGACGCCGAAAACAATGCTGGAAAACTGAGAAGTGTAAAATAAAAACTACTGATAATATGGTCGTAGATGGACGATATTCCAGGGATGCCTCGTCTCTCTTCCTTCCGAGTCTTCTAATCTATAGGTTCAGGTCGGATTTCTTCGACGATCTTGTAAGGTCCTTCCCAGGTTGGCCCGAGGGTTCTTGTTCCTGCCTCTCTATTAGCCTGGAACACTTTCTTTAGGACGAAGTTATTGATGTGAAAACTTCTGCCCTTAACCTTGGAGTTGTAGTATCTAGCCATTTTTCTCTAGTAGACCGTGAGACAAAGCTGCGAGTCTGCATGCCTTTCATCCTGCAAGTCCAGGTTCGCTCTGTGTAAATCATCATTGATGATTTTATCGAAGTGTAAGTGTCTGGGAGAGGGTATCCCTATTTCGACAGAAATCATTGCCTCTGCCCCGTATGCCATGGCAAAAGGGGTTTCGCTGGTCGCCGTTCGAGAAGTGGTCCGATAAGACCATATGGTCTCGGGTAATTCTTTAGCCCATCCTCCTTTGGCGTATTCTAGCCTCCTTTTAAGAGTATGCTTGATGATCTTATTCACAGCTTCCACCTGACCATTAGACTGTGGATGGTAGGAAGTGGAGAAATCCCTCCAAATACCCAGTTCATCGCAGTTCGAGTTGAACTTCTTCCTAATGAACCGTATGCCATTGTCAGAAACAAGGGAGTGGGGGATCCCATAGCGACATATAATGTTCTTCCATACGAACTTCTACGTATTTTTCTCTGTGATCTTGGCCAGAGGTTCAGCTTCGCACTACTTGGTGAAATAGTCTACCGCTACGACTGCGAATTTGACCCCACCCCTTCCGATTGGGAGGGGACCTATAAAGTCGATCCCCTACTTGACGAAGGGCCAAGGACTGGTGACTGGGTTAAGGTACTGAGCTGGAAGATTTGGTACGGTAGCGAATTTTTGTCATCTGTCGCACTTCTTGACGTAGTTATGGAAATCCTTCTTCATGGTTGGCCAATAATACCCACGCTTCAAAGCTTTCTATGCCAGAGCCATTCTTCCTGAGTGATTACTGTAAATTCCCTCGTGTATTTCCTTCATCACATACATTACTTCCTCTTGTGTTATACAGCGCAGGAGGGGTGACTAAAGCCTCTCTTGTACAGGATCTCATCCTGTAGCACGAACTTCATTGCCTTTCTACGGAGTGTTTGCATTTCTTGTCTGTCATTCGGCAGTACCTGGTTGGTTAAGAACGGGATGATTTTTCTCATCCATTTGGGAGATTCAGATATCGTCATGGTATTGTATGCTAGAAGCTCGTCGATGGATGGCCGGTTGAGCTTTTCAACTGGGATAGCCCTCATCAGGTCGAAGTCCCTGCTGCTTGCCAATTTTAAGAGGGCGTCTGCATAACCATTTTCCATCCGCAGGATCTATAGGAGTTCGTATATCTCAAAGTGGGATAAGAGGTCCTTGGCCTTTGTTAAGTATGCTACCATGGACTGTTCGCAGGCCGCGAAGGTCCCATTGACTTGACTAACGACCAGCTGCAAATCACTGTAAGTCTGGAGTTTTCTTGCATTCATCTCTTGCGCCAGCCTCAAGCATGTAGGAGCACCTCGTATTCTGCGGCGTTGTTTGAGGCTTTGAACTCCAGGCGAAACACGCAGTTGAGATTTTGACTATCGGGGCTGACTAGTAAAATCCTGGCTTTGGCTCTGGCATCGTCCGAGGATTCGTCAACATATATTTTCCATATTGGTACCTCCTGAGGTTGGGCCTCAAGAAAGCCTTTGGGGATATGGGCAAATTCAGCCATAAAATCTGCCAAATCCTGCCCCTTTATGGAAGGCCTTGGCTTATAAGAAATATCGAACTGGCTGAGCTCAATTGACCACTTCATCAATCTTCCTAAGGTGTCCAGTTTTTAGAGTATCTGTCGCAAAGGGAGGTTTGTCAGGACATCGATACTATGTGACTGGAAGTACGGCCAGAGTTTTCAAGAGGTGATGATCAAAGATAGGGCTGATAGCCCAAGAATAACTAACCAAGAAGGGGGGGGGGTGAATTGGTTTTCTCAAACTTTTTCAAAAAATATTCTAAATAAAATGATATTTAAGAAATGAAAATTAATCCACAAAAATATAAGCACAATATAAGTAAATAAAAGGGAAGAGAGAGTGCAAATGATATTTTTATGGAGGTTCGATCCAACCAATGATCTACATCTTTCGTTACCAAGCTCTCCAACACGAGCATGGCCTTTCCATTATTTTGATTGACTTATGGTGCAATCCAAACCCTTACAATTTATCCGGTGACTTACAAACAAGGAGCACCAATCCTTATACAATATTGAACTTTTCAAGGGACCTCAATATGACCCAAAAATATAAAGAGATTGATTTGAGTATTTCTCTCTAGATGAATGATAGATACAAGTTTAGTTCTAAGAGAGACTAACACTTTAATGAATAGCAATAGATGAGGAAAGCTCAAGTGTTAGAAGAAAACTTTGTTGAGAAAGATGAATCAAAAATTTGATTTAATTAAACAAAGTTTTTAAATAAGAGATATTGAAGATATAAATGCAATGAAGCTTTTAATAAAGTTTTTCAATATAATTCTCTCTATAAATGGTCTTGTAAGTGTTGTTGAATGATAATAAATGAAGTGGTATTTATAGAGATGAATTTTCGTCACTTTCTGTTGAAACGGATGACCAAACGGTCGACCAGTCAGATTGGTCAGAACTAGCTGTTGAACTGTAAAAAATTAGAACGGACACTTTTTGGAGAGTGACATTCAAATGGTCGACTGGTTAAAACGGATGATTAAACGGATGACCAAACAGATGACCGTTTTCACTATTTTGAAAATTGATTTTTGTCTTTGATAAAAATATTTTATGCAAGTGATAATGACATATGTTTTGTGCATAAAAATATTTTGAGCTTTCATTTATTTAATTGCTAAAGATCAAAGAGTTAATACCTTTACAATTTTATCTACATATCTATTCTTTGATCTTGATCTTCGAGTCTTAAATTTCGGATCTTGAGATGCTTGAACTCTTGTATTGATTTGACTTTGATCTTGTCATTGCTTGAGAGTTCGATTTGTAGTACTTTGAATATTACTTAAAATTATATTGTTAGTAAACACAACCAATTTGTTTGTTATAATCAAAACATTAAGGTTTAAAGTTAACCATAGGTCAACAAGGGTGAGCTTCTCCATGTCTGGGTATCTCGTCTCCTCGTCCTATGGGGCTTTGCTTACATAATAGACAGAAAACTACATCGGGCCTTCTTCTTGGATTAAGACCGAACTCACTGCCTTTTCAGATACGGCGAGGTAAACGAGTAATGTTTCTCCATTCTTTGGTTTGGACAGCAGCGGGGCCTTTTCGAGGAGGACCTTGAGGTCTTGGAAGGTTTTCTCGTACTCTTCGGTCCATTCAAACCTCTTCCCTCCTTTGATGGCCTGGAGGAAAGGCTGGCAACGATCGGTTGCCTTTGATATGAATCAGTTCAGGGCTGCTAACCTTCCCGTTAGCCTCTGGACTTCCTTGGGAGAAGATGGTGACCGCATCTCGATGAGCGCCTTAATCTTCTAGGGATTAGCCTCTATCTCGCGTTAGTTTACCATGTAACTGAAGAACTTCCCGGACGCGACTCCGAAGGCGCACTTTAGGGGGTTAAGCTTATGCGATATTTGCGGAGGACCCCAAACATCTCTCTTAAGTGCTTGATGTGGTCCTCAGCCTTCACGCTTTTTACGAGCATGTCATCGACGTACACCTCTATAGTGTTTCCAATCTGTCCTGCGAACATGCGGTTTACCAACCGCTGGTATGTGGCTTCTGTGTTCTTTAGGCCGAAGGGCATCATCCTATAACAGTAAAGTCCTTGGTCCGTAATGAATGAGGTGTGATCATTGTCTCTCGCAAACATCGAGATTTGGTTGTAGCCCGAGTAGGCATCCATGAAACTAAGTAGCTTGTGGCTGGCAGTCGCGTCGACCAGCTGGTTGATGCGTGGCAACATGAAGCTATCTTTGGGGCATGCTTGGTTCAAGTCTGAGAAGTATATGCATACCCTCCATTTCTTGGTGCTCTTTCTTATTAGTACGGGGTTGGATACCCATTGGGGGTAGATTACTTCCCTGATGAACCCGTTGGCCAACAATTTGTCAACCTCCTCCTTCAGGGCGCCATACCTTTCGGTGCTCAAATGTCTCATCTTTTGTATCTTGGGGCGCACTTTAGGATCCACCCTCAAGACGTGGCACACCATAGATGGGTCAATCCCTACTATATCACTATGCTTCCATGCGAAGATATCAGTGTTCTCTCCCATGAACTGCTTCAATTCCTCCTTCATCTTTTCCTCGAGCTTCTCCCCCACGTGCAACACCTGGGTCGGTTCTGATGGATTCACCAAAAATGCTTCCAGCTCCTCGATTGGAGAGGCAAGAGACTCCGAGCCTATAATCCAGGGGTCCAGGCCCTCGTCCATCCTCTCATGGTCGACGTCTATTGGTCTGATTGTATGGTCATTACCGCCGGGGTGACATCTTCGTGTTTTGCCACTTTTCATAACGCGTTCATATAGCATGCCCTTGCCTCTGTCTGATTGTCTAGAATCTTAGCGACCCCTCCCGACGTCGAAAACTTCATTGCCAAGTGATGTATGGATGTGACTGCCTGCAAATCCTTCAGCGCAGGCCTTCCGAGGACCCCATGGTAGGCGGAGTGAGTATCCACTACCAAGAATTCCATGAATTTCCTGAGGTGGCACGGGTTATCTGAAGTCCACTGCGAGGGTAATCTTTCCTCGCGGAACAAGGCTATCTCTCGTGAAACTGAATAGTGGCTCCGAGATGGCTGTCAGCTCATGATCCACGTCCATTTGATCGAAGGTGCTGCTGAATAGGATATTCACGGTGCTTTCATCATCGACCAACATTTGTCCCAATCCGTTTCTGGCGACGACGACACGGACTACCAGGGCATCGCAGTGAAGGTAGTGCATTTCAGCCTGCCAACTCTCCACAGGTTCTTCTCTCACTGCCTTCGTGTAGTTTCACCGCGAGTTCATCGTGTGCCCTCCGACATAGGGCCTTCCTATGATCGTGTTTATTTCTCAGACTGGGGAGGCTCCCGCAGGCCCTTCTGTCCTCGACAGATCCCTGTTTCTGTCATTTCTCCTGTCATTTCGGCGAGGTCCATCGTCCTGGTGTCGAGGAGGAGGTCTTCGCCCCTGGGTGGGTGGCCCTCGATGTCCTCGCGTGGGTCGATTCTCTTCTCCCTACCCATGGTTTCTACAGTTGATCAGTTCTCTGACATCCGAGCAATCCTCCGTGTTATGTACCCTAGTCCTATGTATACGACAGAACTTGGTAGTGTTGTCGTAGGCAAGGGGGCCACTGCAGGTGTTTTAGGATGCGAGGCAGAGACTACCTCCGTCTGGTTGAACCTCCTGTAATGGCCGTTCTGTGGTCCAGGGGAGCGTCTTCTCTGAAAGCGGTTGAAACGAGGTTCAGGAGAGCGTCACCCCTATCTTCTGTAGTGATCTCCTCTCTCCCTTTCAGCTTTCTCCCTGTTTTCGATCGTCTCTTCTAACCGAATTTCGTACTAGACCAAATCTACCAGCTGACTATAAGTCTTTGGTTGACTATTTTGTACGTCTCTCCAGATGGAGATGCACATGTGAAGTCCAGTTACGAGTGCATCCAGGGCTTTTTGATCGGTTATAGTCTCAATCTTGTTGATAACGTTACTGAATCTTTTAAAATAGCTCTTAACTGTTTCTTCTTTCTTCTGTCGAATGTCGTTGAGCTAGGTGATGTCGGCTATCATCGTTCGATTGCCAATGAAGGCATTGGCGAACTCTTTTTGAGCTGAGGCCAGCTTCGAATGCTTCCTAGCTTTAGCTTGTTATACCACATCTTCGCGTCGGATGCGAGTGTGGTGTGGAAATTCTGACACTTCACTGCGGGGGATTGGCCTTGGAGCTTCGTCTTATATATGTTAATATGATCCGTGGGGTCGCCTCTCCCATTGTATTTGTCCATAAGAGGCATTCGAAAGTTCGCGGGTATCTCCATGGCCTTCATGTAATTGGTAAACGAGAGATTCTCGTCGTCGTCATCCTCCTAGCATTTTAGCCTCTTATTCTCCTCCTCGGGCCTAGCGTAGCTTTGTTTCGGGTCCTTCCTCTTTTTAGTGCGGGCCTTGCTATGCTCACTGTGCCTGCTATGTGCTGGTAGGGGTGACGCTATAGAAGATCCCACCCCAACCTGTCAAACACGCTAGCAGTAAGAACAGGTTGTTTTTCTGCACCGAAAGAGGTCTCCCTTTCTGATCATCCTACGAGGGCTTTGGAACGATGTTCCGAGGGTTCTGGCCATTTGAAACGGACGGGTCATTCTGAGATTGATGACTTTCTATTGAGCCGGACCGTGAAGGGCTTATTCGGGCATGACTGCACTTGGGTCCGTGTTGGAGGGATTGATTCTCCAACAGTTCAAACGCTGCCTTCATCTGAGCATTGTCCAGCCTCAGGTCCTGCTTCTCCTGTTCAACCGTCTGCCTTTGTCGTTGTCTTCTCCTCTTGCAGAAGGTTACGTTCTGTATGTCTTGAACGCTTTCCTACCACAAATCAGTGTAGTGGGATTCGACTTTTTTTCCATGGAATGTTCGGTTGCCATGCTCTTCTGGGTAGAAAACACGTTTTTACCACAAGTTTTAGGTTGTGTAATGTTTTTCAATTTCCACAGACGGTGTCAATCTGTTGACGTCGAAACCTATACCGTCCACATGTCAACAGATCTCCAGTCAATCCTCTGCCAACTTGTATGTTACCTACACACTCGGACAATCGTTAGACACTAAGATCTCTAGAGAAAAAGGGTTCGGTGATCGTTGGTACTCCGACGATCAAGTCAACTACTGGTATATAGAATAACGCACGGGGAAAAAAAGTAATTGGGTGTGGGAGGGACAAACAGGTAGAGATTTGAGCAGAGTTTGGGATAGAATTTAAATGCAAAAAGAGCGTACTTTAGAATAACCGAAGACGTTGTATTTATAATACAAGAGTTCTAATTGATTTGGGAAACAAATCAATTAGATATATAATCGGATCCTCCTTCCTTATGGGATAGAGATGATCGACTGTCAAGGCAATCTCTTAGATTATCATTCTTATTTGAATTTATCACGTTGCCTAATCTTTAGAAGATTACGATTCAGTTTCCTTGTGAAGATCCGTGTACCAATGTAACGCAATTTGCCTTTAATTATCTCTGGTCATTCCAAAATACCATGATGTCCGTTGGTCACAATAGATATGAAGCCCGGCGAGGCGCTATAGGTCGGCTGCGAGTGTTGTGAACGTTCATGGGCTTCGCAATAGCCTGATCCAGGGATGTTACAATATCCAATGGGCCTACAAGGCCTTTGCCAGTTCTATGGGACTTTTATGACTCTGGGAGATCCTCACTGGGCCATAAGGCTTTAGTGAGGCCTAAATTAGGCCTATACGGGATCTTTATTGGGCCTTTGCTGACGTGGAGGCCCTATCAAAATCGGGTGGTAACATGTCTATTGATCTTTAAAATTGTTTCATGTTACCACTAAACTTATCGAAATATTATCTCATTTATCATTCACTACTTTGAAAACACTCGTGACTTGCAATTTTGGTGTGACGTGGAATAGGCTAACATTGTAAACATGCCATATGTAACAATTATGTCTGCTATGTCGTTAACTTTTAAAAGGGTGAGTGACAAAGTGACAAATGTAATAATATTTTGATAAGTTCAGTGGTAACTCAAAACTTTTAAAGTTTAGTGGTAACTGAGAAATATTTTGAAAAAAATCAGTAACAACTTATAAAGAAATATTCTATCCTAATTTTGAAAATTTTCATTACTAACTTTTAATATTCTACACGTAGCTAACAAATTTATATTCAAAATTTGTTAACATAACCAAGGGTGGACTCGCATGGTGTCAATTGGTGTCAACTGACCCACATATTTTTCACCAAAAAAAAAATTTAAACATTTTCTTTAATATGCCATTACCCTTATGATCAATGAAAATAAAAATAGATTCCCATTAAGAATCCCTCAATGAAAATGGGCCAATCCAAACATAGTAATAGAATAGACAATTCAGACAAAGACTCTACTCCATGTCCAGCCGATTTCTTCATCTCATCCCATCTCTTCACTCTGATCTCCTCTAATTTATTTCTCCCTCTTTCAAATTTTTTGATTGGTCTGCTGTTATCAATCTAGTTTTTATCTAAATTATGCAGTTGTAATGGAAAGCCGAATGCGTGTAGGGCATATAGATATTTAACTTATATCTGATTGACTAATTCAGAGTAGTTTCATTTATGTTTCATAATTGGATAATCTTTTATTTTACTAACTATCCCTATATGAATCTGATCAGTTCTCTTAATAATTTTTAAAATATTTTGTTCAGTGATGATTTATTTTTCTTATTTGTTTGGACTGTGATAAGTGTAATTTATACACTTATATTAACTCTATAATAAAGAGTTTTTATATAATTCTAGGTATTTTAGAGTCGATATCTATTAAGTATTTGTTTTATGTTTGTGGTTGTAGGATAAAATCTTCGAACTCGTGTGACATTGATAAAATCGATGAATAAATGAGAAGAAATTGAGGTTTTGAATTGAATATCTAGAGTCAAACATTAGAAGATGAGAAAGAAGATAAAATTAACAAGTGTAAGGTGTGTTTGAGTGATAATGAAGAGTTGATCTGAAGCAACTAGCATCGAAAAGTCAAAGAAGCGAATTGAGTCACCAACTATTGGAGTATGTGGGAAAGTTAGAGCACAAAATTTGGTACAAAAATCACCAAAAGGAAAATCATATACAATTAGAAAGATAATTGAATTACAAGCCCAACATTTTTTACGAATCTCAATTTAGAGTTTCTTACAAGAAGTTATGGCCGTTTGAAAAATAGTTATCGGGTTTCACTCTTTGTTCGCTCGAGCGGGCCTTCGAGCCATTAGCCTAAAAATTGGATGTTCAGTCCGCTTGATCGGGCTGAGCACCCACTTCAGTGAATGGTTCTGTAGCCAAACCTTTAGTTAGATTAATACTCTATTTTGGGAGGTTTTTGGAGACTTTAGATATGAAATTCAATCATAATTGGACCCTTATAAATAGTAGAACTCTTAGACTTAAAAGGAAGTGAAATTTTGGGAGAAAACAAATAGGCAAACCACAAGATTTTCACAAAGATTCAAGCAAGAAAAAGTTAAAATTCTTGGGTAATCTATTGAAGAAATTCAAAGGGGCAAAATTCATCTTCAACATTATTCTTGCAATCAAATATTCTGGGTGATGAATTTTTAATTTACTATGTGTTTTTGTAATTTAATTATGGTAGGCTAATTTCTTTGTACTAAAGATGAAGATGTAAACTGTTATTTGAAGTTGCGGATAAAGATAATAATTTTTACTTATTATACTATTGAAAAGTTGAACTATGTTGGCCCTTGGTGGTTTAAAAAAGAAATAAAGGGTAAATAATCATGGTACACTGCGTTGATGTAGGAAATAAGTTTAGTTTTGACTACGCAAAAGCATTAAAATGCTGTTGTCGTTTATCACTTCGTTCAATAAAGATAATGTTGACATACAAAATAATAAGGGCCTAAAAAGAGGTTTAAGAAAAATTGTACGTGTAGGCCCCATAGAAAGTACCCAAGCATATAGGCCTAGAAATACATGTCGTCCAGGCCCAATGGATGCCCAGGTAAGTGTATATATAGGCCCAATGGAAATTATCCAGGCCAGATAGGGCCTAAAATGGATATCGCCCAGATCAGAAACGTCCAAGGCGTTGGGCGATTAGAACGATCAGTCACTTCATAAGAGTAACCGTTCTAAAACAGTTTTTCCTTCCTTATCATTTCTCCCACATTTCAGGAGTTACAAACAGTTGAATCATCATGGAGGATTTACAAACAGTTGAATCATCATGGAGGAGTTACAAACAGTTGAATCATTATGGAGGAAATGGGTAGTTATTGGGCGACGAGGTAGTTATTGGGCGATGAGGTAGCTGCTGGGCGACGAGAAGTTTTTTACGCAAGATTGAAGAAAAACGTGTGGCAAAACCGTTTGGTAAAGTATAAAAGAAAGAAGATTGAAAGAAAAGAAAAAAAGAAGAGAACTCTCAAAAAACAGAGAAATATAATTTCATTCCATTTTAGTCTTAAATATTTCTTTAAAGTGAATTCTAGTGTGCTTGCGCCCCTTGGAGGCATTTCGTTTTGTTCTTTCATCATTTGTCATTATTGTAATCTTCATAAATCAAACACCCCTTGTTGGGACTTTGTCTCAAAAGGTTTGGCGTCCCTTACACATCGTCTGAATCTTTTAGTTGTTAGCGAAGGAACACACTTTCTACGCGAAACAATTTGGCACGCTCGGTGGGACACTTTTGGTGTTAGAAGATACAAGAAAGTGGAACAATATGCCTCACAAGAACTCAGATAAGGAACCAGCAAGCCAGCGAATTCAATCCATGATCGAGCGATATGAAGAACAGCAAAATACACCAGCAGCGGAGGGACAAAATCAAAGCCGTTATGAACCGATGACGGAATTGAGTCCACGCACCATGCGCGCGTTACTTGGCGAACTCACACAAGATGTCGTGGGACAGGTAAGCCTGCAAAATGTTCATGATATGGAAAAGTTTGTTCAAACTGAAAATGTGCATTATGATAACATGGCCAAACAATTAAGTACTTTAAATGAACTTATGAATAGGTTAGTAGGCCAAACATGTCAACCAAATTTTCCAAATATAGAGAATCATTTCCAAGCCAGGACGGTTGTGGGGCACAATTCACCAACGATGAACCCTATGAATCCTAGTCAGGGAATAGAAACGCCTTTTATACCATCAACGTCAAATGTAGGTGGAGGCGGCATGGCCAATTTGAGTGGTCATAATGTGGGATCGTCCAACTTGGGGGGTAGCCCAAATGCAAGAGAAAATATACCAAATATAGGACAAAATGCAACACGCGTTAGCGAAGGGGCAAATGTCCAAATAAATGGCAATAATACCTTGAATAATGGTAATCTGGCCACAAACCCAGGATTAAACAATAGACCTCAGATAATCCCACCTGTGAATCAACCTATAGGAGTCCCATACAATCCTAACATGGCCTTAAGAAACCAAATCACCGAGATAATGCAAGATCATATGGCTTTTGGAATGCGTCCTTTCATTAGGCCGACCTATAGGAAGCCATATCCCAATTGGATAGACCAAGCGTATCCGTGGCCTAGAGGATATAAAGTGCCGGAATTTTCACTATTCACAGGTTTGGGAGAAGTCTCAACATTGGAACATGTAGGGCGATTTACACTGCAATGTGGTGAAGTAAGTGATTATCATAAAATAAGGTTGTTTCCTAGTTCGCTAACAAGGATAGCCTTTTCATGGTTCATTAATTTACCAGCGAACTCTGTTCAAACATGGCAACAATTAGAGCAGTTGTTCCATGCTCAATTCTATAAAACCGAATCTGAAGTTACCTTGGCCGATTTGGCGAATTTACGTCAAATGCCAACTGAATGGGTGGAAGTTTTCCTTCAAAGATTTAAAACTACTAGGAGTAAATGCTTCGTGCCCTTACCTGAAAAGGAATTTGTTAAGATCGCTCAGAGTTGTTTAAGTTTCGATTTGAAAAAGAAATTTCAGGATAGGGAGTTTCCTGATCTCTTCCAATTAACGGCCAATGTGATTAGATATGAGCGCTTGATAAGGGAAGAAGAACAAATGAAAAATTCTAGCAAAGGGACTTACTATAGAGACCCAAACTTCGATGTTCATATTGTAGATGAATATTATGATCAAACTGAAATATGTCTGGCCGAATTGGTTAAAGGAGATGCTTATGCATGCCCGTTAGTGATTAACTCAGGGACGACGGCTAAAAATGAGCCTCTAAGAGATACAAGCAAAAAGGCTAGAGCGTTTTTGTTCGATATAACCAAAGCAGATACTATATTTGATAGATTGTATAAAGACAAACAAATAAAATTGAGCGATAAGCACAAATTGCCAAATCCTGAGCAAGTTAAGGATAAAAAATATTGTAAGTGGCATAATGCATGGTCTCATACAACTAATAATTGTTTGGTTTTTCGTCATGTATTACAGGATGCCATTGAATCAGGGCGAATCACTTTTGAAGCTAAAAAGAAGATGGCAGTGGATGAGAATCTTTTTTTGCGGCCACTAGGAGTGAATATGTTATCAGCAGGTTTCAAAAGTGGTTTACCTAAATTCAAATTGGTAGTTGATAATGGAGACGAGGATGAACAGCATCCTAGTGTGTTCGAACGTCTCAAAGGTAAAGAAGTCGAAAGGAACAAAAAAATATTGTGTGCCAGATGTAGTAGAGAAATAAATGAAGATGAGGAGAAAATGGAAGTATGGGGGCGTCACAATCACTAAACGTGACCCCAAATTTCCAGCCTATTCAAGAGCAAAAGGTATCAAGGTCTCCTTTTGAAAGACAGGTTAGGCCGATGCATGATGGCAGGCCGATGTACAACAGCAGGCCGATGCTCAACAGCAGAACGTTCAGGCCACAGTCCCATCGATCGAATGTATGGCACTCATTCCAATACAGTGCGGGAAGGGTGATACTCTTTGATCAAATGACCAGCACGCAGCAAAGACGTCATCAGAGAAACTATGGACGAATGATGAGGCAGCAACAGGAGACGATACGTCCCAAATTGCCCAATTTCTCCAATGCCGTTGCTAAGGAAAATCTTGAAGATGAGAGGGAACATAATGTGAACGATTCAACAGAAGAATTACCAGAAGATTCTTCTGGTAGGTCGAGATTTGAAAGACGCAGCAAAGACGAAGATGAAGATGATCCAGGATGATCCATCACTATTCAATTTGGTTCTTTGCCCCCAGTCTTGGCTAATAATTATCTGCTTGCCAATGAGTTTAAAAGTAAAGGGGATGAGGAGACACAAGACGATGAGAAGGAAGGAGCATGCACGTTGGAATGTGAGGGAGAGATCGGGCAAACCTCTGGAGGTATATGTGAAGAAGAAAAAGAAGATGATGGTTTGACCGATGTTGAAGAAGAGATTGACCTAGAATCAGAAAGAAGAAAAAGAGGAGTTTCATATAACAATCTGCTAAAGCAGCTATATCATGAAGGCGTCCGAGAAGTAGATTTGTTGGGCGAACCATCTGGGCGATCTTTTGATTATTATGTATTATACGGGACGCCTAAGAGAAAAATGAGGGTACCACGCTATGAAAAATATGGACCACCTCCAATGATATTGCCACCCCCTACAGGTTGGCAAGAAGTGAGCGACATAGAAACTCAAAAGCCTGGCACAGAAGATCAGTGCGAAATGTTGCACGTGAACTTGACACAGCAATTTGATCCAAAAGATGATGGGAAGCAGCAATTTGATCTAAAAAATGATGGGAAACAAGAGGTAGAGATAGAGGCAATTGAAAAGGTCATCTTTAAGAAGCCAACGGCCAATTTAACTAAACATTTGAGACCATTATATGTAAAAGCTTTAGTCAATGGCATCCCAGTAGCCAAAGTTCTCATCGACAATGGGGCCGCTATTAATACCATTCCATCCAGAATGATAAAGAAATTTGCAAAGACGGAGAGCGATTTGATCCCTACTGAAATTATTCTTACGAGCTTCAATAGAGGGGAGACTTCGGCCAAAGGAGTAATGCTGTTAGACGTGACGGTAGGAACTATCACCAAAACCCCAGTATTCTTTATCATAGACGGGCCGACTAGCTACAATGTGTTGTTAGGAAGAGATTGGATTCATGGAAATCGTTGTATACCTTCGTCGCTCCATCAATGTCTAGTTTTTTGGAACGATGAAGGTGAGGCAGAGGTGGTGCAAGCAGATCACAGGCCTTTTGTTACAGAGGCGAACTCGATCGAGAAGTTCATGTATGAGGAGAATTATGGACCTGTGAGAGTAGTCCAAGATGGCGAAGAAACTCGAATCATCGCGCAGAGCGAGGAGTCATTATCAGTAGATGCATTTACTGAAATGTTTGATCAAATGAGGCCGAACATAGTGGCCCTTGAAGAGCCAATGATTGGCAAAAAAGATATTCAATAAATGTTAAAGAAGGTGTTTAGCTTTCAGGATGTCAAAGCCAAGTCAGTGGCTTTCAGGAAGAGGTGTGAAGAAGAAGTAAAAAAGGAAACGACTTTAAAAATTTTAAAGAACAAGTTAGCAGTGTTTGAATTAGAACAGAATATTGGCCGAGAAGTTTATAAGGTGGATTGTTTGGGTGTAGAAGACATCACTACAAGGAACCTGGACGATGATGTGATAGGAGTTATGAAGACCGGGCACGTTCAAGTACAAGATCCTTTGGTAAAAGTGAATATTGGGGATGAACGAGAAGATTGCCCAACGTTTGTTAGTCAGATGCTTAGCAAAAAGGTAAGTAACCATTTAATCGCTTTGTTAAAAGAGTACAAGGATTGTTTTGCTTGGGAATATGAACACATGCCGGGGTTAGATAAAGATTTGGTAGAACATAGGCTGCCAACCAAGCCACATTTTAAACTGCATAAGCAGCCCCCCAGACGCTTTGCTCCTAATGTATTGCCCGAAGTAAAGAAATAAATAGAACGATTGTTAAAGGCAGGTTTTATTAGGACGGCCAAATATGTTGAATGGTTATCCAATATTGTGCCTGTATCAAAGAAAAACGGTAGTATTAGGGTTTGTATAGATTTCAAAAATTTGAATTTAGCAACGCCCAAAGATGAGTATCCAATGCCAACGGTAGATTCCTTGGTAGATTCAACTGCCGGACATGTGATGTACTCCTTTATGGATGGATATTCAGGATACAACCAAATTTATATAGCTGAAGAAGATGTACATAAAACTGCATTCAGATGCCCGGGTGCTCTAGGATGTTTTGAATGGGTGGTCATGCCTTTTGGTTTAAAAAATGCAAGAGCCACTTATCAAAGGGCAATGAATTTAATTTTTCATGATATGATAGGAGAATTCGTTGAAGTTTATGTTGATGATATAGTGGTTAAATCGATGAAAGAAGAAGACCATTTCCAACAATTGAAACGTTCATTTGAACGGATGAGACAGTATAAATTAAAATTGAACCCGTTGAAGTGTGCATTTGGTGTTAATGCAGGAAATTTCCTAGGATTCCTAGTACATGAAAGAGGAATTGAACTTGATAAAAACAAAGCAAAAGCCATTTTAGAGGCTAAACCACCTAAGAACAAAAAGGAATTGCAAAGATTCTTGGGACAAGTGAACTTCTTACGACGTTTCATCTCTAATTGTGCAGGGCAAACGAAAGCTTTTTCGCCTCTTTTGAAGTTGAAAAATCAGGACGACTTCGTCTGGAAGGAAGAGCATCAAGAGGCTTTTCATAGCCTGAAGACATATCTGTCAAATCCGCCAGTGTTAGTTTCACCTATCCAAGGACGGCCAATGAAAGTTTACATATCGGCCGAGCAGGAATCAATAGCTGGACTAGTCGCCCAAGACGATCAGTTTGGAGAAGAAAGGGCGATATATTACCTTAGTAGACGATTAACTGCATGTGAATGTAATTATTCTGCTATTGAAAAATTATGTCTTGCTTTATATTTTACATGTACTAAATTAAGGGCCTACTTGTGGCCTGTAACTGTTTACTTAATTTCTAAAGTAAATTTAGTCAAGTACATGTTCTCTCGTCCTGTTTTGCATCAAAGGATTGGTCTTTGGACTTTAGCACTATCAGAATTTGAAATAGAGTTCATACCCCAAAAGGCTGTCAAAAATCAAGCGTTGGGTAACTTTTTGGCCGATCATCCATGCTTAGATGTGCCTAAAGAAATTGAATTAGAAGTCAATTTGCTCGAGCTGAAACCTTAGATTTTATACTTTGACGGCTCAAAGACTGCTGGGGGTGCAGGAGTAGGGGTAGTACTAATAAACCCACTAGGGGTTTGTTACAAGTTTGCTTTCGCCCTGACTGAAATGTGTACTAATAATCAAGCCGAATATGAAGCATTGATTGTCGGTTTAGAGCTATTATTAGATTTAGGGACGAAAAATGTGCTTATCAGAGGTGATTCTCAATTAGTAATTTATCAATTGAATGGCGATTTCAAATGCCAAAGTGATTCTGTCATAAGTCAATATGGTATCGCTCAAGAGCTCTTGGATGAATTCGACCAAGTGGAGCTTCAATACGTTAATAGGATATATAACGATTTGGCAAACGAGCTGGCCCAAATGGCATCGGGTTATTCAAAAATGTTAAATAACGATTCTGCTTGTGAGTATGGAACGATATTGCCTGTAGCTCAACGAAGGGCGAAAGAGTTTAATGTGCATTGTATACAAAACGGAGACGCAATGGATTGGAGAGAAGACATACAAAAATTCTTAGAAGAACCCGATAAGAAGAGCGATACGAAGTTAAAATTACGCTCAATGAACTATTTGCTGGTTGATGGAGAATTATATAAGAAACGCTCAGATGGTGTGCTTTTGAGATGCATAACTTTACAAGAAGCTAAAGTGGTTATGGCCGAAGCGCATGAAGGAGTGTGTGGAGCACATCAAGCCGGCCAAAAGATGAGGTGGTTGATCATTATGAGTGGGTATTATTGGCCTAAAATGGGCGAGTTATGCGTTCAGTATGCTAAAAGTTGTTTGGAGTGTCAAAAATATGGCCCAATCCAAAGAATGCCAGTAAGGGAAATGGTACCTATTATTAAACCATGGCCATTCAAGTGTTGGGCGATAGATCTGATAGGAAAGATTTACCCACCATCGTCCAAACAGCACACCTTTGTAATAGTCGCTACGGATTTTTTCACTAAATAAATAGAAGCGATACCTTTAAAAGAAATCTCTCAAGGAAGTGTCATAGGGTTCATTCGTGATTACATCGTATATAGATTTGGAATACCTCAAACTGTAGTGATGGATCATAGAACTTCTTTAAATGGGAGTCAAGTGAAAGAATTTCTGAGCGAGTTTGGGATTAAGTTGGCAAACTCTACACCTTATTACGCCCAATCCAACGGCCAAGCGGAATCGTCAAATAAGGTTTTAAAGAGTATCATAAGGAAAATGATAGGCGAAAATGCCAGAAGTTGGCATAAGTGTTTGAATAGAGCGTTATGGGCTTATAGAACTTCTCCACGATCTAGTACTAAAGTAACTCCTTTCCAGTTAACTTATGGGCAAGAAGCGGTGCTGCCTATGGAAATTAATGTGCAATCGATCAGAGTACGTTTGTAAAATAGTATAGATGAAAATGAGCATACTGAGCTACTCGTTCAGAATTTATTAGAATTAGAATCCAAAGTTTGGGAAATGGTCGCCAAATTGGGAAGGATCATACAGAGTTAAAGAGGTGTTACCAAATGGGGCATATCATTTAGAAAATTTGGATGGTATGAGGCACATGAGGTCTATTAATGGCAAATATTTAAAGAAGTACGTTCCGTCAGTTTGGGATTTTGAACGATTAGAGGTTTAACATTAAAGGACACAATTCTATAAACGAATAAAACTATTCATTTCATCGGATAATTTGGTTGCCATAATTGGCTACCATTACAAAAGGAAAATTGAATAAAACAAAACAAAAGTTGTCCTTAAAACGTTAGAATCTTAATTACAGCCTTCCCCAAATAGAGCGCATCTGCTCTCTAAGTTTCTCCCACTCATCGCGCTGTTCAACAGAAGCGGTGGATAGTTCAGCCATAATTCCTTCGTCCACTTCTAGACCTGAATAACGCTCAAGCAAGGATCTAGCCCGTTCAACTTCCTGAGAAGCATTGCGCTTCTTGGCGGCCAGCCTGACCTTACAGTCGTCCATCTTTTCTTGAATTTCTTTCATCTGAGCAGCTAAACTCATCATCAAAGAATCCTCAACCATGACCTCAGAAGAAATCTCGTTCAGATTGTTTTTAGCTTGATCGATTTCCTGGTGAAGAGATTCCTTTTCGGTCACAGCATTGACGTATTGAGTTTTCTTGGCTTTGAGTTCCACATTTTTGGCCAACAGCGTGCTTATCTCCTGATGGATGATTTTCAAAGATAACTTGAGATCCGTGGAGAGTTTGAGTGAAGGAAGCTCAAGTGCTTGGGCCATTTGGCAGCTTAAACGCTCAAATTTATCTCGGTGGTTAGCAGCACTGGCGTGTGAGATATCCATGTCCATGAAAGAAGTGTATTCAAGTACTGCCTGTTTAAGAATGTTCATGTTTTCTATGGAAAAAGCACCAGAGGCAGAAGTAGGACGACTGGCCGAAGATGAACGAGCGATCTGACTAGCCTTCACTTGTTCCTATGACGTAAACAAGTCCTGAATAGAGCGCAAGATGGTATCAGCGTCTTGTAAAGGTAAAAACGATTACTTAGTGTCTTTATGGCAATAAGCAATATAAAGTAAATCGAAAGAAAATTAACTCATAGGTTGACTCATCAGTGGTTTTGGAGGAAGAAGGTGGAAGTGTGCCACTGGGCGATTTGAATGCCTGCGAAGATTCACCCTTATCCGAGCGTGCTGGCTCTGGTACAACCGGCAAATCAATTGGTCTTTCTGCAAAGGGACGAATGATGATAAGTGCTTCAATAGTAACGTCATGACAAATGGTGAAATTAGAAAAATGTCATAACTATGTGCACATATTACCGTCCAGTTCTACACCTGGAGGAGAAACGCCCTGAAATGAAGGAGATTCTTCAACTGGCTGGGCGATCGAAACAGCTGGGTCTCCGAATCCCTTTTCTGGCAAATCCACTTCGACGGATGGCTCGGAAGATCGAGGAATTGAAGGGTCGGGCGACGTAGAATCTTTCAAAGGAGGAGTGACCACTTTCTAGTTTAGAGTACAAAAAGAATATCAATATTTATATTAAAGTGTTCTTTAAAGGGAAATCATATTACCTTTCTCCTGGTCAGAGGAGGAACACCATCATCGTCATCACTGTCATCATCAGGTTGATCTGATGGGTCCAATGTTGGCCGTTTACGGCTGGATACACCTCTCGCAACTCCAGTTTGGGCGGGAGGAGAACTGGATTGAGTGGAAGTTGCAACAGAACGTCTAGTACGTACTGTTGGAGATTTTGAAGGAGAAGACGAAGGAGCAGGGTGTTTAACTGATATGGGCATAGCAGGGATGGGAATCGGAGTAGAAGAAATGGAAGTTCTGGAAGACCCTGATCCCTCGAGTATATGGAATGCATGGTTGACGTTAGTAGTGAAGAATCTACGTTTCACCGAAGGCCAAAATTGTTCAAAAAGAGGATGAGCGGCCAAAGTGGGATTGAAAGGAGCCAAAGAGAACCCATTCATCAGAGAAGCATTACGCTCATCTATGGCTTGTGCTTCTACCTTGGCGATGGTATGGAAGCGTTCTTGAAAACTTTTTGAGTAAAAAGGAGGAATGGGCCAAGTTTGGCCAAAACCAAGCTGTCGGGCAAAGAACTGGGGAGCATAGACTTCAACCCCAGCCTTGGCATTGGTACCCGTGAGAATGTCATGAAACAATTCTCGCCCAATAAAGTATTGGGCCCAAACGGGTAAGACATTACTCACCTCGTTCAGAGTAAGAGGGGGTTGGACATAGACTGGGACTTGATGAACAGAGAAAGGAAAGAAAGATGGAATTGAATTTAAGTTATAAAAGAATGTAAAGACATCCCGGTTAAACATATCAACGGGAGCTAATTGGTTGATAACTAGCCCGTAGCAACTCACCGGCCTAGGGAGTATTGAAGGAATACCAAGCTGTGAAAAATATGCTCTCAACCATAATTGAGCGAGCCAAAGAGGCCCACTTCCAGTGGGAGAAGCATTGGTCCTAAGTTGGTGTTGAAGGTAGGCCATACCTCTATAGAAGGCGGCTAGAAACAGGGAGCAGAGATTTAAAGACCTACCAAGGGCCAACTCATGGGCGATGGGCAAATAGGCCATAGAAGGTTTAAGATTAGGAACGCAAAGAGTATACCTACACAACCAAACCTGGAGGAAGGCTACGCGCTCTGCATGAGTAGGGTCTTTGCCAGTGTTGTCATAAAGCTCCTGCATGCCTGAATTGGAATCCGTATACTTCTTATCAAATTTTGGAGCAAGGGAGGATATCAGCATGGCAGGAGAAATGGTATCGCCTAGAGGAGGAAGATTGACCAAAGAACCAACGTCCCTTAGAGTAATCGACATTGGGCCAAGAGGAAATATAAAGGTGTTGTACTCGGAAGAACAGAAACTTAGGGCGATTGGGAAAGAACAGGGTCATAGAGCGGGGGACGTGTGGCAATTTCCAGGAGGTCAGAGATCCTAGCACAATCGAAGAGCGCCTTCGTAGGGCCGTGTTTCATCATCCGCGCATGGCAGAGGCAGAAAGTGGTATCAGATTTAGGCCATGTCCGAATGCTTTTCTCGCGGACTGGCTTCAAAGAGAAGGGGTCCAAGAAAGGAGGTTCTTGGGTGCAAGGAAAAAATTGGGCCGCAGCCAGTCGCCCAATGGAGTCTGCGTCCCTGAACGACGGGCCCAAATAAAACTCATTCATATCAGGCCTAGAAGGCTGAAGACTCGATGGGTTTACATAAGGTTTAGTTAGGAGGTCCCGGAAATCCTCGAAAGTAATGCTATTTTCTGAGGAAGTCTTAGACGTAGACATTGTTTCAGCAAATTGACAAATTGACAAGAGGATTGCAAAGAGATGACAAGCTTGAGAAGGTAAGTGGGAAGTCAAGGAGAAGATGAATAGTGTCCTTTTATAGAGGGAGAAAAAGGGCGGCGACGTGATGGGGGCCGGACGTGGTTATTGGTACAAGGTAATGGCGCCTTTTTTGGGTTTATATAAATCGTGCGTTTAGGATTTCGGGATTGAAGCGCCAAACTTGTTTTTTTTAGAAGATGGAATGCCACCAAGTGAATATGACTAATTAATAAGTGATTATGTTAATTAAGCCATATTGGGGGGTAACTATTGACATACAAAATAATAAGGGCCTAAAAAGAAGGTTAAGAAAAATTGTACGTGTAGGCCCATAGAAAGTACCCAAGCATATAGGCCTAGAAATACATGTCGTCCAGGCCCAATGGATGCCCAGGTAAGTGTATATATAGGCCCAATGGAAATTATCCAGGCCAGATAGGGCCCAAAATGGATATCGCCCAGATCAGAAACGTCCAAGGCGTTGGGCGATTAGAACGATCAGTCACTTCATAAGAGTAACCATTCTAAAACAGTTTTTCCTTCCTTATCATTTCTCCCACATTTCAGGAGTTACAAACAGTTGAATCATCATGGAGGAGTTACAAACAGTTGAATCATCATAGAGGAGTTACAAACAGTTGAATCATTATGGAGAAAATGGGTAGTTATTGGGCGACGAGGTAGTTATTGGGCGATGAGGTAGCTACTGGGCGACGAGAAGTTTTTTACGCAAGATTGAAGGAAAACGTGTGGCAAAACCGTTTGGTAAAGTATAAAAGAAAGAAGATTGAAAGAAAAGAAAAAAAGAAGAGAACTCTCAAAAAACAGAGAAATGTAATTTCATTCCATTTTAGTCTTAAATATTTCTTTACAGTGAATTCTAGTGTGCTTGTGCCCCTTGGAGGCATTTCGTTTTGTTCTTTCATCATTTGTCATTATTGTAATCTTCATAAATCAAACACCCCTTGTTGGGACTTTGTCTCAAAAGGTTTGGCATCCCTTACACATCGTCTGAATCTTTTAGTTGTTAGCGAAGGAACACACTTTCTACGCGAAACAGATAAATTTATTTCTATTTTTATACTAATTAAAAAAATTTCATTAATATATGCTAGAATTATAAATTTTACTTAATACTTTTTCTCATATACTTGTTCATTGAATAATAATAGTTCATATTTTTTTGATAACATGACAAATTAAAAAACTATAAAATCAATTATACTATAATTTGGGATAAATAATTAAAGAAAATAAATATATCTTTACGAGAGTACGAGACTGGAAGAAGTATTAATTAGTTCCACCAACATTAAATTTGCATGCCATTAAATATTAAATCACGTTGGTAGTTAAATAATTTCGTTTGATGGGGGCAAATGAATTAATTAAAGAAGTGAATAGACTCACAAATAAAATAAAAATAGGGAAAATTGCAGCTGAAGTTTTTAGCCTTTATAAAAAGTACAAACGAGTCATGGACCTTTATTTTTGGCACCACCATTCTTATCCTTTGGAAAAATATACAACACAAGGACCTTTGGATGGTTAACGTCCAAAACTGCATTAGTAGAACATGTGGACTGCACTTGCCGTGAATTTAGAAGAGTAAATGAATAAATAAATTATTTCTATTAAAACAATTAAAAAAAAAAAGAAGAAAATTGTCTTCTTCACCAACCTCAACCCCATCCACCCCACGGCCATACCACCACCACAGCGTTTGAGAACACTTCTAGAATACCTCAAAACCAACCATTATCCCCACCTCAACCCCTAAGTACGTACGTACAAGTCTTTGATTTCATGGATTAGTAGGAACCACACACCAACACAAAATTTCAGGCGAATCCCAGACATTCCGCCAATGAATTCCAACTTGTACTCCACCATTATAATTTTCGATAAAAAATTTCAAGAAAGCTTACGTGCCTTTGGTGATTTCAGGGCAGGGCTTTCATGAGTACACTTTGGTATTTTTTGAAAGGTTAAGGATGTCGGTGAAAAAATATGAAGGAAATTGCTTCAATTTTCCCATAAAAATATTTTGAAGAGAAAATGTTACAATCGAACGATCAATGAAGACAAAACCGTAGCTAGTTTGTCGTATATTATTTTACAACGATATTTTAAACTATGGAGATAAAATGGTATTTTGAATATCTATTTTTATTGTAGTGAGAAGAAATAGAAGATGTGTCCCATGCATGATAAGACATAAAATGGCATCTTGCTTTAGATAAACTGTCTGAGAAATCCAAAAGGCAGAAGCTCTCTTGACTCATCACCAAGCATTTGTCTTCGGACTGTTGCACCTCCTAATGTAATTCAAAGCGAAAGTTAATAAAAATTTTGGATTGAATAAATATATAAAAAATTACAAAAATTTTATATAAAAATTTGTTTTTTTAAAAAACTTTTTTTTTTTCCTATACTCTTAAAAAAAAAAAAAAATTGTTTTGGGGCCAATTATGGGCTGCAGCACATGGGAACCTCCCGTATCTACCCTACTAACATGCATATTTTATTTAATAATGATATGATTTTATTTTTGTAGTCTACTAAAATATTGAGTGTACGTATAAACAGTTATCGTGAACCAATCAATTTTGGACCGAATTTTACATCAATGTTTCATATTCAATTTATTTTTAGAAAAAAATTGAGAGAGATTTGTGACGGGAATAATTACTATTACTATATATATATAAATATATAGACACTATGGAATTATAAGGTTGAGTGCTTTTAGATTTGATGCATTGACTTGTGGACTACTCAGCTAGGAAATTTCTCTTTTGGGATTTAAAGATGTGTAACCCCACCCACATGCTATGTTTCTTTCACTTTATCACAAATTATTGTTCTAAGATAACTCTCCCCAAATTTTTCTTATTTAACTTGAAATTGATTAATAATAATAATTAGTCAGAAAAATCGTGGAAACTTGTATTTATATATTTTTTAAAGTTATAATTTGTTAACAGGCTATAGACTTCCTTAACTTATATAGAATCAAACAATAATAATATAATTATAGGGTCCATATATAAGATTATCAATCTTTATAGGGTTAATTACACTCACAGTCCTTATTCTTTTAATTTTGTAACAATATCATCCACATTCAATTTTATTTGTAGATATCGTCCATATTCTTTCATTAATTCTCACATATGGTCTCCAAATAGTTTTTTTGACGATTTTGCCTTCATCTTAAATAAATTAAAATAAAATAATATTAAAAACTTAATGAAAAAATTACAATTGGAGTACCTAACTTTTTTAAAAGTGCAAAATGGCCTCTTTACATTTTATTATTTAAAACAATTAAAAAAAAAGACAAAAAATAAAACTTAATCCCCACCCCACCCCACCCCACCCCACCCCACCCCAGTGACCAAGTTGGGGAAATTTTTCCTTTGGTTTCGAACTCAAACTCCTCGGCGAGCTCTGTATCGTACCCGATGGCATGTAAGTTTGTTTCCATTCCTCGTGTTAGTGGTCCTTATGATTCTTACAATCAATGCCATGCGTAATGACCCAGCTAGAAAGTTAGTAGCTGAAAATGTCATTGATAGTTCTTTAACACTTCTTCTTGGATCTGCGCAGATCTAGTTTCGCTTGAAACCGGGAGGGATATCTCCCCACTGGTTTTGGACACAAATTGTGGTGGGTTTGGGTACAAAATTGGGGTGAAAAATCTCCTTCGATTTGGTCACAGGGGTGCGGGATTTCTATGCCAAAAAATAAACGTTGGGAATCATTTCTGCACTGAAGACAAAGGTTTGGGACCATATGCGCCAATTTCCCTATATAGGTTCTACTAGATTTGGAATTCAAATAATTTTTTTTGGGGCTTTTGTGTAATCTTGCCTTTTTTGTTGATGATATAGTTAGTGTAATAGAAGATAATTATATTCACACTATATTTTTTTTAATTATGTATACCACATTTTAATTGCAATAAATGTTCTCAAATCTTTGACATTTTGGCACTTATGTCTCCAAATTTTTTCGTCACATTTTTATTATTAATTTTCAATTAATTTTTACATCTTGTCTCGGATAAATTTTTTTATCCAAATAATATGCTAATATGCATTGAAATGAGGAACGAATATTTTATCGAACTTTTCTATTTGTTATTTATTTTGTTTATTTAAAAATGTGAGATCCAAAATAAATTTTTTATGCTCTCTTAATTAACTTTTTGGACAGAAACCATCATCAAAGACAAATATAAGATGTTCAAATTAATAGATTGATGATAACAGTGTAATAAAAAATAGTTGGAGACAAATGCAAAATGAGTAATAGCTGAGAATGTGTGATTAAAAACAATGTTGTAATGTAATTATATATCCAAATTAAGATTCCCAATTGAATGGACCCCATCTTCTTCTTGCATTGATGATTAGGTTTTCTTGTGGAATGATTTATATTTATTAAAAGATTAGAGACTCCATGAAATTCTCTTTAGATCCTTCTTGATCACAAAGTAACATTTTGCTTATAAATTATCTTTATTCTTTTCAAGTCACATATTAACACTCAAATCCTTTTAGGATGTCACTTTGTGTTTGTTTTTCATCAAAAAAAATATTTACATAGTTCACAAGGACCACATATCAAAGCACAAATTATTTTTGTTGAGGGATTTTCGAGTTGATTAGCACAAGTTGATGGGAACCACATGGAGAATAAAAAGTCCTCCTTCCAAGAAAAGTGAATACACATCGCAACCAAACGAAAAAGAGGAAAGAGGTTGAAAATAAGAGAAAAAGAAAGAAACAACCCATGCTCCCTGTCCTAAATACTAATGGGAAATATGTACTTGAAACTCTTTATGTTTGATAAAAAATCTTCCTAATCAAATTCGAGTAAAGCATGTCCTAGATTTAGAAGTTTCAAAATGGATGGGTCAACTTGGTCCGACTCACCCATAACCAAGTTCGATTCAAGTTTGTCGCAAAGTTGAACTCGCGTGTCTAAAAATATGGCTTGCACTAAGCTTAGACCGTCTTCCAAATTTAAGGACCGTATGTACTGGCTCACAGGCGGTCCAACCCATCAATTTTTTTCTTCTTGGAAACTTCATGGGATTTAAATTAAGTTATAATTGAGAAAAAAAATTGAATATTTTGTGAGAGATAAGAAATTGTGCAAAAAATGTAGAAGAGAAATAAGTATTTATAGGAAAAAAACCAATTCTTTAGAAAAAAAAAAAAAACATATTGGAATTTAGAAAAAGAGAAACATTGGGTCGGGGAGTGAAAGAGAGCCCAACAGCCTTTTTTAATTTACTTTTAGCTTTTAACTTTTTTAATAAAGAGGACAACTAGGTTGACTCTCATGGATCGCCGAACTAGACAATCAAGCATGGTACAATCCGTTCATTACTACGAACTAACTTGTAAACCAGACCGAGTTGGTTTTGATTTGATAATCTAATGGAGTGGGTCCTCTAGACATGGAAGACCTGACCTATTTTGACACCACTATTTAGAGTGCATTCCTTATCTTTCTCTATGTCAAACACATCTTTCACGTGTAGATCGTATTTATAACCTAACACATCAGTTAGTGATTTTTAACGATGAAAATTGAATTTGAATTTTTTATTTACTATAATATCATTTGAATTTTTTATTTACTATAATATCATTTTTAATCACACTTTATCTAAAAGTCTAAACACTCACAAGAGGACAAATAAACTAAAAATAAAACTGCTTTTCTGGTGAAGGAACATGGAAAACTGAAAAGCCCTCTAGCTTTCGGTTGGAAGTGACAAACATTAACCTAGGCCTCACTAAGGATGGTCTCTTTATATGCGTCTCTTTCTGGGTTGGCTTTTGTCCATTAAGGTTGTCTTTCTTTTAAATCCTTTTCATGCACCTCTATCTGTTTCCCCAATTTTTGCAGTGGCACTATAGTAATGGATTTCCTTAGTTTCGTGCCAAATCATATATAGTTATAAGTTATATACCTAATGTTGCTCCACAGAATAAAAAAAAAAAAAGATAATGTTTTTCGACATAAATCTGATATATCCATATACACGTTTCTTAAAATACATGATCCTTTTCCAACTTTAAAGTTTGGTAATGTGTGAAGTTAAATATATTGGCAACAAAGAGCACGAGTAGGTGAATGCCGAGTCATCTTTGTCTTCTATACTCCTCATGACGACACGGCACTTCTTTGCGAATAATTTCGATGAAAAGAAAAAAAGAACTCCAACCAGAAACACTATTTGTTGGCTAGATTCTCACATTGAGAAGGGTCTAGATATGAGGGGTTAATTTCCTAGGCATGAAAATTATTTTCATGATTTGCATTAAAGTAATTATAATATCATAGATATGCATAACATAATTTTTTATTTTAACTTTTACAAATTTGAATAAAATATTGCACGTTTTCATTTGACAGTCATACCACAATTGATATTGCATGTAATCGCTATGTGGCACCATAGAAACGAAAATGACAAAATAAGAGTTATAATGCGTATTTTTTATTTTAAATTGGCTTGTCAAACAACTATTATGTGAAATATCTATTGTAGTATGACCATCAATTAAGCAATTTTCATTAATTTGAGAAACACTAGGTGACAGAATTGTGAAATTTGAAACTAAATTAAAATTAAGCGACCTAACTAAAACTAAATTCAAGTTATGTGTCCGAATTTAGACAAATTTCAGTTTAACGACTCAATAGGGATTTCGTTGAAAGTTCAGCGATTGCACATGAAATTCATCCATTGAATTTTTATTCATACTTAAAAATAAAAATTACATCTTAGGCGAGGAAGTTAACCTGACTTGTCATGGATTATAGATAGAAGGTAAAGTACACATTTGGAAGGGGTCGATCTCCTGTAAGCACAACGAAAAGACCCACATTAGATACAAAAGGTGACACAATGACATTACATATTTATTGGACATCTCTTTACAAGTATTGGACGAATTCAAACTTGGAATATGATGTCAACAAACACCTAATCGATCACACCGAGTCAACATCGTCTACATCATATTCTATATTTTTAGGCTTATCTGTTATTTATTGTTTATCATTTCCTTTATTTATGTATTTTATAAATGTAAATCACATTTTGTAATTCTATAAATATACACGTGATGAGAAGTATTTTAATATACGTTCACAATCGATTATCTTTCTTTCTTTTAACATGGTTTCTGAGTGCTAAACAAATACTTTTTCACCCTTCTATTCACATTTTTTTCCAACACGTCTAAAAAATCGTGCTGCCACAATCACATCATCATCAACTCCAATCGAAACTGATCCTTATCTCATTCATCACTTATACACCTCTACCATTCTTGTTACTCCACTACAGGAGACAATTATGGATCATGGAGTTGTGCAGTAATAATGGCACTTCGTGAAAAATAGCAAATTGAGGATTGTTGATGGGCCACTTCCAATTCCAATTCCAATGAAGAAAGATGATATTCCCAATTGGTAACGATGTAATGATTTGGTTGGAAGTTGGATTCTAAATTACGTCTCATTCGAGATCTGTCCAAGTATCATGTATGCTGAAATGCAACACAAATTTGGACAGAATTGAAGGATTGTTTTTTTACAATCAAATGCTTCTAAAATCTATTAAATGAAACAATCCATTTCTACCCCTCAAACATGAAGGTCTATCTGTTCAATTATATTTCACACAACTCAAATCATTATGGGATGAACTCGATTGTATTGTCTCTGTTACTCGATGTATTTGTGCTAATGCCAAAGTATTATCGATCAACAATATCAAGATCGTTCGGTGGAATTTCTTCAAGGACTCCATGATCATTTTTTAGTTACTTGCAACCAAATACTCCTGATGGTGTCATTCTCTTCAATTTAACATATCTATAATCTAGTGTGTCAAGAAGAAAAACAATAAGAGATTCACATTCAAACGATTCCTACCGTCAATTTGTCGGTGTGAATCGCCGCTGCTTCAAGCATATCAACCATCATCTTGGTTTTCTGGAAAGCGTCAACTTTCTTCCTGTGAATGTTACAATAAGCATGGCCATACGGTTGCCACATGTTACCAGATTCACTACTTCTTGGATAAGCAAGTGAAGGCATTTGCCCTGCCATCATCTACTTTCTCTACGCAGTTAACATCTACACAATATACCAAGCTCCTTGTAATTTTGGCCAAAGAGAAATCTGGTGGATCATCAACCCATTTGACAAGTACAACTCTGACTTGTTTACCCTTTTGTTGAATTATTAATTCAAGTGCTTTGATTTATATATGCACATCTCTTTCACTTTTTAGTTCATAATCTGTAATTCATAAAAATATATATGTTCAATTACCTAATTTTTCACAGGTGCTTGTGACACACAAAGGCACCGTTCAATGTTCATCATCACTTACTCACGAATATTTTTCACATTCCATTATTCAAATTCAATTTATTATTTATCTCACAATTACCAAAGTCAAAAAATTGTGATGTGAGTTTTTCATCTTCTGAACGTGTATTGAGGACAGAGCAACGATGAAAAAGATTGGTTGTTGTAGTGCTGGAAATAGTTTTTTTTTACCTAGATTTAAACTTAGTTTTTAATTCTATTTTTTCTTTCAACTATTATAATAAATTTAATCTATGGCATTTTCGCACTGGTCATTCACCTAAGAGTTGTTTTAATTTTATTGTTAATAATTCTCAAAATATTATTGTCAAATAAAGATTTTGTTTGTGATGTATATCCGCGTGCCAAATAGTTACGTCTTTCTTTCCCTCAAAGTACATCTTGCTCTTTTCGTTGTTTCGAATTAATTCACATTGATATTTGGAGTCCTTTCTCTACACTCTCTAAAGATGGATCACATTTTTTTTTAACTATAGTTGATGATTATTCAAAGTGTACATTGATTTATTAAATGAAATATAAATATGAAACTTTTAACATGTTAATTCACATTTCTAATCAAATAAACCGTCAATTTAATAAGAAAATCACTCGTATCAATTTTGAAAGTGAGGACATTTTTCTCCATCAACTACAAATCATTCGTTCAGACAATAGTTCTAAATTTCTTTCTAAATGAATTCAAATGTGGTTTTGTGACAATGGTAATACTCACCGACGCATTGCGACACTCTCAACAAAATGGAGTTGTAGAGCTTAAGCATCAACATCTACTTGATGTAGCCAGAGCTTTTTGATTCCAATCAAACTTGCCTATTTCTTTTTGGGCTGAATGTATTCTGACTCATGCTTTCCTTATCGAAACACTTTCAAGCCCGATCCTCCAACATAATCACATCATCAAGTTTTACTTGGCACTTTTCCATCATATTCATCACTTTCAGTTTTTTGTTGTTTTGGTTTGCTAAATTTATGAACACCCAACATAAATTTGATGATCGAGCCAGACGTGGTATTTTTGTTGGCTACCTGAAAGGTCAAAAGGGATACCGTATGTGCGATTTCAAACTCGTCAACGAGTTCGTCACCCACCAATTCACTTGATTTCAAACTCGTCAACGAGTTCGTCACCCACCAATTCACTTCACATTATTTTTGCAATCATACATCATTTTCAATAGATTTCCTAATTGCTATTCATTTTTTTGTCGTATCTAAGTCATTCTCATTGCATGTTTTTATAAAGCCATTAAAACTATCGTGTGGCGTGATAATATGGCCAAAGAAATTCAAGCCCTTGAATCCAACAACACTTGGTTGTTATGCCAACTTCCATATGGAAAATCACTAATTGGATATAAATGGGTCTATAACATTAAATATTATCCAGATGGTTCACTTGAAAGATATAAAGCTCATTTAGTTTACAAGGGTTATACTCAAGTTGAAGGCATCGATTATCACGATACTTTTGCCTCAGCGGTTAAATTAGTTATTGTCTGTCTCCTTCTTTCTATTCCTACCATTAAAAGTTTGTCTTTGTACTAACTTTACCAACTTGATGTCAACAATGCTTTCTTCCAAAGTCATCAGGATGTAGAGGTTTATATAAAACTTCCACTAGGGGTTTCTTGTAAGGAGGAGACTCGCCTAAGTTAAATAAGTATATCTATGGTCTTAAGTAAACTTCACTCTCCTTCAACGAGTTTTTAATCAATCTATTTCATATTATAGTTTGTTTACATATATTCATGGTCAAACTTTAGTTTTTGTTCTTGTTTATGTCGATGATATGATCATCATTAGAAATGATGATGATGCCATCTTTGATCTCAAACAATTTCTCGCTCAATCTTTCTCTTTGAAAGATCTTGGTAACCTTCAATATTTTTTGGGTATTGAAGTGTCTCGTTCTAAATAAGAAATATTTCTTTTTTAACAAAAATATGTTCTTAAGATGTTATCTGATTGTGGTATGACTAGTTTACGACCATCTGATTTTCTATAGAAAAAATCTTCGCCTACGTCTGATAGACATCACACCACTTTCTAATCCAAAACTTAATTATCATTTAATATGCCGTCTTCTATAATTTACGACTTGGTATTTAGTATGTTGTAAACACCATTAGTCAATTCATGCATTCTCCACGATCTTTCCATCTTGATGCTGCCAATTGAGTCATTCGTTTTATTAAAGGTTCTATTGGTAAATATTTATTTATTTCTACGTCTAGTTCTTTTATAATAGTTGGATATCCCGACTCCGATTGGGCCAATTGTCCTACTACTCTAGTAATTGATTATTTCATTATGTTGGGTTCTCGTCCAATCTATTGGAAAGTCAAGTCAAAACCAACATTTTTTCGTTCTTTTGGAGAAGCTGAATATCGTTCACTTACCGCACTCACTTCTGAATTACAATGGTTGGAATCACTTTTCTCAGATCTTGATTTTGTTCATCCATAACTAGTTTCAGTTCATTGTGATAGCCAAGCTACTTCACATTGTCAATAATCATATGTTTCACGAACGTAAGAAACTTATTGAAATTTACTACCATTTTGTTTGTGAAAAAGTTCAAACAGACCTTATTGCTCTCTTTTCTCCACTCAGGTATCATAATACCATCAAATTTAGCATGACCATCATGCTTGTGCTGGGACAACAACTTTGTCAAAAGATCTGATACATTATTTTCTATCGGGACCCCGTTCTACTTTATGTTATTTCTAAAGATTATCTCCCTAATGAGATGATATTGTCTTAATATATATCTGGATCATTGATGAGACCTGGGTTCCTTCACTTGTGTGATGGCTCCATTGTTATCACAATACAATATATTGGATCAACAATGCTAGGAACTACTCTAAGTTCAGTAATGAATTATTGATCCAGACTGCTTTCTTTGCTGCTTCTAAAGCAGCAATATATTCAGCTTTTGTAGTTGAATCAACAGTCATTTCTTGTTTGGAACTTTTACAACTGACTGCACCACAATTTATAGTAAATACATATCCGGATTATAATTTTTCTATCGTCTTTATTAGACTAAAGGCTGGCATCGGCATATCTTTGAACTCTGAGTTCATTTTCTCCATTTATCAAGAACATGTCTTTAGTCCTTCTTAAGCACCTAAGAATGTTCTTGACCATGATCTAATGTTTCTCGCTAGAGTTCGCTTGGAACCTGCTTGTGACACTCAAAGTATATGAAACATCCAATCAAGTACATAACATGGGATACATGATAAATCCTATTGCTGATGCATAAGGAATCATATTCATGCTCTCTCTCACAATCTGTGTTTTGGACACTCTTTTGAGAGATAAATCCTATACTCGATGGGATAGAGTCCTCTCTTAGACTCTTTAATGCTAAATTTTCTTAAGATTTTATCTATGTACGTAAATTGAGATAGGCCAAGCATTCTATTAGATTTATCTCTATAGATCTTTATACCGAGAATGTACGATGCCACTCTCATATCCTTCATAGAGAAATTTTGGATGACCACAATATAACTGATTTTAGCATCGGAAAATCGTTTCCTAATAATAGTATGTCATCCACATACAAAATTAGAAACACTACTTTACTCCCACTAGCCTTTTTATACACACACACAAAATTCATCTTCATTTTTGATAAAATCAAACATTTTGATTATCTCATCAAAACGAAGATTCCAGCTCTGAGAGGCTTGCTTTAATCCATAAATAGATTTTTGTAATTTGCATATCTTGTTTGGCTTTGTGGATTCAAAACCTTCGGATTGTGTCATATACACATCCTCACTAAGATTCCCGTTAAAGAATGCAGTTTTGACATCCATTTGCTATATCTCCTTGTCATGGTATGCTACTAACGGAAGCATAATCCGAATTAACTTAGACATGGCTATTGGTGAGAATGTTTCATCAAAGTCAATCCCTTGTCTTTATTTGTAACCCTTCGCAAACAATCTTGCCTTGTAAGTATGAACATTACCATCCATGTCGACCTTTTTATTGTAAACCAATTTACAGTCCATAGGTTTTACCCCTTCAGGCGAGTCAACCAAGGTCAAAACCTTGTTTTCGTGTATATAGTTCATCTCAGATTCTATGGCTTCCTGCCATCTATTTGATCAATACTTGACTTCGATTCTGCGTAAGTAGTATGTTCATCTTCCTCGATTAGTAATACATTAATAGTAATCAAAAGATCGTATCTCAGAGAAAAACGAATGACTCTACTCGACTTAGGCAGAGCTAGTACGTCCTTGGGAACTGGTAGTTCTCAATTTTCCAATCTGTACTTCATCAGATGCAAGCTCAGCTAAGCTATTAAACATCTAATTGATCAATTTTATTTATGATTTCTTGAACCTTTTCAAAATCTACTTTGCCTACACTGTCTTTTCTAAGAATACAGTTGTTTCGATATGATGACGTTCATCTCGATAGGATTGTAGAAATAGTATCCTACAATTTTCTTTGGATATTTCACAAATAAACATTTATCAGATTTAGCTCCTAGCTTATCCGATTCAACGCGCTTCACATAAGCATCGCATCCCAAAACTTTCATGTATGAAAGATCGGACATTTTTCCTCTCCATAACTCGTATAGAATTTTATTGACCGATTTAGATAAGACACTATTTAGTGTATAACATGCAGTGTTAAGTGCATATTTCCAAAACGATTTTGGAAGAATTGCACGACTTACCATTGATCGCACCATATCAAATAAGGTGCGATTTTTCCTTTCAAATACACCATTTTGTGTTGATGTATACGGTAGAGTCCACTATGAGAGAATCCCATTCTCTTTTAGATAGTCTAAAAACTCACCCTTCAAATATTCTCCACCTCGATCAGATCTAAGTGTGAGAATATTTTTTCCCGCTTTACCTTTCAACTTCTTGCTAGAATTCTTTGAACTTTTCAAAGGCTTCATGCTTGAATTTCATCAAGTACATGAAACTATATCTAGAATGGTCATCTGTAAATTTCATGAAGTAAGAAAAGCCACCTTTAGCATCTGTAGACATTTGTCTATATATATCGATATGTACAAGACTCAAAATGTCTACACCTTTGACTTTCTTTCCAGAAAAGAGGTCTAGGTCATTTTGCCCAACCAGCATAATCTACACTTATCAAATGATTCATAATCATTTGAATCCAAGTATCCATCTTTATGTAACTTGGTAATGCGTTTTCATATATATAACTGAGTATGCATTACCAAAGATACGAGTTCTTAGTTTTATCTCTTTTATGCATTGCAGTTCCTCTTCTAATGCTATTTGTTTCCTCATTGAAAATATGGATCATCAAACTTGGATTTGTCTTTATCTACTTTAACTATTTCTCAGTATATTTGGCATTGGATCATTTCTGAAAGGTTTTTTTAGATTTCATCTTACTTCCCTTAGAGGTGTCAATGGCAAAAATTTTCCCATTCTCATAGGCTCAATAGTTTTTAGCATGTTTAGCAGCTCGAGTAGGGTACACTGAACCTTATTCACGTTGAAGTTCATAATGAACTGCGAAAGGCTATTAGGTAGGGATTGTATAACTAAGTCAACACTCATCTCGTGGTCCATGGTAAAACTCAATTGGTTTAATTTTTCAATATAACCAACTATCTTCAGTACATGAGAACTAACTGAAGATCCTTTTACTGTTATACCTTCGTATAACCCTTTTGGATGACTCATACCGTTCAGTCCGTGACTGTTTATCATTCAACTACTTGAAATGATATAAATTGGTATAGGCATCCATACCCTCGTGCAGTTTTTCTAACTCGTGTGACATATGCAAGCATCACATGTTGTAGTGTTATTCTCATCACTGTGTTTATTGTAAGCCTGTATGTTTTTCGGTGTAGCCTCCTTAGTAGGAGCTTCCGACATTAGCTACTCAATGACATATCCAATTTTTCTTCTTCATGCTTGAGAATAATTCTCAGATTGCAGTGCCAGTCTAAAAAATTTGGTCTGATATGTTTATTGACATCCAATATGCCTCTCAAACTCATATGGTTACTCATGATTCAACTATTAAATAACAAGATATAACAATTAAATAAATATAGAAAAATAATTTAACACGGACTTATGTTAAATTAATTATACTTCCACTGTTTAAATTGAATCAATGACCCTCAAACATTAATCAATAGAACTAGTTGGATTCTCAGTGGGCTAGGATCCTTTTTATTATATGAAAACCTTGAGCGACTCAACAAGCCCTAATAAAATATCTAGGTAGATACTTTATCAACGACATCTCTATATGACTCCTAGATTATCAAGTAGACAACTTATTGTCATACACATCTTATGTGTTTCACTTGACTGTACCCCTAAAAATTTATTTCCTTGAGTGACTCACAAGAAAATTTCTAGTTAAATTCGACTAATTGGTTAGAAATATTGAATGTTTCAGAGTGATAAATATATCTATGAGCGAGCAGCCTTGAACGACTCAACAAACTGACATTGATAATAGACTCTGGTTTTCCACTATAATAATAGAAGACACGTTCTATTAACCATTTAATACGAATTTAATATTTTTAATAAAGAGGGGTTTGTCTCATTACATTTATGTATATTAACTAACATTTAACATGTAATCAATCATACATAATAATAACTATGGATTATTATGGACTTTATCTATCTAATCTTCATGAGCCAAAAAGAAGATTAGTCGGTCAATCCCTAAAGGACGTTGCATTCATTCATCGAATGCTAAATGCAATAATCTCCATCTCATGCTGCAACCTGTATCCTATACTAGTTACTTCCTTGTGGCCCAACTACAACATGTAGCCTATACTAATTGGCTCGCAGGCCCAAATAAATGAACATGCAGGCCCATATTAAATAAAGAGTTCAAAAACTCAATTTAAATAAATAATAGGCTTGCAGGTCCAACTAACAATCAACATGAATAATTAACTATACAACCAATCACAAGGGTCTAGTCCATAATCATCCACTAAACATCTATTTTAATATCTAAACCTTTTAGATATTTTGAAACGGTTTAGACGGAATTAAATAATTAATCAAATTAATCAAATTAATTTTTCAACAATAAAATTAATCAATTAATTTTATCCATAAAAAGAATTTTCAAATTTTATTTTATCTACCAATTTAAAGTCATACTTTAATTGAAGATAAAATTTGTATATGGTCAAAATTATAATTTTATAAAGTAAAGTTAAAATTTAATCTGGTAAAAAATTCAAAATAAGGTTTAAAAATGATTTTAGTCAATTTTGAATATTTGACCAGCATTAAAAATTTAGTAATTACAAATTTTCAAAAAATTCAAAATTATATTTAAGACAATTTTCTTAGAAAATAAAATTTGAGGACTTAATGTGCAGTTTTATGAAATTGTACAATTAGCCCTTAAAATTTTAAAATAGTGGATCATTCAATGCAATTTCCAAAATCGCACAGAAGACCTTTTTCTTATTTTAAACAGTGGGCCTTCTCATACAATTTTGTAAATTACACGAGATACCCTGTTTCTTTCCTTTTGAAAATAGGAGGCTTCTCATGCAATTTTTAAAATTGCATAAGAGGCCCCCATCCCTAATATTCCAAAATTAGGGTTTCTACAAAAAGGCTATTGCTGCTGATGATTTGCGGTGGTGATTTCTTTCATCTTGCGGTGGTTGCGCCGGTGTCCAACACCGCTGGCCACCGTGAAATAACCATCGAACAGCAGCAAATCGCTGTTGTTCGACGCGGTCATGTGCCAACATGCGTCTAACGAACTCTAACAAATTGCCGCAAGTACTGCCACAGTTGGTCGACTCACTTTCTGGCCATATCGTCTCGTTTCGAATAAATCCAAAACTAATTTCAGATTTTTCTTTTTCAAAAAATTAAAAATTTTATTTTATTTTATTTTTATTCCAAAATAAAATCTGAATCATATTCAGATTTCTAAGAATTCACAATTTTATTTATTATCAAAACTCAAATCAAATTAATAAGCCAATAACAATTATTGTTCGATTCATCAAAGCAATCTAATGAACTCTAACAAGTAACAAGGTAGGCTCTGATAACACTGTAAGGAATTGACGTATACATACACATCAGAAATTAAATCTACAATTCCTATAAGCTGGATCAACTTTGTACTTAGATAGAATTCGTGATAGAAGTTTGCCTTTGATTAATACCGTGAAATCTAATTATCTAATTAGTTGGAGGTGTGATCTTTAATACCATAGCTGTCCAATTGTCCAGCCTCCAATGGTAATCCAAACAGTAAGAACAGATGAAAGTAGAACTTTTGAGAGTAATTGTAATGGGATGTCTTTTGCTTGTGCTAGCAAGCAATGAAGACCAACTCTTAACCATAATCTGTCATGCCTTTGTATTTATAGACAGGGCTAACCCTAGCCAAAGTTCTAGTCCAACTAGAAGCCATCAACAAACGAGTCCAATTAATTAATCTAATTAATTAATTTGGTCCAATAAGTAATTAAGTCCGACCCAACTAATTGTCCAATAAGTAATTAAGTTCACCCAACTAAATTGACCTTGGACTTTAATTCTTACATGCATTGTATATTGTAAAGGGGATCTTACTTGTTGAACCGCCTCGTCTAAAATGAAAAAAAGAAACTTGTTGAACGACATAGTCTAAAATTTTAAGCTATTATATTATAGATAAGATACAATTTATAAATTTAGTTTTCAACAATTCTCCCATGTTGAACAATGATAAGTACAATTTTGTACTTATTTGAACTTACAAAAAGGGACAATTATGAGTACTCTTATTTGTTTTTAGTATAATTGTGTATTTTTTTTGTTCATTATAGGATAATAATTAAATTCAAGTATCAATCTGACAAAAAGACGAAAAGAGACTTGAAGGGCATAACGGGCACCAGTTTTTGCAGTTTTCTGATGGGATTAAAACTCTACAACTCCAAGATAAAACAACAACTTAAACACACGTCTTAGAGGGTTGGAGAACATTATAAATAAGGCAGATAATAGCTAGAAGAAGGGAGACGAATTTTGGAAAGAAGATACAAGAGGAGAATTGAAGATCAAGACACGGGATTGAAGATTCTTCAGCCAGAGTCACGGGTTTTATTTATTCTTTCTTCTTTTTCTTTCGCCGGATCATGATGAAGTCAATTATTGTCATAATTGATGAAATCATGTCCGGCTAATTTACTTTTTCTAGGATGAACGATGAAACCTCATAATTTTTAATTAATTAGAAGTTTTTCCGTTTTATTAATTAATTGCTTTTGGGTTGATTATTCTTTATGCAGTTTTTCTATTATTTTAATGCATGATCACCATTAGAATATATTGTGATTTATATTGAAGTCAAGAGATTCAATATATATTAAGCACATGGTATTGAATAACATAGGGTCTAATAATAGATAAAAATTACTATTATGCTTTATGAAATCCATTGAGGTGTTCTTGAGATTTTAATGCATGTGTTTATGTTCGAAGCTTAATTAGAGATAATGAAGTTCACATAACATATAGAATTGATTGACCATCGAGAGAGGCTTTTGATTAATTTAGGAACACTGATTTTCAATGTATGGTAATTATAAGCTAAAACGGTTAAACGGATATTTGATTAAGGAAAGTGTTGTTGGATTCGCAAATCCTAGTGTTAGTAGATCTTGAATTCGTTCTCACTATTTTAAAGTTAATTGTTTGATAATTTAGTTTTAATTAAAATAGTATAGAATCATAAAAAGCAATTTGAATCTGTGTTTTCATATTGTTAGAAATTAGGTTATAAATTAATAGGTTAAATTAGTATCTAGTCCTCGTGGGTTCGACACTTTATTTATTACTTTATTACTTGTAAACGATCCGTCCATTTGCGGGAATTAAATCGCACAACAAGTTTTTGGCGCCGTTATGCCTTATTGGAGCTCACAAAAAGGGACGATTATGAGTCATATTATTTGATTTCAGTTTAATTGCATGTTGTTTTCTTATTAATTTAGGAAATAATCGAATTCAAGTGTCAATCGGATGAAAAGAGAGCAAACAGAAGAAGAATGGATGAAAAGAGCAATAATTTGGTGAAATCGACGAGTAAATGATATACCATTGGAAAGATAATCGAATTACGAGTCCACCACTTTTTATGGATCTCAATTTGGAGCTTTCTACAAGAAGTTATGGCCGTTTGAAAAACAACCGCCCAGTGTTAATTTGGCTGCGGGATTTTTATTTTCCTTTTTGAGTTCTAATCCGATTAGGAAACCTTTTGGCCCACGAATTTTATAATATTTTGAGATCTTTTGGGGAAAAATTAGGTAACTATAAATATGAGTTATTAACTCATAATTTGGAAGCCGAATTCAGAGTCGTTTTGAGAGCCGAATTCAGAGCCGTTTGGGGAGACGAATTTTAGGAGAAGAAGATACAAAGCAACAACGAGGATCAAGGCACAGGATTGAATAATCTTCATCCAGAGTCACGGGTTGTAATTATTTCTTCTTCTTTTTCTTTCGCCGGATCATGATGAAGTCAATTATTGTCGTAATTGACGAAATCATGTCCGGCTAATTTATTTTATCTAGGATGAACGATGAAACCTCATGATTTTTAATTAATTAGAAGTTTTTCCATTTTAGTAATTAATTGCTTTTGGATTGATTATTCTTTATGCAGTTTTTCTATTATTTTAATGCTTGATCACCATTAGAATATATTGTGATCTATATTGAAGTTGAGAGATTCAATATAGATTAAGCACGTGGTATTGAATAACATATGGTCCAATAATAGATAGAAATTACTATTATACTTTATGAAATCCATTGAGGTGTTCTTGAGATTTTAATGCATGTGTTTATGTTCGAAGCTTAATTAGAGATAATGAAGTTCGCATAACATATAGAATTGATTGACCATCGAGAGAGGCTTTTGATTAATTTAAGAACACCGATTTTCAATCTATGGTAATTATAAGATAAAACGGTTAAACGGATATTTGATTAAGGAAAGTGTTGGTGGATTCGCAAATCCTAGTGTTAGTAGATCTTGAATTCGTTCTCACTATTTTAAAGTTAATTGTTTGATAATTTAGTTTTAATTAAAATAGTATATAATCACAAAAACCAATTTGAATCTGTGTTTTCATATTGTTAGAAATTAGGTTATAAATTAATAGGTTAAATTAGTATCTAGTCCTCGTGGGTTCGACACTTTATTTATCACTTTATTACTTGTAAACGATCTGTCTACTTGCGGGATTTAAATCGCATAACAAGTTTTTGGCGCCGTTGCCAGGGACTAGTTTTATTAATTGCTACGTTAGTTTCTAATTTAGCTTTTAACAATTTTTTTAGTATTATTTATATTTATTTATTTATATTTTATTTTATTTTATTTTTATTTTTATTTTTAATTTTTCGTGATACTGTTGAATTGTATATATTTTCTAATTTTTCAGGTGTTAAGTGTGCATGCCCCGTACAAAAGATCTTGATCTATTTGATTTAGATCCAGAAATTGAACGAAGCTTTCACCAACGACAACGTGAAAAACGAGAAAAGAAAATACAGAAAAAAGACACAATGGCAGACCACCAAGTACATGATCAACTACCTGCAGATTTGATACATAATCAAGCACCAATAGCTCGACTAGTTGAAGTTAATGAACAAGATATTCTTATGGGTGAGTATATGATGCCACCGATTGTTGAGAATCGGTTCAGCATAGTCTATCCGCCTTATGGACACGACAACTTCCAGTTGAGGTCAGATGTGATGAATTTATTTTCGAACAATCTGCCGTTTTATGGGATGACAGATGAAAATCCTCATTACCATATTTCTCATTTCGATGAATACTGTGGAAATTTCAAATACCACGGTGTTAATGAAGAAGCACTGAAGATGAGACTCTTTCCACATACATTGAAGGATAAAGCTAGAGAATGGCTAGATTCTCTACCATTAGGGAGTATCACTACTTGGTCAGATCTGATCTAAAAATTTACACTGAAATATTTTCCTCTGGCCAGAGTAAACAGACTGAAATATGAAATTTCCAATTTCCAACAATCTGAGTTGGAAAATTTTCACGAGGCATGGGAAATATTCAAGCAACTTCTTAGAAAGTGTCCAAGTCATGGTTTCTTCTTAGCAGCTAAGAATCATTATTTTTACTCTGGACTAGCTCCAACCAGTCGTTCTTCAGTGGATTCTGCAGCAGGTGGCTCTATCCAAAATAGATCCGCCGGTGACCTTTATGATCTATATGAAACCATGAGTAAACAGTTTATTATGTAGCCAGAAAGAGGATTGCAGAAGAAAGCAACTGGATTACACGAAGTGGACACAAATTCGTTTGTATTAGCGAAAATTGATGCATTGGCAAAGCAGATGGAAGCAATGAAATATTCTCATTCAACCAATATGGTCCAGATGTCTCCACCAATTTGTGTAACATGCGGGACAAACCATCAGTCTTCAGAGTGTCCATTAACAAAAGTTGATATGTCCTCTGAACAAGTTGCATATACTCAGAACTTTCAGCAACAGCAGAATAATTCGTATTCACAGACTTACAATCCAGGATGGAGAAATCATCCAAACTTCTCCTATGGCAACACTCAAAATATTCAGAATCCACCAAATCAAGGGAGACCACAAGAGAGAAAATGAGGATTGGAAGAAACTGTTGCGCGTATGGAATTTGAGTTAAAAGAGATGCAGAAAAGACAAGATGATGTGATAAAGAATGTAGAAAATCAGATTGGACAGTTGGCTAAACTGTTGACCCAGCGAAAACCAGGCACATGCCCAAGAAATATAGAGGTCAATCCAAAAGAGCAAGTCAATGCAATCACCACGAGAAGCGGAGTTGAATTGCCAGAGATTCATGTTACTAGACCAGGTGTAGAAAAGGAAACTGTGTCCAACAAAGAGAGAGAAAACAAACCAGATGCAAAAGTTGCACAAGAAAAATGGGACTCTCCACCAGATTATATTCCACCACCGGCTTACGTCCCTCCAATTCCATTTCCTCAAAGGTTGCGACAACATAAGCTAGACCAGCAATTCAAAAAATTCTTGGATGTATTCAAAAAGCTTCACATCAACATACCTTTCGTCGATGCATTAGCTCAAATGCCTAGCTATGCTAAATTCATGAAGGACATTCTTTCAAACAAAAGGAAATTGGAGGAGCATGAAACAGTTGCGCTTACCGAAGAATGCAGTGCCATATTGCAAAACAAGCTACTGCCGAAATTAAAAGATCCAGGGAGTTTTAATATTCATTGCACTATTGGTAGTTTATTTTTTGATAGAGCTTTATGTGATTTGGGTGCTAGTGTGAATCTAATGCCTTATTCTATTTTTAAGCAGCTCGGTTTAGGAGAAGCAAAGCCAACAACAGTAACATTGCAGCTTGCAGATAGAATAATCAAACGCCCAAGGGAAATAGTTGAAGACATATTGGTGAAAGTGGGCAAGTTCATATTCCCTGCTGATTTTATTATTCTAGATATGTGCGAAGACAGGGATGTACCACTCATTTTGGGTCGACCTTTCTTGGCTACTGGTCGGGCAGTAATTGACGTTCAAAAAGGAGAACTTATGCTGAAAGTGAATGATGAGCACGTTACATTCAATGTGTTTAAAGCAATTAAATTTCCAAGTTCTCAATCGAGACTGATGCCATTGACCAGAAGGCAAGAAGTTTAGATGATAAAGTTGTTACCCAACATCAAGATGTACCACTTAAAGAAGAAGAGTATGTGCAGAAAGAGGAAGTCCATCTGTCTTCTGTGATCAAATCTGATGAAGAGGCTGAAATTTTCTTAGTTGAATTCGAGCATGGTGGCAAAACAAAATCATATCAATATGATAAGGAAAAAATCAAGTTCTGGAAGGTAAACAAAAATGGTTCCAAAGTCGATCAAAGCAAGAAGAGCAAGGCCTCCAAAGATCTATTCAAAGTGTCTTGAGCGATCATCACGACAAAGTCAAGCTAATGACTTTAAAAAAGCGCTCAATGGGAGGCAACCCATTTTTCTACCCTTTAATTTATTTAAATTTCGTATTATTTCAATTTTAGGATTTCAATTGACAATTTGCACGTTTTAGGTTTTTAGGATTTAAAGTAGGTTTTTAATTCTTAGGTTTTGAGGTTATAATCATCGTCATCTTGCATAATCACGTTGTTCAATTATTTTAAATTTATATAAAAAAAAATTCGTTTTTCTTAAAAAAAAAAAAATTAATTTCGTTTTTCTTAAAAAAAAAAAATTAATAAGTTCTTTTTTCTTTTCTTTTTAGGGTTACAACCTGCAGGCTGCCTGCATGACATTCAAACAAAGATTTGTCGACCAACCTGTAAAGATTTCTCCTCAAGTTGATCTTATCACACCTTTTCTCCAGGCACCATCAGATCTATCTCAGGAAAGTCTCTAATCTTTTGATTTTAAATTTTACATTGAGGACAATGTTTCTTTCAAGTTTGGGGGTAATTGACTAAAATAAAAAGTTTGCTTGATCCGATAATTGATATTTGATATTTGATTTTTAATTTATTTTCGTTTAAAAAAAAATTTATATTTATTTGTTTGCATATTTATGTGATATGAATAGCCATGCTGGCTAATGATGCAACTTTTTATTTAATTATTTCGCTTTAATCTATGACTTGTGAACAAATTATTACTATTGGTTAAATGTGAGACTATTTGACCATGCTTGATATTGTGTTACGTCGGTCAGTTAAGATGATTTTTAACTATGTTGGTGCACTTAAGTTGAAAATAATAGGATACCCTATTTAAACCTAAAAATCATCCGTATCTCGAACAAATAACCAATATAGTGAGAAAGTGTAGTAATTAAACTGTGATAGTGGCTATCTAGGTTATGATTGATTCCATGTATATTGAAAATTTGTGTGGAGCACTTTAGACCAGTTAGAGGAAACTAAGTAATGACCGAATGTTAGGAATCTAATCCTCACGCATGAACTTATTGCACGCAAAGAACAAAAATTATTATTATTATTGCTTAACTCTTTTCGTAGCCTATTTAACTTGAGTGAAAAGGTCCGTAGGGGTTTCTCAAAACCTGATGCCCTAAGGTTCGAAAGACCTGGAGTCATCGACCTCAAGCTCGTTATATGAGTCATTTAGAAAGCTTAATGGACTGAGTTTTGCACCTTATTAATATCTTATAACTCCTTTCGTAGCCTATTTGACTCAAGTGAAAAAGGTTCGCAGGGGTTTTCTTAAAACCTGATGCCCTAAGGTTCGAAAGTCCTAGGAGTCATCGATCTCAAGCTCGTTACATGAGTCATTTAGAAAGCTTAATGGATTGAGTTTTGCACATAAGATCTATATATAAAAAAATAAAAAAAAATTATTATTATTTATTTATTTAAATTTAATTTTTATTTCTGTCCAGAAAAAAAAATCCTTTGCAAATTAAATTTGGGGATTAGATAACTAATGTGTTTGACTTATTTAGTAGAAACTTTCTGGTCGAAAGTGCTCATAAATTGGAGAATCTTCATATAATTAAGTTGTCACGATTATTAGTTTTCTCAACCAGCCTCGAGCAAGAAAATAATGCGAAATAATGCGAAGTTTAACCTTTGAACCAAAATCTCAAAATTTGAGAGAAAACAATTATTTTGGGGGAAGTGTACTTTACGAGAGGGAAAGGAAAAGTTGACCAAGTGGTTGGGCTATCACCACCATAGAATTTAAGTTGATCAGATTAACGGGTCTCACACACGTATCAAGTATGGTTTGAGTATAATCACATTTGCAATAGTAATACCTGAACACTCGTCATGAATTATAAGTTTTTCTTTTTGCAAAAGTTGAAGTAAAGAACGGCAAGCTATTAATATTGTGAATTATGTTACTGTTTATTTTATTAAGTGCATGATTAGTTTTAGCTAGTTTATTCGAGGACGAATAAAAGTTCAAGTTTGGGGGTATTTGATAAGTACAATTTTGTACTTATTGGAGCTCACAAAAAGGAACGATTATGAGTCATATTATTTGATTTCAGTTTAATTGCATGTTGTTTTCTTATTAATTTAGGAAATAATCAAATTCAAGTGTCAATCGGATGAAAAGAGAGCAAATAGAAAAAGAATGGATGAAAAGAGAAATAATTTGGTGAAATCGACAAGTAAATGATATACCATTGGAAAGATAATCGAACTATGAGTCCACCACTTTTTACGGATCTCAATTTGGAGCTTTCTACAAGAAGTTATGGTCGTTTGAAAAATAGCCGCCCAGTGTTAATTTGGCTGCGGGATTTTTATTTTCTTTTTTGAGTTCTAATCCGATTAGGAAACCTTTTGGCCCACGAATTTTATAATATTTTGAGATCTTTTGGGGGCACAATTAGGTAACTATAAATATGAGTTATTAACTCATAATTTGGGAGCCGAATTCAGAGCCGTTTGGGGAGACGAATTTTGGGAGAAGAAGATACAAAGCAACAACGAGGATCAAGGCACAGGATTGAATAATCTTCATCCAGAGTCACGGGTTGTAATTATTTCTTCTTCTTTTTCTTTCATTGGATCATGATGAAGTCAATTATTATCATAATTGACGAAATCATGTCCAGCTAATTTACTTTTTCTAGGATGAACGATGAAACCTCATGATTTATAATTAATTAGAAGTTTTTCCGTTTTAGTAATTAATTGCTTTTGGGTTGATTATTCTTTATGCAGTTTTTCTATTATTTTAATACCTGATCACCATTAGAATATATTATGATTTATATTGAAGTCGAGAGATTCAATATAGATTAAGCACGTGGTATTGAATAACATAGGGTCCAATAATAGATAGAAATTACTATTATGCTTTATAAAATCCATTAAGGTGTTCTTGAGATTTTAATGCATGTGTTTATGTTCGAAGCTTAATTAGAGATAATGAAGTTCGCATAACATATAGAATTGATTGACCATCGAGAGAGGCTTTTGATTAATTTAGGAACGCCGATTTTCAAATCAAATATCCGTTTAACCGTTTTAGCTAATAATTACCATGGATTGAAAATCGACGTTCCTAAAATAATCAAAAGCCTCTCTCGATGGTCAATCAATTCTATATGTTATGCGAACTTCATTATCTCTAATTAAGCTTCGAACATAAACACATGCATTAAAATCTCAAGAACACCTAAATAGATTTCATAAAGCATAATAGTAATCTCTATCTATTATTGGATCCTATGTTATTCAATACCACATGCTTAATCTATATTGAATCTCTCGACTTCAATATAGATCACAATATATTCTAATGGTGATCAGGCATTAAAATAATAGAAAAACTGCATAAGGAATAATCAATCCAAAAGCAATTAATTACTAAAACAGAAAAATTTCTAATTAATTAAAAATCATGAGGTTTCATCGTTCATCCTAGATAAAATAAATTAGCCGAACATGATTTCGTCAATTATGACAATAATTGACTTCATCATGATCCGACGAAAGAAAAAGAAGAAGAAATAAATACAACCCGTGACTCTGGCTGAAGAATCTTCAATCCCGTACCTTGATCTTCGATTCTCCTCTTGTATCTTGTTCCCAAATTCATCCTCCTTCTTCTGGCTATTATCTGCCTTATTTATAATGTTCTCCAACCCTCTAAGACGTGTGTTTAAGTTGCTGTTTTATCTTGGAGTTGTAGAGTTTTAATCCCATTAGAAAACTGCCAAAATTGGTGCCCGTTATGCCCTTCAAGTCTCTTTTCGTCTTTTTGTCAGATTGATACTTGAATTTAATTATTATCCTATAATGAACAAAAACAATACACAATTATACTGAAAACAAATAAGAGTACTCATAATTGTCCCGTCTTGTAAGTTCAAATAAGTACAAAATTGTACTTATCAAATACCCCCAAACTTGAACTATTATTCGTCCTCGAATAAACTAGCTAAAAACAATCATGCACATACTAATAAAAATAATAATAATAGTTATACTGTAAATAGCTTGCCGTTCTTTTGTAACAACTTATAATTCATGACGAGTATTCAGGTATTACTATTGCAAACGTGATCCTATTTAAACCATATTTGATACGTGTGTGAAAGCAGTTAATCTTATCCACTTAATTTCTATGGTGGTGATAGCCCAATCATTTAGTCAATTTGTTCTTTCCCTCTCGTAAGGTACACTTTCTCCCAAAATGATTTTTTCTTTTAATTTCTGAGATTTTTGTTCTAAGGTTATGGTTCACATTCTTTTCTTGCTTGAGATTGGTTGAGAAAACTAGTAATCGTGACAACCTAGGTTTATGAAGATTCTCCAATTTATGAGCACTTTTGACCAGAAAGTTTCTACTAAGTAAGTCAAACCCATTAGTTATCTAATCTCCATGTTTACTTTGCAAAGGATTTGATTTTTTTTTTTAATTTTTTTTTTAATAAATCTTATGTGCACAACTCAATCCTTTAAGCTTTCTAGATAACTCATGTAACGAGCTTTAGGTCGATGACTCCCAAGTCTTTTGAACTTTAGGGCATCGGGTTTTGAGAAACCCCTATGGGCCTTTTCACTCAAGTCAAATAGGCTACGAAAAGAGTTATAAGATATTATTAGTGTGCAAAACTCAATTCATTAAGCTTTCTAAATGATCCATGTAACGAGCTTGAGGTCTATGACTTTATCACTCGAGTCAAAAAGGCTACGAAATGAGTTATATAATAATAATAGCCTTGTTCTTTGCGTACAATAAGTTCATGCTAGGGGATTAGATTCCTAACATTCAGTCATTACTTAGTTTCCTCTAACTGGTCTAAAGTGCTCCACACAATTTTTTTTTTCAACATACATGGAATCAATCATAACCTAGATAGCTACTATCACAACTTAACTACCACACTTACTCACTCTATTGGTTACTTGGTTGGGATACAAATGATTCTTAGATTCAAAAAGGGGTAACCTATTGTTTTCAACATAAGTGCACCAACATAGCTAAAAATCATCTTAACTGGCCGACATAATACAACATCAGACATGGTCAAATAGCCTCACATTTAAACAAAAGTAATAATATGTTTACAAGTCATGGATTACAACAAAATTTAAAAAAATTCATTATTAGCCGGCAAGGCTATTCATATCACACAAACATGCAAACAATTAAATTAACTTTTTTTTTTTAGAAAAAATTATTTAACAATCAATATCAAGTATTATCATCAGATCAAACATTTTTCTACTTCCCCCAAACTTGAAAGATACATTGTCCCTAATGTAAAAATAATTCAAAGGAGTATATAAAGATCAGAGACTACCCAGATGTGGATCGGATGGTGCTGGAAGAAGAAGTATGGTATGATCAATTGGTGGAAAAATCTGTACAGGTTGGTCAGCAAATCTTTGCTTCAATGTCATCCAACTAGCCTGCAGGTTGTAACCAAAATAATAATAATAATAAAAAGAAAATGACGATCATCAAAGCCTCATTACCTAAGAATTGAAAGCCTACTTTAAAAATCTTAGAATAAACCTAAAACATGCAAAATGTCAATTGAACTCCTAAACTAAAATGTACGAAAATTTAAATAAAATGGTAGACAGATGGGTTGCCTCCCATTAAGCACTTTTTTAAAGTCATTAGCTTGACTTTGTCGTGGTGATCATTCATGGCACTTTGAATAGGGCTTTTGATGACTTGTTTTGTTTGCATCAATTGACTAGTCTCCATTTTTCTTTTGTTCTCCAATATTTAACTTTGTCATTCTCATAAAAATATGATTTAATTTGATCACCTTGTTCGAACTTAACTATGAAAATTTCAACTTCTTCAATGACCTTGATCACAAAATCAATTTTAGAAGAAAGATGGGAGTTGAAAAATTGCTTAGTTGGTGCAGCATCATTAAACGCCACTTTTTCATTATGCTGGATGATCAACTTCTCATTCTCCATATACTCTTCTTCTTTTGTTGGTACTTCATCAATTTGGACAACTGGTCTATTTTCCAAAATTTCAGGTAGTTGCTCCTCACTAATTGTTGTAATGCTTGACATGTCTTCCATCGGGGTGGCTTTAGTGTCACTTGGAAAGGTGCCTTGTGGACTCTCTGTCAGCATCTTTATCATCTGATTAATTTTATTCTATATGCACTTTTCAGTTGCCTTGATGCTCTGATCAAGTGCCTCTTTCCACTCTTCTTTACTCTCTTGTGGTCTCCCCTGATTCAGTGGATTTTGAATATTTCGGGTATTGTCATATGAGAAATTTTGATGATTTCTCCATCCGAGATTATAAGTCTGCGAGTATGGATTATTCTGATGTAGCTGAAAGTTCTGAGCATATGCAGCTTGTTCAGGTGATGACATATCAACTTTGGTTAAAAGGCATTCTGATGATTGATGGTTTGCCCCGCAAGTTGTACATATTGGTAGGGATATCTGAACCATATTGGCTGACTGAGAGTATTTCAGTGTTTCCATCTGCTTTGCCAATGAATCAGGTTTCACCAGTATGAGCGAATTGATGTCCACTCCGTGCATTCCTGTTTGACCTTGGTTGTTGTACCAAGAGTAATCTGAGTGATTTTGCCAATCCTGATTGTAGGTGTAGGAGTAGGGACAAAAATTTTGTTTGACTGGTGGTTTCCATAAATCTTCCAGGAGCAAGTCATCCTTATCAATCTCAAAGTCTGCCATTGTGTGTTGTGCTTGATCTCCTAGCTCATTTTTGTTCCCTGGTAGCAATGAAACCAAGAAAAACAAGTAGATCAACTAAAAAAATTAAAAAATAAAAAATAAAAATAGTAATAAAAAAAAATTGTTAAAACTAAATTATCAATTAACGCAGTAATTAATAAAACTAGTCCCCGGCAACGGCGCTAAAAACTTGTTGTGCGATTTAAATCCCGCAAGTGGACGGATCGTTGACAAGTAATATAGTAATGAATGAAGTGTCGAACCCACGAGGACTAGATATCAATTTAACCTATTAATTTATAACCTAAGTTCTAACAATATGAATAAATACAGATTCAATTTAGTTTTTGTGATTCTATACTATTTTAATTAAAACTAAATTATCAAACAATTAACTTTAAACTAGTGAGAACGAAATCAAGATCTACTAATACTAGGATTTGCGAATCCATCAACACTTTCCTTAATCAAATATCCGTTTAACCGTTTTAGCTTATAATTACCATAGATTGAAAATCGGCGTTCCTAAAATAATCAAAAGCCTCTCTCGATGGTCAATCAATTCTATATGTTATGTGAACTTTATTATCTCTAATTAAGTTTCGAACATAAACACATGCATTAAAATCTCAAGAACACCTAAATAGATTTCATAAAGCATAATAGTAATATCTATTTATTATTGGACCCTATGTTATTAAATACCACGTGCTTAATCTATATTAAATCTCTCGACTTCAATATAGATCACAATATATTCTAATGGTGATCAGGCATTAAAATAATAGAAAAATTGTATAAAGAATAATCAATCCAAAAGCAATTAATTACTAAAACGGAAAAAGTTCTAATTAATTAAAAATCATGAGGTTTCATCGTTCATCCTAGATAAAATAAATTAGCCGGACATGATTTCGTCAATTATGACAATAATTGACTTCATCATGATCCGACGAAAGAAAAAGAAGAAGAAATAAATATAACCCGTGACTCTGGCTGAAGAATCTTCAATCCTGTGCATTGATCTTCGATTCTCTTCTTGTATCTTGTTCCCAAATTCGTCCCCCTTCTTCTGGCTATTATCTGCCTTATTTATAATGTTCTCCAACCCTCTAAGACGTGTGTTTAAGTTGTTGTTTTATCTTGGAGTTGTAGAGTTTTAATCCCATCAGAAAACTGCCAAAACTGGTGCCCGTTATGCTCTTCAAGTCTCTTTTCTTCTTTTTGTCAGATTGATACTTGAATTTAATTATTATTCTATAATGAACAAAAACAATACACAATTATACTGAAAACAAATAAGAGTACTCATAATTGTCCCTTTTTGTAAGTTCAAATAAGTACAAAATTGTACTTATCAAACAACTCGATACCATGTCTAGCTAGTATGTGCTACACAAGGTATATGATCTTTTGTTGCATGCAGACGTGTAAAATCTAGAATCAACGAGCAATTAATTAAAATGATACAATTAGTTAAGAACTAACTCGACAACAAGTGTGTGTGTATATGTGTATATATATACACACACGTTTTTAATATGTTGATAAGTGAAGTTAGTTTTGGAACCATCAACATTGTTGAAATTGTTGAGCCCCTTAGGCACGACGGAAGCAGCCAAGGCAAGGAGAGTGAATATCCTACGATTAAGGACTGCGTCTCCCATTGCTTAACTTCTAAATAAGTATTTCTAATGGTTGATTATTAATTATGAGTCTACATTAATCTTTGAAAATCAAAGACTTTATATTAACTTTCCCTTTTCCGACACACACATATTAATCTTGGAAATGTCGAGACCAAAATGCGAGATTATTGATGTTGATTAGGACAAGAAGAAATTTAATGGATTGTAAGTTGCGTAGAAATTGAGTTATGATCGTGTTGCATTTACTTCGCAGACTTGGTAAATTATTTTATAATAAGTTGTTGGAACATCTATTATCCTATTGTTTCTTTTATCAAATAATTAAGGTGCAGATCACGTGGGATTGTTTCCCATAACTAAAGTTAATTTAGTGTAAATATTGTTATCACATGCCAAATTTGGAGGTAATTGGAACAAAAAGGGAGAGTTTGAGCTTAATTGAAATTTGACGACTAACATTATGGCATAGAAGTGGTGGGAAGCATTAAGAGAGACATTGGAGGAAAGTCACAAGTTGCGGGAGTGAAATTTATCTTATGAAAAGTTTAAGAACTGATTTGCACACTTTTAGAACTTGAGGACAATCTCGGTTGACTTAGAGATTCGGAGACCAACGTAGAAGCATTTTAGAGTTGCATGATCAATGTTGAATACTTGGAGCGAAAAGGACCAAAACTGTACAAACAATTGGAGTATGTGTTGTGCGATTATAATCCCGCAAGTGGACGGATCGTTGACAAGTAATAAAGTGATAAATAGAGTGTCGAACCCACGAGGACCATATATTAATTTAACCTATTAATTTATAATTCTAATTCTAACAATAAAACGAAACACGGAATTAATTTTGATGTGTGATTCTAAACTAATTTAACTATTTTAATTAAATTGAAAATAACAATAAGTAACTTTAAAAAGGTAAGAACGAATTCAAGATCTACTAACTCTAGGATTTGCGAATCCACCAACACTTTCCTTAATCAAATATCCGTTTAACCGTTTTAGCTTATAATTACCATAGATTGAAAATCGGTGCTCCTAAATTAATCAAAAGCCTCTCTCGATAGTCAATCAATTCTATATGTTATGCAAACTTCATTATCTCTAATTAAGCTTCGAACATAAACACATGCATTAAAATCTCAGGAACACCTAAATAGATTTCATAAAGCATAATAGTAATCTCTATCTATTATTGGACCATATGTTATTCAATACCACGTGCTTAATCTATATTGAATCTCTCGACTTCAACATAAATCACAATATATTCTAATGGTGATCAGGCATTAAAATAATAGAAAAACTGCATAAAGAATAATCAATCCAAAAGCAATTAATTACTAAAACAGAAAAACTTCTAATTAATTAAAAATCATGAGATTTCATCGTTCATCCTAGATAAAGTAAATTTAGCCGGACATGATTTCGTCAATTATGACAATAATTGACTTCATCATGATCCGGCGAAAGAAAAAGAAGAAGAAATAATTACAACCCGTGACTCTGGATGAAGAATCTTCAATGCCGCGCCTTGATCTTCGATTCTCTTCTTGTATCTTGTTCCCAAAATTCGTCTCCCTTTGTTATGGCTATCATCTGCCTTTTATAATACTCTCCAAAGACTCCAAGACCTGTGTTTAAGTTGTTGAATCAATATGGACTTCGTAGAGTTCTAAATCCATCAGGAATCTGCCAACTGCTGCCGCGTATGCCCATGCGATCGCATGGTTTAGAACCTTGCGATCGCATGGTTCTATGGTTTGACATTCTGCTGCATTTTTTATTGTCTTGCGATCGCACCACATTTGTACTATGCGATCGCATAGTCTATTTGGTGCTGAAATTGAATTTCCCTCCTTAGTAATTGCACGTCAAGCCCCTGAAGTATCTTTTCTTAGCAGTTTGAGTCCTTTTTCTTCTATTTGCGCTCTTTTTCATCTTTTCGTCATATTGATACTTGAATTTGATTATTTCCTAAAATAATAAAAAAACAACATGCAATTAAACTGAAAACAACTAAGAGTACTAATAATCATCCCTTTTTGTGAGCCTAGATAAGTACGAAATAGTACTTATCAAATACCCCCAAACTTGAACTTTTATTCGTCCTCGAATAAACTAGCTAAAAACAATCATGCACTTAAAGAAATAAGTAATAACACAATTCACAATATAAATAGCTTTGCCGTTCTTGCTTCAGCTTTTGCAAAAAGAAAAACTTATAATTCATGACGAGTGTTCAGGTATTACTATTGCAAATGTGATTATACTCAAACCACACTTGATATGTGTGTGAGAACCGTTAATCTGATCAACTTAAATTCTATGGTGGTGATAGCCCAACCACTTGGTCAACTTTTCCTTTCCCTCTCGTAAGGTACACTTCTTCCAAAATGATGTTTTCTCTCAATTCCCGAGATTTTGGTTCAAAGGTAATACTTTGCTCATTATTTTCTTTTGCGAGGCTGGTTGAGAAAACTAATAATCGTGACAACCTAAGTATATGAAGATTCTCCAATTTATGAGCACTCTCGACCAGAAAGTTTCTACTAAATAAGTCAAACCCATTAGTTATCTAATTTTTTTTTTGACAGAAATAAAAAAATAAAAAAATTGGATTTAAATAAATAAATAATTTTTATTTTTATTTTTTTAATATAGATCTTATGTGCAAAACTCAATCCATTAAACTTTCTAAATGACTCATGTAACGAGCTTGAGGTCGATGACTCCTAGGTCTTTCGAACCTTAGGGCATCAGGTTTTGAGAAACCCCTACGGACCTTTTCACTCGAGTCAAATAGGCTACGAAAGGAGTTATAAGATATTAATAAAGTACAAAACTCAGTCCATTAAGCTTTCTAAATGACTCATGTAACGAGCTTGATGTCGATGACTCCCAGGTCTTTCGAACCTTAGGGCATCAGGTTTTGAGAAACCCCTACGGACCTTTTCACTCAAGTCAATTAGGCTACGAAAAGAGTTAAGCAAAAATAATAATAATTTTTGTTCCTTGCGTGCAATAAGTTCATGCGTGAGGATTAGATTCCTAACATTCGGTCATTATTTAGTTTCCTCTAACTGGTCTAAAGTGCTCCACACAAATTTTCAACATACATGGAACCAATCATAACCTAGATAGCCACTATCACAGTTTAATTACCACACTTTCTCACTATATTGGTTATTTGTTCGAGATACGGATGATTTTTAGGTTTAAACATGTATCCTATTATTTTCAACTTAAGTGCACCAACATAGCTAAAAATCATTTTAACTGACCGACACAACACAAAATCAAACATGGTCAAATAGTCTCACATTTAACCAATAGTAATAATTTGTTTACAAGCCATGGATTAAAGCTAAATAATTAAACAAAAAGTTGCATCATTAGCCGGCAAGACTATTCATATCATATAAATATGCATACAAATAAATATAAATATAATTTTTTATTTTTTTTATTTTTTTATTTTTATAAATTAACAATCAATATCAAGTATTATCATCAGACCAAATATTTTTTTACTACCCCCAAACTTGAAAGATACATTGTCCCCAATGTAAAAATAATTCAAAAGAGTATATAAAGATCAGAGACTACCCAGATGTGGATCGGATGGTGCTGAAGAAGAAGTATGGTATGAACAATTGGTGGAGAGATCTGTACAAGTTGGTTGACAAATCTTTGCTTGAATGTCATCTAGTCAGTCCTTAGGTTGTAACCCTAAAAAGAAAAGAAAAAGAATTTATTAACAGTAATAAAATAATTTTTTTTTTCAAAAACAGTGCGATCGCAAGGACAAAATGTCCTGCGATCGTGAAGAATAAAAAATCTGGGCAGAAAGCTTTCTGCCCAGGCCATGCGATCGCAGAGGGTTATACCATGTGATCGCATGGTACAAAATTTGCTGAAATCGAATTTTTTTTTTATAAATTTAAATTAAAGGAAAAATGTACTTATGCAAGATGACGATGATTGTAGCTTCAAAATCTAAGAATTAAAAACCTACTTTAAATGCTAGCTACCTAAAACGTGCAAATTGTCAATGGAAATCCTAAAATTGAAATAATACGAAATTTAAATAAAAGGGTAGAAAAATGGGTTGTCTCCCATTGAGCGCTTCTTTAAAGTTATTAGCTTGACTTTGTCGTGGTGATCGCTCAAGACACTTTGAATAAATCTTTGGAGGCCCTGCTCTTCTTGCTTTGATCAACTTCTGTACACTTTTTGTTTACCTTCCAGAGCTTGATCTTTCCTTTATCATACTGATATGATTTTGTTTTGCCGCCATGCTCGAATTCAACTAAGAAAATTTCAACCTCATCATCAGCTTTGATTACAGAAGACGGATGAAACTCCTCTTTCTGCACATATTCTTCTTCTCGAAGTGGTGCCTCCTGGTGTTGGGTAACAACTTTATCATCTAAACTCCCTCCCTTCTGGTCAATGACATCAATCTCGAAGCAGGAATCTGAAGAGCTTGGAAATTTAATTGCTTTGAACACATTGAATGTAATGTGTTCATCATTCACTTTCAGCATAAGTTCTCCTTTTGGAACATCAATTACTGCCCGACCAGTAGCCAAGAAAGGTCGACCCAAAATGAGTGGTATATCCCTGTCTTCACACATATCCAGAATAATAAAATCAGCAGGGAATATGAACTTGCCCACTTTCACCAATATGTCTTCAATGATTCCCCTAGGGCGTTTGATTGTTCTATCTGCAAGCTGGAGTGTTACTGTTGTCGGCCTTGCTTCTCCTAAACCGAGCTGCTTAAAAATAGAGTAAGGCATTAGATTTATACTAGCACCCAAATCACATAACGCTTTATCAGAAAATAAACTACCAATAGTGCAAGGAATATTAAAACTCCCTGGATCTTTTAATTTCGGTGGTAGCTTGTTTTGTAATATGGCACTGCATTCTTCTGTAAGCGCGACTGTTTCATGCTCCTCCAACTTTCTTTTATTTGCAAGAATGTCCTTCATGAATTTAGCATAGCTGGGCATTTGAGCTAAGGCATCGGCGAATGATATATTGATGTGCAGCTTTTTGAAAACATCTAGGAACTTCTTGAATTGCTGGTCTAGCTTATGTTTTTGCAACCTTTGAGGAAATGGAATTGGAGGGACGTAAGTCGGTGGTGGAATATAAGCTGGTGGAGAGTCCCGTTCTGGTGCAACTTCTGCATCTAATTTGTTTTCTCTCTCTTTGTCGGACACAGTTTCCTTTTCTACACCTGGCCTAGTCACATGAATCTCTGGTAACTGAACACCGCTCCTCGTGGTAATTGCATTTACTTGCTCCTTTGGATTGACTTTGGTATTGCTTGGCCATGTGCCTGGTTGTCTCTCAGTCAACAATTTAGCCAACTGCCCAATCTAATTTTCCATATTCTTGATAGCAACATCCTGTCTTTTCTGCATCTCCTTCAATTCAGTGACAGCTTCTTCCAATCCTCATTCTCTTTCTTGAGGTCTTCCCTGATTTGGTGGATTTTGGATATTTTGAGTGTTGCCATATGAGAAGTTTGGATGATTTCTCCATCCAAGATTGTAAGTCTGTGAGTACGGATTATTTTGCTGTCGCTGAAAATTTTGAGCATATGCAATTTGTTCAGGGGATGACATATCAACTTTGGTCAAAGGGCACTCTGATGATTGATGGTTTGCCCCGCATGTTACACAGATTGGTGGAGGCATCTGAACCATATTAGCTGAATGAGAATATTTCATTGATTCCATCTGCTTTGCCAATGCATCAATTTTTGCCAATAAAAGCGAATTGGTGCCCACTTCGTGTATCCCTGTTGCTTTCTTCTGCAATCCTCTTTCTGGCCACATAATAAACTGTTCACTCATGGTTTCAAATAGATCGTAAAGGTCACCGGCGGATCTATTTTGGATAGAGCCACCTGCTGCAGAATCTACTGAAGAACGACTGGTTGGAGCTAGTCCAGAGTAGAAATAATAATTCTGAGCTGCTAAGGGGAAACCATGACTTGGACACTTTCGGAGCAATTGTTTGAATCTTTCCCATGCCTCGTGAAAATTTTCCAACTCAGATTGTTGGAAATTGGAAATTTCATACTTAAGTCTGTTTACTCTGGCTGGAGGAAAATATTTCAATGTGAATTTTTGGATCAGATCTGTCCAAGTAGTAATGCTCCCAGGCGGTAGAGAATCTAGCCATTCTCTAGCTTTATCCTTCAATGTGTGCGAAAAGAGCATCATCTTCAGTGCTTTTTCATTAACACCGTGGTATTTGAAATTTCCACAGTATTCATCGAAGCGAGAAATATGGTAATGAGGATTTTCATCTGTCATCCCATAAAACGGCAGGTTGTTCGAAAATAAATTCATCACATCTGGCCTCAACTGGAAGTTGTCGTGTCCATAAGGCGGATAGACTATGCTGGACCGATTCTCAACAATCGGTGGCATCATATACTCACCCATAAGGATATCTCATTCATTAACTTCAACTGGTCGAGCTATTGGTGCTTGTATCAAATCTGCAGGTAGTTGATCATGTACTTGATGGTCTGCCATTGTGTCTTTTTTTTGTATTTTCTTTTCTCGTTTTTCACGTTGTCGTCGGTGAAAGCTTCGTTCAATTTCTGGATCTAAATCAAATAGATCAAGATCTTTTGTACGGGGCATGCACACTTAACACCTGAAAAATTAGAAAATATATACAATTCAGTAGTATCACGAAAAATTTAAAATACAAAAAATAAAAATAAAATAAAATAAATATAAATAATACTAAAAAGAATTGTTAAAAGCCAAATTATAAATTAACGTAGCAATTAATAAAACTAGTCCCCGGCAACGGCACCAAAAACTTATTGTGCGATTATAATCCCACAAGTGGACGGATCGTTGACAAGTAATAAAGTGATAAATAGAGTGTCGAACCCACGAGGACCAGATATTAATTTAACCTATTAATTTATAATTCTAATTCTAACAATAAAACGAAACACAGAATTAATTTTGATGTGTGATTCTAAACTAATTTAACTATTTTAATTAAATTGAAAATAACAATAAGTAACTTTAAAAAGGTAAGAACGAATTCAAGATCTACTAACTCTAGGATTTGCGAATCCACCAACACTTTCCTTAATCAAATATCCGTTTAACCGTTTTAGCTTATAATTACCATAGATTGAAAATCGGTGCTCCTAAATTAATCAAAAGCCTCTCTTGATGGTCAATCAATTCTATATGTTATGCGAACTTCATTATCTCTAATTAAGCTTCGAACATAAACACATGCATTAAAATCTCAGGAACACCTAAATAGATTTCATAAAGCATAATAGTAATCTCTATCTATTATTGGACCCTATGTTATTCAATACCACGTGCTTAATCTATATTGAATCTCTCGACTTCAACATAAATCACAATATATTCTAATGGTGATCAGGCATTAAAATAATAGAAAAACTGCATAAAGAATAATCAACCCAAAAGCAATTAATTACTAAAACGGAAAAATTTCTAATTAATTAAAAATCATGAGGTTTCATCGTTCATCCTAGAAAAAGTAAATTTAGCCGGACATGATTGCGTCAATTATGACAATAATTGACTTCATCATGATCCGGCGAAAGAAAAAGAAGAAGAAATAATTACAACCCGTGACTCTGGATGAAGAATCTTCAATCCCGCGCCTTGATCTTCGATTCTCTTCTTGTATCTTGTTCCCAAAATTCGTCTCCCTTTGTTATGGCTACCATCTGCCTTTTATAATACTCTCCAAAGACTCCAAGACTTGTGTTTAAGTTGTTGAATCAATATGGACTTCGTAGAGTTCTAAATCCATCAGGAATCTGCCAACTGCTGCCGCGTATGCCCATGCGATTGCATGGTTCTATGGTTTGACATTCTGATGAATTTTTTATTGTCTTGCGATCGCACCACATTTGTACTATGCGATCGCATAGTCTATTTGGTGCTGAAATTGAATTTCCCTTCTTAGTAATTGCACGTCAAGCCCCTGAAGTATCTTTTCTTAGCAGTTTGAGTCCTTTTTCTTCTATTTGCGCTCTTTTTCGTCTTTTCGTCAGATTGATACTTGAATTTTGATTATTTCCTAAAATAATAAGAAAACAACATGCAATTAAACTGAAAACAACTAAGAGTACTAATAATCATCCTTTTTTGTGAGCCTAGATAAGTACAAAATAGTACTTATCAGTATGGACCAAATTGCAAAAGTGTAAACTTGGCAGCTCAACCACTGTATGCCACGGTCAACCTGTAACAAAAAACAAATTTACAGGGATGGCCGCCATGCCACAGTTTGCAAATCGCAGCCCAATTGTTGTGCGTTTGATGCGGGTGTATTTTTGTGCTTTTCATTTACGCAAGTTTCAAGATGAAGTGGGCACTATATAAAGACTTATTGTAGGTCAAATTGTATCCCGATATAGAGAAGGACATAGAAGAGAATATATATTTTAGGGTGAGGGTTTGAAGACTTTGGATTGAAGAAGCCGGATTCTTGGTGCAAGATATTCAACTTTTTCTCGTTTTTTCGTTAAAATCGAGTGATGAATTCTTCTACTTTATTGTCTTCTTTTTCTTATATGATAAGTAGCTAAATTGTAAGTTGGGACATACAATGTAACCTACAATTAAACTATTAATTTGAACTCTCAAGTTTTGCGTACTTGATTGTTTTATATATTGATTTCACATATTTTCTTAATGTTTGAATTATTTGATCACTGATTCATGATATATGGGTTGTAACAAGTCGAGAAGTGAGTAAGAAATTTAGATCACATAGTAAAATTCAGCAATTGGATAAAATATAGAGATATGCTTTTACTATTGTTGGGGTCCTTAATTGATTTTCTTGGTGATTTAATGAGTTTAGTTAAAGCTTATTTAGATTTACATAGAGATATAGTGAGTTGATTTAATTAAATACAATTGGTTCGAACTCAAGAGAGGTTGATTTAATTAGTGAATTCAATTGAGTACAACTTTAGGATTAGAATTTGAGAGGCCAGAATAAACGTAATTACTAAAGTAAAATAGTGAGTTCGGACAATTTAACCATCATATTTGATTGTTTAATTACTTTTTGTTTTCTTAGTTAATCTTAGTTGAATTAAAACTTTTCCCTAAATTTTGTCTTTGTCAAATAAGAGGTAGTTTATTTAAATCAATATTCAGATAAAATAGTCTCCGTGAGATGATATTGTGGACTCATTAGGTTTACTTTACAATTTGTTTAATTGATATCGTATACTTGCGATTCTACAACAACAAATTTTTGGCACCATTGTCGGAACTATTTCTTTACATGATATTGGTTTAGATTATTTCTAGCGTTGGTTTGATTTTTGTTTATTCATTCTATAAAACATAAAAATGTGTTCGTTGTATGCTTCGTTCACAAGGCGGCAATCTCGAACCATTCGACTCTGAGATCGAACTTACTTTCATACGAAGATGAAAAAAAAAAAAACAAAAAACAAAACCAAAACAAAAACAACAAAATTTACAATGAATCACTATGGCGGATGAGCAAGCTAGAATGTCTTTGCACAAAACACTGCCAAGGTGGCTGCTGTAGAAGCCGCTCGATTAACTATCCAACAACATATAGTAGAAGTTGATGAAAGAGATTTGTCGGTTGCACATTTTTTTTACTCCAACAACACCTCTTGAGCGCTCAAGCATCGTATGCCCTGATTTTGGACGACATGATTTTCAACTGAAGGCATATCTAATCAATCTATTCATCAACAATCTTCAGTTTTGTGGGAAGGCACAATAAAATCCAAATGCCCATATTTCTAGATTTATACGGATGTGCCAACATTTTCAATTTCAAGGGGCAATGGATAATTCTATCAAACTCAGATTATTGACATACACATTGCGAGATGGCGCATTAGAATGGTTGGATTCTAAACCACGTGCTAGTATAACTACCTAGGATGATTTGTTAAAGAAGTTCTGGGATAAATATTTTTCACCAACTAAATTGGCCAAGATGAAGCTGGAAATTTCTCATTTTTAGCAACTTGAAGGAAGAGCTATCATGAGGCATGGCTCAGATGTAAAGATTTTACTCAGAAAGTGTCCTAATCACGAGATAAACAATGGTCAACATGTGCCATACTTCTATGTTGAACTCTCACCTCTTGCGAAGTCTCAGGTAGACTCCTCAGTAAATGGTCCCATTACTAATAAATCACTGAATCAATTATTGAAACTATTTGAATTGATTACAAAGACATACTCGATGTTCTCATTAGACTGTGTAGTCCCAAAGAAAGTAGCATGTATCTATGAGATATAAAATACATCAGCCACTAATATTGTACACATTGCGGCATTAATGTAACAGGTGGAAGGGTCTGTTTGGTACAGCTGTTGTGAATAGAGCTTTTGATAGTAGAGCTTTTAACTGTAGATCTTTTGTTAAAAAGCTGTTGACTGTTTGGATATGAATCCAAAAAGGCAAAAAGTAATGTGAATATAAAATTGAATGTTTGGTTGTATAATTATAAAAGTACTTTTGTTAAACTTTATATTTATTTGATTAAATAGTAATTAAATATTACATATCTCATATTATTTGTTTTAAAATAAATAAATTTTTTATATCCTATAATAACTATTAAAATTAATATATTAATTTAATTATAATAACACGATTATTTTATAATATTTGATTAAACAATAATTAATTATTGTATAGCTCATATTATTATTTTTAAAATAAATTATATATTTTTATATCCTATAATAACTATTAATATTTAATATATTAATTTAATTATAATAACACGATTATTTTAATATATTTGATTAATCAGTAATTAATTTTTTAAATCAAATATATTATGTATAATTTGTATTATATTATTTAAGACGCCAATATATATTTTTTACTTTATATAAATATATGAAGTGACAATTTGATATAAGTAATTAATATGGTAAATAAATTAATATATTTTTTTATGTATTAATGGTGGTTTTGTTAATTTTTAAGTTCATTAAATAAAGCTGTTTTTAGTCAAAAAGTGATTGTTAATTTTAACCAAACACCAACAAAAATAACTAAAAGCACTTTTACTCTTTAATAAGTGCTTTTAAATTTCAAAAAAGTCGTTCCAAACACATTAGAAGTATTGGTGAAAGCACAAGCACACATTGTAAATGCAATCCATATGAGCTTGTCTTGTGAAAACTATGGATTGAATTATTATACTGAAGATTGTATGTTGTTGGCCACTCTAGACGAACAAGTAAATTTTGGGCAGAATAATTCATGCCATTAGTATGATCCATTCTCGTAAACATACAACTAGGATGGAAGCAACACCCAAATTTCATGAAGTTTGCTAATCAGCATAACGGTAATTCTAATAACCTTCATTAGGAGAGAATGCCAAGTTTGGGAGAGATGTTTCAGCAATATATAGAGAAAACTGATAAGATACTTCACCAAAATAAGACAAATTATAAAATCAATAGACATCTATTATGATGTTAGAGACACAAATTGGCTAGATGGCCTTGCAATTTTCAGAAAGGAGTCGAGGTATTCTACTTGGTAACACCAAGACAAATCTACGAGAACAAGTAAATGCCATCACCACACTTAGTGGAGTTCAGCTACATAAGATACTTGAAAAAAGTTCAGTTGCTAAAGACAACAATGTACCTCCCACTGATTATGAGCAAGGGACAGCTACATAAGATACTTTAAAAAAGTTCAGTTGCTAAAGACAACAATGTACCGACCACTGATTATGAGCAAGGGAGAATGTCTGAATAGACACCAAAAGCAAGTCAAGAACATAATTTAGACATTTCACAAGTTAAGGAAATCGTTCCTGTCAAAGCATACATAATTCTACTACCATTTTCACAAATATTACAAAAACACAAGTTGGATAAGCAATATACGAAATTCTTTGGAGTCTTAAAGAAGTTTCACATAACCAGCTCCTTTGTCGAAGTATTGGCTCAGATGCGAGTATACTTAAAGTTCATGAAGGAGATGTTATCAAAGAAGAGAAAACTTGAAGATTTAGAGACAATGGCTTTAAATGAGAAGTGCAGTACTATCGTGTTGAATAAATTGCCTTCGAAGCTAAAAGATACAATGGGTTTCAAAATTCTTTGCACTATTAGTAAGTTTATAAACTTTAATGCATTATGTGATTTAGATGCAAGTGTTAACTTGATACCCATATCTATTTATATGAAATTAGGTTTAGAGAAGGCCAAAGCGATTACAATATCACTTCAACTAGCTTACAGATCAATCAAGCATCCTTGATGTGTGGTTGATGATGTGCTCATCAAAGTAGGCAATTCATAATCCCGATTCATTTTATCATTTTGGATATGGAAGAAGATCGAGATATGCCAGTGATTTTGGGTTGACCATTCCTAGAAACAAGTCGAGCCTGATCGATGTGGAGAAATGTGAGCTAGTCATGAGGGTACAAGATGAACAAACCAAGTTTTTTGTGTTCACCTTACTCAAGCAACCATCCAACCTTGAAGATTGTTTTAGGATTGACAATGTGGTGAACATAAGTTATGATGAAACATATAAACTGGACGTGAAGAGCTTAGACCAAAAACAAAGTTATAAAGTCTTGGTGGAGCAAAATTTGATAAAAAAGGGTAAACAAAAGTTTGGAGAGTGAAAGAAAAATTGTGCAACCAACACAAGGCATCCAAAGCCCAATTCGAGCCACCTTGAATGCTGGTTGCAACAAAGTCAAGCTAAAGACTTAAAATAAGTGCCTATTGGAAGGCAATCTAATTTTATATACTTTATATCTTTTATTTTTCAATTTTAGCGTCGAGTTAAGTTCTTACTTTTTAAACATTTATAGGATTTGTGAGCAATTTTAGTCTAGGTTATCATGGTCGTAATTTGTGCTCATCCTATATTGCTATCTATTGTTTGGTTTATACCTTGAAAGATCTCTAATGACACACCATACCGCCAAGAACAATGCCTACTAATTCTTGATGAGTACGTGAGTACTGAGTAGATGAGAACCAGGTTGCACATCTACTCTACGGAGAGTCTAGTAAACTCTTTTCTTATTGTTTCATTTGCTCACCTTGATGTCAATGTGTAATTTAAATTTGGAGGTATGGTCTGTGACTAGAACTGGCAAATAGGTCGGCTCGGCCCAGCCCGCCAGAACTGGGTCACACTTGAAACTAGTCCAGGCTAGCCCACCCCAATTTTTGTCTCGGCCCTAACTTTAATTTTTTTTTAACTAAAAAGATAAACAATATATCTTTTATGTTAAAATGTGTGTTATAAGTTAAAAACAAAATTTATAAAGTAAATTAATACATAACTCTTTATTCCTCTTGCCAATGAGAACTTAAGAGCACTGCCAAGAAGATATTCAACTATATAAAGTGCTCGATAATCCAACAAGCAACGAAACTACAACTAATTTAACACTGAAAAATCACAATTTTTATTTTTTATTTATTAATTTAAACTAATTTGTGATATTTTATACATTTTTTTCATTTGTGTGTATATATATTCGCATATGCACAAGCATAGCTCATACTACATATAAAATTTGGGTTGAAACTTGAATTAAATTAAATTTTAATTGAATCTAAGTGTATGTTTGGTGGAGTTTAAACGTAGTTTTTTAGTAGATTTTGAAAAAAATTGGTGAAATGTGTGGTTGAATAGTAGATAAAAGTTGTAGATTCCATGTAATATGTGGTTCAAAATGAGCTTGAAAAAAAGAGAGTTTATTTTAAACTCTACCAAACATGCTCTAAACAATTTGGTGTTGGGGCTTGGGATTATTGGACTAATATTTCAAAAACGAAAATTTAGGTTGGAGACTTGGGCTTAGGCCATTTTAGATTGGGATAATTTGGATTATGTATTGAGTCTATTGATAAAATGAGTGACTATTGTGAAGGAAGAAGGGAAAAAAATTTACAGGCCAGCCCGGCCCAAGCCCGACTAGCTAGCAAGGCCGGGCCAGCGTTTTAATAGCCTTAGCCAGGCCTGATAACCAGTTTATATGGGTTGGCCAATCAGACCGGGCCTATTTTGCCACCTCTATCTATGACTTATTTTTAGTTTATTGTTTGATTGTGACACGACTCGTCCTAAGCAATATTTATATACCCGAGACGTGACATGCGCCGATGGTGGATACCAACTAAGGGTTGGACCCACTATCAAGACTACTACAATTACAGCTCATTATTACTTATTTTTAAGGAAATTTTGGCATTATCCCTCATGTAATTTGAATTAGCCAACTTGAAATAAGATGCCACAATTTCCAACAAACTTATTCACAATTAAACGGGACCATTTGCCCTTCCAATACTCACAACAAAAAAACGTGGTAGAGACTAGCCGAATCATAAAACTTTTACTATTTAATTAACATAAATTGTACATATGGATACAAAATACATAGTGAGCCACCTATCTATTTACAAGTGATGCAAAATAATATTACAAAATGAACACGTGTCCCCCAAAATATAATGACTGCATGCTCTATGAAATGAGTCATACTAATTAACTCTGTCTTGTGGCTCTGACTTCGAACTCAAAAGCATTATCTCCAAGAGCTGCCAAGAAACTCAACCGCCACCTGATAAGAAAAATTATTGTTGGAAAATACATGAGTTGATAGGCTCAGTAAGTGGAGATTTTTGAAAAAAATTATATTATTTTCATTTATAGATATTATAAAAAACGAGCTCTCGTCACTTGACGATTCACAGTATAACATTTCTTAATAATAATAATAATAATAATAAAGATTGAGAGACATTCCCATAACATAAATGAGCCCAACGTCTAAACCAACATTTACATCATATTAATTTTAACAAGTAATATCAGCTCATAATCGTAGAATATTCATCAACTAAAATATGTATCATCACTTCATTATATCCTCATATCACAGTGTAATGAAAAATCTCATTAACATGTACCTTCTAATTATAATATGTTATATAGTCATGCATGTGTAAACTGTCCTCAAAGCTAGGTACCCCCATACACAGGCTCAAGGCCCCCTCAGTGTACAGAAGTAGGTCCCAAAATCCTCTAATAATACATCATATTACATGGTCAAGACCCCTTAGTAAACTATATTTACATGGCCAATTAGACCCCTCAGTGTAATATAGAACACGACCAAGACCCCTCAGTGCACTAGAATAGATAAAATCATAGGCACTTTTCTGGTGGATGTCAATATCACATATTTCTCACATTCTATTTTACAAGTAATCAATTTACAATCTTTATAATTTCACAAATAGTATACGAAATAACATTTAATTATAATCACGTAAAATGACAAATAAGTCTTTAAAATCATGTGTAACATAATAGTATAATTAATTGTCATTCTCTAGAAATATTTAATTTTTCCACTCACAGAGTTATCTATTGGAGACTAACTCGGCTGATAGATTGTCCCGTTATTTGAATCGCTCCCTAAGATAATAATAGGATTATCCAAATCAAAACTCACTTATAATTTTTTTTCTTGAAAAATCCAATAATAAGAGCTAGGAATTGAACTACTAATTCTTAACCCACTATAAACATACAATTAAACTAATTCTTAAAATCAAAGTTTCTTTTCTTACCTTGTATCATAGCCAAAGCAGGAAATTAATTTTCCAAACTTAAAGTTTCATCACTTCTTCAACCTTTCAATTTTTCTCTCTGATTTCAATATTTTTTAATATGAATTAAGGTGTGAGTAAGGAAGGAAAAAAAAAAAAGAGAGAGAACGGTTGCTGTTTCTTTTGCTGAAGATTATAAGTGAAAAAGGAAATGAAATGTTAAAATAAGAAATAAAATGGATTTGCTTTCCAAATACATCCACCGCCTGACACAATCTTATCCATATTTTTTTTGAAAGTTGGCATGACAAAATTGACCAAGAATTTTTTTGTTTGACCAGACTTTGCTGACTGGACTATTACAAACTCACATCCTTTAAAGAATTTCGTTCTCGAAATTCGATCAGCTAGGCATTGAAGAGATGTGGGTATTGATAACGTATTTGATCTTCGTTTTTCCATGTAACCTATTCCATTGCATGATTCTTCCATAAAACTTTAACCATTGCTATAGTTTTACTTTGTAGAACTTGTTCTTTTCTATCTAATATTTCAACTGGTTTTTCTTCATATATAAGATTTTTCTTCAACTCAACTGGTTGCGATTTCAACACATGAGATGGATCTGGAATATATTTATGGAGCATGGAAACATAAAACACATCATGAATTCTAGATAACTCAGTTGGCAAGGCTAAATGATAAGCAACTGGACCAATGCGCTCAATGATCTCATATGGGCTGATATATCTTGGACTCAATTTTCCCTTCCTGCCAAATCTGAGAACACCCTTCCATAGAGATAATCGAAGAAAAACTCTATCCCCAACTTCAAATTCAAGGTTTCTTCTACGTTTGTCTGCGTAGTTTTTCTGTCTGTCTTGAGCCGTCTTTAGTTTTTCTTTGATTAGTTTTACCTTGTCAGTAGTAATCTGAACAAGTTCAAGACCTAACAATTTTCTTTCACCAACCTCAACCCAACAAACTGGAGTTCTACAATTTTTACCATATTGTGCTTCAAAATGAGCCATTTCTATATTAGAATGATAACTGTTATTATATGCAAATTCCATTAGGGATAGATGAGTATCCCAATTCTCTTTAAAATGAAACACACAAGCCCGTAGATTGTCTTCTAAAGTCTGTATAGTCCTTTCTGATTGGCCTTCTGTTTGTGGGTGAAAAGCTGTACTAAAATATAGTTTAGTACCCATGGCTTCAGCAAACTAGGCCAAAATTTAGAAGTGAAATGCAAATCTCTGTCTGAAACAATGCATACTGGTGCTCCATATAAACTGATCACTTCATCCACATATATTTTTGCTAACTTATCTAATGAATAAGTAACTTTGATTGGCAAAAATCTGGCAGTTTTTGTCAATCTGTCTACTACGATCCATATACCACCATGATCACTCTGAGTACGAGGAAGCCCAAATAAGAAATCCATAGTGGTGTGTTCCTATTTCCACTCAGGGATAGGCAATGTTTGTAAAAGTCCAGCTGTTCTTTGATGATCTGGTTTCACTTGTTGGAAAATAAGACATTTGGATACAAACTCAGCTATTTCTCTTTTCATTCCATGCCACCAATAATGTTCCTGAAGTAAGCAATACATTTTGGTACTTTCCAGATGCATTGCATAGGCTGAACTATGTACATCTTCTAGAATTTCTTTTTTTAACTTTGAGTTGTCCAGAGCACATAGTCTACTTCCTATAACCAAAACTCCGTCATCTCGAATAGTATAATCTGCGTGTTTACCGTTACTAACTTCTTCTTTCAATTTACTCAATATCAGATCTTGAGTTTGAGCTTCTCTAACTCTGTCACTCAAAGTAGGTCTTACACGAAAATTAGCAAATAATGCTCCTAAACTAGTCACTGATAATTGAGCATTCCAAACTTTGAATTTATCGAACAATGAATAGCAAATTGCATTAGTCTGATTCGTAGAGGTAGATGTCTTTCTACTGAGAGCATCAGCAACTATATTAGCCTTCCCTGGATGATAATCGATTTTGTAGTCATAATCTTTTATTAGCTATAGCCATCTTCTCTGCCTCAAATTCAATTCTTTCTGATCAAAGATATACTTTAAGTTTTTATGGTTTGTAAAAATCTGACACCTCTCACCATACAGATAATGTCTCCAAATTTTCAAGGCTAAAACAACTTCGACTAGCTCTAGATCATGTGTAGGATAATTCAGCTCATGTTTCTTTAACTGTCTAGAGACATAGGCCACCTTTCCATTCTGCATCAAAACACAACCCAAACCTTGACGTGAAGCATCACTATAAATCACAAATTCTTCATCCGGAGATGGAAGAGTAAGCACTGGGGTAGTAACTAATCGATGTTTCAATTCTTGGAAACTCTTTTCACATTCTTCAGTCTACATAAATTTAATTTTCTTTCTAGTCAAATTGGTCAAAGGAAGAGCGATTTTGGAAAAGCTTTCAACAAAACAACGGTAGTACCCTGCTAAGCCAAGAAAACTACGTATTTCTGTCACATTAGTAGGTCTTGCTCCAGTTTTATGTGGGTCCACATAAATTCCCTCTCCTGATAAAACATGCCCTAAAATTATCACTTTGTCGAGCCAAAATTCACTTTTATTGAATTTAGCATATAATTGTCTATCTTGCAAGACCCGTAAAATGATTCTAAGATGCTCAGTGTGGTCATCTTGATTTCGAGAATATACCAATATATAAATAAATACAATCACAAATCTGTCGAGATACGGATGAAGCACTCTATTCATTAGATCCATGAATACTACTGGGGCATTGGCCAACCCAAACGGCATCACCAAAAACTCATAATGGCCATATCGCATTCTGAAAGTAGTTTTTGGTAATCTCCATCCCTGATTTTTAGTTGATGATAGCCTAAACGCAAATCGATCTTTGAAAATATTGTAGCACCCTGAAGCTGATCAAATAGATCATCAATGCGTGGTAAAGTATATTAATTACGGATTGTCACTTTATTCAATTGTCTATAGTCTATAAATAATCGCATGGTGCCGTCTTTCTTCTTCACAAAAAGAATTGGTGCTCTCGATAGAGATACACTAGGTCTGATAAAACCTTTGTCTACCAATTCCTGTAACTGAACTTTTAATCTTTCAATTTTGATGGAGCCATTCTATATGGTGCTTATGAAATAGGTGCAGTTCTCAAAATTAGGTCAATAGTAAACTCAAATTCCCTATCTGGAGGTAGACCCAACAATTCTTCTGGAAACATATAGGAAAGTCTTGGACAACTGGGATGTCTTCGAGTTTTATCTTACTAACAACTGTATCAATTACATGAGCTAAATACGCATAACAACCCTTTTTGAGTAATTTTCTAGCGTCAATAGCGGATATCACACGAGTTGGCAAGATTCTACGATGTCCACTGAATATAACTTCGTATTGTCCTGATCGTCTAAATACAACCTCTTTACGAAAACAATCAACCGAAGCACAATTTGTAGCTAAGAAGTCCATCCCCAAGATAACGTCAAAATCATGGATAGCAAGAGGTATTAAATTTTCCTTGAGTTCCTGATCATTCACCTTGATCCCACAATCTTGATATACATTCTTAGCTAAAAGAGATTCTCCTACAGGTGTTCCAACTTCCAAACAACTATCTAAAGGTTCTAGATTTTGATTCGCATATATGGCAAGTGCAATTGAAATAAAAGAGTGTGTAGATCCAGGATTAATTAAAATACGAGCATCGCTATCAAAAATGTATAACATACCTATAATTACATCTCGTGACTCTTCTGCTGCATGCTGTGTCATAGTAAAACTTTCGTCTGATTCTTTGAATGTCCTGTCTGGCCTTTTAGTTTTACCCTGCTACTACTTGCTATATTGGACCGAACTCCACTATTTGTGCCTGCTTTGTTAGTCAAATTATCTCATTGGATCTGACCGTATCTTGTATCATCCACACTTTGCTAGGGAAATATCCCTGGTGATATGCTACTCTCTGGTAATATAACTGGGCAATTTTTTCTTATGTGTCCAGCTTGGCCACACTAATAACATACACCAAACCCCTTGAACTTCAAACACTAGCTCAAATGAAATTTTTCACAGAACTTGCAATAAGGAAATTTAGTGCTGCTGGAACCCTCTCCATATCTCAGAGTGAATGGTCTCTGGAAGGAACTCAAAGTTGGAGAACGGTTACTCATTGGTTGCTGTACTGTACACTCGCTGAATTTAGAGCCCTGAATTCTTCGTGATCTGGGCTTGAACTGGCCTAAAGTAGAAACACCAGGTCGAAATCCTCTTTTATCTCTCTATCGTAGTATGTAGTTAGAAATTTATGTCCATATTTGACTCTCGCTAGCTTTGTATTTTATCTATTCTTTATCAGTTTGTCTATCTTACAAACTTTTCTACACTCTCAAAACTGATTCTACTAACTTACCAAATTCACTCCAACTTGCTTCGGTCACTGATAATCTAATCTCTTCTCTTAGCCCATCTTCAAAGCGTATGCACTTGTCAATTTCATTACCAACCAGGACTTGTGCATATTTCGAAAGCTCAATAAATTTCTTCCGATATTCAGCAACAGTTGAAGACCCCTGTACTTTCTTTAAGAACCTGTCCTGTTTAGTATCCTTACAAGAACGAAGGTAATAAGCATAATAAAAATTACGTATAAAATCTGCCCAAGCTATAATAGAAGGGTCTAGATATTTGTTCTGCACTAACTGCAACCAATCGTGTGCTCTATCTTCTAACAAAAAGTGGTGAGACATAATTTTCTATCATCGGGGCAACCCATCACATCAAAAACTCTCTCTATTTTAATCATTCAAGCCTCGGCAACTGCAGGATTAGCTGTTCCTCTAAAAACTTTAGCACATAACTTTGTTGCTCTCTCAATACTGAAATATCTATCTGTACTGTGCATAGCCGAAACAACTGTAATATCAATCATTTCAACATCAATTGGGTCATTTCAACCATATTTCCATGTCTTGGATGTTCAAGTGGTTGATGAACTGATTCCTCTATTATTTTAGCTTCTCCAAGATTATCCCTATCAGAAGCAATATGAGTCTCGGGCAAAATATCTTGGAGCCTGCGAGTTCTACCACCACGACGCATGACTCACCTACATGATATACATGATATGCTAGATGTCAGAATGCGCGTGTCATGCAAACAAGCCTATAAACTCTAAACCATGCTCTGATACCAATTTGACACGACCCATCCCAAGAAATATTTATATACCCGAAAAATGACGTGCGCCGATAGTGGATACCAACTAAAGGTTGGACCCACCATCAAGGCTACTATAATTACAGCTCATTATTACTTATTTATAAGAAAATTTCAGCATTATCTCCTCTTTAATTTGAATTAGCCAACCTAAAATAAGATGCCACAATTCCTAACAAACTTATTCACAATTAAACGGGACCATTTGTCCTTTCAATACTCACAACAAAATAACGCGGTAGAGACTAGTCGAATCATAAAACTTTTACTATTTAATTAACATAAATTGTACATACGGACACAAAATACATAGTGAGCCACCTATCTATTTACAAGTGATGCGAAATGATATTCAAAAATGAACACGTGTCCCTAAAATATAATGACTACATGCTCTATAAAATGAGTCATACTAATTAACTCTGTCATGTGGCTCTGACTTCGAACTCAAAAGCTTTACCTCTAAGAGCTGCATAGAAACTCAACCACTACCTGATAAGAAAAATCATTATTGGAAAATACATGAGTTGATACGTCCAGTGAGTAGAGATTTTAGAAAATAATTATATTCTTTTCATTTATAGATGTTATAAAAAACGAGCTCACGTCACTTAACAATTCACAGTATATCATTTCATAATAATAATAATAATAATAATAATAATAATAATAATAAAGATTGAGAGACATTATTATAACATAAATGAGCCCAACATCTAAACCAATATTTACATCATATTAATTTCAACAAGTAATATCAGCTCATAATCGTAGAATATTCATCAACTAAAATATGTATCATCATTTCATAATATCCTCATATCACAGTATAATAGAAAATCTCACCAACATGTACATTCTAATTAAAATATGTAATATAGTCATGCATGTGTAAACTGCCCTCAAAGCTAGGCACCCCCATATATAGGGGTGGGCTTGGGTCGGTTCGGGTCGAGTTGGGCCCCAACCCGACCCGAATCGACCAAAAATCGGTTTGGTGAAAGCCAAACCGAAACCACAAAAAAATTTGAAAAAAGGGGCCCGAAACCGACCCGAACCGACTTGGGTCGGTTCGGGTTTTCGGTTTGGGCCGGTTTGAAGAACAAAAATTTTTTTTATTTTATTTATTTTTAATAAACCGAGTCGGTTTCGGGTTGGGTAAACCCAACCCAAAACCGACCCAAACGGGCCCAAAAACCAACCCGAACCGACTCAGGTCGGTTCGGTTCGGTTCGGTTCGGGTCGGGTCGGGTCGGGTCGTCGGTTTCGCGGATTTTTTGCCCAGCCCTACCCATACACAGGCGTAAGGTCCCTTCAGTGTACAGAAGTGGGTCCCAAAATTTTCTAATAATACATCATAGTACACGGTCAAGACCCCTCAGTGAACCAGTGTACTAGAATAGATAAAATCATGGGCACTTTTTTGGTAGATGTCAATATCACATATTTCTCACATTCCATTTTATACGTAATCAATTTACAATCTTTATAATTTCACAAATACTATACGAAATAATGTTTAAATATAATCACGTAAAATGACAAATAAGTCCTTAAAATCACGCATAATATAATAGTATAATTAATCGACATTCTCTAGAAATATTTAATTTTTCTACTCACATAGTTATCTATTAGAGACTAACTAGGCTAATAGACTGTCCCGATATTTGAATCGCTCTCTAAGATAGCAATAGAATTATCGAAATCAAAACTCACTTATAATTCTCTTTCTTGAAAAATCTAATAATTAAAGCTGGGAATTGAATTACTAATTCTTAACCCACTATAAACACACAATTCAACCAATTCTTAAAATCAAAGTTTCTCTTCTTACTTCGTATCGTAGCCAAAGTAGGAAATTAATTCTCCCCAGCTTAAAGTTTCATCACTTTTTCTACCTTCCAATTTTTTTCTTTGATTTCAATTTTTTTTTAATATGAATTAAGGTGTGAGTAAGGAAGAGAAAAAAAAGAGAGGAAACGGTTGCTGTTTCTTTTGCTAAAGATGATAAGTGAAAAAGGAAATGAAATATTAAAATAAGAAATAAAATGGATTTGCTTTCCAAATACATCCATCGCCTGACACAATCTTATCCCTTTTTTTTTTGAAAGTTGGCATGACAAAATTGACCAATAATTTTTTTGTTTGACTAGACTTTGCTGACTGGACTATTATAGATTGTCTAGTCTGTGACTTAGTTTTATATTATATTTGATTGTTTGGGATGTTAATTTATTTTCTATTGAGTCTGTTAGGTTGTAGGATATTTGGAGTCGATCTTTAGTGCTTTCCCAATTTAGAAAAGAAACAATAAAATAAAAATAAAAATAATTTTTTTCTTGTTGCTTGTGTTTTTTTGTGTTAGTTGGATGGCCTTGTTGGCTAATAATGATAGTGATTTGGAACTTCTTTTGGTTCATGGATTGTGCTAGGTGATGATGCTTGTGTTTATTATGCTTATACATGTGAGATTTTGATAATTTTCAGAACAATAATCATGATGATATTATTTTTGGTTGGTTACACTGATAGAACATGTTGATAGAATTGTGGACCTAGATTGTTAAAGCAAATACCAAAAATTGAAGACTCAATCACTTAACAATATGAAAAGACGGTTTGGGGGAGGTTGAGACGGTGTTGGGAGCTATTTACATAGGTGTTGATTCCGTGCATCTTGAATATTTTTGTGGAGTGTTTTTTGGCTAACATGTAGAACCTAGGTATTGACTTTATGCTATGAGTCTGATCCCAACTATTCGCCCCATCAAAGGTATTGTACTAGTCATGGTAAAAGAGGAAAATCTTATATGTCGTCATAATTGAAAGCTACCGAATAAAAGATCCCAATGAGGACACCAAATAAATATTCCAAAGAAAAAAGATGCAAATTTAAAATGGGGATAAAAGTATGTGCATGAAATGGAAGACAATGTCAAGCTTGACTGAGTATTGGACACTAAATTTGGAGATCTAGATGTCTAGTGAGTTTGACTTGTCTAGTGGAAGCTTGAAAGTTTGGTCACTCAAATCTAGGAAAATTTTGCTTCCATTGATTACACCCAATCAAACTTGAGTGGGAAATGAATAAGTATTTTGAGAGCAACCTTAGAATTAACATCCCGGGTGAGAGATTGAATATCAAACTGGGAGTGTGCATCCCATTAGAGAGGAAAAAATGTCGATATATAACAAAGATAAAGCTTATAGCGATTGGATTGACTATACACACATCGGTCGAATATCCAATATGTAAAAATTGGTTTTGGTAACATTATTTAGAAGCCATTTATGAATTATTTGAGCAATTTCAAAAAATGAGACAAATATAGCAGGCTATCTAATGAATTGACTTTTATTTCTATTTGTTTATATGTTTGAGTAGATAATCTTGCTTGGGATGAACAATGAATTAAGTTTGGGGATGTTTGATAAGTATATTTTACACGCATATCAGAGTTCTACTTAATTTAGTGTAAATGTTGTCATCCCAGATAAAAATCCAAATTTGGAGGTAATTGGAGCAAAACTGGAGAGTTTAAGATTAATTGGAATTACACTGAAGCAATTGATGACTAACATACGACATGGGATTGATAGGAAGCACTAAGAAAGCCATTATAGGAAAATTACAAGTTTCGAGAGTGAAATCTAACATACAAAATGTTTGGGGACTAATTTGTAAACTTTTGGAACTTAAGGAGGACCAATCTTAGTTGACTTTGGAGATTTGGGGACCAGCATGGATGCCTTTGGACTTGGAGCAAAAAATTGTGGACTTATTTGGAAATATAATTTTTGTTCTTGATCTTTAAGCTAAAAATCTGCCGACTACATTGATGAAAGAACAAGACATGAAGCTTTATTACTTAACTTTTAAAGCCAACAAGTTTTTCACGACATTGAAGAATAAAGAAAAACAATTGGTGCTCAAAGAACGATTCCATAATTTGATTATTCTACTTGGTATGAAGTGAAGAACGGGGGTTCTTTATCGAAGTGGTAGTTACGACCAAGTACAATAGGGAAGTGGTAATAAAGTTAAGACCGGTGGATTTGATTCCACTTTATCAACAAGGTATGAAAGGGAAGTTGACCGAAGTTCTTTTATTATTTTGTTAATTTTCCGAAATTAGAAAAACTGGATACTATTTTATTTTTAATCAGTTTTTAGTGGATAGTTTTTACCCATGGCATGAGAGCTCGTGGATGTTTCCCTTCTAAATTTATCATGTTACATCATGTGTTCATGCCTAAGTTTAATTCATTAATTTCCGTACTTAACAAAGTGCTGTTAACGAACTCTACATGAACCTCCATGAATAAGTCAAAATTGTTTTGAGCTATAACGCATCAGTTGTAACTTCGTTTTGTCCATTGCTTGTTTAATTAAGATTAAAATTGGATTTAATTTAATTAATCTAGGTTTTACAACTTTTAATTGGTACAGAGAAGTGTCCACTTTTATAAATGTGATTCAGAAACCTAGATATGGATGGATCACCTTTAGACCACTGATTTTTGATAGAACTAATTATGTCTGTTGCAAAATAAAGATTCAAGTTTGTATCCAATCCCTTGATGAAAAATATTGGTACTCTATTATCTATGGTTATAAAACTCCCACTGTTGTTGAAAATGGTGTAGAAAGAAAGAAAATGGCAGAAGAGTTGTGGACAATTGATTATAATTATACTAATTGAAATTCCAAAGCTCTAAATGCCATATTCTCTTTTTTGGATTCTAATCAATTCTATTTGATCTCTACTTGTCAAGTTATTAAAGAAGCTTGGAACATCTTACATATTGCTCATGAGGGAACTATTGTCAAGTCATCCAAGCTTCAAATACTTACTCTAGAATTTGAATAACTAACCCTGAGAGATGATGAACAGTTCAATGACTTCTATGTAAAACTCAGTGACATCACCATTACAACTTATACCTTAGGAAAGAAATACTCGAAGAGAAAAATTGTAAAGAAAATTCTAAGATCCTTGCCTGATCGTTTCCTTTCCAAAATAATTGATATTGAAGAAAGCAAGAAAATTGAGAAAATGAAGGTTGAAGAATGGGTGGGATCATTGATGATATATGAACTACATCTACAAAGGAGAAAGAAAGAAAATGGATCTGGTATTGCCTTTAAAATTGAAAAAGATGAAGAAGAAGTTGATGGTGAGGAGAGTGAAACTAATGAAAACATGGCCATGCTCACCAAAAAATTTAAAAGATTCTTAAAAGGCAATCAGAAAGAAAAGAACTTGAATGCTCCACCCCAACAAAAGAAGAGATTTCTCAGCAAAACAAGGCAAAATCCTACTACGTCTATGAATAGATCTGAAAATTGAATTCAATGCCATGAGTGTGAGGGTTTTGGTCACATAGCCTCTTAATGTGCTTATACATTAAAGAAATATTGTATTAAGAAGGCGTGAATATTACTTGGAGTAAAGATGATGAAAAAGATTCAAACTCGAACGAGGATGACATAAATGATGATAATCAGGTAACTTATTTGACTGTGAACTTATAGTCTAGTATTGATTCTTTGCCCCTAAGAATTCTGCAACACAACAATAGACTTGCAACTAGAGTATAGGAAAAAGCTTCTCTTTGATAGCAGCCATAGGAGAGTTTTGCAGAAAGAATAGTCATCGAAGCCGTCAACGAAGTGAAATGCGAGAGCATGACAGATAAGACGCAAAACTTGGCTGTAGGTTCTGACTCCTTGAATACACCATCAGAAAGACCAAATCGTGTGTATTCTAATGGCATTGGCATGAAAAAAAATTAGAAGACGAACATGAGAATAATCTTTCTATTCATGTAATGATGGAATTTTTGGAAGATTATAAGGCAGCAGTTGATACTGAAAATAATAGTCTAACCAAACTCTTAAAGGAGAAGGATGATCAAATTGTGGACTTACTAGATGAAATAAAAAACTCAAAAGAAAGGGTCAAGCAACTAACAATTGGAGCCTCTCGCTTGAGTGAAATGCTAAGCTATTGAAGGACTTCAAACGTCAAAGAAGGCTTAGGATATGCTAGAAAAGCAAAAGAAAGAGTTTCAAATCAGATTAATTTTGTCAAAGAAACTTATACTACTATATTCTTATACAAAACTACTAACACTATAGTCAGAGCTGAGACTGACTCACCTATGCACGTTCTGACCAATGCCAAAACTATAATTCAGACTCTTTCATAAGTCAAACAACCAAGGTATCAAGTCCCAATGCAGAGAGGTAAATCAAAATACTTTGTAAAATGTTGCATCTGTGGTAATTTAGGACATGACTCCTTTCATTGTTTATCTAATAAGAACTCGATTAGTAGACAAATGAGTCATAACAACACTAGTCATAACAACACTAAAGTAAGATAAATTTGGGCTAGAAAAGTGATTTAAATTGTCATATGGTTTATGTTGCCTATAAAACTCTTGTTCCCAACTCATGATACTTTGATAGTGTTTGTTCTAGACATATGGCTGAAAATCGCTCTTTATTGTCTAATAAAAGAGCCATACAGCTGGTCTGGTTACTTTTGGTGATGGGGTTGAAGGTAAAATCGAAGGTGTAGGAACTATCTTGATTAATGGATTACCTCTTTTAAAAGTGGTACTGTTTGTTGTAGATTTAAAAGCTAATTTGATTAGTATAGGCCAATTGTGTGACAATAATCACTTAGGTATGTTCTTAAAAAATCTATGCAAAGTATTGAAATATGATAGTAATTGTATTCTACACGGTACTAGGTCTAGTGATAAATATTATATTCTTAATTCCAAAATTACTTGTCATGTTTCAAAGATTAGTTCTACAGAACTGTGGCATAAACGGTTGTGACATTTGAACAACATTGACCTATTGAGACTAACAAAATTAAATACAGTGGGAATAGTTCCTAGGCTCACTGGAAAGCCTGAAGGTGTATGTGGTTAATGCCAAAAAGGTAAGCAAACTAAAAGTACACACAAGCAAGGTCAGTTTCTTGCTACATCTCATGTATTAGAATTACTACACATGGATTTGATGGGACATATTCAGACTGAAAGTGTTGGTGCCAAAAAATATATCTATGTTTACGTGGATCACTTTTTCTTAGATATAATTAGGTAGATTTCTTAAGAGAAAATTTTGACGTGTTTGAAAGATTTAAAGTTTTACACCTAAAATTAACAACAAAGAAACATTTTGAGAGAATAAAAAATAATGAAGATTACAAGTGATCATGGAAAGAGTTTGAATATGGAAGTTTCTCTATATTATGTGAAATATGGAATATTTCATGAATTCCATGCTCCTAAAATCCCTGAACAAAATGAAGTTGTGAAAAGAAAAAATAGGTCTTTACTAGAGATGGCTAAAGTAATGCTAAATAGTAAGAAACTTCCTGTTAAATTGTGGGTTGAAGCCAATAGTACTACATGTTATATTTTGAATCATGTATCTTTGACAATAGGTACTACACAAACTCCCTATGAAATCTGGAAGGGAAGGAAACTGAATCTGAAGTATTTCCATACTTTTGGTAGCAAGTGATGTGTATTGAATAATCGGGAACACTTGGATAAATTACGATAGTTCTAAAATCTATATTAAATAAATTAAAAACAATTTTAATCTTAATTAAATGAGTAATGGACACAATGCAGTTAGAACTGACATATTGTATTGTAAAACAGTTTTGATGTGTACTGGCAGATCAATGCAGTGTTTGTTTACCTAATTTGTTTAGAGCAAAGTTTGAATAATTAAATAGGAACAAAAGTTATAATGTGGTAAACCTCGAAGGGAAATATTCACAGGCCTCCTGCCATGGTAAAAACAATCTACTAATAATCTTGATTAAAAATACAATAGTATCGGGTTTTTGTAATTTTGCAAAATTAACAAATTAACATTCAAAAGAATTTAGATCAACTCCCTTTTGATACTTCTCCTCTTGACTTGTTGATGAAGTCGAATCAAATCCACCGGTCTTGACTTTATCGCCACTTCCCTATTGTACTTGACTGCAAACATCACTTGAATTAAGAACCCATGTTCTTAACTTCACACAAAGTAGATTAATCAAGATATAAAATTGTTTCTTGAGCACCAACTTGTTTTTGATTCTTTAATGAGTTTGAAAAAAATCTTTTTGCTTTGAAACTAAAAATAATGAAGCTTGATGTATTGTTCTTTCAATGGAGTCGACCGATTTTAGCTTGAAGAACGAGAGCACAAAATATTTTTCAAAGCTTAATTCCTTATTAATTTGTACTCTTATAGGTAAAGTAATAATCAAATTAAGAATTATTTCTTACCTAAAAATTTGCAATGAGAATGGTAAGACAATTAGTAGGAAAGATACCAAAAGATATTCTAGATTTGTAGAAGGAAGGTATTTAGAAAACTCAAGATTATCTTTAAATATTTTCTTTCTAAGCAAATCCAAGAGAATAATAGAATATATTTTAACCTACAAGAGGATTGTTCACGATATTCACGTGATCAGATGATTTTATGTAAAGAAACAGAATAAAATCTACAGCCCACACATCTGAAATAAAATCTGCTTAACTCTACTTACCATCTCAACCAATTAGAACTAACAGCAATGCGACTAGTCAGAGCGTACACTCTAACCTCCTCTTTTGTCATTAAAAATTAGTAATATTACTTAAGTGAGTCAATATAAAAAGACAAAAAAAATATGACACCATGTTTTTTTTCAACAAATTCGATTCAAAAAGTGACGAGGCAGTATTTATTGGCTATTCAAAAAACAGTTGAGCTTACAAAATTTATAACATGCGAACTCAAACTATCATTGAATCTATCAATATAAAAATTGGACACTGATGATTTTTCATCTCATTCACTGGAACCTCAAATTCAGACCTTGGAAAAATAGGTTGATGGAAGTCAGAACAGTCAAGACAACTATGTGTTTGATTTAGACAATAATAGAGAGACTGAACTGCCATAATCAAGTTCTGATGTCTCTGCCCAAGCTTCTGAAGGTTCTAACGTACCTAATACAAATGATGAACATAAGACGAAAAGGCAACCTCTTTCCTAGATATAGAAGGCACATTCCTTGGACAATGTACTCTTTGATTCTGATGAAGGTATTGTGACTAGGATGAGGCTTAGTGCTAACCTGGAAAATGTTTGCTACACTTCACATATTGAACTCAAAAACATAAATAAAGCAATTGATGATGAAAATTGGGTACTATCCATGCATGAAGAGCTAACTCAATTTCAAAGAAATGAAGTGTAGAACTTTGTACCTTGGTCTAAGGACATAAATGTGATCGGGACAAAGTGGATCTTCAAATATAAATCTGATAAACATGGCAACATAGTTAGAAATAAGGCACGTTTGGTTCCACATGGATACACTCAAGTGGAAGGAGTGGATTTTGATTAAACATTCACCCTTGTAGCCCGACTTGAATCTGTTAGACTCCTACTATTTGTGGCATGTCAAATGAGGTTCAAGCTCTACCAAATAGATGTCAAAAGTGCCTTTCTGAACAAGATTCTGAATGAAGAAGTCTATGTTGAATAGCCTAAGGAATTTGTTGACTCTTGTTTTCCCTACCATATATTCAAACTCAAAAGGCCTTATAAGGACTAAAATAATCTCATCGTTGCTTAGTATGAACGACTGACCATGTTCTTATTAGAACAAGGATACAAGAAATGGAAAGCTAACAAAACTTTGTTCATCAAACATCTCAAATCTAGATTAATAGTTGTACAAATCTATGTTGATGATATTGTGTTTGGTTCTATCTCAGAAATATCTAGAGAGTTTGTTACACTTATGCAAAATGAATTTAAGAAGAGTATGGTTGGTGAACTAAACTTCTTTTTAGGTTTCTGGTCAAACAGGTTAAATCAAAGATTTTTATCTCGCATGCAAAGTATGCTAAAAATCTGGTAAAAACTCATAGTCAAAACTCCTATGGCCACGTCATTGAAAATCTCTAAAGATGACTAGAGAAAGGAGGTTGATTCTAGTTTGTACAAGAGCACGATAGGCAGCTGATGTGCATGACTACAAGCCGTCCTGACCTACCATTCAGTGTAGGATTTTGTGCGCGTTATCAAGCAAACTAAAAGAATCTCATTTTGCAGCTGTAAAACGAATTATTCGATATATTGCATTCAGCGTGGGAGTTTTTACTTATGATTTTGTTTTACGGTACACTAATTATACTAACTCTCATCTTGCTGGATGCACTGATGCTGACTGGGCAGGAAACATGGATGATAGGAAAAGTACGTATGAGGATATTTCTACATTGGTAACAACCTTATTGCATGGTTAAGTAAGAAATAAAACTCTATATTCTTATCTACAACAGAAGTTGAGTGTATTGCTACTGGTAGTTGTTGTACTTAGTTACTTTAAATGAAACAAATATTTAGTGACTATAGTATTGATCAGGATTATGTTACTATATTTTGTTATAACACTAGTGCTATTATTATTTCTAAAAATCTTGTTCAGCATTCTTGGTCCAAACATATTGGCATTAGACATTACTTTATTAGAGACTTTATCGAAAGAAAAATATTAACTTTGAAACATATTCAGACTGAGTATCAGTTGGCAGATTTTTCCACCAAGGGCTTAGAGTCTATTAGATTTGAGACTACAAAAAGACGTGGGCATTTGTTTGATATATTAAAAAGTTCTTGTGTACTTAGTAAAAGTAGCATTTTTTGTTTATTTTTTGTGTGAATTCATCATGTGTGCTTGTATTTGTTTTACATTTACTTTTATTAAAAAAGGGAGAGGGGGTTCTTACAGATAGCATATGGAATAAATATATGATTGGTATATGAATATTAGAATTAACTTGGATTAACCAATACATATGTTATGCTCATCACTCTTATGGTAAAATATGCTTAGATAAGTAAAATTCGAGGACATCTTGACTAGTTTGATTGTGCCTTACTACTAACTGAGTTGGTGTCTTTAATGTGGTTTGTACTTTGTTGTAGACTTATAGTTAGTATCATATCTCTTGGCACTTTAATATGTTGTTGTGTTAACAGACAAATTTATTAGAGGAGAGGGCTACCACTATATGTGTATGCAGTCGTCCTATATAATGAACATATATCATGTACAAAAGGGCTACCCCTATGGCTATGTGAAAGTCAACTCCATGAACTCAAAAATTCAGTGTTTTGACTAATAAGAAAAATTAAAAAAGGGGGTCAACACTTTGAGTTTTCAATAGAATAATTGCTAATGTATTCATGTCTGGTACGCACATATTTTATTATTTAAAGAGATATTTTTAGATGATAACTGGTGTGAAATACATATATGTACTTTTCTAGACAAGATTCAATGTAGTTTATTGAGACGGGTTATGATTGACTGATCTAGTATGTTCTATCACACACTCATATCATAATCTGACAAAATATTTGAATCTAATTAAGCGCATACATCAAATTGTAAGATTCTTGTTTATATCATTATTCTTGGACTGATTGTATATTTTATGAAGTGTGAAATTTTCCCCTAAAATAAAAAAAAAAATCTTTCTATATTATTTTTCATTCATTTTACGTGATTGAATTGTGTGAGCTTTTTGTAGAATTTCTAGTCAATAGTCTAAAGCTGGCAGTAAAATCAGTAACCACTGAAGTAAAGAATATGTACTCTTGTCTGATTGTCAAATAATCCAATTAATTTAAAATTCCATTTTCAAAATTCAATAAATTAACCAGTTGAAATTCAAATTTTAAAAATCTTATTATGGGTAGTTTTTGTCCTTAACTATCAATCATCCAGTTTTAGTGGCAACTGCCATTAACATGTCCAGAAATAATGATTACCTCTTGTGCAATTTTCTCTCTAGGCGGCGAAAAAGGAGAGTTATCTCCTCATAGCTTTACCACCCACAAAACCACCCGACCCACCACCTTCTCTACCGGAAAACAACACCATTGACGGCGGAAACACATCCCCAACAACATCTACTACAGAAATCAGACATATAGCAGCAGATTTGGGACAAAATAAATCTGTTTTGCATTGGAAAACGCGAGGCACGCATCCCAATGCACTCAATTCGACATCTTATGATCAGAATTTGGACATGGGACCATCACCAATGATCTCAGAAGCCCCGAAAACCCCCAGAATGGTGTCCCCAACGTCCAATTTGACCGGAATCAATACCTTGGAAAACGTGCAGCAGATTTCAATTCGCAATCCTGTGGGCCCCACTAAGCTACACGCGCCTGACCCATAGTTAGGTAATGTTATGCCGACCACTCGACCAAAATTTCAGCCTGATCGGACACCGGACGCGCCCGTGGGACCCAATTTTCATACCAAACAGTCACTCGGAAAACAGGCCATATCTCCGTCTGTGGACCTCCAAATTGAAAACGCGCCACATGCCCAGAATCAATATGAAATTCCACACCTTCCTATAAAAAATAATCGAATTCCAACAAGGTTGGTTCTGGGGCCCCGCACGGGGGGGCCCGCACGGGTGGCGCGTGGCGGCGCCAAAAAAACAACTTGTTTGGCCAGTTAATCCACACCCAGATCCATCATCAGTTTTCCCACAGGAGGACCAGTCTACACTTAATCAAGGTAGACAGACATATGCTTCAGCTGTTTCTGGTCGTCCTACACTTTCACAAGCAGAGCGGAATGAAAGGAAATCTTTTTCTGCTATTTTAGCTGCTTCACAGGCTTCAGTTATTCACTCTATTACGCATAGGCCACCTGGGCTACATCGAGGTGAGCCGTCATTTATTTTGACTGTGGAGGAAGAGGCAGCGTTTTCTGAGCCATTCAAGTTTACACTTGTTGGCAAATTCTCACATCGAAAGCCTACTATGGCAAAGGTGCGTGATTGCTTTCTGAAATTTGGATTATGTGGTGATTATAGGCTTGGCTTGATACATAGCAAGCATGTATTGATTCACTTGACGCATGAAAATGATTATAGTAGATTGTTTTTGCGTTCTTTATATTATATTGATGGGTGTCCTATGCGAGTCCTTAAATGGACATGTGACTTTGGACCTGATTGTGAAACCCCAATTGCTCCTGTTTGGTTGTCCTTCCCTTTATTACCTGTGCATATGCGATCCAAGGGTGTGATTTTTGCTTTGGCTAAGATTGTGGGTATACCTTTGCGTATTGATGAGGCTACTGCGGATTTGTTGAGACCTAGTGAGGCTAGGGTCTGTGTGGAGGTTAACTTAGAACATAAGTTACCTGAGCGGATCTGGATTGATAGGGGTGATGGTCGGAGTTTTTGGCAGACTGTGGTTTATGAGAAACCACCGTTATTTTGTTCTAAGTGTCGACATATGGGTCACTCTCTTGGTCAGTGTCGAGCAGGTGGCACACCTTTTGCTCCTTATCCCCCAGTTGCTCCATCGGGCCACCCCCCTCCTAGTACTAGTTTGCCTCCTCCACTTACTCAAACTGTTTCTACTCCTCCTGTTACTAGCACCGTTACTGAGATTACTGACAGGTCCAGAAAAGCTAAGGGTAAGGAAGTAGTTGTTGATCAGCCTCAACAGTGGGCCCCAGTACGATCGAGAGCACAGCATAGACGAGGTGTTGATATCTCCACATCTGCGGGCCCCGCCACTTCTCTTGCAGGCCATAGCAGAGGTTCTCGCTTTGGTGTTCTTGCAGACCCCACACTTGATATAGTGCAGTGTTCTACAGTTGTTAGTTCTACTACTCTTATTTCCACCATTTCTCAGACACAGCAAACTGTGGGCCCAGACTCGCGACATGTGGGTCCCACTATTGATTTCTCGCATAGTATTCATATGGGCCCCTCTTTGGAGGCTCCTTTACCTGCTGGACCCAGCCATCTCTCGACGGCCCCATCATACATTTCATCACTACTTCCTACTCCGATTCTCTTAGTTAGTCAGAGTCTGGATGTTTCTCGGCCAGTGGACCCCGCCATATCACATGTGGGCCCCACCATTGATCTTTTACAGACATCAGCTTTTGCCTATGATTACTCATTGCATGATAGGCTATTGACTATTGCGGGCCCTACCGGCAGCCTCCCTCTCGCGGTGGACCACTATGCTGAGTCACGCTCAGTTATTGATCCTGTCTATGGTTCCTCATTGCATGATAGACCGGCTATCTCTGTGGGCCCCACCAGTACTTTGGCTCATTCAGAATTCTTTGACCCTTTGCTTGACCATATGCTTGCTGCACCACGTGCTGGGGTATGTTTGGATGACACAATTGATTCTAATCCTGATACTAGCCCTCTCCTGGATTGCCGAGATAATGTCGAGGCTTCTTTTCTATCTATTTCATCAGCAGTTCCCTCAGATACATCTTGTTCTGTTCAGATGGGTACACACCAACAGGGTCACTTTCGTAGGAGTTCACATGGTGATTTGACTGGTTTGGATGAGCGACAGGGGGCCGATGGTTTCTTTTCAGTCTTGAGTGGGGTCCCACATAGAGTTATTGCTCCTCTGCCTTCTAGACCGATCACTCGGAGTATGTCAGGTACTCATGGTTCCCTCTCTCAGTCTTTGTGATGTCAGTCCTCATATGGAATGTTAGGGGGGTGCGTGCTTCTAAGACTCGCAAGAGACTTAGGAAGCTTGTTCAGTTACATCGTATTTTTTTCCTCGCTCTTTTGGAGCCTTTTCTGTTTGAGGATAGCTTTGACTTTGTTCGTCGTTCTGTTGGGTTTGATATCGGTGTCCAGAACCAGTCGAGTAAGATTTGGTATTTTTGGAATGTGGAGACGACTGTGTCTGTGATTGTTGATCATCCCCAGTTTCTTCATCTAATGATCGAGGATCCGAGATTGGCTAGACCTATCTTTTTATCGCCTGTGTATGCTTCATGTTCTGTTGTAGGACGCAGGGATTTATTTGAGGGACTTCACCAGGTTTCCCAGACTGTGGATGGCCCTTGGCTTGTTGGTGGTGACTTCAATGTCATTGCTCATGATGGTGAGCGGACGGGAGTCAGTACTCATGATAGAGGGAAGACTGATTTTTGTGATATGATGATGGAGTGTGGATTGACTGATGCTGGATTTTCTGGTAGTCCTTATACTTGGCATAATAGGAGGGTGTGGAAGAGACTTGACAGGGTTTTGATGAGTCATGAGGCTGCATCCTTCTTTCGACAGTTTACAGTGAGGCATCTCAATCGGTCTACGTCTGATCATTAGCCTTTGTTAATGAGTTGGGTTGAGGCTGAGGATGGGGGTGGGCCTAGGCCTTTTCGGTTTCTCAATGTTTGGTCCCGTCATCATGACTTTTTATCCTTTGTCTCTCAAAAGTGGTCATACCCGACTCAGTTTACAGGGATGGCTGTTCTTTGGGAGAAGTGCTTTAGGATGAAGCAGGGACTTCGTTGGTGGAGTAGAAATGTGTTTGGGGATATATTTCAGAGAATTAGAGATGCTGAGAGCAGGGTGGATGAGGCTGAGATGAAATATTATTTGGATCCATCACCTGCACATAGAGAACACTTACATCAGGCTCAGGCCCTACTGAACCGTGCTTTGTCTATTGAGGAAGGCTTCTGGAAACAGAAGGCTGGGACTCGTTGGATGTGCGAGGGAGAGCACAACACGAGGTATTTTCATTCAGTGGTGCAGGGGCACCGCATGCGGGCCTGTATACATTCTATTAGATCTCAAACAGGAGAGACTTTGTCTGCACACGAGGAGATTCAGGGTTCAGCTGTTTCCTTTTTCCAGGACCTCCTTTCTGCTCCCGCCCAGGCAACTGACCAAATTTTACCAGATATTATCCCCTCTTTGGTTACTCAGGAGGATAATCAGGAGCTGAACCGACTTCCATCAGTGGCTGAGGTTAGAGATGTAGTGTTCAGTATTGATGCAGATAGTGTGGCGGGTCCAGATGGGTTCACCTTTCATTTTTTTCAGCAGTGTTGGGAAATTGTCAAGGATGATGTTTTTCGTGCAGTTTTGGACTTCTTTGATGGTGGGTATCTGCCTAGGGGATTCTCTGCTACTTCTATAATCTTGCTTCCCAAGCGAGACAACGCTTGTCGATGGACAGAGTATAGACTGATTAGTCTTTGCACGGTGTTCAACAAGATTGTCACCAAGCTCCTGAACTCTCGCTTAAGTGTTGTTTTGCCTCGTATCATCTCTCCACAGCAGAGTGGCTTTATTCAGGGGAGGCTGATTGGTGATAATGTCTTGTTGGCACAGGAGATGCTCCATACATTGGATACCCAGGCCCGTGGGGGCAATGTCATCCTTAAGCTAGATATGGCTAAGGCATATGACAGGTTAGACTGGGACTTCTTGATGACTGTGATGGAGAGATTTGGATTCGATTGGATGTGGAGGGATAGGATCAGGCGTTGTATTTCTGAGTGCCATTTTTCTGTCTTGGTGAATGGCAGGCCTTGTGGTTTCTTTCCTTCCTCTCGTGGGCTCAGACAGGGGGATCCCATATCTCCTTCGTTGTTTATCATTGCAGCAGATTACTTCTCTCAGGGTCTCACTCAAGTTTTCCAGCAGTATCCATCGATGGCATATATTCATAGAAGTGACACTCTTGTCTCACATCTTTGTTTTGCTGATGATATGATCATATTTGCCAATGGCCAAAGATAGTCAGTATAGAGAGTATTGCATTGTTTGGAGCACTATGAGAGGGTCTCTGGCCAGTTGGTGAATAGAGACAAGAGTGGTCTTATTGTGCCTAAGAGGGCACCTCCTTCTAGGATTCAGATACTTGAGCACATTACTGGCTTTCGACGTCAGCAGCAGCCTATCACATACTTGGGCATACCCTTGTTTAAGGGGGCCCGAAAGACCTTCTTATATGATGGTCTATTTCAGAAGGTCAAGAGCAAGATCTCTGGATGGGCCTTTAGGCTGCTATCTCCTGGTGGCAGGATTACTTTACTGAGGTCTGTCCTTTCTTCCTTACCTCTCTATCTTCTTCAGATTATGCAGCCTCCCAAGACAGTGTTGAAGAAGTTAGAGAGTACATTTGCTAGATTCTTGTGGGATTCTAAAGATCAGGCTCACCGTATGCATTGGAAGAGATGGAAGGATATTTGCCTTCCTACTAATGAGGGTGGTTTGGGCTTCAGAAGATTAGAGGACGTGGTCCATGCTTTCTCTTTGAAGCTCTGGTGGTTATTCAGATCACAGCAGTCGCTTTGGGCTTAGTTTTTACTGGGCAAGTATTGCAGGGGCACCCACCCCCTTCTGGCACCCATACCACATTCTGCTTCTGCAGTTTGGAGGAGGCTAAAGGGGGTGGGACTCACAGCGGAGCCCCACATCGCGTGGCAGTTGGGTCAGGGGAGTATATTCTTTTGGCACGACTGTTGGATGGGTGACATGACTTTAGCTCAAATGTTTCCTCATAGGGAGCATACCTCCGTCCAGGTAGTTGAGTTTTTTGATGATACTGGATGGGATATCGATAGACTCTTGTTGGTCCTTCCACATGATATAGCAATCCAGGTTGGAAGTCTACCGCTTTGTCCCGATGTTCTTGATAGACCTATGTGGAAAGACACTCCAGATGGTAGGTTTTCTACCAAGTCGGCATGGCAGCTTGTTCGCACTGGGAGTACTCTTCAGGCCTTTTGTCGCATGATTTGGAGCCCGATCATCCCGCAGACTATCTCTTTTTTTTGTTGGAGATATTGGCAGGGTTTGGTGCCAGTGGATGTGATTATTCAGAGGAGGATTCGGGCCCACATGGCATCAAGGTGTCAGTGCTGTTCAGAGATTGAGACCATCCAGCATGTCTTTATTGATAGCCATGTGGCTCACCAGGTATGGCAGCACTTCTCAGCTATTTTTCGCATTCCCCTCAGGGTTGGAGAGATGCTACAGCATAGATTTCAGACTTGGAGATTCTCAGGCCAGTTTGTCAGGAGTGGCCATATTCGCACTATCATCCCTTTGCTGGTCTTTTGGTACATTTGGACAGCTAGGAATGATGCGAAGCATCGTAGGATTGGCATGGAGCCCAATCGTATCATCTGGCGGGTCTATCACGCTATTTCTTTACTACATATGGGAAGACTCTTTCGATTTGTGCATTGGCCTGGGGACCTTGATCTTGCCCCACATTTTGGTTTTACTCTTACTTCTCCTACCCCCAGCCCCCCTACTTTGGTTTATTGGCGTGCCCCATTGGCTGGATCTACCAAGATCAATACTGATGGATGCGTCAGGGATGGATTTACGAGTGGCGGGGGTGTTATCAGAGATCACACTGGGCGTTGTATCAGGGCCTTCTCTACTGGCTACGGAGACATACTTATTTTGGAGGCAGAGTTGAGAGCCATTTTACAGGGCATTGAGCTTGCCCGACGGATGGGTCTTGTGGACTTATGGATTGAGACTGACTCTACACTCGCTGTTCATTGCATTTCACGTGGTGGGGGGCCGTGGGTGATTCAGTCAATACTCAGACGCATCTGACATCTTCTTTCATTCGATCGAGACACAATTTCCCATATTTTTCGAGAGGAAAACCAGGTCGCTGACTCTTTATCTTCTGAGGGCTGGGACCAACGACATTATTAGGAGTATGGATCTTTAGACTTGCCACGTCGTTCGCGTGGACTACTTCAGACTGACAGATATGGCCTTCCATCAGTTAGAGGTCTTTAGTTTTTTGTTAGTTTGGTTTTCATTTGCTTTTGCTTTTGCTTTTCAGAATTATGCACCGGAAGTAGTATCTCTTTATTTGCTGTAGTTTGAGGAATTTTTTTTTTTCATTCGTTGTATGCTTGGAGGTCAGGTTCATATCACCCTCCTGTGTACTACCATTTTTATATAAATACAGTGGTAGGGGCATCCAAACCCCCACCAGCTTGTCCTGGTAGAGGCCTAAAAACCATACTGGACTGTGCTGGTGCTTCGAATAAAAAAAAAAAAAATCTGTACCTAGGGTTTGTCTCTCCTCATTCATTTCTTTTGTTTCACTTCAGAAATTTTTAAAAAAAATAAAAAAATATCATCCATTTTTCACTTGATTTCGAAGTTTTGCCAAGTTTCATTTTAGATTCAATAATGTCAAAGACTAAGATGAAAAATTCAATGAAAATTCCTAGTGCAAAGTTACTGCATCTTCAGTGGGTATGACTGAAACTGAAAAAGGGACAAAGATGTCGCCAGTGAAGAATCTCCAGCGAAGTGCAAGAACACTGGAGCAGTCTAGTTCAGACCCAGACTTCTCCAATTGTTGCTACGTCTCCTGTTGATGTATCTTCTAATATTGTATCATACGAGTAGCCAGTCAGTTAAACAAAGTTTCGTTCCCTTAAAAAAATAGGAGACACAGTCAGTTACCTAAGCAAAAAAGTCTTTGGAAGTACTCAAGAGTCTAATGGAGGTAATGAGTCAGAACCAGTGGGATTTGATGAAGAGAGAGATACAAACTATGGGACTAGTGAGAGTGGATATGAGGATGAACACATTGGAGATGAGGGGTCAAAACCTCCTGCCCTTGAAGGTGAGGATGTTGAAGGCATGGATGAGCCCTCTCACTAGAAGTCTAGTTTTGAATTTGAAGTCAATTCTGAGTAGTCATCATAATGAACTCCTACCCTTCCACAACCGAGAAGAGCCATGAGGGTTGAAAAGAAAAAAAGGCAAAGTTGGAGAAGGTGCTAAAGAGTCCTAGCAGGCTCTCCACAGCCTCTGGATGTGCATACAGATTACTACCTATACCCAATTCAAACCCACAGATGTTCAAGTTTGAAACTTTGACAATATGTAGGCACTCTATTAACCCTCTAAATTACTTCTTTCTAACTGAAATTTCTGATAGCATTTTTCTAACATTCATCTCCTATTGTAAGTTCATTGTTCAATTTAAAGTGGCTATCCATGAGTTTGTCTTTTTTGACTGGGATGGGGTTGTTGGTTTCCATAAACTGAATAATTCGTTGGGTTTCTCTATTAAGTTTAATGAAACTCTTATCAAGGAATTCATGGCCAATGTGCCCAAAAATATGGAAAAAGCTGGAAATGAGTTTAGGTGACAAGTATATGTCATAGGGAGACACATTGTTTTTAGTCCAAACTCTCTTAGGGATTGGCTAGCAATGGATGAGGTAACTTTCGCCAATGATGAAGAACTAACTAAAGACAGTATATTGTTGGAAATGACTAGCTTTGCTTGGCTAGAAGCTATTGAACTCACTACATCTAGACTTCTGCCAAAATACAAAATCCTACACCCAATCTTGATCAACAATATTGACTGTTTGATACACCGGTCTGACATTTTTGGAGATATGTAAGTTATATGTATAAATCGGGGATGCAGTTGAAGGTTGATTAGGCTAAAATGATTTTTGATAGAATAGTTTATGAGGGGCCGAGAAGAGCCAAGCAGTACCACATCCAGCTCTCATTCATCATTTCCTTGCACACCTAGGAGTGCCTCCAATGGATTCAGAAAAGTTCTCAGATGATCTATCCACCTTAAGTATGCATGAGTTTACCAATCTAGAAGGTACTCAAACTCCCACTCCTAGGGTACCTAAGCACGTTTTGACCTCTCTATACAAGTCTGGCCATCTGGACGCTCTAGAAAATCAGCTGAGACTGGTTAGAATTCAAGTAGTACATATTTTTACTCTGACCAAAAGTTTTTGTAATGAATTTGATTTCATGCGTAGGGTTCTGGGAAAAAAATTTATGGTGGAGATGAGGCATCTGGGGTTGTGGAAGCAACATACCCATGCTGAGGTAGAGGGTCCTTGAAAATTCCCACATTTTTATTGGGGTTAATTGAATATCTGGGAGATGAACGTATCATCTCTGAATTACGTATTATTACATCAGAATTCACAACATGCCCTCCCTCTTTTGCTTTGGCTGGTTGGTTATTACAAAAAAGAAGGAGTAATGTGGTGTGTGTGTGTGTGTGTGATGCTTGGCAGTGTTTTTGATCTATTATTTTTATGGTATATGACTAAGTAGGAGTAATGATGTTTTATATATTGGTTGTGTGATGATATTGTTCACATTCTTGATTAGCACACCACGAATGTCATTAAAAACCCGAGTGTTAGTTTTGTAATTAAGCAACGATAAAGGAGAAGATTGTTGAAAAAATACGAGTGTATCATATTTTAACAATTATTTTAATTTGGCTTACTTAAATTATATTGTTGATTTTTAATGTTAAAAAAGGAGGTAAGCGTGAACATTCTGACTGGACACGATGTTGTCAATTTTGACTGACTGATATGGTAAGCAGAAGCTTTTTCCAAATTTGTGGTCTGTGATTTTTATTCTATTTTCTTACATGATATAATCTGATCTCGTTAATAATAGTAACAGCCCGTGTATACATTTTCTTATTTGTTTAGATTTGTTTAGAAAGAAAATATTTAGGGATAATCTTGACTTTCTTAAATACTTTTCATCTACAAATCTTGAAAATCTTTTTATATCTTTATTCATATTCTTACTACTCTTATTGCAGATTTTTAGGTAAAAGATAATTACTTTAATGATCTTTACTTTATAGTTACAAATCAATAAGGAATTAAGCTTTAAAAATACAGTTTGTGTTTTTGACCTTTAAGCTAAAAACATGTTGACTCCATTGATGAAAAAACGAGACATGAAGTTTTATTGGCCAACGAGTTCTTCAAGAAATTGAAGAATAAAGAAAAATAATTGGTGATCAAGGAACGATATCATATTTTGATTAATCTATTTGGCGTGAAGTTAAGAACCGGGGTTCTTCATCCAAATGGTGGTTGCGGCCAAGCAAGACCGATATGTTTGATTCGACTTCATCAATAAGTCAAAAGAAGAAGTATCAAAGAAAAGTTGAACGAAGTTCTTTTGATTGATATTTTGTTAATTTTGCGAAATTACAAAAAATCGGATACTATTGTATTTTTAATCGAGATTTTTAGTGGATTGTTTTTACTCATGACATGGAGGGCTGTGGGTGTTTTCTTCGGGGTTTACCATGTTACATCTTGTATTTGTGTCTAAGTTTAATTCATTAATTTTCACTCTTAACAAACATTTGTTAACGATCACGGCCTCAACCTGTGTGTACGAGTCATAATTGTTTTTAACTATAACGCGCAAGCTCTGACTTCATTCTTTCTACTACTTATTAAATAAAATTAAAATTGGATTAATTTAATTAATTTATATTTTGGAACTTTCAGTAATTAAAGAATGAAAAGAGAGAATCACATTTTTCATCAACATGAAAGTTGAACTGGGGAGGTGCTAATATCTCAGAGCATTAACAAATTACTTGTGTTTTTGTATCTGTTATTAAGCAAAAGTTCTGAACATAAGACATTTTCATATTTTAAATTAAGAGATAAATAGTTAAACCTTATCTTAATCCAATTAACACAGCTACCAAAAATGCGTATATATAAAAGTAAATATTGTTGGATGATATAAGCAATTATTATCTTATCATATATATATATATATATATATATATATATATATATTAAAATGAGGTAAGTTTTATTTTTATTGACAAGGAGATACATTCAATTAATGAAGGAATTGTTGATGGAATCTTGGAATATTCATTTGATGCATGATAAGTGCATTTTGTGCACTTATTAGGACCTTTAAACTAAGCTTTTATTCCGTATTTTTATTAAATTATTACTTAATTTTGTGTTTTAATCTTCATATTTCAGTTTTGAACTTGTTTAATAGCAATTGGAGAAGAATGGATGAAAAGAGTAATAAATTAGAAGATATTTCGAAACAATGAGGGTCTAATTAAACTCAATTGAAAGTTGAAGGACCAGATTGGACATTGTTGAAAGTTGAAGGACCAGATTGGACATTGTTGAAAGTTGAAAGATCAAATTAGAGATTATAGAAAGTTGAAGGACTAAAGAAGATAGAATTCAAAGTTAGAGGACAAAACGCGCAGAAGCACAACATTCAAGCTGGGCGATCGCCCAAGTTAATGCTGGGCGAGCGCCCAGCGGTAGGATTCACAAACAGGGAGCAAAACAGCATACCTGGGCGATCGCCCAGTGTTAAATTTTGGCTGCGTTTTTTATTTCCTTTTTCAGTTCGACTCCAAATAGGTAACTTTTGGCCCACGATTTTTAGGTCTTTTTGGCATCTTTTGGGGGCATCATTAGGGTAGTATATATATGAGTTATTAACTCATAATAGGTATGGAGTTTTGGGGAAGAGAACATTAGAAGAAACACAAAACGGAAGACCAAGATTCATCTCTCCAAGAACGAAGATCAAGATCAAGATTTCTTCGTTTTCGGGTTATGAATTCCATAGTTTCTTCTTCCCTTTCTTCTCTTATTAATAGTATGTTAGGCTAGTTTATTTTGTACTAGGATTACGATAAAGCTTGTAATCTAAATTCTTCCATCTTGAGACTTGGTTTTTGACAATTTATTTCATTATAGTTTTGAATAATTAATTTTGATTTATATGAATCTACAATTATATGCGCAATAATTGTATGATTGTTGTGGTGTGTTTTACTGTCGAAAGATCGAAAGTATACTAGACGCTATTTTAATTATCTTAAAGTCCGATAGGAGATAGAAATATACCGCTATGCTTTAGGTGATCTTTAATCATCTACAAAAATTTAATGCTTTCATTTGTATTTGCATTCGTCATAGAGATATAGTCGAGTCATACATATGAATATGTTTAATTTTATTCGAGAGAAACTGTTAAACAATCTAGGGATTTTGATCTTCATAACTGATGTATTTTGTCAAAACCAAGAATTAAGATAGAGGGATTAACAATTATAAGTAGATTCGGGATCCTAGTACTCTTCTTTTTCAATTTTAAAAGAAATCTTCATTAATCTAATTTTTAGTTATTTGATTTATAATTAGTTTATTGTTTTTAGTTCAAATTCTAATTAGTTCTTAAACACCAAACTTCAAAAGTTCAATAGATTCGGTTAAGGTCATTGTAATTAAATTGAATTATCTAAATCTTCGTGGGAACGATACTTGGACTCACAATCCACTTTATTACTTGAGCGATCCATGCACTTGCGAAATTATTTAAGATACAAAATCGTTGACAAGTTTTGGCGCCGTTGCCGGGGATTTAGTTTTAGTTCTTTTCAATTATTTTGACACTAATTCAAACTTATTTAATTGCTTTAATTGTTATTGTTATTGTTATTATTATTATTATTATTATTATTATTATTATTATTATTATTATTATTTAGTTATTTCAGTGTCTTCTTTGTTTCTTTTCAGGCCATTACATGCGAAGTGTGAGACACGGGTTTCTAATTCCAATTGATCCAGAGATTGAGCGCACTTTTCATCGTAGGCAGAGAGAGACAAGAACGACACACCAAAAAGACAAAAAACAGCAAGGTAAAATGAACAACAACGAAATTGCTCAGGCGAGACAGGAGATTGATGAAGACAATATGCTAGTGGAAGACTTTTTGACTCCACAGATTATCCAGAACCAATCTAGCATTGTCTACCCACCTTTTGGGCAGCCGAACTTTCAGTTGAAGACTAACGTCATTCATCTATTCCAGAATGGTCATCAATTCTATGGCAGGACCAATGAAAATCCACATACACACGTTTCAAGATTCTTGGAAATGTGTCAACACTTCAAATATCACAGAATCTCAGACGACGCCATCCAGCTACGTTTGTTCCCACATACTCTTAGGGACAAAGCTCTTGAGTGGCTGGACTCACTACCAATTGATAGCATAACCACCTGGAATGATCTAGCTCAAAAGTTCTGCACAAAATTCTTTCCACCAGCAAAGGTTTCGAAGCTGAAGCATGACATTTCAATATTTCAACAGTCAGAAACAAAACCCTTTGATAAAGCGTGGAACAGATTCAAAAACATGCTAAGGAAGTGTCCTCATCATGGCATTGGCAAGGACCAACAAATTCAGTACTTTTATGCAGGTCTACTCCCTTCATGTAAAAGTATGATCGACTCTTCCTCTAACGGCTCCTTATCTACCAAAATCGTTGTTGAAGCTCTAGAGTTGTTTGAAAGAGTAGCTACCACCACTGCTATGTGGGCATCAGATAGAGTCATACACAAGAAACTTGCAGGAGTACATGAAATAGACACTGTCTCGACGTTATCTACAAAAATAGACTCTTTGGCACACAAAGTGGAGAATATGTCACAATCAGCATATGTGATGCAAACAAAGAAATCAACATGTGAAGAGTGTGGGGCAAATCACAGCACATCAGAATGTCCTATTCTCTCACAGCAACCAGAGCAAGTTGAATATGTTCAAGGTGGTTAATGCCCACAAAATAATCCATTCGCTGACAAAATAATCGCTGACAAATTTTTGGCTAATCACACACTCACTAAAGGTCGAGCATTGGATAAGTGAAAAGTCTTTGTGTTGTTTGATCTCTTTCTAAATGTGTTGCTGTAATTTTCAAACTTGAGGCATATGGTAAGAAATTTGACATTAAGTCACTTCCTGACAATTCTTTTAGCTTAGTTTAAAGTTTTAGTTTATTTTTATTTTTGTTTGAAGACGAACAAATGTTTAGTTTGGGGGTGTTTGATAAGTGCATTTTGTGCACTTACTAGGACCTTTAAACTAAGCTTTTATTCCATCTTTTTATTGAATTATTACTTAATTTTGTGTTTTAATCTTCATATTTCAGTTTTGGACCTGTTTAATAGCAATTGGAGAAGAATGGATGAAAAGAGCAATAAATTAGAAGATATTTCGAAACAATGAGGGTCTAATTGAACTCAATTGAAAGTTGAAGGACCAGATTGGACATTGTTGAAAGTTGAAGGACCAAATTAGAGATTATAGAAAGTTGAAGGACTAAAGAAGACAGAATCCAAAGTTGGAGAACAAAACGCAAAAGCACAACATTCAAGCTGGGTGATTGCCCAGATTAATGCTGGGCGGTAGGATTCACAAACAAGGAGCAAAACAGCATACCTGGGCGATCGCCCAGGAAAGCACTGGGCGATCGCCCAGTGTTAAATTTTGGCTGCGTTTTTTCTTTTTCAGTTCGACTCCAATTAGGTAACTTTTGGCCCACGATTTTTAGGTAATTTTGGCATCTTTTGGGACACCATTAGAGTAGTATATATATGAGTTATTAACTTATAATAGGTATGGAGTTTTGGAGAAGAGAACATTAGAAGAAACACAAAACGAAAGACCAAGATTCATCTCTCCAAGAACGAAGATCAAGATCAAGATTTCTTCTCGCTCAAGATTTCTTCGTTTCCGGGTTATGAATTCCATAGTTTCTTCTTCCCTTTCTTCTCTTATTAATAGTATGTTAGGCTAGTTTATTTTGTGCTAGGATTACGATGAAGCTTGTAATCTAAATTCTTCCATCTTGAGACTTGGTTTTTGACAATTTATTTCATTATAGTTTTGAATAATTAATTTTGATTTATATGAATCTACAATTATATGCGCAATAATTGTATGATTGTTGTGGTGTGTTTTACTGTCGAAAGATCGAAAGGATGCTAGACGCGATTTTAATTATCTTAAAGTCCGATAGGGGATGGAAATATAACACTATGCTTTAGGTGATTTTTAATCATCCACAAAAATTTAATGCTTTCATTTGTATTCGCATTCGTCATAGAGATATAGTCGAGTCATGCATATGAATAGGTTTAATTTTATTCGAGAGAAACTGTTAAACAATCTAGGGATATTGATCTTCATAACTGATGTATTTTGTCAAAACCAAGAATTAAGATAGAGGGATTAACAATTATAAGTAGATTCGGGATCCTAGTTACTCTTCTTTCTCAATTTTTAAAGAAATCTTCATTAATCTAATTTTTAGTTATTTGATTTATAATTAGTTTATTGTTTTTAGTTCAAATTCTAATTAGTTCTTAAAAACCAAACTTCAAAAGTTCAATAGATTCGGTTAAGGTCATTGTAATTGAATTGAATTATCTAAATCTTCGTGGGAACGATACTTGGACTCACAATCCACTTTATTACTTGAGCGATTCGTGCACTTGCTGAATTATTTAAGATACAAAATCGCTGACAGTGCACAGATAAAATCAAATAAGGATATAATTTCAATGTTACTGACTTATTGATTCCTAGTTAGAACATAGAGGAAACGCAATGAAAGTAGTTTCCAAAGGAAAATTTTGGTCCATATTTATTGTAGAGTTTTATAGATGAGATCTTTAATACTCAAAATATTTCACATAACCAATTATTGGGCAAAGGACAATTAAATATGGTAAACCTAAATTATACATGATGGATCCTTTTCCAACTGGTTTAGCTTTACTTGATGGATCCTTTGCCAACTGGTTTCGCTTTAAACAGAGTTATGTAGAAGTTACGGTGTTTTTACTGTAGTGTGACAGGTGAGTAGATTGTGTTGTCCATGTGGATTGACCGTTTTTTTAAGTATAATTTGACCACGAAGATTTAAGCAATGAACTTTATTCTTATTCCTTAAATTTATGGAATTGATAAAGAGTGAACTTATTTAACCTATTTAAAAAGGGATTCTCCATTTACGGTCGACTAGAGATGGCAAAAATTTTCGATTCGTTCCTAACCCGATGGATACCGGATCTGAGTACTTGATTAAAATACTTGATCCGCGGGTCGACGGGGTAGATCGGGGAAAATATTAGTGATTCGCCATGGATCTCGGGGCAGATCGGATCGTGGTTGCCCTGATCTGACCTGTCCCGTATTTAAAAAAAAGATTCAATTGTAAAAAGATCAAAGATTTGGGACTGGGACTGAAAATGCAATTTCAAATTTCCTAAACCTAATGTTATTCTGCTATTCTCTTCCCAGTTCCTCTTCCCGTTTTCACTTTACAAACCAAATTGAAGATTTGAAATTTCCAGATCCTGCTTCACCGTTCTGCCTCACCGCCTGCTTCGCCTGCTTGAAGAAGTAACCAGTGGGTCGGTTCTCTCCCGAGTCTCATTAGTGGGTTGTAACCACAGACTTTTTTGATTAAAAAAGAAAGGATACGTCTGGGGACCCCTTTTCTTTGTTTCTATTCCCTTGGATATCAAAGGATTTGGCCTTTGATGGAAGATTCCTAGTTCTGAGTAGGGAAAGTATAATAGAGAAGATCTGAAGATGTTATAATTTTGGCATTTGTTATAATTACTATTTCACATGTGAATATTGGCTGGGCGTGTGTGACTGGCAGTATGCTGTGAACCTATTTTGGGCAAGCAAAAAATAGATAATCATTAATTAATTGTATGGATCTCCGAAATTAGGAATGACAATTGGAAGGAAAAAAATAATAATAAAATAAACGGATCAGTATACAGATCAGGGATCTGATTCGCCCCGATCGGTATCCGATTCGCCCCGAAAAATGGCGGATCAATTCACAAATTTGGATCTCCTACAATTCTTGCAGGACAGATATGGATCAGGCCGATCCGCCCCGTTGCATCACTACTGTCGACAATATGCCCCTTTTTGTTTTGACTATATGAAATCCACACATTAACACCTAAGATTTCATAACAAGTAGATACTTCCACAGGAGCATAATCGATTTCCTGATTAATACATTACGAGATGTGCCATTGGATGTATGTTGGCGCAAGTAGGCACTTGATCACCACTTCATCTACTTTGAAAGCCACAACACTTATCTTTTTGACTTGACTTGGTACTTCCATTCATGGCTCCAACTACTACATTAACGATAATAGGGTCTCTTTTTTTTAGAGATACGTGCACTAGCCAGCACTCTAGCTATCAGGCTGTTTACTATAGAGCACGTGTCCTAATTTTTGGCTTAATTCTTCTTGTGATGATCGATTCAACCTCAGATAAAAAAGATATACCTTGGTTATTTTCATCTACCAAGGCATACGATCTACTATACTTCTTTTCTTTGGGTCCTCTAAAATAGAAGAGATCCACTTTTTGTGGGATATTGCTTTCCAATTGTGAAAACCCTTTTAAAACCCGGCTTGGCTGGATTGGTTACATGTGCCGTCTACTCTGCGGTTGGTGTATCGTTGAAATCACAGATTCCGATGCAATTAACTCAATTGAAAGAACCCTCTGGCGACATGGTTATAATCCGACTATGCTAAGCTTTGCTAATAAAGTTTAAAAATTATATGGCAATATTATTATACATTAATTATTAATAACTTGTGTAATGTAGTCCATATTTATCAATAATGTCTTAACAATTTCCTAAAATAAGAAATTGGTACAGCCATAATTATCATTTATTTCATAGCTTCAACTTTTTGTGTAATGGGCTACATTTCTCTTCTCTTCTTCTTTTTCTTGTGGTTGGACTCGACCTACTCCTTGTATGGGCTTGTTATTGTTGGCCCCTCTGTTTTCTTCATCACGGGCCTATACATTATCTTGGGCTTCTTTTGTTAAAAAATCTGGCCCTTATGTAGTCCTTGTGGCTTAGTTGCTTGGGCTTTCAATCCTTTTAATTGGTATTTTATGGTACTAGGCTATCAAACCTTGCTCACGTAAATCACTACAATAATATATGAATCTTATTTTTTTCACTGTTCAATTTTTCATTCAACACAACGTAGTTTTAGGTGAATGACAATTTTTTCACGTCTTTTCTCTCCACCAACTCCCGTTTCTCCAAAACCTCCCTAGTTCCAGATCTACAAATTCACGAGGCTCAGAAATAGGCTCGAAATTTCATCAAATTTTTGTGGTGTTTACCTAATCGCTATGTAAGGCTCGAAAATTCTTTACATTTTTACTTTTAATTTGCTTCTTTCATTTTTTCATTATTTCTCTGTGTTTTTTGTTACTCTACAAAAATGTATCTATATGTATGTGGGTGTATGTATATGTATATTTGTATATTGTAGCATTCAGAAATGGCTGCTACAATATACAGATATACATACATATATATATATATAAACACACCCACATATATATAGATACATTTTTTTACACCCGCATACATAAGGAGACTGGAGAATCAATGGCTAGAGATTGGAGAATCAATGTATTTCTTTGTGTTTTTTTCCTTTCATGTCTTCTTCTTTCCATTTTAACAACGATGTTGTTGTTTTTCCAAAGTGTCTTCCAACTATATTTTTATATTTATTATTTGCAGATTATACATTTAGAAATTTCACAAAGAAATGACCTAAAGTAAGATCTAGTTTTGTAGGTTGGTTTTCCCGACATTTATTGTCAGAAAAATCGATAAATTTTATGTCGGTTTTCTCGACATTTAAGTTGGGAAAAATGACATTTATTTATTTCAGTTTTTTGGATGTGGTGATTTGGCCATGGGGTGGGGTGGGTTTTTGGAGAAGATGAAGTTATTTTGTACTTTTTAAAAGTTATGAGACTTCATTTGTAATTTTTTTTATTCTTTATTGTTTTTAGCTTTTTTTTTCTATTTTTCTTTATATAAAGAGAAGGACAAATCCGTCAAAATCTATCCATGGAGACATGATTTGCAACAAAATGGAAAGATTTAAAATGTTTGATGCTATAAAAGTTGGTTGATGGTTGATTAATAACAAACTGCAAAGGTTGGGACAAAAAGTACAAATTTTCCTATAAATAAACATAATATCCATGGGAGAAAGAGACATGAACACCGACCAACTTGCTGCTGTTGAAATTTCTTTTGAAATATTGACAAAGTTACACCACATTTTTCTTTATTGAAAATATACGTGCGGGACTTAAGAATGATTTAGTTTTTAATTTCATTTGGACAATTGCGAAATCAAAATTCAAGTTATCATGCTAATAATGTCTTATGAACTAGAGAGAATAATAAAAGAGAATAGAGATAAATTATGTCCTTCATTATAATGATGGACCTATATAGTCTCAAAGACTTGTAGAGTAAATAAGACATATCTAAATATAGTTATCAATAATTTTTCATAATTTTAAAACAAAAAAGAAGTAATTATTTATAAAAAATAAGCAAGAAATACTCATTCCTTATTTTTAGGGATATTATTGTTATTTAGGTTTCATTATTAAGGGCATTCTAGTCTTGTTATTGATCATGGTTATTGTTAGTTTTAAACCTAGGTGACAAACAACCTAGAATGGGGGTTGAGTATGTCGTTATTGAAATTAAGTGAAAGCTCTAAACATTTTTAAAAAAAAAAACTTTGAGCCCATAAAGGAAGGTTCACTTTAATGTTTTGATATTGGTAAAAATTTGTTGAACATCAGATTGTTACAATGAACGTTTTGCACAGTTCGAGACAGATCACAAATATGACGATTAAAGCAATTATACCAGTATATATAACGTGGTGAACCCCTAAGAAAAAAATCTATGGGTCCCCATGCCACGGGTAAATAAATCCACTATTTTAGAACATGTTACATATGTCTCAGTTTTTTTGAAATTGTTAGTTTTAAACCTGACAAACAACCTAGAAGAGGGTTGAATATGTTATTATTGAAATTAAGCAGAAGCTGTAAATAATTTTTCTTAAAAAGAAACTGTTAACTCGAATGTTCGCTTTAATATTCTGGTGTTGGTGGAAATTTGTTGAACGTCAGAACATTACAGTAAATTTTTGCACAGTTTGAGACAGATAAGAGAAACCGTGATTAAAGCAATAAATAATATTAGATATAGCGTGGTAAACCCCTAAGAAAAAATCCACGGGCCCCCATACCATGGATAAATAAATACAATATTTTAGAATGGGTTACACATGTCTCAGCTTTTTGAAATTACAATATTAGACCTAATCTAAAACTGCACAAGCAATTTACAAAAAGGAAAACACGGATAACAAAAACAGTAAAGCTCCCATGTTTTAGATCTTCTTAACTAGTTCAGGAATGCAGTCAAGTTCTTCTGTCTTGATCTTGGTCCATTCCACGAGTGTCCTTGGATTGTCTCTACAAATTGAAATAAGGACTTTGTCCTTATGTTGCAGCCAAAGTATCGTTCTCTCTCCCAGTGGATTTCTACATTGCTCAATTTTTTATAGTCTTTTACACTAATGGAGTTTTGATCAAATTATGACTTTTGAATATTTCTTTGGAATGCACAACTAACGGATTATTTTCTCATAGATGCTTGAGTATTTTTGGTTTCAAACTCTACTAGGTTCTTGGTTCATCACCTGTCTTATTTATACGTAAAAGTAATTAACATAAATTCAATGACTTAGTATCTATCTTATTCAGCGATAAAGTAGACTATGTCTTTAAGTTTAAATACAAGTTTTATCATAAAAAAAGGATGAGTAATATCACAAAAATTAATCGGGCAAATAATTAATTAAGTCGTTCAGTTAAATACTTTCATTTAAGTAGATAAGAATTCTGGTAGAGGTAATATTTCAATATGCATACAACTTTGTCTGCTTAGAAACTCAGTTCATATAAAATGCTCAATATGCATTTAACACAATCACCTATTTATTAGATACAAAACAAGAGGTTTAAAACCACTAAGTTTTCAACTAATAATTGGATTGGGATAAGAATATTTTTTTCCAATAGCACACAGATTTCCATTCAAATACCAGATAGCAGTTAACTTAACTCACTTCAATACGAAATTAATTAAAATAACTTATAATTAAGGATGCCAACAAATTACAGATTGTCCAATAATCTCCCTCTTTGGCATATCTTAATTACAAAACTCTTAATAAGTTGCTTTGAAGTGAGCACACATGTTGTTATATAGAAAGCAGCACAATAAGCATGGTGAAACTAAAACATATTTAAAACCAAAAGGCTAAGTAAAACAACAAATCATAATTACCAAGTTCAAGTTCAAGTTCAAGTTAAGGGAATCAACAAATCCTAATTATGAGCAACAACTACTAACTACTGCTACTCCATCCTTTTTGTAATAAAGAGGAGCCAAAGCAAATAGTGTAAACATTTCAACTAGACTAAAGAAAAATCCTAGGTCAAATAGAGAAAACAACCAACGACATGATACCGAGTGCCATCCTCCTCTATGTAGCCCTTGTGCGTCTGCTTTTCTGAACCACTAGTCTAGGTTCCCTTCTTGTGCTTGGAAGATGAAGGTCAGGGAGAAAAATCTTGATATTGGGACACAACAGTAACAAATTCAGGACGTGGAGTATTCCCAAGGCCAGTGTCAAGCTGTGGAGTACTATCAAGGCCAATGTTAGGATGTTGTGCTCCATCAAGGACAATGTCAGGATGTGTGGTAGTTTGTGGTGCAGCATCTTAAGATTATCTTGGAATATGAATCCCAGTCCGACCAGCCAACACCATAAGGAATGCCTTGGTGAATCTGCGATGACGCCCAAAACTATCAAAAAGTACAGTTACCAATGTAGTTAAATATCTCACCTGAGTGTGATCCTTAGAGAGGTCTGGTCTTGCCGGAGGGGTTGGTCTCTTCGTGACTTTCTTTGATAGATGAAAGATAGAGATCGGTGTGGTGAATGTGTTATCCTCAAGAATAAGAACATTGTTATGCTGGAGATTGGCATGAAGTAAACCTAGAAAAGGCAACATCCTTGAGTGTTCCTGTCGGGTAACCACAAACACAAATTTGTCAAAAAATGAGTGTAGTAATATCCAACGGGTAGTGGGTGCCCAACTTGTACAAAAGTATCCATCCCAATGTCCGATCGATGCTTAATGGGATCAATATTATACAAGGCAATTTTGTATAGCACCTTGTACTTGGGGATAAGAAACATTGCAGTTATTTTTTTGTGCAGGCTAAGATTTTCTAGTGAGCTATAAGACCAGTGTATCAGTAGCTGCCTCAAACTCTTCATCTGACCCTTAATAGCACTAGTCATCCTAGAACATAGACAGACCACAAAAAATTATTATCTAGTTGTTTAATCTAGCAAGAAATATTAACCAAGAATTCTTTGACCAAAGTTTTACATGGTCTTCTAGTCCAACCCAAAAATTTTTGTATAACCACTTTTGAATCAATTCAACAAGACTAGCTGCTCTAAGGATATCCTCTTTGATAATGAATTTCATCACAAAATCTCGAATTGAAATATACTTGCAAAATTGAGCTTGCGCATCAAGAGTCCCAATTTTGTAATTTATAGTAGTGAAGATATGATTACCTTTGCAGAGCAAACTTTGCTCGAACAGCTGAGGATAAGTTTCCAGAGTTGGAATGTTTGAAGAGGTTTGCCTAATGTTCTAATGTTCACTAGGAAGATCAACGTCTGAACGTTTAGTAGAACGTTCATCCATATACTATTTACCCTTCTATGCACATGTGAAACGGACTGGGACAACATCTTCATCACTGAATTTCTTCCTCTTTTTCATCTTCGAGTGTAAAATCTGACCCTGATTTTTGTAGCTCTTCAATGTGCTCGGTATGTTGAGACTCACCCGAACTTTTCTTTGATTCGTTGCCAAATTGAGACTCGATTCGACCGTCAGAACCCGTGCCCTCACCAATCTCTCACTGACTAGTGACTTCAGTGCTTGAAATGTGTGAGGCAGATTGAGGGATTGGAGGGTTAGGACTTAGGACATTCAAATTCATGATACCCAGCGTGGAAGTGGATGCGGTATGTTGCGCTTCGTCGGTGGCCGGCAGTAAAGGAATGAGAGTGGCCTAGACATCATCAAGGAGAGACACAACTGGTGACACGGTCGTCGGAGGAATGGCAGTGGCAGTGGCAGTGGCAGTGCATTCGAACCTCGGGATGATGATTAGTGGTCTTGGTCCATGCCATTGTTTATATCCTACACAATCTTGCAAGATCAAGTGAAATCAAGAAACCAAGAAATCAACAAAAATAAGGAAGGTGGAGATATAAGTAACCTATTGGCAATTTAATCAGAAAATGACTATTCTTAAAATTGGATTCCTAAGTCTAAATCAACTTGAGTTCTTAGGGAAAAAAAAAAAGAAGGAAAAAAGGAAAGAAATTGCTGCCTATATTTGTTTTTGATAATAATGAGCTGCTTGAAGAAATGCCAATCATTTTTCTAGTTAGCCCTTTTCATAGAAAGCTGTCAGCATAATTCAAAACCACATATATTCAATCATGAAGTAGAGTGTAGTGTGTGAAGAAATAATCAAAATAAAATTAATAATATCGAGACAAATCAGCACCACCCTCTAATTCACATAATTGTTTATAGTTCAATCCAGCCATCATCTTATTTGTCTTTTTTATTAAAAAATACTTGACATGCTAGGCGTGAGTGATATAAATATAATATTTTTTGTGTGTGCTGGCATAGCTTGTTAAGTATACAAGAAGTGACTTTCACACTTTCAAGGCGGTAGCCCTTTTCTTATTATTCATTACTTATCAATGATGGCTTCTTATCATCCAGAGAAAGGTAGTCATCTCTTCAAGTACACCTGCTTGATAACACGACAAATTATTATTGTGCCGAAAAACATAGATATTGACCATAGGTCTTCATCTGGTATACAACCTGTAAATTAGAGGGTAGAATACAAAATTTTTCAGGAGACTATCAACCAAATTTTGACATCTATATGGTGCACAAAATGTGTTATGCATATACGAAGACTCAAGCTGTACTTTTAGTTTCTATGACATTGACAATGACACTTAGAAATCAATATTTCCTGTAGAACTAACTCAAGAGTGTATATATTATTATTATTATTACAAAGAAGAATCATACAGAGTTTTGTCAACTCCCAATCTCTTGTATTCCTTTTTCAATTAGATACATAGTTAGGCATTCATACCATGCTCGAGTAGCTTGATTAAGACCATAAAGAGATTTTTCAAGTTTATACACATGGTTTGGGAAGTAGGATGTATAAAAATCTTAGGTTATTCAACATAAATTTCTTCATTACGATAGTCATTCAAAAAAGTACTTTTGACATCTATTGGAAACAGTTTAAATTTCATTTGACAAGCAATAGCAAGTAAAAGTCTTATTAACTCCAATCTAGTAACAAGTGCAAAAGTTTCTTCAAAGTCTAACCCTTCAAATTGAGTGCATCCTTGGGCTACTAAGCAAGCTTTATTTCTAAGTATAGTTCCATGTTTATTAGACTTCTTTTTGTAAATCCACTTAGTTCCTATTACATTTATACTATTTGGTCGATGGACTGATTTCCAAACCTCATTCCTTTCAAATTAGTTAAGTTCATCCTGCATGGCTAACACCTATGATTCATCTTCTAAAGCCTCTTTCACATTTTTTGGTTCAATATGAAAAATATAACAAATATGACTTATCTCATTTGTAGCTTGCCTTCGAGTCACCATTCCATTACCCAATTTCTAATGGCATTAGATGTGGGGTGTATTTTTGTATCTAGGTAGGTGGTGGCCTTCGGGTGCCATATTCTCCAAGAGTGTGTGTGATATCATCTATAGTATCACTCTGTTTGGTTTGATATGTCTGCTCGGTTGCATGAATTTTGGCAATGTCTTCAGAAACATTCTGACTTCCATTAGTGTTTTTCCCAACGTTTAGATGTTCTTTTGCTGCCTTAGATTTTTGTCAGGGTTTGTATTACTTATATATGTGAATACTTAGCAAAGTCATTAGTATCGTCTACTATAACATTAACTAATTTAATTATGATTTGAGTACATATGTTGTAGATCCGATAAGCTCGACTATTTTTTTGAATATTCTAAAAATACCCCTTTCATCACTTTTTGGATCCATCTTTTCGATTTGTTCACGATCACTTAGAATATAAAACTTACTACCAAATGTCTCTAACTTTCCAATTTTCATAGAGTGTTTGAGTTGTGTCTGTCTTGATGGTAACCTCGTTCAAAACATGACAGTCCAAGTCATTTTTCTTCAACCATATTTGTTAGATTTTAGTTCAAATTTTTTTGTTCAGTAGGAAGTTTCTCAAGTTCGTGCTAGTTCTACAAATAGTTTTCTTGTGCTTTAAATACTTAGGTAAATAATTTGAGAGGTTAGCACAATTTTGGTCTATCTTATCACATGTTGGACAAGCAGGAGATGAGTGTATGTTACATTTAGATTTACCTTCAATTACCTTGTTTCCATATGTGCCAATAGTTTCTGCAATACCTGATTCTTTTAACATCTGACCGTTGGTTACAGATTTAGTGGACATCAGAACGATATCTGGAACATTAGAATTTGTTTTTGTCATTCCTTTGACAAACGTTATTTCCTTCATTTTCTTGTCTTTCTCATGCCGAATATATCATAATCCATGTTTGATATTGGTAGTTCTTCCATAGCTCATCACCTCGTTCAGCTGAGCAGTGCCAATGGTCAATTGTTTTGTTGTTTTCCCACATTATTTCAATTCTACCTGCAAATCACACATTGTCAGCCAACAATCTTTTGAAATGAGTTATTTTATCATTAAAGAAACTCTATTCTTTATTGGACACATTAGCCAAAGCCTTTAAGTTGGCTCCTATGTTATCAGCACCAACCTTTAGCTACCTATCATAATGTTCGTGTGAAACGTTCATAAACATGATTAGATAATTCAGAATCAGATATAGAGTAAGTTATAAATGAAATATTTTGGAGTTAAATATTTTAATAATCACTAAATTTTAGTTGTGTCTTCAATCACTGACTGAATTTTCAAATGTTGATGGGTTCTCATTGAATTTTAGAAAGTTAATCTTCATTAATCACTCATTGCGATTTAGTAACTGCCAGTGGACAGAAGCGCGCACGTGGTTGACAAAAGTGCCACGTGGCACACAATTGAGGTTAATTCCACCAACCAATTGAAGCTGACCATCCATGTCATCAAATTGCTTTTTCAAAATTCCATTAATAGATGAGAAACGTATATTCTTTTCTCATACTGAAATCTCTCAAAGTCTATTCTTTCCAATTTAATTCCTTAACCCTAACCCATTTTCTCATGTGAAAAAACAATAGTGCTACTCCTACAAACTAGTCTAATCAAGGATCACCACTCTATTTTGAAATCAACTTCATCATCAGATACATAATCACTTACCAATTCTTCAAAACATGGATATTCTAAGTCATCTACTTCATTGCCAACCTCTCCAGCCCCTTTAAGTATTCTATCTTCAACTATCGTTTCAATGCATTCTATGATATTTTGCTCATACAGTAGATTATCACCATCCTTAGATTCATTCCTCAAAATCAATGAAGTATGAATCATCCTCCAAATTTGGTAGCACAAACAAAAGAAAAAGGTAGTTAGTTGTTAAAAAGAGATCCAAAATAGCCTACATATTTTTTGACTTAAAATACATGTTCTAATAGACGGCATGCAACATGAAATTTATAATAAAAAATAAAATATACTTTTCACATTTAGGGTTAGGTTTGCCAGAGAAGACCTCCATACATGCATATTTTTGGGTACATAATAGGACCAAAAAAATAACTAATAGACTTTTATCTTACCTCATGTGGTCTCACCATGTGCGAACATTATTGATTTCTAAATGAAATAGTGGTCCTTGATTAGGCTAGTTTTTGTGATAGCGCTGTTATTTTGTTGCGAGTGATAAGAGGTTAGCGTTAGGAATCAAAGTTGGGAGAACTTAACTTCAAATGTGTCGCGTAGACGTTCTTGTAGCCACATGTGCTTCTGTCCAATAGTAGTTACGAAATCGGGAGAAGTGATTAATGAAGCATAACTTTTTAAAGTTCAGTAAGCACACAACAAAATTTGAAAATTTAATGAGTGATAGAAGACGCCATTAAAAGTTCAGTAATTATTTAAATATTTAACTCATGCTACTTGGGCATTCCATCAACCACTTGTATGCTTCCGTCAATTGGCAGTTATTGCAAGCCCTTTGCTCAAGCTTCTATTGCACCATTAGAAAGAAAATCGGCATTTAGTAAAGTGATTAACAGAGCATAACTTTTCAAAGTTCAGTGAGTACGTAATAATATTTGAATGTTCAGTAAGTGATCGAAGACTAGACTAAAAGTTCAGTGATTATTGAAATATTTAACTCAATATCTTGAGTGTTAGAAACTTCACCATCTCTTTATTGATCATCGATTGATTCTTTGTCACCGCTTCAAGTTACACTCATAGTCTTTTTTTCCAAATGTTCCTTTTTTTTAATTAATAGCACGTTTAGAGGCAATGTGACCTTATCCTTCGTAAGTATGGCACTAGATACAATTTTCTATTCTCGTTGAAGGATTTGATTGATTCTTTCTATTTTGGTTAGGATATTTATTTCTGAATGATTGATGATTTTTAGTTGATTTGAATTTTTGAGCCCGTTTCAAGAATTTTCCAAATTGTTTGGTTACTAGGACAATATCAATGTCCGAATCATTCTCATCACATTCATCTTTTTCTTCATTGACCTGGAATGCAATATATGTAGCTTTTTCATTCTTTCTTATACTGAGATTTAGTTCATAAGTCATTAATGACCTATCCAGCTCTTCAATTTTCATATCGACGATGTCTTTGCTCTCTTCAAATATAGTTACCTTAGAGTGGAACCTATTTTACAAAGACTACAACCCTTTCTGACTAATTTTGACTCTGAATATATTTCTCCAAGGACATGTGCTTGATTTGATATGTCACACATCCAAGCATATATATTTTTGAATGCTTTACTGTCCTTCATGCATATGTTTTCAAATTCTATGGTAAGCATTTGTCGTTTACATAATTTCACCCTGGAAGTTACTTCATTTGCGGTTTGTAGGATCTCTCAAGCTTTTTTTGCTACCCTACAATTAGATATTAGCCTGAATTTATTAGTATCTACAAAACAAAATATAACATTCAAGGCTTTGCTATCCTATGTAACCTTTACCTTGAGTTTGTTTTCTCTTTCTACATTATTTCCAATGACTCTGGGGGGACTATAACCTCTAATGATAGAATGCTATGATTTTTCATCTAGAGCTTGAATGTAAACAATCATAAGAACCATCCAGTAGGCATAATTCGTTCCATTTAAGATTGGTGGTTGAAAAGTAGCGTCGTCCATACCTAGATTCATAGGATCTCACTTTCTAAAAGTGAACTCACTCTGATACCAATTGTTAGTTTTAAACCTAGGTGACAAACAACCTAAAAGGAGGGTTGAATAGGTTGTTATTGGAATTAAGCAAAAGATATAACCATTTTTTCTTAAAAAGAAACTGTTAACTCAAAGGTTTACTTTAATGTTCTGATGTTGGTGAAAATTTGTTGAACTTCTAAACATTATATTGATTGTTTTGTACATTTCGATACAAATAATAGAAATGGTGACTAAAGCAGTAAATAACATCAGATATATCATGGTAAACCTCTAAGGAAAAAATCCACGGGCCCGTTTCCACCCGTAAATAAATCCACTATTTTAGAACATGTTACACACGTCTCAGTTTTTTGAAATTACAATCTTAGACCTAATCTAAAATTTTATCAGCGATTTACAAAAAGTAAAACACAATTAACAAGAACAATATCCTCTGTTTACTATCAGGAGTATGGATCTTCAGACTTGCCTCGTCGTTCGCGTGGACTACTTCGGACTGACAGATATGGCCTTCCATCAGTTAGAGGTCTTTAGTTTTTTGTTAGTTTGTTTTTCATTTGCTTTTGCTTTTGCTTTTCAGAATTATGCACCGGAGGTAGTATCTCTTTATTTGCTGTAGTTTGAGGAATTTTTTTCAAAAAAAAAATAAAAAATAAAAAATAACTAGTCTATGAATCCAGCTAAGTTCCTTGGTCCATTCCATGAGTATAGCCGGATTGTCTCCACGAATCAGAATAAGGACCCTATCTTTATCTTGCTGACAAAATGTCGTTCTCCCCACAATGCTCAGTTTTTCAAAGTCTTTCACAAAAACAGAGTTTTGATCAAACTAAGACTTTTGAATATTTTTTTGAAATGCACGTGATGTGAAGCATGGATAGACTAGAAAGGACTCGTTATATATTTTGATAGGGTCAATAATGAGATCAAGAGCTGAGAAAATCAAGGACGCCATACAAGGTCTTGTCCAAATTACGTGGGCTGAAACCGACACCCAATATGTAACAAGCAAGACACCAACCTTCAAAATGAATATGACAAAGGAACAGCCAACTTTAGTACATTTGATTCAAACTAGGGACCATATTAAATGCATATTCAAGGATAGTGGAAGATTGGAGGGCCACAATAAGCATAATTCAAAGTTTGGAGATCAAAACTCGGATGGCTCAGAATTAACCTTGGGGGATCGCCCAGGACAAATGTGGGGCAATCGCCCAACCCTATAATTAAGAATCTGGGGCTAGTTTTTAAGCTTGGGCGTTAGCCCAGATTCATACTAGGCGATCACCAAGGCCAACATCTGGCAATTCGAAACTTTTCGAGATTTTGTTTCCTTTTTTATTTAAAACTCTATTTTGTGAAGTTATTATTTATTTTTCTAAATTAGACTAGGTTTTATTAATTTTTACATGTATAAACACTTCTCATAGTAAATAAAACACAATTGATTATTGACAGTTTACATTAAAGTGAGATTCACTTTTCTTCCTTGTTCTTAATTGAACTAACCAAACTTATCAAAGACTTCACAAATCTTTGTGGCGTTCATTCTAATTTAGTTCTTTGATTCAAGAAATCACCGGGTCAAGGTCTTGAGGTTTGATTTTATCATTCTTGGAGTTTATTACCAATCTTCGTTGTGAGTTCTGAGATTCAATCTTCATGGGTTCGCATCAGTTAGTATCAGAACTTTGGCTCTAAAATCAGGTTCTATCTTTGTTTATGTTTCTATCAAATTCCATCTTGATTTTTTTCTTGTTGGTCTTTCATCTTGAGTCATATACAAAATTAAAAAAAAAAATCCACTTTCTTAATTCGTCATATTCCATACAGTGTATTTTATTTTCTTGTTTGGATTCATATATCTTAGAATCATTAAAAAAAACCAAAAAATAAAAATAAAAATTCTTGTACAAAAGCATTCAAGAATTGTTTGGACACAATCCATTAAGGCACCAAAGCTAATTCTTGCCTTGTGATATTTCTTTTGTTAGTTTTTGCATTGCGTCAAAAATTTAAATTTAAAAAAAAAAAGAAAAAAGATAAATAAATGAAAATTCAAGAAAGTCGAGAAACCCATCCATTTGAGATTTTTGTGTTATATTTGGCAAGAAATATACACTCCATATTGCCATCCAGTGCTTAATTTCTTAAATCGTATTCTTCTTGTGATTTTCTTCTTGAGTCCTTCTTGTTGTCTATTTTTTTATTGTCTTTTATCAATCTTAAAACTCGTGTACATGAAAAGACAAAAAAGGTCCAGACTTAGAGTTGAAAATAAGTTTAAAAAAATCCAAACAGGCCGCAATTTGCTTGCCGTGGCAAACCACGGCAAACAGTGCCTTGTTTTAATCGTCGCGGCCGCGGTTTGAAACTGCAGCAAAAAGTAAGTTTTGCTGGCAAATTATATTTCAATTCCATATTTAGAAACTTAGTCCTCAAAGTTCTGACACGTATACGATTTGGTCTCCACCCTGTCTCTATAGAATGGGAACCTCTAAAAAATAATACTTCAAGCGAGAGAAGAATTTCTTCTTTTGGTAAGTTGAATAATCTGGAAAGATGATAGACTTGGCTAGGAAATTCACTAGGCCTGCATACCATGGTGCTTCCTCCTAATTAAAAATCTACTCATCTGGAAAAACTTCATTAACATCCACGGTCTTGGTCTGCTCTCACTGATCAAGTTTATATAGATGATCAACTACTACATTCTCACTTTCCTTTTTGTCTCTTATCTCCAAATCAAATTCTTGTAGAAATAAAACCCATCAGACCAGCCTCGATTTTGCATCTTTATTTGCCAACAAACATTTCAAGGCAACATGGGCAGTGTGGACTATTACCTTTGACCAACAAATTGCACAAGGATTTTGTGATCTTAGAGAAGTCTTTGATGAAGCGACTATAGAACTTAGCATGCCCAAGAAAACTGCGAAGGTTGGTGGTGGTAATTTCTTAATAACGTGAATCTTTGCCTTATCCACTTCAATGCCCTTAGCTGAAATTCGATGCCCCAATACAATACCCTCTTGAACCATGAAGTGACACTTTTCCCAATTAAGTGCTAGATTTTTTTTCTTCACACCGCTGCAAAACCAGGTGTAAGTGCTCCAAGCACTCATCAAAAGATGAGCCAAACACTGAGAAATTGTCCATGAATACTTCAATAAACCTCTCTATCATATCAGAGAAGATGACCATCATGCAACGCTGAAAAGTGGCAGGAGCATTGTGTTGTTGATTATGATCCCGCAAGTGGACGAATCGTTAACAAGTAATAAAGTGATGTGTAGAGTGTCGAACCCAGAGGACTAGCTATCAATTAACCTATTAATTTATAGTTCGAGTTTTAATAATATTAAGACACAGATTCTTTGTGATTTCAATTCCTACGATTATCCTATTCTAATTCAACTAAGTCTAAATTATCACGTAAATGAAAATAGAATAATTATCAAATTCAAGTTTTACTAGCACTAGGATTTACGAATCCACCATCACGTTTCAACAATTAATTATCAATTACTCGTCTTTGCAAATTATTACTCTAGGTCAAAATCGATAATCCTAATATAATCAAAAGCTCCTCTCAATGGTCAATCAAAAGGTATGCATTTAATCACAACGATCATCTAGAAATATTTCATGAAGTATAATAGTAATATCTATCTATTATTGGACCCTATGTTATTTATTATCATGTGCTCATCTAAATTGAATCTCTTGAAAGTAATCTAGACTACAAAATTTTTTAATGGCGATCAAACATCAAAACAAAAATAATAAATAATAAATAATCAACCCGAAATCAATAGATTTATGAAAACAAAAAACTTCTAATTAATAAAAAATATGAGGTTTCATCGTTTATCCTAGATATAAAAGATTTAGCCGGACATGAGTCCTATGAATATAGCGATATTAATAAAAGAATTCATGGACTGGAAGAAAAAGAAAAAGAATAGATACAACCCTTAATCTTGAATTAATCCAAAATCACCGATTGCACCGTGATGAATGTTGTCCAAGAATTCTTCTTTTTCTTGCTCTTAATCTTTTTCTCTCTTCATTCAATTGCATAACCCTTTCAAAAGACCTAGAAGATGTCTATTTATAGTCCTTGGAAAGTCTTCAAAGTTGTGTCTTAAAAGAGTCCAAATCCCTCTTAACTTTAGAAAACCACATTTATGACTTTCCTTCAGCATAGGTCGCACAATACATTCTGCTACCTAGGTGCGACCTCCAGTAAATTTTCACTATTGCACCTAGGTCGCACAACCCAGGTGTGACAATTGTTTTGGAAACATACAATTTGGTCCCGATTTGGCTTATGATGTACGGTTTTGGTCCTTTCTTCTTTAAATCTTCACAATTTAATTCAAAAGCTTCCAAATGCATTCTAATTGGTCTTCACCCTTCTAAAGTCTTCCAAAGTGGCCTTCCAACTATTCAAAATTGTGTAAATTAGTCCTCGAACAATTAGACATCTGATTTTTGCTCCTGAAACTTTTGAATTTACCACAGTAAGCGTCAATTAAGCTTCAAACTCTTCCTTTTTGTTCCAAACTCATCTAAATTGGATTTTGTACCTACGTATATAATAATAAAACTTATTTAAATAAAAATATGAATATATAATAAGTTTACAAGTATAAATAAGCGTATTAAATACACTTATCAAACACTCCCAAACTTAAACTCTTGTTCATCTCAAGCAAGATTATCTACTCAAAACACACAAAATAAAATAAAATAAGAAAGAAAAAAAAGATTTATTAGATAGCATGCTGTATTCGTCTCAGAATTTGAAATTATTCAACAAATTCATGAAAGTGTTATAAATAATGCTACCAAAACTAGTTTTTAACTTATCCGATGTTTGACCGGTGTGTGTGTGTGTGTATAGTCACACCTATTGTAATGAAGCTCTAAGTTGGTTCCTACCCAACCCTGAATGGTCAAATGTTTTCTCTCCCTCTCATGAGATGCATCTCCAAACTTGATTTTTTTTTTTAATCTCTTACCCGAGGTGTTAATTCTAAGGTTGCTCTCAAATCACTCATTATTTTTCTGCTTAAGTTTGGTTGGGTCTAACCAATAAAAGTAATTACTTAGATCTATAATAATTCTCTTTAGATTTAAATGCTCCGACCTTCAAGTTTCCACAAGGCAATTCAAACCCATTAGTAGTCTAAATACTCATCTTAACTCCGCAAATGACATTCTTTGCTGTTTTTGTAATTTTTTTTTAAATCTTATGTGTAAACCTCAGTCCTTTAAGCTTTCTAGATGACCTTTGTAAGGAGATTTAGGCCGATGGCTCCTTGATTTTACAAACCTTAGGGCACCGATTTTTTAAAACTCCTACGGGCTTTATCACTCGAGTAAAAAATGCTACGAACAAAGGTATAAGATAGAGCCAGTGCCAAGTCCTTTGCTTGCAAGAGTTTATATGTGAGGTCTAGATTTCTAACATCCAATCATCACCTAGTTTCATTTTGTTAGCCACAACACCTCACACAAATATTTAACATACATGGAATCAACATATATCCAAATAATTACTCTCACCAGCTCTACCATTCCCAAACAGTCTAACACACGGTCATGTGATATTTTTGATTTATGTGGTATATGATATATTTATAACTTGGCAACCTAACTCTCATAATTACACAAATATAGTGTGCTTGCATAACGATGGTTGTGACTATAGTGCTAAAAGATATTTAAGTCTCACATGGATAAGTAATTACACAATATAAGTATATGTAGCATCACTTAATCACCAGTCATGAATTGATTATACTTTCCAATATAAATTTCATTATCATAAGCCAGCAAGGCTATCCAACATCACACAAGCATGCACTATATATATATATATATATATATATATATATCTATATAATTTATTTATTTTTTTTTTAATTTTTTTTTTAGACAATAGACTCCAAATAGATTAAATTTAAAAGACTCAATAATTAGATAACATCATATCACTCACAATCATTCAAATAAAAGCAACACATAGAAACGGAGTACACCCTCCAACTTAGACACTACATTGTCTCAATGTAAATAAAAGAAATAAAGGAGCAGAGTTTACTATACTTCTCATAGAGGCTTGGTGAACTTTGACTGCTTTGTGCTCACGAATCATCTAGAGGTGGTGAAGGAATATGTGGAATTTGGGACAAACGAACTCTGATTATTACACCATAAACTTCATGCTGTCCAAGAAAAGTCTAGAAATGGGTTATGATGATCATTTTTCCTCGTTACTTTAAAAATTGGTAAAGCCTACTTTAAGTCCTAAAAGCATAAAAACATGCAAAACGTCAAATAAAATCCTAAAACTTAAATGATACGGAAATTGAAATAAAATGGTAGAAAAATGGGTTGCCTTACATTAAGCGCTTCTTTAAAGTCATTAGCTTGACTTTGTCGCGGTGATCACTCATGATACTTTGAATAAGTCGTCTTTGGAGGACTTGATTTGCTTGCATCGGTTGTTTTCGTACCATTGTTTGTTTACCTTCAAGAGTTTGATTTTTTCCTTATCATATTGATATGACTCTATTTTACCACATTGCTCGAACTCAACTATGAAAACTTCACTTTCCTCATTGGACAGTTGTTCTTTGCTCCTCGTTTTAATAATTGGCATGTGTTCGATTGGATCTAACTGGTTTTCCAATGTGAAAGTGTTGGTTGTCTCTTGGTCAATGGCATCAATCTAGAAACAGGAATTTGAAGAGCTCAAAATTTAGTTGCTTTAAACACATCGAATGTAATATGTTCATCATTCAACCTCAGCTTTAGTTGCCCTTTTTTCATATTAATTAATGCCCGACCAGTAGCCAAGAAGGGTCGACCTAAAATAAGTGGTACATCCTTGTCTTCGTGCATATCCAAAATAATAAAATTAGCAGGAAATATGAACTTGTCCACTTTCACTAATATGTCTTCAATGATCTCCATTTGATGTTTTATGGACATATCTGCAAGCTGTAACGATATTGTTGTTGGCTTTGCTTCTTCCAAACTGAGCTGCTTAAAAATAGAAAAAGGCATTAAATTCACACTAGCACTCAAATCACATAGAGCTTTGTCAAAAAATAAATTATCAATAGTGCAAGGAATAGTAAAAGTCCCTGGATCTTTTAATTTCAGAGGTAGCTTGTTTTGCAATATAGAACTGCATTCTTCGGTAAACATGAGTATTTCGTACTCCTCCAACTTCTTTTTGTTTGAAAGAATTTTCGTCATCAATTTTGCATAGCTTGGCATTTGAGCTAAGGATAGCAAAAAAATCTGCCCTGGCCCGGCCACGCCCCGTCCAGTCCCGTCGCGTAGAGTAATGGAGACGGGTTTGGAGTAGAATTTTCTGTCCCGCAACCCGCCTCCTAAAATTTTTTTTAAATCATAAAATATAGTAGAAATTATAATTTTACTAAAAATGGACTAAAGAAGAATTAAACCCGAGTTGAAACTTATAAACTACCAACGTTAACCACTACACCACAACATAAATCTTATAATTTTCTTGTTTTGTTTGGTACAAATATTTAAAACATTTGTATTCTTTTTTTTTTTTAATTCTTTTTTCAGTCAAAAAAATTAACTAGGACAGTTGGCGGGTCAAAGGGCCGTCCCGTCCCGCCCCGCCCCGCCCCGCCCAGTCCTACGAATTCGCGGGTCGCGGGGCAGGACCGACCCGCCCTATTGCCATCCCTAATTTGAGGTAAAGCTTTGACAAAAGGTATGTTGATTTGGAATTTATTGAATACTTCAAAGAATTTCTCAAATTGCTTGTCTAGCTTATGTTTTCGCAGCCTTTGAGGGAATGGAATTGGAGGAATGTAAGTCGGTGGTGGAATATAATCTGGTGGAGAATTCTCTTTTTCTTGTTCAACTGCTTCTTTGAATTTATCAGATTAGTTTTCTCTCTCATTGCTGGATACAGTTTCCTTTTCTACACCTAATCTCTTTACATAAATTTTTGGAAATTCAATTCTGTTTCTCGTGGTAATTGTATTTACTTGCTCTTTTAGATTGACCTCAGTATTGCTTGACCATGTGCCTGGTTGTCGCTCGGTCAATAGTTTAGCTAACTGCCCAATCTGATTTTCTATATTTTTTATTGCGATATCTTGTCTTTTCTGCACTTCCTTGAATTCAGATTCTATGAGTGTGATAGTTTCTTCCCATCCTTATTTTCTTTCTTGTGGTCTCCCTTGATTTGGCAAATTTTGAATATTTTGGGTATTGCCATAGGAGAAGTGTGGATGATTTCTCCATCCTGGATTGTAAGTCTATGAGTATGGATTATTCTGTTGTCGCTGAAAGTTCTGAGCATATGCAGCTTGTTCAGGTGATGACATGTCAACGGTGATTAAAGGGCATTCAAATGATTGATGGTTTGCCCCGCATGTCACACATATTGGTAGGGATATTTGAACCATATTGACAGAGTGAGAATATTTCATTGCTTCCATCTGCTTTGCCAATGCATCAATTTTCGCCAGTAAGTGTGAATTGATTTCTACTTAGTGCATACCTGTTGCTTTATTGATTTCCACTTCGTGCATTTCTGTTGCTTTCTTCTGCAACCCTCTATCTGGCCACATAACGAACTATTCACTCATTATTTCATATAGGTCATGAAGGTCGTCGATAGATCTATTTTGGATAGAGCCACATGCTGCAGAATCTACTAAAGAACGACTGTTTGGAGCTAATCCAGACTAAAATAATGATTATGAGCTACTAAAGGAAAACCATGACATAGACACTTTCAAAGGAGTTCCTTGAATATTTTTCATGCCTCGTGAAAATTTTCCAACTCAGATTGTTGGAAATTGGATATTTCATACTTTAGTCTGTTCACTCTGGTCGGAGGAAAATATTTCAGTGTGAATTTCTGGATCAAATTTGTCCAAGTAGTGATGCTCCCAAATGGTAGAGAATCTAACCATTCTCTAGCTTTATCCTTTAGTGTGTGTGGGAAGAGCCTCATCCTAAGTGCCTCTTCATTAATACCGTGGTATCTAAAATTTTCACAGTATTCATCGAAACGAGAAATATGGTAATGAGGATTTTCATTTGTTCTTCCCTAGAACGGTAGATTGTTCGAGAACAAATTAATCACATATGGCCGCAACTGGAAGTTATGGTGTCCATAAGGTGGATAGATTATGCTGGACCGATTCTCAACCATCGGTGGCATCATATACTCACCTATAAGAATATCTCGTTCATTAACTTCAACTGGTCGAGACATTGATGCAAGATTATTTCTCACATCTGTAGGTAATGGATCATGGATTTGGTTGTCTTCCATTGTGTCTTTTCGCTATTTTTTCTTTTCTCTTCGTTCACGTTGTCGTCGGTGAAAGCTCCGTTCAATTTCTATGTCTAAATCAAATAGATCAAGATCGTTTGTATGACGCATACACACTTGACACCTGAACTTTTAGAAAATAGATGGAATTCAACAGTAACAGAAAGAACTCAGAAGGAAAATAAAAATAAAAATAAATAAAATAATAAAAATTTGTTAGAACTAAATTATCAATAGTAATTAATAAAACTAGTCCCCGGCAACGGCACCAAAAACTTGTTGTTGATTTTGATCATTCAAGTGGACGGATCGTTAACAAGTAATAAAGTGATGTGTAGAGTGTCGAACTTATGAGGACTAGCTATCAATTAACCTATTAATTTATAGTTCGAGTTTTAACAATATTAAAACACAGATTCTTTATGATTTCAATTCCTACAATTATCCTATTCTAATTCAACTAAGTCTGAATTATCACATAAATAAAAATAGAATAATTATCAAATTCAAGTTTTACTAACACTAGGATTTACGAATCTACCATCATGTTTCAAAAATTAATTATCAATTACTCATGTTTGCAAATTATTGCCCTAGGTAAAAAATCGATAATCCTAATATAATCAAAAGCCTCTCTCGACGGTCAATCAATTCTATACCTCTATATGAACCTAACCATCTCTAGTAAAATTTCAAACACAAATGTATACATTTAATCACAACGATCATCTAGAAAGATTTCATAAAGCATAATAGTAATCTCTATCTATTATTGGACCTTATATTATTTATTACCTCGTGCTCTTCTAAATTGAATCTTTCGAAATCAATCTAGACCACAAAAACGTTTTAATGGCGATCAAACATCAAAACAAAAATAATGAATAATAAACAATCAACCCGGAATCAATAAATTTACGAAAACAAAAATCTTCTAATTAATCCAAACATGAGGTTTCATCGTTTATCCTAGAAATAAAAGATTTAGCTGGACACGATTCCTACAAATATAGCGATATTAATAAAAGAATTCATGAACCAGAAGAAAAAGAAGAAGAATAGATACAACCCTTAATCTTGAATTAATTCAAAATCACCAATTGCACCGTGATGAATATTGTCAAATAATTCTTCTTTTCCTTGGTCTTGATCTTTTTCTCTCTTCAATTGCGTAACCATTTCAAAAAACCTAGAAGAGGTCTATTTATAGTCCTTGGAATGTCTTCAAAATTGTGTCTTAAAAAAGTCTCAATCCCTCCTAACTTTAGAATACCACATTTATGACTTTCCTTCAGCGTAGGTCGCACTTAGGTCGCACCTAGGTCGCACAATGCATTCTACTACTCAGGTACGATCTCCAGTATGTTTTCACTACTGCACCTAGGTCGCACCTACCCAGGTGTGACAATTGTTTTGAAAACTTACAATTTGGTCCCGATTTGGCTTCTGATGTACGATTTTGGTCATTTCTTCTTTAAATCTTCTCAATTCAATCCAAAAGCTTCAAATTGCATTCTAATTGGTCTTCACCCTTCTAAAGTCTTCCAAAGGCGCCTTCCAACTATTCAAAATTATGTAAATTAGTCCTCGAACTTTTAGAAATCTAATTTTTGCTCTCTAAAGTTTTGAATTCACCACAATAAGCTTCAATTAAGCTTCAAATTCTTCTTTTTCGTTCCAAACTCATCCAAATTGGATTTTGTACCCACGTGTACAATAATTGAACTCATTTAAATAGAAATCTACTCATATAATGAATATATAATATGTTTACAAGTATAAATAAGTGTATTAAATACACTTATCACATTGCATAGATAAAAAGATATTATACGATATGAAAATGTACCATAGGGGCACGTGAAGGTAGTCTTCTCCTGATCCTTAGGTGCTATCAGGATCTGATTATATCCAGAGTATCCAGCTAGTTTTTCCAACGTTGAATCAATAAATAGAATGGGAAAGTGATCATTCTTGGTAGATGTGTTGAGTTTGCGGCAGTCAATGCAAACTTTCCATCCCGTGATTGTTCTGGTCAGAATTAATTCATTCTTTATATTCTGAACCACTGTGATACCATCCTTCTTTGGCACTACCTAAACTGGGCTAATCCATGCACTATCTAAGATTGGGTAGATAATCCCTTCATCCAAAAGTTACAATACCTCTGCTCTGACCACTTCTTTCATATTGGGATTCAAATTCATCTGACTGTCAACACTTGGTCTAAAATTCTCTTCCATAAGGATTTTATGCAAGCAAAGTATAGGGCTGATGTCCTTGATGTCAGCAATAGACCACCCAATAGATGTCTTGTGTTCTATGAGCATAAAGAACAATTTTTCCTCTTCAAACTCACTAATAGAATTTGCAATTATAACGAGTAGTGTAGAGGATTCTTCCAAGTAAGCATAACAGAGATTAGATGGCAACTGCTTGAGCTCTATTTTAGGAGGTTATTGAACAGATGGCAAATGCTTTGTAAAACCTGTGCCCAACTCTTCAAAGTGTGGTATGTGTCTATATAGAGGATTAGCTTCAAGATATCTTGCACACATCTCAATCTCACCAGAATTAGTGTGAGTGGATTGAGAATACACAATACAAGCCTCCAATGGATCTGATAGATTATTTAGTTGAAAAGCGTCATGAACTGCAGTGTCAATCACATCATTTTAGAGCATCTATCTGACTCGGTTGAGTATTTTATGGCCTCAAATACATCAAAAGTAACATGCTCTTCACTAAGCCTCAGAATCAGTTGGCCTTTTTGCACATCCATAAGAGCTCTACGGGTAGCTAGGAATGGTCAGTCTAAAAGAAGTGGCACATCTCTATCCTCTTCCATGTTAAGAATAATAAAATTAGCCGGAAAGATGAATTTGTCCAATTTTACTAGGTTTTTTCAACAATTCTTCTTGGGTGTTTGATAGACCGATCAGCTAGATATAGAGTTACCGTAGTTGCTTTAGCCTCCCCCAAACCTAATTTCCTGAAAATAGAAAGTGGCATCAAGTTAATACTTGCACCTAAATCACATAAAGCTTTTTCAAAACAATAATCTCCAATGGTGCAAGGTATTGTAAAACTTCCTGGATCTTTTAGTTTAGGATGTAGCTTATTTTGTAAAATAGTACTACACTCCTCTATCAACATCACTGTCTCATGTTCCTCTATCTTGTGTTTATTTGATAGAATGTCTTTCATGAACTTCGCATAATTGGCATCTGAGCAAGTGTATATGCAAAAGAGATGTTGATACGTAGCTTCTTGAAGATCTCAAAAAAATTTGCGAACTGCTTATCCAATTGTGCTTTTGTAGACTATGAAAAAACAACATCGGAGGCTTATATGGTTTGATATGAGCAGTTTTCTTAACCTTTGGTATATCTGAACTCTCATTAATAGATATAGCTACTGTCTGCTCAGTCTGTTCTACGTGCTCTTCATTAGTGGACAGTACCTTTTCTTTATCTGCAACTGGTCTCTTAACATGAATCTCTGATAACTGAACTCCACTTCTAGTAGTAATAACTTTAACATGTTCTTTGGGATTTACCTATGTATTGCTTGGCAAAGTACCTGATGCTCTGCCTAATATAACGACTGCCATTTGACCCATCTATGTCTCCAAATTCTTTATTGACATACCCTGATTTTGAAGAGTGGTCTCCGTCTTTCTCATGAACTGATTATTTGCTTCCATGTACTGCTCAATTTTCTCTATGAATTTACTAAACATATCTTCTAGTGAGATTCTCTTTTCTAGCTGCTGAAACTAGAGACCCTATGGTCTAATATTATTCTAATTATTCTTCCAAGAGAAATTTGGATGATTTTGCCAACCCGGATTAAATGTGTTAGAGAACGACTTATTTTGTTGGCATTGACCATCTTGAATATACTCTACTTGCTCGGCCTGCTGTGATAGAATAGGACATTCTAATGTATTGTGACTATCTCCTTATTCTTTACAAGTTGGTTTCTTTACTTGCACCGCATTTGCAGAATACGACATACCCCCTACTTTGTGTACTAGTGAGTCTATTTTTGCAGATAACGCAATGAAAGTGTCTACTTCATAAACTCTTACAGTTCTCTTGTGTAGAACTTTGTCTGATGCCCACATGGCGGTGGTGGTATCTACTCTTTCAAACAGCTTTAAAGCTTCAGCAATTATTTGGGTAGACAACGAACTGTTGGACGAAGAGTCTATCATGCTTTTAAAATAAGGAAGTAGTCCTGCACAAAAAATACTGAACTTGTAGGCCCTTACTAATTCCATGATGAAGGCACCTGCTTAGCATATTTTTGAATATATTCCATACCTCATCAAAAGATTCAAATTCTTCCTAATGAAATATATATATGTCATGTTTCAACTTTGAAATCTTGATGATGTTAATTGGCTGTGAGTCCAACCACTCAAGAGCTTTGTCACAGAGAGTATGTGGGAACCAATGTAAACAGATGGCGTCGTCTAAGATTCCTTGATATTTGAAATGTTGACACATTTATATGAATCGTAAAACGTGTGTATGTAGATTCTCGTTGGCCCAGCCATAAAACTGATGTCCATTCTGAAAGAGATGAATAACATTGGTCTTCAACTGAAAGTTCGGCTACCCAAAAGGTAGGTAGACAATTCTAGATTGGTGTTGTCGATTTTAATCCTGCAAGTGGATAGATCATTAACAAGTAATAAAGTGATGTGAAGAGTGTCGAATTCACGAGGACTAACTACCAATTAACCTGTTAATGTATACTTCTAGTTTTAACAATATAAGAACACATATTTATTTATAAATTTAATCCTAAAATTATTGTACTTATGTTCAATTAAATCTAAATTATCTTGCAATCGAAAGTAATTTTAAGAACGAATTCGAATTTTACTAGCACTAGGATTTGCGAATCTACATACACGTTCCTTAATCAATTATCTATTAATCGCTTTAACTTATAATTACCCTAGATTGAAAATCGGTGATTCTATAATAATCAAAAGCCTCTCTTGATGGTCAATCAATTCTATATCGATATGTAAACCTAATCATCTCTAATTAAGTTTCGAACATAAATATATGCATTTATATCACAAAAACATCTAAACGGATTTCATAAAACATAATAGTAATTTCTATATATTATTGGACCATATATTATTCAATACCATGTGCTTATCTAGATTGAATCTCTCGACTTTAATAAAGATCATAAAACATTCTAATGGTGATAAATCAGTAAAAGTTAGAGAGAGAATAAAGAATGGTTAATCCAAAAGTAATTAATTACTAAAATAGAAAAACTTCTAATTAATTAAAAACATGAGGTTTCATTGTTCATCCTAGCAATACATAATTTAGCTGGACATGATTTTGTAAAAGATTTTAACAGTTGAATTCATCATGTTCCGGAGAAAAAGAAGAAAATAGAAATACAACGTATGATTTCAACTCAAGAATCTTCAATCCATTCCTTGATCTTTGATTCTTCTCTTATATTTTTCTTTCCAAAATTTACCTCTCGCGATTTGTCAATTCTCTTCCTTTTATATCCTCCACTCAACTCCTTGAAACGTGTTTCAAGTAGTTGTTTTATCTTGGACTTGATAGAGTTTTGTTTCTATCAAAAAACAACAAAACCTCTGCCAGAAATATCTTGAACCATGTGATCGCATGGTTTTGTCTAATTAAATTCTGCATAAAATCTTCGTGGCTTGCGATCGCAGCCATGCTTAATCATGCGATCGCATTTTTTAGATTTTTTTTATTTGTTTTTTATAACAGAAAACAGGTGTACGTTAAATAATACGTTCACAAGATAGCGATCTTGAACCTTTCGATTCTGAGATCGAATATACTTTTAGAAGAAAACGCAATGAACACAACCAAAAACAACAAATCATTATGAAAAATGAACAAGCTATAATGGTTGCAGCATTAGCAGCCTTATTTGCTGCACAGCAAGTTCAGCACCAAATCGGAGTGGAAATTGATTAAGGTGACGTGCCAGTTGCACAGTTTCTAACTCTAGCAACAGCTCATGAGTAATCTAGCATCGTATATCCAATTTTGGGTAAAATGATTTTCAACTGAGGGCAGATTTGATCAACTTATTCAACAACAACCTTCAATTTTATGGAAAGACACATGAAAATCCAAATACACACATCTCTAGATTCACCCGTATGTGCCAAAATTTTCAATTTCAAGGAGTACGTGAGGATGCTATCAAACTGAGATTATTTCCATACACATTGAAGGATGGTGCGTTAGAGTGGTTGGATTATGAACCACATGCTAGTATCACTACTTGGGAGGGTTTGACAAGAAAATTCTGTAATAAGTAATTTTCACCTGCTAAATTGGCCAAAATATAGCTAGAAATTTCGACTTTTCAACAATATGATGGAGAAAGTTATCACAAGGCATGGGACAGATTTAAAGAGTTACTCAAAAAGTTTCCAAACCACGGGATAAGTAATGGGCAATCGGTGCAAAACTTCCTCTCACCTATTGCGAAGTCTCATGTGGATTCGTTACCAAATGATTCCATAATGAATAAATCAATGAATCAAGCCTTGGAACTGTTTGAATTGATTGCAAAGACACATTCAATGTTCTCATCTGACTGAATAGTCCTGAAGAAAGTAACTGGTATATATGTGATAGATAATACTTCAGCCACTAATATACACATTGCAGCACTTACGATGCAAGTACAACTATTGGTAAAAGCCCAATCGTATGGTGTGAATACAATCCATACGGGCTCAACTTGTGAAAACTGTGGGACAAATCATTGTACTGAAGATTGTATATTATTATCCACTCCAGATGAACAAGTAAAATTTGTTCAAAATATTTCTTGTTAGCAGTACAATTCATACTCTCAAACATACAATCCAAGATAGAAGCAACACCCAAACTTCAGATAGACTGACAATCAAAATAATGCTCCAAATAACCCTCAGCAAGAGATAATGTCAAGTTTGGGAGAAATGTTTTTCAGCAGTATATGCTAAAAACAGATAAGATGCTTTAGCATAGTAAGATAAATTATCAGAATAATAGGCATATATTAGGAAGTTAGTGACTCAGATTGTCCAGATTGCTTTAAAATTATCAGAAAGGACCCTAGGTACTCTACCTAGTAACACAGAGACGAATCCATAAGAACATGTCAATGTTTGCACCACACTTAGTGGAGCTCAGCTACCTGAGATACTTGGAAAAAGTTCAGTTGCTAAAGATGACAAGGTACTCACCACATGTAATGAGCAAGTGAAAAGATTTGAACAGACACCAGAAGTAAGTTAAGAACAAAATTTAGACACCCCACAAGTTAAGGCAACCGTACATGTCAAAGCATATGTACCGCCCACTTCGTTTTCTCAAAGGCTCAAGAAAACTTAGCTTGACAAACAATTTGTGAAATTTCTTGATATTTTCAAGAAACTACACATCAACATTCCCTTCGCAGATGCTTTAGCTTTGATGCTATTATATTTAAAGTTTATGAAGGAAATATTGGAAAAGAAAAGAAAGATTGAGAAATACGAAACTGTAGCTTTAACTGAAGAATGTAGTTCTGTTCTGCTCAACAAGTTGCCTCTGAAGTTAAAAGATCCTTGAAGTTTTAAAATAACTTGTACAATTGTATAATTTTGTAATTTTAATGCTTTGTGTGATTTAGGTACTTTCTACAGGAGATTAGGTCTGGGAGAGGTAAAAGCAACGATTATATCTCTACAACTTGCTAATAGGTCACGAGGTATGGTTGATGATGTCTCTACAAATGTCCACGAGGTATGGTTGAGGATGTGCTCATCATGGTAGATAAATTCATCTTCCTAGTTGACTTTATTGTCCTTGATATTGATGAGGATTGAGATATGTCAGTAATATTGGGACGACCATTCTTAGCGACAAGTCTTTACTGATGTAGAAAAAAGTGAGCTGATCTTGAGGGTACAGGATGAATGAGCACTATGCAGTATGTACACCACAACTGAGTAACCAATCGACCTCGATGGGTGTTTTAGAGTGAATGAAGTGGTTAAAATTGACCAAGAAAAGTACAAACAAGAAGTGAAGAAGGAAGGTGAAGACTCTAGGCTGCAAGCAAAGTTAGGTAGTCTTGGTGGAGTGGAATTTGTTGAAAGAGGGCAAACAAAAATTTGGTGGGTGAAAGAAAAATTATGCAAAGCAAGAAAGTGTCAGCAATGCAAGTCGTCTAAAGCTCGATTCAAACCACCTTAAATGATTGTTGCAATAAAGTAGAGATAATGACTTTAAACAAGTGTTTATTGGGAGGCAACCCAATTTTCTATCATTTATCTATTTTATTTTTCATTTTTAGTATAGGATTATGTTTTCACTTTTTAATATTTTTAGGATTAGTGAGCAGTTTTAGTCTAGGTTATCGTGGCACCGATTCGTGTTCCTTCCATATCTCTATATATCGTTTTATTTATAATTTGTAGGAACTCTAAAGCCACACCATGCAGCCAAAAACAAAGACTACCACCTCCCGATGAGATTTAAGCATATGACAACTAGATGGCACATTCACTCCACGGAGAGTCTAGTAAACTCTTTTCTTTTTGTCTCTTTTACTAACATTGAAGACAATGTGTACATTAAGTTTGGGGGTACAATTGATGACTTTATTATTTTTGTTATGTTTGTCTGTACTGTTTATATTATGTGAGTACAAAAAACTATTTATATTATGTGAGTAAAAAAATTCAAAAAAGATTATATTATTACTTATGTGTTTGTGTATTGGATACTTTGCAGGCTGATGATGATATTTATTTGAAACTATTTTTGATTTATGAACTATGACTAGGTGGTGCTACTCATGCTTATTCCTTTACTGTACTTGTTCATGTGAGACGTGATTAAGTGTGAGCACAACAATCATGAATATCATTACTTTTGGTTGGTGTATGGATAAAATAGGTTGATAGAATTGTGGACCTATGTTGTTAAAACCAAGATCACCAATTGAAAACTCATTTACTTAACCAATTGAGATGATAGTTTGTTGGTGGTTAATCCTATTGGAACTATTTTAATAGGTGTTGATTATGTGCTTGTGTAATATTTGTGTGGAGTGTCTTTGGCTACCAGGTGGAATCTAGGTATTGACAGGATACTAGGAATCTAATCCACGCATATTTTATCTTGCACCAAAAAAAAAAGTATTACACTTGCATTGTCTTATGCCTCTCTTTGTAGCCTTTTTTACTCAAAATGTTAAAGTCCATAGGGGTTCTCAAAACCCGGTACCCTAATGTTTGTCAAACATGGGAACCATCGGTCTAAAACTCGCTACAAGGGTCATCTAGAAAGTTTAAAGGAGTGAGGTTTTACATATAAGATAAATAAGAAAAAATCCAGTTCCTTGGAACAAAAGATGAAAAACTAGTAAGATTGAGTCTTTGTGATTATAATTTGGAGATGTAGATAACTAATGGGTTTGATTTTCTTAGTAGAAGCTTGGCAGTCGAAACACTCAATAAAAGGAGAATCATCACAGATTTAGATAGTTATTCAATTGGTTAGATCCAACCAAACTTGAGCAGTAAAAGAATAAGTATTTTGAGAGCAACTTATTAACACCACGTGTGAGAGATTGAATATCAAGATGGAGGTGTACATTCTTACGAGAGAGAAAGGAAATATTTGACCATTGAAGGGAGAAATCTTAGCAACCTAAAGGCTTATGGTGATTGGATTACTATGCGCGCGCACACACGTCAGTCGAGTATCGGATGAGTAAAAATTTGTTTTGGTAGCATGATTTAGAAGTCTTTTTTGAATTGTTTAATCAGTTTTAAAACTTGAGGCAAATACAAAAAGCTATCTATTGAAGTAAATTTTATTGTTATTTATTTGTGTGTTTGAGTAGATAATCTTGCTCGAGACGAACAAATGTTTAAATTTGGGAGTATTTGATAAGTGTGTTTTACACGCTTATTTTATCTTATAAATTTGATATATAATGATAATTTGAGTGGATTTCTACTTAATTTAGTATAAATATTGTCATTGTAGGTAAACCCAAAAATAGAGGTAGATTGAGCAAAAATAGAGAATTTGAGCTACATAGAAGTTGATCGAAAATGTTTGAAGATTGACATGATGGCATGGGAATGAAAAGAACCACTAAAAGATCCATTGGAAGAATTTCACAAGTTTCAGGAGTAGATTTTAACTTACAAAAAGTTTGAGGACTGAATTGCAAACTTCTGAAACTTTTGGAGGACCAAATTCAGATGAATAAAGAGGATTGGAGACCAATTTAGAAGCTTTTGAAACTTTTGAGATCAATTTTGAAGGACTTGGAGCAAAAATAGACCCAATTGCACCACTTTTTTTTTATTCGAAGCACCAGCACAGTCCCATTATGGTTTTTAGGCCTACCAGGACAGGCTGGTGGGGGTTTGGATGCCCCTACCACTGTATTTATATAAAAAGGGTAGTACACAAGAGGGGGATATGAACCTGACCTCCAAGCATACAACGAATGAAAAAAAAAATTCCTCAAACTACAGCAAATAAAGAGATACTACCTCCGGTACATAATTCTGAAAAGCAAAAGCAAAAGCAAATGAAAAACAAACTGACAAAAAACTAAAGACCTCTAACTAATGGAAGGCCATATCTGTCAGTCTGAAGTAGTCCACGCGAACGACGAGGCAAGTCTGAAGATCCATACTCTTGATAATGTCGTTGGTCCCAGCCCTCAGAAGCTAAAGAATCAGCGACCTGGTTTCCCTCTCGAAAAATATGGGAAACTGTGTCTCGATCGAATGATAGAAGATGTCGGATGCGTCTGAGTATTGACTGAATCACCCACGGCCCCCCACCATGTGAAATGCAATGAACAGCAAGTGTAGAGTCAGTCTTAATCCATAAGTCCACAAGACCCATCCGTCGGGCAAGCTCAATGCCCTGTAAAATGGCTCTCAACTCTGCCTCCAAAATAAGTATGTCTCCGTAGCCAGTAGAGAAGGCCCTAATACAACGCCCAGTGTGATCTCTGATAACACCCCCGGCACTCGCAAATCCATCCCTGACGCATCCATCAGTATTGATCTTGGTAGATCCAGCCAACGGAGCACGCCAATAAACCAAAGTAGGGGGGCTGGGGGTAGGAGAAGTAAGAGTAATACCAAAATGTGGGGCAAGATCAAGGTCCCCATGCCAATGCACAAATCGAAAGAGTCTTCCCGTCTGCAGTAAAGAAATAGTGTGATAGACCCGCCAGATGATACGACTGGGCTCCATGCCAATCCTACGATGCTTCGCATCATTCCTAGCTTTCCAAATGTACCAAAAGACCAGCAAAGAGATGATAGTGCGAATATGGCCACTCCTGACAAACTGGCCTGAGAATCTCCAAGTCTGAAATCTATGATGCAGCATCTCTCCAACCCTGAGGGGAATGCCAAAAATAGCTGAGAAGTGCTACCATACCTCAGGGCCGGTCCTGTAATTTTTAGGGCTTGAGGCGAACTTCATAAATTGGCCCCCCTTATGAGTTGCGAAAAATAAAGAAATAGCAATTTATATTAGCAGGGCCGGTCCTAAGATTTGGGAGGCATTAGGCGAAAATTTAAATGGGACCCTTAATATATTAAGATGTTTTTAAAATATAAAATTTTGAGAGACAATTAAAAATAATTGGAATTTGTATTAAAATGTGAAACTTAATATATTGCACTACGCAGAGCTGAGCGCAGATCGATAATTACAATTTCATTCAGGAGGATGTCAGCCAACCAAAAAAAGAACATATTTTTCATTAGAAATTTTTTACTTGAGCCTTATTTTTTATCGCCGTGGGGGTTGGAAGGGGGTACGTAGCCCTCTTTCCGGGGGCTCGGGGGCAGCGCCCCCGAAAGGTATGCGGTATTTGTATTTTCTTAAGTAAGAGTATTTTTCAAAATTTTACCTTAGAGTTTCATTACGATTAGAAAAACTTTCTTTGTGTTATTATATATAGGGACTAATCTCTTGTAAACAAAAATTATCATTTTTTACAAGACTATATAAATTCTTGTGTTTTTTAGTCTTTGCCCTTTTATTTATTGCTTTAATTCTAATAATTTAGAAAATCGTTTTGATTCAAAATATTAATTTCTAAAATAAAGTTTAAATAGAAAATTACACGCTCTACAATTTAAAGACTAGATTAAGATATATAATGTAGGTTATATATATATATATATATATATATATATATATATTTGGGCCAATTAACGATTTGTCGATTAGATAATATTTTTCAATCATCAATCTCTATGATTTGCAGTTGTCAGAAAAAGGTTGAATCGCTGAAGGGTCAAGCAAAAATAACGTGAAGACTGGCTAAAGGCTTAAGCAATCAAACAATGAGGATGAGAGAAGGAAAGCATTATAGTTTATCCGTTTATGGACTAATGGACTAAATTTGGGTTGTTCAAATTTTTTGGCTGTTCAATTTTATGTTTAATTTTTGGGCTATTCAATTTTTTTTTATTTTTTGACTATTCAATTTTTTTTAAAAAAATTTTGGGCCCCCCTTGACAATTGGGCCTGAGGCATGGGCCTCCCTTGCCTCAAGGGAGGACCGGCCATGCCATACCTGGTGAGCCACAGGGCTATCAATAAAGACATCCTGGATGGTCTCAATCTCTGAACAGCACTGACACCTTGATGCCATGTGGGCCCGGATCCTCCTCTGAATAATCACATCCACTGGCACTAAACCCTGCCACAATCGCCAACAAAAGAAAGAGATAGTCTGCGGGATGATGGGGCTCCAAATCATGCGACAAAAGGCCTGAAGAGTACTCCCAGTGCGAACAAGCTGCCACGCCGACTTGGTAGAAAACCTACCATCTGGGGTGTCTTTCCACATAGGTCTATCAAGAACATCGGGACAAAGCGATAGACTTACAACCTGGATTGCTATATCAAAGAGTCTATCGATATCCCATCCAGTATCATCAAAGAACTCAACTACCTGGACGGAAGTATGCTCTCTATGAGAAAACATTTGAGCTCAAGTCATGTCACCCATCCAACAGTCGTGCCAAAAGAATATACGCCCCTGACCCAACTGCCACGCGATGTGGGGCTCCGCTGTGAGTCCCACCTCCTTTAGCCTCCTCCAAACTGCAGAAGCAGAATGTGGTATGGGTGCCAGAAGGGGGCGGGTGCCCCTGCAATACTTGCCCAGTAAAAACTGAGCCCAGAGCGACTGCTGTGATCTGAATAACCACCAGAGCTTCAAAGAGAAAGCATGGACCATGTCCTCTAATCTTCTGAAGCCCAAACAACTCTCATTAGTAGGAAGGCAAATATCCTTCCATCTCTTCCAATGCATACGGTGAGCTTGGTCCTTAGAATCCCACAAGAATCTAGCAAATGTACTCTCTAACTTCTTCAGCACTATCTTGGGAGGCTGCATAATTTGAAGAAGATAGAGAGGCAAGGAAGAAAGGACAAATCTCAGTAAAGTAATCCTGCCACCAGGAGATAGCAGCCTAAAGGCCCATCCAGAGATCTTGCTCTTAACCTTCTGAAATAGATCATCATATAAGAAGGTCTTTCGGGCCCCCTTAAACAAGGGTATGCCCAAGTATGTGATAGGCTGCTGCTGACGTCGAAAGCCAGTAAGGTGCTCAAGTATCTGAATCCTAGAAGGAGGTGCCCTCTTAGGCACAATAAGACCACTCTTGTCTCTATTCACCAACTGGCCAGAGACCCTCTCATAGTGCTCCAAACAATGAAGTACTCTCTTTATTGACTGTCTTTGGCCATTGGCAAATATGATCATATCATCAGCAAAACAAAGATGTGAGACAAGAGTGTCACCTCTATGAATATATGCCATCGATGGATATTGCTGGAAAACTTGAGTGAGACCCCGAGAGAAGTAATTTGCTGCAATGATAAATAACGAAGGAGATATAGGATCCCCCTATCTAAGCCCACGAGAGGAAGGAAAGAAACCATAAGGTCTGCCATTCACCAAGACAGAAAAATGGCACTCAGAAATACAACACCTGATCCTATCCCTCCACATCCAATCGAATCCAAATCTCTCCATCACAGTCATCAAGAAGTCCCAGTCTAACCGGTCATATGCCTTAGCCATATCTAGCTTAAGGATGACATTGCCCCCACGGGCCTGGGTATCCAATGTATGGAGCATCTCCTGTGCCAACAAGACGTTATCACCAATCAGCCTCCCCTGAATAAAGCCACTCTGCTGTGGAGAGATGATACGAGGCAAAACAAAACTTAAGCGAGAGTTCAGAAGCTTGGTGACAATCTTGTTGAACACCGTGCAAAGACTAATCGGTCGATACTCTGTCCATCGACAAGCGTTGTCTCGCTTGGGAAGCAAGATTATAGAAGTAGCAGAGAATCCCCTAGGCAGATGCCCACCATCAAAGAAGTCCAAAACTGCACGAAAAACATCATCCTGGACAATCTCCCAACACTGCTGAAAAAAATAAGAGGTGAACCCATCTAGACCCGCCACACTATCTGCATCAATACAGAACACTACATCTCTAACCTCAGCCAATGATGGAAGTCGGTTCAACTCCTGATTATCCTCCTGAGTAACCAAAGAGGGGATAATATCTGGTAAAATTTGGTCAGTTGCCTGGGCGGAAGCAGAAAGGAGGTCCTGGAAAAAGGAAACAGCTGAACCCTGAATCTCCTCGTGTGCAGACAAAGTCTCTCCCGTCTGAGATCTAATAGAATGTATACGGGCCCGCATGCGGCGCCCCTGCACCACTGAATGAAAATACCTCGTGTTGTGCTCTCCCTCGCACATCCAACGAGTCCCAGCCTTCTGTTTCCAGAAGCCTTCCTCAATAGACAAAGCACGGTTCAGTAGGGCCTGAACCTGATGTAAGTGCTCTCTATGTGCAGGTGATGGATCCAAATCATATTCCATCTCAGCCTCATCCACCCTGCTCTCAGCATCTCTAATTCTCTGAAATATATCCCCAAACACATGTCTACTCCACCAACGAAGTCCCTGCTTCATCCTAAAGCACTTCTCCCAAAGAGCAGCCATCCCTGTAAACTGAGTCGGGTATGACCACTTTTGAGATACAAAGGATAAGAAGTCATGATGACGGGACCAAACATTGAGGAACCGAAAAGGCCTAGGCCCACCCCCGTCCTCAGCCTCAACCCAACCCAATAACAAAGGCGAATGATCAGACGTAGACCGATTGAGATGCCTCACTGTAAACTGTCGAAAGAACGATGCAGCCTCATGACTCATCAAAACCCTGTCAAGTCTCTTCCACACCCTCCTATTATGCCAAGTATAAGGACTACCAGAAAATCCAGCATCAGTCAATCCACACTCCATCATCATATCACAAAAATCAGTCTTCCTCCTATCACGAGTACTGACCCCTGTCCGCTCACCATCATGAGCAATGACATTGAAGTCACCACCCACAAGCCAAGGGCCATCCACAGTCTGGGAAACCTGGTGAAGTCCCTCAAATAAATCCCTGCGTCCTACAACAGAACATGAAGCATACACAGGCGATAAAAAGATAGGTCTAGCCAATCTCGGATCTTCGATCATGAGATGAAGAAACTGGGGATGATCAACAATCACAGACACAGTCATTCCCACATTCCAAAAACACCAAATCTTACTCGACTGGTTCTGAACACCGATATCAAACCCAATAGAACGTCGAACAAAGTCAAAGCTATCCTCAAATAGAAAAGGCTCCAGAAGAGCGAGGAAAAAAATACGATGTAACTGAACAAGCTTCCTAAGTCTCTTGCGAGTCTTAGAAGCACGCACCCTCCTAACATTCCATATGAGGACTGACATCACAAAGACTGAGAGAGGGAACCATGAGTACCTGACATACTCCGAGTGATCGGTCTAGAAGGTAGAGGAGCAATAACTCTATGTGGGACCCCACTCAAGACTGAAAAGAAACCATCGGCCCCCTGTCGCTCATCCAAACCAGTCAAATCACCATGTGAACTCCTGCGAAAGTGACCCTGTTGGTGTGTACCCATCTGAACAGAACAAGATGTATCTGAGGGAACTGCTGATGAAATAGATGGAATAGAAGCCTTTACATTCTCTCGGCAATCCAAGAGAGGGCTAGTATCAGGATTAGAATCAATTGTGTCATCCAAACAGACCCCAGCACGTGGTGCAGCAAGCATATGGTCAAGCAAAGGGTCAAAGAACTCTGAATGAGCCAAAGTAGTGGTGGGACCCACAGAGATAGTCGATCTATCATGCAATGAGGAACCATAGACAGGATCAATAACTGAGCGTGACTCAGCATAGTGGCCCACCGCGAGAGGGGGGCTGCCGGTAGGGCCCGCAATAGTCAATAGCCTATCATGCAATGAGTAATCGTAGGCAAAAAATGATGTCTGCAAAAGATCAGTGGCAGGGCCCACTGGCCGAGAAACATCCAGACTCTGACTAACTGAGAGAATCGGAGTAGGAAGTAGTGATGAAATGTATGATGGGGCCGTAGAGAGATGGCTGGATCCAGCAGGCAAAGGAGCCTCCAAAGTGGGGCCCGTATGAATACTATGCGAGAAATCAATAGTGGGTCCCACATGTCGCGAGTCTGGGCCCACAGTCTGTTGTGTCTGAGAAATGGTGGAAACAAGAGTAGTAGAACTAACAACTGTAGAACACTGCACTATATCAAGTGTGGGGTCTGCAAGGACACCAAAGCGAGAACCTCTGCTATGGCCTGCAAGAGAAGTGGCAGGGCCCGCAGAGGTGGAGATACCAACACCTCGTCTATGCTGTGCTCTCGATCGTACTGGGGCCCACTGTTGAGGCTGATCAACAACTACTTCCTTACCCTTAGCTTTTCTGGACCTGTCAGTAATCTCAGTAACGGTGCTAGTAACAGGAGGAGCAGAAACAGTCTGAGTAAGTGGAGGAGGCAAACTAGTACTAGGAAGGGGCTGGCCCAATGGAGCAACTGGGGGATAAGGAGCAAAAGGTGGGCCACCTGCTCGACATTGACCAGGAGAGTGACCCATATGTCGACACTTAGAACAAAATAACGGTGGTTTCTCATAAACTACAGTCTGCCAAAAACTTCAACCATCACCCCTATCAATCCAAATCCGTTCAGGTAACTTATGTTCTAAGTTAACCTCCACACAGACCCTAGCCTCACTAGGTCTCAACAAATCCGCAGTAGCCTCATCAATACGCAAAGGTATACCCACAATCTTAGCCAAAGCAAAAATCACACCCTTGGATCGCATATGCACAGGTAATAAAGGGAAGGACAACCAAACAGGAGCAATAGGGGTTTCACAATCAGATCCAAAGTCACATGTCCATTTAAGGACTCGCATAGGACATCCATCAATATAATATAAAGAACGCAAAAACAATCTACTATAATCATTTTCATGCGTCAAGTGAATCAATACATGTTTGCTATCTATCAAGCCATGCCTATAATCACCACAGAATCCAAATTTCATAAAGCAATCACGCACCTTTGCCATAGTAGGCTTTCGATGTGAGAATTTGCCAACAAGTGTAAACTTAAATGGCTTAGAAAGCGCTGCCTCTTCCTCCACAGTCAAAATAAATGACGGCTCACCTCGATGTAGCCCAGGTGGCCTATGCGTAATAGAGTGAATAACTGAAGCCTGTGGAGCAGCTAAAATAGCAGAAAAAGATTTCCTTTCATTCCGCTCTGCTTGTGAAAGTGTAGGACGACCAGAAACAGCTGAAGCATATGTCTGTCTACTTTGATTAAGTGCAGACTGGTCCTCCTGTGGGAAAACTGATGATGGATCTGGGTGTGGATTAACTGGCCAAACAAGCTATTTTTTTGGCGCCGGCGCGTGGGTCCCACGCGCCACCCTAACGGCCCCCCCGTGCGGGGCCCCGAAACCAGTCTTGTCGGAATTCAATGATTTTTTACAGGCAGGTGTGGAATTTCATGCTGATTCTGGGCATGTGGCGCGTTTTCAATTTGGAGGTCCACAGACGGAGATATGGCCTGTTTTCCAAGCGACTATTCGTTCTGAAAATCGGGTCCCACAGGCGCGTCCGAGGTCCGATCTGGCTGAAATTTTGGTCGAGTGGTCGGAATAACATTACCTATCTGTGGGTCAGGCACGTGTACATTGGTGGGGCCCACAGGTTCGCGAATTGAAATATGCTGCAAGTTTTCCAAGGTATTGATTCTGGTCAAATTGGACGTTGGGAACACTATTCTAGGGGTTTTCGGGGCTTCTGAGATCATTGGTGATGGTCCCATGTCCAAATTCTGATCATAAGATGTCGAATTGAGTGCATTGGGATGCGTGCCTTGAGATTCCCAATGCAAAACTGATTTATTTTGTCCCAAATCTGCTGCTATATGTCTGATTTCTGTAGTAGATGTTTTTGGGGATGTGTTTCCGCCGTCAATGGTGTTGTTTTCCGGTAGAGAAGGTGGTGGATCGGGTCGTTTTGTGGGTGGTAAAGCCATAAGAAGAAAAATCTCCTTTTTTGCCGCCTAGAGAGAAGTAAGAGAGAATCCACAAACCTATTACAAATTAGTGCCTAGGAGTTAGATCCAATTGCACCACTTTGAAAGTTCAGAGACCAAATTAGTTGGCGAAAGGTTTTCTGTTTGCCACGGTACGTCGCGGTTGCAAACCACGGCCCGTGTAAGGTGTTTTTTGGTTTTTTTAAGTTGAAACTCAGGAGTATTTGTGTCCTTTGGAGGTGAGAGGAGAGATTAGATATTAGATATTAGAGATGAAAACTACAGTGAAATCGTGAATTTCGACGCTTTAATCATCATATTTGATAAATTCTTGATATTTGTGTTCACATACATTATCACATTATTTTCTTAAATTAATAGTTATATGTTAATTATTCAAATAAACGTATTTCAAATTGTTTTCAATAGAATAGGATTATAATTAATTGAGTAAGTATCTAAATAAAATAGTATTCGTGGGAACGATAATTCGGACTCATTAGGTCCACTTTATTACTTGTTAAGGATATTGTGCACTTGTATTTATTTTGTGTGTGTGTGTTGAGTCCAAAACTTTATATAACTACCACATGACTATTCGAACATATATTATTCAAACTCTAATAATTAGATTGTGTCTAATCGATTCTAGTACACTCGATCTAATTATTAGTCTCTTGTTTTTTCTACTAAAGGCAATAGGCATTGTATGTAATAAGTTTTTTCTTTCTCATATGCATCATCCCAATATTAGCGGCTACTTTCCCAAAGTATCAACGAATAATTTAAGAAAAAAATTGATTGAAAATTAATTTTACAATCTATGTGAATCCATGTGTGCTACATGTCGAGGCCAAGCTAAGATCATTTACCTAATAGCCTATGCACACAAGCATGACATATTTCATGAACAGTTAACTAATAAGTTGCTATCTTTTGTAAAATAAACTTATATTTATACTATAGATTTTAAATTCATTTAGCAAGTGTTACTAAAATGGTTTTCCAAAGCTACAGGTAAAAAAGAAAAACACATTATTCTCTTCTTTTTGGATAAATTTCACGTGTCACTGAACTTTCAATAAAATCTCAATTGAGTTACTAAATTTTAATTTCATTTAATTGGATTACTAAACTTTAATTTGATTTAATTGAGTCATTATATTTTTTCAAATTTTCCACTCTGCCACTTTAAATCACATAGCGTCTTCCCAAAAATTAAGAAAATTGCTTAGGTGTTGGTCGTCATACATTAATAGGAAACAATTTTATTCGTGATCAAAGTATAATTGTGTCGTACTATGTTTTTTAACGCAAGAACTCAAATTATATTTTCATAAATGATGATGTACACTTTTACTCGCATGCTCAATAGTATACAAATAAAAAAAACAAAATTTCATTTACAATAAAATTGTTATTGGAATACAGCAGAAAAATATAGTATTTGGACACACAACCCAATAACACTAACCGCCCAAATCACTACAAACACTCTCTTTGTTCAGTGGATGGCGTTTATTCTCTCTCAATCAATAAATTGAGAGTAGGGAGAGAAGAAAACATTAAATTTTCTATCGAATAGTGAGTAATGCAAAATCAGACCAACTTGTAGAGGCTTTATATGTAATAAGATTTATTTTTCTCAAGCGTCTCATCCCAACGATAACCGCTATTTTCTCAAAGTATCAAAGAATAGTTTAAGAACAAAATAATTGAAAATAACTTTTACAATCCATGTGTTGCACATGTTGAGGCCAAGCTAGGACGATTTACCTAACAACCTATGTACACGAGCATGACATATTTCATGAATAGTTCCTAATTAGTTGCTACCTTTTGTAAAATAAACTTATTTTTATACTACATATTTTAAATTCATTTAACAATTATTACAAAAATGGGTTTCCATAGATACGAGGTAAAAAACACATTATTTTCTTTTCTTTTTCTTTTTTTTTTTGATAAATTTCATGTGTTACTGAACTTTCAATAAAATCTAAAATGGGTTACTAAATTTTAATTTCTTTTAATTGGATAACCAAACTTTAACATGTCTTAATTGAGTCATTACACATTAATTTAGTTTTAAATTTCCCGTCACATTAAGTCACACATCGTCTTCCCAAATATGATGAAAATTGTTTAGGTGCCAACCCTCATAGACATTGATACTGAACAATTTTGTTCGTGATCAAAATATAAGTTGTGACATACTATGTTTCTCAATCCAAGCACTCAACTTATAATGTCACAAGTGATCTTTGACACTTTTACTGCATGTTCAATATTATACATACGCAAAAAAAAATAGATAAATAAAAAATAATTTATTATGAAATTATTATTTGAATATAGCAGAAAACAATAGTTTACGGACACACAACCCAATAACGCCAACTACCCAAATCACTACAACACTCTCTTTGTTCAATGGATGGTGCTTATTCTCTCTCAATCAGTAAATTGTGAGTTGGGAGAGAAGAAAACATTAAAGTTTCTGTTGAAAAGGGACTAGTGCATAATCAGAAGAACTTGTAGTGGCTTTATATGTAATAAGGTTTTTCTTTCTCACGCATCTCATCCTGACGATAGCGACTATTTTATCAAAGTATCCAATTATAGTTAAAGAGAAAAATATTTGAAATAAATTTTACGAGCCATGTGTTGCACACGTCGACCCAATTGTTGCACATGTCCACCTATGTGCTGTACATGTCAATGTCAAGTTAAGATGATCTATCTAACAGCCTATGTACGCAAGCATGACATATTTCATTAACATTTACTAATAAGTTGCTTTCTTTTGTAAAATAAACTTAAGTTTGTACTACTGTTTCACGCAGAAAGTGTGTCCTTCGCTAACAATTAAAAGATTCAGACGATGTGTAAGGGACGCCAAACCTTTTGAGACAAAATCCCAACGAATGGTGTTTGATTTACGAAGATTACAATAGTGACAAAGGATGAAAGAACAAAACAAAAGGCCTCTAAGGGGCACAAGCACACTAGAATTCACTGTAAAGAAATATTTAAGACTAAAATGGAATGAAATTACATTTCTCTGTTTTTTTGAGAGTTGTCTTCTTTTTTCTTTTTCATTCAATCTCCTTTCTTTTATACTTTACCAAACGGTTTTACCACGCGTTTTCCTTCAATCTTGCGTAAAAACTTCTCGTCGCCCAGTTTCTACCTCATCGCCCAATAACTACCCATTTCTTCCATAATGATTCAACTGTTTGTAACTCCCCCATGATGATTCAACTGCTTGTAACTCCTCCATGATAATTCAACTGCTTGTAACTCCTCCATGATAATTCAACTGTTCGTAACTCCTCCATGATAACTCAACTGTTTGTAACTCCTGAAACGTGGGAAAAGTGATAAGAGAAGAAGAAAAACTATTTAAGAACGATTACTCTTATGCAGTTATTGATCGTTCTAATCGTCCAACGCCCTGGGCGTTTCTAATCTGGGCGATATCCATTTTGGGCCCTATCTGGCCTGGGTAATTTCCATTGGGCCTATATATAAATTTACCTAGGCATCCATTGGGCCTGGGCGACATATATTTCTAGGCTTATATGCTTGGGTACTTTTTATGGGCCTATATGTACAATCTTTCTTAAGTCTCTTTTTAGGCCCTTGTTATTTTGTATATCAACAGTTACCCCCCAATATGGCTTAATTAATATTATCACTTATTAATTAGCCATATTCACTTGGTGGCGTTCCATCTTCTGAAAAAGTAAGTTTGGCGCCTTAATTCTGCAATCCTAAGAGCACGACTTATAAAACCCAAAAAAGGCGCCATTACCAATAACCACGTCCGACCTCCATCACGTCGCCGCCCTTTTTCTCCCTCTATAAAAGGGACACTATTCATCTTTCCCTTTACTTCTCACTTACTTTCCAAAGCCGGTCACCTCTTTTGCCATCCTCTTATCCATTTGCTGAAACAATGCCAACGTCCAAAGCTTCTTCAAACAATAGCATTACTTTCGAAGATTTCCAGGCCTTCCTAACTAAACCTTATGTAAACCCATCGAATCTTCTACCCTCTAGGCCTGATATGAACGAGTTCTATTTGGGCCCGTCGTTCAGGGATGCAGACTCCATTGGGCGACTGGCTACGGCCCAATTATTTCCTTGCACCCAAGAACCTCCTTTCTTGGACCCATTCTCGTTGAAGCCAATCCGCGAGAAGAGCATTCGCACATGGCCTAAATCTGATACCACTTTCTGCCTCTGGCATGCGCGTATGATGAAGCATGCCCCCACAAAGGCACTTTTTGATCGTGCCAGAATCTCTGATCTTCTGGAAATTGCCACACGTCCCCCGCTCTATGACCCAGTTCTCTTCCCAATCGCCCTAAGCTTCTGGTCTTCCGAGTACAATACCTTCATTTTTCCTCTTGGCCCAATGTCAGTTACTCTAAGGGACGTTGGTGCTTTGGTCAATCTTCCTCCTCTGGGCGATACCATTTCTCCTGCCATACTGATATCCTCCCTTGCTCCAAAGTTTGATAAGAAGTATACGGACTCTTATTCAGGCATGCAGGAGCTTTATGACAACACGGGTAAAGATCCCACTCATGCAGAGCGCGTAGCCTTCCTCCAAGTTTAGCTGTGTAGGTACATTCTTTGTGTTCCTAGTCTTAAACCTTCCATGGCCTATTTGTCCATCGCCCATGAGTTGGCCCTTGGTAGGTCTTTAAATCTCTGCTCTCTGTTTCTAGCCGCCTTCTATAGAGGTATGGCCTACCTTCAACATCAACTTAGGACCAATGCTTCTCCTACTGGAAGTGGCCTTTTTGGCTCGCTCAATTGTGGTTGAGAGCATATTTTCCACAACTTGGTGTTCCTTCAATACCTCCTAGGCCGGTGAGTTGCTACGGGCTAGTTATCAACCAATTAGCTCTCGTTGATATGTCTAACCGGGATGTCTTCACATTCTTTTACAATTTAAACTCAATTTCCTCTTTCTTTCCTTTCTCTGTTCATCAAGTCTCAGTCTATGTCCAACCCCCTCTTACTCTGAACGAGGTGAGTAATGTCTTGCCCGTTTGGGTCCAATACTTGACTGGGCGAGAATTTTTTCATTACATTCTCACGGGCACCAATGCCAAGGCTGGGGTTGAGGTCTATGCTCTCCAGTTCTTTGCCCGACAGCTTGGTTTTGGCCAAACTTGGCCCCTTCCTCCTTGTTACTCAAAAAGTTTTCAAGAACGCTTCCATACCATCACCAAAGCAGAAGCACAGGCTATAGATGAGCGTAATGCTTCTCTGACGAATGGGTTCTCTTTGGCTCCTTTCAATCCCACTTTGGCCGTTCATCCTCTTTTTGAACAGTTTTGACCTTCGGTGAAACGTAGATTCTTTACTACTAATGTCAACCATGCATTCCATATACTTGAGGGGTCAGGGTCTTCCAGAACTTCCATTTCTTCTACTCTGATTCATATTCCTGCTGTGCCCATATCCGTTAAACAACCTGCTCCTTCGTCTTCTCCTACAAAATCTTCGACAGTGCGTACTAGACGTTCTGCTGCAATTTCCATTCAATCCAGTTCTCCTCCCGCCCAAACTGGAGTTGCCAGAGGTGCATCTAGCCGTAAACGGCCAGCATTGGACCCATCAGATCAGCCTGATGATGAAAGTGATGACGATGATGGTGCTCCCCCTATGACCAGGAGAAAGGTAATATGATTTCTCCTCATTTAAAGAACACTTTAGTATAAATATTGATATTCTCTTTGTACTCTAAACCAGAAGGGGGTCACTTCTCCTTTGAAGGATTCTACGTCACCTGACCCTTCAATTCTTCGATCTTCCAAGCCATCCGTCGAAGTGGATTTGCCAGAAGAGGGATTTGGAGACCCAGCTGCTTCGATCGCCCAGACAGTTGAAGAATCTCCATCATTTCAGGGCGTTTCTCCTCCAGGTGTAGAGCCGGATGATAATATGTGCCTATAGTTATAACATTTTTCTAATTCCACCATTTGACATGGCTTTACTCTTGAAGCACTTATCATCATTCATCCCTTTGCAGAAAGACCAATTGATTTGTCGGTTGTACCAGAGCCAGCACGTCCGGATAAGGGTGAATCTTCGCAGGCTGTCAAATCGCCCAGTGGCACACTTCCCCCTTCTTCCTCCAAGACCACTGATGAGGTAATTTTTCTTTCGATTTCCTTCACTTTTCTTATTGCCATAAAGACACTAAGTAATCGTTTTTACCTTTACAGGATGCTGATACCATCTTGCGCTCTATTCAGGACCTGTTTACGTCATGGGAACAAGTGAAGGCTAGTCAGACCGCTCGTTCGTCTTCGGCCAGTCGTCCTTCTTTTACCTCTGGTGCTTTTTCCATAGAAAACATGAACATTCTTAAACAGGCAGTACTTGAATACACTTCCTTCATGGACATGGATATCCCACACGCCAGTGCTGCTAACCACCGAGACAAATTTGAGCGTTTAAGCCGCCAAATGGCTCAAGCACTTGAGCTTCCCTCGCTCAAACTCTCCACGGATCTCAAGTTATCTTTGAAAGTCATCCACCAGGAGATAAGCGCGCTGTTGGCCAAAAATGTGGAGCTCAAAGCCAAGAAAACTCAATACGTCAATGCTATGACCGAGAAGGTATCTCTTCACCAGGAAATCGATCAAGCCAAAAACAATCTGAACGAGATTTCTTCCGAGGTCATGGTTGAGGATTCTTTGATGATGAGTTTGGCTGCTCAGATGAAAGAAATTCAAGAAAAGATGGACGACTGTAAGGTCAGGCTGGCAGCCAAGAAGCGCAATGCTTCTTAGGAAGTTGAACGGGCTAGATCCTTGCTTGAGCGTTATTCAGGTCTAGAAGTGGACGATGGAATTATGGATGAATTATCCGCCGCTTCTGTTGAACAGCGCGATGAGTGGGAGAAACTTAGAGAGCAGATGCGCTCTATTTGGGGTAGGATGTAATTAAGATTCTAACGTTTTAAGGACAACTTTTGTTTTATTCAATTTCCCTTTTCTAATGGTAGCCAATTATGGCAGCCAAATTATCCGATGAAATGAATAGCTTCATTCGCTTATAGAACTGTGTCCTTTAATGTTAAACCTCTAATCGTTCAAAATCTCAAACTGACAGAACGTACTTCTTTAAATATTTGCCATTAATAGACCTCATGTGCCTCATACCATCCAAATTTTCTAAATGATATGCCCCATTTGGTAACACCTCTTTAACTTTGTATGGTCCTTCCCAATTTGGTGACCATTTTCCAAACTTTGGATTACTACTATCCAATGGGAGTATTGTTTTCCAGACCAAATCCTTCGTGCTAAAACATTTGGCTATAACCCTTCTATTATAATACGAAGCCACTTGTCTTTTTTGAATTTGCAACCTATCTGAGACGCTCAACTTCAACTCGTCTGTTACCACACGATTACGACATGGCGGCTACGTCAGCATAGGCCCCATCCAAGCCCAGTAAGGGCCCAGTCCATAATCTGTCAAGAACCCTATATGGGCCTTGCTAGGGCCTTGGAAGGGCCCGTCACACGCTTGGGCCTTCGGCAGCCAGAAATCCGCGAGTCATATGGAGGGCCTCGGTGCCCTCATGCGAACCATAGGGCCTCGTCAGGCCCCGCACCATTAGTAACCAGCGTACAACTCGATATGCCGGGGGATCCAGAGAAGTAATTAAAGAAAGATTGCGTTGGATTGGGTGCACGTATCTCCACAAGGAAACACAATCATGATCTTCTAAAATCATGCAACGTGATAAACTCAAGGAAGGAAGGCAATCTCGGGTATCTTTATCCCATAAGGAAGGAGAATCCGATTGGGTATTTGATTGATTTGTTACCTAAATCAATCAGGACTCTCGCGCTATAAATACAACGTCTCCGATTGTTTCAAGGTACGCACTTTTTATGCTTAAGAGTCCCACCCTAAACTCTGCTCAAATCTCTGTCTGCTTGTCTCTCCCACACCCTTTCTTGTTCCCACCCCCGTGTATCTCCCATATACCGGCAGTTGACTTGATCGTCGGAGTGCCAACGATCGCCAGACCCTTTTTCTCTGGAGATCTTGGTGCCTAACGGTCGTCCTAGTGTGCAGGTAACATACGAGCTGGCAGGGAAGTGACTGAAGATCTGTTGGCACGTGGACTGGTGCAGGTTCAGACGTCAATAGATTGGCGCCGTCTGTGGAAATCGAAAAACCTCACACGACCAAGTGCTTGTGGTAAAACGTGTCTTCTACCCAAAAGAACATGGCACCCGAATATCGACAGAAACGGACAGTAGGACCGGGGGATCAGGACCTGGAGTTGGATGACGCCCGGATGGAGGCCGCGCTTGGGCTGCTGGATGATCAGCCCCTCCAACAGGGACCCAAGCGTAGTCGTACCCGGAGAAGCCCTTCGCCGCCTGGTTCATTGGTCTGCCGCCGCTCCCATGACGTGGACGGATTGTAGGAGGCCGCCGAGCGCCAGGGCGCCCCCCCAATGGTAAGGACCACGCACTCAGAATCGACGGAAGTTGACAGCGAAGGATTGGATGAAGAATTGATGCTGGACGAGGGTCTGGATCCCCGAATCATAGCCTCAGATTCTCTCGCTTCCCCAGCCGAGGAGCTGGAGACATTTCTGGTAAGCTCCTCGGAACCAACCCAGATGTTGCAGGTGAGAGGGAGGCTCGAAAAAAAGACGAAGGAAGAGCTGAAGCAGTTTCTCCGAGAGAACGCAGACGTCTTCGCATGGAAACACAGCGACATGGTCGGGATCGACCCATCGATCGCGTTCCACGTCTTGAAAATAGATTCAAAAGTGTGCCCCAAGATTCAAAAAAGAAGGCCTCTAAGTGCCAAGAGGTACCAGGCCCTGAAGGAGAAAGTTGACAAGCTACTGGCCAGTGGGTTCATCAGAGAAGCGATTTACCCCCAGTGGGTATCCAACCCGGTGTTGGTTCGGAAGAGTGCCAAGAAGTGGAGGGTATGCATCGACTTCTCTGATCTAAACCAGGCGTGCCCTAAAGATAGTTTCCCATTGCCGCGCATCGACCAGCTCGTCGATGCGACCGCCAGCCACAAGTTGCTTAGTTTCATGGACGCATACTCGGGCTACAACCAGATCCCAATGTTCACAGGGGACGAGGATCACACGTCGTTTATTACAGACCGAGGGCTATACTGCTATAAGATGATGTCATTCGGCTTGAAGAACGCAGGAGCCACATATCAACGGCTGGTAAATCGTATGTTCGCCGGACTAATTAGGAACACGATGGAGGTATACGTCGACGATATGTTGGTGAAGAGCGTCAACGCAGAGGACCACATAGGCCACTTGAGGGGAATGTTCGAAACCCTTCGCAAATATCGCATGAAGCTTAACCCCTTGAAGTGCGCGTTTGGGGTCGCATCCGAAAAGTTCCTTGGCTACATGGTCAATCAGCAGGGGATAGAGGCCAATCCCAAAAAGATCAGAGCGCTCATCGAGATGCGGTCACCATCCTCTCCCAAGGAAGTCCAAAGTCTGACAGGGAGATTGGCAGCTCTGAATCGGTTTATATCCAAGGCGACCGATCGTTGCCAACCTTTCTTTCAAACCATAAAAGGGAAGAAACGGTTCGAGTGGACCGAGGAGTGCGAGAAGGCCTTCCAAGACCTCAAGGTCCTCCTCGGAAAATTCCCACTGCTATCCAAGCCCAAGAATGGGGAAACATTGCTCGTTTACCTCGCCGTCTCGGAAAAGGCAGTTAGCTCGGTGCTAATCCGTGAGGAGGGTCCAGCACAATTCCCTGTCTATTACGTAAGCAAAGCCCTGTAGGACGTGGAAACGAGGTATCCAGACATGGAAAAACTCGCTCTGTCATTAATCGTCGCCTCCAGGAAGCTTCGACCATACTTCCAGTCCCACAGCATAGATGTCTTGACGAACCTCCCCCTACGGCAAATACTCCAGAAACCAGATACTTCAGGACGATTGATGAAATGGTCGGTAGAACTTAGTCAATTCGACATCAGTTACAAGCCGCGGCCTTCGATAAAAGGACAAGCTTTAGCTGATTTTGTGGCTGAATTCGCTCATATCCCCGATGGTCCGCTTGAAGCCCGACCCTTGGAGGTACCGACATGGAAGTTATATGTCGATGGATCATCGAGGGAGGCCGGGGCTGGAGCCGGGATCCTGCTGATCAGCCCAGATGGCCATAATCTCAACTGCGCGTTTCGCCTGGAATTCAAAGCCTCCAACAACGCAGCGGAATACGAGGCCCTACTAGCAGGCTTGAGACTAGCACGGGAGATGAAGGCAAGGAAGCTCCAAATTCATAGCGATTCACAGCTTGTCGTAAGTCAGGTTAATGGGACCTTCGCGGCACGTGAACAATCCATGGTGTCCTACTTAACAAAAGCTAAGGACCAGTTGTCCCACTTCGAAGAATATGAACTTCTCCAGATCCCACGAACGGAAAATAGCTATGCCGACGTCATCTTAAAGCTGGCAAGCAGTAGGGACTCCGACCTAATGAAGGCCATCCCAGTTGAGAAGCTTAACCGACCTTCAACCGAGGACGCTACCGCACCCTCCGTCCTAACCATCTCTTATTCCCCGGAGTGGATGAAGGAGATTACCGAATATCTAATTAGTCAGGTGTCACCCGAAGACAAATTGGAGGCACAGAAGCTCCGTAGAAGGGCTGCCAAATTCGTATTACAGGACGAAATTTTATATAAAAGGGGATTCAGCTACCCCCTCTTACGCTGCCTAACGCAAGAGGAAGCAGTGTACGTGATGAAAGAAATACACGAAGGGATTTGCGGCAATCACTCGGGAGGGATGGCCTTGGCACAGAAAGCCTTGAAGCAAGGGTACTATTGGCCGACCATAAAAAAAGATTCCCACAATTTCGCAAAAAGGTGCGACAGATGTCAGAAGTTCGCAGCAGTTCCGAAGCTCCCCGCTCAGAACCTTACTCCAGTCACTAGTCCCTGGCCCTTCGCCAAATGGGGGATCGACTTCATCGGTCCCCTCCCGACAAGGAGGGGTGGGGTCAAGTTCGCCATTGTAGCGGTAGATTACTTCACCAAGTGGTGTGAAGCCGAGCCTCTAGCCAAAATCACAGAAGAAAATGCCTGGAAATTTGTGTGGAAAAATATTGTCTGCCGCTTTGGTATTCTCCATTCTGTCGTCTCCGACAACGGCACGTAATTTGCTGGGATGAAGTTTAACGCGAACTGTGAGAATCTTGGCATCCGAAGAGATTTCTCCAACCCCTATTACCCACAATCCAACGGCCAGGTGGAAGCCGTGAATAAAATCATTAAGCACACACTCAAATGAAAACTAGAGTCAGCAATAGGAGGATGGGCCGACGAACTACCCGAGACCCTGTGGTCCTACCGAACCACCTCCCGCACGGCCACAGGCGAAACCCCGTTCTCCATGGTATATGGGGCAGAAGCAATGATCCCCGTCGAGATAGGAATACCCTCGCCCAGACACCTACACTTCAACGAGGTGGCCAACGAGGATTTACAAAGAACGGGCCTCAACCTGCTAGATGAGAGACACGCGGAGTCGCAACTTCGCCTCGCGGTTTACCAACGGAAGATGGTCCGATATTATAACTCCAAGGTTAGGGGCAGAAGTTTTTGTGTCAATAATTTTGTCCTGAAAAAGATATTCCAAGCTAATAAGGAAGCGGGGACCGGAACTCTAGGGCCCACCTGGGAAGGACCTTACAAGGTCATCGAAGAAATTCGCTCCGGAACTTATAGACTGGAAGATCCTGAGGGACGAGAGGCAAGACACCCTTGGAACATCGCCCATCTGAGGCCATATCACCAGTAATACCGTTTTTAGCCTTGTTTTGGTCTTTTTTTTACAATTCTTTGGCAGACGCCAAGAAACGCGGCGCCGTGTTATAATATTCGTTCTTCATGAATCCAAAGTGCTCCACATGCGAAGAGTAACAATCACATCGGCAGCGAGGGAGTGTGGTTCGCGGCCAGCTCTATTAACTCGCTGGGTAAACATTTTACGCGTAAGAAAGCAAATACAATTAACCCGGCAACGAGGGAGGGTGGTTCGTGGCCAACTCTATTAACTCGCTGGGTAAATATTTTACGCGTAAGAAAGCAAGCACAATTAACCCAGCAGCGGGGGAGTGTGGTTCGCGGCCAACTCTACCAACTCGCTGGATAAATATTTTACGCGTAAGCTAGCATTTTGTGCGCAAGTAAGCAAGTGTAATCGACTCGGCAGCGAGGGAGGATGGTTCGCGGACAACTCTATTAACTCGCTGGGTAAACATTTTACGCGTAAGAAAGCAAGCACAATTAACCCGGCAGCGGAGGAGTGTGGTTTGTGGCCAACTCTACCAACTCGCTAGATAAATATTTTAGGCATAAGCTAGCATTTTATGCGCAAGTAAGCAAGTGTAATCGACTCGGCAGCGAGGGAGGGTGGTTCGCGGCCAACTCTATTAACTCGCTGGGTAAACATTTTATGCGTAAGAAAGCAAGTACAATTAACCAGGCAGCGAGGGAGTGTGGTTTGCGGCCAGCTCTATTAACTCGCTGGGTAAACATTTTACGCGTAAGCTAGCATTTTATGCGCAAGTAAGCAAGTGTAATCGACTCGGCAGCGAGGGAGGGTGGTTCGCGGCCAACTCTATTAACTCGCTGGGTAAACATTTTACGCGTAAGAAAGCAAGTACAATTAACCAGGCAGCGAGGAAGTGTGGTTCGCGGCCAGCTCTATTAACTCGCTGGATAAACATTTTACGCGTAAGAAAGCAAGTACAATTAACCCGACAGCGAGGGAGTGTGGTTCGCGGCCAACCCTATTAACTCGCTGGGTAAACATTTTACGCGTAAAGCAAGTAAGCACAAAAAGCTCCACCGCAAGGGAACGCGATTCACGACCAACTCTTTCAAGTCACTGGATAAACATCCGACGCGCATGCGCGCAATTGTAGCTCTTTGGGTCGCGAGGGAGCATGATCCGCGACAAACTTTACTAAGCTCGCTTGGTAAGGTATCAAGTGCGCAAACATTTGGAACGAACGTAAAAACTTTCACTACAATCTCATTACTCGATTGCATAAAATATCCATGCAACAGCATGGCTAAAGAAGTATGACCTATACACGTAATCCTACGTTTCGGTATAGCCGGGGACCCCCAATTTTGCTAGGAGGCCTTTAGCCTTCGCTAGCTCGTTCGAAACTTCGGTCAGTTCTCTATCTTTGGCCTGTATCATATTCTGGCAAGACTTCAACTGAGACTCGGCCTTCTTCTGGGCAACGATACACGCCTTCTGGATCGTCAGGGCCTTCGTAACGTCGTACGTTGCGCGACTCCGTGCGTCTTCCAAAAACGCAAGTTACGCCCGAAGGCGTTTGATTTCGGCCCTCATCGATTCAGCATTTTCATCTTCTCCAAGGGCAGACTGTATTTTGGCAACCCTCATCTCCAACATTTTATACAACTCGCAATTCAACACATGACTACGAGAGGTATACATTTCGGCCAACTTCATCAACTCCGTCACCTCCGCGGTATCTACCGCCTTCCCAAAGGGAGATGTCCAATATTTATGAACTGAAGTAGCCACAAGGGCAACCGCTGAAGGTAGCTTCTCTACAACTGACGGATCCAGCTCGTCTTGACGGGCCCCAATATTAATGTACTCACGCCTGCCGGGAGGGGGAGAAACAGGCGTCCGGGACGCCCGTTCTCCACTCTCGACCTTTGGTTTCTTTCCCGCTGACGACCTAACGTTCCCAGAAGAGGACCCACGTCTAGCAGGATTCGTCGGCAATGGAACGTCTGCTCTCACCTCTGGCGCAGGCGAAACAGGTGAGTGACCCATCCCCGTCTCCGGGCCCTGCAACACTGTGGGCCTAGAACCAGACACCGCGGAGGACGCCAAATGGGGAGGAGAGACATCCTCCACTATTCCTCCGCGCCTAATCTTAAATTTAGAGACTTTGGAAAAATGGAAGCCTGACATGACCGAAAGTAATCAAAGGTCCAGGTAGGACGGCAAAATGGCTGGGAAATGGTGAGTTAAGAATGCCCTGTCGTATTTATAAGCCCAATGGGGTACCAGCAGTCGGTTGAGCCGACACGTGGCGTGGAATTAAAAACACGTCTGGCAAACCCTAGGGGAATATATCTAAGCGCGTGGTGGTGTGAGCACGCGAACGCTAAATCATGATAACAATAGCAAGGGAGTGTTGATCACGACGAGGCCCGAAACAAGTATGTACATTTTTGGGCATACACACGCAAATATGGAAGTAACTCGGCACCTTTTTTATTAAATACGAAATAAAATACAGGAGCATATATAACTACAATATATTCCACAACCCCCGCTGCCTCTTTGGGCCAGCACATAAATGGGGTAACTAGATCTATTACACCTATCCCCTAGTCTACGCTGGCTCCGCCTAGGTTGGAAAACCTGACTTCACCATGATCAGGAGTCTCCCAAGCCAACCCAAGTTAATTTGGTAGCTTATTAGACCATACTGCTCAAAAAATGCCGTTGATGCCTTTTTCTGGCAGTGGGAGACCCCTCCCCCCACCAGTCCCGCCAACCGTTCAGGGGAGGGTCGGGCTAAGGCTGCTAAGCCTAAATCCCCACCCCGTACGTTTGGTCCCCTGAACTTTGATTGGCCAAATTTTTGGTCCTCTGAATGTTGATTCTCAGTTTGACAGACATCTTGGATGCCAGCCCCCCAACCGCACCACCATCACACGTTTTCTATCTCTATCTCGATCGTACGATAATGGCAGGATAAACGCAACGGTCTCACGATGGAAGAACCTTGTTCGGCTGGCGTCCTATTTATAAAAGATTACGTTGGAAAAAGGTGTAATGCAATAAATACGGTCATAACAGGGAATCTGGAATGGCGCACGGACGTTCTACCTCCCCAAGGCATTGAAGACGCCAACCTTCCGGGTTCCACCGGAAGTCTGCGTCATCAATGCTAGGGGAATGATTCTCAAATTTAGAGCGTCTTCCCCCCACGCGCACACGGAATCGAAACGTCGGATAAGCATAAGGTCAATTCCAATTTTGTTTTCAACTAATCCGGAGGGTCGGCACACTGCGGGCCTCTCTCCGTTGGAGGGGGTGTCTGATCACCTGCGGTACTGGGCCAGGCGTCACGAACCAAAGCCTCAAAGGAGTCCTACCGAAGGGAAGACAGGTCCCACTCCAGATGAAACTCCATGATGCTCTCCATCGCCCGACCCCTTGAAGCCCTCACCCGTCATGAATGTTCGGCTTCGAACATGGAGAACTATACTGGGTAGGTTGAATTACTTCCTGCCGAACCACCTGGAGAGTATATCTCCTGCGAGGCACATCAAATGGTGGATATCTTCAAAAGTCCCACGCCCATTATAAATAATAGGCTTGGACTTGGGGGACTATTGTTACCACACGATTACGACATAGCGGCCACGTCAGCATAGGCCCCATCCAAGCCCAGTAAGGGCCCAGTCCATAATCTGTCAAGAACCCTATATGGGCCCTGCTAGGGCCTTGGAAGGGCCCGTCACACGCTTGGACCTTCGGCAGCCAGAAATCTGCGAGTCATGTGGAGGGCCTCGGTGTCCTCATGCGAACCATAGGGCCTCGTCAGGCCCCGCACCATTAGTAACCAGCGTACAACTCGATATGCCGGGGGAACCAGAGAAGTAATTAAAGAAAGATTGTATTGGATTGGGCGCATGAATCTCCACAAAGAAACACAATCATGATCTCCTAAAATCATGCAACGTGATAAACTCAAGGAAGGAAGGCAATCTCAGGTATCTTTATCCCATAAGGAAGGAGAATCCGATTGGGTATCTGATTGATTTGTTACCTAAATCAATCAGGACTCTCGCGCTATAAATACAATGTCTCCGGTTGTTCCAAGGTACGCACTTTTTATGCTTAAGAGTCCCACCCTAAACTCTGCTCAAATCTCTGCCTGCTTGTCTCTCCCACACCACTTCTTGTTCCCGCCCCCGTGTATCTCCCATATACCGGCAGTTGACTTGATCGTCGGAGTGCCAACGATCGTCGGACCCTTTTTCTCTGGAGATCTTGGTGCCTAACGGTCGTCCTAGTGTGTAGGTAACATACGAGCTGGCAGGGAAGTGACTGGAGATCTGTTGGCACGTGGACTGGTGCAGGTTCAAATGTCAACATCGTCTAATTCTAATAAATTCTGAACGAGTAGTTCAGTATGCTCATTTTCATCTATACTATTTTGCAAACGTACTCTGATCGATTGCACATTAATTTCCATAGGCAGCACTGCTTCTTGCCCATAAGTTAACTGGAAAGGAGTTACTTTAGTACTAGATCGCGGAGAAGTTCTATAGGCCCATAACGCTCTATTCAAGCACTCATGCCAACTTCTAGCATTTTCGCCTATCATTTTCCTTATGATACTCTTTAAAACCTTATTTGACGATTCCGCTTGGCCGTTGGATTGGGCGTAATAAGGTGTAGAGTTTGCCAACTTGATTCCAAACTAGCCCAGAAATTCTTTCACTTGACTCCCATTTAAAGAAGTTCCATGATCCATCACTACAGTTTGCAGTACCCCAAATCTATATACGATGTGATCACGAATGAACTCTATGACATTTCCTTGAGAGATTTCTTTTAAAGGTATCGCTTCTACCCATTTAGTGAAAAAATCCGTAGCGACTATTACAAAGGTGTGTTGTTTGGACGATGGTGGGTAAATCTTTCCTATCAGGTCTATCGCCCAACACTTGAATGGCCATGGTTTAATAATAGGTACCATTTCCCTTGCTGGCACTCTTTGGATTGGGCCATGTTTTTGACACTCTAAACAACTTTTAGCATACTGAACGCATAACTCGCCCATTTTAGGCCAGTAATACCCACTTCTGATGATCAACCACCTCATCTTTTGGCCAGCTTGATGTGCTCCACACACTCCTTCATGCGCTTCGGCCATAACCACTTTAGCTTCTTGCAAATTTATGCACTTCAAAAGTACACCATCTGAGCGTTTCTTATATAATTCTCCCTTCAGTGAGCGTAATTTTACCTTCCTATCGCTCTTCTTATCGGGTTCTTTTAAGAATTTTTGTACTTCTTCTCTCCAATCCAATGTGTCTCCATTTTGTATACAATGCACGTTAAACTCCTTCGCTCTTCGTTGAACTACAGGCAATATCGTTCCATACTCACAAGCAGAATCGTTATTTAACATTTTTGAATAACCCGATGCCATTTGGGCCAGCTCATTTGCCAAGTCGTTATACATCCTATTAACGTATTGAAGCTCCACCTGGTCGAATTCGTCCAAGAGCTCTTGAGCGATGCCATATTGACTTATGACAGAATCACTTTGGCATTTGAAATCGCCATTCAGTTGATAAATTACTAATTGAGAATCACCTCTGATAAGCACATTTTTCGTCCCTAAATCTAATAATAACTCTAAACCGACAATCAATGCTTCGTATTCGGCTTGATTATTAGTACACATTTCAGTCAGGGCGAAAGCAAACTTGTAACAAACCCCTAGTGGGTTTATTAGCGCTACTCCTACCCCTGCACCCCTAGCAGTTTTTGAGCCGTCAAAGTATAATATCCAGGGTTTCAGCTCGAACGAATTGACTTCTAATTCAATTTCTTTAGGCACGTCTACGCATGGATGATCGGCTAAAAAGTTAGCCAATGCTTTATTTTTGACCGCCTTTTGGGGTATGAACTGTATTTCAAATTCTGATAGTGCTAAAGTCCAAAGACCAATCCTTTGATGCAAAACAGGACGAGAGAACATGTACTTAACCAAATTTACTTTAGAAATTAAGTAAATAGTTACAGGCCGTAAGTAGGCCCTTAATTTAGTACATGTAAAATATAAAGTAAGACATAATTTTTCAATAGCAGAATAACTACATTCACATGCAGTTAATCGTCTACTAAGGTAATATATCGCCCTTTCTTCTCCAAACTGGTCGTCTTGGGCGACTAGTCCAGCTATTGATTCCTGCTCGGCCGATATGTAAACTTTTATTGGCCGTCCTTGGATAGGTGAAACTAACACTGGTGGATTTGATAGATATGTCTTCAGGCTATGAAAAGCCTCTTGATGCTCTTCTTTCCAGACGAAGTCGTCCTGATTTTTCAACTTCAAAAGAGGCGAGAAAGCTTTCGTTCGCCCTGCACAATTAGAGATGAAACGTCGTAAAAAATTCACTTGTCCAAGGAACTTTTGCAATTCCTTTTTATTCTTAGGTGGTTTAGCCTCTAAAATGGCTTTTGCTTTATTTTTATCAAGTTCAATTCATCTTTCATGCACTAGGAATCCTAGGAAATTTTCTGCATTAACACCAAATGCACACTTCAACGGATTCAATTTTAGTTTATACTGTCTCATCCGTTCAAATGAACGTTTCAATTGTTGGAAATGGTTTTCTTCTTTCAACGATTTAACCACTATATCATCAACATAAACTTCAACGAATTCTCCTATCATGTCATGAAAAATTAAATTCATTGCCCTTTGATAAGTGGCTCCTGCATTTTTTAAACCAAAAGGCATGACCACCCATTCAAAACATCCTAGAGCACCTGGGCATCTGAATGCAGTTTTATGTACATCTTCTTCAGCTATATAAATTTGGTTGTATCCTGAATATCCATCCATAAAGGAGTACATCACATGTCCGGCAGTTGAATCTACTAAGAAATCTACCGTTGGCATTGGATATTCATCTTTGGGCGTTGCCAAATTCAAATTTCTGAAATCTATGCAAACCCTAATACTACCATTTTTCTTTGATACAGGCACAATATTAGATAACCATTCAACATATCTGGCCGTCCTGATAAAACCTGCCTTTAACAATCGTTCTATTTCTTTCTTTACTTCGGGCAATACATTAAGAGCAAAGCGTCTGGGAGGCTGCTTATGCGGTTTAAAGTGTGGTTTGGTTGGCAGCCTATGTTCTACCAAATCTTTATCTAACCCAGGCATGTGTTCATATTCCGAAGCAAAACAATCTTTGTACTCTTTTAACAAAGCGATTAACTGGTCACTTACCTCTTTGCTAAGCATCTGACTGACAAACGTTGGGCAATCTTCTCGTTCATCTCCAATATTCACTTTCACCAAAGGATCTTGTGCTTGAGCGTGCCCGGTCTTCATGACTCCTATCACACCATCGTCCAAGTTCCTTGTAGTGATGTCTTCTGCATCCAAACAATCCACCTTATTCACTTCTCGGCCAATATTCTCTTCTAATTCGAACACTGCTAATTTGTTCCTTAAAATTTTTAAAGCCGTTTCCTTTTTTATCTCTCCTTCGCACCTTTTCTCGAAAGCCATTGACTTGGCTTCGACATCCTGAAAGCTAAACACCTTCTTCAACATTTATTGAATATCTTTTTTACCAATCATTGGCTCTTCAAGGGCCACTATGTTTGGCCTCATTTGATCGAACATTTCAGTAAATGCATCTACTGATAATAGCTCCTCACTCTGCGCGATGATCCGAGTTTCTTCGCCATCTTGGACTACTCTCACAGGTCCATAATTTCCCTCATACATGAACTTCTCGATCGAGTTCGCTTCTATAACAAAAGGTCTATGATCTGCTTGCACCACCTCTGCCTCACCTTTATCGTTCCAAAAAACTAGACATTGATGGAGCGACGAAGGTATGCAACGATTTCCATGAATCCAGTCTCTTCCTAACAACACATTGTAGCTAGTCGGCCCGTCTATTACAAAGAATACTGTGGTTTTGGTGATAGTTCCTACTGTCACGTCTAAAGGCATTACTCCTTTGGCCGAAGTCGCCCCGCCATTGAAGCTCGTAAGAATAACCTCAGTAGGGATCAAATCGCTCTCCGTCTTTGCAAATTTCTTTATCATTCTGGATGGAATGGTATTAATATCGGCCCCATTGTCGATGAGAACTTTGGCTACTGGGATGCCATTGACTAAAGCCTTTACATATAATGGTCTCAAATGTTTGGTTAAATTGGCCGTTGGTTTCTTAAAGATGACCTTTTCAGTCGCCTCTATCTCTACCCCTTGTTTCCCATCGTCTTTTGGATCAAGTTGCTGCTTCCCATCTTCTCTTGGATCAAATCCCTGTGTCAAGTTCACGTGCAACATTTCGCACTGATCTTCCGCGCCGGGTTTCTGAGTTTCTATGTCGCTCATTTCTTGCCAACCTATAGGGGGTGGCAATATCGTCGGAGGTGGTCCATACTTTTCAGAGCGTGGTACCTTCATTTTTCTCTTAGGCATTCCGTATAACACGTAATAATCAAAAGATCGCCCAGATGGTTAGCCCAACAAATCTACTTCTCGGACGCCTTCTTGATATAGCTGCTTTAGCAGATTGTTATATGAAACTCCTCTTTTTCTTCTTTCTGATTCTAGGTCAATCTCTTCTTCCACATCGGTCAAGTCATCATCTTCTTCTTCCTCTTCACATATACCTCTAGAGGTTTGCCTGAGTTTTCCTTCACATTCCAACGTGCATGCTTCCTCTCCCTCATCGTCTTGTGTCTCATCATCCCCTTTGCTTTTAAACTCATTGGCAAGCAAATAATTATTAGCCAATATTGAGGGCAAAGAACCAAATTGAATAGTGATGGACTGTCCTGGATCATCTTCATCTTTGTCTTTGCTGCGTCTTTCAAATCTCGACCTACCAGAAGAATCTTCCGGTAATTCTTCTGTTGAATCGTTCACATCATGTTCTTTCTTATCGTCGAGATTTTCCTTAGCAACGGTATTGGAGAAATTGGGCAATTTGGGACGTATCGTCTCCTGTTGTTGCCTCATCATTCGTCCATAATTTCTCTGATGAAGTCTTTGCTGTGTCCTAGTCATTTGATCAAAGGGTATCACCTTTCCCGCACTGTATTGGAATGAGTGCCATACATTCGATCGATGGGACTGTGGCCTGAACGTTCTACCGTTGAGCATCGGCCTGCCGTTGTACATCGGCCTGCCATCATACATCGGCCTGACCTGTCTTTCAAAAGAAGGCCTAGATACCCTTCGTCCTTGGATAGGCTGGAAATTTAGGGTCATGTTTGGATGATTATGACGCTCCCACACTTCTATTTTCTCCTCATCTTCGTCTATTTCTCTACTACATCTAGCACACAACACTTTTTTGTTCCTTTCAACTTCTTTACCTTTGAGACGTTCGAACACACTGGGATGCTGTTCAAGATCTTCGTCTCCATTATCAACTACCAATTTGAATTTAGGTAAACCACTTTTGAAACCTGCTGACAACATATTCACTCCTAGTGGCCGCGGAAAAGGATTCTCATCCACTGCCATCTTCTTTTTAGCTTCAAAAGTGATTCGCCCTGATTCAATGGCATCCTGTAATACATGACGAAAAACCAAACAATTATTAGTTGTATGAGACCATGCATTATGCCACTTACAATATTTTTTATCCTTAACTTGCTCAGGATTTGGCAATTTGTGCTTATCGCTCAGTTTTATTTGTTTGTCTTTATACAATCTATCAAATATAGTATCTGCTTTGGTTATATCGAACGAAAACGTTCTAGCCTTCTTGCTTGTATCTCTTAGAGGCTCATTTTTCGCCGTTGTCCCTGAGTTAATTATTAACGGGCATGCATAAGCATCTCCTTTAATCAATTCAGCCAGACATATTTCGGTTTGATCATAATATTCATCTACAATATGAACATCGAAGTTTGGGTCTCTATAGTAAGTCCCTTTGCTAGAATTTTTCATTTGTTCTTCTTCCCTTATCAAGCGCTCATATCTAATCACATTGGCCGTTAATTGGAAGAGATCAGGAAACTCCCTATCTTGAAATTTCTTTTTCAAGTCGAAACTTAAACAACTCTGAGCGATCTTAACAAACTCTTTTTCAGGTAAGGGCACGAAGTATTTACTCCTAGCAGTTTTAAATCTTTGAAGGAAAACTTCCGCCCATTCAGTTAGCATTTGACGTAAATTCGCCAAATCGGCCAAGGTAACTTCAGATTCGGTTTTATAGAATTGAGCATGAAACAACTGCTCTAATTGTTGCCATGTCTGAACAGAGTTTACTCGTAAATTAATGAACCATGAAAAGGCTACCCCTGTTAGCGAACTAGGAAACAACCTTATTTTATGATAATCACTTACTTCACCACATTGCAGTGTAAATCGTCCTACATGTTCCAATGTTGAGACTTCTCCTAAACCTGTGAATAATGAAAATTCTGGCACTTTATATCCTCTAGGCCACGGATACGCTTGATCTATCCAATCGAGATATGGCTTCCTATAGGTCGGCCTAATGAAAGGACGCATTCTAAAAGCCATCTGATCTTGCATTATCTCGGTGATTTGGTTTCTTAAAGCCATGTTAGGATCGTAAGTGACTCCTATAGGTTGATTCACAGGTGGAATCATCTGAGGTCTATTGTTTAACCCTGGGTTTGTGGCCAGATTACCATTATTCAAAGTATTATTGCCATTTACTTGGACATTTGCCCATTCGCTAACACGTGTTGCGTTTTGTCCTATATTTGGCATATTTTCTCTTGCGTTTGCGCTACCCCCCAAGTTGGATGATCCCACATTATGACCACTCAAATTGGCCATGCCACCTCCGCCAACATTTGATGTCGATGGTATAAAAGGCGTTTCTATTCCTTGACTAGGATTCATAGGGTTCATCGTTGGTGAATTGTGCCCCACAACCGTCCTGGCTTGGAAATGATTCCCTATATTTGGCAAATTTGGTTGACATGTTTGGCCTACTAACCTATTCATGAGTTCATTTAAAGTACTTAATTGTTTGGCGATGTTATCATAATGCACATTTTCAGTTTGAACAAATTTTTCCATAACATGAACATTTTGCAGGCTTACCTGTCCCACGACATCTTGTGTGAGTTCGCCAAGTAACGCGCGCATGGTGCGTGGACTCAATTCCGTCATCGATTCATAACGGCTTTGATTTTGTCCCTCTGTTGCGGGTGTATTTTGTTGTTCTTCATAACGCTCGATCACGGATTGAATTCGCTGGCTTGCTGGTTTCTTATCTGAGTTCTTATGAGGCATATTGTTCCACTTTCTTGTATCTTCTAACACCAAAAGATCCCACTGGGCGTGCCAAATTGTTTCGCGCAGAAAGTGTGTCCTTCGCTAACAATTAAAAGATTCAGACGATGTGTAAGAGACGCCAAACCTCTTGAGACAAAGTCCCAACAAGGGGTGTTTGATTTACGAAGATTACAATAGTGACAAAGGATGAAAGAGCAAAACAAAAGGCCTCTAAGGGGCACAAGCACACTAGAATTCACTGTAAAGAAATATTTAAGACTAAAATGGAATGAAATTACATTTCTCTGTTTTTTGAGAGTTGTCTTCTTTTTTCTTTTTCATTCAATCTCCTTTCTTTTATACTTTACCAAACGGTTTTACCACGCGTTTTCTTTCAATCTTGCGTAAAAACTTCTCGTCACCCAGTTTCTACCTCATCGCCCAATAACCACTTCGTCGCCCAATAACTACCCATTTCCTCCATAATGATTCAACTGTTTGTAACTCCCCCATGATGATTCAACTGCTTGTAACTTCTCCATGATAATTCAACTGGTTGTAACTTCTCCATGATAATTCAACTATTCGTAACTCCTCCATGATAACTCAACTGTTTGTAACTCCTGAAACGTGTGAAAAGTGATAAGAGAAGAAGAAAAACTATTTAAGAACGATTACTCTTATGCAGTTATTGATCGTTCTAATCGCCCAACGCCCTGGGCGTTTCTAATCTGGGCGATATCCATTTTGGGCCCTATCTGGCCTGGGTAATTTCCATTGGGCCTATATATAAATTTACCTGGGCATCCATTGGGCCTGGGCGACATATATTTCTAGGCTTATATGCTTGGGTACTTTTTATGGGCCTATATGTACAATCTTTCTTAAGTCTCTTTTTAGGCCCTTGTTATTTCGTATATCAACAACTACAGATTTTAAATTCATTTAAAAATTATTATTAAAATGATTTTTTATGAGTACATTTTGTGCACTTATTCGGACATTTAAACTAAGTTTTTATCCCATCATTTTATGAATTTTCTACTTAATTTAGTGTGTTATTCTTTCTATTTTAGTTTTAGACCCCGTATATAAAAAATTGGAGAATAATAGATGAAAGAGTAATAAATTAGAAGATGTTTCGGAAGAACGAAGATCAAATTGTACATATTTGAAGCTTGAAGGACCATTTTGGAGGCTATTTGAAGGTTTGAGGACTAAAATAACCAAAATCTAAAGTTAGAGGACTAAAATAGGAAGAGTGGAATTTTTAAGCTGGGTGAATGCACAACTTCAGAAAATAAAAGTAGAGAGCAAATTGCTTGCCTGGGCGATCACTCAGTGTAAATTTTGGCCAACGGATTTTGTTTCCTTTCTGTGTTCGACTCCAATTAGGAAACCTTTTGGGACGCGATATTAATGATTTTTTGGGATCCGTTTGGGCACTATTATGGAACTATAAATATGAGTTATTAACAAATAATTAGATAGTCGATTTGGAGCCGATATTTGGGAGAAAAACAAGAAGAGAAACAAAAAACGAAGATTGAACGAATATCAAGATCGTCTCTTTCAAATTTTCTTCCTATCCGGGTGATGGCTTCTATATTTTATTTTTATTTTTATTTTCTTCTTCTTAATATGTTAGGCTAAACTCCTTTAGTACTATGATCATGATGAAACTTGTATCATTAACCTTTAATTCTTTGAACCAAGTTTTTTATATTCAAGTATGTTTTTTATTTTGAATAATTGACATTGCTTTCTTGTTCTCTATAACTATATGCACAATAGTTGTATGAGTTTTGTGTCTTATTTTACGATCGAGAAATTGAAAATATGTTAAACATAGTATCAATTGTCGTAACGTCCGATAGGGGATAGAAATGTACCGCTATACTTTACATGATCTTTAAGTATTCACAATTTTCAATACATTCTTGTATGTTCGCATCCGTCATAGAGATATAGTCGGGTCACATTTAAGAATAAGTTTAATTCTACTCGAAAGAGATTGTTAAACAAATTAGTAATATTGATCTTCATAATTAATTTATGTTATTAAATTCAACGGTTCGGGTTAAAGGGGATTGATATAAGTGGATTCGGGATCCTAGTACGCTTTCCTTTCCCAAATTTAAAGTAATTCTTCATAAATTTAATATTTTAATTATTTGAGTTATAATTATTTAATTATTCTTAGTTCATATTTTAGTTAGTTTAAAACACCAAATTTCAAAAGTAATTTGATTCGGTTAAGGTTATTATAATTGCAATTGAACTATCTAAATCCATGTAGGTATGATACTTGGACTCAAAATCTATTATATTACTTGTGCGGTCCGTATACTTGCAGTACAAATAAAATCGCTAACAAGTTTTTGGTGTCGTTGCCGAAAATTTTGTTTTTGTTCTTTTTTAGTTATATTAACACTAATTCTAACTTTATTTATTTATTTATTTATTATTTAATTTTTCAGTTTATTTCAATATTTGATTTGTCTCTTTTCAAACTTTGCATGCGAAGCGTAAGACATGAGTCTCTAATTCTAGCTGATCCAAATAGCAAACGCACTTTTTATCATAGGCAAAAAGAGGCAAGAAAAACACACCAAAAAAACAAAAAAAGCAAGATACAATGAATAACAACAAGATTGCTCAAGTAGGAAGGGAGATTAATAAAGACAATATGCTAGTTTGAGACTTTATGACTCCACAGATCATCCAGAGCCAATCTAGCATTGTCTACCCACCTTTTGGGCAGCCAAACATCCAGTGGAAGTACGATGTCATTCATCTCTTTCAGAATGAACATCAATTCTATGGTAGGGCCGATGAGAATCCATATACACATGTTTCACGATTCTTATAAATGTGCCAACATTTCAAATATCAAGCAATCTCAGACGACGCCATCCAGCTATGTTTGTTCACACATACTCTCCATGACAAAGCTCTTGAGTGGTTGGACTTACAGCCGATTGCCAGCATCACCACTTGGAATAATTTAGCCCAAAAGTTTTGCATAAATTTCTTTCCATCGGTCAAAATTACAAAGTTGAAGCATGACATATCAATATTCTAATAGGCAGAATCTGAATCGTTTGATGAGGCGTGGAACAAATTCAAAAATATGCTAATGAAGTGCCCTCATCATAGCATTAGTAAGGGCCTACAAGTTCAAAATTTTTATGCACGACTACTTCCTTCTTGTAAAAGTATGGTAGATTCTTCATTCAATGGTTCACTATCTACCAAAATTATTGCTGAAGCCTTGGAGCTGTTTGAGAGAATGGCTACTACCACTACCATGTAGGCATTTGATCGAGCTATACACAAGAGAACTGCAGGGGTACATGAAGTAGACTCTTTCACTACATTATCTGTAAAAATAGACTCATTGGTACACAAAGTGGAGAGCATGTCACATTCAGTCAATGCGATGCAAATGAAAAAATCAACTTGTGAATAATGTGAGACAAATCACAACATATCAGAATGCCTTATTCTATCACAGCAACCTGAGCAAGCCGAATATGTTCAAAGTGGTCAATCCCATCAAAATAATCCATTCTCCAATACAATTAATCCAAGTTGGCATAATCATCTAAAATTTTCTTAGAGGGATAATTAGAATAACAACATACCACAAGGGTCTCAATTTCAGCAGCTAGAAAAGAGAGTTTTACTGAAAGATATGTTTGGTAAGTTTGTCGACAAAATTGAGTAGTACATGAAACTAAATAATCAGTTCACGAGGAGGATATAGTGTAATACCACAAATAGTCAATCACACTTAACATCACATTATATGGCTTTTATTAGTTCAAATAACTAAACATCACGTATCATATATAGAAGCACAGTCCAAGTGATAAACTCAAACTACACAGATTTTAGCTCCCCAAATTATATGGTTAAGTTGTATGAATTTAGCAAGAACAAAATATTTTATAGCCAATAAGTTTTATACTGTAATTATTAAAATATGTAAATTTCATGTTGTGAAATACAAGTGGAGTAATTTCTTTAAATGTATGCAAACGTGGCCACCTAGGTTTATAGATTTGGATAGTCATTTATCCAACTTATATGAAGACATGAAACTTGGCAATATTACATATAAGCAAAATATGATAAATTCTTTTAAACCTCCACGTAATCTCTTAGATAGCCACGTTTGATCCTATTCCTTTTCCATATTAATAAACTATGTCTTATATCTTTTCTTCCATTTCTCTGGTTTATGAACGGAAAGAAACAGTAGCAAAACTGAAAATCAGCACCACTTTTATAGCAACCTTTGGAGAAACCAATTTAGCTCATCTTTCATTTGGAGTTCATTAAGAAGGTAGGATATATGGTGATTCGATTAATCATTTTTACATAACGTATTGATGGAATTTATGCTAATGAAACTCCGGTGCAATTGATATGGTTATGATATTGTATGATTAGTAATATGATGATCTTTCAAGATCTAAAGCTTTCATCGGAAAAATTTTCATGATATGATATGAATCATGGTAAGATCGTTCTTCATTTACGTTAATGATTTGCGATTAATGGAAATGAAAAGAAAATCCATGTTATCCTACTGAGTATTCTTTTATACTCACTCCTTTTTCTATATCTCCTACAGATTAAAACTTTCCTATTGCATGGAAGTCAGTGTGGTGATGTCGACGTGCCGGAATTGCTACTATAAACCAATCAAGGAATTTTGAGTAATGTAAATATGTTCTTAAACTTTTGTGAAGTTTGGTTTTGTGGTAGTTTTGGTGTATTCCCACGTTTTGGCTGCACGCAAATGATGTGAACTTGAAAGGATTTTGCTAAATTTCCTATTTCTCTAAACTGCAGTTTCTGTCTTCCAACTTAAAATTCGACTGCACCTTATATATTAAGTATTTTTACATAATTCTAGTTGGAATCAATATCCCTATGAGTTACCTAACCTTTGGCTTTGGTTTCACATAATTTCATGTTATAAAACTCAAGTTATGGACAATTTCGTAAACTGCGACAGCTTGAATCCGAGAAACTGCCTAGGATGTTTCAGTGAGTATTTTAGTATACCAAACATGCCGTCGGGCTATCAAATTTTTATATGTAGTAGACATATGAGTATTCTATGTTCCTTGAAAATTTCGTATTTTTCGGTGATCGTTATCTATGTCAAAGAAATTTTTATTACTCCATGACCGGGTAAAGAAATATGATTGAGCCTACTAGAATTTTAGTAACACTGCCCTTATTTTGAAAATTTACTGCTGCTTGTATACTATGAATTTTAAGGTGATTTCATTTGAGAATTTTTATATTATGAGTCTTTTATCATGAGAACTTAAAATTTCCTTATTTGGAGACTCGTACAATTTTATACGATTTTCTTCTCGAACCTGTCAAACGAAACCAAAGACAACGGTCAGTGGCGGAGCTAGAAGTTTGAAACTGAGGAGGCACAAATTAAATTACAAAAAAGATTGTAAACAAAAATAATGAAACTATTTGATAACATATTACAATTGTTCTCTACGTGTTTTCATACTTTGATAATGTTTTATAATTATATCATTATCAATACTGGTAAATACATTCTTCTCAATATACAAAATCAAACTATCATTCAACCATTTATCTCCAATTCGATTTCGCAGTCGATTCTTCACATAATGCATTGCAGAAAATACTCTCTCAACTGTAGCAGTAGCCACTAGTAGAATCAAGGCTAATGTCACAAGCTTGTAAAGTAATGGGTACACTTCACTTTTCTTTGTCAAAACCAACTTTTGTGCAATATCACAAAGTCCCCGTAATCCTCTAAAATCATTGTCTGAGCGCATATCAATAATATATGTCTCAAGTTGTTCCTCAATTGCCAAGATATCCACTGCTGAAAAATCTCTGGGATAATACTTACACAAACGAATTAACTTGTTCTTGTCAAAAGCACAAAATGAATTATCTGGACACAAGCATGCTACACAAAGGAGTAAGTCACTATTTACCTCAGAAAAACGATTATTCAACTCATGAAGTTGCATATCAATTACGGTATAAAACAAAGCCACACGGAAGTGATGTAAATTTGTTACCGTGTTACGACGTGAACGGCCTAGAGGTACAAACATGTCATTCATGTTGGGGACATCAACGTTGTGCTTACCACAAAAAGAATAAACCGTTTCTAGAAATGAATCCCATTCATTATCCCTCATCCCTTGGAGTCGTTCTTTACATATTTTCACTAATTTCATGGCAATGACAATGTCTTGATCTTTCCTTTGTAATGCTTTTGACAATTCATCTGTAATTCCCAAAATCTTTTTCATAAGATGTAGACTAAATGAAAATCCAAATGTCACAATTGAGCCCAACAAAACACGTGCTTCACCTCTTTTTCCTCCACTACTTGTATCATCCGTAGCAATCAACTCAATAACATCAACTGTAGATGAAAACATGACAATCAAGTTAAGTAAAGAATTATAGTGGGATCCCCAACGTGTATCACCAGCACGCTTCAAAGTAATTTCTTGATTCAGGCCCCGTCCACTTGATAGTTCGCCGACATTAAGTGCTTCAAAAATTTCTAGTCTTTGTTTCTCTCGAAGAAGATCAGCCCGCTTAGCACTACCTCCAGCAACATTCAATACACTACCAACTAAATGAAAGAATGTTTCAATTTCTGGATGCTTATTTGCCACAGCTACAAGAGCTAGTTGAAGTTGATGAGCGAAGCAATGAATATAGAAAGCACTCGAGTTCTCTTTCAAAATAAGTGCTTTAAGACCGTTGTACTCACCTCGCATATTACTAGCACCATCATAACCCTGACCTCTCAATCTAGATATACTTAAGTTATATCTAGAGAATAAATTATCAATAGCAGTCTTAAGCGAAATAGCCGACGTACTAGAAACATGTTCGATACCAATAAAACGTTCAATTACTTGCCCATTCTTCACATAACGCAAAACAACAGACATTTGCTCCTTCACTGAAATATCACGAGATTCATCAACTAGAATAGAAAATAACCCATCTTCACCAATATCATTGATAATAACATCAATTGTTTCAGAAGCGGCAGCGCTTACAATGTCCTTTTGAATATCTGGTGATGTTAATTTGAGATTTTCAGGAGCATTCTTCAAGGCAACAGACTTAATATCATCGTTATGATCACATAAAAACTGCAACAATTCAAGAAAATTCCCTTGATTTTTAGAATCTTCAGATTCATCATGTCCACGAAAAGCAAGTCCTTGACAAATAAGAAATCGAATACAATCAATTGATGCAGTTAAACGAATTCGGTATTCATTTCTTGTTTGTTGTGACTGCTTCAAAAGACACGCTACAATACCTTTTTCTTGATTCTTGAAGCATTCATATTTTATCCGAGCTTGGTTGTGTGCACTACCTGGTTTTCCAACGTGCCTTTGAAGTCGCACTTTACTTTTCCAGTTAGAAAACCCATTGCGAACAAACGAATCACCACCACCTGATTTGAAAAGATAGCAATAGAAGCAAAATACAGCATCTTTAGCTATACTATATTCCAACCAACTAGGATATTCATTAAACCAAGAAGGACAAAATCGTCTGTCTTTTTGTCCTATTTTTGTTGGTGGATATGTATGGTTGCGAGGTTGACAAGGACCCCTTTGTATATATGTTCTTCGAATTTCATCCATCACATTAACATCATATTCCCTAATTGGAATTCTTAATCCAGGATCAGAAGGAAGTTGTGTAACATCAATTTCACCCCGAACATCCTTTTCATCCCCTTCATCCATTTCATTTCCATCCCCTTCATCAATTTCATCTGTTTCATCCCCTTCATTTACTACATATTGAACATCCCTTTCATTAATTTCATCACTAACATTTGTTTCATCCTGGTCACTTTTATCCCGAATCTTCTTTTCATTAATTTTTTGCCCATCGAAAAAAATTGAAGATTTGCGTTTGTAATATTTCTCCATACCTGTTTTACATTGAATTCAACATTATCATCCAGAGTATAAACAATAATCATCAATTAATATCAGTTATCAACCTTAAAAATGAGAAGGGACTTATCTACGATAAAAAATTATCAAGAACAAACTATGTCATGTGTCCTGTGGCTGTGTCCATATACTAAAATTAACATTTACAATACCTAATATATTTTAGCAAAACCCCTAATATAAATTACTATGGCAGAAAATTTAGTTCATTACATTTGATTTGAAGTAGGACGGCCAACGACATATATCATTAAGAGAATGTACACAAGACAACAATCAAAAAGTCTCTGTCTCTTCCAAAATTGAGTTCCATATTTATCTACAACCATTCCATGAGTAAGTAACTCACCCGCGTGCCGTGTCGTAGTCGTAGAGTCTAGTTTCTGCCTTTCTGTGATGTGTTGTTGTGTGCCTGTGCTGTCGACTGTCGTAGTATAATAGAAATTAGAATCGTTGAATTTTTCTTTACAATGGAGCCATAGTTGGTGATGGAAGAATTAATTTGAAGATTGGGGAAGAAATTAGGGATTTAGGAAAAGGAGAAGTGGAGAGAACAGGGATTACGATTTATGGCCAGTGACGGAAAAATGGAAGAAGAATGAAAGTGTCTGAGTGTTGACTTCAAAGTTTAGTCCTCATGTTACAATAGTAATTGGGCTTGGGCTTTAGGTTAATAGATTTCAATTTTGTTTCAAATTTAAAAAAAAAAAAATGTGATAAGAATTTTTTTTTGGAAGGCACGTGCCTTCCCATGCCTACCATTGGCTCCGCCATTGACAACGGTTGAGTAGAATAACCATTCAATTGTTGCCTAGAACATTTCCGGCGGGAAGTAAATTTGAAATATAGTCTTGTTTAACGAGATTTCTATCTAATAGTTAAAATTTATCGCATTTCGGCTAGGTTTCTTACCTTAAGTCACCCTTGTTAAAATCTGTTTCGTCAAAAGAAGCCATATTTAAATTTTGCAATAGGATTTCTTTGTGTCTCCTCTTTGAGATCTTTCTTCATCCTGAGATTTTATTGAATAAAAACTTGGGGCGTTACATATAGACTACTCCTCAAAATCAGAGCGCTTCAATAAAGAATTTAGAGATGCAAATAGGTCAAATGACAGTTGCTATGTCAAGTAGACCGTATGGTACCTTACCAAGCAACATCAACGTCAACCCCAGAGAGCAAATACATGCAATAATAACTAGAAGTGGGGTGCAGCTGCCTGAAATATATGCAAAAATGCCAATCAAGAAAAAACAAGTTTTTGAAGAGTAGGATGAAGAAGTAACTCCAGATGTGCAGAATAATCATGAGCAAGTGGCAGACCATGAAAAAACAAAAGCTTCAGAGCCAATCAAAAAATATAAACCTCTCATTCCTTTCCCACAGAGGTTAAATTCATAGAAGAGTAAGCAGGATCAGAAGTGTGCAGAATTTCTAGATCATCTAAGGAAGTTGCATATTAACATACCATTTGTGGAAGCCCTGACTCAAATGCCCAACTACGCCAAGTATATGAGACAACTGCTTTCAAATAAGAAAAATTTGGTATAAGGGGATACAATAAAACTTACAATAAAAGTAAGTGCTATAGTGGAGAAGCAACTAGCAGACAAAAGAAATAATCTAGGCAGCTTCACAATTCCAATTATCATCGGTCATCTCGTGATTGACAGAGCATTGTGCGATCTTGGTGCAAGTATCAATTTAATGCCTCTTTCTATTTTTAGACGATTAGGACTTGGTGAAGCTAAACTTGCAAAGTTCACTCTTCAATTGGCCGACCGATCTATTAAAAAGCCTTTTAGGATGGTGGAAGATGTGATGAGAATGGAAAATTTATTATTCCCTATTGACTTCGTTGTTCTTGATATGCTTGAAGATGCAGAGATCCATATTATCTTGGGCCGGACCATATTAGCTACTTCGGATGCTCTCATTGATATTTTAGGAGATGTATTGACATTGAGAGTTCAAAATGAAATGGAAGTATTTCATATGTTGGGTAGAGATGAGGCACCGCCACTTCTTTCTTATTGGATAGGATATCATGTTGAGACCTTGAAGAAATTCAAGGAAAACTTATTTAAAATGTTTTGGGATACTAAGCCAACAATACGGATGAAAGACAATAGAAAACAGATGGTTCAGATGCAAGAAGATGACATTGGTGAACATGTGGTTGAAGTTGAAGAAAACACCACTGATGTACAGATTATAGTTGTTAAATGGAAGATGAAGGACAAGGTACAGAACATAGAGAAAAAAATCAAGAAATTATTGGAGAGTGACACATTTGATAATCTCGAGATCCCTTCTTATCCCACTTGAGCAACCAAACAAAAGTCAAGCTAATGACTATAAATAAGCGCTTAATGGAAAGCAACTCATTCTTATATCCTTACTAATTAATTTATGTTAAATAATGCGTTAGTTATATATATATATATATATATATATATATATATATATATATATATATATATATATATATATTGTTTATCACACTTGTAAAGCCTCACCATGTCAACCATGGAATGCTCCACTCTGCAAGGGGCATGGATGATATCTATGACATCATCTTTTGACTATGAGTCCCAGCACAACACCCGAGACCACTTTAGGCCACTTAAGCTGGTCCGTCTAATTAGCCCAGACCATCTTCTCCATATTTATTCCCGGGGAGTACCAAATCTCTTTTCCACTTTATTTGCTTATTTTTGCAATTACATTGAGGACAATTTAATGTTTTAGTTTGGGCATAAGTTAAGTGTCAGGATATTTATGTGATTATCTTTAATTTGCTTACTATACGGGTCTATATACTGATATATTTGTTGAAAAAAAAAATTGTCTAGTTATTGTTAAACATCTTAATGCCAATGATGATGATATTTGTTTGAAATTGAGTACATTTTTAGTTCGAATATTAGACAACACACTTTAACTCGTGCTTTTACTTGAATACTTATTCATGTTAGGCTAGATTAATGGAGCACATAGCCACTATTGACTTATCACTTATATGGGAACATGACTTGAGTGTATGGGTTGATATTGTTGACTTAGGATTGTTGTGAAAAATCTCATTCCCAAATCCTTAAACTAGTAATCAAATTGTTTGAGAACAGTTTGGGAGTGTTAAAGTTAGCACGTGTGTTTGTTAAATTTTGATGGTTTGGGTTTTTTGGGTCTCATCATTGGTTGAATAAGTTCTAGTCAAGGAATCTAAACCGGGCACTACTCGCTGCTAAAAAAAGAAAAAGGAAAAGAGAAAAATTACATTGTCACTTCTCGTATAGCCTGTGTTACTCGAGAAATTAAGCCTGTTAAGGTATCTTAAAACCTGGTGTCCTATGGTCATCTAAATTGTGAGTCATCAGTCCAAAGCTCGCTACATAGGTCACATAGAAAGCTCATATGAGATAAGTATTGCACACAAGATGTAAGAATATGTACATTAGTTAAATAAATAAAAAAAGTTATAAGTGCTCGGTAAGGATTGCTAGGTTAGGACCTCAAAGACTAGAAATGAGACTTTAGAAATCGCTCACCATCCTAGTTCTAGGAAAACAAACTTCTAATTTTTACTACTTTATTTGAAAAAAGTATTGTATTGATCAATAGAAACCAAATTCGCTAGAATACCTCGGGATTAGAGAGAAAAATATTAGAAGTGTAATAATTTATGAGAGGTGTAAGGAATAAATGACTTCAAAGGGTTCAGGATTATAAAAATATCGACAATACAATATTGGTCGTGGTATAATATAGGTGTAAGTTCAATATTTGGCTATTTACACACTCACACAAGGTTGAGCATCAGATAAGTAAAAATTTATTTGTGGTGTTGTTTAAAATCTTTCTAAAAGTGTTGCTTTATATTCGAACCCAAAACATTTGGCAAGAAAATTAACATTAACTCTGTTTCTGGTAATTCTCTTAACTTAGTTTAAATTTGTAGTTTAATTTTGTTTTTATTCAAGGACGAAGAAATGTTTAGTTTAAGAGTGTTTGATAAGTGCATTTTGTGCACTTAGTTGGACTTTTAAACTAAGCTTTCATCCCATTATTTTATGAATTTTTTACTTAATTTAGTGTGTTATTCTTTCTATTTCAGTTTTGGACCCGTCTATAAGAAATTGGATAAGAATGAATGAAAAAGAAATAAATTAGAAGATGTTTTGGAAGTACAAAGATCAAATTGCACTCAATTGAAGCTTGAAGGACCATTTTGGAGGCTATTGCAAGGTTTAAGGACTAAAATGACCAAAATCCAAAGTTGAAGGACTAAAACAGGAAGAGTGGAATTTTTAAGCTGGGCGAACGCTTAGCTTCAGAAAATAAATGCAGAGAGCAAATTCCTTGCCTAGGCGATCGCTCGGAAATGCACTGGGCGATCGTCCAGTGTAAATTTTGGCCGGTGAATTTTGTTTTTTTTTTTTTGTATTTGATTCTAATTAGGAAACCTTTGGAACACGATTTTAATAAATTTTTTAGATCCTTTTGGGCACCATTATGGAACTATAAATATGAGTTATTAACACATAATTGGAGAGTCGATTTGGAGCCAATATTTGGGAGAAAAACAAGAAGAGAAACAAGAAACAAAGATTGAACGAAGATCAAGATCGACTCTTTCAAGTTTTCTTCCTATCCGGGCGATGGCTTCTATATTTTATTTTCTTCTTCTTAGTATTTTAGGTTAAATCCTTTTAGTGCTAGGATCATGATGAAACTTGTGTTATGAATCTTTAATTCTTTGAATCAAGTTTTTTATATTAAGCATGTTTTTAATTTTGAATAATTGATATTGCTTTTTTCTTCTCTATATAGGCCTTGATTTAATGTCCCCGGTGGGCATTGTTACAATACACACCGAGACAAGTGTTATACACTCATTAGAACAAAATCGATAACTATATGCGCAATAGTTGTATGGATTTTGTGGCTTATTTTACTATTGAGAGATTGAAAATAGGTTAAACATAATATCAATTGTTATAGAGTCTGATAGAGGATAGAGATATACCACTATGGTTTACATGATCTTTAAATATTCATAATTTTTAATGCATTTTTGTATGTTCCTATCCATCATAGAAATATAGTCACGCTATGCTTTACATGATCTTTAAATATTCACAATTTTTAATACATTTTTGTATGTTCCTATCCATCATAAAAATATAGTCAAGTCACATATAGGGATAGATTTAATTCTACTCGAGAGATATTGCTAAACAAATTAGTATTATTGATCTTCATAATTAATTTATGTTATTAAATTCAACGATTCGTGTTAAATGAGATTGGATATAAGTGGATTCGGGATTCTAGTACGATTTTCTTTCCCAAATTTAAAGCAATTCTTCTCAAATTTAATCTTTTAATTATCTGAGTTATAATTATTTAATTATTCTTAGTTCATATTTTAATTAGTTTAAAACACCAAATTTCAAAAGTAATTTGATTCGGTTAAGGTTATTATAATTGCAATTGAACTATCTAAATCCTTGTGGGTACGATATTGGACTCAAAATCCATTATATTACTTGTGTGATCCGTGCACTTGCGGTATAAATAAAATCGATAAAAAATTTACATAGCTACAAGTGTAAAAAAAAAAAAACACATTCTCTTCTTTTTGGATAACTTGTTATCCACGAACTTGTTCAGACAACTGTCGGCGGCCCAATAGCGTCTTCACCCCCATCCAATTTTTGGGCCAATTCCTCCTTCGATTCAAAACTAGAAACTTAACGCGTTTCACGGCTCGGATCATAGAACTGCATTGTCATCATTTAACTGGAATTGGCTAAAATTCACAGGTCACTGAACTTTCAATAAAATCTCAATTGGGTTACTAAACTTTAATTTCTTTTAATTGAATCACTAAACTTTAATTTGTCTTAATTGAGTCGAAACTTCTTTAATTTTGTTTCAAATTTGCCACCGTGCCACAATAAGTCACATGTCATCTCCCCAAAATTGATTAATATAGCTTAGGCGATAGCCCTCATACATCGATAGTAAACAATTTAGATTCGTGATCAAAATATAAGTTGTGTCCCACTATACTTCTTAATGCAAACACACAATTTATATTGTCACAAGTGATTATTAGCACTTTTTCTTGCATGCTCGATATTAAATAAATGCAACAATAATAAAAAGATAAGAAACAAAATTTCATTTATTATTAAATTGTTATATTATTACATAAAAAAACTATACTACATGGATGCACAACCCAACAATGTCAACTGCCCAAATCACTACAATAACTCTCTTTGTTTCTCTCTCAATCAATAAATTGAGAGTAGGGGAAGAAGAAAACATTCAAATTTCTGTTGAAGAGGGACGAACGCAGAATCAGAAGAAATTGTAGAGGCATTATATGAAATAAGGTTTTTCTTTCTCACGCGTTTCATCCCAACGTCAGCGGCTACTTTCCCAAAGCATGAACAAATAACTTAAGAAAAATTAATTAAAAATTAAGAAATAACTTAAGAAAATTAATTTTACAATCCATGTGTTGCACGTCGACCCATGTGTGGTACATATCGAGGCCAAGCTAAGACGATTTACTTAACAGCCTATGCACACAAGCATAACATATTTCATGAATAGTTCCTAATAAAATACTACCCTTTGTATAATAAACTTATTTTTATACTAAAGATTTTAAATTCATTTAACAACTATTACGAAAATGGTTTTCCATAGACACAAGTAAAGAAATACACATTATTCTCTTATTTTTTGACAAATTTCACATGTCACTAAATTGAGAGTAGGTGAAGAAGAAAAAAAATTAAAGTTTCTATTGAAGAAGGACTAATGCAGAATGAAAAGAACTTGTAGAGGCTTTATATGTAATAAAGTTTCCCTTTTTCACACGTCTCACTCCAATGATAGCGGCTACTTTCCCGAAGTATCAATGAATAATTTTAGAAAAAAATAATTGAAAATTAATTTTATGATTCATGCGTTGTACATGTCGAGGCTAAGCTAAGATGATTTACCTATCAGCCTATGTAGACGAGCATGACATATTTCATGAAGAGTTCCTAATAACTTGTGACCTTTTGTAAAGTAATTCTACAGATTTTAAAATCATTTAACAATTATTACTAAAACGGTTTTCCGTAGATACAGTAAAAAAAAAAATACATTATTCTACTCTTTTTGGATAAATTTCACAGGTCACTGAACTTTCAATAAAATCTCAAATAGGTTACTAAATTTTAATTTCTTTTAATTGGATTACCAAACTTTAATTTGTCTTATTGTGTCATTACACTTTAATTTAATTTCAACTTTCCTACTCTGCCTCATTAAGTGACATATCATCTTCCTAAAAATGATAAAAATTGCTTAGGTACCCGCCCTCATACATTGATAGTGAACAATTTCATTCTTGATCAAAATATAAGTTGTGTCGCATTGTACCTCTCAATGTAGGCACTCAACTTACATTATCACAAGTGGTTATTAATATTTTTACTTGCATGCTCAATATTAAATAAGTACAACAATAATAAATAAATAAATTTTATTTATACTACTTCTAAAATACCCTAAAAGAGGAAATAATTTTGGACTATTTTACCCTCACATGTTACATCTTTTGACTATTTTACCTTCACATTTTAAATTAAAAAAATCCAAAAACCTTTCATCTTCCATTATTATTGAACAAAATAAAGGATTGTTTGAGGCCTTTGAATAACTTATCTTCAGTTTTTTATTTATTTGTTTAACTACGGAATATAAAGGGTCATATGATGATTATATAATTCTTAAATATGTATTTAGGATTATAAAAATGAGATTTATAAATTGGGGAGTTAAAAGACTTTTCATTTGTCAGTCTTGACATCAAAATTTATCGTTTTTTTCTCTAGAAAAGCCTTATGATGGTCGACTCCTTCTCCTCTTTACTTTTGCATCAACTTTTCATATTTTATATATAAATTTTACAAGTTAGAATTAGAAAGTTTCCCTCAAAATTCTCTCATTGTCTTTTTCTTTCACAATATATTACACAAACAAAACTCATTTTTCTTCGAGTTTTTACAAAAGAAAGAAAAATGAAAGAATTGATAATTCAAAGTTGTTGAAGAACAAATAAAAAGTTTCAGATTTTTCAATCAGTTGTCATATTGAATAAATCTAAGGTGAGATCTACGTGCAAGTGGTAATTTCAACTTGATATAATCTTACACAATGTGTTAATAGACTCTTCCGTTTGATATGGTTTCATTTGGTGTTATAAAAAAATGTATAGAACTTTTCATTTGATATGGTTCGGTCTTTCCACTATGAAATGAAATGAAGAAATGTAAAAAGTTTTTCCGTTCGACATGGTTTAGCTACTCACTATGAAATGTGGTAAGAATTGTATGGAACTTTATATGAATTTTGGAGGATGAATGGTATGTGAATTTTGGAAGGATAGATAGCATGTTCAGTACTAGAGATAATTGAATAAGATTAAGAAACAACGACATGTCAAACATTTGTCTGTTGGTCAGTCAAGCTTAGTGTAACAAAAATATCCCTATAGTCTAAGCCAACTGAAATTGGAAATGGTCACAACTCCTTGGCATTTGTTGAAACCGGTAGAAGCATGTGTCCAATTGGGGAAAAAAAAGATATAAAAAAAGAAAATACAAGAATCAGTTTTAATGTAAACAAAATAGAATTCTGAGGGGGGAAAAGGAACAGAATTCTATCAGTTTAAATATTAACTAACATAATTAACGTGAAAGTAATATGTCTGACATTAATAAATATCCCAATTTATACTTTCTTCATCATTATTTAATTGCCTACATTTTAAACTTTAAAAAATTCCGACATTTTCCACCAATTCGACTTCTTCTATGTAAGATGTGTTTTCTTTCTTTCTCATTACATCTATCAGTTCTATTATTTTCCTTTAAGTGTCACTAGATATTATTTTCTTGTTTAGTCTTCATGGATGGAATTTGTAGCACGCATATGTATAACAAGGGCTTGATTCTCAGGCTGGCTGTCAAGGAGAGACATTCAAGTTACGAATTCATTTTTCAAGATGCGGAGTAGACAAAAGTGAGTCATCATTTTTCTGTTAGTTCCTAAAAATATTTGTAAGTATCCTTCCTTTAAATAGTAAATGATCTTCATACATTTTCGTTTTCTATAATCATAATGTGTATCTATCAAAATGGACTATGTTCGTATAGAAAAATGAGAATGTGGATTGATTGGAGTTTTATCAATTGAAGTAGCTGGCACAAAGTTCACTAAATAGGAGAAAAATACATTATGTGAAAAACATTATATTAGTATTGTTGCTATAATTATATCGATATAGATTTAGTAGTGTTCAAGAAAAAACTCGACTGCAATTTCAAAACACGAGAGAAATATAGAGTATTTGATGTTTATCAAGTGTTTTATGTACTGAAGTTCGTGGGATAATATATTAATGTTAATAAAGAATATAACCAAATGAGAATATACAACATAATTGATCTTTAGCTAGGCATGATAGTTTAATTCATTTCCTTTTTTCTGATTTCTTAGTCACCTCTCTTTTTATTAATTAAAAAATAGTTAGTTTTGCTATTGCCGAATCTTCATTCTACATCTATTCAAACAAAAATTGAATTGAAAATCTAGAGATCTGACCATTATTAAAAGTCTGTCAAATTCTTATTCTTCATAACATCAATTCCATGAGATATGATATCAAAAGTTCTGTCAATCATAAAAGCTCAAATCACAAAAAATATATTCACTAAGTTAAAGTTATTGTTGGTATTACCACAATATAAAACGCATCTCTAATTGCACTTATACTTCTATGAATGTAAATAAAATAACAAGATTATTCATTATAATATTAAACAATACAATACAACATGTTATCAATAACCGTGTTTTTTTTATCTTATTGTAATTGCTACTTTAAATTTTTAACAATTAAAAAATAAGAATTTAAAAATATTAAAAATTAACAAAATAATTTCAAAATCACGAGCAATACACGTGTTTCTAAATAGTTTATTATAACATTATTATTTTACAGCAAAATAATATACTACATGGACACAATCCATAATCCCAACTGCCCAAACCACTACAAACATTCTCTTTGTTCAATGGATGGCGATCATTCTCTCTCAATCAATAATTTGAGAGTAGGTGGAGAAGAACACATTAAAGTTTCTATCAAAGAGGGACTAACGCAGAATCAGGAGACTTGTAGAGGCTTTTTGTGTAATAAAGTTTTTCTTTCACACAAGCCTCATGCCAACGATAGTTGCTATTTTCCCAAAGTATCAAAGAATAATTTAAGAAAAAAATAATTAAAAATTAATTTTACGATCCATGTGTTGGACATGTCGACCCATGTGTTGTGCGTGTCGAGGCCAAGATAAGATGATTTACCTTGCAGCCTATGTACACGAGCATGACATATTTCATGAATAGTTACTAATTATAAGTTGCTATCTTTTGTAAAATAATTTTATTTTATTTTTTTACCACAGATTTTAAATTCATTTAACAATTATTACTGAAATTGTTTTCCATGGCTACAAGTATATTAAAAAAAAAAAAAGCACATTATTCTCTTCTTTTTGGATAAATTTCACGGGTTATTGAACTTTCAATAAAATCATAATTGGCTTACTAAAATTTAATTTATTTTAATTGGATTAGTAAACTTAATTTGTCTTAATTGAGTCATTACACTTTACTTTAGTTTCAAATTTCCCACTCTGTCATATTAAGTCACATATCGTCTCTTCAAAAATGATGAAAATTGCTTAGGCACCAGCCCTCGTACATTGATAGTTAGGGTGCTTTCCCTGAATGCTATGTCTCACAAGGTTTAATTGTGCTAAAATATCTGCAGTCGTTAACCGACGCGGAGGTGATCGCCTCTCCGTACTCCCGTCAAAGTCTAAATTGCCCTTAAAATGATGCCTGGATGGCAGGAACAGTTGGTGACCCACGTAAGCTGTCTTATCTATCACACGGATTGAAAGAGTCTCCTCGTTACACGTAGGACATGCCATGTATCCCTTACTGTTCCAACCCGACAAACTACTTTTCACTAGAAAATCATTAACTGTCCACAATGTAGCGACCGAAAAAAATTTCATCTTTTAAATTTCAAGAAAATACTTTCGGCGTCTCTACAAACTTCCTAGTATGTTTTAAATATTTTAGTCTCATTAATTTTTTTTTGCACGTGCTTGCTTTTTATTTTTATATGACGAATATGAAATTTTATAAATTGCTGAGATTAATTTAATTTTCTTAACCCGAATAACCTTACTCGAATCTATTTTAGGTTAATGAAAACTTATTGTTTAAATTAAAAACCAACGGAAATTTAAACATCTTCCCAACTCATTTTCGGTCAATTTTGATTATCTTATTTGCGGCACAAATTTAGCTCTTTTGTTCACCTTAGTTTCGACACTTTTGTGACTTAATTATCCTCATGTATTTAGCCAAAACGCGGTCCATCTAACTGTTAAGAATACACCCCCAAACAACCCTTTAATATCTGTAAGAAAGACACCCCAAACAGCCCCTTAACTCATTTGAAAACCACCCCTTTCACTCCCAATTTTCTAGCCCACTTCTCCCCCATTTTCAACACCATTTATCCACCTTCCAACCCACTTAAAATGCAGTCAGACTCCCCTCATTTTCTACAGAAAAACCGTCCCAGTCAGCCCCTATTTTCACCTGAAGAAACCTCCCAAACAGCCCCCTAAAACCATTATGAAAACTGCTCATTTTCTCCCCCATGATCAGCACTTTTTACTTGCCATGTTACCCACCTTTTTCAACTAATTTAACCCCAAGTAAAACTGCTGAAAATGTCCCCAATGTTCCCCCCTAAACTTGCTGAAAATAGTCCCAAGATTTCTTCTCAAAACCTACTAAAAACCCCCCCACTTAGGTTCCATCTTCTATCAATTATATTATCCCATGTTTCCTGCCAAAAACTGTCAACCAACTACCCATTTTCACACCTTCTAAACAACTTGAATTACACCTAAAATACCTCTAATAAACCTGCTGAAAACCGTCCCCCAAATCTCCATTTTCAACCATTCAAAACTGCCCAACCAGTTGAAGAAAACCATCCCCAACAGCCCATGATTAGCCATGATCTTTATCACTCTCTTTCCCCCCACTTTCCCTCCCTTTTTTAGCCCTCAATCCAACTAATTTCCCTCCAAATCCACCACAAATTCGTCCCCTACAGCATAAGGTTTCAGGAGCCAAAAATCAGCATTTAAAACTAAGCACAAACCTCACTTTTTCCCTCTTGAAATTCGGCCTTCATCCATAGTTCAACAGCTTCGTATTTTCTGTTTACTTTCCAGAAAGAACCCCCTCATTTTCCACCCTCATCCCCCCTCCATACCATCCCCAAATTTCCAGCAACAAATATTCCATTTTTAGTATTTGTTTTCCCCTCTTTTCTGTCAAAAAAATTTGGTCCAGTAATGAGAAATCTCCAGCAAAAGATCCTTTCTCTTCTCTTCAATTTCGTGCAACAAGAAGCCTTGAAACCTTAGCCTCAATCAAATACTCTAGAATTTATCCAACTTTTTTCTTCAGATTTTTGGCCAACACACAGCCTCCATTTTCTGCAGTCTTAGTCACCAATTTTCTAGTAATTTCCTTCATTTCTGTCCAAATTTTCGGGCAGTAGAAAAAGGCCTTAACCTTGTTTTAACCTTCACAAAATTTATTTATTTATTTATATATATATATATATATATATATATATATATATATATATATATATATATATAGCGTGTGGGTTTTGAATTTTTTGGAAGCAGCACTAACAAATTTTTTTCATCAAAACTTCAACCGAAAACTCATTTTCGATGTAGTTTTACTTGCTACTTTTACTGTGATTTTTAAATGACGTTTAAAAAATTATGATCTGATATAAATGCCATGCAAATTTATGATGAAGGAACGTTATGATAGTGATTGAAGGTAATCACTTTAATATGTTAGTAATTGGAAGAAATCGCGTATGACGTTATGTGGTGCTGGCAATCAATTTATGTGTTCTTATATACGTTTAAAAATGATGGCATGATCATTTATGTTTATGTATAATTTTTTCCACATGTTAGTATGTATGGCTACAAAGTATTTCTTATGAAATACTCACCCAAACAAGAATAAAATTGTAGATTGAATTGGTTGGCGTTGATGCGAGGGCGTAGGCTAGCGGGAATGACGTGGAATTTTCTTATTTCGTTTAAGTTTTGACGTCGAAATGATCGAGTCAATTATGATATAAATACGATATTTTTAGGTATTTGATTCAGTATTTAATTATGTAATATTTATGAAAAACGAAATGTTGGTTCATTTGTCGTTAAAATTATCAAGTTTGGAATGCCTAGTTCTATTTTCTGAATTTTTCACCTTACTGTCCCTACTTTGAAAAATCATAACTTTTTTTATGGTTGGCCTTTTTTAGTGAAATCAGTAGCTATGAAAAGCCCTATATTTGGTCTAATAATAAAAATTTGAATCACTCAAAAATTCCATCGTATGAATTTATTATGAATGTTTTAGCGGCACAATTTTTCAAGCAACTTCGAATAATATCTTCACCTACCAAACGAAGTAGCTAAGTTTAATTTTAACATGTTGTAGTCTATAGTCCCAAGTATCTAGAATTCAATTTTTGGAATTTTTGAAATTCATTTGGATGGTTAAATAATTTGTGGTGACACATATCACGATATAGGCAAAACCATAGAAATTTTAAGCAAAATTCTTTTTTCCTTGCGCGCTTGTTATTTTCTGCAAAATTTATATTTTTAAAACTATTCAAGGGCTCGGGAAATATGATTTGGAGTCGTCAAATATATTTTAGAGATTATTTTAGTGACCCTCCGAGTTGAGAAAATCTGAGGCGTTACAACTTAGTATCAGAGAGCGGTTTACTATTCTGTAGACTCACAGAAATTTTAAAATTTTATTTTATTTTATATGGTCTTTATTTTATTATGTCGAGTTAAAAGTTTAGAAGTTAAGATTTTAAAATTTAAGTTTTGCTACTAGCCATCGTCACACTACTCCAACTCTGACGTAAAGAAAAGTTTTAAGAATTCTTATATACGAATTTTTATATTTGCTTCAATTATGATGAAATGTTATGTTTAGAATATATGAAATTGAAAATGAGATGTGAATATTTATTCTTGCGCACTAAGTATTTTGAAAACGTGACCAAATTTTACAAAAATTTATTTTTTAAATCCTCAAAATTTAATTAAAAGATGTTAGAAACCCACCTAAATGGACTCTTCATAATTGGTATTTCAGACATGCTTCTACCAAGTGAGTACTATCTAGAACGTGCCGATGCGGCAAAAAATGATTACATTTAGTTTGTTATGGACCCTAAGTGATCGTTTGGCCATCATGTTGGTAGCCATAAAGCAGCACGTATTAGGGCGATGAACTATGAGTTTGTGACAACAAGATGTTGGCGTTAATTGCGTGCTTACTATTTTTTGAAAGTGGAGGTCAAAGGATCAAACCTCAGGCACCTCAAATGCATGCCTAGCTATTAATGTTACATGTCAGAAAAATGATAGTATGCTAAGGTTAGTATGCCATAGATACGGATAAATTAGCTAGTGCAGTGCATATAGATTTTGATGGGTTGGTACTGATAGTAGATCTACGTGTTATAAATATGAGGAATTTTGATATTATCTTGAGTATGGATTGGTTGGGGAGTAATCGCGCTACCACTGTATGTTTTGAGAATTGAGTAATCTTTTGATGATTGGGAGATAAAAAGGGGTCAAAGATTAAAGCACTTCATCGCCTCATCTTAGCTTTGTAGGTAGAGAAGTTCCTAAAGAAGAGAGATTGTTAAGAGTTCCTTATCAATCTTACTGGCACCCCATCTGAAGAATTATCAGTGGATTATATGTCAGTAGTTAGAGGATACGCCGACGTGTTTCCAAAGGATGCTGGTAATGAGGATGGAGGAAAGGCGATTGGGTTTCGTTATCACTAGTCGCTGGGCTACACCCACCTTATCGGTACATTACCATACAAGTGGCAAGACGTGGCTGAGATGGTTTATGATCTATTATGGACGTTAGCTGTACCCATTCTACCACGAAAGATTGACTATGAGGCCTTTTGCACAAAGTTAACAACACTGTGGGAAGAGGCTGAGGATGACGTACTTGAGCTTTTCGAGGTTACCCGAGGCTAAAAGAGTGCCATTAGAGATGAAATTATGTGAAGATGCACTGTTGCCTATCCCAGACGTTGAAGAGTAGAGATGGGATAACTCTAGTAAGATTTCTGTTTCAGATGAATTTTAGATAGTAGTAATTGAGAGTAGGATTTTCCTTTTCAGTTGTTCGAGCGCCAAACGCTATTTCTTTATTTGTATTTCTCTTGAAGGATCAAGTCAATGATAAAATATATTATCTTTTTCCATCTTTGTGAGTTCTCCTTCATTATTATTTTTGCCAAGTATGATTGTTTTTTTTTTACGGATTATAATAGTGTACTTGAAATTAGTATGTCATTAGTAGGATCTATAAACATATATAAAATATCAAAGGCATTACAAAAAATTTTGATGGTTTGATATTAAAAGCAGACTTGATTGTGGTAGAATGAAATATTTTGATATAATTTTGGATATAGTTTGGCTAAGAAATAACCGTGCTGCAATTGTGTGTTTTGGAGAAAGAAAATGTGTTTTGGCAACCTAGAGGTGAAGAGTTTAGGTATTACAGTCGAGGATTAAGGCATCTTATCAAGGATATCTTGTATATCTCACCAGTAGCTCGTCGGAAGTGACGATAGTAGATAATGTTCCAGTAGAAGCAAAGGTGAGATTTACACCGACCACAAGAGTTCCAAGTACTTTTTCATTCAGAAGGAATTAAAAATAAGACAACGATGGTGGTTAGAGTTGGTAAAGGACTATGACTACACTATCCTATACTATCCTAGTAAGGCTGATGTAATCGTGAGTGCTCTAATCAGGAAGAAAAAGGGTCAATCGTTAGCATTGTGAACGAAGCAAGATAAGTTGATCAAGGATTTTGAGAATTTAAGAATTGAAGTGTTGACGCCGCCAGTGCGGGCATAAAAAATGATAACAAATCTGATATTAAAACTGAGACTCAAAGATAGAGTTGTGATAGCTAAGAAAGATGATCCCTTTTGGGAAAAGAAAATCAGGGCCAACGTGGGAAATAAAAAGATGAAATGATTTGAAATAGTCGAGGAAAAAACTTTGATGTTTAAAGGTTGGTTGTGCGTGCCCAAGGATGAGAGGTTGGGGAATGAGATTTTATCTAAAGCACATGCAAAAGGAACCAAAATGTATACGAATTTACGTAACACATTTTAGTGGAGAAACATAAAAGGGATTATAGCTTGATTTGTGTCTAAATGTTTGGTGAGTCAACAAGCAAATGCAGAACATCAGAGCCCGTCAGGGCCATTAAATCCAATGGATATACCACAACGGAAATAGAAGAAAATTGCAATGAATTTCGTTATGGGTTTTCTTTAATCGGCAAGACGTAGTGATGCCATCAGGGTTGTGGTAGACTGTTTGAGGAAATCTGCTCAATTTCTGTCAATTTGGATGAATTTTAGTCTGGAAAAGCTAGCACAATTGTATGTCAAAGAAGTTGTCTGACTTTATAGAGTGCCAGTTTTCATTATATTAGACTGAGACTCAAGGTTTATCTCAAATTTCAGGAAAAGCCTTCAGGGAGCCAGGAGAACTTAATTGGATTTTTTTTGTACAGTGTATCATTCTCAAACCGATGGGCAATCAAAATAAACTATTCAAATTTAGGAAGATATGTTGAGGACATATGTTCTGGATCTAGGTGGTAAATAGGAAAGTCACTTACCATTGGTAAAGTTTGCATTTAATAATAATTTCCAAGCTAATATTGACATGGCACAATATGAGGCGCTTTATGGTCGTTGATGTCGTTAGCCAATTTGTTGGGGTGAGGATGGCAAAAGAAGAATTTTGGATCCAGAATTTCTTGAGAAAATGGTAGAAGCTATAGGCAACATCAGATCTAGAATTAAGACATCGTAAGATTGTTAGAAAAGTTATGCCAACCAAAGGATGAACGAGTTAGAGTTTGAAGTTGGTGTGAAAGTATTTCTTAAAATGGCTTCAACGAAATGAATTTTACATTTTGGAAAGAAAGGAAAGTTAAGACCAACTTTGGCACATTTGTGATTCTTGAAAAAAAAAAATTGAAAATGTGGCGTATCGTTTGGCATTATCACCCGAGCTCTCGGCAGTGCACGGCCTATTCCACGTTTCAATGTTAAAGAAGTTCATGCATGATCCTATGCATGTCGTAAAATATGATTCGTTGGAATTAAAGAATAATATGACTTATGAGGAAGCGCTTGTGGTGGTTCTAGAGAGAAAAAGTCCATATTCTAAGAAATCGAGATATCTCTTTAATCAAGATTCAGTGGGGTAGGCACGACAAGGATGGGATCACTTGGAAAAGAAAAGAAAATGTCTTAGCTAAGTACCCGGACCTCGTAAACCAAGTAAGTTAAATTTTGAGGACGAAATTATTTTAAGTGGGGAGAGTTGTAACGACCAGAAACTTTTTCATCTTTTAAATTTCAAGATAATACTTTCGTTGTCTCTACGAACTTCCTAGTATGTTTTAAATATTGTAGTCGCATTAAATTTTTTTCCACATGCTTGCCTTTTATTTTTATATGACGACATGAAATTTCATAAATTGCTGAGATTAATTTAATTTTCTTAACCCGAATAACTTTACTCGAATCTATTCAAGGTTAATGAAAACATTTTGTTTAAATTAAAAACCAACGAAAATTTAAACATCTTCCCATCTCATTTTCGATCAATTTTGATTATCTTATTTGCGGCACAAATTTAGCTCTTTTGTTCACCTTAGTTTTGACACTTTCTTGACTTAATTATCCTCCCATATTTAGCCAAAACCCGGTCCATCTAACTATTAAGAATACACTCCCAAATAGCCCCTTAATATCTGTAAGAAAGACACCCCAAACAAACCCTTAACTCACTTGAAAATCACCCATTTCACTCTCAATTTTCTAGCCAACTTCTCCTCCATTTTCAACACCATTTACCCACTTTCCAACCCACTTAAGATGCAACCAAACTCTCCTCATTTTCCACTGAAAAATCGTCCCCAGTCAGCCCCTATTTTCACCTGAAGAAACCTCCCAAACAGCCCCCCTAAAACTATTATGAAAACTGTCCATTTTCTCCCCCATGATCAGCACTTTTTATCCACCATGTTACCCACCTTTTTCAACTAATTTAACCCCAAATAAAACTGCTGAAAACGTCCCCAATGTTCCCCCCTAAACCTACTAAAAACAGCTCCAAGATTTCCTTCCAAAACCTACTAGAACCGTTCCTTTAGGTCCCATTTTCCATCAGCTATATTATCCCATGTTTCTTGTCAAAAATCGTCCACCACCTACCCATTTTCACACCTTCTGAACCACTTGAATTACAGCTAAAATACTTGTAAGAAACCTGCTAAAAACCGTCTCCCAAATCTCCATTTTCAGCCATTCAAAACAGCCCCACCAGCTGGAGAAAATTGTCCCAGCTGCCCATGATCAGCCATGATCTTTATCACTCTCTTTTTCCCACTTTTCCTCCCTTTTTCAGCCCTCAATCCAACTAATTTCTCCCTCCAAATCCACCCCAAATTCGTCCTCTACAGCATAAGATTTTAGAAGCAAAAAATCAGCATTTAAAACTAAGCACAAGCCTCTATTTTTCTCTCTTGGAATTCGGCCTTCATCCATAGTTCAACAGCTTCATGTTTCCTATTTACTTTCTAGAAAGAACCCCCTCATTTTCCACCCTCATCCTCCCTCCATATCAGCCCCAAAGTTCCAACAACAAATCTTCCATTTTCAGCATTTGTTTTCTCCTCTTTTCTGTCAAAAATATTCAGCCAGAAATCTCCAGCAAAAGATCATTTCTCTTCCCTTCAATTTCATGCAGCAAGAAGCCTTGAAACCTTAGCCTCAATCACCAAAAATACTCTAGAATTTATCCATCTTTTTCCCTCAGATTTTCGGCCAACACACAGCCTCTATTTTCTGCAATCTTAGTCACCAATTTTCTAGCAATTTCCTTCATTTCTATCCAAATTTTTGGCCAGTAGAAAAAGGGCATTTACCTTGTTTTAACCTTCACAAAAGTTCCTTATATCTATATATTGCGTTCGGGTTTTTATTTTTTGGAAGCTGTAAAAAAAAATTCTTCATCAAAACTTCAACCGAAAACTCATTTTCGAGTTAGTTTTACTTGCTACTTTTACTATGATTTTTAAATGATGTTTGGAAAATTACGATGTGATATAAATGCCATGCAAATTTATGATGACGGAACGTTATGATAGTGATTGAAAGTAATCACTTTAATATGTTCGTAATTGAAGGTAATCACGTATGACGTTATGTGGTGCCGGCTACCAATTTATATGTTCCTATGTACGTTTAAAAATGATGGCATGAGCATTTATGTACATATAATTTTTTCACATGTTGGTATGTATGACTACTTAGTGTTTTGTATGAAATACTCATCCCAAAATGAATAAATTTTCAGATTGAATTGGTTGGCATTGATGCGATGTCGGAGGCTAGCGGGAGTGGCGTGGAATTTTCTTATTTAGTTTAAGTTTTGAAGTCAAGATGATCGAGTCAATTATGATATAAATACGATATTTTAAAGTATTTGATTCAGTATTTAATTATGTAATATTTATAGAAAACAAGATTTTTGGTTCCTTTGTCGTTAAAATTATCAAGTTTGAAATGCCTAGTGCCATTTTCTGAATTTTTCAGCTTACAACCCCTACTTTGAAAAATCATAAATTTTTCTATGGTTGGATTTTGTGAGTGAAATCAGTGGCTATGGAAAGCCATATATTTGATCTAATAACAAAAATTTGAATCATTCAAAAATTCTATCGTATAAATTTATTATGAATATTTTAGTGGGCTGCCTTATGGCACCCGTGACAGTTTTTCAAGCAACATCGAATAATATTTTCACCTACCAAACGAAGTAGCTAAGTTTTGAAATTTTAACATATTGTAGTCTGTAGTCTCCAAGTATCTACATTTCAATTTTTGGAATTTTTGGAATTCGTTTGGATGGTCAAATAATTTGTGGCGACACCTATCACAATATAGGCAAAACCATAGAAATTTTAAGCAAAATTCTTTTTCTCTTGCGCGCTTGTTATTTTTCGCAAAAGTTATATTTTTAAAACCATTCAAGGGCACGGAAAATATGATTTGGAGTCGTCAAATATATTTTAGAGATATTTTATTGACCCTCCAAGTTGAGAAAATATGGGGCGTTACACACAACAACGTTACACGCATTCTGAGTACCTACCTATTATTGGTTCTAGCATCATGCGTGTCATTCCCATTGGCTCACAATTTCTTCAACTCGTCCACTAATGGTCGTAAGAATACATTAATGTCCTTATCTGGTACTTTAGGGCCAGGTATCAAGAAAGTAAGCATGAGGTATTCGGGTTTCATGCATAACCATGGTGGCAGGTTGTAAACAGTTACAACTATTGGCCACACGTTGTACGCCAGACTCATGTCTCCAAATGGATTGAATCTATCTACGGCCAACCCTAACTGAACATTTCAGATCTCACTTGCGAACAATGGATGTTTCCTGTCAAAATTCTGCCGTGCCTTCTATCAACGGGATGCTACATTTCATCTTCATCCCTAGACCTTCTGATACTGTGCCACCGCAAGAGTTTTGAAGTATCCTTCGTTGCAAACATACTTTTTAGTTTGGGAGCTAAGGGAAAATAGCGCAATACCTTATGCGGAACATTCTTTTCGTTCACTCTCCCAAAAGTGTGCACTCAACGACTTTCCTAGCAGATCGGACAAGTTTGTCCATTAGCATGCTCACCCCAAAACAGTGCACAATCATTCTTACAGACGTGAATAGATTTTTAAGCCGAACCAAGCTTTGTCACCATCTTCTTAGCTTTGTAGTAGGAGTCCACCAGGTTCATATTTGGGAAAACTAACTTCAGCAACTTCAAAAGATTATCGATAGACTTGTTTGTCCATTTGTTCACAACCTTAATATGCATCAACTTTACTAAAAAATTAAGAACGAAAATGATGAAACTCTCAGGTATAGTTCTGAATGCAAAGCCTCAAACAATTCGCCATAGTAACCATCGATGCTTGTACCAGCATGCTCATCACCGACTACGTCGTCCATGATATCCATCATCTCATCCTCCACATCTGCTCTCTCATTCTGTGTAAACACATTCATAGTTTGAACTTCAGTCTCACCATGGTATATCTAGGTTGCATAACTCTCCACAAAACTATGACTAAATATGTGAGCCTCGATAATTTCCAATAGATGTGTGAGACCGTTTAAACATCTTGTGCACGGACATTTAATCATTTCCCATGTCGTTTACGTATTGCCTAGCCATGTTTATAAATACTTTCAAATCGTTCCAAACTCTGACGATTTTGTATGATTTCTAATTTTTGTCCAACTTTTATCAATATCCATACATGAAAAATACTATTTTTTCACAAATGAAATGGAAATAAGATGGAGAAAAAAGATGGAGATGGAGAAATGAAATGGAAACAAGATGGAGATGGAGAAAAATGATGGAGATGGAGATCAAAAAAATTTCACAAATACAGTACAGAAATGTGGAGATGGAGAGTTGAAAAAAGAGATTCTATAGCGGTGACATAGTCGTCTTTATAGACTAAAAATGTCGTCGCTATAGATAAGAAATGGGTGCCAATTTTTTCGCCAATTTTGACAACACTATAGCGATGACAAATGTCGTCTTACTAGACTTCCACACAAATTACGAGGAGATTCATGCGTCACGTGATTAACAACAACATCTGTAGCTATATTGCAACGACTTTTGTCATCTCTATACATACACAAAAATGGCGCGAATTATTCCTGCCATTTATAATATATGTAGCGACGATATAATTTGTTGTCATTATATATCCAAAGTAATAGCAACGGCTTTTTAATTACAAAGACGATTTATGTCATCGCTATAGAGTTGAAACTTATGTCGATGATATTTCTTTAATTTGTCGTCCCTACTATACATCACAAGTAGGGATGACATTGTGTCGTCGCTATAGCTAAATTTTCTTGTAGTGCAAATTTACCCTTTAAAACAATTATTTCCAAATCGACCTTAAGCCTAAATTACATACTTCCTTCTTCCTCTTCTCTCCAAACACACATTTTGCCTCTTCTCTCCAAACAATAATGTGCTGTTGAATTATTTTTGAAATTTTTTGCAATCGAATATATATTTTTATTTTCAAATATTGATGACTCAAATTTGAGTTTTTTAAGAAACTTTAGTGCAAGTAATTAATGAGCAAAATACAAAAAAAAAAATCCAAAGGTTAATCCATACACAATAGAAAATAATGTCATATTAAATTATAAGAAATAACATACATATTTACTTCATGTTATTTATACATATCTACCTTTATTAATACATGGTTATATATATAATTTTATTCTTTAAAAAAAAACTTTGAGAACTGTTGCATCATAAATTCTCAAGCATGAGTTTTACTGTTTTAAAAAATTGCAACTAAAACTACCCAAAACCAGACCCATAAAGGACAACACTATCATCTTTCCTGTCTATATAACTGCATAAAAACAAGTGGGATTCATTTAATAGGCCTAGTCAACCAATGTCTTCATTTAAAAAACCTCCCTTTAATGTTATTTGGCTAAAAGACCTAGAGGTACAACAAAATAAAAAAATAAAATATTAAATGACAAAATATCCTTTTGAGCTGGAACGACATAAACGTCGTTACGCATAAACTAAAACGACTTCAATATCGTTATTTCACTTACAGATATCGTTTTCTTATTCTACAAATAGACGATATACATATCGTTTTCTTTTTCTGGAACGACATATATATTATTATAGTGGTCGTGGACGGTTGATTCGTCGTTTTGAGCTGGAACGACATAGACGTCATGAATGAACTGAAAGACTTCAACATAGTTATAGTTGTGTTTGTACTAAACCGATAGCAATGTCAGATACGTTTGAATTGCATGACTTCAACATCATTATAACGTTATTATAGTTGTGTTTGTAATAGAACAAGTTCAATGTCGTTACATATGCTGAAAACGACTTCAACATCGTTATAATTGTTTTTAGCCAGAACATTATCACTCACGTTATCTTTAGAATGAAACGACTTCAAATGTAGTCATATCTGTATTTTGTACTGGAACGACATCAATGTCGTCTTCGTAAAACTAGAACCAACCCAATGTCGTTATGTGAGTTCGACAATCGTTTTGCACTCTGGTCGATTCGAAGCATCGACAGGGTGCAAACATCATTCGCAAGTGAGAACCGTTGAATCGGCTCGAGGAACATTCTCGTATCGACCACTTTCAAAGTTTTCAGTGTTGTCAACCACCTTCGAAGTTCTCTTATGGAAATAAGGTCATTCTATTCGCCTTTCCTTCATCCTCTGAATGGGAACAACCCACTTGATAACCTTTTTTGAACCTCTTAGGTATAAAGGGAAGCCAAGTGGCCATGGATGATCAATTTGACATTTTTAGCCAAACGATATCAATCCCATTACTCTGAATGAAACAACTTCAATGTAGTTGTAGCTATATTTTTTTATTGGAACGACATCAATGTCATCTTTCTAGAATTGGAACGAACCTAATGTCATTATGTGAGTTCGACTATCGTTTTGAACTCCGGTTGATTCAAAACATCGTTACTGGATGCAAGCATCATTCCCAAGTGATAACCATCGAATCGACTCAAGAGACATTCTCGTATCGACCACCTTCGAATTTCTTAGTTCTTTGATGGACAGAAGGTCATTTCGTTCTCCTTTCCTTCGCCGTCCGAATGAAATCGACCCACTTGATAACCGTTTTCAGACCTCCTAGGTATGTCGGAGGCAGGCCAGTGGCCGTGGACAGTAGATTCGGCATTATTAGCTAGAACGATATCAATCTCGTTATAGCTATATATTTTACTGGAACGACATCAATGTCTTTTCCCTAGAACTAGAACAAACTCAATGTCGTTATGTGAGTTCGACTATCGTTTCGCACTTCGGTCAATTCGAAGCATCATTACTGGGTGCAAGCATCATTTCCATGTGAGAACCGTCGAATCAGCTTGAGGGACATTCTCGTATCGACCACCTTCAAAGTTTTCAGTGTTGTCAACCACCTTTGAAGTTCTCTAATGGAAAGAAGGTCATTCCGTTCGCCTTTCCTTCGCTGTCCGAATGGGATCAATCCGCTTAATAATATTTTTCGGACCTCCCAAGTATGTCGGAGGATTGACAAGTAGCCGTGGACGTTCGATTCAGCTTTTTCAGTCGAAACGTTATCAATCTCGTTACCTTTTAACTAAAACGACATCAATGTATTTTGTATTGAAATGATATAAATATCGTTATTGTTACTACTATGTATGAACATTTCACCAGAAATGATAAATGGAAAAAAGCTCAGTTTTTTCCTGAATTTGCAACGTCATGTGGATAAACTGATTATCCCAAAATTTGTTGTTCAATTCGAATATCACAATTCAATGTAAAATCATTAATCCAGGAAAAAAAATTGAAGAACCAATAGTAGTAACTAACCATATTCATTGTTTCTGTTAATATTAACAAATCAGCATTTAATTCCAAAATTTGAACAAAAATTCCAAAAAATACGTTTGAGCACTAGATCCTTGGAACCACAACCACTGTGCTCTTTGAGAAGACATGGTCTGCTGCCACTATACTTTGCTGGGCATTTAGGGAAGTCAAAAGACATGTCATGTACACGGCCATTGATTTTTTGGCGGTCTTGGTCGACCTCGTGAGTAATTGATGCACAAGCTGAGACGCCAACTTTATTTTTCTCAGTCTCAGAAGTGATCCAAAACAGCTCGTCAAAACTTATTTTTTGGTGTTGCATCTAATTTGTTAAATACTTCGTATAACATTCCAATTTTGCATCAATTCGTGATCGTTGCTTGAACTCTTTCATCATTTTCAATATCATTTAGCTTTCCCATAGCACTACAAAATACAAAACAATTAATATCAGTCAAACAACGATTCAAAAGAGTGTATATAAATTGACAAGACAATGAAACAAAAGAAACATGAATGCTTCCAATCCTAGGTGATTGCATAAATGTTCTCTAGAAAGAAGAGGACAAGACATAAATATATAATGACAACTCCAATTTGTATGTAAATTCAAAATTCAAAATTCAAAAAATCGTTAAAATCTAAAGATGTATACACAGTCAAATTCACATTGAAAATCACCAAATGTAGCAATATGACTAAAACGTCCATGCAATCAATATTTTTAGAATTTTCAGTCCTTCAAATTTTTTAGAATTCTCAGCCTTTCAACTAAATAAATCAAATTTAACCATTCAACTCATAATTAGTATGAATCATTGACAAAAAAATCAAAACCCTAAAGATTTACTGCACAAAATAAGAAATAAAAAATAATTTCATAGATTTACCTTCTTGATTAGGTTTTTTACACAACAAAATGTTAGGTTTATCGAAAGAGAAGAGAGAGTAGAAAGATAAAATTCAAGTTAGGCAGTAGCGAAAATTGCGGTACTTGCGAGCTTAGGTAGCAAGGTGATGGAGAAGAAGAGAGTTCGGAGAAAATAGTAGATTTATAGTGTGTTTGGAAGGACTTTTTTGAAGTCTAAAAGCACTTCCTAAAGAATAAAAGTGCTTTTGATTATTTTTATTATTGTTTGGTTAAAGTCAACAAGTACTTTTTGACTTAAAAATAGCTTTAAAAAGTTATTTTAGAGAAGTCCAAATTTTGATCTTCCCTAAAAAGCTCTAATTGAGCTTAGAGCTTTTACAGGAAATTGTAATCAACATTTAATGAACTAAAAAATGAACAAAATTACCATTAATACATAAAAAAAAAAGATATTAATTTATTTACTACATTAATTACTTATATCAAATTGTCACTTCATATACTTATATAAAGTGAAAATCAAAATATTGGTATGTTAAATAATATAATACAAATTATACATAATATGTTTGATTTAAATAATTAATTACCGTTTAATCAAATATACTAAAATAATTATGTTATTATAATTAAATTAATATATTAATTTTAATAGATATTATAGGATATAAAAATATGATTTATTTTAAAAAATAATATGAGTTATACAATAATTAATTATTGTTTAGTCAAATATAATAAAATAATCGTATTATTATAATTAAATAAATATATTAATTTTAATAGTTATTATATGATATAAAAAATTTATTTATTTTAAAACAAATAATATAATATATATAATAATTAATTACTGTTTAATCAAATAAATATAAAGTTTGTACAAAAGTACTTTTATAATTATGCAATCAAACACTCAATTTAATTCACAGCACTTTTTGAATTTATATCTAAATAGTCAACAGCTTTTTAATAAAAGTCACAACAACTGTACCAAACAGACCCTTAGTCACGAAGGTATGGTTTTGTGGCCTTTTAAGTTTAGAGGTAAGGGTATAAATGTCTTTTTATTATTTTTTAAATCTTTATTTTTATTTTATTTTTTTTGTTCAAAGGAAGGTATTGAAATGAGTGCAATCTCAACTCATTTCCCTAAGGGATTTTGGTGCAAATGGTCTCTAACCTTTGTCTTTAGTGTGGAATTGGTCCCTAACATTTATTTTTTGGCATACAAGTCTTCAACTTATGTGTTTTGGTACGAAATTGGTCCTTATGGGATGAAAAAGACAAATATGCATTTAGTTTTAATTAGAAAAAATTGTATGTGGATTCCTAATCATTACAAACTGTACAAATAGATCCAATACTTCTATTTTTTATATAAAAATTAAAGAAAACTAATAATTTTTTTTTTTTGGAATTAACATTTTAGTAATAAAACATGTCAAATAAAATTATTATTTTTATTATTAAGTAATTATATTATTTAAAATTTAAACTTTTATTTTATTGTTGCATAAAAAAAATAACTTTGTCACCAACTTGATGTTCAAATACTTTTATTTAATTGAGTTACATGTTTATTAACTACAAATATTAGAGATCCAATTATATTCTTCATATTTTAATTTATCATTTTATTTTTGTTCAAAAATAAAACACATATTGTGCCAATTAATTTTTATTAGTATTTTTATGTTAAATAAAATTTTTATTACATTTTTATTTAAGTTACGACATTAATAAAGGGGGCAAAATATGGAAAAGTTCAAAATAGCAATCGTTGAAATTGAAAATGCTTGACCAAAAACTCTAACAACCTATGACCAATGAACTCGAACTTTTACAACTTTAACATGAAAACATGGATAATTAAACATACATATAACATGTTTGATCATTTCAACACCTATCGACATAATTTACACAAAATTTCAGTCACTACCATCTACCATCATGCCGCTACCAAACTATTAAATCTAGTAAATAAAATAATTTGGAACGTGAACATTCAAAAAAAAAAATTACTCAATAGTATGTACACACTCCATTGAAAAAATTATATACCCACAATCACACAACATGTCAAATAAAAATTATACACGACATGTCAAATAAAAATTATACACGACATGTCAAATAAAAATAAAATGTTTATTACATTTTTATTAAATAAAAATTAGTACACGACTTGATCTAATCTTATTACATTTATATTTAACATAAAAATACTAATAAAAATTAATTTACACATTATGTGTTTTATTTTTGAACGAAAATAAAACGTTAAATTAAAATATGAAGAATATAGTTGGATCTCTAATATTTGTAGTTAATAAATATATAACTCAATTAAATAAAAGTATTTGAACATAAAGTTTGTGACAAAGTTATTTTTTTATACAACAATAAAATAAAATTTTAAATTTTAAATAATATAATTACTTAATAATAAAAATAATAATTTTATTTGACATGTTTATTACTAAAGTGTTAACTCAAAAAATGACATGTTTATTACAAAAGTGTTAACTTAAAAAAAAAAAAAAAAATTCATTAGTTTTCTTTAATTTTTTATAAATAAATAAAAGTATTGAACCTATTTGCACATTTTTTAATAATTAGAAATCTACATACAATTTCTTCTAATTAAAACTAAGGGTATATTTGTCTTTTTCATCCCATAAGGATTAATTTCACACCAAAACATATAGGTTAGGAACTTGTATACTAAAAAATAAACGTTAGGGACCAATACCACACTAAGGGCAAAGGTTAGGGACCATTTGCGCCAAAATCCCTTTCCCTAAAAACAACCATGGTGATGCCTATTCCAGCCGACCTTTAACCCTAATAATCAAATGGACAGAATGCAAGTTCCTCAAGTAATGTTGAATTTCGGCCAAATGATTCCGACAATAGGCTTCGGTACCGGAGCACTTCCCATGCCGCCGCCTGAACAACTAACATCCATATTCATGGACGCCGTCGAGGCCGGCTACCGCCACTTTGACAGGCGGCCTCCTATGGCACAGAGGAGTGCGTCGGCCGAGCGGTGGCTGCGGCACTGGACAGTGGCCTAATCAAGAGCCGGAACGAAGTGTTTGTCACTTCTAAATTGTCGATATATGATACTCACCATGATCTTGTTTTGCCTGCCCTCAAAGAAACACTCAGGTACACCTTCTTCATTCCATATTTCACAATATCAGCATGATTTAAAGTTTTCTTATGCCCCAAATTCATTTGTGTCTCTTTATTTGATAAATAGGCTTATTTGCACAAATGGTCTCTAACTTTTGCACTTACTGCAGGTTGAGGACCTGTCTTTTTATTTTTGGCAGTTTAGCTCCTATTTCAAATATTTTTGGCGTCAATGGTCCTTTTCATGAATTTCCATCCAAATCACCTTGTATAAATTATTTTATTTAAAAAGGTTTTATTTGCATAAATGGTTCCTGACTTTTGTAAAAGAAACTTCGCAACAAAAGTCTCTAATCTTTCAAAAAGTGTTGAAAAGTCCCATAACTTTTTAATCCTAACACATATGATCTCAAATTTTTTTGACAATTTTACCCATAACTTAAATGAATTAAAAATAACCCATAAACCTTTTCAAAAATACAAATAAGTCCTAAATCTTTTTATTTTTTACAGATTTACATTTAAAATAATAAAAAGTGTGTCATCAAGTCCCAAAATTTTTAATTTTGTTCACCAAAATGACATTTAAAATGTATTTGATTAAAATCAGATTTTTTTAGTAAAAATTGTTGAAATGTGTGGTTAAAAAATTGTGGGACCATAAAATGTGTGATTAAAATTAATTGTTGACTTTGACTTTAGCTTTTTAGCAAAATCAAAATTAAAAACAAACGGGCTCTTAGAGTCTCTACAGATTTTGTCCAGTGGTCCATTAATTAACAAAAAAATTATACCCATGATCAAAATTTGACCAATTTAAAATTTTAATTTATTTTTCATACCAATTTTAAAAAAAGGTGGTGGTGGGCTGAAGAATGTGAAGATTTTTTTTAATTATTATTTAGTAATTGGTAGAGCTGGCAAATGGGCTAGATAGATTGGCCCAACCTGAAATTAGACGGGCCACATAAAAGATTGGACTGGACTAATCCTGACCCAATTTTACATGGGCTGGTATTTGTTGGGCCAACCCAGCCCAAAGTATTTGCTGGGCCAACCCAGCCCGATTTTGGGCCACAGGACCAATGGGCCAGCCCAACTTATATTTTTAACTTAATTTTTCAAAATAATTACTTATAATTTTGTAAAAAATAAAATAAAATTAAAAAAAATTAAAAAATTTATGTGGCCCGTCTAATTTCAGGTTGGGCCAGTCCATCTAGTCCATTTGCTAGGTCTACCAATTACTAAATAATAATTAAAAAAAAAATTTCACAATCTTCAGCCCACCACCACCTTTTTTTAAAATTGTTATAAAAATAAATTAAAATTTTAAATTGGTCAAATTTTGATCATGGGTATAATTTTTTTGTTAATTAATGGACCACTGGACAAAATCTGTAGAGATTCTAAGAGCCCGTTTGTTTTCAATTTTGATTTTGCTAAAAAGCTAAAATCAAAGTCAACAATTAATTTTAACCACACATTTTATGGTTCCACAACTTTTCAACCACACATTTCAACAACTTTTACTAAAAAAATCTGATTTTAATCAAACACATTTTAAATATCATTTTGGTGAACAAAATTAAAAATTTTGGGACTTGATGACATACTTTTTATTATTTTAAGTGTAATCTGTAAAAAAAATAAAAAGATTTAGGACTTATTTGTATTTTTGAAAAGGTTTATGGGTTATTTTTAATTCATTTAAGTTATGGGTAAAATTGTCAAAATATCTTGGGGTCATATGTGTTAGGATTAAAAGGTTATGGAACTTTTCAACACTTTTTGAAAAATTAGAGACTTTTGCTACAAATTTTCCTTTACAAAAGTCAAAGACCATTTGTGCAAATAAGACCTTTTTAAATAAAAAAATTTCTACCGTCAAATTTTACGGTGATTTGGATGGAAATTCATGAAAAGGACCATTGACGCCAAAAATATTTGAAATAAGGACTAAACTGCCAAAAATAAAAAGATAGGTCCTCAACCTACAGTAAGTACAAAAGTCAGGGACCATTTGTGCAAATAAGCTTGATAAATATAAACTGCACATTCAATTTTTAGGTAATCAGCAAAAACTCTATTTATCCATTACAGTCTAATCTTTTTTATACTTTTTAAATTACGCTTCAAAAATTTGTCTTATTCTTATATTTAATTGACGAGTCAAATTCACGTCTTATTAAATTTAGTTAAATTAACATCCAATAATGAAATGGGATTATTAAATTTCTAGCGTCCATATTTAGCTCGTCATTCTGAACTTTCCATTTAACAGTTTTTCAATAAAAAAAATGCGTTGAAAACGGTATTAAGAACATACCTGACGAGTAAAAACATAAATCGAAAATAAGTGTAAATATTAAATATTAAATATACTTCCACTACAAGAAAGGAGGTCAATTGTCGCCGCCGAAGGATCAGCTGTCGTTCCTTCACACGTATAGAGTCGACAAAGTCATCGCTGAATGTCGCCGCAATAGTTTATTGCTTCTAGAGTAATAGGGACGACATTGTGTCGTCGCTACATATATTTGAATCTATAGAGTCGACTAGTTCGTCGCAACATTGTTGTGGTCTATATCTCGAAATTAGAGAAAAAGAGACGACAATGTCGTCGTCAAAGTCGTTGCTGTTATCTGAAATAGTAGCGACGTGAATGTTGTCACTAGTATTTTTTATATACAACATTTATTATTATCGTCGCTATTTACATAAGATATATAGAGACGACTTTGTCGTCGCTAATGTGAATTAATTTGTTTTATTTTATGTCGCCGCTATAAACATTTTAATTTTTTTTAATATTTTAAATAATATATAAACAATTCTAAAAATCTACAGATCCCCCAAACCCTCGTCATCGTCCTCTTCTGGCATAACACCCGGTATGCTATTCTTCAGAAGTTGAATTTTCAACTGCATTTGGCCCAGCTGAGCATCATACATAGCAAACCGAGTATCGTCATTCTGGGAGTCTCCAGAGAACTGATGGGAAGTTTCTTGTGGTGCCTTCGATGCAGCGGTCGAATCTAGAGAGGGAGAGGTGCCCTTCAGAACCTGTCCAACCCCACGGACGTGTCCTCGTCGTTCTCCGAGAACTTCCTTTGCAATAGCACGCTTGTCTAACGACGTGCCACTGAAGACGACCTGTGTCTATTGAGTCTTCCTCAACTCTTTATCTTATTTAATGAAAAAAATAATAATAAATAATAATATCATGTCAGATAAAATTAAATTAACAATATTTAAAAGTCTTCACGTAGTTACCAGCCTGCGAGTTCACCCAATTGCCATCTCGGAAAGGGTGAAAAGTCTGGAACGACTCAATAATGTCTGGGCACTGCTGGGTCTCGAAGTCCCGCTACAACAATTTAAGCGTGAAATTTAGTTAAACAACATGGTTATGTAATGCATTGAAGATTTTTATAATGATATTGAAAAATTTACTTGTACCTCATCGTAATGCGTGGCAGAAAAGTTCTTCGACCTCTGCACGCTTGGGTATTTAGCCTTGTCTCAATTGGCCTTATTTTTTGTACAACGTTTCTGGAGATATAAAAAATAATTGATTAGCAAAAAGCTTTATAGTTATAAAAATATTAACATAAAAACGTAAAAAGCAAATGAACAATACGTACCACGAAAGTAGGACCGGTGAAGAAGTCAATGCACATCTGCTAGTCCACGGCAGACATCTCGCTATATGGACGACTCAGTCCGTGGGCTTTCAAGTGATTATGCGCCTTGAATTTGTAATTTCGTTAATGATCGGCCGCCAGGAGATCTACAGCGGCACAAACTACCTGGTACTTGTCGGGCAACCGATCGCCCCGAAGATCGAAGTAGCTCTGCAACATAGGAAATTTTTTCGTTAATGTATATTACGTGGAACAATTATTTATAGAATGTGCTAATGTAAAAACTAGTGTAAGTCAATATCTCGATGATACTATGTAATCGCACCCCGCTACTCCTTTGGAACCTCTGTCCATGAAGGGTAGCAAGGAGGTACGGTGAACCTCATTTGGTTCCCAACCTAGCGCGTAAAATACTTCGTGTTATTTTCAATCGACTACATTGTATGTTCGGCATTATCGAACGCAATGGGAAGTGGCTTCTTCTCGTTGGCCTGCCAAACCTTCTCAAGGTTAATTCAACGATGTTTGTAAAATACAAAAAAATTGATTTTAACGAAAATTATTACCAGACTCGCAGGCCGAATCGAGCCGGCGAGGTGGCTGATGTGGAGGATCACCTGCACGATCACCTCTATACGACATCACATTAGTCATACTAACACATGACAACAACGAACATCAATTAGTGCAGAAAAGGTCCCTACGTTTAGTGATCCCTAACTTTTATGTCACTGATGAATTTTTCCCTAAACTTAGGTTTATTTCAAATAATCAACTACACTTTGTGTTTTAGTGAAATTGATACCTAACTTTTATATTACTGCTTAATTGGTCCCTAACGTAGTTCATTTCAAATAAGTCCCTAAACTTTTAGTTTTTGTTAAATTTGTAATAACTTTTATTTTGCTGATGAATTTGTCCCTAAACTTATTTTATTTCAAATAAGTCCCTAAAATTTGAGTTTTTATTAAATTTGTAATAACTTTTATTTTATTGATGAATTGGTCCATAACTTAGTTTATTTCAAATAAGTCCCTTTACTTTTAGTTTTTGTTAAATTTGTAATAACTTTTATTTTGCTAATGAATTTGTCCCTAAACTTATTTTATTTCAAATAAGTCCCTAAAATTTGAGTTTTTTTTTTAAAAATTGTAATAAATTTTATTTTATTGATAAATTGGTCCCTAACTTAGTTTATTTCAAATAAGTTCCTAAACTTTTAGTTTTTGTTAAATTTGTAATAACTTTTATTTTACTGATGAATTTGTCCCTAAACTTATTTTATATCAAATAAGTTCCTAAAATCTAAGTTTTTATTAAATTCGTAATAACTTTTATTTTATTGATGAATTGGTCCTTACACTTATTTTATTTCAAATAAGCCCCTAAACTTTTAGTTTTTGTTAAATTTGTAATAACTTCTATTTTGTTGATGAATTTGTTCCTAAACTTATTTTATTTCAAATAGGTCCCTAAAGTTTGAGTTTTTGTTAAATTTGTAATTTTATTTTATTAATGAATTGGTTCCTACACTTATTTTATTTTACATAAGTCCCTACATTTTGAGTAACAACAAAAAATGATCCCTAAATTTCATTTTATCCTTTCCTGGAGTTGGATGCCTCTCTGTCCTCCCGTCGAAGTCTAAATTGCTCCCAAAATGATGCCTAGACGGCAGGAACAGACGGTGACCCACATAAGCTGTCTTACCTATCACATGTACTGAAGGAGTCTCCTCGTTGCACGTAGGACATGCCATGTATCCCTGACCGCTCCAACCCAACAAACTACTTCTCACTGAAAAATCGTTAACAGTCCACAACAACGATGCACGCATACTGAATACCGATCTGTTATTAGTTCCAGCGTCACGTTTGTCAATCCCATCGACCTACAACTCCTTCAACTCATCCACTAATGTAGGTCGTAAGAATACATCAATGTCCTTAACTGATGCTTTAGGACCAGGTATCAACAAAGTAAGCATGAGGTATTCGGGCTTCATGCATAACCAAGGTGGCAAGTTGTAAACTGTTACAACTATTGGCCACATGCTGTGCGCCAGACTCATGTCACCGAATAGATTGAATCCGTCTGCGGACAAACCTAACATAACATTTCGAATCTCACTTGCTAACAGTGGATGTTTCATGTCAAAATCCCACCATGCTTTTTCGTCAACGGGATGCTGCATTTCATCATCATCCCTAGACTTTCCTATAATGTGCCACCATATGGGTTTTACAGTATCCTTCGTCGCGAACATACGTTTTAGTTTGGGGGGCCAAGGAAAAATAGCGCAACACCTTATGCATAACATTCTTCTCGTTCACTTTCCCAAAAGTGTGCACCCAACGACTTTCTTGGCAAATCGGACAAGTTTTTCTATCAGCATGCTCACCCCAAAACAGTGTATAGTCATTCTTGTAGGCGTGAATGGATTTGTAACCCAAACTAAGCTTCGTCATCATCTTCTTAACTTCGTAGTGGGAGTCCACCAGGTTCATGTTTGAGAAAGCTAGCTTCAACAATTTCAAAATATCATCGATAGACTTGTTTGTCCATTTGTTCACAACCTTAATATTCATCAACTTTACTAAAAAATTTAAGGACGAAAATGATGAAACTCCCGGGTATAGTTCTAAATGTAGAGCCTCAAACAATTCGTCATACTAACCATCGGTGCTTGTACCAGCATGCTCATCACCAACTACGTCCTCCATGATATCCATCATCTCATCCTCTACACTAGCTTGCTCATTCTGTCTATAAACATTCGCAGTCTGAACCTAGGTCTCGCTATGATATATCCAGGTGACATAATTCTCCGCAAAACTATTACGAAATATGTGAGCCTCGACAATTTCTAATGGATGTGTGAGACCGTTTAAACATTTTTTGCACGGACATTTAATCATTCCCATCTCATTTAAGTATGGCATCGCCATGTTTATAAATACTTTCAAACCGTTCCAAAAATTAGCAGATTTTGTGCGATTTCTAATTGTTGTCCAACTTTTATCAATATCCATACTTGAAAAATACTATACTTTCACAAATTAAGGATAATAGATAGAGATAAAGAAATGAAATGTAAAGAAGATGATTATGGAGAAAAACGATAGACTTGGAAATATTTACGCTGGCGAAAATAGAAATATTGCAAACATACAATACAGAAATGCAGGGATGGTGAGCTGAAAAGGGAGATTATGTAGTGGCAACAAATGTCGTCTCTATAAATTAAATATGTCATCTCTATACATAAAAATGGGCGCCAATTTTTTCGCCAATATTGTGTTAGGTATATATAGCGACGACATATATCGTTGCTATATAGTTCATTTCGAATTACGAGGAGAATCATGAATCACGTGAGTTAAACAATCATATGTACATATATTGCGACGACTTGTCGTCGCTATTGTCTATAATAAATTGGCGCTATTTTTTCCCGCCATCTAGAAAGTATTTACTGACGACTTCTTTTGTCGTCGCTATATATTAAAAATAATTGCGACGACATATTTATTGTAAAGAAAACTTTGGTTGTCGGTAAAGATTTTTAAGTTATAGCGACGACATTGTCATCACTATTGTGCACAATAAATAGAGGCGACAAAACGTCGTCGCTATTAATGTCACTGTTATAGATACCTTTTCTTGTAGTGCTCTAGCAATCATCTTTTGACTCGTTATTTTGAACTAGCTATTTAAATATTTATCAATCTGAAAGATGCATTGCAAACTTTGTCATGAATATTTCGAAATAGTACCAAAAGCTTTTGACAAGTTAAGAACATAGTCCAAAAATAAGTAAAAATTTGTAACACCAAAATGGAAATTAAAATATAAAAACACATTTATTTATATGTATCCGTGTGTGTATATGTATAATTGTTATTTCATCTGTTCCAAAAAATAGGCTAAGTTTCTTTATTCATCTATTCCAAATTATAAGTCACTTTAGCTTTCCTTGTTAATAGTAAAGTTGATTTATTAATTTTCTAAATATTCATATTTAATATGCTTTATTATAAAATTAAAAAAAAAGAACTATTTTAGGAGTATATTAGAAAAAATTTAAGTAAAATTTATTGTTTCAACTATAATAATTAAATTTTCTTAACCTGTGTGAAAATAAAAATAGAGATTTTGGCGCAAATGGTCCATAACGTTTGTCTTTTGACAAATAAGTCTCTAATCTATGTATTTTAGTGTATAATTGGTCCTTATTTGATAAAAAAAAAAAAAACTAATATACCCTTAATTTTAATAAGAAAAAATTGTAATTAGGTTACTAACCTTTTCAAAAAGTGCAAATGGGTCCAATACTTTAATTTTTTTTATAAAATTAAAGAAAACTAACGAATATTTTTTTAAATTAATACTTTATTGACCAAATTGATAATATATTAAATTGTTTTGCATATTTTACGAACTATTATAAAATAATTAAAATTTAAGCTCATAATTATTAATAAACGTGTCAAATAATTTTTTTTATTACTTTGTAATTACATTATTTAAAAATTAAAATTTTATTTTATTGTTATAACAAAAAAAAATAACTTTGTCAAAAATTTGATGCTCAAATACTTTTATTTAATTGAGCTATTCGTTTATTAACTAAAAATATTAGAGATCCAACTGTATTCTTCATATTTTAATTTATCATTTTATTATCATTCAAAAGTAAACAATACATAATATGTAAATTAATTTTTGTTAGTATTTTGATATTAAATAAAAATATAATAAGATTGATTCAATGTCATAAAATTATATATATATCATTTTGTTATTTATTTGACTTAATTTTTATTTAAATTTTTCACATCACATAGCAATTACATATACTTAAAAGACCAATAATTTTATATTGATCTCTTATGAAAGATTTAATTAACACGATTATAATGATATATTTAATATACAAAATTAAATATTATTTAATAAATGTAACAAACTTATTTGCACATTTTACAAAGGTTTGGAATCCAAATACAGTTTTATCTAATTATACTAAGGGCATATTTGTCTTTTTCATCAAATAAGGATGAATTGTGTACCAAAACACATAAATTAGGAATGTTTGTACTAAAAAATAAACGTTAAAGATCATTTGCGCAAAATTCCCATAGAAATAAGTCTATCTTTATGAAATATAGGGAATATAATAAAAAAAAATAGTATATTTGGTCCCCAATCTTTTAAAAACGTAACCCCTAACCATTAAAAATAGTTCATGAAACCAAGAAATGCACATAAAACTATAACTAAAACACAGACATGCAAAAGGATCAATTCACCGTTGAAACTAGAATTTATCACAATCTGGAAAATATTGATGGAGTACTTGATAAGGGCATAACTTCAAATAAAATCTACAAAAGATCTATAAAATAAATTCACACCATAGATCTATAACATCATATATTACAAGGAAAAATCAAAACAGATAAAACAAACAGGTAAAACTTCAAAGTTCAAAAGCAAGTTCCCCTTCTTAAACCCGCAACATCTACAAAGCCTATGAAGCATCAAAATTCACATCTCAAACACTGAGATAAAATATACATAACAACTTTTTAAAATTCTCCAATCAGTTGGAACGCATTCCGTTTCTGACCGTCTCGAATAGATTGCCTATTATGCATTCCTATTTCCCGCAGCAAAATTGATGCCATCTTTCAATGGTGGCAACCTAGACAATGTCCAATCTGGTGAGCTATTTAATCATAGCACTTCACCTGTCTCCTTGTGCTCAAAGTCAGATTGTTTAGGATTCCTCTTGTTTGATCTATTGTCCCACCATTTATCAACATTGTCCACCAAGTTCTTCCAAGAATTATCACATTTTCCATCATTTTTCTTTAGAGTAGACCATTGACCATCTTGCACTTGCTTTGTTTTAAAAAACTTAACATCAAACTCCAACTTTTCAAGCCATAGAATAACCCATTTTGAAGCACTGCTGACCTAGAGTCCATTACCACTTTTCTTGTGCTTAAAATCTGGGTATTTTTCTTTAACCAATCCATTAGACTTAATCTTATTGGTTTGGGATGGTGGATTTTTAAGTTTGATAAAGAAGATGGCATGTTTGTTATTTTTTATTTTTTGGGGGTATATTTGGTTATTTTTCTATCTTTTTTTTTTCTTTTTTCTTTTTTTTTTTTGTTTAATTAAATGGGAGGGCAATTTCGTCATGAATGACATATCATGCCTATTTTTTCAAATGTTGGAGATGTTTAGTGCTATTTCTAAAGGTTAAAGATATATATCTTTTGTTCTTGAAATGTTGGGGACTAAATATGCTTCTTTCCTTTTAATATAAAAAAAATTGCATATTTGGTCCCCAATTTTTCAAAAAGTTGGGAATATACCCATAACTTTTAAAAATAGCACTAGACATGCGCAACGTTTGAAAAAATAGGCATGGTAGATCCTTTATTATGAAATTGTCTTTCTTTTTAAATAAATAAAAAAATGACTAAAAAATAATCAAATGTACCCCAAAAAAATAAAAAATAACAAAGAGTTCATTCAAGATTTTTGGTAGTCTTAGCCGTGGTTTTTTTTTTATCATCTTTTGTTATACATTATTGATGTACATTGGAATTCGTTCTTTTCCTAATGCCGGGGATGGCAATAGCGCAGAATCGGAATTAAACAATCTGTTCGGATTCTCAAAGCCCCTGGAGTACTGTAACGGAGATGAATGTCCGACGACGACTTTGCAACGGAAAGCCTTGACGTCATGTGACCCATCGTTGATCTACATGGCAATGACCCTAGACTAGGAGTATATCCTTGGGTCAATGGCCGCTGTCCACTCGGTGCTCTGCTACGCCTCCTGCCCAAAAAATGTGTTCTTACACTTCAACGTCGCCGAGTTTGATCCGATAAGTCCCCTGGTCCTGTCCCGTCTCGTCTTATCTCGTCCTATCCATTTTTCCTTCTCTCAACTTCAAAGTCTAAATTTTTCGTGAAGACACAGTCATCAACCTCATCTTCCCCTCCATCCAGACTGCCTTGGAAAATCCGTTAAACTACGCCCGACATCTTCAACCCGTGTGTCAACCAGGTTATCTATCTGAATGTTTAATGCTCAAGAAAAGGCCATTTTGTTAATTTTTATTTTTGGGGGTACATTTGGTTATTGTTCAATTATTTTTTTTTCTTTTTTCTTGTTTTTTTTTTATTTAAAGAGAAGGGCAATTTCTTTATAAAGGACCTACCATACTTATTTTTTCAAACGTTGGGTGCTATTTTTTAAAAGCTAGGGTTATATTCCCAACTTTTTTAAAAGGTTGGGGACCAAATATGCAATTTTTCCATAATATAATAAAGGAAAAATAGCATATTTGATCCCCAAACCTTTCAAAAAATGTAAGCAATATATCTCTAACATTTAAAAATAGTATCGGAATAGGTCTTTTATGACGAAATTGCCCTCCCCTTTAAATAAACAAAAATTAAAAAATTAAAAAAAAATCAAATGTTATAACAAAATTACCATCTTATTTCTTCACTCCGACCACCACCTACGCCAACAGTCATCTTCTTCCACCTCAAACCCTCACTTTTCCTAAATCATCCACCACCACTCTATTCAGCCTCCATCAACCCCACCCCACTCCACCTCCACATCCACATCCATCTCCACCACCATCTTCAGCATTTACAGCACAATCATCTTCATCTTCGGCAATGCCACTATCATCTTCTAAAATAACAATTTATGCGCACGTAAACCCAACGACAATAAAAAATACATATATACTGCCCAAGGAATGAAATATCTGAACTTAAAACACCGAGTTCTCAATTCTGAATTGCAAACTAGAATCCATAGCCGATTTGAATCCATTCCTATCCTCATTCCGAAAAACTTGGGCAGCCATGGAAACAATATTCTAGGACTACATTTCTTCTATCATATATTGGGGATCTGGTGGAACCGACGAGTTTGTTGGAATGGAATGGTGATTTTGCATTGGATAGATTTACTGTGTAGAGTATATAGGAATAGAGGACTCGAATCAAATACAACTACAACAGTGAGTTGATTGGCTTACCGAGTTATTAACAATTCAACTGAGACGAGTCAGTTTATTGTTGAAAATTTCATTTCAGGAAAATCAATAGTTGTCGATGACAAGAATTCCATTCTATTCCAATTTAACATCTACCTGATTTTGGGTTGTTGGCATCAGTGAGATGCTAATGTACTATTATGATTGATTGGGAAAATTTAGGAAAGGTGAAAAGTTAGGGGTGGAAGCAACTGACCAGTGGGAAAGGTGGTGGTTGGGTGAAGGAAGAAGATGATCTTTTCGTTATTTTTCAATTTTAGCGATACACTTGGTTTTTTTATCTTTTTTTTTTTTTGTTGGGAGGGAGGGGGGGGGGGGTAATTTCATCATAAATGATCTACCATGCCTATTTTCACTTAGGGTTGTCCGGTGCTATTTTTAAAAGTTATGATTATCTCCCTTACGTTGTGAAATGTTGGAGACTAAATATGCTATTTTCTCTATAATAAAGAACTCAAATCAAATGCCTACAAAGAAGGGTCTTGAAGTCTTCATAATTATGTGCAAATTTCTCAAACTACATTTAAGGCTTGGAAACTAATTCCACAATAGTGAATTTAAAGCATGTTTCGAAGTACTTACGAACACTTATAAGTTAGTCAATTATTATTTTTATCCACACATTCTATAGGATCCACAATTTTTATCAACTTTTTATTCACACTACGTAGAATTCATAACTTATAATCTACAAACAAAAAGAAAAACAAAAAATAAAAATAAAACTTTACCAAACAATTACTTAATAAACTTTATTATAGTGCAAAAGTCCAAATATAGAGAAAGGAAAAAATATGTGAATGAATTCAACACAGCACCATCAAGATAATAAAAAATAATATCTTCTCATCGTGCTTCCTGCTGTGTAATATTGATTTCATTGGATGAACAACTAGTTGTACATAATACGAATAGCTAAAAATACATCTCTTTCTGTGAAAAAACCAGGCTAATTTGTGTACCGAACAAAAAATTTCTAGCTCCGTCACTGAGTTTAGAATTTGCAATTACATTTGAAAGAATTAAAAAATTACAGGGAAGAACTTTGTTATAATTTATACCTAAACGTGGATATGGTCAATTAGGAGGATAAATGGGTGAATCACCAAACTACCAGAACATCTTTGATTCCTGTTGCCATGTGAAATTCTTCTGGTATAAAGGTTGAAGAAACGTGAATTTTTATGATGAATTGTGATAGCCCTTCTTGTAGTCGCATTTTTATGTTGAAGCCAATTCGCATAACCAGAAGGACTGCATAGCAGTGCCATAGTGATAATGTTGTTGGATCCAAGGTAACAAAGGGCCATAGTAATGTCTGTTGTATATAAAGTTTTCATTTACATTATTACATATATTGTAGGAAACTGGAGCTAGAATATGTGGACCTTTACCTTGTACACTGGCCGATAAGGATTAAGAAGATTGCTGACCGTTTCAAGCTCATTGAAGACGACATGCTTCATTTTGACATAAAGGAAACTTGGAAGGCCATGGAAAAATGCTGTAAACTAGGTTTGGCCAACTCTATTGGTGTCAACAACTACGGTTGTGCAAAACTCTCGAAACTCTTGGAAAATGCCACCATCCCTCCTGCTGTTAATCAGGTAGCTAGGCCTTCAAGTTTACCATACTTTGAGTCTCGAACTTCTAGATTACAATAAGTAATTGATTTGGTAGTAACGTGCGTATATTTCAGGTTGAAATGAATGTAGCGTGGCAGCAACAAAAATTGCTTCAGTTTTGTAAAGAGAAAAACATTCTTGTTTGTGCATGGTCTCCATTGGGAGCAAATGGTGCTATTTGGGGCAGCCATCAAGTGATGCGGAACCCAGTTCTCAAAGATATTGCAGTAGCTAAAGACAAGAATGTAGCACAGGTAATAGCTTGTCTTATATGCCCGACTAAGCATTTAGTGCATATTGAGTACGCATATTGTCTAGCACTATTCTATTTTTTGTATCTAACATGCCATTAACAAATGCAGGTAGCTTTGAGATGGATACATGAGCAAGGAGCAATTCCCATAGTGAAGAGTTTTAACAAGGTGAGGATGAAAGAAAACATTCAAATATTTGATTGGAAGCTCACGGACGAAGAAGTTGGTCAGATTCAACATGTCCCTCAGGCTAAAGGCTTTAGGGGTGAACGCTATGTTTTTCCAAGGGGGCAATACAAATCGATGGAAGAACTTTGGGATGGTGAAATATGAATTTTACTCTCCCAACCAGTTTATTGATCTTGTTGTGGTACATCAATTCCTTCTATTTGATTTGAACCCAATGGCAAAGTGATGAATGTTGCACGTCAAAAAAACACACATTCTCTTCTTTGTACCAATGAAAACTTGTATTTTGCGGCATGTGGGTCTCAAAGTGGCCTCTGATCAATCTATAAAGTAATATATGACATGGTTAGTTGCTTTGTTTACACAAAAAGGTTAACACTCAGTGTTTCCTGTCTGTCCATAAACTATATAAGCACCAAAATGGTCGATGCCTATTCCAATCAACATTTCCTTAATCCCTGTAATAGTAATCCACTCAGTATGGCGATTGTTGAACTCTGGCCACATGATTCCAACAATAGGCTTTGGAACAGAAACAAATCCTATGCCTCCATTAGAATAACTAACATCCATTTTCTTGGATGCCGTTGAGGCCGGCTACCGCCGCTTTGACATGGCAGCCTCCTATGAACAGAGGAGTACGTTGGCCTAGTGGTGGTAAGGGAAGTCGACCGTGGCTAGTTAAATTTCAAAAGCTTTGCAGAGGATAAAATTCTTGATAATTCATGTCAATACAATATGTTGGTTTTATACTACAGACGGTTGATCAATGCAGTACATACATAATGGACTATATGTTAGACTAGAATACGATTTAACATACTTCAATACATTTAAATAGCACTTAGATCAATGTACAATGAGATTGAAGATTACCTCCCGCCATTACTGTCTTTCTCGTTGAGTTCTTTATATAGAGTTTCTTTTGATTTTGGTGTTTCTAAGCCCTCAGAACACCCAATATGATGGTGTATGACAAAGAAGAAAAGGGGTGCTTGAGCTTAGGGACCAAATCATGTATTTATACACGTTCTCCTATCAAGAACGTTAATTTGTTACCCATTTTTCAGCACAATCAATGAGAAAGTAATTAAAGACACATTAAGAGATTTGTAAATGAAGGGATTAAGAGGTTTGTTATTGAAGGCATATTAAGAGAGGATTGAAATTTAAGGTACATTAAAAAGTTTGAAATTAATGCACATTAAGGGGTTTAAAACGTTTGGACCATAATAAAGGAAAAACGGGAAAAGTTTTACATTCTCCCACTTGGTCCATACATTTAACCTATGTCTCAACTTTAATCTCATTGATTGTCTTTTCTTAAGAAATAAATACATGAATCATGGCAGTAAGTCCTCTAACAACAAGTATTACCTTCCATGTATTACAGTGCATTCAGTTTCTCAAGTATTATTCTTTATATGGCAACATTACTTAATGAATAAACCTTATGTTTATTCTTGGTCCTATACAAATGTATTTTCTCAAATAAACTAAGGTGCACCTGAATATGAGAAAATATCACAATAAATAAGAGTTTCATTCAAATATATACAATCATATAGTGGGACCAAGTCCCATTTTATCTACACGATCCTTGAATTTCAATGGTGGCATGCCCTTAGTCAAAGGATCAGCAATCATCAACTCAGTACTAACGTGTTCAATGACCACTTTCTTTTTTTTAACACATTCCCTTATGGCTAAGTATTTAATGTCGATGTGTTTACTTCGACTTCCACTTTTGTTGTTCTTAGCCATAAAGACAGTAGCTGAATTGTCGCAGTAAATTTTCAGTGGCCTAGAAATGGAATCCATAACTTTAAGCCCAGATACGAAACTCTTGATCCATACACCGTGTGAAGTAGCTTCAAAACAAGAGACGAACTCAGCTTCCATAGTGGAAGTAGCAGTCAAGGTCTGCTTGGCACTCCTCCATGATATAGCTCCACCGGCCATCATGAAAATGTACCTTGATGTTGATTTGCATGAATCAACGCAGCCAACAAAGTCAGAATCTGAATAGCCAATCGCTTTCAGATTATCCGTCCGTCTATACACAAGCATGTAGTCTTTGGTCCCTTGAAGGTACCTCATCACTTTCTTTGCAGCTCTCTAGTGGTCCATACCTGGATTACTCTAATATCGTCCTAATATTCCTACAACAAATGCAATGCCAGGTCTTGTGCAGACCTGAGCATACATCAGACTTCCGACAGCAGAAGCATATGGAATGTTCTTCATTTGTTCCCCTTCAAAATCATTCTTTGGGCATTGGTTCAGATTGAACCTATCACCTTTCACAATAGGAGCTATACTTGGTGAACAATCCTTCATCCCAAATCTCTCTAAAACTTTATTGATGTAGGTTTCCTGAGATAAACCCAAGATGCCTCGAAATCTATCTCTATAAATCTTAATGCCAATGACATAAGATGCCTCACCCATATCCTTCATATCAAATTTTTTAGAGAGAAATTGTTTTACCTCGTGTAGCAAACCCTTATCGTTGATTGCAAGCAAAATGTCATCCACGTATAAAACAAGAAAACAAATCTTACTCCCACTGACCTTTTGGTATATACATTGATCTATAGGGTTCTCAACAAATCCAAATGAAGAAATTACTCCATGGAATTTAAAATACTATTGACAGGACGCTTGTTTTAGACCGTATATGGATTTCTTGAGCTCACAATCCAAATGCTCACCATCACTAGAAAGGAATCCTTCAGGTTGTTTCATATAAACCTCTTCATCTAGATCTCCATTGAGAAATGCCGTTTTCACATCCATTTGTTGCAACTCAAGGTCAAATGGGCTACTAATGCCAAAATAATGCGCAATGAATCTTTCTTAGATACAGGAGAAAAGGTTTTGGTGTAATCGATTCCTTCTTTTTGAGTGAATCCCTTAGTAACGAGTCTTGCCTTGTATTTCTCAATGTTGCCTAATGAATCCTTTTTAGTCTTGAAGACCCATTTACAGCCAATGGCTTTTGCACCGTTAGGCAACTCAACAAGATCCCAGATTTCGTTACTCTTCATAGAACGCATTTCTTCTTTCGTGGCATTATTCCATAATTCTGACTCTTTGCAGCTCATGGCTTGTGAAAAGGACTCGTGATCATTTTCGGCCCCAATATTGTAGTCAGATTCTTGTAGGTAAACTACATAATCACTAGGAATTGCTGACCTCTTTGTTCTAATGGATCTCCTTAATGTTGTATCAACATCTTCCTGAGAAGCTTGTGGTTCAACTGGCTGTTCAAGAGGTTCTTGTAATTCCTGAACTGCTTGATCCACTGGAATGTCGTCAGCGACTTGTGCAACTTCATTGATTGGTTGTTCAACACCTATTGGTACTTGAGGGGTTCTATGAACTATAACAAATCTATTACTTGAGTTAGAAGGTTGAGATTCTGAATGATCATGCTCAGGAACTTTCTTCTTGATTTGATCGCTCCCACTGATAAACTCATCTTCAAGAAACTTGGCGTTTCTTGATTCCACAATCCTAGTGATGTGAGATGGACAATAAAATCTGTACCCTTTAGACTTGTCGGCATATCCAATGAAAAACCCACTAATGGTCCTTGGGTCAAACTTCTTCTCTTGTGGATTATAAATCCTCACTTCAGACGGGCATTCCCAAACGCGTATATGTCACAAACTCGGTTTCCAACCTTTCCATAATTCAAATGGTGTCCTTGGAACAACCTTGGTTGGAACTCGGTTTAATATATACAATGCCGTCTTTAGTGCTTCAGTCCACAAGGATTTAGAAAGATTGGAGCTGCTAAGCATACTTTGCACCATGTCCAATAATGTTCGATTTCTTCTTTCTGCTATACCATTCTAGTCTGGTGAACCAGGCATGGTGTATTGAGCAACTATTCCATGCTCTTGAAGAAACTTAGCGAACGGTTACCTACCGTAATATTCTCCACCTCTATCTGATCTCACGATTTTTATTTTCTTTCCGCATTGTTTCTCTACTTCAGACTTAAAGATTTTAAATGTATCTAACGCTTCACTCTTATTATGAAGCAAGTAGAGGTACATATATCGAAAGTAATCATCAATAAAGGTGATGAAATATTTTTGACCATGTGAGTCCATGTCTGGACTACAAATATCAGTATGTATGACTTCTAATATGTTTGAACTCCTTTTAGCACCTTTCTTAGACTTGTTGGTATGCTTTTCCTTAATACAGTCCACGCATGTCTGAAAATCAGTAAAATCTAGAGTAGTAAGTACCCCATCATTTACTATTTTCTTAATTCTATCTATAGAGATATGTCCTAATCTTCGGTGCCATAATATAGTGGATCCCTCGTTAATAATACAACTTTTAGTGCCAGTATGAACATGCAATAAACTATAAGTGGTATTGTCTTGTAAATTAATACGATAAAGACCATCAGACAAAATACCATTCCCAACACAATCAGACTTATAAAACAAACTGAATGATGTGTTTGCAAAATTTAAGGAATATCCCAAAGGTACAAGTCTGGAAACTGAAATCAAGTTTCGTGAAAAACTTGGAACATAGAAGGTCTTATCTAATTTTAAAACAAAACAACTACTTAAAATTAAAACACATGTCCCTATAGCCTCTACTTGTGAGCCCATCTTGTTTCCGGATAAGATGCTTTGTTCACTTCCCACTGGCTTCCTTAGGTTTTGCATACCCTGCAACGAATTTGCAATATGGATTGTAGAACCAGAGTCAATCCACCAGGTGTTAATATTAACATTAACCATATTGGATTCATAACAAACAAACGAGGTTGGATTACCTTTATCCTCAAGACATTTCTTGAATTTAGCACGCTCCTTCTTCATGTGTCCTTTCTTCTTACAGAAGAAACACGTTAGCTCTTTCTTGATATCAGCCTGGGGTGGTATTTTACCTTTCCCCTTATGATTGGCTTGAGGTTTGCCTTTCCCTCGCGTTGTAGTAAGCATTGCACTTTCACCATGCTCCATCACAAGCCTCCCTTCCTCTTGTACACACATGGTCATTAATTCATTGATTGACCATTTATCCTTATGCGTGTTGTACAAGATTTTGAATGGCCCGTACTGCTGTGGAAGGGTGTTAAGGATATAGTGCTCCAGGAAAGAGTCAAACATCTCAACTTTGAGTTTCTTAAGTTGAGTCGTAATGTGCCTCATCTGCATGATGTGCTCACGTACACCTTTTACACTGGTGAGTCTTGTGGATGATAACTTCATGATTAGGGTGCTTGCCAGTGCCTTATCTGAAGTGATGAATTGATCATCAATTGCTTTCAGCAAGTCCCGAACCTTTTCATGCTGATCGACGGAACCACGTATACCAGTAGAAATTTTAGTCTTAATGAACATCACGCTGAGGCGATTAGATCGCTCCCATTGTTCATAAAGCGCGATGTTCGCTGGAGTGCTGGTATCGGTGATAGCTGGTGGTTCATCTTTTCTAATAGCATAGTCGATGTCCATCCATCCTAGATGGAGAAGAATTCTCTCCTTCCATATCTTATAGTTATCACCCCTTAGTTCAGGAATATCGCAACGAATATCAGAGAAATTAGAAGGTTGTGAAGCTGCACATATTTTATAAATGCTTATGTCAAAATTTGAGGTGTAATTGAATAAATTTCATTTTTTACCTATGTAAATCATGCAAAATGAATCTAATGACATAAAATTTGCCTGTGGGCTAAAATTTTAATTCAAGTAGATTCATGTGTTTCTTATGATAGAATTATCAAATTATGTACTTAATTCATTATTTATGGGTACAATATGAGAATATTTTGATAATCTATCGTACAATATGATAAAACTATCAAATTATGTACTTATTCATAATTCCTGTGGGTATATTATGAAAATAACTTGATATTTTATCCTAACTAATTATTAGAGCTAGCAAAAATATCCGATCCGTCCCGAACCCGATGGATACCCGATTCGAATGGAGCGAAAAATACCTGATCCGTGGATTGGCGGGGCAGATCGGGACAAATATCTGTGATCCGCCGCGGATCTCGGGGCAAATCGGATTGGGGCTGCCCTGATCCGCCCCGCCCCGCCCCGAATTTAAAAAAAATAGTTAAAATATTGAATTTATATTTTGTTTTATATGTGATTTGATAATTAAAATATTTTTTGAATAAAAAATTTATCACTTTCGACATATTATGGACCTTGCACAAGGTTTAGTGAAGAGGATGATGTTGTTTAAACTCTTATATTATAGTAATAAAGCTTGTTTCAATATATTTTAAATTTTAAATGCCAAAAAAAAATATAGATCAGTATACGGATCAGGGCTCTGATCCACCCCGATCCACCTCGAAAAATGATGGATCGCAGGAAGGATTTGGATCTCCTACAATTATTACGGAGCGGATTTGGATCAGGCCGATCCGCCCCGTTGCCATCACTACTAATTATATAAATATAATAAAAGTTCCTGTGGGATAAAATTTATTATATTAAATATAATTAATTACAATCAATGTCTATAAATCCTTATGTGATCCTAAAATAACATAATATATAATTTTATTTAATTAAAGATGCTGCGGCTAATCCTTAATTAATTAAATTATATGGATCACTAGACATTTAAATTTTATGCATAAAATTAAGTGTTATAAGAATAATTCATATGGAAAATATTTTATTTTAAGCGTCAAAATATTCTCATATATCAAGTATTAAACATAAACAAATATTGCATAATTAATCATAATATTATGCATATATTAAATGATTGCACGAAAGTCAAACCAGATTAAAAAAAAACATCAATTTTATAAGTGTTAGAAATCTAATTACCCAATGATTTGTAAACTCGCTTTGCATCAAAAGTTCGAAAAATCAACTTTGGAATCCAAAAGAAAAATAAAAATAAATCAATAAAAATAAAATTTCACTGTATTTTACGAATGTTTCCCTTGGAACTCAAAACAACAAGACAGAGGTTCAACTTGCTCTGATACTAACTGTTAGACTAGAATACGATTTAACATACTTTAATACATTTAAATAACACTTAGATCAATGTACAATGAGATCGAAGATTACCTCCCGCCATTACTGTCTTTCTCGTTGAGTTCTTTATATAGAGTTTCTTTTGATTTTGGTGTTTCTAAGCCCTCAGAACACCCAATATGATGATGTATGACAAAGAAGAAAAAGGGTGCTTGAGCTTGGGGACCAAATCATGTATTTATACACGTTCTCCCATCAAGAATGTTCATTTGTTACCAATTTTTCGGCACAATCAATGAGGAAGTAATTGAAGACACATTAAGAGGTTTGTAAATGAAGGGATTAAGAGATTTGTTATTGAAGGCACATTAAGAGAGGATTGAAATTTAAGGTACATTAAGAAGTTTGAAATTAATGCACATTAAGGAGTTTGAAACGTTTGGACCATAATAAAAGAAAAACGGGAAAAGTTTTACACTATACACTCTATTAACCACTCATCTATTAACAAGTGTCTAACTAATTGTACACTTCCTGAGTTCAAGGAATGAAGATTCTGTGATTCCATTTCAATACCATAATCAGATATAATGCAGCTCGCAATAGTGACTTATACTGATACTTTTTAACTATTGCATATCAGTCCTCGGTGTTGACAAATATGAGCTGATTGATCCTGACTTTTATTCTTAACAAACCTCTCTCAAACTAGAGTATGCTTTGGCAACTCCAAGTTTGTCTTTTAGAAACAAAAACCGAGAATGTAAAAGAGGTTTTGTAAGCAAGTCTGCTATTTGTTCGGAGGAAGGAATGTAACATATCTGTAACCCCTAGCCAATAACCTTGTCTCCAATAAAATGGATATCAAACTCTATATTTTTTGTGCACGCATGGTAGACAGGATTTGAAGCAAGTGCCTTAGCACCTAGATTATCACACCAAAGAGTATGAATGTGAAAGATTTAATTCCTTGAACAGAGACTGCACCCAAGATATTTCTGATGTTAATGCCCTTATGTACTTGATCTTGCAACTACATATTGCTTCTTTGAAGACCACGATGTCAAAATATCTTTCAGATATACACAATACCCTGCTGTTGATCTTTTGTCATAAGGACATGAGGCCCGCATCAGCATATGCAACTATGTCCAGATTTTCACACTTCTTGATCATTAGTCCTTGATCAATTGTCCCTTTCAAATACCTGGAAATTATCTTCAATGATTTCCAATGTCCAATGGGCATCAGTAGGTAGTTGCAGGAGTTGACTTGCCTTAATTACAGCAAATGTGATATTTGGTCTACTATGAGCTAAGTACTGTAATCCTCTTATTGCACTTCTGTATAATGATAGATTTTTCATTAATTCTCTCTCATGTTTTGACAACACTTTTCCAACTGCCATAGGAGTATTACATGGCTTCAAGTGTTGATAATCAAATTTCTTCAACAAGTTTGCTATGTACCTTGTTTGAGATGTAATTCGATTCATATCCGTGTGCTTCAATTCCTAAAAACTGACTGAGGAAACCCATGTCTTTCAAGGCAAAGTTGGCATTCAGTTGATCAATAAATTTTTCAAGTAAGTTGTTATCATTTCCTGTCACAACTATATCGTCCACATATATGAGTGCAAACACAATTTGTTTCTCACTTATGAAATAAAAGAGTGAATTGTCAGCCTTTGATTGTCTAAATTTCCATTTTATCAAAGTGTAACTCAATTCTTCATACCAGGCTCTTGGGGCTTGTCTGAGTCCATACGAGGCCTTCTGGCTACTCCATGTATACTGTTTCTTCAAGTTTTTCATTAAGAAAAGCATTGTTAATATCAATCTGTCTGATTTCCCAATCTTTAGCAACATCTAGAGTTAAAACAATTCTCAGTCACAGGACTAAAGGTAGAGATGGAAAACGGACCGGGCCGCCCTTCACCCGATGGCCTGGTCTGTAAAAAGACAGACCCGGGCTGGCCCGGGCCCGTCGAACGACAGATCTGGTCCCGGACCAGGCCGTGAAATAAATCACGGGCCGAGCCAGGCCAGTGGGGTGGGACCAAATTGGTTCCCCAACTAAAGCTGGGGACCAATTGTTGCAAATTGCAACGATCAGATATATGACCGTTGCATTTCTTACCGTTTGCATCCCCAATTTTTATTTTTTTCAAACAGTTATAATTTTTTTTCCTATAAATACCCCATAAATTATCTCTATTATCTTCACAAATCTCTCAAGTCTCAACTTACAATCTTACATTCATACAACAATCCGAAAAAATTATATTGTGCAATTTATTGTTGAATTTCTAGATTTATAATCTTATTCTTCTACATCTCTACAATTGTCCAATATACTTTCTAGTATTCTACATTCTACATTTCTTTTTTCTACTTCTACATTTCTATTATCTACAATTATTCATGGATTAATTCAATTTTCAAAGAAGTGCCGAGTCTGTCGAAAATCAAATTCAAGATGATTTTAGTGTTTTAAATAATGTTCCAATTCTAGAATTTGGTGATGATTTTGGGGTTGGGAACACTGGTCCAAGTTTCGATTTAGATGATATCGTCGAAGCGTTAGAAACGACCAACACTACTCAATCGACTACTAAACGAAGAGCCGCAAAACAAAAAGCTCGGTGTTGGGATCATTTCAAGATAGTGTAGACCGGTGCATCTGCAAATGGGCAACCAATTTTCAAAGCAGTTTGTAAATATTGTAAACAACAGTTTGCATGGCAAAAGGGTGATGGAATGAGCCATCTTAACCGACATTTTCCGAAGTGTGTGCAAAAGCACAGAGGAATTGATACCAACCAAGCACAACTACAATTCGAATCTCCAGGTAGATCCACTAATTCTTCTCCCAATCTTAACAATTGGGTTTATTCACAAGACTCTATGCGCCGGGAAGGCATGTGTCAGTTGGTGGCTAGTGGTGAGTTCCCACTTAGCATAGTGGAAAGCCCTCATTTCACACGATTTGTACAAAGGTATCTTCAACCAAGGTATTTACCCTTTGCTAGAAACACTTTTCGTTCTGATACTATTGCTGCATATAATAAAAGAAAACAAAATATAAAAAATGATTTAAGTAAATATGCTGGTGTTGTATCATTCACTTCGGACTTATGGTCCGGTCTAAATCATAAAGAATATATTGGAGCTACTTTACATTATATTGATAAACTATGGATTATGCATAAACGAATAATTACTTTTAAAGTAACTGATAAAGTAATTGTCCAATATGGTTTAAAGTATATAGGCCCAAAATTAGAAAAAATTAGGTATGCCTTAAACTATATTACTACTTCACCTTCTAGAAAACAAGTAATTGATGAATTATGCGTAGAAAATTCTCTTTCAACTAAAACTATATGTACAGACATACGTAATAGGTGGAACTCTACTTATTTAATGCTTGAATCATGTGAAGGTTATGAACATTGTGTAACTGCTTATTATAATAGCCGACATTCACACGGTCTACAATATGATTTGCAACCATATGATTGGCAAATTGTATTTCATGTTCAAAAAATTTTAAAAGTATTTTACGACGCCACAAATGCATGTGGTGGTGTATACTACCCTACTAGTCCATTAGTTTTAAATCATTTTTATTTTATTGCAAATAATTTTAATAGATATAAGACGTATGCAATTTTTTCTGATATTGTTGAAACAATGGAAATGAAGTTTAGAAAATATTGGAAAAACCTGCCTATGTTGTTTCCGTTAGAGTCAATTATGGACCCTAGAGTAAATTTACAAGGTACTAAACATACTATTTCTGAAATTTCTAATAATTTGAGTTACGGTAATCCATTAACTTATGGTAATTTAGAAAAAAATATTATGTGAAATGTACCAATTTTATGCGAAAAAAACCGGTAGGAACGATAGAAGACTTCCTGCACCAAACCCTTCTTCTTCTTTAAATAACTCTAATCCTAATGATTATTAGAGTTTTTTTTATTTATAAGGGAACTCAAAATTCTACTTCTTCTTCTTCTTTTTCTTCTTCTTCTTCCCATGTTACAAATGTTGAAACTAATATTAGAGATATATCGTTAGAGTTAGCTAGATATTTTGGTCACGACATGTTTAATTTGTTAGATCAAGACGAGGAGAATAATTTTGATATACTTAGGTGGTGGAGACAAAACGAGCGCTAATATCCAATTGTTTCTATTATAGCACGTGATTTACTAACACCTCTGGTATCAACTGTAGCATCGAAGTCTGCTTTTAGTACAGGTAGTAGGAATCTTAATGATTTGAGGTTAATACTTCAACCAGACATATTAAAGAGTTTAATGTGTTTGAAAAATTGGGAGGATGCAGATCTTCGAATCCAAGATAAAGTAAGCCTGATATTGGCCAAAGAGATGGACGAACTGAATACATAAAATGTAAGTATAATTATTATTTTGTACAAATTCATTTCATTTTTATTCATTTTAACTTGTAAGTTTTGATATTTAAATTTACAAAAAATTGTACATGTAACAACTTGTTCGTGTACAATTTTAACTCTACCTACGCTACTAGTAGTCGGTCCCAAGCCCGAAAAAAGAAGGAGAATTTGAATTTAAAATTTTATCATGACTTATTTCTTTTTTTTATTGAAACTTCAAAAAAAAACATTATTTCACGTGAGTCCGCAGACCGGCCCGTGGCTCGCGGACCACGGGCCGGTTCGAATCACTTTTTTTGGGACGGGCCGAGATCGGCCTCTAACTAAAGGTTTCATTGAAATCTATTCCAGGGGTTCTTCCGAACCCCTTAGCAGCCAACTTGCTTTAAACCTATGTAGCTTTCCTTCAATGTCATATTTGATTCTATATACCCACTTGTTGCCTATTACTTTCATGGCTAGTAAAGATGGTACAAGTTTCCAAGTTCTGTTTTTCAACAATGCATCACATTCTTCTTTCATTAAATTTCTCCACTTTGTGTTTGACATAGCTTCCACAACACTTAATCGTTCAAATTAACCTAGTCTTTCAACATATTCAGTAGCTTGTCATGTATACACCTTTGTTATGAACACACCTGCTTTGCCTCTTGTAATCATAGGGTGCTCAATAAGTGTTTCATTTCTTTGTTGACTTATATGTCCATCATTTTCAGTGCTTTCATTCTGCTGAGTTTCAACATTTCTATTTGCATTTTTCTGATTGTGCACTTTCATCTAATAATTTAGGAATATATTAATTTGTATTGTCAAGTGTATGATGTTCTAAGCTGCTTGATGAAGGTTCTGCATGCAGAGTTGCATCAGGAAAGATTGCATTAACTAGAGGATAATATGTTCTTTCATGACTAGATAGAGTGTTGAAGGGTAATCTGTTCATTCTTTTTTCAAGGAGATGATTATTTCTATTGTTTTGGAAATGGCCTTTTTGTTTAGGAATCCAACTTTGAATGGAAACTCTAGTTTATTAAATACTAAATGTTTAGATGTGTAAATTCTACCCACTGGACTGAGACATTTATATCCTTTGTGTGACTCACTAAATTCCAGAAGTACACATTTCAAAGAATGAAAATTATACTTATGTTTTTTATAAGGTCTTAAGCAATGAAAACAAGAATACCCAAAAGTTTTTATTGACTTGTAATTAACACTTTTTTTGTATAGGACTTCAAAAGGTGATTTCAACTTCAATATAGGTGTGGACATTCTATTGATAAGGTGAGTTGCTGTTTGAAATGACTCCCACCAATAATATAAGGGCATTTTTGCTTATGCTACCAAAAGTTTTTAATGACTTGTAATCAACACTCTTTTTGTATAGGGCTTCAAAAGGTGATTTCAACTTCAATATATATTGATAAGGTGAGTTGCTGTTTGAAATGACTAACACCAGTAATACAAGGCATTTTTGCTTGTGCTAAGAAGGTTAGCCATGTCTCTATTACATGTCTATGTTTTCTCTCAACCCTTCCATTTTGTGTAGGGGTGTAAAGGCATGAATGTCTCAGTTCTATTCTTGATAGGGATGATATATGTCGAAATGATCTAAACTCACATCCCAAGTCTGATTGTATAACCTTAATTTTTTCGTGAAGTTTGTTTTCTATTATTTCTTTAAACTGCACAAACATGTTAACTGCTTCATATTTGTGCTTCATTGGGTATATACAAGTGTATCTACTATAATCATCCACAAATAGTATGTAGTATTTGAAACTAGAGGTGGAATTGACAAGTGTTGGTCCCATACATCAGAGGGGATTAAGTCAAGTGGAGCAATGGCATGTGATGTTGATGAATTAAAAGGAAAAGAGTGTGATTTTCCATATTGACATGCATCTCAAAAAGACAGCATTTCATTAATTTTGAACTTTTCATGACATAGGTTGAGAACTTGACACATTATATGTCTAGAAGGATGTCCAAGCCTCATATGCCAAACATCTATCTTGGACTCTGATAACTCAATAGGAACTAATGATTTTCCACTACTAATGTGTTGGAAAAAATACCGTATCGTATTTTTTCTTCTTTTTATATTGACTAGCTTATACGTTCTGACTGGTTGCGTAGCTTCCAATTCTGACTGGATGAGATGGTAAGAAAATTTTATTCCAAATTTGTGAGCTGCAGATTTTATTCTGTTTCCATAAAATAATTTGATCGCGTGAATATCATAAACAGTTCTGTTGTAGGTTAAAGTACTTTCTTTTATTCTCGTGAATTTGTTTATGAAGAAAATATTAAAAGATAATCTTGAGTTTTCTAAATACATTTTTTCTACAAATCTAGAATATCTTTTTGTATCTTTCCTGCTAATTTTCTTATCATTCTTATTGCAGATTTTTAGGTAAGAAATAATTTCTAATTTGATTATTAATTTACCTATAAATAAAAGTACAAATCAATAAGGAAATAAGTTTTGAGATTACAATTATTGTTCTTGTTCTCCAAGCTCTCTCTCGGCCGAATTCATGGAGGATGAACAAGAAATAAAGCTTCATTGATTAAGTTTTCAAAGCAAATGTTTTCTTCAAACTCATTGAAGAATCAAAGATAAATTGGTGCTCAAGGAACAATTCCATGTCTTGATTAATCTACTTGGCATGAAGTTAAGAACGAGGGTTTTTAATCCAAGTGGTGGTTGCGGTCAAATACAATAAGAAAGTGACGATAAAGTCAAGACCAATGGGTTTGATTCCACTGCATCAACAAGTCAAAAGGAGAAGTATCAAAATGGAGTTGATGTATATTCTTATGATTGTTATTTTGTTAATTTTGCAAAATTACAAAAAATCGATACTATTGTATCTTTAATCAAAGATTATTAGTGTATTGTTTTTACCCATGGTATGGGGGCCCGTAGATGTTTTCTTTCTGGGTTTACCATGTTACATCTTGTGTTGGTATTTAATTCTTTAAATTCTGCTCTAAACAAATTAGGTAAACAAACATTGTATTCATCTGCCTGTATGCATCAAAACTGCTTTACAATACAACACGCCAGTTTTGACTGCGTTCTATCCACTGTTCACTTAATTAAGATTAAAATTATTTTTTAATTTAATTAATCTAGATTTTAGAACTTTCACAATATTTTTTATTTTGAGATTATTTTGATGACCTGGCTGATTAGATAAGGGATTCATGATCTGATTTGGGATCTCGAGCTAATCCTTCCTTAAGCATCCCTTGTAGAGATAGCAAAAATATCTGATCTGCCCCGAACCTGATAGATACCCGATCCGAATGGAACGAAAAATACCTGATCGGCAGGGCAGATCGGGGCAGATATCTGTGATCCGCAACAGATCTCGGGGCGGGACGGGGCGGGACGGGGCTGCCCCGATCCGACCCGCCCCGAATTAAAAAAAAAAGGATTACATTATAACAAAATAAAAAAATTTGGGACAAGGGCTGCAATTGCATTTTTAAATTTCTTAATTCCTAAACCTAGATGAATCTGAATTCCCGTTTTCAATTTCACCATTTTCACTTTGCCACTTTTGCCGCTACCGTCTTAGTTCCACCGGCTGCCGCTGCCATCTTCATTCCACCGGCTGCCGCTGCCAAGAAATTCCACCGGCGTCTTAACTTTACCATCTTAATTCTGCCGCTGCCAAGAACTTCTACCGCTGCCATCTTAATTCCATCGGCTGCTGCTGCCAAGAAATTTCTTCATTTCTTCACTTCGCCGCCGCCCTCGCTAATTGAAAATTAAGCAACGACCGGAGCCCATTTACCCGTAAAATTTGCAGTATATTTTGTCTAAATTTGTTGCACACTGCATTTACATTTATGATTTATCTGACCACTATAATAGCTGAAACAAATCCATGTTGCATAAGATGATGAATTTGGGGTTTTTTGACTTATTTGATTTATCCGATATACGGATCAGTATACGGATCAGGGCTCTAATCCGCCCTGATCCGTATCCGATCCGTCCCGAAAAATGGCGGATCGCAGAGCGGATTTGGATCTTCTTCGATTATTGCAGAACAGATTTGGATCAGGCCGATCCGCCCCATTGCCATCACTAATCCCTTGTAGCATGACATTCTTTGTTAGCTGATCCTTAACATAATTGTTAGGGTGGAATTCCATGAAAGCGTAGCTATTAGTAGTCAACTGAGATACACTCACTAGATTCTTCTTAACAGCATGTACATGTAACAAACTATTCAACACTATGGATTTATCATTCAAGGCAATCAGGAATTTAGTGCCAATATATGCTATGTGTAATGAATTTCCATTACCTACTATCAACCTTTCCTTATCATTATACTCCTTGGATATAGTAAGATTGTGCTTTTATGCTATGACATGGTGACTTGTTCCAGTATTTGCAAACCATGCAAGATCTACAACTGAGCTTGGAGATGCAACAAAGGCTGATGATGCTGAGTTGCTGCTACTGCCATTTTGGTTATTTGGCCTGCTACCCATATATTTTTCATCATACACATTAAAGAACCAGAAAGCAGAGTGGTTACTCATCCCACAAATTTAACAAGCACCTTGATGATCATTAACTCTTCCTCCTCTATCTATCTCTGTTCCTTCATCTTCCCCTAAAGTTAGAGAATCTGCCATAGTTACCTAATATAGTACCTCTAATATTATTAAATCCAGTTCTTTGAGAAAAATTGGCAGGGGTTTAGTTAATTCTTATGGTATTCATACCACTCCTTATCATATTCAGATGCTCAGGTATGCTTTCAATTGTCATAAGTAAAGATGTAATAACCTCTCTGTTGTTGATCAACACTACTATAGGTGTGTATTCTTCATCCAAACTAGCTAGAACTTTTGTAACCAGGTCTTCATGAGCAATGTTGTTTCCAACAATTTCAAGATTATCAGCTAGCTACTTGAGTGTGTGTGAGATATTGGTTAATTGACATTGATCCCTTTCTGGTTCTTTGAAGTTCACCAATAAAAAAGATGACTCTAAATATGTTTAATATGCCATAACTTTCATTCACTACACTACATAGCTTGGTTGAGCTCGAGCACTCCATTACTCTCATTGCAATTTCTGGTGTCATTTATGAATACAACCCACCCATGCGTAATTGATTAGTGGATGACCACTTATTGTACTCTAGATTGGTGATATTTTAACAATTTCTCCTTCATTGGTGATAGTTTGAGCACCAAGAAATTCTTGTGGACACTTCTTTGTCCCAAGTATAAAGCCTTCAAGATAGTAATCTTTAATGATGGGCATAATCATATTCTTCCACAGCAAAAAATTGTTCTTGTCCAATTTCACTGAAGTAGTTTGAGTAAAGTTCATCCTAAATGGTGGAAGATGATTTGCAGCTACAGATGTAGGCATTGTTGTGCTTGACTCAACCTGAGGAGAGTTGTTGGCGCCAATGTTGGCCATTGATTGGCTCTGATATCAAGTTAAATTTCAGAAGCTTTACTGAGTATAAATTTCTTGATAATTCATTTCAATACAATGTGTCGGTTTTATACTACAGATGGTTGATCAATGCTTATACAACAGATGGTTGATCAATGCAATCATACACAATGGACTATACACTCTATTAACCACTCATCTATTAACAAGTGTCTAACTAATTGTACACTTCTTGAATTCAAGGAATGAAGATTCTATGATTCCATTTCAATACCAGAATCACATATAATGTAGCTCAGAATAGTGACTCATGCTGATACTTCTTAATTGTTGCATATCAGTCCTCAATGTTGATAAATATGAGATGATTCGTCCTGACTTTTATTCTTAACATGGCCTCATCAAGAGCCAAAAAGAAGTGTTTGTCACTTCTAAGTTGTCGTGGAAAGAAACACTTAGGTACTTATTCTTATTTTGAAAATAGGATAAATTGATTTTGCAAGAGTAAGAAGGTTTTAGTTATATATATTGGGAAAATTTGCAGTTTTTGTCTACAACTTTTTCACTTTGTTATTAATCTACTTTTTGAAATTAGACATCCCCAACCTTTCATTTAATTATAAATCACATCCCTATTGACAGATTTTACGAATTTGCCATCCTCTTTGAAAAAATAAAAATAAAAGAAGACAATAAATCAACAAAAAATAAGAGAAAATTGCAACAAAAAAAAAAGGTCTCTTAACTTTTTAAAAAATACAAAGTATCTTCTTCCTCACCTACCCTACCCCCACCCCCCCAGCCATCACATCCACCCCACCTCATCTTGTTATGCAAAAATTTTGAGCTTTCTTAAGCTTGTTTAACACAGACACAAAAATTGTTTAGTTGGATTTTATTTTATTTTTCCCTGTGCTTCATTAAAACCTGTAAAAGGCCAGACAAGAAGATAAAACTCAAGTTTATTCTCTTCTCTTTAGACTCAGAAATCTTCAATCAATTCCAGGATTCCATTTCTATTTGAATAGAATTCTCAATTTAAAAAAAAATATAGTATTATCTTCAACTTTGATGTTACTCATGAGTAGTTTGTGTGGTGGTGGTTATGGTCTATGTGTCGCATTTTATTTTCGAGTAATTTAGATTATGGACGAATTGGTGCTACATAAGCCACAAAACAGTCACAGCAAATTTTATGGTGCGAAAGTGGTGGTATACTATTGGTATTGAAACTCTCAAAAATTGAGGTGGTATAGATGTGATGGGATGGGAGTGGAGAAGAAGATATTTGTATCTTTTTTTTTTTATTTAATGTTTTCTTTTTACTTTTTTTTTTTGTTTATTCAAAGAGGATGGTAAATTCGTCAAAATCTGTCAATAGAAACGTAATTTATAATTAAATGAAAGGTTAAAAAAAATTAAAAGTAGATTAGTAATAGCAAATTTTCCTATATATTATAGGAAACTGGGGCTAGAATATGTGGATCTTTATCTTGTACACTGGCCAATAAGGATGAAGCAGAGTGCTGACCCTTGCAACCTCAGTGAAGAAGACACATAAATGAAGCTTGGAAGGCTATGGAAGAATGCTGTAAATTAGGTATGGCAAAGTCTATTGAAACTTATAGAAAATGCCACTATCCCCCTGTTGTTAATCAGGTATTAAATTAATTTTCTCTTACGGCCTTTAGTTTGAGTACACGTTTAATACACAGTATTATTGAAGCAGACAGTATAAAGAGCATGGTTGGCTAAGCTTTTAAGTAGCCATTTTGCTTTCTCATTGTGCTTAATGCAGAAGCCATTTTTTTGGTTTCTTTTTAAACTTTAAGCTAAGGCAAACATGTCATGATAAACAAGAATACTGCTCTTTCTTCCGTGTCCAACATACCACGAGTCTTTAATATCATGATTATGGGAAGTAATTTGATTTTTGCAGTTTGAAATGAAAGTTGCATGGCAGCAACAAATTGCTTCAGTTTTGTAAAGAGAAATATTCATATTTGTGCATGGTGTCCGTTGGGAGCAAATGGCGCGGTATGGGGTAGCCATCAAGTGATGCAGAGCCCAATTCTTAAAGAGATTGCAGCAGCTAAAAACAAGAGTGGAGCACAGGCGAGATAGCATTAGTTTAGTTTCTCTCATATTTTAACATTTATGTTGCATTTTAATCATAGGATTTTTTGAAAACAAATGCAGGTGGCTTTGAGATGGATACATGAGCAAGGAGCAATTCCCATTGTGAAGAGTTTCAACAAGGAGAGGATGAAAGAAAACATTTAAATATTTGATTGGAAGCTGACTGATGAAGAAGTCAGTCGAATTTGACAGATCCCTCAGGCTAAGAGCTTCAAAGGCAAACGCTTGGTTTTTCTAAATGGGCAGTACAAATCCACCGGAGAATTTTGGGACGGAGAAATATAAATTTTACTTTCCCAACGAATTTATTTCTCGTCTACACATTCCAGTAGCAAAAGGTGGATAAAAATTGCTAGAAAATATTTCACTTTTCAGAATTTTGCAGCTTTGGTGATGTGAGTTGATAGTTTGTAACATGAGATTGCCGCAAGTCTCATTTAAACATGACATTGTTGATCTAATTAATTAAGCTTGGAAATACAAATAGCCAGACCCTAATGGCATGTTTGATAAGCCGGATTGTACACATTAAGAAAGAGAGACATGATATATTTGTCAATTACCGCATCTAATTCTCTCAAATCCAGCAAATAAGCCCTTATATCCCTAAGGGCATGTTTTGATAAGCCGGATTGTACACATTAAGAAAAAGAGACGTGATATAGTTGTCAATTATCGTGTCTAATTCTCTCGAATCCAGCAAATATGCCATTAAATCCCTAACAAATGTATCCAATTCAACTTAAACATCAGGGATATCACAGAGAGAGCAAAAGAAGAAACACCACTCTTGACATACTTGGGAAAGTAATTCTCTCATATAATCAACCAACAATTCTTGTTCAAACTAAAACGATATGTACAATCAATAGCTATCTTCAATAAAATCCTACCCAGATATTCATGGCCAGGCCCAACTAAGGCAACGAAAAGATTGCAGTCAAATTCTTACAAAGTTCTCTAGCCGCAAATATCTAATCACTCGAAGAAATACCTTTTAGCGTTACTGCAGTACAAGATCCAAATGTGGCATCAATCACTTCTACTAGGAGATTTGCAAACACCAAATGTGAACCTTCTTACTTAATAATTAGATGCAATTCCATGAGAGCGATAGATTCGAATCTAAAGAAATATAAACATAAAATTATTTTTTAAAAAAACTGAAAAAAACGCATTCACATTTGGACAACTTTTTGAAAATAATGAGATGAGCACACAAGCACGTAGTCCATTTACCTGTGCAAATGCATATACAGCTCGCAGGATCCTAGCATAGTCAGTTCCAAGCATTTGAATCACAACATCTGCAAGAAGGGTGCCCCACATCCTGCACGAGATATCCAGATTACAATTGGTCAAGAATCACATAAGAAGATCCTAACAGAAGACATGAGAACCAGGTAATGCTTAGACTGCAGGCAGAAGCAGGGTTAGGAATGAATTGCTAAGGGATGGAATAAATAAGCATTATAAAAGTACATGTATATATGCTCTATAAACACGACTGCATTAGTTATAGTTCCCCTTATTCACAAAAATAATTACAATTTGCTAAATGCACCAGCAATTCAGCAGTGTGCATTTTGTTTTCCAACAAAGTGAGTAATATATACTAATATTATAGCAGGCTTTGTGCTCCTTTAATGTTTAAAATAACGTGAATCCTATTCAAAAGGTCCCTTGTCACCAGAAATTTCATATGTTAGCTTTTTCCTGGGTAAAAAATTTATAAATAATAATTTGTTGATGTTTTGTTATATCTTTCAGAGATGAACTTCGTTTCTTCACTCCTCGATGACACTTCAATTCTTTAACACCTAAAAATTTAATGTTTTGTTATATCCTCGGAGTCAAGGAACCAAGGAAAAAGTGGGGTAGTATCGAGGGATGAATGCAAGAGACGAAATTTAAATAAGAGAAGAGGATATCAAATGACAAAATACAACCATAGGAACCATAAAGTAACTTTTTAGGTAGAGGAGAGTCCATACATTGGGCCAAGTAATTGCGCAATGCTTCTAAGCCCCAGATATCGAGTGGCGGCAACTTTTAGACCCTGCCAAGTGTTGTTGGTATGAAAAAGTTAGGCATAAAAATGTCCGGAAGTACTTAGCTGCTAAAGGGCATTACATCAAAGTAACTAATTTTCAGAAGCCCCTTTCCACCCAAGTAAAAGGCCATCATATAAAATCCCATTTCAGTTTGAAAAGGACTACGAAAAAACTAATCTTGATTTCGATGATAAATTGAACACCTATCGGATCCCAAAGTTTATTGGAATAAGGCCTAAATGTGCTGTTGCTGTAGATGTTGTTATCTCAACTCTTTATTCTGGTCAAAATTGCTCAGGTTTTATTAATTACTGCTCATAATGTTGCAAAGATCAACTATCTAAAGAAACTAATTAACCTTCGACTACAGCTGGTTTATCTTTATGATACAGTGTGGATTTTGGTTTAGGAAGGTGAGTGCCGTTTTCTATAGATCTAATATTAAGAATGGATAACACAATAGTGAGTGAGTGAGTGAGAGAGAGGGGAAATCCTTGAGGAACTAATACATTATGAAAGATAAGTCAAATATTTTTAACAGCATTATTAAAGTCATCAACTTCAAAAGAGCATGCTAATGAACTGATACAGAATGATCCTGTCAGTGAAGCAAAATAGCATCTCATCAGAAAATTCAATGAACCAAAATAGCACCTGTTTTGCAGCAAGCAAGGTCGCTTGGGTTTCTAGGCTGATAGCTGCTAACTTTCCACCCTGAAAAACAAACATAGAAGATGAATCCTAATTGCCAAAATCAGGTTGAGGAAGTTTGTTGTGTTCTAGCCTCTAAGCTAACAAATGCTACTAGGAAAAGCTTTTTCAGACTATGGACCTTGCTGACAACTTCTCTCTTCATCTGATATTTGGCAGCTTCCAAGAACATCTTTCCAGATAACCTCCCTTCCATCTGCAGCAGCATGTAAATTGCCTTAAGAGTCGGTAAAATAAACACAAAATCGAAACAAATGGAATTGGACCATTTCGTACCAATGCAAAAACTTTATCAAATGCAAGCATCCCACCACCCTAAAATACGAATATTAAGTTAACAAATAACAGTTAAAAAGAAAAGAGATACAAAGAACTCAAATAGAAATCAGAAAACCTTTAATATTGTCGATCGAAGCTCTGCAGCCCCAAACCTTAAAGCTGCTACTGATTGTACCTTCCACCGACTAAGTCCAAGTTCTAGAGTATCACCCCCTTCAGAAGATGTTGAACTACCCTTTGAGCTTTGAAAATTTCCAGGTTCTTCACTATGGAAAGCCATAACGTGTAACTATCAAAGATTATTCTATCAAGACATCTCTCAGATTTATGTAATAGGGTTTTGGCTCTCAATTGATGCATATATACAATGAAATATTGCTAAAATAAATATGTATACGAATTTGTTTATATATGTGTGAGACTGAAATCGACGTCAAACTGCAAGAGTGCAGCAGTACTATAGATTCTTGCAGCAGGATAATGTAGGAATAGTGGCTGAAGTTTGAGGATCATAATAGTTATTAGGGTGAGAAAGGGTAGTGGTCGGAGGCAGGGGCGGAGCTAGAAATTTTATTCAGTGAGGACGGAATTTTTTTCCTTCAAACGTTTGGTTAGAGTGCATACCAAAATATAAATTTCAAGTTCATCATTAAGTACGAAGATATACTTTAGAAAAATCTTCTGGATAAAATTTAGAAAGTTGAATCAAGCTAATTTAAAGTGAATGTAGTTTCTAAATAACTAAACATAATAGATTTTAAACATAATAAATATTCAATTTTTTATCTTTCAATTTAATCAATTAATGACTAATGAGCAAATATTAATTGCAATTTCATGTAATTGTGTTCATATAACTAATAGCATATAGGATAAAATTATTTTGGTTCGGGCATTTGCTTATATAATCTCACTAAAAAAGGTGTCTCTCCTTGTGATGATGAGAATCGCCTTAGATTCAATAATTGCAATCAAGCTTAAATTAGTGCTTATAAGCTGAAGTTCATCTAATCATGTACTTATAAGCTTTGCCAAACATAATAAAATTATTTTCGTATTGTGTTGGGAAGAGGAGAAGTCACTCTTTAGTCCAACATGTTCCTTCCACAAATCTAAATGCCGATGTCCTATATTGTTATTCAAGTAGCTTCATCGTAAATAACTAAATGGCAATATACAATTTTTTCGTAGTGTTATATTCTTTACATGAGACATCATCAAAAAATTTATACAACATAAAATTAAGATTTAATTACAAGATTTAGAAGCATAATTTACTTTTTCAATTAATTTTGTTATTCTTTCGTATATTATGTATAGTACTTTAACCAAACAAATTCTATAGAACATTTATATAATATTTACTCACAAACACACAAGAGACTGAAGAGTTGTAGTTTCTTAATTGCCTTTTGGGCCATTTTTATAGCCCATTTAATGTGATAAGTTTTCTTTTTTTTTTTTTAGTTCAGGCAGGAGCCTGCTTTTTAATAGACCACCCAAAGTCATCGGCCTGCACTGGACTTCATAAGGCTCCGCCAGTGGTCGGAGGCATGAAGCAGGAAGAGATTAATGCTTGACACATGTTATAAAAGGATACATTTTTGTTATCTCGAGGTTGAAATTATATTTCATACATTATTTCTCAGCAACTTGGGGACTTCCGTAATATATCTACAGAAATGATGCGGGCTTGATATATATCAAGGAAATAAGCATGCCACTATACATAACTTGTGGAATTTATCATGAACCAAAAAGGGGAAACATAAGAAGCATATTTCGACCACTTATCTTATTCTCCTTCTATACCTAAACATTTTAGCAAACTTCTCTCAAGGATGAACAACAGGTAGCAATTGTAGTAGTTACTCGGTAACAAAATTTACAGCAGAAAGAAGAAAGAGACATGACATACCTTGAGTATTCTTGCAAGAGATGAAGAAAAATCTCTACTTCTAGATCTTCAGTTGACAATTTGGCTGAACAAGGAATCTTTAATTTTTTTCTCACTCCAAGTAATACATTTCTATATGATGGTCTCCAACCCCTAGCATTGATTAAACAAAATGAGGATTCAAATTTATCTTAAAAATATTAAAAGATAATATTTCCCAGCTGTGACTATGAGCTTCCTCACTATTAAGTATTAAGGTGCTTTAGGATGATAATCTCTTCTCTCTCTTTTTTTTTCACAATCCGTCCTTTCTATTGGAAATTTCACAAATATGTATTTAAAAATACACAGATTTCCACTAATATACTTAAATGTACTTGATAATTTATTGACTAAAAAGTTTTTGCCTCTCTAATCGTTATAGAGATGATTCATGAAATATTAGCCCATATTCTAAGCAAGGTCATAGAATACCTTAAAGTTGACCGTGCATCAGCTGCAAGATACAAAAATCTTGATTCAAGCATTGAAATAAAATCATCCCTCTTGTCCGGGTCTTCTCCAATCATAAAATAATCAACTTCGGCCCTTTTTGTTACTGATTTCAACAAAGGGCTGAAATAACTGAAAAAAATAACTGAATGTCAAGTAATGAACACCCTATATGAAATTAAAATACCAATGCCACAGCATTTCTAAAAGAAAGGTAACACATAAGGTACCATAACATTTTAGTACACACAAATACTACACTTACACCATGAGCTAAGAGCAAGAAACAACCTATGGAAGCATAAGGTACTACACATTAATGTTGCAGAAGCAGATAAAAGACCAACACAGTGTTAAGTTGTGGAACCTAATTATTGCCTTTCGCTGAGCCGATTCTCTGTCAATGGAGAGGACGTAATCTCAAATTGGTGCGAACCTTAATAAAACTTAGTGTGTTCATGTGTGCCTATTTTTCTTCCTGCGATATTTTGCACTGGGTAATATAAAATTAGGGTTTGTAATTCTCAAAACATAGCTCATGACAGGTTGTACATTGCACTACAATTGTTGTACGCTGTTCTTGGATAATGTTAACCATTATACATTAGTTCAAGAAAACTATATAGAAAATGTGAAGTATAAATATTGTAAGCACCTGGGGCCAAATAAAATTCTTTCAAGCTCATATAATTCAGAGTCAGTGGCAAGTTCAAGCACAAACCGAAGCTCCGGATCATATGTACTGCTTCTACTACCCTCTGTTAAGTGTTAACACACCAAAATGAAATAATAATAATAATAATCCAACAAGACCTTTCTTTTTTCAATAATTCATTAAAAAAATCAGGCATATCAGAATTCTGATAAATTGATACCATATGGGTGTCTTGAAATTGAAGCACGAGGATTCAACAAGGAGCTCGAAGGTGGGCCATGAATGTTACTCCTGCGTACCTTCAAAAACCCCTGCAAAAGATTTCCAAATTAGGACCATATACTTTGGTGTCAATTGGGAAAGGAAGGGGGACAGTAAAGATTGTGAGTACTCACTGAAGAAGTGAGAGCAGAGGGAAAGGGTGATTGGTGATGGTGGAGGAATTGGAATTGGTGGGCTTGGTAGAGAGAAGGGAGTGACGACGTAGTGGCAGTTGTTGGCGTGAATGCGGCGGATGGCGGAGGAGACATGAGTGGCAGTGCTCGGCTCGTTCACCAAAACCACAATCTCAGACTCGGACTCACTCAGTCAGTCAGGCAGTCGACTCAGTCCACAGTTAGAGGGATCATGGCAAAGCTAAAATTCAAATCTCTCTCTCCTAATTGGGTAAATTTCATCCGTGGTTACTGAACTTTTAATGAAATTTCAATTTGACCACTAAACTTGAGTTTATATCAATTGAGTTACTAAACTTCAATTTAATTTCAAATTTCACCAATTTGTAATGTTCCATTGCCTATCCTCCCAAAACAGACAGAAATTGCTTAGTCATTCTATAATTGATTTTCCACATAATCACCACGTGATAAGTTAGACACATGATAATTATGACAATGTCTTTAGTGTTATGAAATTAAAGGAAGAATAGAGAAAAATATAAAAAGAAAATGAATTGTGTAATTTTATTAAAATTATGGACCCATAATTAGTTTATAACTTTCTTTGGAATCCTATAAATATAGACTCATATTTATAGAGTTCTAAAAAAAATTACAAACTGATTTAGATATAAGTAAATAATTTTTTGTTAAAGTTAAATTCAAAAAATATCTTTTGTCTTGAAGAATAGTATGTGTAGTTGATATCACGGCAATTCATTCTGAATCTATGAATATGACCAGATAGATATTTTTAAAAAATAAGTTTATAATCAAAATGAGTTAAAATTAAAGTAATATTTCAATCAATCACAAAGAAAGTTCGATAATGCAAATTAAATTCTCAAACTTTATGCATTTTTTGAATATGATAATTTGTGATATTAAGACAACGTCAGTAATTATACTAGCCCATATAGAAATTCTTCTTAGACAACATATTCAAGTCAATGTTACTTGAATAACACAAATTATTAAACTATAAGAATTAATGAAATTAAAAACATGTTAAATATGATTCAACCAAATTGATCAAAACAATGCTGTCTCCATAGACGCAAAATAGGCATTAGATGGATAGGTGGCAATAATTTATTGAAAATTAACTGAGCAACAAGCTTAAATTTAAGAGAAAAATGTATATTTGGTCTTCAACCTTTTAAAAAAGTTGGAGATATACTCGTAATCTTTAAAAATAGCACCAAATATTCTGACTTTTAAACAAATTAGACATAGTAAGTCATTTATGATGAAATTGACTTTTCCTTTAAATAAACAAAATAAAACAAGAAAAAAGAAAAAATAATTGAAAAATAATCAAATGTACCCTAGAAAAATAATCGGTAACAAAATGGTCATCTTCTTTATCAAATCTCAGTTTAATAATAATATCAATTTCAATTTCTATATCCCAAATCTATGTCAACAATTCACATTTGAAAACTAAAGTCTTTAATATGATTGGATGAAATCAAGATGAGAATGGCAATAATGCTGATTCATAGATGGAATAGGATGCCAGTGACAAATAATTGCGATTTGAGTTCACAATTTGTTGCAGAAGTTGAACGGTTGTCTCTACAAAGGCACCACTTTTACAAAGGCACCACTTTTACTCCCATTCCCACGAAACCCAACATTTTCCTCTTCTACTACTTCACTATCCATTACCAAACCCTCCATTATAACCTCAAGATAACTCGGAGAAGCACAATACACAAGATTATTCACTACCATACCATTAAAATGAAACCTCTTACTGGAAAATCCATTTGCCACTTTGGCTCTATATTTCAAGATTTTAACAGATTTTGAAGCCCAAAATGATAATATTGAAAATCGAATTTCTTAAACTTGTAGTCTACTTCAGAAGTGAAAAGGACTTGAGCTTTAGCCAATACTGCAGAGTGATCTTTCTTACTTCTTGGTTTGAAAGAGCTCTATCCATAAGAAATCACCTTCAATTTCTACCTCAACCAGGTCTGGTTCTGAAAGTAAAAACAAAAGGTAAGAATTGTGGTGAATTTGTGGAAATGACAATAATTATTGCAGACTAGTTGCTCGAGCACTAAAGAAAAATGAATTATGGGTGTGTGGTAATTGCTTAAACCATGCGCTTTCACTATGTTTAGCTTTTTCTTAAACAAGATATCATTATTAAACCGGGGTTTGATAATAAAGATGGCCACTTTGTTACTTTTTATTTTTTGGGGGTACATTTGATTATTTTTCAATCATTTCTTTCTTTTTTCTTTTTTCTTTTGTTTTTTGGTTTATTTAAAAGAAATGACAATTTCGTAATGAATGACATACCATGCCTATTTTTTCAAACGTTAAGAATGTCTGGTGCTATTTTTAAAAATTAGAGGTATCTCTCCAACTTTTTCGAAAGGTTAGAGACCAAATATGTAATTTTTCCTAAATTTAATTTAACACAATCACTTGTAAGAACAAACATTTAATAAAGAAAAAAAAACATGAGAGGTAATTTTCATAAAGATATTCTTAGTATAACTATATAAATATTAACTTAAGGGACCACTTTTCATAACCAATAACTCACATTATAGAGGAAGGAAAGCATGTGGCAAACATAGCTGGACACTTCTCTCGATACCACCAAAAAATAATCTATACTACTTTTAAAAGGCTTTAAAATGGAGAAATAATTTTAGACTATTTTATCCTCTTATATTACATATTTGAACTATTTTACCTTCCTATATTAAATTAAAAAATCTAAAAATATTTTCTTTCCTACCATTATTGAACAAAATAAGGGGTTGTTTGGAGTTTTTGGACAAGTTATCTTCAGTTTTTTTTTTAACTACGGAATACAAAGGATTATATGATGATTATGTAATTCTTAAATAAGTATTTAGGGTCATAAAAATAGAATTTATGAATTGGAGAGTTATAAGACCTTCATTTGTCAATATTGACATCAAAATTTATCATTTTTTTCTTTAAAAAAGTCTTGTGATGGTCGACTCCTTATCATCTTTACTTTGGCATCAACTTTTCAAATTGTATATGTAAATTTTACAAGTTAGACTTAGAAAAATTCTCCCATTTTGTCTTTTTCTTTTCACAACATATGACACACACAAAACTCATTTTTCTTCAAGTTTTTACCAAAGAAAAAAAAAAAAAAGAAGTGATAATTCAAAGTTGTTGAAGAACAAACAAAAAGTTTCAGATTTTTCAATTAGTTTTCATAATCAAGAAATCTAAGGTGAGATCTATGTGCAAATGATTACTTCAACTTGATATAATATTTTTCATAATCTTACACGATGTGCTAATAGACCCTTTCATTTGATATAGTTCCATTTGGTCACTTATGAAATATTATAAAGAAATGTATAGAACTTTTCATTCGATATGATTCGGTCTTTTCACTATAAAATGTATGAAAAATTGTATAAAGTTTTTCTGTTTGACATAGTTTGGTTGCTCACTATGAAATGTGGTATGAATTTTATCGAACTTTATATAAATTTTGGAGGGATGGATGACATGTTCAGTAATAGAGATAATTGAATAGGAATAATAAACAATGACATGTCAAATATTTGTATATTGGTCAGTCAAGCTTAGTGTAGCAAAAATACCTCTATAGTCTAAGCCAACTGAAATTGGAAATAGTCACAACTCTTTGGTATTGGTTTGAAATCAGTAGAAGCGTATGTCCAGATAGAAAAAAAGAACATACAAAAATCAGTTTTAACGTAAACAAAATAGAATTCCGGAGGAGAAACAGAATTCTATCAGTTTAAATATTAACCAACATAATTAACGTGAAAGTAACATATCTGAAATTAATAAATATCTCAATTTATATTTTATTTATCATTATTTAATTGCCCACATTTTAAAATAAGAAAATTTCTGACATTTTCTACCTATTTGACATTTTCTATGTAAGACATGTTTTCTTTCCTTCTTTTTACATCTACTAGTTCTATTATTTTTCTTTTAAGTATTACTACATTTTATTATCTTGTTTAGTCCTCGTAGATGGAAATTGTAGCACGCATATGTATAATAAGAGCTTGATTCTAAGGCTGGTTGTCAAGGAGAGACATTCAAGTTGCGAATTCATTTTTCGAGACGTGAAGTAGACAAAAAGTAAGTCATCATTTTTCCATTAGTTCCTACAAATATTTATAAGTATTCTTCATATAAATAGTAAATGTTCTTCATACATTTTCGTTTTGTACAATCACATTATGTATCTATCAAATTGGACTTTGTTCATAGAGAAATGGAAATGTAGATCGATTAGAGTTTTATCAATTGAAGTAGCTTTCACAAAGTACACTAAATAGGAGAAAAAACATTATGTGAAAAACGTTGTATAAGCATTGTTGCTATAATTTTTTGTCATTGTAGATTTAGTAGGGTTCAAGAAAAAACTCGATTACAATTTCAAAACACGAGAGAAATATTAAGTATTTGATATTTACCAAACGTTTTATGTGCTGAGATTTTTGGGATAATACATTAATGTTAATAATGAATACAACCAAAAGAGAATATGCAACATAATTCATCTTTAGCTCGAAATAATAATGTAATTCATTTCTTTCTTTCTAATTTTCTTAGTCACCTCTCTTTTTATTAATTAAAAAATAATTTATTTTTCTATTGCCAAGACTTCATTCAACATCTATTGAAACAAAGATTGAATTGAAAATCTAAAGATCTGACCATTATTAAAAATTTGTCAAATTTTTATTCTTCATAGCATTAATTCCATAAGATTTGATATCAATAATTCTTCAATCATCAAAACGCAAATCACCAAAATGTATTCACTGAGTTCAAGTTACTGTTGGTATTACCACAATATAAAACTTATCTCTACTTGTAGTTATACTTCTATGTAATGTTCTAAAAAACGTAAAGCGTGGCTAGGTGGAGGTCGAGCTTCAAGCTTTTTGGACCTAAGCGAATCCTAGGCGAGAGCGAGATAAGGGCAAGGCGAAGGCAATGCGTCATGCGTAACTAGGTATGGAAGTCGATCTTCAAACTTAGGCGGACTATTTAGAACAGTGCTTCTATGAATGTAAATAAAATATCAACATTACTCATTATAATATCAAACAATACAATCAAGAACCATGTTTTTTTATCTTGTTACTTTAATATTTTAACTTTTTAACAATTAAAAAATAAGAATTTTAAAAATATTAAAAATTAAAAAAATTATTGCAAAATCACGTTCAATGCACGTGTTTCTAACTAGTCTAGCAATAAAAGTCTACCAATCACTTTTCCTCCATTTTCTTTTATTATTGTTAATAGGGTACCCAAAAAAGCACATAGATAATCACTGCCGCCATCCATTTATTTTTTAATGAAAAACATGAAATTGTACTATCGAAAAGCAGATAAAGATGTATTGATTAGTTTCATTGATATTTAGAATGATAAATTTCTAAAATCATACAATAATGTATGAAATAGAATTACATATGTTACCACCAGATTTCGGTAAGGCCTCCTAGGCCCCGTAAAGGTCCAAGTCAGGCCCACGAAGGCCTTACAAGTTTAGCGAGGGCCTCTTAAATTCGTAGAAGGCCTCAAAAACCTGGCATCACCTTAGCGTTCCTGAACCACGTGCAGCGAAGCCCGCGAAGGGCCCTGACTTTCATAACCAGCCCAGCGTGCTTCATCGGTCTCCAAATCCCTCATAGCTCGCAAGCATTATGATATTTTAGAATGACCAGAGATAGATTTAAAGAAATATTATGTTTGATTGCCACACAGATTTCCATAAGAAAATCAAATCCCAATCTCCTAAAGATTAGGCAACGTGATAAGGAGAGTCAACATAAACAAGGACTAAAAACTAGGAGATTGCATTGCCAATCAATCACCATTATCATATAAGGAAGGGGGTCTGATCAGATATCTAATTGATTATTTTACCTAAATCAATTAGAACCCTGAGGCTATAAATACAACGTTTCCGATTGTTCTAAGGTACGCATTATTCTCACTCTTAAACTCTGCTCAAAATTCTGCCTGCTGGTCTCTTCCACACCCAAACATGCTCCATCCGCGTATATTATTATATATACCAGCAGTTGACTTGATCGTCGGAGTACCAACGATCATCGGATCCTTTTTCCTTGGTCATCTTAGTGCAGAATCCAACGTCAACAACATATAAGATGGATACATACGATACAAGTACGTTTAGAATATGCATAAACGTAAGTCGTGTTTCTTAAGGAACACCAACACAATATTCTTCTGGAATTCATAAAGTTGTGATTAATCAAAAATAATGAGACCAATATTTATCTAGAATATTATTATGTAGAAAATATGCTTCTTCATGAAATAATAACTTAATGTTTTTTCTTCGACACATGTGCTTCTTTAAGAGAATAATAAATTATTGTTTGGACTATTGCTTCTTAAAGAGTAAGTATAAGTGATATTCTGTCAAAATATTATAACGTTATGCTTCATCAGGAGCTACAACAAATTATATTAAAATATTAAACTTTCTAAAATTTTGTCCTTCAGGAACAATAATTTAATATTAAATCTTATAAAATTACTCTCTTCGAGAGTAAATAATATTTTATTGAAATATTAATATAATATAGAGTTGTGCTTATTTCGAAGTAACAATATAATATTCTTCTAGAATATTTATATGTTAAGTTGTGAAATTCTTCAGAAAAAGCACAATTAAACAAATCATGTTTAAAAAATGATAGTTTCTCACAATAATTTCATGTTAACATATATTCAAAATTATGTATTAAAGAAAAAATAAATAAATAACATAATAGTTGAAAATTGTCAGGACCTTTTAGAACTAAATATAAACTATTTGATGGATGTTCGGACAATGATGAGTTGTCTCGAATGAAGTCTAAGTACTCTTATGTTCATTTTTACTAAATGCTAGAAAAATACAAACAAGCAAATAATAACCTTTTATTTATAATGGGATGTAGAATTGTTAGTTGAAAATAAAGATTTTGTGATGAAAGGCTTCAATACATTTCTCTGATATTCATTTGGCGTAAATAGGTGCTATATACAATTTTAGATCCTATAGTTTAGGACTGTAATTGACTAGTATAAGGAAAAAAATAACTACTACGATACAATCAAATATTTACGAAGATTCTAGTTATTCTAGTCTATATGTACATCTAGCGGAAGAGACAAATCAAGAGCTTGAATGATGGAGAACCAACTTGGAGATAATTGCTCCCAATCATCGACACTCCCCTTCAAGTTGGTGCGTAGATATCACTCATGCCTTACTTTCATTTGACAGTCTATGGTAGGATACATAATTGCTTATGGGATATTTAGACTTGGAGATGAGAACTGGTTCATAGCTACCTTTGGGTTTCTCTCTTGTGACTTGATCGGGTAACACTTTTAAGTGAGGTTCAGATTCAGAGTTTACCTGAGGCTCGGGCATGGAATCTGTCGGAGAAGACAATTGGTTAGCTGTACATCATGAAAGGAAGAAGACTTTGATGGCACTTCCATTTGATCCTGATTCTCATTCTCCAGAAATTGCTGCCCATCTGGACAATCACCCATGTTAGTTACGGTGTCACCATCACTTGGACGTTCATCACTAGATTCTAAATGGTGACCACTTATAAGATCTAAGTCCAAAGGATGATGCAAAGTCTGCACTTCATCTCTATTCTCCTCCTGAAGTGGAGACTCGGAGGCAGAATAATACATATCATCTTCATGAAAGACCACATCAAAAGTAACATAAACTTTTCGAGAAGGAGAGTGATAACACCGATAACCTTTTTGATGCAAGGCATAGCCAACAAATACACATCGTAGGGCACGGGGTTCTAGCTTATTTCTCAAGGGTTTGTGAAGGTGTACAAAGGCTACACACCCAAAACTTCAGGGGATAGATTTAGTATGGTATGGGCACTTACAGTATTATGGAGAAAATCAAAAGGAGTTTGAAATTGTAGGGAACGAGATGGTACACGATTGATAAGATAGGCTGCACGAGTAATGGCCTATCTCCCAATAACTGATAGGCATATGAGCCCCAAACAGGGAAGCACGAACAACTTCAAGAAGATGCGATTTTTTTTGCTCTACTACCCCGTTTTGTTAAAAGGAGTAAGGGCAAGTTGTCTGATGAACAATACCATGTAAATTCAGGTATTTTTTTCAAGTCTTGATTAACAAACTCTCCACCATTATCAGTACGAAGAACTTGAATATTAGATTGATATTGAGTAGCTATCATTTTGTGAAATTGCTGAAACGGGAAATTAACTTCATTCTTGAATTTCATTAAACAAACCTAAGTCATGTGAATATGGTCATCAATAAATGAAATGAACCAACGTGCACCACTCAAAGAAGAAGTATTTGCAGGTCCCCATACATCAGAGTAAATAACCATAAAAGTTGCAGGACTCTTATTCATACTAATGGGAAATGGGACACAATGACTTTTAGCCATATCACAAATGTCACACTTGAAATTTGAAATAGCTAATTGAGAAAAAGCTTTGGAAACAATTTATGTAAATATCCAAAACATTCATGGCCTAAATGCCTGTGCCACAACCAGATTTCTGAATTCCGATGTTTGTCAGACATATCAACTGAAAAAACTTGAGCCAATTGATTTGAGCTTGCCGGCAATAGATCGAGATAATAGAGATTCTCACTTCTAGTACCATAAACAATTGTCTTCCGACTCCAGATATCCTTATAAACACACAAGTTAGGCCAAAATATCACAATACAGTTCAAAGTGAGAGTTATTTGAGCAACAGACAATAAGTTATGATTAAGAAAAGGAACAACCAAAACAGACTCCAAATTCAAATTTTGGGAAATAGAAACTGAAACTTATCCAACCACAGGAGATGGAATACCATTGGCCGTGGACACTATATGTTGGTCTGAGGATTTCATGGACTGAATATGGTTACTGTCAAAGGTCATGTGGTCTGTGGCACCCGAATCAATTATCCATTCACTATGACTAACAGATGTATGAAGAGCCTTACCAATGTTCCCATAAGCTTTCTCAGGAATGCTGGATACAGTGTTGATGTTGGTGGAGGGCTCAACTACAGCAACAGAAGTATGATGAGTTGATTTTGAATTTCGTTTGCGAGGTGCTTTGGCAGGATCCTACCATTCTGGATACCCAATTAATTCATAGCAACGTGACTTTGTATGCCCGGTTTCTCCACAGTGAGTACACATGCGTTCTGAATTTGCAGCTCCTATTCCATAGCTAAGATTTTGTGATCCAGATGACCGATTTTGGTCAGTTGTGTAATTTGTCAGACCAGACGTTCTATCTAGTTTCGCATGTGTTTGCGATCAGTGAGCCTTGCCTCGACGAGCCACCATAGCAGCTGACTCGGAGTGTTCAAGTTCACCATTAATTGCAGCTCGACGAATAGCATCCCGACGAACATATACATAAGTATCTTCAAGATCGAGTGCAGGATGTTTCCTGGGAATCTCACCTCGAATTTATTCAAAGTCTGCATCTAGTCCATTTAAGAAAATATGCACCCGCAGTCTTTCAGTTGATTTTTTATAGGCGACAACATCTTCAGGATCCTTCATGACAATCCTATCACGATGATCTAGTTCTTGGAAGATTTCTACCAGATCACCATAATAGGTGGAAAGAGGGCGACCAACCTGTTTGGTGGAGAATGCCTGTTGATTCACTGCAAAGAGTTGCGATTCGTCTGACCCATCATAGAAAGCTTTGGCAAAAGCAGTCCAGAATTCACGTGCTGTAGACAATCTAAGATAGCGCTCCATAATTTTCGGTGAGATAGAAGCCAGCAACCATCCTTTGACCTTCTAATTTTCAACATACCACTTTCCATACGAAGCATCAGTATCTAGTGGAGGATGTGGTTTACCTATTAGATATTCAAGCTTCTCACGCCCTACGATTTGCATTTCCATGATTTGGGATTAGACATCATAATTAACTTTGGTAAGAATGACACTGGTTGTGAAACCGGGGTTTTCTGATTGAACATGGATAACTGGTACAGAAGATGATTCGGGTTTACTGTTAGTCATGATGCGAGGGGTATACGAGAATTCAGGCTATGAGGTTATGATGATAAAGAACGTATAATAAGAACGCTCTGATACCAAGTTGAAAATAAGGATTTTGTGATGAAAGGCTTCAATACATTTCTCTGATATTCATTTGGCATAAATAGATTCTGTATACATTTAGATCCTATAGCTCACGACTGTAATTGACTAGTATAAGGAAAACAATAACTACTATGATACAATCAAATATTTACAAAGATTCTACTGATTCTAGTCTATATGTACAGTTAGCGGAAGAAACAAATCAAGAGCTTGAATGATGGAGAACCAACTTGGAGATAATTGCTCCCAATCATCAACATTGCTTACCAACAATAGAATCTGAAATTGGACACTATGAAATCGGTTACGAGGATGGAACTTTGAAATTGGATTCAATGATTATGACCACCCCAGTAATTGGATTAAAGTATTCGAGATGATAACGTGTTATGAATTAATCTCTCTCTTTCTCTCTCTCTCTTTCTCTCCAACTTTTTACATACGATTTTGCTGAAATCCTTTCGTATCAATTGACTTCTCTCTCTCTCTCTCTCTCTCTCTCTCTCTCTCTCTCTCTCTCTCCCCCCTTTCACATAAGATTTTAGTGGATGCTCTTTTGTACCAATTTATAATTCTTCATGTCCTTATTTCATTTTTCTCCAAACGCTTCCCATATTTCTAACTTTATGAATAATTTATTTAAAATGACAAAGTTTGGAGTTTGCTTTAATATACAATAATGTTATGGATTTTTTTTAATCACAATGTTAGAAAAAAATCCAAAATGACAAAATTAGGAGTTTCTTTTAATATATGATAATGTTATGGATTTTATTTTCTAATTATAATGTTAGAGTTTTTTTTTTGAGTGATCTAGTCAGACGTTATACTATTGTTGTGCGATTATAATCCCGCAAATGGACGAATCGTTGACAAGCAATATAGTAATAAATAGAGTGTCGAACCCACGAGGACCAGATATTAATTTAACCAATTAATTTATAACTTAAATTTTAACAATAAAAAGAAACATGGATTTGTTTTGGATTTATGATTCTTAACTAATCTAATTAACTCTAAATTATCAAACAATTAAAATAACTTTATGAAAATGAATTCGAATTTTACCAACACTAGGATTCACAAATCCACCTACACGTTTTATAATTAATTATCCGTTAATTACTTTTTAGCTTTTAATTACCTTGGATTGAAAATCAGCGTTCCTAAAATAATCGAAAGCCTCTCTTGACGGTCAATCAATTCTATATGTTATGCGAACCTAATTAGCTCTAATTAAGCTTCGAACATAAACACATGCATTAAAATCTTAAGAACACCTAAATAGATTTCATAAAGCATAATAATAATCTCTATATATTATTGGACCCTATGTTATTCAATACCACGTGCTTAATCTATATTGAATCTCTCGACTTCAATATAAATCACAATATATTCTAATGGTGATCAGGCATTAAAATAATAGAAAACCTGAATAAAGAATAATCAACCCAAAAGCAATTAATTACTAAAACGGAAAAACTTCTAATTAATTAAATCATAAGGTTTCATCGTTCATCCTAGAAAAAGTAAATTAACCGGACATGATTTCGTCAATTATGACAATAATTGACTTCATCATGATCCGACGAAAGAAAAAGAAGAAGAAATAAATACAACCCGTGACTCTGGCTGAAGAATCTTCAATCCCGTGCCTTGATCTTCGATTCTCCTCTTGTATCTTGTTCCCAAAATTCGTCTCCCTTGTTCTGGCCATTATTCTACTTTTTATAACCATCTTCCAACCCTTCAAGACGTGTATTAGGTAGTTGAATCAATATGGACTTCATAGAGTTCTAAATCCATCAGAAATCTGCCAACTGCTGCTGCGTATGCCCATGCGATCGCATGGTTACCAACCTTGCGATCGCATGGTTGGTACAAATTATGTTCTGCGGAAATTCTAGACACCTTGCGATCGCAACCTTAGTTAACCATGCGATCACATGGTTAACTTAGGCGTTGTTCCTGATTTTGTTTCTTTGATATTTGCATGCTAAGCCATTCAGGTCTCTTTGTCTGTTCAATTTAATCCTCTTTTCTTCTGTTTGCTCTCTTTTCATCCGATTGACACTTGAATTTGATTATTTTCTAAATTAGTAAGAAAACAACATGCAATTAAACTGAAATCAAATAATATAACTCATAATCGTCTCTTTTTGTGAGCTCCAATAAGTACAAAATTGTACTTATCAAATACCCCCAAACTTGAACTTTTATTCGTCCTCAAATAAATTAGCTAAAAATAATCATGCACTTAATAAAATAAACAGTAACATAATTCACAATATTAATAGCTTGCCGTTCTTACTTCAGCTTTTGCAAAAAGAAAAACTTATAATTCATGACGAGTGTTCATGTATTACTATTGCAAATGTGATTATATTCAAACCATACTTGATACGTATGTGAGACCCGTTAATCTGATCAACTTAAATTCTATGGTGGTGATAGCCCAACCACTTGGTCAACTTTTCATTTCCCTCTCGTAAGGTACGCTTCCTCCAAAATGATATTTTTTCTCAAATCCCGAGATTTTGGTTCAAAGTTAAAGTTCACTCATTATTTTCTTGTTCGAGGTTGGTTGAGAAAACTAATAATCGTGACAACCTAGGTATATGAAGATTCTCCAATTTATGAGCACTTTCGACCAGAAGTTTCTACTAAGTAAGTCAAACCCATTAGTCATCTAATCTCCAAATTTACTTTGCAAAGAATTTTTCACTGGACAGAATTAAAAATTAAATTTTTATTTAAAAAAAAAATATATATATATATATATATATGTATTTTTTTTTTAGATCTTATGTGCAAAACTCAATCCATTAAGCTTTCCAAGTGACTTATGTAACGAGCTTGAGGTCGATGACTCCCAGGTCTTTCGATCTTAGGGCATCGGGTTTTGAGAAACCCCGACGGGCCTTTTCACTCGAGTCAAATAGGCTACGAAAAGAGTTATATAAGATATTAATAAGGTGCAAAACTCAATCATTAAGCTTTCTAATTGACTCATGTAACGAGCTTGAGGTCGATGACTCTCAGGTCTTTCGATCTTAGGGCATCAGATTTTGAGAAACCCCTACGGACCTTTTCACTCAAGTCAATTAGGCTACGAAAAGAGTTAAGCAATAATAATAATAATTTTTTTTCTTACGTGCAATAAGTTCATGTGTGAGAATTAGATTCCTAATATTCAGTCATTACTTAGTTTCCTCTAACTGGTCTAAAGTGCTCCACACAATTTTTCAACATACATGGAATCAATCATAACCTAAAAAGCCACTATCACAGTTTTCTTACCACACTTTCTCACTATATTGGTTACTTATTCGAAATACAGATGATTTGTAGGTTCAATCAGGGTATCTTATTGTTTTCAACTTACGTGCACCAACATAGCTAAAAATCATCCTAGCTGGCCGACACAACACAATATCAGACATGGTTAAATAGTCTCACATTTAGCCAATAGTAATAATCTGTTCACAAGTCATGGATTAAAGCGAAATAATTAAATAAAAAGTTGCATCATTAGCCGGCAAGGCTATTCATATCACAATTTTTTTTTAAAAAAAAAATGAAAATGAGTTAAAAATCAAATATCAAATATCAATTATTGAATCAAGCAAAATTTTCATTTTAGTCCATTACCCCCAAACTTGAAAGAAACATTGTCCCCAATGTAAAATTTAAAATCAAAAGATTAGAGACTTCTCTGAGATAGATCTGATGTGCTGGGAGAAAAGGTGTGATAAGATCAACTGGAGGAAAAATCTGTACCAGTTGGTCAGCAAATCTTTGTTTGAATGTCATCCAGCCAGCCTGCAGGTTGTAACCCTAAAAAGAAAAGAAAAAAAAACTTATTAATAATAATAAAATAAATAAATAAATTTTTTTTTTACTGAAAAAAAACAAAATAACGATGATGAAAGCCTCATTGCATAAGAATTGAAAGCATACTTTAAAAATCCTAAAAAATTCTAAAACTTGCAAAATGTCAATTGAAATCCAAGAACTAAAAAAATACGAAATTTAAATAAAAGGGTGAAAAGATGGGTTGCCTCCCATTAAGCGCTTCTTTAAAGTCATTAGCTTGACTTTGTCGTGGTGATCACTCATGGTACTTTGAACAGGGCTTTTGATGACTTGTTTTGTTTGCATCGATTGACTTTGCACCATTTTTCTTTTGTTCTCCAATATTTAACTTTGTCCTTCTCATAAAAATATAATTTAATTTGATCACCTTGCTCGAACTTAACTATGAAAATTTCAACTTCTTTAATGACCTTGATCACAAAATCAATTTTAGAAGAAAGATAGGAGTTGGAGAATTACTTTGTTGGTGCAGCATCATTAAACGCCACTTTTTCATTCTGCTTATGTATGATCAACTTCTCATTCTCCATATACTCTTCTTTTTTAGTTGGTGCTTCCTCAATTTGGACAACTGGTCTATTTTCTAAAATTTCAGGTAGTTGCTCCTCACTAATTGTTGTAATGCTTGACATGTCTTCCATCGGGGTGGCTTTAATGTCACTTAGAAAGGTGTCTTGTGGACTCTCTGTCAGCATCTTTATCATCTGATTAATTTTATTTTCTATGCGCTTTTCAGTTGCCTTGATGCTCTGATCAAATTCTTCTTTCCACCATTCTTTACTCTCTTGTGGTCTATCCTGATTCGGCAGATTTTAAATATTTTGAGTGTCGTCATAGGAGAAATTTTGATGATTTCTCCATCCGGGATTATAAGTCTGCGAGTGTGGATTATTTTGTTGTAGCTGAAAATTTTGAGCATATGCAGCTTGTTCAGGTGATGATACTTCAACAATAGGCAAAAGGCACTCTGATGATTGATGGTTTGCCCCGCAAGTTGCACATATTGGTAGGGACATCTGGACTATATTGGTTGACTAAGAGTATTTCAGTGTTTCCATCTGCTTTGCCAATGAATCAAGTTTCACCAGTATGAGCGAATTGATGTCCACCCCGTGCATTCATGTTTGACCTTGGTTGTTGTACCAAGAGTAATCTGAGTGATTTTGCCAATCGTGATTGTAGGTGTAGGAGTAGGGACAAAAATTTTGTTTGAGCGGTGGTTTCCATAAATCTTCTAGGAGCAAGTCATCATTATCAATCTCAAAGTCTGCCATCGTGTGTTGTGCTTGATCTCTTAGCTCATCTTTGTTCTCTGGTAGCAATGAAACCAAGAAAAACAAGTAGATCAACTAAAAATTTTTTTAAAAAAATAGTAATAAAAAAAATTGTTAAAACTAAATTATCAATTAACGTAGTAATTAATAAAACTAGTCCCCGGCAACGGCGCCAAAAATATGTTGTGCGATTATAATCCCGCAAGTGGACAGATCGTTGACAAGCAATATAGTAATAAATAGAGTGTCGAACCCACGAGCACGAGATATTAATTTAACCAATTAATTTATAACTTAAATTTTAACAATAAAAAATAACACAGATTTGATTTGGATTTATGATTCTTAACTAATCTAATTAACTCAAAATTATCAAACAATTAAAATAACTTTATGAAAATGAATTCGAATTTTACCAAGACTAGGATTCACAAATCTACCTACATATTTTATAATCAATTATCCGTTAATCACTTTTTAGTTTTTAATTACTTTGGATTGAAAATCGGCGTTCCTAAATTAATCGAAAGCCTCTCTCGATGGTCAATCAATTCTATATGTTATGCGAACCTAATTATCTCTAATTAAGTTTTGAACATAAACATATGCATTAAAATCTCAAGAACACCTAAATTGATTTCATAAAATATAATAATAATCTCTATCTATTATTGGACCCTATGTTATTCAATACCACGTGCTTAATCTATATTGAATCTCTCGACTTCAAAATAAATCACAATATATTTTAATGGTGATCAGGCATTAAAATAATAGAAAAACTGAATAAAGAATAATCAACCCAAAAGCAATTAATTACTAAAACGGAAAAACTTCTAATTAATTAAAAATCATGAGGTTTCATCGTTCATCCTAGAAAAAGTAAATTAGCCGGACATGATTTCGTCAATTATGACAATAATTGACTTCATCATGATCCGGCGAAAGAAAAAGAAGAAGAAATAAATACAACCCGTGACTCTGGCTGAAGAATCTTCAATCCCGTGCCTTGATCTTCGATTCTCCTCTTGTATCTTGTTCTCAAAATTCGTCTCCCTTGTTCTGGCCATTATTCTACCTTTTATAACCATATTCCAACCCTCCAAGACGTGTATTAGGTAGTTGAATCAATATGGACTTCGTAGAGTTCTAAATCCATTAGGAATCTGGCAACTGCTGCCGCGTATGCCAATGCAATCGCATGGTTGGTACAAATTATGTTCTGCAGAAATTTTGGACGCCTTGCGATCGCAACCTTAGTTAACCATGCGATCGCATGGTTAACTTAGGCGTTGTTCCTGATTTTGTTTCTTTGATATTTGCATGCTAAGCCCTTCAGGTCTCTTTGTCTCTTCAATTTAGTCCTCTTTTCTTTTGTTTGCTCTCTTTTCATCTAATTGACACTTGAATTTGATTATTTCCTAAATTAGTAAGAAAACAACATGCAATTAAACTGAAATCAAACAATATGAATCATAATCGTCCATTTTTGTGAACTCTAATAAGTACAAAATTGTACTTATCAACTATTTTCTTAGCATTTTCTTAAAATATTGTATTCTGTTTGTGCACAATGAGTGGTTAAAGAAAAAAAATATCAAATACATTGTACTAACTCCATTAACTTCTATAATTTAGAAATCTGTTAAAAATAAAAACGTTTTATTACTCATTTTTAATATTTAAAATGTAAATTATATGTATCAATATATTGTGAAATAGTTGTCTTTTTTTTTTCCTTGCTATTAGTCTATGTTTTTTTAAAAAGAAAACTGTGGACTTTTAAAGAGAGTTGACATGTCAACATTAATTTTAGAGCAAATTTCTCGTCAACACTTAATTTGTTTTGAAATGAAAAGAATAGACTTGAAATGGTATGGTAAAACTTTACAATTTTTTCAAAAGTTACAGTTAACAAGTTGCTTTGAACAATTGAAGAGATAAAAATATAATTTTTAATAAAAAGACCACAAATTCAATGGAATCCATGAGACTATTAAAATCTAGGGTTAAAATTACACTCACAGTTTACATTCTTTCCGCTTTATAACAATATCATCCACATTCAATTTTATTTGCAAATATCGTCCTATCCTTTCATTAATTCACACAGATAGTCTTTTTTGACAATTTTACCTTCCAAGTTAAATAAATTAAAACAACAAAAAAGAAAAGTAAAAGGAAAAATTTGTAGTAGAAGTCCCAAATTTTTAAAAATAAGTCATAAAGTCCTAAACTTTTTAATCCTAGCACCTAACTCCTGAAAACAAAAAGATTAATTCAGTTTTCAAACAACTAATATAATATAAAAAGAATCACAATAATTATTTGAACTAGTCTTTAATCCTTTTATTTCCCATTCCTCTCTCTCTATATATGTGTGTGCGTGTGCGTGTGCGTGTGCGTGTGCGTGTGCGCGCGTGCGCATATAAACAGAGATAATTTGAAAGAATAAGATTCAAAATATACAACAAGACTCGTTACCAACAAAATCAAATCATCATTTCAATATTTTTTCTCCATTTTCTTGCATAAAAATATCCAAATTTTGAAACCCAATTGAAGAGAACACGAGAATTTTGATTGACTTAAAGCCTGTATATTATCAATGGCTCGTTTGGTGACGGAGAGAAATTTTTCATTTTTAAATAATAGATGGTTTGTTTTTGTTGTTGCAACGTAGAAAGAGTCTTGTGCTGTGATTGGAGATCTTTTTTGTAGTCTTTTACCAACAATAAAATATTCATTAAAGAGGCATATAGCAAGGTTGAGGGTGGTTGAGGATTTGGAGAGATTGAATTCTTCGTTGGAAGTTTATCGGAGATTTTGCTGTTACCAGTAAGATCTTATCCCTAGTTCTATGTCCAACATGGGAGATTTCTTTCCCTAGTTGGACCACCATGTGGTGGCACTGCCTTTAGGTGGGTTGTGTACGCATACAAGCTTTGGATAGAATCGGCAACCAAAGATGACATTAGGCTGGGCTGGGTGGGGTGTTTTTGTTTTTTTAATTGTTTTAGATAGACAATTTTGCATATCTGGGACCTCAACTGCAATTTTTCATTAATTTTTTTTATTTTTTTTTCTATTTTAATTTATTTAAATCAAGGGCAAAATTATCAAAAAAAATCATTTGGGGACCATCTGTGTGAGTAAAATGAAAGGATGTGGACGATAGCTGTAAATAAAATCGAATAGGTTGATATTGTTACAAAGATGAAATGATGGAGACTGTGAGTGTAATTAATCCTAAAACCTATAATATAGAAATCTGTCAAATTCTATTACATTCCATGAAATCTATAAGAATTTATAAATATTAAAAAATCTAGTAAAATCTGAGTTAAGGACAACCCTGTAAATTAAAAGAAGGAATGAATTATTTTGAATTTTAGTTAAGGTATTTATATTCACACTACAGTTTTTATTATTTACACCACATTTTAATTGCAATAAAGGTCCCCCAACTTTTGATATTTTGGTACTTATGTCCCTAACTTTATTCATCTCATTTTTATTACTAACTTCAATTGATTTTCACATCTTGTTTCTGTATGACTATTTTTGTCCAAATATTCTACTAATGTGCATTGAAATGAAAGAAAAATATTTTGTCAAATTTTTATATTTGTTATTTATTTTGCTTATTAAAAAACATGAGAGATTTAAAAAATCTTTTTATGCATTTCTAATTAACTTTTTAGATATAAATCATCACTAAATGCAAAGATAAGATGTGTAAATTAATAAATTAATGATAAGAATTTGATAAAAAAAAAAAAAAACATTCGAAGACATAAATAAGAAAATGAGCAATAGTTGGAGACCTTTATTACAATTAAAATGTAGTGTTTTTAAAAAAAATGTTGTCAAAAATATTGTGTGAATATATTTACCATTTTAGTTAAAGGATAATTATATTTACAATATACTTTTTGTTAACCATACTATATTTTAATTAGGGTAATTTGTAATTTTGGTCCCCAACATTTCAAATTTGTTACTAATATACCCCCAACCAAAATTTTTTAGCACTAGACATCTCCAACTTTTCAAGTAATTATAAATCACGTCTCCATTAACATATTTTGACAGATTTGTCATTCCTTTTTAAATTAAAAAAAATAGAAAAAAGCTAAAAATAAAAAGAAATTGCAAATAAAGTTCCATAATTTTTAAAAAGTACAAAATAACTTCATCTTCTCCAAAAACCTACCCCAACTTCAACTTCATCTTACACACAGTTGTAAACTTGTGTTCTCTATTCATTCTTTACCAAAAACCACATCAAAAATATATTATAAGCTCATTTGATTTTGAATCTAATAGCACCTATGGATTGGATCCGAGGTGAAATATTGTGTCATAGAACTTTTGGGACGGTGAGTTTGGCAATAGCAGCCAGCTCAAATATCCAATATAAATTGGTTGTCGGTGGCGAGCAGGGTTGCCGGAGTTGGTTGTCTTGCAGCATTCCAATTTTCAAGAACAATTGCCATTGTTGCAGAGTTGCAGAAAACACAATCCGACACAAAAAGTTCTAGCAAAATTTGTGAAAAAATAAGAAAATATGTGATCAAGGAAGAGAAAATTCAAGTGGGATTGGTGGTTCTTGTCGAATCTGGGAATCCCCCGAAAACTACTTCTTGGAAGATACAAAGATGGGCTGCTAAGTATAAACTGAAAGAGGGTGGAATGAATGAAATTATGCAGATGAAATTTGACAATAATCCAAAGAATTTAACGTTGTGTGATGCAATAATTTATGCAAAAGAAGAAAAAATTGAAGGATTTCAATGGGTGAAGAGCCTGATAAGGGATTCACTATTGATAGCCTTGAAGTCTTGTGGAGTTTTCCGTTCTGATTAATTTGTGAATGAGAAATTTATACCAGAGTTGGTTGCCAGGGGCGAGCATGGTCAGCTCGCTGCTGGACATATGGGATTTTGGGTGTGTGGTGGCGGAGATGGTAGTTGGAATTCCAGCGTGGTGTTGCTTCAATATAGTTTTTAAGAAGATGAAGTTATTTTGTACTTTTTAAAAAGTATGCGACTCTTTTTTCTATTTTTGTTTATTTAAAAAGGAGCGCAAATCCGTCAAAATATGTCAATGGAGACGTGATTTGTAACAAACTGCAAATATTGGGAATGTCTAATGCTATAAAAATTGTTTGGAGGTAAATTAGTAAACAACTGCAAAAGTTGGAGACCAAATGCAAATTACCCTTTTAAATACAATAAAGGTCCCCAACTATAGTTCATTTTCGTGTTTATGTCTCAAACAATTTTTTATCACATTCTTATTATTAACATATGAGTAATGCTCATTGGACAACAACTTAGACCGAAACTTATACCACTACTAAGAAAATGTCAAATACACCATTTGCAAATATATAACTGGGAATTTGTGTAATGCTCCTACCCAAATGGCGTATTTGACATTTTCTTAATAGTGGTCTAAGTTTCGGTCTAAGTTATTGTCCAATGAGCATTACTCTTAACATATTCATATACACGTTTTATCTTTGTCTTTAAGATGATTTCTGTCCAAAAAGTTAATTAGAAAGACGTAAAAATATTTTTTTGTCTCTCGTACTTTTGACAAAATATTTAACCTTCATTTCAATGCACATTAGCGGAATATTTGGACAAAGTCGTCATCAGAGACAAGATGTAAAAATTAATTAAAGTTGATGATAAAATGCAATAAAAAAATTGGAGACATAAGTGCCAAAATGTCAAAGATTGGAAGACTTTCATTACAATTGAAATATGGTGTAGATAATAAAAAATGTAGAGTGAATATTATTACCTTACTTAAATTAGAAAATGGTAGTTATATTCACACAACATTTTATTATAAATACATCACATTTTAATTACATAAAAAGTTTTTAACTTTTAATTATTATCATATTTATGTTATTAACTTTTTTTTTTAATCAGATTCTTATGTTTAACATTCTATTAATTAACACATATTGTTACTACTAACGATTTTCGTCTAAAAATTCTATTAATGTACTTTAAAATGAGTGACAGATATTTAATCAAAATTTTATTTTTTTTCCTTATTTAAAAATACGAAGAAAAAATGAGTCTTTTTGCTCCTTCTTAATGAAAATTTTGGAAGGAAACCGTTATCAGAGATAATATGTGCTAATTAATGAATAGTTGATGATAAGAATGAGATGAAAAAATATTAGAGACATAAATGTAATAATAAGTAAAAGTTATTGACTTTTTATGTAATTTAAATGTGGTGCACTTAAAAAAAAAGTGGTATGAATATATTTAACCATTGGCTTATTTGCACAAATGGTCCCTAACTTTTGCGCTTACTGTAGGTTGAGGACCTATCGTTTTATTTTTGGCAGTTTAGCCCCTACTTCAAATGTTTTTGGTGGAAATGGTCATTTTCATCAAATTCCATCCAAATGACTGTGAAATTTGACGGTGGGCATTTTTTTATTTAAAAAGGACTTATTTGCACAAATGGTCCCTGACTTTTGTAAAGAAAAATTTGCAGCAAAAGTTCCTAATCTTTCAGAAAGTGTTGAAAAGTCTCATAACCTTCTAATCCTAACACATATGACCCCAAACCTTTTTGAAAATTTTACCCCTAACTTAAATAAATTAAAAATAACTCATAAACCTGTTCAAAAATACAAATAAGTCCTAAATATTTTTATTTTTTTACAGATTTATACTTAAAATAATAAAAAGTGTGTCATCAAGTCCCAAAACTTTTAATTTGTTCACCAAAATGACATTTAAAATGTGTTTGATTAAAATCAGATTTTTTAGTAAAAGTTGAAATATGTGGTTGAAAAGTTGTGGGGACCATAAAATGTGTGGTTAAAATTAATTGTTGACTTTGACTTTAGCTTTTTAGTAAAATCAAAATTGAAAACAAACGGGCTCTTAGAGTCTCTACAGATTTTATCCACTGGTCCATTAATTAACAAAAAAAATTATACCCATGATCAGATCAAAATTTTACCAATTTAAAATTTTAATTTATTTTTCATATCAATTATTAGAGGTGGTAAAATGGGCCAGGACTGGGCTGGTCCAATAAAAAATTGATCAAATAAAAATTAGATCAATTTAGCCCGTTACAACTAGCCAACCGGGCTTGCCCGATAATTTTATTTTGGGACATTAACCTTTTCAAAAGTACAAATTAAAAAAAAAGTGGTGGTGGAGGAAGATGGTAGATTTTGTTTTGTTTCTTTGTTTTTACAAAATTATAAGTAATTATTTTGAAAAAATAAGTTAAAAATATAAGTTGGGTTGACCCAAAATCGAGCTGGGTTGGCTCAGCAAATACTAGCCCATGTAAAATTGGGTCAGGGTTAGCCCAATCCAATCTTTTATGTGGCCCGTCTAATTTTGGATTGGGCCAGTCCATCTAGGCTATTTGCCAGCTCTACAAATTACTAAATAATAATTAAAAAAAAGGTTCTTCACAATATTCTGTCTACCACCACCTTTTTTTTAATTGGTATGAAAAATAAATTAAAATTATAAATTGGTGAAATTTTGATCATGGGTATAATTTTTTTGTTAATTAATGGATCACTGGATAAAATCTGTAGAGACTCTAAGAGCCCGTTTGTTTTCAATTTTGATTTTGCTAAAAAGCTAAAGTCAAAGTCTACAATTAATTTTAACTACACATTTTATGCTCCCACAACTTTTCAACCACATATTTCAACAACTTTTACTAAAAAAATCTGATTTTAATCAAACATATTTTAAATGTCATTTTGGTGAACAAAATTAAAAATTTTGGGATTTGATGACACACTTTTTATTATTTTAAGTGTAAATCTGTAAAAAAAATAAAAATATTTAGGACTTATTTGTATTTTTGAAAAGGTTTATGAGTTATTTTTTATTTATTTAAGTTAGGGGTAAAATTTTCAAAAATGTTTGGGGTCATACATGTTAGGATTAGAAGGTTATGAAACTTTTCAACACTTTCTGAAAGATTAGGAACTTTTGCTGCAAATTTTTCTTTACAAAAGTCAGGGACCATTTGTGCAAATAAACCATTTTTAAATAAAAATATGGCCACCGTCAAATTTAACGGTCATTTGGATGGAATTTGATGAAAAGGACCGGAATTTGATGAAAAGGACCATTTTCGGCAAAAAAACATTTGAAATAGGGGCTAAATTGTCAAAAATAAAACGATAAGTCCTCAACCCGCAGTAAGTGCAAAAGTCAGGGACCATTTGTGCAAATAAGCCTTTAACCATTAGAAAAATTGAAGATTACCACTTTATCCTTGTTCTTGGCCGCATTAGTTGAGCTCTGTAAAATATCTCAAGTTGCGTGTCATTTGGATTAAATGACATGTACTAATTTTTTTATTTATTATTTTTTTTTTTGTTTGGGGGTGGGGGGGGTGGGGTGGGGTGGGGTGGGGGTTATATTCTCAGTATAAATAGAAATGTCATCATGGATCCAGAATTAATCTTAAAACTTCAGCAAGTTTTGTTAAGAAAATGAATTGTTCATAATTTTCTTCAAACTGCTTCTAATTATTCAAAGAAATAAAGGCATGGGCATGTTTGACCTTGCCAGTAAAAGTTCAGTGCTGAGCCGTATCCTTAAATGGAGAGGTGTCAATCAGGCTGATCGAGCCAAGGTGAGCCCAGGCTTGGAAACCCGATCCTTTTGACACCTCTACTTATATGGAACCAAACAAGAGCAGTTATAAGGCGGAAGGAAGTAGGTTGTCTGAAAAGACCATGGCTATACATTCATATTCTTCAACATAAAGAAGATCTATTGCAACTCACGACATCATCTTGTGAAAGAATACAAAGAATTATTGCGATACAAATACAGATAGAACAAGCGATCGGATTGGATTGATGATAAAATAGAATCCTGGGTCGCGAACAATGATTCGATTGAGGGCGTGCTACATCACACGTGCAAAAGTCACAAGCCAGCCGAGACCAAGTCATGCAATGTAACAATACCAATCAGAACATTATTGTCACCGATTACAGGCAAGAACTGTACAGGGGATGGCGGAGACTCCATCTTCTGCATTGCGTCAACTGCCATTGCATCAGGACCAATTGTCCTTGGGTTCCTGAAAGACCATACGAGTTGGATTACTAAATTTTCCACGAAAATTTTATAAAACCAGAAACTGATAATACGGGATGTTTACTGTGAGAAACATATAGAAGCAAAACTTCTACGTAGAAGTAACACCAAACCCCCAACAGGATTCTTTACAGTTCTCAGAATCCACACAATCAATCCCATAACTTCTGAACTGAAGTCATATCCAACACCTGAGTAAATGATCTAATGAAGCTAAAATTATCTGATTAGCAACATAAATATTTTGTGATATTAATGCAACAAAAGTACTCTACCACTCTCCATAAATATATGAAATTTACTCCTAATGTTTGAAGAATGTCTTGGTCTGGTAATGGTATCCCCTTCAACTGAAATTTCAAAAATACTTCAGGGAACATTGCCATTCAAGTCCACATGAACAAAGAAAGAAGAATAACATGATGAAATATGGACTAGTTACCATCAGCCAACATTAGAGTAAAATAATAGCATTGTAGCATGGCCCTTAATACTGCTAATGCTCACAAAATCCCTACTTATCATAGAATTGTTAATGCATTCTTTTTGGAGGAAAAAGAACAAATAACAAAACTGAAAATTACTATTTCAGACACCTGTGATAACATGGAAATAATTGAATTTCCGGGACAAACATGCAAAATTAGAGATTAAATATAGGAAAGGTATTGTGTCATTGTTGGAAGAGAGTAACCTTTCGTTAGGAAGTCACTTAACTGTTGACCTTAAGGGCACGTTATGCATTTCAGTTTAATTGATAGACAAGAGAAGGTGGACAGCAGAGGAATAGTAGTTCACCTGTTACACATTTCTCCCACCGAGAGCTTGAAGATCCCTTCACCACTGGCTTTCAGTGTACGCCGCAAATCACCATCTGTAAATGTACCTAGCAGATGATGGTCATCACCTATAACAAGAAGGCATCCACAACCTTTACTAGTTAGCTCTACCAGTTGATCCATGATTAGATCTCCTTCCCTGCAAACTGGAAGTTCTTCTTTCTTCTTCATAAGATCCTTCACCTGCAGGACAAAGATATCGGTCTAGATAAATGTTGTGCAACATCACTTCATATGTACCCGTAAATGGACATGGATTTTTGACAAAGAAGCACTCAGTCAAAACCAAAACAAATATAATATACATGAAATAACAAGTATTGTTTCATCAAGAAAGAAAATCCTCAATCTGTAAATAAAATCTCCCTCCATCAGATCACGTGGAAATGACAATGTAAGAACAGATTCCTTCCATCCCAATTCACAGTCCAGCCACTACTATACAAGTAATGGTTCATCAAGAAACAAAATTCCTCAATCTATAGGAAACACATGAAAATATCCATAGAAATAGAATCTCCTCCACCAGATAACGTGGAAGCGACAAAGCAAGAACAGACTCCTTCCTTCCTTCCCAATTCAAAAATCATGGTCCAGCTACTACTATAATGCACAATGTTTTTCGCTCTTGTACATCAACCTTCAAGAGTTACACCTCCTTTGCACAATTATCTCTCTATAGCATTACCATTTTGCTCCAAAATCCACCCAAGCCAGATCAGGCAATAACTCAAAATTGTACAAAATCTTCTTTCATTGTACATCTAACTTCAATAATTACATTCTCAAGTAAAACTTGAAGATTCTCATTTATTGTACATCTACTTCAATAATTACATCTCTCACTTAAAACTTGATGCGCATTTACGAAATTCAGTCATATCAAAGTAGAAACATTACAGTGAAGGTTAAAAATCTTTTGATTTATAAATCATGCTTCAAGATTTATATCTCCTCTGCCGACATTGTTTTTGCACGACCACTTTCCTCTTAAGATCATAATCATAAATTCACATCCAAATCATAATTATAACAATTAAATTACAATATTTTTTGGAAAAGAAAAGAACCCAAAAGATCACCTTGAAAATCAAACTCTTTCCAATCCTCCCCGCAGGATGATTAGCCGCGTACTCCTTTTTGCTCAAGTTTCGCGCTCCCATGAGCGCAATAGCGACAGTATCTCCAAAAACCATCTGGATCGCGGTGGAGGTGACCGGTGCCAAATCAAAGGGGCACAACTCTCTCTCGAGAGGCAAATGCACGTTCAAATCACACAACCCTATCAACCCATTAGGCCTCACCGACGTCACAGATATCAAATACGCCCCCTTGGCCTTCGCGCAGGGTACGAGCCTCAACAATTCCTCAGAATTCCCACTCTTGCTGAATAGAACCAGTAAATCATCTGAGGCCAAAATGCCAATGTCCCCATGGAGCGCATCAACAGGGGATAAAAACCCAGATTTAATACCGAGAGAAATTAAGGTCTGGGAGATTTTCTGAGCCACGAAACCGGATTTTCCGACACCAGTGAAGAAAATGGTGCCCTTGCAATTCAAAAGGGTTTGTGTAAAAGTTAAGGTTTGGGAGAGATCAAGGTTTTGAAAGAAATAGTTAAGGTAATTTTGTTGGGCTTTAAAGAGATTAAGCAATTTGATCTGGTCTATTGTTGATTTCTCTTCTTGTTCTTGTGTGAATGGAAGAGAAAGAGATCCCATTTCTTCCTGAATTCCTTATTTCTGTATGTCGGATTCTGGGTTTCTTCCCTGAAAACGCAAACAAAAAGTGTGAATTGTGCAGGGCGGGGGACGGAAGAATATTGTAGATTTTATTTCACTTATAAGTGATTCTTTTTCACTTATTTTATTTCAGTGTTTCACTCGCCATCACATCGCCGACACTAATTGAATTATGACTTTTGATATATTTGGTTCAGGCATTGATGCCCGTCTACGTAAATATTGTAGTGAAATTAAATAATAGATTTAATAAATAATTTTTATATTTTTATATTTTTATTTTTAATTAGATCTATTATTTAATACTATTTTTTCTATCTACAAAGATAGGTTTATTTTTATTTTACACATAGTAAAAAAGACTTAATTAATATAGTTAAAAAAATAAATTTTATTTACGTTTTTTTAATATACTTCTATATTAATATAATTGTAGTTCATATTTATTGATAACAAGACACGTTAAATAGTAGTATTAGATAACTAATAAATTAACTATATCCTCAATAAAGAAAAATGACTATAATTTAGGACAGATGAATAAAGAAAGTAAATCTATTTTTGTGGGATAGATAGAGTATCACGTAAATTGGTACTAAACACAAGTACACCACTGGTAGTACAAGTATGTTTCGAAAAATTTTTGTAGATTATAATCAGCAGGTCTTACATAATATGTGAATAAAAAGTAGGTAAAAGTTATGGATCTTACGAAATGTATAGATAAAAATGATGTTTGAACAACTTATAAATAATTTGTTTCGCGCGTTTTGATTCGTGCTAACAATTAAAGATTATTCAGACGATGTATAGGGAACAAAACCTCTTAAGACAAAGTCTCAACAAGGGGTGTTATAATTGCAAGATTATATTTACACAATTTGCCTCCAAGGGACACAAGCACACAAAGTTATTAAATTTGAAAGATAAAGACTAAAAGACTTAAATGTAAATTCACATATTTCTTGTGAGATAGTTGTTTCCTTCCCCCCCAATTGCCTTGCATTGTTTATATATTGATTATAACCTGCACGACTTTCGTCCATAACCGCACATTATCTCATAGCACTTCTTCTAAAATAACTTCTCATTATAATCATGGCTGCAATAACTTCACATATTCTTTCCATGATATCTCACCTTTCTGCTGGCAGTTCACCTTGGGTTATGGGTTACAATAAAACCGCTCCATTACTTGCTCGATGCAGTTATCACTTCTTCGTTTATACCCATCAAATTCTCGTTCAGACCTTCTTCTGCTCGTTCTGTTCTTTGCGACGTTTTGGGCGATTCTTTCCTTGGTGACTTCGCCTAGACTTTACGTTTGGGATTTCCTTCTTGGGCCTTTGTTTGGGCTTTCATGTTGGAAATATTTTATGTGTCAACAATTACCCCCTAATATAGCTTAATTAATGTTAATCATTAATTTTGCTATATTCAAGACTTTACACTCTTTCTCACGTTGCCTTGGAACTTCAAAAGGTAAAAACCTCTTGGTATTCTCTTTGACGGCGCATTCATGCATCCCCCTTTTTTGGCACAATTTTGCCACGTCGCTCACTTATAAAAAAAAACCCCACTATTCATTCTCTTTCTCTTCATCTCCATTCTTCCTTTTACCATTTCACCGTGAAAACACCATTGTTATCTTTGTCTTTTCTTGCAATGGTATCGACCAAATTAACACGTCTCAACAAAACTCCATCTGCGCGTTTCTTATACAAATCTTTATCTATCAACACATAATTTAAAGCACGCAACTTGATTTTTCTGTCACTCTTTTTGTCGGGTTTTTCCAGAAATTGTTTTATTTCATCCCTATCTAACACATTTCCATCTTTTATGAAATGGATGCTAAATCTTTTTGCCCTTCATTGTAATACAGGCATTATCATCTCATATTCGCATATTGACTCTATGTTCAATATTTTGGAGTATCCTGAGGTCATTTGAGCCAACTCGTTAGCCAATTCATTAAATATTATATTTACATATTAAAGCTCTACTTGGTCAAATTCTTCTAATAGTTCTTGGGCGATTTCGTATAAACCTATGACGGAGTTGCTTTGGCACCTAAATGTGCCACTCAATTGGTTAATCACTAGTTGGGAATCACCTTTAACAATCACATTCTTAACTCTAATTTCTAATAACAATTCTAGGCCCACTACGAGAACTTCGTATTCAGCTTGGTTATTGGTGCACAATACATTCAATATAAAGAAAAATTGATAATTAACACCATAAGCGTTTATTAATACTACACCTAGCCTTGCCCATTTGGCTGTTTTTGTACCATCAAAGTATAAAATCCATGGTTTCATTTCGCACAACTCCATGTCTAACTCTAGTTCATTTGGGACGTTGATACACATTGATGATCAGCTAAAAAATTAGCTAAAGCCTAATTTTTTACGGCCTTTTGAGGGATGTGTTAAATTTCAAATTCAAACAAAGCTAAGTCCAAAGACCAATCCTTTGGTGCAAAATAGGGCGAGAAAACATGTACTTGATTAAATTTATTTTACAAACTAAATACACAATCACAGGCCAAAGATAAGCCCTTAATTTCGTACATGTAAAATAAAGGGTAAAACATAACTTTTCTATAGCTGTGTAATTACATTCACATTTAGTCAACTGCCTACTGAGATAATAGACTACCCTTTCTTCGCCTAACTAGTCTTCTTGAGCGACCATACTAGCTATAGATTCTTGCTCAGCTGATATATATACCTTCATTGGCTGTTCTTGAATAGGTGATACCAATACTGGTGGATTTGATAAATAATTTTTCAGGTTGTCAAAAGCCTTTTGATGTTCTTCATTCCAGATGAAATCGTCCTGACCCCTGAGTTTTAGGAGAGGCGAAAATGCTTTCGTTTGCCCTGCACAATTAGAAATAAAATGCCTTAAAAATTGATTTATCCCAAAAATCTTTGCAATTCTTTCTTATTTTTAGGCTACTTAGCCTCTACAATGGCTTCGCTTTGTTTTTATCAAGATCAATTCCTCTTTTGTGCATCAAGAAACCTAAGAAATTTCCCGTGTTGACACCGAATGCACATTTTAATAGGTTCAACTTCAAATTGTATTGTCTCATTAGCTCAAATGAAAGTTTTAATTGGCAAATATGATCTTTTTCTTCAAGTGATTTGATTACTATGTCGTCCACGTATATTTCGATAAATTTGTCAATCATATCGTGGAAGATTAAATTCATGGCCCTTTGATAAGTGGCCCCAGCATTTTTTAGGCCAAAAGGCATTACCAACCATTCATAACATCCCAACGCGCCTGGGCATCTAAAAGCAGTTTTATGTATGTCTTCTTCGGCTATGTTATTTGATTATACCTGGTATACCCATCCATGAATGAGTACATGGCGTATCCTACGGTGGAATCGACTAAAGAATCTACCGTCGGCATCGGGTACACATCTTTAGGGGTGGCTATATTCAAATTTCTAAAATCTATACACACTCTTATTTTTTCATTTTTCTTTAACACAAGCACTATATTGGATAACCATTCAACATATCTGGTTGTTCTTATAAAACCTGCCTTCAACAATCGCTCAATTTTTTTCTTTACCTCTGGTAAAACAATAGGTGCAAAATGTCTAGGTGGTTGTTTATGTGGTTTGAAATTTAACTTAGTGGGCAATCTATGTTTCTATCTAAGCCAGGCATCTGCTCTTATTTCCAGGTAAAACAATCTTTATATTCTTTCAACAAAGAGATCAATTTAACACTTACCTCTTTGTCGAGTAACTGGTTGATGAAGGTGGAAAGGTCTTCTCACTCATCACCAAGATTTATCTCCATCAAGGGGTCTTGTGCTTGTGCGTATCCTAGTTTTGCAATCCTCTCCAAATCGCCCTCCAATTCTTTTGCGAAATGTCCTTCTTCTAAACAATCCACTTTATTGACTTCGCCCTGTAATCCCTGCTCTAGGCCGAGTACAACCAATTTATCTTTTAATAGCATCATCACTCTTTCTTCTTTGACTTTTCATTTCTATTCTTTATTGTAAGCCATCAATCTGGCTTTAAAGGCCGTAATTTCATCCAAATTCTTTTGTAATTGTCTCTTCATTAATTTTCTTCAACTACCTTTCTGCCAAGTATTGGCTCTTCAAAGGTCATTATATTTGGCATTATTTGGTCTAATAGTTCTGTGATGGTGTCTATTGAGAATGACTCATTGCTCTGTGCCACTATTTGCATGCTACTATTTGCATTTCTTCTCCTTCTTGTACTACCCTAATTGGCTCATAATCTCCTTCGTACATATGAAAGAAGAATCGAACCACTTAATCTAATTTACACTGACGTGTTAGATTTAAAATATGTACAAACAAAGGGTGAAAAAAAGTACTTCATTACTTTTGTTGATGCTAGTATAAAATATTATTATGTTTATCTACTTAAAAGTAAAGACGAAGCTATAGAGAAATTTCTTCTTTATAAGAATGAAGTTGAGAATCAACTCAACAAAAAAATTAAGGTGTTGAGAAGTGACTGATATTATGAATCACCATTTGCTGAATTATGTGCACAAAGTAGAATCAAACATGAACCACATCACCTTATTCACCTCAACAAAATGGTGTTACTGAACGAAAAAACAATACCTTAAAAGAAATGATGAATGCAATGCTATTAAGTTCTGGGTTACCTCAGAACATGTGGAGAGAAGTTGTATTATCAGCTAATACCTTTTAAATAAGGTGCCCCGAAAGAAAGAAGAGAAAACCCCATATGAGTCATAGAAATAAAGGAAGCATTCCTATAAATACTTGCAAGTGTGGAGGTGTCTTGCCAAAGTAGCTGTAACTACACCAAAAAAGGTGAAAATAGGTCTAAAAACTGTTAATTGCATTTTTATTAGCTATACACATAACAGTAGTGCTTATCAATTTCTTGTGCATGAATCTAAAATCTCGGACATACAAAAATACGATAATAGAATCGAGAAATGCTTCATTTTTTGAACCAGTATTTCCGTGCAGATCCAAAGAAGAAGCAAGCTCCTCTAAACGGACACATGAAGCAACAGACCAAGAAAGAGAAGAAGATGATGATGAGGTTGAACCAAGATATAACAAAAGAGCTACAACTGAAAAAACTTTTGGCCCAAATTTTTTGACATAAATGCTAGAAAGTGAACCTCAAAGCTTTAAAGAAGCTGTGAATTCTTCAGAAAGACCTCAATAGAAAGAGGCAATTAAAAGTGAGATATATTCTATTCTGCAAAACCATACAAGGAGCTAATGGATCTTCCTCCGGAATGCAAACTACTAGGCTACAAATAGATTTTCAAAAAGAAAATAAAAGCAGATGGAACAATCGAAAAGTATAAGGCCATGCTTGTTATAAAAAGATACAGACAACGAGAAGGATACATATTCTCCAGTAACGGGAATAACATCTATCATGATGATACTTGCAATTGCAGCTTTGCGAAATCTTGAAGTGCATCAAATGGATGTGAAAACTGCTTTTTCTAAATGAATATTTAGATAGAGAAATCTACATAGAACAACCTGAAGGTTTTTCTGCTCCAAGGCAAGAGAACAAAGTCTGTAAATTGGTGAAGTCATTGTATGGCTTGAAACAAGCTCCAAAACAATAGTATGAAAAGTTTGATCATGTCATAATGGAATGTAGATTTAAAATCAATGAGTGCGACAAATGCGTTTATATCAAAGACACTAAAAATGGCTATATCATTTTATGTCTTTAAGTTGATGACATGCTTATTGTTGGAAGTAACAAAAAAATGATTAAATCTACAAAAGACATGTTAAATTCAAGATTTGACATGAAGGATATGGACTTAGCAGATGTGATGTTTGGAATTAAAATTTCAAGAACATCAGATGGAATTGTTCTAAATCAGTCAAACTATGTGGACAAAATTCTTGAAAAATTTAAAAAGGACGATTCTTGCATGGCTAGAACACCGATAGATATCAGTCAGTATCTATCAAAGAACAGAGGTGAGAGTATTTCTCAAGTAGAATACTCTAGAATTATCAGAAGTCTGATGTACTTGATGAGTTGTATAAGACCAGACATAGTCTACACAGTTAGCAAACTGAGTAGATACACGAGTAATCCAAGATTTGACCACTGAAAAGGAATTATAGGAATACTAAGGTATTTGAGAAATACTCGTGATTGTGGGCTGCACTATACCAGATATCCGGCAGTTTTTGAAGGATACAATAACGCTAACTGGATATCTGATATAAAAGACTTAAAGTCTACAATTTGTGTTCACATTGGGAGGTGCAGCTATATCATAGAAATCCTCTAAACAGACAGTTATAGCTAGATCCACTATGGAATATGAGTTTATAGCCTTGGACAAGTGTTGTGAAGAGGCTGAGTGGTTACATCACTTTCTAGAGGATATTTCTAGATGGCCAAAGCCTTTGCCGACAATTTACATATGTTGTGATAGCCAATCTGCAATTGGTAGGGCACAGAGTAACATGTATAATGGAAAGTCTAGACACATATATTGTAGATATAATACCATAAGACAACTACTCTCAACTGGAGATAATATTGCGGATCCACTAACTAAAAGTTTAAATAGAGGGTTAGTTGGAAAGTCGTTGAAAGGAATGGGACTTAAGCTTTTGGATGAATAAGTTAATACAATGGAAAACCAACCTAGTTGACTGGAGATCCCAAGATCTAAGTTTAAATGGACAACCTAATTGTAAAGACTTAATCAGATCATTGTGGAGTTCTCCCATGTCCATTCCTATAATGAAACAGTGATACCCGTAGATGAAAGGATAAGCTATAGGCTTTTAATGATTCTTACGTGTGGAGTAGAGTGAGCTACTCTTAATTAAGAAATCACCTATGTGAGAGGAAGTGGGGCCGCTTCTAAGAGAATTGTGTGAGGCGCAATTCTTGAAAACTCTCGCAGAACGAGGCATATGTTCACGGCCATAAATGAACACAACAATGAGAACTAAACTATGTTAGGAAGAATTCTGTGTGAGGTATATCATCGTTTACACAAAAAGTAGAACAGTTCAAGAACGTCACGTCCACTGGTTAGCTAGTAAAGTAAATATACTTTTACGAGGAAAGGTTCAAACGGTAATACCTGCCTATCCTATGCAGGTTTTGGACGTTGAACTTTATCACCAAGTCTTCCGTGTCTCTGTCAATTTTCATTCATGTGGAGAATTGTTGGAAAATAAGTGATATTATGCCATGTTTGGGCATAATTTTGTGCATGACTCGTTTTTTCAAAATGGAAAATAAAATTGGATTCGTTTTCTCTTGCGCGTGAACATCGAAATCATATATTTACTTGGAAAAATTGATGTTCGGGTGAATGAGGAATTAAAGCTCAAAGTGGAATTGGAAAAATAGTGGAAGGGTAAAACAAGTGGGTTATCCCACATTGGAAAATTTATAAAAGGTTGAATAGTATATATATGGCCACAATTTACAAAGGTGTAATATTGTGTGGCATAAAAGCTCTCTCTTACGTACGCACGCAGGGGGTGCAAATCACGGTCCAATTTACACATCGAACCATAGAACTCATGTGCATGCATGACCTGCGTACACGAATATTGGATCAAAATTGGCCACTTAGTCAAGCCTACGTTTTGCAATTTTTTTTTTCTGATTTAATTACAAAATTAAATTTCTGTCTTTTCAACTACCTTTAACTCCTGAATTTCTAAAGGCAACTGAGTGTTTATTGTGTTACTAAATACTGCTGTTAATGGATGAGGAGGTGAATGGTCATCTTGGTTATATTGTTCTGGCAGTAGCTCAATTTGCTGGTATAACCAATCCTTCTGTTGTATCCTGGTAAGCAGTAGTTCGTAACCTACGGTAGGATGGTGAATCTGTTTTAAGGAAACTGTACTTGTACAAGCCTCGATTTGCATTCTTCTTCAAATTTTATTCTGCAGTTATACTATTCAGTTTGTTTCTTGTTTGCTTCTATTGTAATATGCAGTTTAACGTTTTCAATTGACTTTCGAAATAACAATAATTTCTCTTTCCTTTTATTTCATTTCTTGGCACTCTTTAAATAAAGATATTATGTAGATGATAAGCTAACACAATAATGTCAAAGAGTTAGTAAAAACTATGGATAGGACACCTATAACAACATTTGACTCATTCAACTAAAACTAGAGATGGACAAAAGTACCCAACCAAATCGAAAACCGATTAGTTCAGTCTAGTTTATCTTAAATTTAAATTGGGTAATGGGTATTAGAACTGACAGTTTATGGTTCGGTCATTGGTTCTAGAATTAAAATCGAAGAACCAAACCGACCTTTTTTTTAAAAAAATTTAACCCATAAAAATAAAATATTTTATTCTATGTTTGTTATTTTATATTGAAATGGAACATTGTGTTCAAAATTTGATATATTATTTCTTTGTGAATTGATTATGGTTTGAAAATTACGAATTTTTAGTTTATTGTCCTTTCAAATAAGGAGAATAAAAACAGTTGTTAGAAACATGGTAAATTTAAAAACATTAATTATAGAACCGATCTGAGCCGAACTGAACCCTTCGGTTTTTGGTACTATAATACAAGTTGGAACTAATTGTTTCATTACAATATACTTAGTAGTTTGGAACGCTTTGGTTTTTAGTTCTATAATTCAAGTTGGAGCTGATGATTTCATTTACAAGATACTTAGTAGTTCTCGATTCAATTGGGTTCTCTTGAAACCAAACCATGCCCACCCTAAAACAATAAATAACATAAAATCTAAAAAATAAAAAAACTAATAAAAATAAATTTTCTAAATATAGAAATAGACTCGAAACATTCATTCCTCCACGAATACACCATTGTCCCCGTGGATGAACTTTTCTAAATAATACGTTTTCTCCTTCGTTTTCAATTTATAAGTATATATGACGAGTCTTAGAATATCTCTTCAATATGCTCTCTTGATTTAATTAGTTTGGCATTGATAAAATTATTTTTTAAGTGCTTATAAGTAGTGGATCCAATAAAATGAAGAATAGTGAGTTATGAATCGACGAGTTTGACAAGTTATGAATCCTACAAAATATGTGAATAAAAAGTATGTTCGACAAGTTTGACTCATTTAAATTATAAGTTAAACTTAGCCAAACACGGGTTTGGTATGTATTTTTGACAAGTTTGACTCATTTAAATTATAAGTTAAGCTTAGCCAAACACATGTTTCGTCTTCAAATTTAGTGTCTGACACACCCATCTTTCTCTAGCTTTATTAAAAAGCATCCATACAATATGTAATATTGAATAAGGTGTAATCTTTAACAAAGAATGGGATTGAACTCTCCATATAGTTAATGATCAATTTTCATAAAGTTCTTGCAAACCCACACGCTTGAGGAAAATGAAACTGGAGGCTCAACTTTGGGCATAAGATCAACATCAACAAAGTATTTTTCATGCCCTATATTAGTGTCAAAATTCTACAAGCAATTATTGGTGATCCTACATTTGTTGAGTTCATCTACACAAAACATATTTTGTTACTTACCCAATATACTGTTAGAGTCTGGATTTAAAAAGGATGCCACATCAACTTGTTGACTCCAGCGAGGACAATCCAGGCACTTAAGTTACATGTGATAGCTGCCGTCACACATGGCACCAAAGGTCATCATCACTTATCCTCAACTACGTTCTACCAAACGAACCTTTGGAGTGGCCCTCGCAACTACATCGAATCCCATCTAGCGTCGTCCTTCGTTGACGGTCCTTGCACGCTCACAAAGTTGTCCAGATAGTTCGACATCTTAGGCGAAATCCCAACCACAATTGAAGAGATAATTTGAGAAAAGATTATTAGTGATAAGTCATGATTACTCCCGTAAGGAAACCCCGTGGTAAACCCTAAAACTCAGCAGCGCAATCTTGGAGATTTACAAAGATAGGGGTCAGAATCTCAGGGATCTCAATCAACCTAGAATTGCCATTATGCCACTAGGAAAAAAAAAAGTCTAATCAGGTAACTAATTGATCGCTATCCATAATGTGCTAGGGTTCACACCCTATAGATACTTGACTCCACTTCTGCCCCGGCCTCGGTAACATGTTAGACCACTCACCGGACCTACAAGGCTACTAGATGGTTTTGAATGCCTTCACTAGCATACAAGGAAAAAATTAGGAACTCCAACTTTAATTTTTTTCATTATGTTTTTTTCCCCTATTTTAATTTATTTAAGCTAAGGCAAAATCATCAAAAACGACCATCTGGGGACCATTTGTGCGATTAATGAAAGGTTGGAGATTATATGTGTAGATAAAATTGAATGGGGGATGAATTGTTACAAACATAAAAGGATGAGGACCGTGAGTATAACTTACCCCAAAACAAACAATAAATACAATAGTTTAACAAACTATTTGCCCCTCATTTGAAAGCACACTAACAAAGTATTTGAACATAAATCGTCATCAATGACAAGATATGCTTATTAATGAAAAGTCGAGGATAATAATGTGACGAAAAAAAGTTGAGAACATTAGTGCAATAATGAGCAAATGTTGGGACCTTCAATACAATTAAAATATGGTGTAATAAATAAAATATGTGGCGTCAATATAATTACATATAAGTATTTTTGTTTATCAAACGTTCAATTGCTTCAATTGCTGATTTTGAAACATACAGCAATTCTAAGTTTACCAAACACTTAACTAGATCTTTTCACTACAAACTATTTTTTTAGCAAAACTCAAACTGATTATCTTAAAATCTAAGGACTTTCTTGGGATTTTTTTCCACCGGTTTTGGGTGGAACCATTTAAGAGACGTTAGGAAAATCGATGCGTGTTAGCTTTTTTGGATATTAGTTTTGGATGGTTTTAACTATTTTAAAAATCGCTAATAAAACCACCAAAAACAGGACTCTCATAAAAATGCCCAAAAACTGGTACATTAAAAAATTCTCATAACCGATATCCCAAAACACTCAGGCAGACCCTAAAGCAATATCAAACTATGCCTTATTTTCAATGTTAAGATGGTGAAAATTGAAACAAATAGAGTCTCGGTTGCAACCTAATTAATGGCAACATTTTATAGTATCTTATTTTATTTGATTACATTCACACATAATAAGGAGATTAATATATCATGGGCTTGGTTTACATTCACAGATAATAAGGAGAGAAAATCATGGGAATTGAAGCAAGTGGTTCGACTACAACCTAATTGATGGCACTTCATTTCATCTAGATCTTCGTTTTTATTTTCATTGTAAGATTAAGTTTTGTGGGGGTGAAAATAAGCTTTGTGAGGAAGGAACATGGAGTTGATTAACTCTAATTATAATGTGATTGTAAGGTAATGCTTAACTCTATTGCAATAGATCCCTAATCATAGAAATGAAATTCAAAGAGCCTATTTTCACTTAGGGTGTCTTTGATTCATTGCCATGGAAAAGAAAAGATTTTCTATGTAAGGTGAAAAAAAAATTCCACCAAATAGGTAAGAAAATATTTTCTAAGAAAGTAGACAAATATGTGCTTTAAATGCTTGTACCTAAAAAATCTATTTTCTTTTCCTTGTGTAATCAAACAACAAAGGTGGAAAATAAAAGTTTTGGATTTGACAACATTTTCCATGGAAGTGACATTTTCCATGAAAAATGTGCCAATCAAACACACCCTTAGAGTATGTCAATCTCATGAATACAAATTTTTGTGAAAAAAATTTGGAAATGTATTTCACCTTTTTAATCATGCTTGGTTTAATTAGTTTAGCAATTGGTTAGAGTACACAATTGAAAATGATTTTTTTTATATTTGTGTTGCTATCTTATGAGTTGATGTTGGCGAGCAACAAAATGGAGGTGAGTTTTTATTTCGTAGGGATTCAATAATTGAAAGAGAAAAGAAAAACTTCATGATCATATAGGAGGCATGCTCATATCAAGCTTGAATCAAGTGTCAAGATTTAATAAATTAGATGTAATATATTGAAATTGCTTATTTTAGACAATTTGAATGAGCTTGAAATCACAACTGAATTCGTTTGACTGCAACAATATTAAACTGTGTATGATTTCTTTTACGTTAGTTGTTAGAATTTTGTGGTCATGATGAATCGAATAATTCAAGAAATCAAGATATGTACAATGTACAAATTCTCCATCGATTATCAAACACTTATAACATTGACCCAAAAAAATAGATATTATCACACATTTCTTTTTATTTGAATAAATCTACTCTCACAATCTAAGTGTTGCTCAATAATTATTATTAGTGATTGGATCAAAATTTACACAAATCTATTTTTTTTTAAAAGTAATATTAATAAATAATGTTATTTATCAAAACCTTTTTAATTTCAGTCAACTTGCTTGTGCTAACTTGCCATTTAAATTATCAAATAAAGACTTAGGTTTTTTTTAAGAGGAAAAATAAGACGTGTCTGAAATTAGAAAAAATATAAGGTAAAATAACATCAATACGAGAAAATGTATATCAAAATAAAAATATTTAATATAACATACCAAACATTCAATTTCACGTGCTGATCTCAATTGTCTTGATTAATTTTCTTAGTTAGAATGTCAATTTTAGCTTATATTTATATTGTTTACTACAATGACAATATCAACAATATTGTATTAAAAATACACCAAACAATCTTAAAATAGCAATTTTCATGATATCAAAAAAAAAAAAAAAAAAAAAAAATTGAAAAAATCATGTGTACAACAGCAAGTAGAACTACCAATGCAATAAATAATAATCTTGAAATCATTTATTTTTGTATTTTAATTGATGAGTCTCATGATTTGCCAGTGAAAGAGCAAAAGCAAATGATTGTATAAGTGACAAAGCAACCTGGGTAATATATGTAGATGGATCTTCCAATAGAGAGGGTTTAGGAGCAGGGGTCATAATTCTCTCACCAGATGCTGAAGAATTTGAATACTCACTTCGTTTTGAATTTCCAGCCACTAACAATGATGCAGAATATGAAGCGGGCATAACAGGGCTAGGACTCGCCATACAGTTAGGAGTGACAGTTGTAGAAATTCGCAGCGACTCGCAATTGGTTGTTGGACAAATTTTCGGAGAATACGAAGCCAAAGATGGCCGCATGGCTGCTTATCTGATGAAAGTAAGAGATCTACAGAAAAAATTCGAAAAGTTCAAGATTACAAAGGTCCCAAGAAAAGAGAATGAACGGGTTGACGCTCTCGCCAAGTTAGCATCAGCCAATCACAAACATCTTCCAGCCACTGCTAGTGTTCAAGTGCTTAGTGAGCCTAGCACGGTGTCGTTAATTGCTGTCTTGGAATTGAATAATGAACCTTCGTGGATAGACCACATCTTGGACTATCTTATGAAAGGTACTCTACCAACAGACCAAATTGAAGCAAAGCGGTTGAGAGTACGAGCTGCCATGTATTCGGTGATTGATGGAAAACTATACCGAAGAGGATTCTCTGTACCTTATCAGAGGTGCCTCCGGCCAACAGAAGCAGCTGAGGTCTTGTTTGAAATACACAATAGTTTGTGTGGAAATCATTTGGGAGGAGACACCCTTGCTTTTAAAGCTTTAAGGCAATGGTACTATTGGCCGTCAATGAAACAGGAAGCCAAGCAACTGGCCAGGAAGTGCGACGCTTGTCAAAGGTTTGGCAACATATTTATCAGCCAACCGAGCCACAATCAGCAATTTACGCAGTATGTCCATTTTATCAATGGGAGATGAACATCCTAGGTCCTTTACCACTTGCTAGAGGTCAAAGAAAATTTCTGTTGGTAGCTATAGACTATTTCACAAAATGGGACAACCGCCATGAAACTAAAATAAGTAAAACTATTGTTTAATTATCATGAGAGCCAGCAGGTTGAGATCCAACCCCTCCATGGTTAGTCGTTTTGACCTTCTGACCAGCTTTAAAAATTTCTGTGACAGTTATAAAATTTCGCATCGTCTCACTTCAGTAGCACATCCTCAGAGCAATGGCTAAACTGAAGTCACCAATCGTATCATACTTTGGGATTTAAAAACAAGGCTGGGAAAAGAAAAAGGATCTTGGGCAGATGAATTACCAAATGTACTATGGGCATATCACACCATTCCTAGGGGACCAGCAGGAGAGACACCATTCAAATTATCGTTTGGTATGGAAGCGGTGGTGCCAGCTGAAATTGTAAATCCAACTTTGAGAATGCAAGTTGAACAGACGAATGACGACATCACAAGGGCAGAAGTTGACCTACTTGAAGAAGTCAGAGAAAGGGCCACTATCAAGACAACGGCTTACAAACGTAAGGCTGCTAAATATTTCAATCGTCGAGTTAAGCCCAAAATTTTCCAACCACATGATCTAGTGTTAAGGAGTAGTGCAGCTGCCGGACATCCACTGTCTAAACTGGAGCCTAATTGGCATGATCCCTTCGAAATTATCAAGAAGATAGGGAAAGAAGCATACAGTCTCAAAGATATGAGTGGCAAACCATTGGGAAGACCATGGAACGCAGAGCACTTGAAGAAATATTATCAGTAATTTATCAGTTTTTATTTATGAAGTTGTATTACATAAGTATTCTTACATTTAATTTCCAAGTCAATAAAATGCCAAGGCGGATGAATGATGAGGGTGCTACGGAAGGATCAGCCTAGCTGAGAAGTCCTGGTGCACCTACTGAACTCAACCTACGGCAACCATTTGTTATTTGACGTAGTCTCTATCAACGTTTTATCGAGCAATACAAATATCTCTCCAACTGCTACTACGATCAAACTGGAACGAGGCGATGAGCCTATATCTTATAAATTAAGGTGATGAACCTTAATCAAAAGAACAAGGCGATACGCCTATATATCAACGAGTAAGGCGATGAGCCTATAACTTATAAATTAAGGTGATGAACCTTAATCAAAAGAACAAGGCGATACGTCCATAAATCGATGAGTAAGACGATGAGCCTATATCTTATAAATTAAGGTGATGAACCTCAATGAAATGAACAAAGCGATGAGCCTATGTCTTACAAATTAAAGTGATGCACCTTAATCAAAAGATCAGGGTGATAAGCCTATTACTCTAAGAGTAAGGCGATAAGCCTATGGCTCGAGAAGTAAGGTGATAAGCCGTTGTCTTAAAAATTCGAGTGATGAACTCTATTCAAAAGTTCACTCCTATAAAAATATATATATATATATATATATATATATATATATATATATATATATATATATATATATATATATATATATATATATATATATATAAAATATAGGGGGGTGCGCCCGTCCGCCCCCAAAAGGGGGCAGGGGCTGGGCGCCCGCCCCCACATGGGAGGGTATAATATATTGTACATTGCAACCAACAATTATAAAGTGAAAAACAATTTTATTAATGATGTATGTTTTATGACGAACATACAAAACTGAAATTCGCAGTAATCAACAGTATTTGAAAGGAAATAGACTGAATATTAAAATTTTCATGATTAAGTGGGACAACCGCCATGAAACTAAAATAAGTAAAACTACTGTTTAATTATCATGAGAGCCAGCATGTTGAGATCCAACCCCTCCATGGTTAGTCACTTTGACCTTCTGAGCAGCTAAATCTGCAGCTCGACGTTTCCTCATATACCTATCAAATTCATCTGGATCTATCTCCGAATAATCATCAACCAGCCACTCCTTGGTCATTTTGATAGCGGACTTCAAAGATTCTGCGCCATACATGTGTAAGTTACCCTTGTATTTGGCAGACAACTTGTATCTTGCTATGGCCTCATCATCTGCAATCTCCAACTTTTTGCGAAGCTGGTCTACCTCTTTTTGAAGGAGAGAATTCTCATTATCTTTTTTCTTAGATGCAGCTGTTGCCTTGTCTAACAAAGACTGCATCTCTGCTACATCTTTTTTCTTGTCGTGGTCTCTATCGGCTGCACACTTTTCAAATATCTCCAGATCACGCAATACTTTCTCCTCCATAACAAGCATCTGTACAACAGAAGAAATCAAAATTAAATGGAGGATAAAAATTAAATGAGAAAGCAATAGAGTGTCATCAAAATATAACAACTTACCCTGCGGTGGTTGGTATACATAATACGATGCATGGCAGCTGCTTCTTTATTTTTTAAATTTCCAATAAGTTTTTCATTCACACAGCCTAACATGATCTCAGCTTCAACAGTCGAATCAACAGGAGGAAATCCAAACTCCTTGAAAGCATGGGCATCATTACCCATGGTAGTGCGCGACGTGGAGCGAGGGGCAACAATTATCTCAGCAGTAGCTTTTCCTTTATCAGCCCGCCTTTTCTTTTTGTTTAAAGGAGATAAAGACGGGTCTTCAGCATCAGTGGTGAATCCTGCCACATCCATCACGCCTCCAAAGTCAAAATCATCCATATATGTAAGAAAAATAGAAATTGATGCAACAAATACAGGCAAAAAAATGAAAAGTCTAAAAAGAATAAAAACATAAAAGTAGCCTACCCTCCGGTGATCCAATGTGAACCCGCCTCAAGTTCTCATTAGATAACACCTTGCTCATTTGTGATCCCGGAGGCGTCAAGCGTAAAAGCTTATCTAATCGTGTTTTCAACTCATGATCAAGATCCAGGAGCTCGTTAAAATGTTTACAAAAAGGAGTTCTCCAACAAGTTTTAAAAGGAAACTGTCCTACTTCAGGTCGAACAAAAAAGAAACGTTTCTTCCAACCGCTATTTGAATTGGAAAAGTGGGTAATAACAATTTTACCTTAAGTTGGATATACGCATAACAGTTACTCCCTAGCACATGATACATATCAAATACACTTTTAAAAAGCTTCAAGCACGGCTCGATATTATTTGTAAGGCACAAATATAAGAAGTAAGTTGATATGCGCCAAGAATTAGGGGTCAATTGGCCAGGAGTGACATAAAATTCGTTGATGAAAGAAATGAATAAAGGATGAAGAAGAAATCTTAAACCGGCTGTCATGCTATCACGGTAAACTACCACCTCCAAAGGGTCTGATCCTGGAATTCTTTCACTGGGATGGGAAACTCGGTATAAATGACCGGGATGTAATTCATATTTTTTCAACATTTTCATAAAACTTTTTGAATTGTAAACACTGGCATCCTTTGGTATATTTAATTCTATCAAATTGCCATTTGGAGAATGTTCAGTTTGAATATTGAGTGGGCGGGATACTGTAGAAGAATGGACATCAGAATCTACCAATCCAATGGAGGATGAAAAGTCAATTATAGGATCAGTATCAGGTAAAGGCAGGCGAAGCTGCCCGCCTCCAGCAAGGGGCGGGCAAAGCTGCTCGTCCCCAGCAGGGGGCGGGCCTAGCTGTCCCCCCAGCAGGGCGCGGGTGCATCTGCCCACCCCGGCAAGGGGCGAGTTTGACTGCCGCCCCGTCCTGGGTGGAATAATTTCGAACTATAAATGAATTTTCCTCGTTTGGACCTGCGTCAAGTTCATCAATGGGATTATTCAAGTATCGAGGTCCACCACGTCCTAAAGAACTAACAAATGTCCATTCTTCAATTGGCAGAAAATTATCATCTATTCCTATAGATAGGGCGCGATAAGAAGGACTGCTATTAGAATTATTGGTTGAAGAACTACTACTAGAGGTGACCACCGTCTTATACATCTAAGAAGAAGGCCGAAATTTTTTTCAAAGAAAAAAGTATAAGAATGAAAATATTACCTTAGACGACGAAAGAAGAAAAAAACCTCTATGATTTAGACAGAAAAGAGGAGACCTATCTGAAAAGAGTTCCAGCTAAACTGTAAGATATGAGAATAATACAAATAATGTCCCCTCTACCTCTTATATATATATATATATATATATATATATATATATATATATTCTCTTCTAAATTGGGCTAGGATTTAAGCCCATACCAATTTTAAATTAGGCCCAAAATATTTATTCTATATTTGGTCAATTAATTACCATATATTTTTCATTATAAATAAATAATGAATTATTTATTACATGAGTTATTTTTCAAAGTTTTGGCCAAAAGTAGATGATTAAAAGACAATATTTCTACTTCTCATTGACAATAGTCCATGAAAAGTAGAGGGACATGTGATGATAAATATGATCATACTTGGGTAGATGACTGCTGCTCTCATTTGGACGCCTATCTTAAGTAATCTGCCCGTCTCATCGGTCTGCCCGCCTCATTGTTCTCATATGCCCGCCTACAGTAAATATACAACCGTAATCCAGTTGCCATCCAATTAATCAGACAGACGATCTATAGAACAACAGTTACCCACATCCATTGGGAATATGAAAGACCAGCAGTTGAGAAAGACGAAACGTCCCTCATTAATTCCTAATTATGAAGGAGATGAAAAGGCACCCGCCATTAATAACCATTGAAGATATAGCTGCGGGTCATTCCTATAAATAGGAGATCAACCCTCCAGGTAAAAACATAACATACATACTCAATATTGTTATTCTGCATATTTGAGTTTATCACATACTAATTATCACGCCGGAGTGGAAACGGGGGACAATAGCCCCACCACCTTTTGCAGGTCTCCACTACTGCTGCCGTCGCACTTAGAGGAGAAGAAGACATATATAATCATCACAAAATATACTTAAATTATAATTCAAAAAAATATATAAGTCACTGCAAATAGTTCAAAAACTATACTTATCGACGTTTTATGTGGAAAGAATATTCCCCTCAATTTATTTCTAATTATGTTTTGAAAACTAATTGATAAAATAATTAAGAGATAAATGATTGGTTGAATAACAACTGAACTTGTGAACAAAATTCTTTTATGATACTTGTAGACTATTCTTATATCTACCAATCTCGATTATGCACTTTATTCTGTAATTGATAATCTCAAATTTCATAAGTTGTTTTCGTCTCAACCTCAACCTCAAAACCTAGGTACAATCACACTGCACAACACATAGTATGTGTATATTGAAAGAGCATTTGAAACATAGAATATTATTGACAAACAAAAGAAGAAGAAAAGAGAAAAAAGTCCAAGCAAAGTTACATGCCACTTCCATTGTTTGCCGACAACATGTTTTTCTTTTTCCTTTCTCATTTTTTTTCCTAGTTCTTTCTTCTACATAAAACTGCCGCCCTTCTCTTTTATTTTATAATTTTTGTGGCACATTTTTGAAGTTAAAATTTAAAATACCATTTTGTAATTAGCGATATTATAATTAATAATAAGATTTTCTTTTTCGCATTTTGCATAGTTGATCACGTATGGAGTTATAAATTATATACGCAAGTTGTATTAAGTATACAAAGAAATAATTTATAATGTGGTTAAAAAAATTGTTCATGATCAGTGAATAAAGTCGAACGCTTTATTTTGATAAATTGCATTATTTAAATTTGAGTTTGTATTTTGAATTGGTCTTAAAGTATTTTTCTTAACCAGCTAGTCACTGGAGTCATTCATAATTTCATAAATAGTCACTCAGTTTCAAAAATAGTCACTCAAGTTATACATAGATTTAAAGAAAGCAATCCAAAACATCTACCTACTTTTGCACCATTGTCCTAAACATTTATTTCTTGACAATCTTATGTCTAACTTTAATTTGTTAGCAAGTTATTTCAAAAAAAAATTATTAAGTGTTTAGAGAAACTCCTTTTTAAGTTCATATAAAAAAGAAATATATCATAAAATAAGAACAGCTAAAATATATAAGTAAAATAAAATTAATTTTCCTTTCTTCGTCACAAAATATCTTGTGTCTTCTTCAGCAAACCTATCTAAGCCACTTCTCAACACACACACACACACACACACTCTTCTACCCACCACTGAAATCGTCCACCCTTACATTCCTAAAACTGCAAGTTCTTACCGCCGCAAGTTCTCATACCTACAAATAGATAATACCCACTCTATCTCATCTATCTACTACCCTTACATCATGGACCTCAACTCCAAGCCACAACTCTATCCCGATGCCACTAACCACATCTCTTATTTTCTCTTTTTTCTCTTCTATGGATGGTGAAGATGTTGAGGGGATGAGTTTAAAAGAGAAATGAAAGAATTAGAGAAAATGCTATTAAAATTAACTTGATAGCTGAAGCATTTTTGTGGGCTCACACTCGTCGGCTACTATAAACTGGTAGTGCCGTTGTTGAAGTAGAAGTTAAGATATTTTGTTCTTAATATTATTTTGACTATCACTCATCACATTTACATCTTCCTCTTAAAACTGGTTTTGTATCTAATTTTATTTTGCCTAATATTTTCCTTTAGCAATTCTTAATTGGAGTTTGGTGCTAACATAAATTTGTGGTCGCTACACTGGAATATAAGAGCAATGGTAGTTGTTTGTTGTAGAGTGTGGTAGGCGTGGTGGTGCACAAAGATGATAGCTAGTTGCTAACATGGGGTTGTGGATTGCTGCAGTATGCTGGTTGTTGTGGTTTATTCTAAGATGAAGATAGGGGTTTAGATGAGGAAGAATGGTCAAATTTTTTTTTAAACATTTTCTTCTCTTTTTTTTTTTAATATATTTTTACGTTACTAAAATTTATGGGTAAATTCGTCTTTTAACACTACAGAAATTATTATTAGGGGTTAATGGTGTCAAAAAATAATAGGTTGAGAATAAGATTGTCAAGAAATACAGAATTGGGATAGAAGTGTGAAATAGGGTAAATGTTGGAGACAAATACTACAATTTTCTCTTAAATTTAATAATCGATTGACCATTTGTGAAACCATTAATAACTTGAATACTTATTAGGATAGGAAAAAAATGTAATGACCAATTTGAAATTTAACAAGAGCTTCAATGACAATTAGTGAAATTAACCCATTTAGGATTCATTATACACTGTATATATGTTTTCTTCGTGTTCAATGACAAATGCATACAGAATTTAATCCACTCTTACAACAACAAAACAAAAAATAAAAGGAATTTTAATTGAAGAACCATATTTTTCTATAAATTTTCTAAAGTAAGTAATTTTCAATTTTCTTAACAAAAACAGTATGCAGCCTAATCTAATTAGGTTAGGATCTTAAAAGCATATTTTAGATGTATTCTCTTAAAGCGTTCTCTTGTTCATGTGAGGTGTACTCAATTACTTTGGGCTGGTGGTACATCTTCAACAATTTCATTACGTACCATTTTTACTCCTATTTTAGATGCAAGAAAAAGTCTCTAAGGTTGTCTTTGAAAATTCAAAAGATTGTATGGAGTACATGGAGTGTACATAGAGTAAAGAAAGAACTATTCATAATTGTCGTCTAGGTATATCATAAGCATATTCCTCGGAGAGTGAATGGATATTCTCATGAACTTGGACTTTCTCGTACTGGCTTTGCGAATTTGAGTTGGGACTTAGCCCATGTTGGTAGTCTTGAAATTATCTTTTAAGTGTTTATATTATATGTTGTAGATTTTATAAAATGTGAGGATAAATGACATGTTTGATCAGTTGTTTAATTATTTGAAATTATAAGTTAAGCACCAGAGCTTAATTAGTTTGGGCCTATTTGCAAGAAAGTGTTTGAAAACTCTACGATTGTATGGAGTACACAAGAATAAAGAAGGGATTGTTTATAATTCTCAAAGTAGCATTTTATACGATTCTGAACCATGAATGCACATTGTATTGTAAGGTCATGACTATTGATATATAAAATTCTGAACAATTGAGTTCTTTCATAGCAGTTTCTTCTTTATTTCTTTAATGTTGACTTGAAATGTATATTCACAAAACGACTGTAACCTAGATAATGATCTTCGTTTTGCAACTAAAAGTGTAAGAAATTGAATCATACATATACAGCACTATTTAAATAAATAATTCATATAAGTAGGGTACTTAGATAGAATTATACATTTGATTAACGTCGTACAATCTGATAATCTAATTAACTGGAGGTAAGCTTCGATATCACAATCGTCTATTTGTCCAACTTCCAATGTGATCCACACAGCAAGATTGAGTCTGGATTTCAACATCCAAGAACAGATGAAAAGCAGATTTGGGTTCTATCTCTATTTTGTGCTACCAAGAGCCTGGGATTAATAGGTTAAAGCTAACCCTAATTCTAGTTTCACTAGAACTGTACTAGCCATTAACCGATGAGCTCAATTAATTAACTTGTACCGTAAGTAATTGTGTCTGACTATATTTTGAATCTTGGACATTAAGTCTTAAAAATAGATAAGAAGCCAGCTGTTATGGTTTCTCCGGCTTTATCAGGAAAGTATATCCTTTATATTGGTAGCATAAGGTTAAAATTGATGGATTATGGGACGGAATAAATGAGTGCTTGACTTGAATGAGTTGTAGGTGTGGAAATGGGCTTCTTTGATAAAACCAGCAATTTTGATTGGTACTTAATCGTGTTCTTTGTTTTCATCGATTTCCCTAACTTCATCTACTTGTCACAATGCTGGAAAGTACTTTGCCTAGTTTTTTGAGACAGGATATTCTATAAATCTTGAGGAAAGATGGCATAATGTAAAAATGAGAGCTGGCTTGGTTCAACAGATTTGAAGAATATCAGATTATGGCAAACAGATTTGAAGAATATCAGATTGATACTCTCAAGTCAGCATTTGAACAATCTCAACACTTAACAAAAGAGAAGAAGATTGAACTAGTGACTGCAACAGGACTGGATGTGGAGCAAATTACTAACTGGTTCAACAGGAATCGAGCCCAAAAGCGTGCTAGGAAGTCGATAGGTGACTTGGAGTTAACCAGGGATGAGCTTCAACGAGTGCTGCAAGAACTACATGAAAGCCAAGAGAGGGAGGCTGAACTCCAAAAAGAGCTTGAAGAAAGAAAGAAGAGGGAAATTGAGCTTAGAGCTGAAAATCAGGGTTTGAAACATCAACTGGCAATGGTTGGAGGTGGTGAATCAGTTTATTCACATTTTGATTACTTCTTGTGGTCTTCACACGCCCCAGGCTTCAACTCAGAGACGCATTCATCTTCCTAGTAAAGTTTCATCCTTAGCCATCAAAATTTATTTTGTTTCGATGTGCATGGTTACTGGAGTTTGAGTGTTGGTCATTCCATTGAAAAACATAACAGATTTTAACGGAGTGATCAAACTGAAATGAAAAAACAAACTTCCATAATTAATTTGAAATAAAATAAAGTTGGTTTTTTTTTTTTTTTTTTTTTAACACGTTTCTGAGGGGAGGTTTTGAGACCAGACTGGTAGGAGATTGTAACTTCCATCCGTCTTGTACCAAAAAAGCAAATAATTTGATGTTTAGTGTTATTTAAAAATATTATTGTTTTTTTGTTGGCTGCTTTTCTTTGTTTTTAATCTTGCCTCTTCTTTTGTCTTTCTAATTATTCAATCATTGTCTAGCATTGGAATTTTCACCAATTATTATAATGAATTTTAACTCTTTTTTAAATATATTGCAAAATATCTCATTTTCGTCATCTTCAACGTTATCCTGTTTGTTAAGCAATTGGGACGACGGAGAATTCTTTAAAACCGTCTCGAATATTTTTAATTTATTTTATTTTTATATTTTTAAATTTAAACAAATGATAATTAAACGAAATAATAAATAAAAATATTTTAATCTTCTCTCTACTTTCTTTTTAAACCTTATTCGACATTATCTAATCTTAATTAGTGCAAAATGTAACCACACTTCATGCTCGTGCTTATCACTTGGTGATGCTGCATGATTAATATGTTTAAGGCTTGGTTTGGTATTGCTGTGCTTTTAAGAAAATCAGCTTCTGCTATGCTGCAGCAAGAATCAGCTGTTGGAAGAATCAGATAAGTATTTGGTAAACTCTTGTTTCGAAATTGCTGTATGTTTCAAAAGCACCATTTGAACGTTTGGTAAACAAAAGTGATTTATTGTTATAACGGTATTAAATTACTAAAAATGACATTGATTATAATAATGTTATTTTGTATTATTATTATTATCACGAGTGGTAAAATTCATTTTTTCCTAGTAAATTATTTTTTAACAAGACAATGCGTTCATTATTATTCTTTTAAAATAATAATAATAAAAACCTAATAAATTTCGAATTTTATAAAAATTACAAAATTAAAGTATAGTCATATAGTGCAAAAATTAATTAAGTTTATATTATTTTTTATGATCTAACTTGCATCAATTCGGTTTGGTATTAAATGAATTAGTTTAATTAATTAAGGGTAAAAGAGGTATTTTAATAATATATAAATGAAAAAGTTAAAAGCAGAATCTGAAAAGCTGCTATTTTGCTGCTTCTCAAAATCTGCTGCCAGGTGAGTCAGATTATTTTATAATCACTTTTAAAAAATTTGTTAAATGCCTAAATCAATTTTGATTGTTTGAGAATCAGAAGTTGGGCTTCAAAATCAATCCCAAACGGAGCCTAAATACTTTAAAATAAAAGGTATGTCATAAAATTTATCAATTATTTTATTTAATTAAGTTAAATTCAAAATATTGAAGGTAAACAACAGCTGCTATTATCGGGAGAAAGAAATTACAAACGAGACAATAGGCCAATGCGAAAACGAACTAATTCGATAGCAATACACTAGTGACATCTTTTATGAAGTAAATTAGACACTTGAAGAATAAAAATAAATTAAAATTTTACTCATTATATTGCCGAGTACTACAAATAAAACATGTCCAACCGCGGGTAAATGGAAAAAGTCACATAACGAGTGTTTGTGAGACCCCTCTCCAAGGCTATAAGCAAAAACTAAATCTAATTGAAATTGTGTTTTCGAAACCATCAATTTGATGCTATGTGGACTCATCAACAAAATGGTTTTGAACCTAACGAAATTGTTTAAAAACCGTTTTGTTTAGATTTCAGTATTTTAATCGCGATTTGAAATCAGGCCGAAACATTTAAGAATCAGAAAATAAAAATAATAAAATAACGAAAATTTAAAATTTCCGACAAAAAAATGGTCCAAATTGAATAGGTCACTCTTAAATTAAAATCTTAACCTCTAAATAATTTTATAACAATATATTAAAATTTTAAACTAAATATGAACACTTTAGTCATTGATCACTTATCAGCAACATCCTTAATTTGATGAAATCAATCAATCTATCATATTGCACATTCATACACCAAACTCTCGTCTTGTTGAGGAGCATCAAGTTGTATTCTAGCTTTATATTTTGTTTGATAAAATTGTATTTTGAATATATTAAATTTTATTTTGTACGGATTTAGCCTAAAAAAATAAACGAAAACTTAAAATGAACAAGAAAAAAAAAATCATATTATGAAACTACGGTTTAAAATCAAACCAAACCGTTAAGTTTAAGTTTGATTTTTCTCAAATAGTTTTGGCTCTGTGTCCTACGAATATTTCATCCACTTTTCATTTCACTCATTTTTAGAGTAGAGAACAATGATCAAATATCATATCAAATGGATCATAACAAATCGATAAAATCTAGCATTCAATTGAGTGAATATATGAAATAGACAAAATAAATGCACCCCAAAAAATTTAGATTACAGTCAATAATTTATTGGTCCAAAATTTGATGAAATGTCGGTGAAAAAATAGCCATTTGAGTACTTGAATGTGGCGGCAATCACTACAAGATTTATATCTTCCGCACACAAAATAAATTTGTAGGGAAATGTCGATTTTTGTGAGGAAAAGCCTTTCCCGATGAAATTTTTTTGTAGGGGCATTTGTGGGACAAACATCGTGGGGAAAGGTATAAGATGACAAATGGTAAAAATTTGTGGGCTAAAGTCTCTCCCTACAAATTCTTTAGAGACAAATACAATTTGTCGTTTCCGTTTTTTCTCGACAAAATTATTCGTCTGCTAAAGTTACTTTGGCCCATGGAACACGTTTTGTAGGCACAACATAAAATTTATTTTGTCGGCTAAATCGTACTTTTCCCTACAAATAAATTTTTGTGTTGAAAAAATTTTCTAGGCCAAGTTCTACTTTTTTCTACAAATGATATTTTGTGGGGAAATCGTGTTTGTAGGTCAGTATATTATTTTTTCCAACAACGGTAGAATTTGTAGGGAGAAGTTAATTATTTTTATATAATTTTTTATATTATGTTAATTCTTTTTACCTTCTTCAAAATAATATAAAAATACAAAAAAGACAACAAATTAAATTAAGATCTTATAAGTGGCAATCAATATAACATTGAATCCAAATATTGTACCAAAATACAAATAAAAATCATTCACTAAGTATATATAGTTATATCTAAACTTAAAAAGAGTTTACCAAACTTTCTATCTATCTATTATAATGAATCTAATAAAAAAACACAACTCCTCATCCTATTTTTTAGATATGCTACTCGTCCTCACCAAGGTTGTTCTCCTCATCAAAGCCGTTCTCTTCGTCCCCAATAGCATCATCTTCTATTGACAATGGTGTAAATTGTGGTGGAACGAAACCAGGAACTTGCCTACATAGTTGTTGCATAGAATGATGTCAAGACTGCAGTGTAGAATTGAATTGTTGTCCAACAACATTCAACTTGCTTTTCATTTTTTGCTCTATTTTAGTTCGAGTTGCATTAGTTGCCTTTCGAGCAGCGCGTTTTTCTTTCAGCTCCTTCTCCATATGGCGCACATTGGTAGAAATACCAATGTCTCGAAGACGACAATCTCCCAACCCATGAATTTGACGTTCGGGATTCACACCTAGAACAGACATCATGATTTTCAGTCCAGCATCTGGATCGTCAACAGGGATCTCCTCCAACGGAGTATCCTCGGGAAATTGTTGCTCATTTGCCCTTTCTACAAGATATTCATCAGCTTTAGCAAGCATCTCATCCTACAAAAAATTAAAACAACCCACAAAAACATATTAAATAGCATACAAAAACAAAGTTTGCAAGAGATATAGTATAAAGCAATATATTCTTTACATAAATAAAGTAGTAGATTCTTTGCAAATAATATAATGTAAATCTTAAAATAGAATCCTATGAAGCAATTTAAGGATAAAATTCCACTAAATATTTACTAACACAAATAGACTTGTGTTACTTCTTGATGCTTTGAATTTCAAAGACTTCATATTTACAAATGGTGAGCATTCATGTACCATTAAATCTAGAACCACCGATAGAATCTTGACAAAACATAAACAGAAAAATATCTTATTTTGGTATAAACAAATCATATAAACGTGCAATCATCTGTGGTCTTTTCATTCAGAAAATTATAGGTTCTGATTGAGGACTTTACTGAAATCACCTGACTAGGCGGTAATGTTACATCTCATAATCATGTAGATGCAATTATATAATCAGGCATAACAAATCATGTATTTATTCTGCTGTGTTTATCTGGACTTCACTAGTTACTTGGTAAATCTGAAATTCTACTTATCTTTTTAAAATAAAATAAAAATCAAACTCCAGATATGTACAAGAAAGGTTTAGGAAAAGATAAAGCACATAAATATAAATATTGCCCTAGCTCTACCATATCTTTTGTTTCATTTCTTTAAAAACAATCACAAATATTTTTTTGATTATAGATCTACTAACCATCAATCAATAAACCATCCAGGCATGAATTTCAACTCACAAATATCACCATTAAGTATCAATCAATAAATCATCCAGGCATGAATTTCAACTCACAAATATCACCATTAAGCACCAATCAATATATCATCCAGGCATGTATTTCAACTTACAAATATCACCATTGCAGAGTAGGGTATTTCTTACATGTTCAGCCTTAGCTGCACTATCAGTCCAATGCTTGTTTTTTCCCGCATAAGCAAACTCAAAGGTGTCTACTTCAGAAAACTTTGAACCATCCTAATAGTGAAAAAAATTATGTTTCAAGCAATATATTCAAGTTCTCAACAAATTGAACTAATTTGTTAAATGTTTATAACATATAAATTCGTTACCACTGTCATCTCCTCCACTATGTATGAGAGAGGACGTGAACCAGTACGATGATTATACTTCTTCTTTGACCGGTTCTCTATGTTTGCCGATGATGCCTTTTGTTAAGGGAAGAATATAGATATCACATAACAAAATGAGAAATAAAAACAACAAACAAGTTAGAAAATACACAATAAATACCTTGAACTTATCGGAGTTGAAATGATTACACAGTTCCACCCATTGATCTACACCTCTATCAAGCATCTCTACAGGGGGGTTGGTTAATGCAACCTCATGCGTCTTTTGCAACTTATAGTATGCACTCAACTCAACCTTGAACTCTCTATATCTTCCATTGTATAGTCTATTAACATAATTCATCAATCTCGAGTCTTTCGAATCTATCTCAAAGTTTGTCTAATTGACATAATTAAAAGAAAAAAAATCACAAAATAAAAATAAAAATAAACGTGTACTTGTCTCGAAAACTTGTACTTGTCTGAAAAACAAATCACAAAGTAAAAGAAAACAACAGAACAAAAACAGCAGCATATATACCCACACATATGTTTACCGTGATCTCATCCATAAGGTCCTTCTTCTCACTTGAAAAAATGGTCCGCCAATAACAAGTATTCATTAGGCAATGTAATTGAATGATGGCTCCGATATCATGAACTAGCAAACTATGTCCTCTAGAACTTGTTGCTCGCCTACTCACTGAGTTGTATAAAACTTGAATTTTTTCTTGAGTCGTACGCACGATACGTGAAGTCTTAATTTGTTTACATGCCCCTCGAGTTGGAACATCATCGGGAGTCCTTGGCAAGCTTCCCGCACCTACAAATGCAAAACCAATAATATTAATGGGAAACATGTGCATATGGGGTGAGAGATTGAAGCTAAAACTATGTATCCCTTATTTATCTTTGATGTTAGTATCTTGGAAATTTGAAATCCATAGATTCTTTCCTGCCCACTTACATAACTAAATAGATTTACTGTGCATGAAATGATGGGATTAACTCTATTTGGTTTCTAGAAGCCAGAAATATCTATGGAATTTGATGGAGTCTTATTCCTGATTGAATAAGTCTTATACCTGATTGAATAAGATGCTAAATTATAACTTTTGCATAGCTAGACAGAGCTAAATACTTGTAATCCATATGAGGAATGAATGAATATTGATTCTTACTATATTTACACTAATTAATGCTACATATTTGTATATGATATTTTCCTCTTTATACTTGCCAGAAAGCATAAGTTACATTCTGTTTGTTGATTAACAATTCATTTTTTATGTAAAATAAAATATATGTGCATGTGGCAGTAATTCATATGTTAAATTATCTCATAAATTCAGTCTCTATCCTATTGCTTTGACTTTTCCCATGTTGTATCTTTCATGAGTCCTCTTTCTATGTTTGTGTTCAACAATAATAAATATGCCCGGGTCCATGGAAGATAGAATACTTGTTGAATAGTTCAGTTACCATACCTAAATTAGTCAATACGACAATAATTGAGAGATTGAACCTAAAATTATATATCCCTTTAGTTGATACCATTAAGTGGAAAGTTTCGTTAACCATGTGTACCTTAAAAGTCAGCCTTAAAGCGCACTCCAAAATACAAGCAAGTATAATTAGAACATATATTATTGTATGAATTCTAAATAGGAAATACACTTGGTAAGGTTTCCATATGCATATTGGACACCATCACCCCTTAATATCAGATATTCAATAGATGAACTAACTTGAGTAATACATATAGGATTCTAAAACATATAAGATTACAAATGGACATGTAATACAATAAGACTTAATATGAAATAGTACCTGAGCCTTGTTCACAACCTGGGAGACTAGAAGGTGGCCGATCAACATTATTGCTCGAATGTCCATATTGTGCACCTAGATTAGCTGGATTAGGAAGTGTCCTAGACGGTGCCTCATGTTGTGTATGAGTATGAAGAGTCTCAATTAAAGGAGCAGAGCAAGTGGGAATAGTTTCAATGGTTGATTGAGTCCTATTTTTGCGAGTTGGAGGTATAGAAGTATTGGGGGATTGAGATGTCTGAGACAAAGAAGGTACTACCACCCTGTTGGCTTTCAACGAATTTTGCAATGAAAGAGGAGCTACAAACCTATTTGTGGACGTGCTATTAGATCGTACCGTCTGAGGTAGTGGAGGCACATTTGTGCTTGTCACTCGGGACATTTTAGGTGCTTGAGATACATGTGAACTGTTAGGACGTTTCTTTTGACAAATCAGATTCATCTGCACAAAAACCAAATAATAATTAGACAATAAACATTATATCATACCAGAACAAAGACTAAAATAAAACTAGAGAATAAAACATGACAAATATTATTATACAGTAACATTGACAAAAATTAATACATATATGTACAAAAAAAAAGTAACGATCTTACTATTCGAAATCACTGTCCTCAAGACTATGTTCACTCATTTTCTCAACCGAATCATCATCAACATCCTGTCCATCACTTTCATTATCTGTGTCTCCATCATTTCTTCTAAGAGAGGGTCGATCATTTGTTTCTGGATTTATCAAAATGGAAGGAACATCATCTACATGAAGCATTGTTTGAATAACATCATAGTTTCGAGTTTCAACCATATTTGGTACATCTGAAGAAGAAGTTTCTTGATACGCCACATCATTATTGTCATCATTGTCATTGTAAATCTCCTTCTGTGGTATATTGTATATGTTTCTGTGATCCATCTTTTGAACTACTTTCCAACCACCACCCGCTTTGGGGTCGTTTACGTAAAACACTTGTTTTGCCATTGTTGCAAGAATGTAAGGATCACTATCATACCATCGAGTACTAGAATTCACAGATATTAAGTGGTAGTCACGTTTAATTGATCCCATCCTATGAGGGTTTGTTTTAAACCAATGACACTTGAACATAACAACCTTGTATCGTTGCCTATACAGTAGTTCAAACACGCTTGTCAACTTCCCATAGAAGTCTACATCATCAGTATCATGATTTCTTGGTACAAAGACTCCACTATTTTGCATGGTCAACTTATCATCTCGTTCTGTAGTTACAAACTTTACTCCGTTCACAATACAACATTGGTATGTTTGAGCTCCAAGAGGACCTCTTGCTAACTCAAATAGCTCATCATTCTACAAAGGTGATTTTGCCTCCCCTAAACTTCTCACCTAATTTTAGATTAAATAATCAAGACAAGTTAAGTATTAAAATTACTAAGATACATGAAAAATTGTGGACCTCATTACAACTAGAAAATGACTTACGCGTTCGTGAAACCAATTAGGAAATAATGTTATATGCCTTGTATGTACGTTCGTACTACTTTTGCATTTTATCATTTCCTCATGCTCCCTGCACAGCAATCGAATGTATACACTACATATACATAGGACATGCATATATAGTTACTTGAACCAAATGCAGAGGTATGGTACTTACATTAGGAAAGGAAGAACCTCGTCACAGTTGTTCAATATGAACCATTGAGCAACATCCATGTCATCATTCGTGAATGGAGTACTTGAACTACTCATAAATGGTCGTGCTACTTGGGAAAAAACTGAAAGTTTCTCTTGTTTAGAGCCACCATCAAAGTTTCTTTCAGGTCAATTAAAAGGTGACTCTACATTTCGAAGGTACATGTCACAAAAAGTGAGAGATTCATGTGCAATATATGCCTCTGCAATGGACCCCTCAGGTCGAGCTCGATTCCGCACATATTTTTTTATACGTGCCCAACATTCTACAAACGAATAAACATTGTAAGACATGTTGCTTAACTAGTTAGCAGTCATTTAGAAACTTAAAATAAATGATAATTAATAAACATGTACCTTTCTATTGGGTACATCCATCGGTAACTCACCGGACCTACTAGTTTTGCCTCTTTGGACAAATGCACCATTAAATGAATCGTGGAAACAAAGAAAGTCGGTGGAAATATTTGTTCAAACTTGCACAATATGTACATAATATCATCCTCCAACCTCTCAATGTCCTCCATACGTAAAGTTTTTGCACATAACTGTTGAAAGAAACTGGACAACTGAACAATCAGCTCAACCACTTCCTCGTCAAATATTTTCGAATACCTACAGGAATTATTGCTGGAATAATACATGATGATCATGGCTCTTCAATCCAGAAATTTTTCCAGTTTCGACTGCCACATTTCTAGAAATATTAGCAGCATAGCCATCTGGATATTTTACAGATTTCAAAAATTGAAGGAATTCTTTCTTTAAATTTGGCTTCATTGTGAAAAATGGATGGCTCTTAACCAACTTATCCCCATTCCAATTTAACCATAGAGACTTCTTTATTCCAAGGGCTTCCAAATCTTGGCGAGCCTTGACTGTGTCTTTAGATTTTCCCTCTATACCCAATATTGTGCCAACAATAATGTCACTAATGTTCTTCTCAATGTGCATAACATCTAGGTTATGCCTAATTTTTAACTTTGACCAATACTCCAGCTCAAAGAATATACTCTTTTTAGTCCAATTCCGTTCTTCAGGTGTCTTCGTTTTATTTTTGTTCGGGTTATTAGGATGTTTACCAATTTGACCAAAGTTTATGTTCTCTACTTGAGACAAAATTTCATCACCTGATAATTGCCTAGGTTTTGCATGGAATTCAATTTTCCCATTAAAGGACTCCATAATTGTACGTCGTACATGATCCCACGGCAGCCATCGTCAATGTCCCATATAGCAAACCTTATCACTAAACCATTCAGATGTTCCATCATCATTACATCCAGGGCATGCATTATAACCCTTAGTACTCCATACGGATAAATTCCCATAAGCGGGAAAATCATTAATCGTCCACAAGACCGCAGCACGCAAGTTAAATGTGGAATTAGTCCCTTTATCATATGTATATACACCTATTTCCCATAACTCTTTTAGCTCATCAATTAGAGGACGCAGATAAACATCAATGTCCTTACCAGGTTCGTGCTTGCCAGGAATTAGTAAGGTTAGCATGGTGAATTCTTTTTTCATGCACATCCAAGGAGGCAAATTATAAGGAACGACCACCACTGGCCGCATGCTATATGGTTTGTTCATATCCCCAAATGAGTTAAAACCATCAATAGCAAGGCCCAACCTTATGTTTCATGGCTCTACTGTAAAATTGGGATACATCTTATCTAATTCCTTCCACGCAATTGTGTCTGCTGGATGCCTCATTTCACCATCATCAACTCGCCCATCCTTATGCCATTTCATATCATTGGCCGTATGCATTGACATATATAGCCGTTGTAATCTCGGCTTTTAGCGAAAAATAATGCAAAACTTTTTGATAAATCTTTTGTTTATCTCCTAAACTATTTTGATGCCTCAGTTCATTACGAACAGGACACTTGTCTAACCCTCTATTTTCCTTGTAAAATAGAGCACAATCGTATTTACATGCATGGATTTTTTCATAACCCAGTCCCAGATCTTTCAAAATCTTATGAGCATGTCGATGAGTAGAAGGCAAAAGATTCTCTTTTGGAAGCATCCTTTTCAAGATGCTCATGAGCTCATCGAAGCATTTGTTGGCCATCAAATTCTTTACTTTCAATTGCATCAACTCCACAATCGCTGTTAGTACCAGGATAAAGTTTTTTGTGCTTGTTTCAATAAACGTTCATACTTATCTATCTCTTGCCTATGCACGTTCGACGTCAGATTATCACCCAATGTATTATCATAAAGCAACACATCATCTTCTTCTAACACATTTTGGTCGTAATGGTGTGAGGCAAATGGATATATGCATCTTTGATTATATCCATTACTTGATCATTATCACAATCAATATCATCACTCGGACTCGAGGTGGAAAACATGTTAGCAGTAGAAGAACCTGATGCAGCTCTCAATCGTTCACCGTGTCGAGTCCATTTAGTGTAATTGTATGACATTCCATACATGATCAAGTGTTGTCGAATTTCACTAACTGGCCTCCAATTGCAGTTATTACACTTCTGGCACGGGCACTCAGAATGACCTCGATGATTGACATGATTTCTTGCAACTATAATAAAGTCCTCAATTCCCAATAAATATTCAACACTAGTTCTATCTGGATTACGTATCCAATTTCTGTCCATAGTATAGTTGCTATAATGAACCCTAACATGGATATATAGACATAAGAATATATACCAACATAACATAAATTCGACATAAAATTCATTAAAAAGATGCATGCAACGTTCTATTCTTTGATATAAATGATATAAAATTCCTTAAATCGATTTATCCTGATTACATAAATTTTAGTAAAAAGAAAGATTTTGGTATAGAGGTATAATGATGATTACTATCACTATGAAGTACTTGAATTATATGAACTTACCTTGTTGGAATTTGAATTGAAGGAAGCTCTGCAATCCAAAACTCTTTCCACGGCTCCTACAAGAGAATGAGAACAATAAGTGATATCAAGTTAAGGAATTTCCTTTTCCCTCAGTAGATATAATGGATTTTATGGTAAACAAATAGATTCAGAGATATGCAATCCTTCAAAGTACTTATCAGGAAGGTGTGGAGGAACAACTAGAGTTGTTGTTTTAGTAGGAGGTAATCACATTTCTTTGTGCATTGTGAAACAAATTCTATTTGTTGCAATCTGTGGCCTGAATAAGAAAATATGCTTTATCACGTGTTGTAGCATGTGCATCATTGATGGTCAGTTTAGGTTTCGTATGTTGTTTCATTCGAAGAAGATCTAAATTAAGAAGCAAAAGCAGAAAGAGACGCCAATTATGTGAAGCAACAGAGATTAGTATTCCTGTGTATCCCTACGAGGAAATGGAGAAAGCTACAGATTTCTTCTGTGAGAAACGAAGACTTGGAAATGGCGCGTATGGGACTGTGTATTCGGGAAAAATGCACAGCGACGAATGGGTTGCTATCAAAAGGATCAAGCATAGAGATACTGACGGTATTGAACAAGTAATCAATGAAATCAAGCTTCTGTCCTCAGTGAGTCACCCAAATCTTGTTCGACTCTTAGGTTGTTCAATAGAAAACGAAGAACAGATTCTTGTTTATGAATTTATGCCCAATGGGACTTTATCTCAGCATCTGCGAAGAGAAAAGGGCAATGGACTTCCCTGGTCAGTTCGTCTCACTATTGCTGCTGAAACCACTCAGGCTATATCCTATCTTCACAATGCTACGCAACCTCCTATTTATCACAGGGACATAAATCCAACAACATTCTCTTGGATTACAATTACAAATCAAAAGTTGCAGATTTTGGGCTTTCTAGACTTGGGATAATTGAATCTGAAATCATTTTTTTGAAATTCATCAGTAGATTGGTTGTAAGCAAAATCGTCAAACAAGAAAATCAAATCTACCGTATCCTGGCAGGACTCATGGCTAAGTGAACAAAGCTCACCATCATCGAATAGTTTGTTAAATCATGTCATCCCTTAAAACTGAAAAATTTTCTTCCTTTCTTTCGGTTATTAAACTTCAGTATTTCAATTCAGGGATATATATTTTGGCTAGCCAAATCCCAAAATGGCTCTATTTTTTTGAGTTACTACTGTCAAATGACTTTTGTATTCACTTTTAATTCTATCCAGTAGTGTGTTAATGACTAATGTATAGTTCTCTCCCTACATAATGATAAGACAGGCTGAAAAAAAACCTTTTCTCCCCCAATATGTAATGATACAGAGACTAGTGTTTTTGTATTATTTCTTTTGATCAGTAATCCCTTGATCACATTGAAATCATTTATAAACCAAACCTTCTACCTTCCCTGGTTCATCCCCAAACATCCGATTTCAGAAACACACGGCACAGCAAAACAAAAAAAAATTATCAACTAATACATAGTTTTCAAGTAATTGGCATTTAGAATACACAGTCAAGTAATTAAATGCATACATAGTTTTCAAGCACAAACTTAATTGAATTGTAAACAAAATTGTTATTAAAAGAAAAACAAAATTGCTTAATTCAAAAATCCCCACTTTTCACGAAAATTTCTCAAATACAAGTAATAATAATCAAGATCAAGGTATTCACATCTCAGCAACAATTAAAAATCAATCAAAAGAAAAAATATTTCAAACCTAACTTTATCCTCTTATGTGCTTGTAGCTCTGACTTCTCCCTTTTTAACAGAAATTTCTTTATTTAGGCAATTACTTCTGCAGAGTGCCAAAGAGGGAGGTTTGGGGGAAATTTTTGGGCTAGGCTTACCGCTTACAATTCGCAGAGAGGGAGATTTGGGCAGTTCTGTGGAGGCGGGAAGAGGAAGGAAATTGAGAACAGGCGGAAGGGAGGGATTTAGGTAGAAATTGATTTTTAGGATTATGAGGGATTTTTGCCTTTTTCATATAAAACGTTTTAGTGATTAAAAAACGGGAGACAAAAACGTTTTCAATATAAATTAATATTTAGGATTGAGGAGGGAGGAGGGAGAATTTATTTATTTGTTTGTTATTATTTTTTTACCTTCAAATACTCCATTTGTAGGGACTAAAAAACAACAAAAAAGTGAGAATTTTTCTCGCTAGATATTACCCTACAAACGTATTAATTTTTTTTTTGTCGGCAAAAGATATATTTTACTTTACGAATTTTTTGTCGAGAAAAATGTACATGTTCGTAGGAATAAGTCCTCTCATTATTGAAAATTTTAGAACAAAACATAACCCTACAAAATATCGTTTTTGTGGGAAAAAGTAAACTCCGGCTACAAATTTAACTTTGTCGCCTAAAATTTTGTAGGCGGAGGGTAAATTAATTGTCATGAAAACATAACCCTACAAAAAAATGGGTTTGTGGGGAAAAGTTATTTCCGTAGACAAATCTCAATTTGTCTGCGGAAATTTTGTAGAGAAAGCATATATTTCTTGTAGTGAATACAATGAAAATGTAGCTGTAGCGGTTAAAGCGGATGACAAATAATAAATGTTGCAATCTGTTTGATTGTGGTAGCAAGAATGATAGAACTCGACAAAGAGAAAAAGAAATAGAGGAGAGGTGGATGTGTGAAATTGTGAAGTTGCATAGAAAATATATAAAAATTGGAAAGAGAATATAGTAAAAACTGAAATTTTGATTATTTGTAAAAGGCATTTCTGTTACTTTTTAAAAAATTTTGGCAATTTGGTCAAACTTTTCAAAATCAAACATATTTCAAATTTTGCATTCAAAAGTAGATGTTTTGTCTAATTTCCTCTAAAACTATAAATGATCGGCTACAAACCAATTGTATTCTATTTTCTTATATTTTTATACATAGGTATAAACTTTATAGCGTGATTGAAATTGTTTTTTCAAACTTAAAAATCGGTCAAACATCATTTTAATCCATACATTTAATAAGATGCATAATTCTTATCTGTTAATTTTTATCCACAAATTATAATCTTTAAAAAAAAATTACCAAACCTGCATTTAATATTATGGTACTCCTTTGGTGTTTAAAAAAATATCTTTTTCTTTTTGCGCAACAATCAAACAGTTACCCAAATTCCAACCGCCAAGATTGAGGTCAATTTCCTTGGGGGTATTTTTTTTTTAAAAAAAGGCTTAGTCAAACAACTCATGTCTTTTTAAGATCTAACTTATTTTTCAAGTCTTTTTAAGGCCTCTTTAGTGCAAAAAGTTTATAATATCCTTACTATATTTTTATAATAACTGAAATGCCCTTAACACAAAAGACCCAAAAACCCTCAATAACATCTTACTCCGTTAACGACGTTAAGTTGCTAAATTGAAGAAACCCTACGTTAGTTCCGGAAATTACTTCTCCCTCCAATTACTCCACTGTAATATTGGGGTTCTTCCTTTATTTTCTGTGGGCCAAAAGAAAGACTTGACGTTGGTAGTCAAGCTTTGTTGTTACAAATTCGTCATTGGTAATATATTCTCATCCCTTTCATTATTTCATATGTATATAGCATTTTTTTGTGTCTGTTCGAAATGGTGGTATTGAGGAATGCTATTCATCTGAAATTGTGAAGTTGAGGAAGAAGCTGCATTATTTGTGCTTTCTGGAACGTTTTAGACTATAATAGTGTTGTTGAACGACAATAGTTATTTTAAACGTCAGTGGTTGTTTTAAGACGACCATCTATCATTGTAAACAACAAAACACATTTTGAACTATTATTGTAACTTAGTTGAGGTCGTTTGAAACACAGTCTTTAATTTTTTGAAATTTTTTTTTTATTTAGATTACATATGAAAATTTTAAATAAATTGCAAGAATGGATTCACCAATATAGACTGCTGTATTTTATTTTGGTGAGTTTGTTAGGGATCATCAAGGCAAATGTTTTTTTATTTTGGTGAATTTGTTAGGGATGATCAAGGCATTGTTAGGGATGATCAAGGCAAAATATAAATGAAGTGGATTAAAATGTCGATAATTATTGAGATGTGATGGATATAAATGCAAATGATTAGAATTTAGATATTCTTACTGGAAATTCTAATAATGTTGCCTGCCTACTATACATTTGGACTAGAGGCGGTCGAAGACAATCGGTTAAAAAATGAGCAACTTCTCGCTTTATTTTTTCCTGTTACAACACACCATTGCCACTACATCTACCAAGACAACAAGCTAGACGTAAGAGAACAACGAAGATACCATGTGTTGAAGAGTTCTCAAGAGGCATAAATGTGCGGACAATGGGTCACAATCGTCTAAGATGTACACACAGTTTCTAATGGGTTACAGTAGAGTGGAAGATTAATGCATTGTCCTTTTTTATGTAAATATGATCTCTTTATTGTATGAATTGAGATTTATCTTTATGTGGACTGCATATGTTGTGTTTATAATGAATACTTATGTTTCTATCATAGTTAAACAAACAAATATTTAGTACAAGTTGTTAAGTTATATATTTTTCTTTAGACTGCAGATCTTATGTTCTTTAGTTGCATGGCCTTTCCTGGTTACAGAGTGAAATTAAAAAAAAACAACATTTGTCATTTTAAACAACCGCAGACGTTTCGTCTAGTACGATTAGAGTCGTTTTTTAATGTCTCCAGGCATCCTCTATTAGGGATTTTTCAAATAATTGAATATGTTTTGAAATGACTATTGTCTTTTTAAAATACTGTAGTCGATTAATCCAGAACGAATGTAGTAGTTCTAAACGTCTCCCAACATTGTTGGTAGGGAATCATAAGGTAACTCGATCATATTGATGAAATGTATATTACATTGATTGTACCATGTTATGTTATACGTTCTGTTTAACTTATTCAAGCTCTGATGACCATCGACTAACTCGATCGTGTCGATGAAATATAAATTACGTCGATCGTACCCCATTATATATTTTGTTTAACTAATCTATGCTCTGGTGACAATCGACTAACTCGATTGTGTCGATGAAATGTAAATTACGTTGATCGAACACCATTATATATTCTGTTTAACTAATTCAAGCTCCGATGACCATTGACTAACTCGACAGTGTCGATGAAATGTAAATTACGTTGATCGTACCTTATTATACGTTATGTTTAACTAATCCACACTTTAATGACTATAAACTAACTTGATCGTATCGATGAAATGTATATTACGTTAATCGTACCCCATTATACATTCTGTTTAACTAATTCAAGCTCCGATGACCATCGACTAACTCGATCATGTCGATGAAATATAAATTAAGTGGATCGTACCTCATTATACGTTTTGTTTAACTAGTCCACGTTCCGATGATCATCGTGTAACTCGATCGTGTCGATAGTACATCGATTGTACCCTATTATACGTTCGATTTAACTAATCCATACTCTGATGAACATCATCTAACTCAATCATGTCAATAAAATGTATACTACGTCGATCGTACCCCATTATACGTTATGTTTAAGTAATCCATGCTCCGATAACTATCGTCTAACTTAATTGTGTCGATGATATACTAGAACGACACAAATATTTTAAAATGACTATAGTCATGTTTGAAAAAATCTCTAGTCGTTTTTCAAAACGATTAGAGCTGTTTAAATTGAGAAAAATAAAACGACTTCATCATTGTATAACAGCTCTAGTCATTTTACAAAACTACCACTTGAAGACTTTTTTAGAAAAATTGGCGCAAATGGTCCCTCACCTTTGTCCTCAGTGCATAAATAATCCCTAACATTTGTTTTTGGTACAGAAAACCTATAACTATGTGTTTTGGTACGCAATTGATCTTTATTTGATGAAAAAGACAAATATGCCCTTAGTTTTAATTGAAAAAATTCGTAATTGGATTTATAATCTTTGCAAAATCTGCAAATGGGGCCGATACATTTATTAAATAATATTTAATTTAGCATCTTAAATATATCACTATTGGTGTGTCAATTAAATTTTTTTATAAGAGAAAAATGTAAAATTATTGTGCTTTAAGTATATATAATTGCTATATGATTTGAAATATTGGTTAAGATATACATTTCAGGTTGATAGCGTTTGAAAACATCAGTAGTCGTTTTAAACATGTCCACTGTCATTTTCTGAACATACTAGGTTGTTTTGACAATTTGAAATATTGGTTAAGATATACATTTCAGGTTGATAGTCGTTTCAAAACATCAATAGTCGTTTTAAACATGTCAACTGTCATTTTCTGAATGTACTAGGTCGTTTTGACAGAACTTTTTTAAAAGTTATAAGAACTTGTGGAATTTGGACGTTTGTTGGTTAATTAGTGTGTTTGCATTCAGTTTGTCAATGGACTTTTACTTATCTAAATTTATTATATTTTTATTGTGACCACGATTAGATGTTTTATGAATTAAAGCAGTCATTAGTGTTGTTATTATGACGAAGGTTGATGAAACAACTTTACAAATTATCTAGATAATAAATTGATGATTCAATTTTCACTACAACTATAATTGTGAAACTCTGATAATAAATTGTTCTTTCTCCAGTAAAAAAACAGAAATGGTTCATTCAATCAGATTTAAAAGATAGAAACAACATTTTTGCAAAAACAACTTTTTATTCATAATAAACTTTCAACACAACTATTTAAACGTAAAATAACTTTTCAGACAATTATTAAAAACCACATATCCATCCATACAACTTCTAAACAACTATCCGAACTACTCAACCTTCAAAACAATTTTCCTAACAACCTAACAAAAAACCTTTCAAACAACTATTAAAACACAAATATTACAACTACTCAACTTTTCAAACAATCTTGCAGATAACCTTCCAGACAAATTTCCAAATACCAACCATTAAAACAAACGACAAAGACAAATTTCACAATCTCGATTGTTAATCCTTTTCCTTCGACTGCTCAATCTCTTCCTCCACGTCCTCAGCCTCCAAAAAGCGAGAGTAGACTTTATTAAAATACTTAGAATGGTGCAGAAACATAATAAGCAAAGCTTCTACTTTCCGCAGTACAACAAAGTTTGATGGGTATTCCTAAACTTTCCACTGGCGGCCATGCTTCGTAAGAAAAACATCAAACATACGCTCCTCTAACTGCTCCTTAACTGTGGTGAATAAAACATAGTAATTGAAGAAGAAAATATCAAAATGATCTCTACCACCAATGGACACTCTTACCACATTGTCAAGTCGGTTTTCATGAGAGAGATGGACGAATTATGTGGCATTGAAATAATTCTAGTGCTTTTGTATAAGAGAATGTAGTTGAAGCTGGCTGGTGTTGAATTGGTTGGAGAAGAGGTCCTCTGGATGCCATCAAAGAAGAGTAGGAGACAAACCAATAAAAAGTGATAATAAAAAATTTGCATAAGACGCCAAATTTATAGCACATAACAGAGCAAATTAAGAGTAATTAACACATCGGGAAAGGAAAAATTCTCAGTCCCTCAGTGATCATTCGAATAATTATTTACCAATAGTCATTAACACAAATGGAAGGTGAAAAAGGATGGGAAAAAGCCTCAGTGCCTTAGTGACTATTTGAATTATTTTTCTCTACATTTTTAAATGCGTAAAAAACGACAATAATTGTTTAAAAACGAGCATAGTTTTTCTAAAACGATTAGAGTCGTTCCAAAATGACTATTGTCGTTCCATGGCGACTTTCATCTTTCACAAATTGTTCTGCACATCTGAGTTTTCCATAAATCACACATTCAATAGATATTCAGCATCAGAGGCAATTGCATATGGCTACCATTACCCATGAAGTTCTGACTTAGATTAGAGATAAACAATAAAAAAAAAAAACTCTACGTAGCTTCTAGAAAAATCAATAACAAATAAACAGTATACATCAGCCATACAGATTAGTATCACATTCTTCTTTGCACTTCGAGGATTCATAAGAATGTTGTCGAATTAGAACACTAGTGCCGTTGCAATTTTTCTGCTTCTTTCGATGGGTCTAACGTCGTAGAAAAAGATGGATATTAAGTAGATAGAGAAGAAAAATATGAATTAAAATCTCATTGAAATAAAGAAGTAAAATGAAAAACACAAATTAAACATTTTTGTTCTTATTTCTTTTTGCCCCTTAATTCTGGTCAAACGCTCAAAAATCTATTCATTCCGTTCAAAGGCCATTTGAGGCGATTCACGTTTGGGAAAGGGGGATTCATTTAAATGGCCTAGTCAAACTACAACTTCATTTAAATAGCCCCCATTTAAAGAAATTTGTGTGAAAGGCCCATACATAAAAAAAATACAAATATCAAATATCAAATGACTAATATGTCCTTGTAGATAAAAAGACATCAATGCCCCAAATTATTTGACTATTGACACAAAAGATTGCTGGGAATGCATTTACGTGAAAAAATGAGAAAAGGAAGGTGGTTGAAATTCAATGCAATGCTTCTCTTGAATGCAATTTTTCTCTTTCCATTATTAAATGTTCTAAATTAAAATCCTTACATCATATCTTTACTCTTTATCATCATCTTTTATTCATATGAAAGGTAGTATTTTTTATGAAAAAACCCTAAAATATACATTGTTATTCCGTTGAGCAAAAATTTGGTTGAAGTGAGAAATCAAAGCTTACAACATTGTTGTTGGGCATTTGGAGAAGAAGACAAGGTACGGTTAAATTTCATTATATGACTATTTTATTTTTCCTTCTTGTTAATAATGTATTAATGTTGTGATTTTGTTAATGGGTTTAATTGTCAAAAACGATTTTAAAGTCTTTTTTTTTTGTATTGATATCGTTAGAAAATGAAATATAAGTTGGCAAATACATGTATGATTATTGTATTTGTTATTCCACTATAAATTTATATATAACGATATCAATATCGTTTTTTGAGTTTCATAACGACATTAATATCGTTACCCTTATTTGTATTATAAATACATGTTGTTAGCCTTATTCCACGATGATGATATTTAAAAAATTTATGTTGAATTGCAGCTATGGACAACGTGGATATGGTATGGATATTAGTTTGTTATCCAATTGAATTTGAGCAGAATATTGAAGACACATGGACTTGAAAATATGAAGGGAAAGAGAAAGGAAAAACAACGCCTATTCATGTTTCAAGATCAATTACTTATGCGGAGTTGTATAATAAAGTTAAAGAGGAGTTGAAGATTGATTCAAGTCTATATGAAATAGAGATGGCTTGTCTTCTCCCTCTAATGTCCAATGTTCCAACTGCACCGACTGTAATTGATTGCGACAACAATGTGAAGTGGTTTGTTTCAGTCTGCAAAGAAGCTTATCTATGTGTTACTCGTTCGAAGAAAGATATTGAAAACCATGGAGATGTTGAAGAGAGTGGAGATGGAGAACAGTTTGGAAATACGAATATTAAGGAAGAAATAGTTCGAACTGACGATGGTGAAAATATGCTTCTAGATTGGAATGATATTCACATAATCTGAGGTAGTCCTGAAAGACTTGATGCTCATATGGAAAACGACAACGATGGTGATTTGCACACAGATGAACCCTCAAGTCAGCCACATTATAGTCCGACTATGGCCGATGACAATGATTTTAATGTTCACATAGATGAACACAGTAATCAGATGGTAATTGCAAGTGCTAGTTCGCTCCATTGTGGGTCATCGGTTAGAATTCCAGAAAACGAAGATATGCAAGTCAAACAGTTGCTTCCAAATAAAAAAAACCTAATATCAACATTGCAGTTGTTGGCTGTGAAATGTCATTTTGAATTCAAAGTTAAGAAGTCAAATAAGAGCCTTTACACAGTTGTTTGTATTGAAAAAAATTGCAAGTGGCGGTTGCGGGCACACAAAATCAAAGATAGTCCTATTTTCGAAGTTCGAAAGTACAATGGTCATCATTCTTTCTCCATGAGTGTTCGTCGTAGAGACCATAGGCATGCATCTTATTTGGTTATTGGAAAGCACATCGCTCCTAAGTATCAAGATGTCAACCGAATTTACAGACCAAGGGACATTATTAGCGACATTCGTCGAGAGTTTGGCATAACCATAAGCTATACTAAGGCGTATATGGCTAAAGCTTTTGCATCTGGATTGATCCGTGGAAAACCTCATGAGAGTTATGCGAAATTGCCATCATATTGTCATGTTTTGGAGGTGCAAAATCCTGGTACACTGACATTCATTCATACTACAGATGATGATAGATTCAAATACTTTTTTATGGCCTTGGGACCAAGCATACGTGGATTCCTCACCTCAATGCGACGAGTAATTTCTGTGGACGGAACATTCTTGAAATCGAGATGCAAAGGTACTCTACTAGTTGCAACCAGTCAGGATGCAAATTTTCAAATATTTCCGCTCGCATGGGGAGTTGTTGATTCGGAGAATGATGAATCTTGGACTTGGTTCTTTCAGAAGTTGCGGTTAATAACAGGTGATACAGACGAGCTTGTCATTATTTCTGACCACGCAACATGCATAAAAAATGGAGTTAGAAATGTGTTTGAGTTTGCTCATCATGGCAATTGTATATATCACTTGCAAAAAAACTTGAAGACTAATTTTCCACGGTGTGATCTTGCAACTTTGTTCACGGCAACGGCAGAGGCCTATAATATTACAGATTTTGAGTCCAACATGGCTGCACTGTGCAGTAAGAAGGAGGGCATTAAAGAGTACTTATTAGAAGAAGATTTCCACTATTGGGCAAGAGCACATTTTCATGGGATACGGTACAATATAATGACCACGAACAATGCAGAGTCGCTTAATAGTTTGTTAAAGAGTGCTAGAGAATTTTCAATACTTGGTTTGATTGAGTATATCCGAGAGACACTGCAAAGGTGGTTTTATGAAAGACATGTTGAAGCAGAAAAATGTGTAACCCATCTCACCCCATCTTTAGAGAAGAAGATGTGCACTAAGTATAATGAGTCAAATGGGTTGGAGGTTAATCAAGTCTCCCCGGACATGTATCAGGTTGGTGACAACCTAGAACACCATTTTGTGAACTTGGATGAAAGGACATGTACCTGTAGGAAATTTGATTTGGACAGGTTTCCTTGCATGCATGCAATTGCTACTGTAAGGTTTATAGGAGATGACGGTTACAAGCTATGCAACCCCTATTATACTAGTTCTTGTTGGAAGCAAGTCTATTCTGAATTTGTATACCCTTTGCCAAATGAGATGGAATGGCAAATTCCTGAACATGTGATGTCTAGAAAAGTATTGCTACCGTTGATAAAAAGACAAGGAGGACGACCGTCCAAAAAGAGGAAACGATCTGCTGGAGAGACACGCAAATCTCCTAGGTGCAGTAAGTGTAAGAGAACTGGTCATAACCGCTCCATTTGCACGTTTGAAGCAGCTCCTAGTGGTCCATAATGTTATTGTGAATTTTGATTTTATGCCTTTGTTATTTTGGATATATCTTTCTCTCTTTTGGTTGTAACTGGTCATATGTTGCTCCATTGTGGATATAACTGGTCATATCTTGCTCCATTTTGTTATTGGATATATGTTGCTCCGTTTTGTTGTAAATTCTAGTTGTAAATTGTTGTTGTACATTAATGCTCCATTTTTGTTGTAAATTTTTGTAATCTGATGCATAACGACTTTAATATCGTTATAGTTGTAATGGAACGATATGTATATCGTTATATCACTGTCATGGTTTTTTGAATTTTGTTTGTATTGGAACGACTTCAATATCGTTATAACGATATACATATCGTTATGTGAAAGGATAACGAGTTAAATATCTTTATAACAAAGTTGAACAAATTTTGTTATAATCATATTTTGTGTATTGCAACGACTTTAATATCGTTATAACGAGGTCAATATCGTTATGTCAAATAATTATACGCACAAGATATCTATACTAGAAAGACTTTAATATTAATATAACAAGGTAAATATCGTTATAACGAGGTCAATATCGTTATGTCAAATAATTATACGCACAAGATATCTATACTAGAAAGACTTTAATATTAATATAACAAGGTAAATATCGTTATAACGAGGTAAATATCGTTATGTCCAAAAAGACTTCAATATCGTTATGTAACTTGATAACGACTTTAATATCGTTATAACGAGGTCAATATCGTTATGTCAAATAATTATACGCACAAGATTTCTGTACTCAAAAGACTTTAATGTCGTTATAACGAGGTCAATATCGTTATAACGAGGTCAATATCGTTATGTCAAATAATTATACGCACAAGATATCTGTACTGGAAAGACTTTAATGTCGTTATAACGAGGTCAATATCGTTATGTCGAAAAAGACTTACATTTCGTTATGTAACTGGATAACGACTTTAATATCGTTAAAACGAGGTCGATATCATTATGTCCAATAATTATACGCACAAGATATCTGTACTGTAAAGACTTTAATATTAATATAAAGATGTCAATATCGTTATAACGAGGTTAATATCGTTATAGTTATAATTTATATAGTAACGACTTTAATATCGTTTTCAACAAACTATAACGATTTCAACATCGTTATTTTGGATATATCATTGTTCAAGTTATATGTAATATAACGATAACTATATCGTTATATGACAATTGAAACGACTTTGATGTCGTTATAGTTCTAATTTATATAGTAACGACTTTAATATCGTTTTTAACAAACTATAACGACTTCAACATCGTTATTTTGGATCTATCATTGTTCAAGTTATATGTAATATAACGATATCGATATCGTTATATCACAACTTAAACGACTTTGATGTCGTTATAGTTCTAATTTATATAGTAACGACTTTAATATCGTTTTCAACAAACTATAATGACTACAATATCGTTATTTTGGATAGACATCCGTTTTGCTATCCGATGGGCTCGAATCATCATTATTTGGTAGAAACATTACTTTTAACCAAGAACCGAATAATATTTTTAATTGAAATGCCTATATAGACTACCATAAAAGAATCTGGTGTTGTGAACAACGTTTGAAGTAATTCGGTAGGAATAAGGTAACTCTATTTGTGTTTCCTTCGTTGTTCGTATGGTATTTCGTGACTAGATACTATATTTCAGACCTCCCGCATGTGTACTAAGCATGTCCATCGTACATGGACGATCGATCCGACAAATTAGAGCGAAACGATATCGATGTCGTTATATGACAACTGTAACGATATTGATGTCGTTATAGTTATAATTTATATAGTAACGACTTTAATATCGTTTTCAACAAACTATAACGACTACAATGTCGTTATTTTGGATAGACATCCGTTTTGCTATCCGATGGGCTCGAATCATCATTATTTGGTAGAAACATTAATTTTAACCAAGAACCGAATAATATGTTTGATTGAAATGCCTATATAGACTACCATAAAAGAATATGGTGTTGTCAACAACGTTTGAAGTAATTCGGTAGGAATAAGGTAAATCTATTTGTGTTTTCTTCGTTGTTCGTATGGTATTTCGTGACTAGATACCATATTTCAGACCTCCTGCATGTGTTCTAAGCATGTCCATCGTACATGGACGATCGATCCGACAAATTAGAGCGAAAAGATATCGATGTCGTTATATGACAACTGTAACGATATTGATGTCGTTATAGTTATAATTTATATAGTAACGACTTTAATATCGTTTTCAACAAACTATAACGACTTCAACATCGTTATTTTGGATAGATCATTGTTCAAGTTATATGTAATATAACAATATCGATATCGTTATATGACAACTGTAACGATATTGATGTCGTTATAGTTATAATTTATATAGTAACGACTTTAATATCGTTTTCAACAAACTATAACGACTACAATATCGTTATTTTGGATATATCATAGTTCAAGTTATATGTAATATAACGACATCGATATCGTTATATGACAACTGAAACGACTTTGATGTCGTTATAGTTCTAATTTATATAGTAACGACTTTAATATCGTTTTCAACAAACTATAACGACTTCAACATCGTTATTTTGGATAGATCATTGTTCAAGTTATATGTAATATAACGATATCGATATCGTTATATGACAACTGTAACGATATTGATGTCGTTATAGTTATAATTTATATAGTAACGACTTTAATATCGCTTTCAACAAACTACAACGACTTCAACATCGTTATTTTGGATATATCATTGTTCAAGTTATATGCAATATAACGATATCGATATCGTTACAGTTGTATTACACAAAATATGGTAGGAATTCGACTCTAACGTTTATATTAGACAAGGGATGATTTGTAAGTTTCTGTACTAATTTTTAAAAACTTAAAGCATTGAAGAATAAAGAGTTCGAACATCACTACCCAAAATACATGTACTTAAGTGGTACTGAAGATCCACCAGAAAAAAAAAAAAAACAACACAAACGTCCCTATCATTGGAGAGGCGGCGATGGGTAGAGACTGAAATAGCCAAGCAGCTGCGTCAGCTGTGTTGATAACGCTTCGTGCTCCAATCGGCGGGATTCTGCCTCTTGGACTTGGGCATCCCGAATCTCCCGAATCTGTGCTTCGAGATGCACCTGCGAGTTACGCAATTCAAGAAGCTCATGAGAAATAGATGTCAATGTTGGTTCAGTGACTGTTTCATGGAGGTCCTCGGCCATTGGATCATCCTGAGCAGGCTCGGTTTCACCACTTAAATTACCCTGGCCGCCAATGAGCTCTTGTGTGCTTCGCACCAGGTTGCGAGTCATGTGTACAACAGAACTACGTTTCCCAATTCTGTCTATCTGCATTGTACACTTCACTCGGGTGATTTCATGAGAGAGGTCAATGTCATACATTTCACACAGTCCTGTAATTAGCGATGGGAATGCCAAACATCTCCGGTTGCTTTGAATATGCAAGACATTGCTGAATATATAGGTACCGATATTGAGGGTCTTAGTCTAGAGCCAGTAAAGTAGGCGTGCTCGCTCCATAGTTACCGTAGAAGTATGTATCGTAGGGAGAAGATTGGCGCTCACCATTTTGTCTAATGTGCGTACTTCAGGAATAAGACATTTATAGTGTACGGTGCTGCTTCCATCAGGCCAATGATCAATTCCCTCACAAATGGAGACGACTACTTCATCAAGATTACAATTAGCGGCTTCAAAAATGTCGGTCTCCGTGTTGTCAAGTTCGTAGTAGCGGAGAATGGATAAGGGCGAAAATGGAATATATTGCCATCGCATGTATACTTGACAATACTTAGGATGTTCAGGATTGTCAATGTTATCATGGATATTGGCGTAGAATTCTTTGACGATTTCTACATAGGCAACCCGCGGAGTGGCTACAAATGTTTCCCAATGATTCCTCCCAATAACTTGACCAAGCAATTCATTTGCAAAATCCGATGTTAACACCTTTCGCTCCGGTATAATATTTCGTTGGCTTGTGTCGTTCTTGTAGATTATCGAAGCCGCCTCCGTCTCAAATTTATTGTCATCATAAGTGACCGGTTGTTTTGAAGTCTTCTTTGATGAAACCTTTCTCTTTCCCGAGCTCGGTCCCGCATCTTGCGTTGGTTTCTTTGATCTAGGCATTGTACCTATCAATTTTAGAGAAATAAATTTATGGTTACAATCAACACGAATTCACTAATCAAATGAAGCGTGCAAAGTGGACTGGGGTGGATGTGGTGTGTTTAGCATTCGGTGCTCTGTTATGAATGGCATTGCCGTGAAAAATCATGTTGACCAAGTAAGCATTTGAGTTATTGTGTTAAGGAAACAACAAAATGTTAAACATGTGGTTCAATCAATTTATCAAACACTTGGTGGGCATATGCTATTACAAGTTAAGGCAAATAACTTGGACAATGCATTAAACCCAAAATTGTTTTGAAGTAATGATCAAACCACCAACACAACTTCCACTCAAACCAAAATCAATTAATTGCCCAACCTCCTCAATCAAAGAAAACACCAATAGCATATCACATATATGGGAGCAATGTGAAAGAAAATTTAGCCATGTTACCTTGATTGTTAATGTGGAAGGAGGAAAGTGACGTAGAACACCGGATGAAAATGAAAGTAATCCTTCAATTGATTATGTATTGTAATCCAACTAATTTCTTGTTGATATGGGAGGATAAGTGAATAATGTGTAAAATGAGGAGGGAGAAGTGAAGTGAAATGAGGGAAATTGGGCCAATAAATATACAAAGAACCGTGGGGTATTAAACCTCACGGTCCGCTCGAGCGGACCTTCATGCAGCCCCTTTTGGGGCTGCTTCAGTCCGCTCGAGAGGACTCAAGGTCCGCTCGAGCGGACCTTCATGCAACCCCTTTTGGGGCTGCTTCAGTCCGCTCAAGCGGACTCGCGGTCCGCTCGAGCAGACCTTCATGCAGGCCCAAAAGGGGCTACTTCAGTCCGCTCGAGCGGAACTTCATGCAGCCCCTTTTGGGGCTGCTTCAGTCCGCTCGAGCGGACTCACTGTCCGCTCGAGCAGACCTTCATGCAGCCCCAAAAGGGGCTGCTTCAGTCCGCTCGAGCAGAACCACGTTCCGCTCGAGCAGAACTTCATGCAGCCCCTTTTGGGGCTACTTCAGTCCACTCGAGCGGACTCACGGTTCGCTCGAGTGGACCTTCATGTAGCCCCAAAAGGGGCTACTTCAGTCCGCTCGAGCGGACTCACGGTCCGCTCGAGCGGACCTTCATGCAGCCCCAAAAGGGGCTGCTTCAGTCCGCTCGAGCGGAACCACGTTCCGCTTGAGCGGAACTTCATGCAGCCCCTTTTGGGGCTGCTTCAGTCCGCTCGAGTGGACTCACGGTCCGCTCGAGCGGACCTTCATGCAGCCCCAAAAGGGGCTGCTTCAGTCTGCTCGAGCGGACCGTCATGCAGCCCCAAAGGGGCTGCTGTCTACTTTTCTTTCCGTTCGAGCGGGCAGCAATAGTCCCAAAGGGCTTGTATCTGTCCGCTTGAGTGTCGTCGGATTATTCTCACGTGCTAAATTTGTTCGTGTGGTCATCGGATCCTCTATCCACACTTTTCAAGAACTAATTCATTAAAAGCTCTCTCAATAACACGTTGCACAATATCGTGAAGCCTTCATGGACACAATGGAACATTCATAGACACTTTATGAATTGTGGTATGTTTAAGAAATATATAGACGACAATGGGACATTCATGGACAAAATTACTACTGTTGTACATAATAACGGAGGAACAATGAAAATTAAAAAAAAATAAAGATTCAAGAGGAGCATGTCATTACAAAATTTGAACAAAAAAAAAACCACATCTCGAACCAAGACTTCCCAAAAAAAAAATGAGTTGGAAGTTCAGCTCCATCTAACTACAACCAATATACACATTTCGAAGAGCCATGCTAACATCTAGGGTTCGAAGTGCCAGGCTAACAGTTCCGCAGCCAACTTCTTTCTCCACATCGGTATACATTCTGGACGAATTGCACGTACATCCATGTTTGGTTGTAGAAATTCAATGTACTTAATGGTGAATATCCCACAATCAGATCTACAATAAAGTTGTGTAGTTATATTAAATCCACTAAAAATAATGCAATATCAAACATGTGCAAAATAAACCATACCGATTATGTTGTTGAGAAACCTCTTTCATCTTGACAAATCTGAACTGCTCTGTGCTGTAACTGTCATCACATTTGACATGCAATTTCATCAGCAAAGGAATTACCACCTGGAGAGGCTTCATAAACGCTTCCAACTCTGCTTTGCGGACATGACTCCTTAAGCTGTCGAAGATAAATATAGTTCGTTCCTCTAAATCAATCTTCACTGCGAACCAATGAGAGCCAATTGCACAACAAGGAGCATACAAATATCTACAGTCCTTCCAAGATTTACCAAGCTCTGGTGTAGACCCGACTACATACTTCAACAAGGACTTACTAAACTTGAACTCTTCCTTCCTAGGCAATTGTGCATGTTGTTGCCACTCTCCATGTGCTGACTGGACAAATTGGCAGAAATAGCAATCCAAGATGCTACAATCTTGCTGAAACAGATTTGGAAACTTTAGAGCCCTATCTCGAATGTGGTACAAGGCCTCGTTCACAATCTGTGCAATAAATCGTAATTAAAACAAATACTAATTGTGCATGAAAAATATTATAACCGTATCGAAGTTTGAGTACTTACCTCTCCAGTAAGCCAACCATCCTTATTCAAAAGGTCAAGCAAACATTTTGCTTCAACATCACAACGATGCAAATGTTTCATTTTAATCTAGTTTAAATCTTCCAAACTACTGTTTGTATAAGAATTTCCTTGCATTCATATTTCCTCAGGCTGATAATGTGAAGAATGATGACATAACAGTTTTAACAAGAATGAACAAAACCCATAACATTTTCAGCAAGAATTAACAAAACCCAGAACATTACAATCTGGAACCCATAACATTTTCAGCAAGAGTGAACAAAACCCATAACATTTTCAGCAAGAATGAACAAAAAACCTCTTTAATTTGGGATACAACCGAACAAATGAAAAATCAGGAAACAAAATAATTTCATCGATTGGATAAATAATTGAATAATCGATTGGATAAATAATTGGAAAAAAAATTAAGAAAAATTACGTACCTGATTGAATTTCAGACTCCATGTCCAATAAATTCACAGATTTGTGAGTACCAATTGCCCGACTGTTGTACAGAGAGAGAACCCGCAGAAATAATGCAAATAAATTTTCGTAGATGGATGATTACAAGAAGAGAGAATGGAGAAATGTGGAGAAGTGAGGAATTATGGGAATGATACATACATACAAACTGTGGTGTTCCCTTTTTGTATTCTTTCATTTTGGGTTTAGTGGTAAGGGTGTAAGTGTCTTTTTAATATTTTAACAATTTTACTTTTTTGTTTTTCTTTTTTTCCCCATCAAAGGCCTTTTACACAAAAAGGCCTTTGAACTGGGTCATTTGAACTCATTCCCCTTTGGGAAAGGGATCTTTTCATAAATAAACCACTTTTTAAAAATAATTCTAATTTTATCAACTTAAAAAATTTATTCTAAAAATACTACATTCTTAAAATTATATTAATTAATAAAATAATAAATTAAAATTAAATCTATACTACAAAATATATATTTCCACCTAAATTTACTTAAATTTGCATTTGAGTCCTTAATTATTTGCACAATAAGTCCTTCATCTTTATAAAATTTTCACTTTAGTCCCTATATTTCATCTTTCATTTCAATTTCGTCCTTTTTTATTTGCAATCCAAGTCCTTCAACTTTTAAATTTGTACAAGTTGGTCCCCATATTTATACTTTTATATCAATTTAGTCCTTTGTAGTATCACTATTTGATACATATGTTACAAATGATATTGTGTATCAATGTTTGATACAAATGTTACAAATGATATTTTGTAACAATCTGTGTTACAAATTGAAATATAAAATATCAGTGATACAAAATATTAATTCATGTAACATGTATTGTGTAAAATAACATAATATAATCTGTAACATATTCAGTGATACAAAATATTATTTGTAACATTTGTATCAAACAATGATACATAATAAGATTTGTAACATTTGTAACAGATTGCGATACTAAACAAAAATTGTTACAACTGCAAAATCAACTCTAAACTTCAATAAGTTCGTTATAGTATGATATAGATATGAAACACAATGTTAAATTTAACAAGTAAAACTATTGATTTCATCATTTGTAACATACGTAACATCAGTGATACAAAATAGCAATTCATGTAACATGTGATATGTAAAATAACATAATATAATATGTAACATATTCAATGATACAAAATATCATTTGTAACATCTGTATCAAATAGTGATACAAAGGACTAAATTGATATAAAAGTATAAATATGGGGACCAACTTGTACAAATTTAAAAGTTGAAGGACTTGGATTGTAAATAAAAAAGGACAAAATTGAAATGAAAGACGAAGTATAGGGACTAAAGTGAAAATTTTATAAAGATGAAGGACTTATTGTACAAATAATCAATGACTCAAATGCAAATTTAAGTGAATTCACGTGGAAATAATTATTTAATTTTAATTTATTATTTTATTATTTAATATAATATTAATTATGTAGTATTTTTGAAATAAATAAGTTAAATTATTAAATTTAGAATTATTTTAATATTTGTAAGTAGTGGGTGTAAATATCCCTTTGGGAAATCCTTAGCAGCCCAACAAAATTGAGCTCCAAATTTCTGTCTTTCTCAGATCACGAATATTCTCCCAAGAAATTGCTGTAAAGCAAAGGACAAAACAGATTATTCCTTTATATACAAATGGCAACTGAAGCGGGACTCTAAAGTTCCCATCAACACTTTCCTTGAAGCCTCAGAATCCGGCAATCTCTACTATAATGTATATACAAGTGAGATGTACGTCCTGCATTACCAGTTGAAGGATCAAAGCAGCAAATGGACTTGTACAGGACCCGATATGGAGTAAAACAGCTGCTTTTCTCTGTCGAAATATTGCAGTGGTTTTTACTCCATATCCAGTCCTGGACGAGTCTGATTCTGCTGATATTTTTTTCCCGGTTCCGGCCACTAAAATTGAAGCAGGCGACTGTAACCATTCGTTTGAGAATCAATCTTGAAGTTCGACTGCTCATTTCAGGTTTTTGGAGTCTAGTACCGTATCCTAGTTACCCAAATCTTTACAATTCGATACCTTATCAGGACTTGGGGTTCCATCGCCCAAGCCCTTACGGACGTGGGATTGACCTCTAACAGATTTTACCCTTAACAGACACTCAACATTTTATGTGATTTTGCAGTATTTTCCATCTTAGGTTTTATTCATCCATTCACAACGGTAAAAGCTTTCATGGCTTTCTTTAATTTTTCGAACAAATTTGTGGTTGTGCAATGGTGCATTTTATGGATTATTGCTTTTGACTCTGTTTGCAAATATTTTTTTCTCGATTCCAGTATGTTCTATAATGTGTATATTTTTGTGACGATGGAATTTGTGTGATGCATTATTTCATAATTGTTCTTATGCAGCATAGAGGGAGCAGATTTTTCTACAGGACCATGGTTGAGATGAAGTTGGTGTAAATGTTAAGGAGTTCGGTATATAATGCAAGGATAAATTTGGGATTGATTACATTAATTGTTTGAGAACCAATCTTGGAGTACAACCCTTTAGACAGGTCGATTTGCCCATTGAGCTTTTTGAGTACTAATACATTTTGAGCCTTGGTTGCATATTAAAAGGTCAACTTTGTTCACAAGCCCTACTACGTCTGATTATTGTTTTTCGTATTTAAACGAATTTGACCCTTAGAAGAAACTCACAATTTTATGTGATTTTGCAGTATATCTCGTCTCAGCTTTAGCCTGTTTTATTCTTCAATTCACAATGGTACTATGGAATTTCATGTCTTTCATTATTTTCTCTAACAAAATTATGCAGGAATGAATGATGTGTTCTATAGATTATTTTTTTGACTCTGTTTTTAAGTATTTCTCTGTATTCGTATATGTTGGAACGTGTATATTTTTGTGAAGATAGAATTTCTGCGATGCATTATTTGATAAATGTTCTTATGTGGCATAGAGGGAGTAGATTTTTCTATAAGACCCTGATTGAGATGAAGATGGAGAAAACGCTATGGAGTTTGAAACATAATGCATAAAACAACGAACTAAAGCTTCTCCTCAATAAATTTGGGACTGGCTACGTGAATCCACTTTCTGTGCTCCCTTTTGTACATCATGCATAGAATATGTTTAGGACTCTAGCATCTGTGGAATTTGTTATTCTATGCATGTTTCTTGATAACTGTCCTTACAATAAAAAGGAGGCATCATTTTCTGATAAATGCTGGAAAACTGCTTGGGATACAATTATTGTCAAGGTCATGATCAATTTTCTTCTGTTTTAAAACAAAGATTTGTGATATTCTACTTGATCACTCAGTATAACTTTTACATGGGATGTTTAGAAATACAAGTAGAGAGTAAGTATCGTATATTATGAAATACTACTAAATGAGAAAGATTTTTCTCTTTGAGCTTAACCATGGTACAAGGGAGTCAAAAATTGCATAAGTTAATTGGACAATGCGTCAGGAGTTTTGAATATCAAATGAATACTATAAAGTTCGAAGAAAGAATTCCAGGGTGTTTGATGTTATGTTGGCTTAGAACATTGTAAAGACTAAAATCTAGATATGTAGTGCAACAAGAAAAGACGAAATAAGATATGCCCATGTTGGTAATATGTTATACGAACCCTATGAAATATGAGTTACGAGGAACAAGTAACTAGGTTAAATATTTTTATACTTTGAAATATGACAAATGATATGAATGGCTAATTAGAAAAGGATGCCATACATAAGAAGAAAATTCTATAGTGAACTTTGCATGGTGTTTAACTAAGCTTTTGAGTTTAACACAGCTGTCTTTCTTGTACTGTTTTGTTGGTACTTATGATCCCACATTTCTAGAACTGTCCACTGAAGCATTCTAACAAGATTAATATTGCGAAGGAAAGAAAGCATAGATAAACTTAGTTGTTTCCATAGGGGACATGATTTCGTAGCCATTTTCTACGCTCTATCCTTGCTCCTTAAATTAGAAATAATTTTTCACACACCAAAAGTTACCATATAACATAGTAGAAATTGGTGCCTTGGGGTATTAATATGTTAGCATCCATGAAATTAAATGAGATGGTATTAAGAACCACATGTTTATTTCATCATTTGAATAATCCAACTAGATTGTTAGAAGGCACTATGCAACGAATAAAACAATGAAATGGAGTGGGTTAATGCTGTTAGTGTGGGAGTGAAGTTAGCTCCATGTGTGAGAGTGGAGTTAGCTCCATGGCTCTGTTAAGAATTGGGAGAGCTCTATCCAAAAATCAAATCTAAAAAGAATAATGAAATAAAGATGCAATATGATGTCATGTCAGCATGAAATGGACGACTACCATTGGGCAAGAATACATGGAAGCCAAGATCTACATGCTTGTAAAACTTTCCGGCACACAGTATATTTGTCTTATTTGTTTATATGTACACACACATTTTCTTGATTTCTAAAAGAAAATGAACACGTCAATCTTTGTGAGACTAGTTGTCCTCCTGTGGGATTGAAAGTGAATGATTTGTTGGTTAAGTTTCATTTTTCCCCAAGTTGACATACATCTGTCTAGTAGCTTATAATTGGCTCTTAAAACCTGTCCTCGTCTAGTTCGCCATTTAACTGACTTTATCTATTTGTCATGATTAAGTTTCTTTTAGTATTATTCTTCTTCTCCTCTACTTTTTAGGTAATTGACCATTCCTATAAATTATAAAGTCATCCCAATGAATTTTAACTATCAGAAGCTTAAGTCCTCATTGTCATGGCAAAAAGATTTGAGAAACATCAGATTGATGCTCTCAAGTTGGCTTTTGAAGGGTCGGAGCACTTGACCAAAGCGAAGAAGATTGAGTTGGTGAGGGCAACAGGGATGGATATAGAGCAAATCGCCAGCTGGTTCAACCGGAAAAGAGCACGAAAACGGGCTAGCAAATCAATAGGGGACTTGGAGCAGACAAATGCCAAGCTCCAACAAGCACTACAAGAGAGCGAAGAAAAGGAAGCCAAGCTCCAAAGGGAGCTTCAAGAGAGCAGAAGGAGGGAAGCTGAGCTTGAAGCAGAAAACCAGCATTTGAAGCGACGTATAACAATTATTGAAGGTGATTTTCAGTTTGATTCTGTACTTAAATATCTGAAGGAGCATCCATAGAGTAAGCTGTGTCATATTTGGCACCTTTAAGGAGAATGAACTTTTCAGTGTATACATTTCTGAAATGTTTGTAAGTGATCCCAAAATTGAATTATTTATGAACATTATTTTTCAGCTGCACCATAGTTTTTATTTTATTGCGTTTCTACGTTTTCAGTGTTGTCTCGTCTTTCAGGTTAACGTCATCTATATGTACACATTGATCGTGTCAAAAAAATCAATAAAATTAACAGTAATTAGTATCTGGTGTTGCTGTTTCTGGATGTGGTGAAAGCCTGACAGCCGGCCTATTTGTTGCATTTGTTACTGCAGCAAGGATAGGTGGCCTCCTTTAAACTAAAATATGTTTGGATACAGACTATAATCTTTCTATGTTTCTTGTACGAAGCGAGATTGTGTGTGTATCAAGGTTCTATAGCCAATTTTTTTTACCCTTAACCCTCTCCTCCCATCTGGTCATGGGAATTAAAATGCATTACATCTCCAACAGAAATATAATGCTGATGAAATTTCTCAAGATAGACATGGAGTAAATTATTGAAGGCAAAAAAAAAAAAAAAAACAGCAGTGAAAATGAATAAGCATACGATATCGTGAAAAGTCTACTTTTGATCGGCATACTCCTATTGTATTGATTTTTAATCAGACAGTTTTGAGATAATCTCATCGTTATGCAACAGTATGTTTCAATGCCAAATATTTGCTTAGGAAGTCTTAGTTGAATTATGAGTAATTTTTATATTTTATTTTTTAACTTGTCGAGAATGTAAAATAACTCATTTTTATTTTGTATACACTAGTAATATCTTGTCTCCTAAACCTTGTAAAACAGTTCAGGTTAGTGGTTTTGGCTATTCATTCTCAAACTGTGAAAAGAAACTGAATTTTGGACATAGATGTGAATGTCAATATGTACCCAAATATACTAATTTTAATCAAATCCAGATCCAGATCTTAGCAAATCCTGCCGAGTCCGGCCATTGACAACCTCCAAATGTTTGCAGTCCTTGGAATATTCACCTCCTTGTAAACCGTTGTAAACTAAGGATAAAACCTATTGTTTTTCCTAGTTATATATATAGTGGGTATTCATGTGGATGAGGCTGTCCTCTCAGCTAGCTACAATCAGCGGACAGACATGGCCAAGACTGGGAATATGGAGCAAAGCTGCCTGTCATGCTCAGGCTATGACACACTCAAAACTCACAAATGCAGTCGACAATTTTGCAAGTCCGTGACTTGCTGCTTCTATTTAAGGACTAGCTGCTGCTTCCCTACGTATTGAGTCTGGACATGTCTCAATATTCTGCCTTTGCAATCAATGGTGACTGGAGAAAACATAATCGTCGCTTCTGTCTCTTTTGCGGTGTATAGTAATGTTTTTATGTTTTAATTGTTTCATAATCTTGAATGAATTTTTCCTTAATATATTTTTATTAGATGCCAAATTTCTTGAGGTTAAGTTTTAGTTTGGTTGTATTGCTAAAAAATTGTGTATTTAGGCGGCAGGCCATGACTTCTGAAAGCGAAAGAATTCCTAATCAAATCTTTGTCCTGTCAGAAAAATACAGAAACCGGAAAATCCCATGCGCATATATATAGAATTCAAAATTTCAAAGATTTGTCCGTCTACAGATTTAAGCTCTCCTCGAAACTTCCAATTGCTTCTTGAATTCATCCTCGTTTTGCTGGTAGTTCATCTGAAACTGTATCTTTTTGCTGTTTACCGTTCCTAAGTTTTCTTTCTTTTTTTTTTTTATCAGAAATGTAAATATATTAATCGATCAAGAAAAGTACAAATACACTGGGCATCCCCAGGCTAGCAGAAAAGAGTACAGATATGATGTCCTAAGTTTTCTTTCTTGTTTCAACATGTCATCAAGGCAGGCTCCAACTTAACCAGATTAAGATTGAAGCTCAAAACATTGGTTTGGAGAATATTGTTTTAACAGAGTTCAGCTTGTATGATTCATTAATTATTTATTTCAATACTTTCGCCTCTTTCACTGAACATAAATTCTGACTTAGGCCTCAGGAGGGGGAGCGAGGACATCCCTCCCCTTTTTTGCAGATCAAGGAGCTCTTGACGGAAAAAGGGGGAAGATTATCAAGAAATATTCAACTTATCTCGTGCAATCTCAAGTAAATGAATTACCCTAAAAAAAATTTGTCATTCTAAACAAAAATATGAAAAGAATATGATATGCCTAAAATATCTGTAGGCTAAAGTTGGTTTCAAACGTGACATGCTCAATAGAGTCTTAACCTATAAAAGCACCCACACAAATTTTAGTATAAACAAAGTTATGGCATGAAGTAAAGGAGTCATAGATGAGCTAATGATAATGGCAACTCAAATTCCAGAAAGTATAGTTAAAAGAAGTCAGGTAACTTGCTAGCTTGAAGAATTCTTTCGTGCAGCTGCATCAAGCTTTAGCCCACTTTATTCATCCATTCACAATGGTAAAAATTTTCATGTCTTTCTTTATTTTCTCAAACAAATTTGTGGGTTTTTAATGGTGCATTCAGTAGATGATTGCTTTCGACTCTGTTTTCAAGTATTTTTTTTCTCGATTCCAGTATGTTAAAATGTGTATATTTTCGTGAAGATGGAATATCGGTGATGCATTATTTGATGACTGTTATTATGAAGCAAAGAGGGAGTATATTTTTTGATAAAGACCCTGATTGATGTGAAGTTGGAGATAACGTTGAGGAGTTTATTACTTACCATGAAACTACAAGTGTATTCAATTAAAATTTGATAGGACTTTTATGAATTTTAAAAGTCTAGGTATATTCAATTCAGACTTTTTAAACTCCATAAAAGTCTTGAGATATTCAATATAGACTTTTAAAAAGTCATATAAAGTCATACGATATTCAATTCAGACTTTTTAAAATCCTACGAAATTCAGAGGTATTCAAAATGTCGATAACTTTTAATGACTTTATAGAAAATTTTATATGTACTAACTTTAAAGCACAAGATATAAATAAAATATATTACAATTTCACTCTCATTCACCTTAAGACTTTAAAAGAAAAAACATCTTTCATTCATTCTTTCTTTTTTTATATGCAATAATTCTCTTTTTTTTTTCATTCAACAAAATGTAGCGTCAAGATTAATATTCTCCTCTTTCTTCAATGTGAATTTTTTTCCCTATTCAATATATTCTCTCAACTTTTTTTTCCCTATTTCTTCTTTTAATATTTTTATCTCTATTCAATTTATTTATTTTTTCAGTATTCTCCTAATTATATTTCCACTTTTTTCTTTTTTCTTTTATGAACCTTTAGAGACAATGTGATTTTTTTTTCCTTCAATATTCCCATAACCATTTTTTTTCTCCCTCTCCTCTCTTTTATTTATCATTTTTCATTAAAAATAAGATAACTTTATAATTAAATTCGTATATAATTGTTGATTGCAGTTTATTAATAAATTTCATCAAGTTAAAAACTATTTTTTATTACTGTATTTTTATTTTTATTTTTATTCTTGTTTTTTCTATTTATCTTGATGAGCATTTTTTTTTCTTCATCTAAATTGGTACTTTGGTTATTTATTTATGCAATTGTGGTGAGTAATGATGATTATTAAATATAATAAGGGAGATTATCAACTGGATAAATTTTTTTGTTGGAAAATATTTTAAAATGATTCGCATGCCATAATTTTTTGAATTTATCCATAAGCCATTTGAAAGTTTACAGTTTTATTCAAAAGAAAAAATAGAGTGAGTTATATAATTAACTTTTGATGTAGTTTACCTGCAGCAATTAAATAGAACATTAATTTATATGAATTTATTAATATTAATATAATAAATTAAATAAGTTATTATTAAAATTTTCTCTTGTGACAATTTTTTTAACTGTGGAATAAAAATTTTATATTCAAAATTTTTAACTGAAAAAACAAAGTCTATAAAAGTTCATAAAAGCATGTGAAAGTCTAAGAAAATCTTTCAAAATGAAATCTATAAAAATCCATAAAAGTCTGTAGGAGTCTATTAAAATGTATAAAAGTCAATAAAAGTTAATAATATCCATCAAAATTAGTCACTTGAAAAATGTTAATCAAAGTCTTTAAAAGTCTAGATTAAATACACCCCTCTAAGCGTTGTTCGCAATAAATTTGGGATTGACTATGTGAATCCGTTTTAGACATCCCGTTGATACATAATGCACAGAAAAATAAAACAAGGGAGAAAGATTTTGCTGTCTGGGCTTAACTGAAGTCCACATGGGGCAAAAATTGCCAAGTTGTCAAAGAATGCATCGGGAGTTCTGGATGTCAATTGAAGTATGAATCCATCATTTGGTAAGAATACGTGAAAGCCGAGGTCATTCCGTAACAATTTATTTTGTCTTGCTTGTATAGATGAACACACATATTTTCTTGATTTCTATAAAAAAAAAAAAGGACACATCAATCTTTGTGAGGCTGGTTCTCCTTGTGGTGGAAGGAAAGTTAATGATTTGTTCCTTAACTTTCATTTGTGATACATAATTGATTCTAATACTCAAGTTCACATACATCTGTCTAGCAGCTTATAATTGGCTCTTATAATATGTCCTCGACTCCTCGTCTAGTTCGTCATTCATTTGACTTTATCGTCATGTCCATTACTATAAATTATCAAGTCATCCTAACAAATTTAACCATTAGAAGCTCCAGTGAGGCATTATCATTTCAAAACGACTTGAGAAACATCAACTTGATGCTCTCGAGTTGGCGCTTCAAGAGTTAGAGCACCTAACCAAAGAGAAGAAGATTGATTTGGCGAGGGATACATGGCTTGAATTAGAGCAAATTGCCGGCTGGTTCAACCGGAAAAGAGCACAAAAATGGGCTAGGAAATCAATAGGAGACTTGGAGCGAACCAATGCCAAGCTCTAACAAGCACCACAAGATTGCAAATAAAAGGAAGCCAGGCTCCAACGGGAACTTCAAGGGAGCCGGGGAAGGGAAGCCAAAAGTCAGCATTTGATATGACTTAGAGCATCTACAACAACTTATGTATATTTAAAGAGCATCTTTAGCATTTTAAAGAGCATCATTAAATTTAAAGAGCAATTTTTCTTTTAAACATTCCAATAGCCTCTTTATTTTCACACTATTTATTTTACTTTTTTTCAAGAAGCATTTAATATATTTCTCTCTCATCTCTTTTTATCATATATTTTCCTCCCGATTTGTATATATTATTTAATTAAAACCAACATATCAAGTACAAAGGTGTTTTCCTCCATCTAGTGGGAAAACTTATTTTTCCCACTAGTCTATGTGGCAAGACACATCAGCAGAAATGAGCCCACCTGAAAATTAAAAAAACAGCCAACACCCCCCCTCCAAACGCCCTCCTCTCATTTCTGCGCCCCCATTTCTGACCCCCCCCAATTTCTCTCTCTCCGTAATCCCCAATCTTGGTGCCTTAGAAATCCACCGCCGTGGAACTATGCCAGCGACCCACCATCGCCGTCGCAGTGTGCTCATACGCACCTCTCTCGCCGTGTTTTACCTCCGATTTCTTCCATCCTTGCGCGCCCTCGCTGTAACATCTCTATCACCGCGTTTGTTCCCTTCACACAGCTCCTGCACTCTCTTAAAAAGTATGAATTTTTTTTCCAGCTAAAACAAGAGTATTGCAATGGAAATTTTGAAAATTTGAATGTCTTAAAAAATGCAGCAAGTCTTAAACAGTATGCTTATGGAAGAAAATGAAAATGAAGACCTTGTTATTAAAGTATATTTTAATACGTACAAGATAACTTGGTAATGTTAATGTTGGATTTTTGATTATGACAGGAATGGAATCACAAACTGATGACAATGTGTATGTTCCTCAAGTTGTTGTTCATAGTATTCCCGCAACTGGACAAGAATTTCCATCACATGAGACGGTCTACCAATTTTATAATCAATATGCTCGAGAAGCTGGATTTTGTGCACGAATTGAGAATAGTAAAAAAAATAAGGTTACTAACGAAATATACTAGAAATTGTTTGTTTGTTCGAAAGAAAGAAAATCAGATGATACATATCAGAAGAAACATAAAGATTTTGTACCGCATGCTGGGGAAAGAAAGCATGAGCAGACACGAGTCAGATGTTGCGCTAGATTAGCAGTGGTGAAGCAATACACAGGACAAATGTGGATAGTCAACAAATTTGTTAAGGAACACAATCATGCTCTCACTACTCCAAGTCGAGTGCATTTGTTAAGATCTCACCGGACTGTAACGACTACAAAGAAAGAACTTAGTCAACAATTTGCTAATGCTAATATACCCACGTGCCTGCAGTTACGGCTTATGGAGACAGATTTAGGTGGTCCATCATCAATTGGGTGTATGGAGAGATATATTAGAAATCATGTAAGAAACATTTGAGAAGAGCAAATGGGTCATGATGCTGAAACCTTAATTGAACATTTCACATTCGAGAAAGAGAAAAATCCAAACTTCTACTTTGACTACGAGGTGGACGACGCAAATAAGTTTGTTCGGTGTTATTGGGCTCATGCAGAATCTCGAAGGTCATATGATTTTTTTGGCGATGTCGTGGTATTCGATACAACCTACAACACGAATAGATACTCAATGATATTTTCCCCTTTCGTAGGAGTAAATCACCATGGTCAAACTATTATTTTTAGGTGTGGATTTTAGAGCGAAGAAACTACAGAGTCTTTTGTGTGGTTGTTGTCCAAGTTCATGGAATTGAACTCCAATCAAGCGCCTCGAATGATTATAACCGATCAAGATGTTGCAATTGCGATGGCCATATCAATAGTCATCCATCGACATTCCATAGATACTGTATCTGGCACATTTTAAACAAGTTTTCAGAAAAAATAAATGTGTTGGTGTACAATGAGCAGTATCATTTGTTAGTTCGTATTATAAAAAATTCTTAGTTCCTTGCCAAATTTGAGGAGCGATGGAATAAAGCAATGGTCAACATAGGTTTGCATTGTCATGAATGGCTACAAACGATGTATGATATCCATAGTCGATGGGTACCAGCGTACGTTAAACACATCTTCAGTGCAGAAATGTCTAGTAGCCAACGATCTGAGAGTGGACACTCATTTCTGAAGAAGTATGTGAATAGAAAGAACTCACTGATGGGATTCATTACGAGGTTCAATAGGGCATTGGGTCATAAACACCACGACGAATTAGTAGCAAACCATGTTGATCTTAATAAACAACCACAGGTGACGTCAAACGTTATGATAGAAAGTCAGATAGTTCAAATCTACACGAAGAAGGTGTTTATGTTGTTTCAAACAGAAGTTGTAAAGAGTAATTTATACATTTGCTCGAAGAAAGAAACTTTCAACCACATGAAAACATGCGTGTTCAGAGATTAGAGCATGGACATAATTTTGATAGGCCCCGAGAGTTGCAATATTACACAGACACTAACTTTGTTTCATGCAGTTGCCAAACTTTTGATTTCGAAGGTTATCCATGTCGCCACATGATTTGTTTTCTGAAGAAAAAACAAGTTCTCCTACTTTCAGAAAAATATATATTGCGACGTTGGACAAAAAATGCCAAAAGGGGTAGTGAATGCGAAACTAATGCAAGTAACCATAGGGACGACTTTTCTATCCAATCGTTAATGGGACACCATGGGATGTTATCACAGAAGGCTCAAGTGTTGGTGGATGATGCGGCCTTAACAGATGCTCGCAATACGCTTCTAATAGGTGAGTTTGAAATGTGAATTTGAGAGTGAAGGAAATTGACAATGGTGGGAATTTCGGCAAAAGCAAGTTCAGTAGCCAAAGTCGTGAGGTCCAACAAGTAATAGAAGATCCAAGTGGAGTTCGAGCTAAGGGATGTGGAAAACGATTGAAGTCTTCGAAAGAGTAGGCCGTGGTAAGATGTAGTAGACAATGTTCAGTTTGCGGTGTAAATGGACATGACAAAAAAACTTGCCCGAGACATCATGATAGGTACATTATATTCAATTATTTACTCTTTTACTCAGTTAGCAACTATGCAAATTGAATTTGAAAATTTTCATTTTGTAGGTCAAATGTCGGCAACTTCCCCGAGACATAATATAACTACGATGACCCACTAGATGACGGGAGAGATGACGCTACTTTTACTTCAATTGCTATTAGTAATTTTCATTTTGGTTTGTAGTATGTACATCTATGAAAGTCAAGTTGAATGTGTTTTGTAGTAAATCAAATGGATAATTTATAACTAGTGTTTGCTCGATAATTTATCATTATTATGGATTTATCACTATCATTTGTATGGATTTATGTTGGTCAAAAGATATAAATGTTGGTTGATCGGTCTCATGTTCGTCCAAGAATTATTGCTCAATGATATTTTTGTTAATAATTGAAATGGAGATGGTATGTGAGCCAAACAAGATAAGGAGATGACATATGGGGAGTAGAAGGTAAACACCCCATGTACCGATTTGTATTTGAACTTAAGAGTTCTTATAGTTTTCTATAATGCTTAAGTTCAAATGCAGCTTCTGTTATTAGTTTTCATGTGTCATTATTTTTATGGATAAGTAAAACACTTGTTCCATTAGAAAAGATAAGTAAACATTCAAACCTTAAAAGCTAATAAACTAAACATTCAAACTTTAAAAGCTAATAAACTAAATAACAATAATCCCATAATGTTTAAAAGTAGCTGTTATCATTACAAATACCCCATTACATAAACATTTTCCACATTGTCATACTTAGTGGACTCATAATTCACACACATAAATTCATTACAATAAACAAACAAATAAAGCAATACATGAAAACTCGACAAAATCCCAGCAACTTTTTCTCCTTCTCAATTCAAGCCGAAGTGAACACACCGTGTCTTCTAACTGCTCTACCTTGTCAATTAACCTCTGCATATCATACTTCAATTCAGTCAAATATGTACTTGTATGTTCACGTTTTTCGGACTGCCATCCCACATTAGATTCAACCTCGTCAGCCCAACTAAACCCCCCGCACATTACACCATCATGCAATAGTAAAATTTAATTGAAATCAACGCAATTATCCAATCTAAAAACTACAACATGAAAGTTCACTTACCTTTATACTATGACATCTCCAATATTGACGATTTGGATTCCTTTCGGAGTGCGAGGTATGAATCCTCATATACGTACCACATCTACATCTAAGTCGTGGCTGGGGATCATTTCCACTAGAAGAAGACATTCATTACCTATCTGTTATTCGAAGATTACACTAACATCACATGAATACCAATAAATTCCATACGATATGTAATCTATTACGAATTTAGAAATATATCAGAGGCTCAGATCATGTTTTGGACTAGATGCATATTGCACCACCATGGTTGTAGAACACTGATTGCGTGAAAGTACACAAGACTCCCATTCTCATGCTGTCCAGGCTGCCAAGCCAAGATACAGAACTAATGGTCTAAGTTACTGAAATTGAATAATCATACAAAATCAATAATATTGATCATCACAACCCGTTAGTCAATTATAGTACCATTCTCATGTCCCATTCAGAACAAATTTGCATCACATTTCAAATTCAGGATCAGAGGTACCAAATTTGTATCACATGCCAATTCAAATCAGCATCAAAGGTACCAATTACCGCAACAAATTTCAGATTTCAACAACACATACAAACCCTATCATTATAAAATCATTGGGTAGAAATAATATTGGCATCAAACAATAATGATTCCCCAATCTACCTCTACCCTCAGATGTCGTTTTTTGACCACATTCACCGGTTCGCAACAAACACAATAATAAGTATCTGGTTGCTTTTTAATACAAACATCCAATGACATGAAATTGCAAAATGATGCTCATACCGGATTCAACTGTGGTTTTTAAGGCGGGTACAGGAGCTGTGCGAATGGAACAAACACGACGATAGAGGTGCTACAGCGAGGGCACACAAGGAGGGAAGAAAGCAGAGGTAAAACACAGCGACAGAGTTGAGAGAGGTGTGTATGAGCACACTGCGATGACAATGGTGGGTCGCCAGCGTGGTTCCACAGCGGTGGATTTTTAGGGCACCAAGATTGGCGATTACGGGGTGAGAAAAATTGAAGGGACAGAAATGGGGTGCGCAGAAATGAGGGAAGGGTGTTTGGGGGGGGGTGTTGGCTATTTTTTTAATTTTCAGGTGGGCTCATTTGTGCTGATGTGTCTCGCCACATAAACTAGTGGGGAAAATAAGTTTTCCCACTAGATGGAAGAGAACACCCTTGATATTAAGTATTGAAAATTGAAATTATTTCAATGCATTTAATAATAGAGAGTGAGTTTGGCTCTCCAAATGTGTGGAGAGCCAAACCCACTCTCTAAATTAAAATGTTAAATTGGAGAGTCCATTAGAGTATAATTTTAAGCGTCGACTCTTTAAATTAAAGAGTAATCTATATTTAAAGAGCTTGTTGGAGATACTCTTATAACAATAAGTGAAGGTGATTTACTGCTGTACTTGGATTTTTGTAGGGAAGGTAAAGAATTGACGTATACATGCACAGCGGAAATTAATCAACAATTCTTATAAGCTGGATCAACCTTGTACTTAGATAGAATTCGTGATAGAAGTTTACCTTGATGAACACTGTGGAATCTGATTATTTGATTAGCTAGATGTACTATCTTCAATACCACAGCTATCCAATTGCCCAGCCTCTAATGGTAATTCACATACCAAGAACATATCTGGACTTCCACGATGGAGAATAGATGAAAGTGAAACTTTGGGAGTAATTTGTATTGGGTTCTGTCTCTTGCTTATGCTAGCAAGTAATGAAGATCAATTCACTTAACTTGTTGTGGCCTTAATATTTATAAGCGACACTAACCCTAATTCTAGTCCGACTAGAATTGTGTGTTCTAGTCTTACTAGAAATTTGTTGGCCAACAACTAACGGACCACTTGTACATTAGTTCTTACAATCTCCCACTTGGACAAGGTCCAACTCCAAATTCTCAATTCTTGCCTTTTGTGTGTAACCCATTGGGTTCTCCTTCACGATAGCAAATACAGTGATTAGTGGCGGAGCCATACATTTTAAGTTGGAGAGTTCCCTGTGGGACGGGCCTGGAGAGGAAGAAAACCCTCACGGAGGTTCGGAGGTAGCGCTCCCAACTTTTTTTTTTCCTCAAACCACAATTACTGAGCCTATTTTTATGAGAATCTAATATTTTTTTTATAAGTCATAGTCTTTAAAAAGCTTACAAGAAGTCATTGCAAAAAAATATTCAAGATCTAGAACTAGTCAAACTCTTTTTATTCACGTTGTCTTTTATAAAATTATCCTCCAAAATAGAAAGATCCAGTTCACAAATAAAATTAAATATTACTCAAACTCAAAAGAAAAAAGAAAAAAAATCAATTGAACACGATATGTATTAACAATCAAAGTACCTTTATTAATTTTGTATTATCATTTGAGGAATGGGCCAATCATTTGTAATTTTTTATTACTAATTTTATTAAGCCAATAGATCCAATTGCGTTACATTAAATTGATATTAGGTGAATGGATCCAATTTCCATCCATTGAATTGATACTATGTCAAAGTTAAATTGCATATTAAAAAACTTTAAAAAAAAATTCCAAAAAAAATGGAGGGTCTAGGTCTCCCCTGGGACCCCCCAGCTCCGCCACTGATAGTGATACTCTTATCGACTCATCTAGATCGATCATTACACACTGCCGTCCAAGATTGACATCTAGCAATGTGTCTAGGCAATCCATGTAAAAGAAAATGTCATGTGATATGACATAACTAATATATGTGCGGTTACCGTAGAAATATAATCCATTCATCAATATAACTCAATTGGTTAAGAGATATAGATCAACATCAATCTCATTTCAACCAATTATATTATTCACATTAACTCTTCATTGATTTAATCTAGTTATGATTGAAACACTTTCAACTCATAACTCCACCCGACGGAGTAAATTTATATCAACTTAAGTGGCAATATGCAAGTCATGATTTCCTACTTTCTAGGAGTGACGAATCCTCATATTAGACATTCACAACCTTCATATGATTCTCACTATACCTGTACGATATCTTCTTGGTGACTCATACTCTTAGGGCCCCATCAAATGCTCGTCAAAGTATAGCGGTTCTCACATAAGATTCTATGATGTCTTCAAGTCAAATGACCAAATCCACTACGGCGCATTAGAGATTTACCACTGACGCTCGGATAGTTATCCATGTAGAATCTCTAGGCGGGTCATCCAATGTCATGTTCTTATAACAATACATTTATGTGTTCATTCAGATGTCCATCTACATCTTAGCTCGTGAAATCAACTATTTTCTTTAAAAAAATGTAACACATACTAGTCTATCCGCAATAATGATATATGTATCTCATTATTATTATGACTAGGGATATTTCAAGAATAAAATATTTATAACTTGTATCTCACAATCACAACACCTTGTGATTAACAAGTTACTATAAAAAAAATTTCGGACTCTATTATTTTAAATAGTAAATTTTAAAAATAACAGATTTGCCATTAAAATGTAGACAATCATTTAATTAATCAATTTGTTTATACACATCAATGTCTAACAAATAGTATATGACAAAATGTCTCATACAAACTAGATCCAATCACTCTGGTATCTTTATACCATCAGATTTACCATAACTATCATACTTGTGCTGAGACAGCAACTTTGTCAAATAATCTGCTACATTATTGTCTGTCGGGACTCGTTCTACTTTATGTTAATTTTAAGATCAACTCCCCGATGAGATGATATTACCTCAATATATATATCTGGATCATTGATGAGACCTGGTTCCTTCACTTGTACGATAGCTCCATTGTTATCACAATACAAGATATTAGATCAACAATGCTAGGAACTACTCTAAGTTCAGTAATGAACTTCTTGATCTAGACCGCTTCCTTTTGTAGTTGAATCAACGGTCGTATCTTGTTCAAAACTTTTCCAACTAATTGCACAACCATTTAGAATAAATACATATCTAGATTGGGATTTGCTATCGTCTTTATTAGACTGAAAGCTGGCATCAGCATAACCTTGAACTCTAAGTTCATTTCTTCCATACACGAAGAACATGTCTTTAGTCTTTCTTAAAGTACTTAAGGATGTTCTTGACTGCAATCCAATGTTTCTCTCTAGGGTTTGCTTGAAACCTGCTTGTAACACTCAAAGCATATGAAACATCTGGTCGTGTACATAATATGACATACATGATAGATCCTATTGCTGATGCATAAGGAATCATATCCATGTGATATCTCACAATCTGTTTTTTTGGATACTCTTTTAAGAGATAGATCTCATGCCTGATGGGACAAAATCGTCTCTTGGACTCTTCATGCTAAATTTTTTTCAAGATTTTATTTATGTACTTTGATTAATATAGGCTAAGGATGGCAATAGGCCGAACCGGAACGACTCGACCCGTCCAGAGAAAGGGGTTCAAACTGGCCTGTGGTCCGCAGACCCACGTGAACTTCAATATATATATATATATATATATATATATATATATATACTATCTTAAGGGAAAATTAGAACCCTTACGCTCTCATGTGAAAAAAATTGAAAAATAGATGCTATTTTGAAAAAAAGTTGAAAAATACACTTTTCTTAAATTAAAGGTTCTATTAGGGGTAAAAATAGTAATATTCATTTTACACTGCAAAAACCCTCCCTTTTCCACTCTCTGCGATTTAGTATGATTTTTGGCTATTTTGCACCATAAATCTTTGATTTTTGATCAATATTTGTTGATTTTAACCATTATAAATCAGATCCATGGACAGAGACGGTGAAACTAGTGTTCGTGAATTAAAAGGAACCAAGAGAAAATATTGTACAGCGTAGGAACTTCAATGAAAAAGAAAAATATTAAAGTTAAACTCGATTTAGTCTTTGTTTTTTATGATTTTCTCAATTTGTTATTTTAATATATATTTTAAAAGTTTTTTCTGATATGAAATCATGTGCCCTGTGGGTTTCTTATTATTTGATATTATCTGTGAATATTTGATTGATATATATATATATATATATATATATATATATATATATATATATATATATATATATAGAAAAGAACTAGAGGAAACTTAATATGTTAAATAATTGTCTGAAAAATGAGAGTTGTTTCATCATAAACCATTGGCATTTTCAGAATATTTCTCCCTTGCAGATATCACTACTAAAAAATCGACCATTGGGGACGGTTCAAAACCGTCCCCAATATATATTGGGGACGATAAATGCAACCGTCCCTATTAGGCGTGTTGCGGATAGTATTAGAGACGGTCAGACGAACGTTGAAAAAAGTGTACGTATTCGCGACTATAAATTATCGTCCCTGTTGAGGTCTTTTTTTTAGATACCCTTCTCATTAAGGACGGCTTCAAACCGTCCCTAATGTTGATATTAGGGACGCATTCAAACCATCCCTAATGTTCATATATCTTTTTTTTTTTTGCCTTTGATCGTTACAATATGCACCAGTAGTTACACAAGAAGTGATCCACAAATAAATCACACCAATTCTAAATTTATAAACCACAGCAAAGTTGATTCATCCAAATATAAAAAATAATAACCATTCCATATCTACAAAATATATAACAATTCTAAACATATACTGCTTTCAAGTAAATATAACATCCATCTAAATTCAATTTATAAATTCAAACTAACATATCCATATCCATATTCATTTATACATCTAAAATAATATCATGCACGTTCGATTGTATCGAACAAGTCAAAATAACATTAGCATGCATTCTATTTAGAGATTTAAAGTTTCATATCTTCATCTGTACACAAAAAATTATATATAAGATCCTGCACATTCCATTGACAAGACAAAATATCATCCACATTTGGATTATATCCAAATTCATCTATCTGCAAATACAATAGTACTTAATATTAATAATAGAAATTAAATAGTATATCACTACAAAAGAGTGTCCACTCGAAAGATAATATATGAATTGTAAATAAACTAAAGTTGCACAACAGGTGAAGCAAATATCCAATATACATCTACGAATACCAAAGAAGTTCAATTTTATCAAAATTTAAGGTCTTCAACACTCCAATTTAAGATCAAATGAAATATCGACATGATTTTACAAGCATCTAAATGGATCAAGTAAGCTTTAGAGGAATAATGTACATATATGCATAAAACAGATAAGGGACCAAAAATCGAACTTGACTATAGCTCACACCTAGATTTAACATCAGACAAAAATTCCAGTAATGATCTCGAACAGAAAAATGACCATATGAACAAAATCAGTCAATTCTTTCAGGACTATAGCACAGTAGATTGATAAACAAAACAAAGTTTCCTCAAAGCTGAAACATCTTCAAGATTCTACCAAAGTAGGAAATGCAGTACGGGAAACTCACAACTCTAATGAGTAAGAAACCCTTTGGACCTTACTCGAATCCACTGAGAATTTCATAATACTTTGTGATAAAGTTAAATTTGGAAACCTCTTCATTCTTAATTAAGGAAGAAAAAGAAATTGCAACAAAGTTTACATAATGGCATTATTATAAGGTTGACTGGGCTATACTAAACCATATTAATTAAGGAAAAAAAAGAAGTTAAATTTTTTTCCCCTATTGTACTGTATCCTTTCAATCTCCTGTCAATTTAAAGCAATTAGTGCGATCAAGCATTCTCTAGTATTTCGAGTATAACTATATTTATAATATTCCTGATGCTTTGCAGGAATCCAACCAGGGGGACTTTATGGCCTGGATGCCATTAAAGAAGCTATAAGAAATGGAACAGGACATGAAGCGGGAATACAATGCAACAAAGATCCAGCCGATAACTCGCAGCTTTACCAGGTTTACATTTGCGGAGACAAATCTGGTTCAAGCTTCATTCAGTGTCCAACGATCCCTCAAAGAAAATGCAATTCCACCATTGAGTTCCCTTTATTCTAGTGTTTTTGTATGAGTGGATGAGTTTGGGGGTAGAGTAACACCATTTAATGAAATCTGAAGTTTTCTTACATTGAACGAACTCATGTGAAAGTTTAAGTTATTACTGAAATGATAAATTTATTTAAATTTTGTTTTAAACAAGTTTCTACCATGGATTTATTTCTTGGCAAAAAGCCTGATGTGTGTTCAATTTTTATATGTGGAAGGTGACAAGAATATTTGAACTCAGTGTTGACTACCTCATCTAAAGTGTAAGCTCTTAAAGAGATGATTTTAGGACTTGATTAGCACATCAGAACATATTGCCAATAACATACCTGGGAATTTGCAAATAACAGCAATATTATGCTGTAAAGAATCAAAATCTGCACAAAATCAAAACAAAACTATAATTGACATTAAAAAATGTAAAAATTTAGAACAGCCATCCCCTTCTTGACCACCACTTCCACTAGTCAACCCCATGTTCTAATTCTCCTCCGCACTCCATATGTTCTTTAGCAACTCATCCATGTTCATTGACCCAAAATCCTTTCCAATTCTCCCAATACTGTTCTTGAACTCATCAAATGTTCTTGAACTCATCAAATGTCAATGAATATTTTGAAGACTACATGTCAAAGGCACCCTACACGATAGCCTTCCACCACCATCGGCCTCCACCGCCAAGTCATTTCCAAATTTCTTAACGTTTAAATTACTCTCCATATCAATCAATCTGTCCAGCGTCCAAAGCTATTCCAAAGAGAATTTCTCATCAAATACAACTAAATAGGTTTAAGTGCAAATTTAGAATAATCGGATTATTTATTAAAAACTAAAATCAAATTGACATTAAAAGTTCACCAAATTCGAACCAATAAAACTCAAATGGCAGTATTATATTACTACATTTCATTTTACAAAACAAAGTTAGGATCACTATATACATAATCAACCCAGATATGCAAACCCATAAATTTATTCTATGAATTTACATGCAAAACTGCACAAACAATTCAACCCAAAAGAGGAAAACAAGAATGAAACCAAGATTAAGAATCAAATGCAAACGGGTCTAAGAAACCAAGATTAAGAATCAAATGCAAACGATTGAATATAGATTTAGATTGCAAATATTCATCATAGGTATCAACTAACAATGACAGACCACATCTGGATAGTGAAACTCCTACTACACTAAATTTCCTAATACAGAGAAATTCCCAATTTCACAATCAAGATGTGCCTACTTATTGAAGGAGCCTGAGAGTAGAGAGAAACGAAGAAGAAAGAGAATGAGATAATTACCTGGCCAGATATGGGAGAGAAAAAAATTACGGCTGCTTTTTCTTCAACTCGGTAATGGCAGCTAGGGATTTTCAGTTACGCACAGCTGCTTTTCTTCAATTCTGGTTTTGCTGAAAACGTTTGGTGAAAATTGGAAGGAAATAGCGCGCGCCAAAATATTAACTAATTAGGTACATAAATTTTTGAAAAATTGCGTCCCAGTTACGAATGTTTGGGACATTTTGCAAAACAGTCCCCATACAATTTTTTCGCCAAATATTGAACACAAAATAGAATGAACATCTGTGATGGATCAAACCGTCCCAAATAATATATTGTTGGGGACAAATCTTGAAAAATCGTCAATATTAACTCACTTTTTGGGATGCACGGATTCAAACCGTCCCTAATTATTGACTATTGCAGACGAAATATTAAACAGTCCCCAATTAGACGTCTCCAAAAATCATTTTTTTAGTAGTGTATGATGTGATGCTTGTTGTGTTTTTCTATCTAAGACCGGTGCAGTCGATGGTCTTCTTTAATTCAAGATCGGTCGATGTCTTAGTAGTTATAGAGACAGTCGATTCATTTAAATATGTAAAAACTTTATTGAGTTATAACTGTAGCCTTCGTCTATAAATAGACAGATATACCTCAATTACAAGGAAGATTTTATTTTATTTTACTGAAAAAGAAACTTTCTTTTTCAAGAATCATTTTTTATATACAAAGCGATCAATTGGCGCCGTCTGTGGGAAAGATTTTTCTTTTCCTAACAAAAAATAGAAGTCATGTCCGATAGAACAAGAGGAAGGCCTAGAATAGATCATCCAGATGCTCCACTGCAAGAAACCGTAGAAGAGCAACAACCTCTATTGCAATTTGCTATTATCTAGCAATTTACGATTTTGCAAGATCAGATGTCCACCATCATGGATATGCTACAGAGAATGATCGCTTCGCCACCAAAAGCAGGAATTTTCCCGGCAGCAGAAGTTTTACCAGCAACAGAGATTCCACCATCTAAAACTACACAGACACATGAAATGACGTCCACTAGCCGTTGCTCAATACCAGCCAATTGGAAACATCTTGAATGAAAAAGTTGATTAGGCAATTGTGCGGAGGAAAAATAGTGGACGACCGATCTCTATAAAAGAGGATCTGTTTACTGAAGATTTAGTTAACGTACCTTTGCTACTAAAATTTAAAGAACCGACCGGAGATTTTGATGGTACAACAGACCCTATTGATCACATCCGAACTTTTCAAGATCAAATGAGATTGCATGGCTAGCCAGACGCCATAGCATGTAGGGCGTTCCCAATGACATTACGAAAAGATGCAAGAGAGTGGTTCGACACGTTGCCTCTACGGTCGATCTCTTCATTTTCAGAATTTGCAAACAAATTTGCAATTTGTTTCTCTAGCAGTGCTCGAAAAAAGAAGACAGCGATGGGGCTTATGCAAGTAACACAGGAGAAATGAGAGTCTCTACGCGAGTACATGTCACAGTTTAATCGTGCAACATTAGGCATAAAAAAATTTGCAGATGCCATCGGTTGTTACTGCTCTACTCAGTGGGTTGAGAATCCACATTTTTAGGGCCAGTCTCTCGAAGAAACCACTCGAGTCTATGATAGAACTCCTTAGACGAGGAGAGGAGTACATGATCAAGAAGATGTTCTGAAAGCAACAAGAAGTGATCGAGACATATATGATGGATGAAGCAAGAAATGACGGCGTGAAGAACCTTTGCTGAACAAACAGAATATCCGTAGCACAGCCGATTATAGATATTGACCGAGAGCGGAGGTAGTTGATACAATATCTCTGAATCAGTTGACTGTCCCGATGTCTGCTATACTCTGGAAGATAAGTACGATGAAAGAGATACAATGGCCAGAAAAGTTGAGATCTGATCCATCTATCCGAGATCCTAACGGCAGATACAAATTTCACAAGGATCATGGTCATACTACCTATCAAAGATATTTCGTGAAGACAAACGATGACAACTGAAAACGAATAGTAGAAGAAGAGGAAAGGAAATGAAGAGGATAGCATGAGTAATAAATATAATTGTTGGAGGATCGACTGGGAGAGGAGACTCGATAAATTCTCAAAAAGGTTATACATGGTCGCTGCAAATAAACTTGATTGGTGTGTCAAGCATGTTTGGCCAATCCATCACCTTCGACGACAGAGATCTAGAAGGAGTATCTTTTTCCCACAATGATGTACTAATAATTACGGGCGATATAGCAGATTTTGATGTGAAACGAGTGCTAGTGGACACAGGCAGTGCTGTAAATATATTGAGCTGGGAGGCTTTTATAGCTTTAAAGATACCGACCAACTACCTAAAATATATAAATACCCCTTTACAGGGATTTGGAAGATGAACTGTGATACCCGAATGGGTGATAGATCTCCCAGTCGTATTAGGTAAACACCCCTATTGTGTAAAAATGATAACACCTTTTCTGATAGTCCGAACACCTATGGCATATAATTTCATATACGGACGCCCAATTATCACTCAACATCAAGCTATGAAATTCTCCATGAGTCGGAGAATTGGGATAATCAGAGGAGATCAATTAATTTCCAGAAGGTGTTACGTAGACAGTATTCGAGCTGAAGCTAACCCAATGGTGTTGACAATTGAAAAAGATAACTACGAGCAAACATATCATTTTGAACTAGTGGAAGAGGTAGAGCTGGTAGAATTAGAAGAAAATAAAAGGGTAACAATCGACCGATCGCTAAGTGAAGAAGACAAGGAAATGATTTTGAATGTGCTGTGAGAGAACATAGACGTGTTTGCTTGGAGTACTGACGATTTGCCAGGTATTAATCGGTCAGCTGCCCTACATCAATTGAACAACATAGCTGGTCACAAACCTGTGAAGAAGAGAAAAAGACAGTTTGTACCCAAAAGACAACAAGCCATCAAAGAAGAATTAGAAAATCTACTCAAAACAGGTTTTATAAGACAGGTGGAATACCCAGAGTGGTTGGTCAATGTGTTTCTGGTAAAGAATTCGACCTAAAAATGGAGAATGTGTATCGACTTTACTGATTTAAACAAAGCTTGCCCTAAGGATTGTTTTCTCCTATCGAGGATAGACGCACTAATAGACACTACAGCTGGTAAGAAGAGATTCATTTTTCTAGACTATTTTCAAGGTATCACCAAATCTCATTAGCGCCTGAAGACGCTGAGAAAACAGCATTTATAATGGAATTTGGGACTTTTTGTTACACGGCCATGCCGTTCAGTCTAAAGAATGCTAGGGCCACATACCGGCGCATGGTCAACAAGGTGTTTGGAGATTTAATTGGTCGAAAAATAGAGGCATATGTCGACGACTTGGTCGTCTATAGTAACCACAAAGAAGATTGTGTAGAGGATCAGAGAGAAATTTTTCGAGTGGCAAGACAATGTCATCTAAAATTCAATCCCGAAAAGTGCACTTTCGACACGACTAGAGTTAAATTCTTAAGCTTCATGGGAACACAAAGAGAAATAGAGGCCAACCCTGATAAAATTCGAGCAATTATTGATATGACAAGTCCAAGGAATAAAAATAAAGTACAAAGGCTCACCGGTAGAGTAGTAGCTTTAAATCGATTTATGTCTCGAGTAGCTGACAGATTTCAACCTTTCTTCAAAGCCGTCAAGAAGAGCAATGATTTTGAATGGACAATTGAATGTGAAGAGTCATTAGCAGAATTGAAGGCATTGCTACAGTACCCACCTATCTTGAACAGACCAGTTATTGGGAAAACACTGAGGTAGTACCCGGTCGTGTCTCCGCATGCAGTCACTTCAGTCCTTATAAGGTTATAGGAAAATATAGAACGACCGGTCTACCATGTAAGCCACATTTTGAAAAATGCTGAATCTCGATACAATATAGCAGAACAATTAGTCCTGTCCCTGATCATAACTGCAAGAAAATTAAGACCGTACTTTCAAGGACATCCAATTGAAGTCTTAACAAATCAACATTTGAAGTAGATTCTCCATCGCCCCGAGACATCCGGTCGATTGATGAAGTGGATAGTAGAGTTGGGAGAATTCGACTTAGAGTTTAAATCACGATCTTCCATCAAATGGCAGGCCCTAGTCGACTTTATTATCGAATTATCACCCAGAGTTATCTCCAGAGAAAACCCTCTTTGGGTATTGTTTGTAGACGGATCATCCAATAAAGAGGGGTCAGGTACTGGAATCATATTAATAAAATCGAACGGAGAAAAAATGAGGTATTCATTAAGATTCGAATTCAAGGCTACTAATAATGATACTGAATACGAAACAGTCATACTTGGGCTACAATATGCCCTAAGAATGGGGGTGCGGTTGATTAAATTGCATAGCGACTCCCAATTAATAGTCAGACAAGTTCTTGCAGAATTCGAAGCAAAAGATGATCATATGGAAGCATATTTAATGAGAACTAGAGATTTGCAACAACGTTTCCAAGAATTTGAAATTGTGAAGATTGCCCAGATCGATAATACACGAGCGGATGCCTTGTCTCGGCTGGCCTCCGCCTGTCCTGGAAATTGGTTGTGTACCTCACCTTTATAGACTCTATCCCAGCCTAGTTTTCCTAGTTTTATAACTGTAATTGAAGTAGGAATTGGAGAGCTTTCAACCTGGATAGATCATCTGAAGTCCTATTTATCTAAAGGAATCCAACCTAATGATCCAATCGAGGCAAGAAGGGTAAGGATAAGGACAGTCGGGTTTGTAATCATCAACAATCACTTGTTCAAGAAAGGAATCTCAATGTCGTATCTGAAATATGTTGATGCTAACAGAGGATTTGTCATATGCACAGAAATACATTCTGGGATGTGCGGAAACGACCAATGAGCGAACATGCTGGCCTTTAAAGCCCTTCGACAAGGATATTATTGGCCGACTATGAAGGCTGATGCGAAGGAACTAGTCCAAAAATGTAATGCATGTCAGAGACATGCTAACCTTATCCATGTACCAGCCGAATATCAAACTGTAGTATTTGGTATTTGTCCTTTCTTTCAATGGAAAATTGACCTCTTGGGTCCGTTTTCGATGGCCAGCCAATAGAGAAAATTTCTAGTAGTTGCGATCGACTATTTCACAAAATGTGTAGAAGTAGAACCTTTTGCGACCATAACAACCAAGAAAATACAGAGTTTTGTATGGAAGTTGCAGGTTCGGGATACCACGAACAATAATATCTGACAATGGAAGACAATTTCATAATTGGGAGTTTGAAGAATTTTGCACGAGTTATAAGATATATTTGGGAAAGACTTCGGTCGTCCACCCTCAAGAAAATGGTCAAGTGGAGGTTACCAATCGGACAACCTTATAGGATACACGAACCAAGATAGAAGAATGTAAAGGACGATGGGCAGAAGAAATTTTGAATGTACTATGGGCATATCACACCACGCCCAGAAAATTGACAGGAGAGACACCATACAGATTATGTTTTGGATTGGAAGCAGTAGTACCGGCTGAAGTGATTGAGCCAACACCACACATAATGGTCCAGCAAGCCAATATTGAGCTACATAAATCTGAACTAGACTTGTTAGAGAAGGGTAAAGTAGAAGGCATTTACAAAGATGGTTAGTTACAAACGTATGAGAGCTGCATATTTCGATCGGAGAGTGAAACCTCGAAAGTTTGAGAAAGGAGACCTAGTTCTTAGAAATGCTTCAGCGGTAGGACATCAACCAGGTAAGTTAGACCCCAAGTGGGAATGATCGTTTGAAGTCATCAGAGAAGTGAAAAATGGATCATATAGTCTAAAGAATCAACATGGAAAGTCCCTCGGCCGGTCATGGAACGTAGAACACTAAAAAAAATATTATCAGTGAACAAAAATTAGTTTCTACATCTTTTCATTGTTTTCATGTACCTTCATTTTTTTCCAGAATAAATAGATGGGGGTGAGGACAGATGATGATGACGCTAATGATATGGTTCATTATTGGAACAAGCCGGGTGCGTCCCCTGATTCTTCTCAACCACGATTTTCCTTTGTTCGACATGCTAGTGCAATACTAAATATCCTATATCACCAAGGCCTATTTCGGCTATGGGCTGATAAAAAAGAGAGAAGAAGAAGCCTATTTTGGCTACGGGTTGATAAAAATAGTCGCACGTGTGACACTCGATGACGATCGAATAAAAAAATATATTTTGAATATGGTCATATAAACCAAGCGATTACAATCGATTAATTATAGACTACGGTCTTACAAGACGCTCGACCACGGTCGTGGGTGTCCCAGCTAGACATCCGACCACAATCACGGATGTCCTGGCTAGACACACGACCATGGTCATAAAAATCTAGCAAGATCAAGCTCAACTTATTCAAGGCAACAACGACATTTATGTGAAAAGGAAGATGACCCGCTTCTCTACAAAAAACTCAGAAAAGGAAATATTCATGGAAGAGTTGGGCGAGGATAAACCACATCTCCACTTGAAGAACAAAAAATACAAAAGTATTGTTTAACCCATGACTGTAACTAAACTAGGTTCAAAATTCTTAAGAGAAAGGAAGCATCAATCATCCTCATCATCTGTGTCTTCATCATCAGCCGAAGGCATAAATGGGGCACCCGCAAAGTCAGAATTGTAAAATCGTTCTAAAAGCCATTCTCGACTCTTCTTGTATGCCATGTCTCGACCGCGAACTCCTACCATACCAACAGTCATCATGTATTCTTCATTTTCTGTGAACTCTTCTACTGCAGTTTTCTCTTTCGTGATGATCTCTTGAGAAAGGTGGTCGACAGACTCTTCTAGTGTATGAACTTTATTACTCATCTGCTCCAAAGACCCCTTCAGCTTGGCCACCCTAGCATCGCAATCAGCAATCAAGTCTATTTTCACTTAATGTTCTACGGCAATCACACAAATCCTTGCTTCTCTCCTAAAGAGTACGGCCGATCTGTTCAATCTTTTCAGATTGATCGCTTATTTTGCGTAAAGCAGTGTGGCGAAGAGAGAGCATCTGTCATGGAAAGCGTGATCAAAATAACTATAACAGTAACCACAAGAATGTGGTAACAACGATCAGTTAGAAGTTTGCCCAACGTTCTTCTACCATAAGGGACCGCTCTAAGCTTTCGGGCGATTTTTCCTTGCTAGCCTCAATCACCTCCCAATCAAGGCAAAAAGACATAACTTGACAATCTTCTGTCACTTTCTCGATCGGTCGATGCATGTTACAAGTTGGCCTATTCTCAGCGGTCGAGTAGTATTAGGTCGGGTCACTTCTGGGGTGTTTGCTGGAAAAGTTCCAACATGAGGAGGTGGAGAAGAATCAACTGGATGGCTTCGCGATGATCGGTCGATAGAACTGCATCAGAAGATTGAAGATCAGCAGAAGATCTATCCCCACGTCATTTTTTCTGACCTCGGGGATTCTTCCTGACCAATTCTTCTAAGAAATCTTCACTGAACTTATCTGCAGACATATCTAGTGAAACAAGAGGATCAGTCGGATAACATAAATGTCAATAATTCAAGACTACTCAAAAGAAAAATTCTCCTACCATAAAGACGGTCGATGCCTGCAGAAACCAAAGCATAATCTGTCAATACGTCGTTCATTGAACGACCAAGTGGTTCAATCGCCCGTAAAATAATCATGGAATCAATTTTAGGTTCAGTGAGAACATGAATGGAATTAAAATCTTCAAGAGGGAGAACACTCCAGTTGACTGGAAAGGTAAACATATCGTTGATCGGTTTAACAAAGAAGTATCTATTTTTCCACCCACTATTAGAAGTAGGGCAGTTTGGTATTTTAAAGTGTTCATGAGTGAAAAACCCTCTGTCGTGATGGGAAAATACCACATAACAATCGTATCGATCTAATAATTTCATTTCAAAAAGCACGTGGAAAATATCGACTGATGGCTCCAGACCATGGCAGAGACAGGCTAGGAGATAATAATTTAGCATCCTCAATGCATTTGGCACTAGTTGATCAGGAGAAAGACTAAAGGTGTAGAAAAATTCTACTAAAAAAGGATGAAGCAGAAACTTAAGGCCGGCCTTGAGGCTATCCTGATAAATTGCTACTTCTCCCGACTGGCCAACAAGCAAATACTCGATCGATCCCGGTGCCCTATAAATATGATTTTGACTAAGGAAGAAATGGTTGATCGTACGTTTGAGAGTTGTTTCAGTATAGGTGATAGGATGCTTAGGAATATTCTAAATAGTACAACTCGAACTATCATCTGTTAAAGTTTGACTCGAATCGATCATTCGTATGAGTTTGATTCGACTGGTTGACTCTATCGTTCCTAAGTCGCCTCACTACCATTATCGCTAAAACGAGATTGTGGAAACAATGCCCAAGAAAAAGACAAAGAGTGGAATAACTATTAAATTACTAGACAAATGGAGACGGTGGAAATAAAATAGGAAAATCAAAAGACCTACCGGGTGTTATTAGTCCGGAGGTCTAGTCGGCATTCAAAAGAAAGCTACTCACTTCCAGTGGTGAACAATCTGGTGGTCCGAGGAACTCTATAGATTCCAAAGAATCAAAAGAGAATTCTATTTCAGAAATGGTGACGGATTCTTGTTCGTCTGAAGAACTTTCTAAATTAATAACGTTCATGAAATATCTAGGAGTACTGAGTATAGAAAAGAAGCTTGGCAAGAAGAATAGATAAAATGCGGATGTTTGAATGCAATGGCCATATGTGGCATTTTTGAAATTTTGAAACTGAAACGGCAGCATAATAAGGGCACAATTTCCCAGAGTTTAGATGCAGTTTCTTTTTTACAGCTTCAACCTAGAGAGCACACAAGTAATTAATGAAGCAGTCATGATAATATAGCAACAAGCGATATACAAAGTTAGAAGAAAATCGACCGCGCAAGACTAATTATGCATAGAATGACAAAATCCCTTATATCGGTTAACTCTCAAGATATAAAATTTTATAAACTTGAGAGTAGGGGACTACTTATGCTTGTCGTGTTTTTCTATCTAAGACCGGTGCGGTCGATGTTTTCTTTAATTCAAGATCGGTCGATGTCTTAGTAGTTGTAGAGACAGTCAGTTCATTTAAATATGTAAAAACTCGTTCGAGTTATGACTGTAGCCTTCGTCTATAAATAGACGGATATACCAAAATTACAAGGGAGATTTCTTTTTTTTTTTACTGAAAAAGAAAATTTCTTTTTCAAGAATCATTTTTCATATACGAAGCGATCATGATGTCTAAGAAATTTGGATGTGAGAGTGACAGATTTTCTACTAGTTTTTAAGAAAAGCCAAGACCTTAGATCTAATATCAATCCAGAGACGATGGTGCATACCAAATTTTGAAGAAACATGAATTTGATTTCAGAAACATTTTACGCCGTATCATGATTATATCATTATAGGGAAGTTACAGAAATGAGATATTTAATTTTTTTTATTCACTTGTCTTTACTTTATATCATAGTTTAGTGGATGTGTTCCTCAAATTTTTTGACAGGCAATTAACTTTGTTGTATATAAAGTGTATAAATATGTTATGTGTTGTACAATTAAAGAAACTCTTGCTCCTATGGCATTAATAAATAGTTCAACTCATAGCTTGCTAGTTTTCTCTGTAATGCACTTTGTACAATGGTCAGATCTTGTATAATTTTAGACCCTGTGCAAATTTCAATTAAAAGCATTTTTTGTCTATTTCATTTTAGTATGTTCTCTCTCTTTCCCTCTCTTCTAACTTATACAAGATAAGTCACTGGACTAAAATATGAGGCAAGATTTTGATTATTTTAACTTTATGATCATCAACTCAGTGAAGTGACAGGCTAGAATAAGGAATGTGATGTTGAAGCATTCGAGAGTTGGTACAAGGAAAGATCGTTAACGAAAAATAAGTATGTGACATAGTGTCACTTTTTAATAAGAAAGTGACTCAATATGTGACTTTTTAATAAGAAAGTGATACAGTATGTCACTTTTTGCTAAGATGTGTCACTTTCTACTATAAGTATGTCACTTTTTACTAAGAAAGTGATACAGTATGTCACTTTTTACTATAAAGATGTCACTTTTTACTAATAAAGTGACACATTATGTCACTTTTTACTATAAGTATGTCATTTTTTACTATAAATATGTCACTTTTTTAGTAAGAAGTGACACAGTATGTCACTGTATGTTACAATTCTTATACCAGTGTAATTGTATGTTACCTCTCTTTTTTGTAATACAGAGTTAAGCATTTCAATGATGTTAAGGTATGGACATGATATAAAAATCAAGGCTACAACTACAGACTTTGCCTTTGACTGCCAAGTTAGAGGGTTGTATGATGATTTTTTTGAAAGATCCATTAGTCCTTGTGAAGCAAACTTCTCTAATCTCATATCCAATTAGATTGTGCCTTGCAACACAAGTTGGCACGATGTTGACTATGTCCTTATACTTTTGATGATGTTTAACTCGGCTCTTTTGATTCTATGCCATTTTGACCATCAAGGAGATGTGTTTGAATGTATATAATTCCTATAACAAGATAGTCAAGGATTCTGTTGTACATGAAGCTGTTCAACTATTTTCAGTTATGATTCCTCATATCCTGTTTAACACTAGATTCTTTGAAGGCAAAAATATTCCAGAGCAAGAGGTACTAAAACCACTTGTTGTAAAGTTGGTTCCAAAACTACCACATCAAAAGAACATGTTAGATTACTTTTTAATAATTTGACTTTTTATATGTCGGATACATAGAAATGTATGGTCTGCCTTCAATTCTTGGTTAATGTGCCCTCTATTTTTTTGTTGCAGTGGTGATTGTGAAATTTATTTGATTAAATATACTGAGTATTTCATCAATGAAATGTTGAAGGAGATGCCAAAGACATTCAACATTGCACAGGTTCAGAAATACTTGGCCACACAATTGTATGCGTACGCCAAGAAAAAGCAAGTGGAGAATTACGACATTGATAATGATTGATTTTTTTGTAAACAATATTTTTGTACTAAGACTACATGTTACATGTAAATGTAATGTATATGGTGAATGTAGTTTCATGTATATGAGATTAACAATGTAGTTTTTGAAAGTTTCTTTGCAAAAAATGTAAGTACAAAATATTTTTGTATACGGGTGACATGCTATTCATGTTGACAAAACATGATTATATTCGATGATTTTTTTCAAACTGTTGAATGTAGATGGTAGAAATGCATCTAATTGATATATTAATTTAAGTATGGAAATCATGTATACACTTTGACAGCCAAGTTAGGAGTTTTAATAACAAACAAGCGACATAGTGTGTCACTTTTCGTTATAAAAGTGACAGTAGTGTGTGTCACTTTTTGTTCTAAAATTATAAAAATCATGTATACACTTTGACAGCCATGTTAGGGGTTTCAATAACGAACAAGTGACATAGTGTGTCACTTTTCGTTATAAAAATGATAGTGTGTATCACTTTTTATTCTAAAAGTGGCATAGTGTGTCACTTTTTGTTCTAAAATTATGGAAATCATGTATACACTTTGACAGCCATGTTAGGAGTTTTAATAACGAACAAGCGACATAGTATGTCACTTTTCATTCTAAAAGTGACAGTGTGTGTCACTTTTTGTTCTAAAAATATGTAAATCATATATACACTTTGACTGCCAAATTTGGAGTTTTAATAACGAATAAGCAACATAGTGTGTCACTTTTCGATATAAAAGTGACATAGTGTGTCACTTTTCGTTCTAAAAGTGACAGTGTGTGTTACTTTTCATTCTAAAATTATGAAAATCATGTATACACTTTGACAGCCATGTTAGGTGTTTTAATAACGAACAAGCGACATAGTGCGTTACTTTTCGTTATAAAAGTGATATAGTGCGTCACTTTTCGTTCTAAAAGTGACAGTGTGTGTCACTTTTTGTTCTAAAAATATGAAAATCATGTATACACTTTGACAGCCAAATTAGGAGTTTTAACAACAAACAAGTGACATAGTGTGTCACTTTTCGATATAAAAGTGACATAGTGTGTCACTTTTTGTTCTAAAATTATGGAAATCATGTATACATTTTGACAGCGAAGTTAGGAGTTTTAATAACAAACAAGTGACATAGTGTGTCTTCTGTCTGCTCAAGCGGACAGAATTTAGTCTCTGTCTGCTCGAGAGAACACTGTTCACTATTAAAATTGTTTGAATAAATAACCAATATGTGGCGGTCTCTGTCCGCTCAAGCAGATAGAATTTAGACTTTGTCCGCTCGAGTGTACACTGTCCACTATTTTAAAAAAATTCAATAGAAAAACCATTATGCTTGTGTCACTTTTTGTTAGAAAAGTGACATAGTGTGTCACTTTTTGTTCTAAAAATTAGAATTTCAATATTCATCAAATTCTTTTAATTGTAGAAGTATCATGTATACAATTTAGTGTTAAATCATAAGTTTTACATTCCACTATAATGTCATGACCTATACAAAAGCAAAGTGCAAGAATGTTAACACTATTTTGAATAGAAAACTCAATATGAATGAATAAGTGATATTTCCCACATAAAAAATAAAAAACTCATAAATCTTGTAACTTTCTTTTCTTTTGTGGCATCTTCTTCAAAAGTGCTGGAGTTTGACACGATCTTCGATTGTGGCCATACTTTCCACATCTACCACATTTTGTACTTTGCTTTTTTTCTCATTGTGATGATATTCTTTTCTCTTTAGGTCATCTGGATTTTCTTTTTGGATCAGGAGCCAAGACTATTTTTGCTTTTATATCATCTGATATATTCCAATCATTGCGATCTCCAAGTGGGTAAACTGTACCATTGTATGTTTGGATGTACATCTTTGTTGTGTAATATTTTGAACAATATAAATATGAGTCATCCTTTATCTTTGCAATAATCGCCAATGCATGCGCACGTGGGATTTTGTTCACTTGGAATTGATTGCATGTGTGCAAGTTTGTGTAACTTGCATACGTTGTTTTGTCACTTTTTAAGTAAAATGTGACAGAGTATGTCACTTTTCTATCCCCAATCTTCAGTTCATATTCAAAACAAAAAATTTGATACATTAATATTTGGTCATACTCAATAATTCATGTCACTTCATAATACACAATAAATATCAAGTTAAATCCTACAATTAAATCAATCACATAGATTATTTTGATTCAAATGTGTTTGTGTAACTTGCATACATTGTTCTGTTGCTTTCTGAGCGAAAAGTGACATACTTTTCTATTCCCAAGCCTCAATTCATATTCAAGACAAAAAAAATGATACATTAATGTTTGATCATGCTTAATAATTCATGTCACTTCATAATGCACAACAATTATCAAGTTAAATCCTGTATTTAAACCAACCACATAGATGATTTTGATTCAAATTTGTTTGTGTAATTTATGTTGTGCGATTATAATCCCGCAAGTGGACGGATCGTTGACAAGTAATAAAGTGATAAATAGAGTGTCGAACCTACGAGGACCAGATATTAATTTAACCAATTAATTTATAACCTAAATTTTAACAATAAAAGAAACACAGATTCAATTTGATTTTTGTGATTCTAAACTAATTTAACTATTTTAATTAAATTGAAAATAACAATAAATAACTTTAAAAAGGTAAGAACGAATTCAAGATCTACTAACTCTAGGATTTGCGAATCCACCAACACTTTCCTTAATCAAATATCCGTTTAACCGTTTTAGCTTATAATTACCATAGATTGAAAATCGGTGTTCCTAAATTAATCAAAAGCCTCTCTCGATGGTCAATCAATTCTATATGTTATGCGAACTTCATTATCTCTAATTAAGCTTCGAACATAAACACATGCATTAAAATCTCAGGAACACCTCAAAAGATTTCATAAAGCATAATAGTAATCTCTATCTATTATTGGACCCTATGTTATTCAATACCACGTGCTTAATCTATATTGAATCTCTCGACTTCAACATAAATCACAATATATTCTAATGGTGATCAGGCATTAAAATAATAGAAAAAACTGCATAAAGAATAATCAACCCAAAAGCAATTAATTACTAAAACGGAAAAACTTCTAATTAATTAAAAATCATGAGGTTTCATCGTTCATCCTAGAAAAAGTAAATTAGCCGGCCATGATTTCGTCAATTATGACAATAATTGACTTCATCATAATCTGGCAAAAGAAAAAGAAAAAGAAGAAGAAATAATTACAACCCGTGACTCTGGATGAAGAATCTTCAATCCCGTGCCTTGATCTTCGATCCTCCTCTTGTATCTTGTTCCCAAAATTCGTCCTCTTTTTTGGCTATTATCTGTCTTTTATAATGCTCTCAAAAAGACTCCAAGACGTGTGTTTAAGTTGTTTTTTTATCTTGGAAGTGTAGAGTTTCAATCCCATCAGAAAACTGCCAAACTGGTGCCCCGTATGCCCATGCGATCGCATGGTTTATAACCTTGCGATCGCATGGTTCTAGGGTTTTACATTCTGCTGAATTTTTTATTATATTGCGATCGCACCATTGGATAACCATGCGATCGCATGGTTATCTTGGACGCCTTCTTGATTTTCTTCCTTACATATTTGCATCCCAAGTCCTTCAAGTCTCTTTATCTGTTCAATTTAGTCATCTTTTCTTCTCTTTGCGCTCTTTTCATCCCATTTACACTTGACTTTGATTATTTCCTAAAATATTAAGAAAACAACATGCAATTAAACTGAAAACAACTAAGAGTACTCATAATTGTCCTTTTTTGTGAGCCCAGATAAGTACAAAATTGTACTTATCAAATACCCCCAAACTTGAACTATTATTCGTCCTCGAATAAACTAGCTAAAAACAATCATGCACATACTAATAAAAATAATCATAATAGTTATACTAGAAATAGCTTGCCGTTCTTTTGTAACAACTTATAATTCATGACGAGTATCCAAGTATTACTATTGCAAATGTGATTATACTCAAACCATACTTGATACGTGTGTGAGACCCGTTAATCTGATTAACTTAAATTCTATGGTGGTGATAGCCCAACCACTGGGTCAACTTTTCCTTTCCCTCTCGTAAGGTACACTTTCCCCAAAATGATGTTTTCTCTCAAATCCCGAGATTTTGGTTCTAAGGTAACACTTCGCTCATTATTTTCTTGTTCGAGGCTAGCTGAGAAAACTAATAATCGTGACAACCTAGGTATATGAAGATTCTCCAATTTATGAGCATTTTCGACCAGAAAGTTTCTACTAAATAAGTCAAACCCATTAGTTATCTAATCCCCAAATTTACTTTGCAAAGGATTTTTTTTTTTTTTCAAATATATAGATCTTATGTGCAAAACTCAATCCATTAAGCTTTCTAAATGACTCATGTAACGAGCTTGAGGTCGATGACTCCTAGATTTTTCGAACCTTAGGGCATCAGGTTTTGAGAAACCCCTACGGACCTTTTCACTCAAGTCAAATAGGCTACGAAACGAGTTATAAGATTTTAATAAGGTGCAAAACTCAATCCATTAAGCTTTCTAAATGACTCATGTAACGAGCTTGAGGTCGATGACTTCCAGGTCTTTCGAACCTTAGGGCATCAAGTTTTGAGAAACCCCTACGGACCTTTTCACTCAAGTCAAATAGGCTACGAAAAGAGTTAAGCAATAATAATAATAATTTTTTGTTCCTTGCGTGCAATAAGTTCATGCGTGAGGATTAGATTCCTAACATTCGGTCATTACTTAGTTTCCTCTAGCTGGTCTAAAGTGCTCCACACAAATTTTCAACATACATGGAATCAATCATAACCTAGATAGCCACTATCACAGTTTAATTACCACACTTTCTCACTATATTGGTTATTTGTTCGAGATACGGATGATTTTTAGGTTAAAACAGGTATCCTATTATTTTCAACTTAAGTGCACCAACATAGCTAAAAATCATTTTAACTGGCCGACACAACACAATATCAAACATGGTCAAATAGCCTCACATTTAAACAAAAGTAATAATATGTTTACAAGTCATGGATTACATCAGAAATTTTTTTAAAAATTCATTATTAGCCGGCAAAGCTATTCATATCACACAAACATGCAAACAATTAAATTTAAATAATAATAATGATAAAAAAATTTTTTTTTTTTTAAAATAATTTAACAATCAATATCAAGTATTATTATCAGACCAAATATTTTTTCACTACCCCCAAACTTGAAAGATACATTGTCCCCAATGTAAAAATAATTCAAAGGAGTATATAAAGATTAGAGACTACCCAGATGTGAATCGAATGGTGCTGAAGAAGAAGTATGATATGAACAATTTGTGGAGAGATCTGTACAAGTTGGTCGACAAATCTTTGCTTGAATATCATCCAGTCAGTCCTTAGGTTGTACCCCTAAAAAGAAAAGAAAAGAATTTATTAACAGTAATAAAATAATTTTTTTTTTTTTTTGAAAAACGAAAATAATAATAATTTTTTTTTTTTTTTTTTAAAAAAACGATTTTTTTATTTTATTTATTTATTTATTTATTTTTTTTTAAATTAAATTAATGGAAAAACGTACTTATGCAAGATGACGATGATTGTAGCCTCAAAACTTAAAAATTAAAAAAAACTACTTTAAATGCTAGAAAACTAAAACGTGTAAATTATCAATTGAAATCCTAAAATTGAAATAATACGAAATTTAAATAAAAGGGTAGAAAAATGGGTTGCCTCCCATTGAGCGCTTCTTTAAAGTCATTAGCTTGACTTTGTCGTGGTGATCGCTCAAGACACTTTGAATAAATCTTTGGAAGCCCTGCTCTTCTTGCTTTGATCAACTCCTGTATAATTTTTATTTACCTTCCAGAGCTTGATCTTTCCTTTATCATACTGATATGATTTTGTTTTGCCGTCATGCTCGAATTCAACTAAGAAAATTTCACCTTCTTCATCAGCTTTGGTCACAGAAGACGGATGAAACTCCTCTTTCTACACATATTCTTCTTCTCGAAGTGGTGCCTCCTGGTGTTGGGTAACAACTTTATCATCTAAGCTCCCTCCCTTCTGGTCAATGACATCAATCTCGAAGTAGGAATCTGAAGAGCTTGGAAATTTAATTGCTTTGAACACATTGAATGTAATGTGTTCATCATTCACTTTCAGCATAAGTTCTCCTTTTGGAACATCAATTACTGCCCGACCAGTAGCCAAGAAAGGTCGACCCAAAATGAGTGGTACATCCCTGTCTTCACACATATCCAGAATAATAAAATCAGCAGGGAATATGAACTTGCCCACTTTCACCAATATGTCTTCAACTATTCCCCTAGGGCGTTTGATTGTTCTGTCTGCAAGCTGCAGTGTTACTGTTGTTGGCTTTGCTTCACCTAAACCAAGCTGCTTAAAAATAGAGTAAGGCATTAGATTTATACTAGCACCCAAATCACATAACGCTTTATCAAAATATAAACTACCAATAGTGCAAGGAATATTAAAACTCCCTGGTCTTTTAATTTTGGCGGTAGCTTGTTTTGCAATATGGCACTGCATTCTTCAGTTAGCGCTACTGTTTCGTGTTCCTCCAACTTTCGCTTATTTGCAAGAATGTCCTTCATGAATTTGGCATAGCTAGGCATTTGAGCTAAGGCATCGGCGAATGGTATATTGATGTGCAGCTTTTTGAAAACATCTAGGAACTTCTTGAATTGCTGGTCTAGCTTATGTTTTCGCAACCTTTGAGGAAATGGAATTGGAGGGACGTAAGCCGGTGGTGGAATATAAGCTGGTGGAGAGTCCTGTTCCGGTGCAACTTCTGCATCTAATTTATTTTCTCTCGCTTTGTCGGACACAGTTTCCTTTTCTATACCTGGCCTAGTCACATGAATCTCTGGTAACTGAACACCGCTCCTCGTGGTAATTGCATTTACTTGCTCATTTGGATTGACTTCGGTATTGCTTGGCCATGTGCCTGGTTGTCTCTCAGTCAACAATTTAGCCAACTGCCCAATCTGATTTTCCATATTCTTGATAGCAACATCTTGTCTTTTCTGCATCTCCTCCTGTCTTTTCTGCATCTCCTTCAATTCAGTGACAGCTTCTTCCAGTCCTCCTTTTTTCTCTTGTGGCATTCCCTGATTTGGTGGATTTTGAATATTTTGAGTGTTGCCATATGAGAAGTTTGGATGACTTCTCCATCCAGGATTGTAAGTCTGTGAATAAGGATTATTTTGCTGACGTTGAAAATTCTGAGCATATGCAACTTGTTCAGGGGATGATATATCAACTTTGGTCAAAGGACACTCTGATGATTGATGGTTTGCTCCACATGTTACACAGATTGGTAAAGGCATCTGAATCATATTAGCTGAATGAGAATATTTTATTGATTCCATCTGCTTTGCCAATGCATCAATTTTTGCCAATACAAGTGAATTGGTGTCCACCTCATGTAATCCTGCTGCTTTCTTCTGCAATCCTCTTTCTGGCCACATAATAAATTGTTCACTCATGGTTTCGAATAGATCATAAAGGTCACCGGCGGATCTATTTTGGATAGAGCCACCTGCTGCAGAATCTACTGAAGAACGACTGGTTGGAGCTAATCCAGAATAGAAATAATGATTCTGAGCTGCTAAAGGGAAACCATGACTTGGACACTTCCGGAGCAATTGTTTGAATCTTTCCCATGCCTCGTGAAAATTTTCCAACTCAGATTGTTGAAAATTGGAAATTTCATACTTCAATCTGTTTACTCTGGCTGGAGGAAAATATTTCAATGTGAATTTTTGGATCAGATCTGTCCAAGTAGTAATGCTCCCAGGCGGTAGAGAATCTAGCCATTCTCTAGCTTTATCCTTCAATGTATGTGGAAAGAGCCTCATCTTCAGTGCTTCTTCGTTAACACCGTGGTATTTGAAATTGCCACAGAATTCATCGAAGCGAGAAATATGGTAATGAGGATTTTCATCTGTCATCCCATAAAACGGCAGGTTGTTCGAGAATAAATTCATCACATCTGGCCTCAACTGGAAGTTGTCGTGTCCATAAGGTGGATAGACTATGCTGGACCGATTTTCAACAATCGGTGGCATCATATACTCACCCATAAGAATATCTCGTTCACTAACTTCAACTGGTCGAGCTATTGGTGGTTGATTATTTATCTGATCATGCACTTGATTGTCTGCCATTGTGTCTTGCTGTGTTTTCTTTTCTCGTTTTTCACGTTGTCGTCGGTGAAAGCTTCGTTCAATTTCTGGATCTAAATCAAATAGATCAAGATCTTTTGTACGTGGCATGCACACTTAACACCTGAAAAATTATAAAATATATACAACTCAGCAGTATCACGAAGAACTAAAATAATAAAAGAAAATAATCTAAAAATCAAAATCAAAATAAAAATAAAAATAAATAACAATAAAAAAATGTTAAAACTAAACTATCAATTAATGTAGCAATTAATAAACTAGTCCCCGGCAACGGCGCCAAAAACTTGTTGTGCGATTATAATCCCGCAAGTGGACGGATCGTTGACAAGTAATAAAGTGATAAATAGAGTGTCGAACCCACGAGGACCAGATATTAATTTAACCAATTAATTTATAACCTAAATTTTAACAATAAAAGAAACACAGATTCAATTTGATTTTTGTGATTCTAAACTAATTTAACTATTTTAATTAAATTGAAAATAACAATAAATAACTTTAAAAAGGTAAGAACGAATTCAAGATCTACTAACTCTAGGATTTGCGAATCCACCAACACTTTCCTTAATCAAATATCCGTTTAACCGTTTTAGCTTATAATTACCATAGATTGAAAATCGGTGTTCCTAAATTAATCAAAAGCCTCTCTCGATGGTCAATCAATTCTATATGTTATGCGAACTTCATTATCTCTAATTAAGCTTCGAACATAAACACATGCATTAAAATCTCAGGAACACCTCAAAAGATTTCATAAAGCATAATAGTAATCTCTATCTATTATTGGACCCTATGTTATTCAATACCACGTGCTTAATCTATATTGAATCTCTCGACTTCAACATAAATCACAATATATTCTAATGGTGATCAGGCATTAAAATAATAGAAAAAACTGCATAAAGAATAATCAACCCAAAAGCAATTAATTACTAAAACGGAAAAACTTCTAATTAATTAAAAATCATGAGGTTTCATCGTTCATCCTAGAAAAAGTAAATTAGCCGGCCATGATTTCGTCAATTATGACAATAATTGACTTCATCATAATCTGGCAAAAGAAAAAGAAAAAGAAGAAGAAATAATTACAACCCGTGACTCTGGATGAAGAATCTTCAATCCCGTGCCTTGATCTTCGATCCTCCTCTTGTATCTTGTTCCCAAAATTCGTCCTCTTTTTTGGCTATTATCTGTCTTTTATAATGCTCTCAAAAAGACTCCAAGACGTGTGTTTAAGTTGTTGTTTTATCTTGGAAGTGTAGAGTTTCAATCCCATCAGAAAACTGCCAAACTGGTGCCCCGTATGCCCATGCGATCGCATGGTTTATAACCTTGCGATCGCATGGTTCTAGGGTTTTACATTCTGCTGAATTTTTTATTATATTGCGATCGCACCATTGGATAACCATGCGATCGCATGGTTATCTTGGACGCCTTCTTGATTTTCTTCCTTACATATTTGCATCCCAAGTCCTTCAAGTCTCTTTATCTGTTCAATTTAGTCATCTTTTCTTCTCTTTGCGCTCTTTTCATCCCATTTACACTTGACTTTGATTATTTCCTAAAATATTAAGAAAACAACATGCAATTAAACTGAAAACAACTAAGAGTACTCATAATTGTCCTTTTTTGTGAGCCCAGATAAGTACAAAATTGTACTTATCAATTTACATACATTGTTCTGTCACTTTCTAAGCAAACATCTCCAAGCTTCAATTCATATTCAAGACAAAAAAAATGATACATTAATATTTGGTCATGCTCAATAATTCATATCGCTTCATAATGCACGACAAATATCAAGTTAAATCATGCAATTAAATCAACCACATAGATGATTTTGATCCAAATGTGTTTGTGTAACTTGCATATATTATTCTATCACTTTTGAAAAAAAAGTGACATAGCATGTCACTTTTCTATTATCAAGCCTCAATTCATAATCAAGACAAAAAAATGATACATTAATATTTGGTCATGTACAATAATTCATGTCACTCTATAGTGCACAACAAATATCAAGTTATATTCAGCCTCCGCATCCTGTAGATTCTTATTTAAATCTTCATTCTCAGCCAATAAAGAGTCCATGTGGGACTCGGCCTCAACTTTCCCCCTCTGACATTCTTCCAACTCAGATTTCAGCTTTGACACCTCCTCTTGCCTCACCAAGGCCTCAGCCGTCAATCGGCAGTTTTCTTCGTTCACAACTTCCAAGGCCTTCGAGGCTATCTTTTGGGCATTCAAAGCATCCTCAAGACTTTTCATTAGAATGGTGATCTGGCTCTCCACTTCTACCATGTCTTGCCTCACTTTCTCATAGGCCAGCTTGGAACTTTTAGCCAGGGCCACAGTGTTATCGAGGTACTCCCTTATTTGATCAGTCTGGAAGACAGCCTCATTGGCATTGGCTGCTTTTTTCTTCAACTTCCTCATTGCCATGATGGACTTCATTTGAGCGGCAGCTGAGCGGATCGAACAGGCCAAGGTTGGATACAATTCTAGATCTTTGGTCAGAGGCCTGAAAGCTACTTCTCCAAATCTCCAATGAGTTTAGCAAACGTCCTCCTAGAGTGCGTCTCAACAGAGCTCCCCTCTTCATTCCCTTCGGTGGAGGCTCCACCTGTTGCCTCTTTCTCTTTTTTTTTGCCACCAACGGGAGTATCGTCTAAGGTCACCACTCCAGCTACAGTCACAGCCAATCTATATTGCCTAGGGTTAGGAGGAAGAACTGTGACATTTTTTATTACCTCAACTAATTTTTCCTTGTTTTTTGCGTCTCCTCTCAGCTTGCCACCTCTCACAAGCCTCAACAGTGTGGGCCTTGAACGATCAGGAACCTAGTCCTTCTGCCATTGAAGAGCCAGGGCATCAGTCTTCCTCTTCTTAACCAAAGGTTCTTCATCTCTTGAGGACACATCCCGACAACCAAACTAGATGCAGTGCACTAGGCTTTTTCTTGGGTAGCCTCCTGGCTGACCTTTTCTATAGCCTTCTTCTTACGACCATCTTCAGAGAAACCTGGTCGAAGCTCTCTTACCTTTGCCGTCATCAGTCTAGCCAGTTGTGGTGTAGGCCTCTTGCCTTGCTCAAAATCAGCTGCATAAGAAAGGTTAACCCTGTGTTAGAACAAATAGATGAGATGCAAGACAAAGTAGAAGATGCATACCTTTCTTTGCCATTTGTCCGAGTTCAATCAGGCACCTTCAACAGTGAGTCGAACCTCCTCTCTTCTGACGACTGCCCATAAATAGTGTGGAGAATGTCAAGTTCCTCCTCTTTTAACTTGCAACGAAAAAGGGCGTCTGCAAGGTACAAGAGAAAATGGTAGCTCCATATTTCACATAAACAACATCTCCTCCTCTTCTAAACCACTCACTCGCGACTCCATAAAATATGGGCACGTTCAAATTAGGATCTGGGTCGTTCACCACCCACTAACAGTTCCTAAAAACTAAAAACTAACCCTCATTCTAGTGCTGTATGGAAGAAAGGTAGTCCAATACAAGGGGCTTATGCAACCCCTATAGACCGAAGTAATACCACCCCGCTTCTTCTCCCTTGTCCTTTTTCTTCAGCAACTTCTTTGGGAGATAAACTTTTTGAAAGATGTATAGAGGCATCTCAAACCCAAGAAAGTGCCTGAACCATAGGTAAAGGCTCTCCGCCACTTGGCTCCAGCAGTTGGGAGACACCTGGGTCGTTGCCAGACCATACACTATGAGGTCCTTCCTATAGAATGGATCTAAGGAAGCCTCATCCCAGCGTTAAAGGACTGGAAGTGCAAGGTAGTGCAATCCTTCTTCAAAAAATAGGCTCTCTCATAAAGCACCGGCACATGGAAAACTATGTCGCCAAGGACTCAAAACGTTCTCCTGATCATCTCCAGATCTGCCTCATTTGTGACTAAAGGAACGTCTATTGCAACCCATCTTCCACTGATAAACCAGCCCTCTCTGGCAGATTCACCCTCCGATGGGCCAGCCGTAGGCCCCCACCACTTTTTGGGATTATGGCCAACTTCTCTCTAGTAATGACTTCTACGCCTCGGAATGGCCTAACTTCGGTAACTGATGGAGAAACTTCTGGCAAGCTATTAACTACTATGCCAACCGGCTGTCCAGAGGCCTTAGTGATTTCTCCCAAAGTAAACATCCTCTCCAAAAACATAGTCAAGGAAAAAATAAAGGGACAATGAGAGGTTTAGTGGGTACCTAAAACTAGAAGTCCTCCCAAACGAAATGTCGTCGGATGTGCAAGAAATAACTCTCTTCCTTGCTGAAAACACAATGGCTGGAATTTCTTTATTTCCTTGCTTCATGTTCAACTAAACACAGTTTCAAGAAAAGTGTCAACATGAGCAATTTTCTCATTTTTATAGGCAAATGCCTCTAATCCCTGACCGTTGGATCAAAATCAAGATCCATCCTAATCGTCCAGACTGAGGGATCATCCTGACCTTTGAATTCAAACAGCAGCCCACGCAAAGCCTAAATAATGTCCCAGATCAGGCTGTGTTCCCACACGTGCGTAGAAGAGCGTCTACTCGAACAACACAACCTCTGCACATTTAAGCGCATTAATTACTCGCAACCATCTTTTCAGTATGCCCAACAAAGTGTTTCATACTCTCCATACCTGTGTAATCATTGCACACTTCGTCGTCCCAACCCCAAGTCCGATTGGGATCAACATCTACAGAATGCCTCTTCCATTTGGGGCTTCGCCACCGCTGCCAGGCGTCCCACATGGGACTAGCCTCTGCAGCATGCTTCTCCTCTTGAACTTTGCCAATGCTGCCAGGCCTCTCACTTGGGACTAGGCTCTTCAGCCTACCTCTTCTTTTGGGCTTCGCCACCATTGCTAGGCGTCCCTGTAACATGCATCTTTCCTTAGGCTTCGCCAATGCTATAATGCATACTAATTATGGAAAATAAGCATGATGTTATAATGGCAACTAAGAAAATGTTGATAAAACATTTTAACATGAAAGATATAGGTATAGCAGATGTCATATTAGAAATTAAAATCAGTAAGACATCTAAATAACTTGTTATATCTCAGTCTCACCACGTTGAGACTATAATTAAGAAGTTTAATACGTATGATGAAAGTCCAACAAAAACTCCAGTAGACTTAAGTCTACATTTGGCCAAGAATAAAGGTGAACCCGTATCTCAGTTGGAGTATTCTCGGATCACAGTCAATCTAATCTATATTATGAACTGAACACGTCTGGATATTGTTTATGCATTTAATAGGCTTAGTAGAGTTACAAGTAATCTAGACGATGACAGTTGAAAAAGCATTGATTATGGTTCTCAGATATCTAAGATATCCAACTGTATTAGAAAGATATAATTATGAAAATCCGATATCAGACACAAATGATTCAAAATCCACAAGTGGTTATGTTCTTACCATTGGTAGTGCAGTTGTATCTTGAAACAAACGTGTATAGCTCAATGTACAATGGGATCTGAGTTCATAACTTTAGATAAAGATAGATATGAAGCTGAATGGCTTTGTAATTTCTTAGAGGACATTTCATGTTGGCCTAAACCAGTTCCTACTATTAGCATGCATTGTGATAGTCAATTGGTTATCGGAAGAGCACAAAGTAGTATGCTATCACTCATTAGGTACATTTTATAATAATAATTTCTCCTCACAAAGATATGTTTATTTTTATTTTCACACAAGTTAAGAAAACTTAATTAACAAAGTTGAAATCATAAATTTTACTCACAGTTTTTCTGATATACCCTTACATTGAATAATAGTAGTTTATATTTGTTGATAACAAGACATATTAAATAGTGGCATATTAGAGTATTTTCAATGCATTATATGAATTGCTATCTAGGTGACATAAATGTTGGAAGACTTTCTATTTATGTGGTATTAATGTCTAATGAATATGCATTCAAGTTCAAATTTGGTCTCCAATCCATTATATGGACTGCTATTTAGGTGTATTTTATTTTATTAAAATAACATTTAAATTACATTTAAATATGCATAGAAAATTAAATTTACATAAGAAATCTAAATTTTACTTAGTCAGCATATTTAACGGAACTTCTGAATTTAGATAGAACTCTAGACATTGTCTTTTTTTTTCTGCCACGTCAAGTTGACATAGATAGCAATCTATATAATGCATTGGAGATGCTATTAGAAAATTAAGATATTAACTATAATCTCAACGAAGAAAGTGGACTATAATTTGAGACATATGAATATAGTAAGTAAATGTATCTTTGTATGACGGAGAGAATATAATTTCTGGACATGAAAGGATATTGCAATTAATTTCTATTTAAACAAGTTACTTTCATATAATTATTATGCTAAGGATTATTCATTTTAACTCGTGCAATAATGAAGAAGTAAATTAGCTTTAAAATATTACTATGAGAAAAAAATGTCTATAATACTATATAATTGGTTTACAAAATGACATTCTCAAAAGAGCCTTAACCTATAAAGCACCCACATAATATCAACTATAAACAAAGATATGGCATGAAGCAAATCCATACGTGAGCTAAGTTTAATGCCAACTTACATTTCAAGACTAAAGTATATAATTAAAAAAAGTAGGGGTACATGCTACACTATATGCTTGAAGAATTTGTTTTAAAAGGATGAGCTTAGAATGAGAATTTTTTTTTTAAAAAATCTCTTTTTTAATTTTTCCCCTCCTACATACCACTACCCCCTATAACCAATAGTATTAACAATGATTTCAGACTTTTGCTCTCTAAAATCAAGAATGATAATAGATATGATTATACTTTGGTGGATGATAGTGGCACCCTTTGGGATGCCTTCCTCAATAGTTCGCTCGCCCCATCGACTCGCCAGCCTCGTTGGTCTTTAAAGCTCGCCTTTTACAGATGGATAGCAATAATCCAATTGTCGTTGGATTAGTCAGACAGGCAACCTAGAGAATGACAGTCACCATCGACGATTGGAAAGATGTCATTTCCTTCATTAACTCCTAATAATAAGTTAGATGAAGTGACACATGTCATTAAGGACCATTAAAGATCGTAACTGCAGGTTACCCCTATAAATAGAGGCCAACCTCCAGGTTAAAAACACAACCCACATACACAATATTGTTATTCTGCATATCTGGTTCTAATCACATACTGATTATCACATCAGAGTAGACATGGAAGAAAGAAATTCCGCCACCATTTGCAGGTCTCCACCACTGTTGCCGCCGTGCTTGGAGGAGAAGAAAACGTTTTAACATCAATTGGCGTTGTATGTGGAAAACTGCACTAGAAGGCATGGTTCGAACTAGAAAAGCTAGGAATGTAACTACCTCTAGCCCTCATCAGAGATGTAGACACAGAGTCCAACGCTGCCACTAATCATCCACAACAAGAATTTGCCTCTTGCCGCTCAACTTGGAGCACTGCAAGCTCAGGTGGCGGCCTTAACGGCTCTGTTCCAAGATTGGAGCGCTGCTGCTTCTCAGCTACCTCAGGGTCCTAGCTTTCTACTGTTAGGATCTTCACTACTAAGTAGGCTCCTAACTTTCCATCAATAGAAACACCGCCAACGACAGCTCCACCGCTAGCCCCAATTTCTTTGGCTCTACATTCTGCAACCCATTGCTATTCATTTACATCTTGCCCAAATCCACATTGGGGGCAACTGTCATGGGTGCCCACGCCTACGCTGGTTGAGATACCAATGTTAAGCCTGGAGCAATGATTAGATAGCATGATGGGTCGCAAAATAGCTGAGGCTATATCTACGTAAAGTAGTAGGCAACAATATATGGTGTTAGAAAAAAATCATTTTTTCCTAGAAGTGATGACGGTTCCCTTGCCACGAGATTTTGAACAGTAAAAGAAAGAGAAGTACGAAGGATCCTCTAATCATGTCGATCACCTCAGAAAATTTGTCAACTTGATGAGGTTGCGAGCCACTTCCGATGTGATTATGTTCAGGACTTTCCTGCCGACACTTAAGCGAGAGGCCAGGGACTGGGTAGCCACCTTTCTCCCAAAATCGATTTGTACATTTGATGATTTTTCCAATCGGTTTACTGCATACTTTGGCAGTAGCAAACGTGCTAAGAAAACTACCATCAGCCTGATGCAATTGACCTAGGATAAGGACGAATTGTTGAAAGATTTCATCGCCTGGTTCAATAGGGCTACTTTGGGAATTAAGGATCTACACATGTCTATTGTAGTTTCTTTTGTGATGAATGGAACTCACAGTCACCCTTTTAAAATGTCACTCTCCAAAAACCCACCTAATACTATGCCCGAGTTACTACAGAGATGGGATAAATATGTGAATACAGAAGAAGCCTTTTTCATTACAAAAGGCATAAAAGATTAAAAAGAACCCAAGTCTAACAAAATGAAGACCCGGGACAAGCCAAGGCCCCGAGAGGACAAAGGCAAGAAAAAAGTGAGCCATCCAGGCTCTAATCGACCTAATGCTAAGAATGATGCGTATAATACACCTTTGCACACGTCCAGGACTAACATCCTAATGAAAATTCGAATTATGAAGGAGCTTGTGTGGCCTAAAAAGATGTAGGCGCCACCACACATGAAAGATGGGACTAGGTATTGTAAATTCTATCATAACCATAGACATGGTACCGAAGAGTGCGAGTAGCTGAATGATGAAATAGAACGACTTATAAAAAGAGGACACATCTCAAAGTTTGTGAAAATAGATAAAGACAAGAGAAAAGAGGCTGAATATCGACAGTAACTACCTCCTCGCGCTCAAGTTATAAATGCCATAGTGGGTGGCATTGCCGTGGTGGGTGACTCTAATTCAGCATGTAAGAACTATGCCTGGGCTAGTGGATCTAATTTGGTAGATAAAATGAAAGGTTCAGCCAGAAAATCACCTTCAGCGATGAGGACTTGAAAGGCATTACCTGTCCACATGATGATGCTCTAGTAATAGTAGCGGACAGTGTAGATTTTGATGTGAAGATGATATTAGTAGACAATGGTAGTGCAGCCGACGTCATGTCCTAAGGGGTGTTTCTAGGATTAAAGATATAACCCAGCAAGATCAAACTTGTCACCATCTCCACTCCATGGGTTTGGATGATCCACTGTCATACTAGAGGAAGCCATTAAGTTACCAGTGACTTTGGGTACTTACCTAACTATTGTGGTGATAATGATTAGCTTCCTACTTGTGAAAGCTCCTATGGCCTACAATGTGATTTATGGTGGCCCACTTCTGAATGCAGCTAGGGCCGTGGTATCCACATACCACCAGGTGATGAAGTTCTCCACGTGCTATCATAGATAGGATAAATAATCCAAACATCCAACAATCTAAGCATTTTAGTTCTTATCACCTCTTTTGTGTTAGAATTTACCCTATGTTGCATCTATCTAGTAGACCTAGAATTTTCCTTAAGATAGATGTGATGCAAGCAATCTACTAGAATTATACCTTTAATAGTCCATCATAATGCTTCATATAGATAAGTTAACAACTTACCTTTTTGTGCATCATCAAGGGAGAAAGAGATTATTACTGATAAATTGTCGGACTCTCCCAAGATTTCTGGACGTGGTTTAAAGAAGCTATTTGAAACATGTTTCTTTTTGGAATTTCCACTTTTTTGTTAAAAAATTTGCCGCATCTCAAAGTTATGATAGACTTAGCCTCCTCATGTTGGTTGCTTGAAGTAGCTCCAATATTTTGCACTCCTTTAGGATTAGAAAGTGGTTGACTTCGAAACTCCCTTTCTCAATGGTTGTTGCCAACTGTTGTACTGAGAGGTGAGTTATCATATCATATTTTCCAAATTGAAAATGGATTGAGCTTGTGAGTTTTGGCAAGTCCTTATTTCATTTTGAAACTCAGCAATGGTGTGATTCTATTGCTCCAATGCAGCTTGCATAGATTTTGTCAACTTTTGAAATGCCTCCTCCCATAGTTTTGATTATGTAAAGTTTTGAATGAATTGTATAGGATTTTGGTAAGGAGTTTAACCTACGACAATGAAAAATTGGGGTGTCTCTCCATCGTGGATTATATGTGTCAGAATAGAGGTTGTAGGATAGTTTCCTCGTCGTGTTGAGGGAATTGATTTGATCAAAATGTGCTTTTGGTTCAGTGGACTTGGTAGATTTCAATAAGGCTAACTGGCAGGAAATATTTTCTATCGTACCTTTTACCTCTTTAATCTCTGAACTAGGTCCAATACTTCGAATCTCGTAGATTCTTCTTTTCTTTCATTCATTCCTGCAAGATTGAATCTGTTATTGTGAATTGACAGCCTGTTTTTAAAAAAAAACTCCAAATTTTTGTTGTATTTTTTGACATGAGCTCTCCACCACTTGTGGCCATCAACTAGTCTTGAATATGAGATAGTAATCCCTCCAAGAAACATTTGTATAAGTGTCATTTTTCATAACCGTGATGCGAACATTTATAAGTAGCCTATTAAATCTCTTCCAAGTTTAATAAAATGGTTCTTCATCTTTCTACACAAACTCTGAATTATCCATGAGAATAGCATTAGTCTTATTCAAAAATTTAGCAACCATTTGTTCTCAAGATGTAGACAACTAATCTATTGAACCATGATCTATCTCTATTAGAAGAAACATTTTCATATTTAAATGTCTCACACACAACATAGAAATCTGTTAAATGATTATAGGGTTTTTCATTATCTAAGCCATATAAAGATGGAAGATAATTAAGCACACTCGATATTAGCTCAAAATTTCTAACAACTATTTGTGGGTAATAGATGCACGAGGTGCTCAAATTAGTTAATGGACTAAAATAGCCCCTGAAATGTCTCTCCTCAATTTCATCACCCATTGCATTTATTACTTCGATTTTTTCAATTTTATCTAATTTAGAGGCTTGCTTTTTCTTGTGAAAAGTGTGTTCAATATCACTATCTATATGTTCTAACTCAGGTGCTAAAGACCTACGACCTAGCATGCAATGTTTGTATTGTTTTTTTATTCAAAGAAATAAAAAACCTAAATTATAACAAGTCGAACAAAATTAACCAAAACTAAATTAACTTTTCGATATAGTCCCCAACAACGGTGCTAAAAAATTGTTTTCAAATTTTAAATAACTCGCAAGCGCACGAATCTATTGGACTATAGAAAGGTTGAAACGAAGTCGATCCCAAGAAAGTCTAATTTAATCCGAATTAACTGTTATTCTAGATTTGTTAGGTCGAAAGGAGTTTGTTTGAAAGAATTTAAATTATAGACTAATTAAAACATTGCTAGAGAGTTACTTTGAAGATTCAAATGGTTTGAATTACCAAGGTTTCGAAATCCACCGTTGTTTAATTTAGCAATTATCTAATTATCGATCAATTCTCACAATAGAACGATAACTCGAAATTATTTTATTGTTGTCTTAAAATGTTTATCAATGAAGAAAATATTGAGTTCCCTTCAATCTTAAAAGGTAATCTCAAATTATTTGAGCGTTTCCCGTATCAAATTCAATTCAAAAAATAAAAAATAAAGAATTAAAATTTTCACATCATAAACATTATATATATATCCCAAATCGATAACAAGATAAAGAAAAATAAAAATAAAAATTAATAGATCAAGCAGCAAGCATGAATTAATCAAACTAATTTCTAACTAAAAAAATATATGATATTTAAGATGAAAAAATATTTCTTTAATTAATTCAACAAGAACGAACTATGAAAGTTTAAGCCCGAAAATAGAAATAAAAGGACAACAAGATAAGGTTTCATCGTTTACATTGGCTTAAGAAAATTAGAAGAACATAATTAAATTAAAAGCAAAATATTTGATAGAACCCGTCTTGGATTGAAGATAAGAAATCTTCAAAAAGTCTTGTTCACCAAGTGATTTTTCTTCTTGTTTCTTAGCCGTCATTCTTCTCTTATGTAATTCCAACTTCGTATTGAAACTCGTGCCTATGAAGGGATGAAAAAAGCCCCAACTTAAAACTCAAAATAATACAAAAAAAGACCAAACGAGCTGCGTTATGCAAACAACGGCCCAAACTACGCGGTCAACCGTAGTTTGCTTGAGTGGCATATGGAGAAAATTGGGCACAAATTGTCATTTTTCTGGATTTTTCACATTTGGTCTCCAAGGTTTTAGAATTTTGCAATTTGGTCACTACTTTAAGTTTTTCGTACAGATTTAATCATTTTTGCTCCAAAGCTTTAAACTTGATCACACACTTTCAAAAACTTCCACCTTCATCCCTGAATCTCCACAGTCGTTCACAATTAGTCCTAACCTAAATAAGACATCAATTAATACTTTTATCAATAAAGAATTACTTACAAAATAAGATGAGCAGGCAAAATGTATATTGAAATTGCGCTCATTATAAAGATGCAAATTGCCATGTTGTAGGTGATCTTGAATAAAATTCGAGCAATTTGGATTGTACTGTAAGTGTAACCATAGAGTGGAATTCGTGATTGAAGTGACACTCTTAGATCCAGAACTAGTCGTCATAATCAATGTAGTTTAGTAGTGGTATTAGCAAGTGCTCTATATTTTGTTCAAATACTGGAATGAGCAACAATGATTTCCTTTTTAACTCTCCCCAAAATTAAAGATTCTCCCAATAGAAGATAACGTGAAGGATTTAGTGATCTTTTGCATGCTAATTGCCTAATAGCATATCCTAAAAATTAAACTTCAATGTGTTGCTAAAGGCAGCCTTCACAATGTTTGAAATTTTTATCACTCATTAGGTACCTTTTAATCTTTTATAATATAATTTCTTGACATGAAAGGATATTGCAATTGATTCTAAACAAGTTAATTTCATATAATAATCATGTTTATGATTATTCATTTTATCTCGTCCAATATTGAGAAGTATATTACCTTAAAAAATATTGCTATGAGAAAAAAAAAAAAATCTATAATATAATAAAGTTAGTCTACAATATGACATGCTCAAAAGAGCCTTAACCTATAAAGCACCCACATACTATCAAGTATAAACAAAGAGATGGCATGAAGCAAATCCATACGTGAGCTAATTATGATGTTGATGAATTTATTTAAAAGGATCAAGTTAAAATGAGATAACAAAAAATTAAAAAATCTCTTTTTTAATAAGTGAAGCACATGTTCACTTTAAATATTATATTTTACAAATGCCCTTCTTTCTTTGGAAGAGGAGTTCTTTTGAAAAACTTCATAAATGGTGCCTTTCCTTTTAAATTAAAGTATTATTTTAATTCGTCACTTAACTTTTTCTTACATTGTTAGTATATCACTCAACTTTAAAAGCTATCAGTTATTACTCAACTATCAAATATGATATATGTCCATCATTCAGATTGATTCTATTGAAGGGGCTACTGATATGATCAATTAAAATCTTTCATAATATGTTAATGTTGTACTTTGTCCAACTAAAACAAATCGTATTTTTGAATAGTCATTGAAGTTTCCTCGTATTTTGTCATAGTCACTCAACACAACTCCTACTAAAAAAAAATACATTTTTATCACTATGACAATTAAAAAGGGAATTTTTGAAAAAAAAAAATGAGTTGTACACAGACTTGGCCCATTGGTTGGCTGTACAAGTTGAATTATTTCTGTCACTGTCACAAATCATGACCCTCTTCATATTAGTACCTACTCCTATTATTATCCATTAGGCCCCCGGGCCACCACATAACTCATATCCATCTTAAAACTCTCCAAATGGAATATATATATCTTAAATTTCCATTTAATTCTTAATTCTTAATTCAATTTATTTATTAGTACAAGCAATATCTCACCAACCTAGATCATGCAATAAGGAGTTGGCAATCGGCCGACTAACCAGGTTCCGCTCATCTCATGGCCCTGCTCATGACGACATTAAATGAGAGATAAATTTTTTTTTAACTTCATTAATTTAAAAAAAATACCATGAGCTTGCCCTACGAGCTGGCCCGAGCTGGCCCAGGGGCTTGCTCGTGAAGTCGGGTGACTTTACTTACGGAGCTCGGCTCCACTCATGGACTGGTGATGGAATAGGTTGAACCGAGTTACTTTTGGACCGAGATCTCTCATGTATGACGGATAGTTGAAGCCCATTGCTACCCCTACACCATATTCTTGTGTGAATAAAAATCAATTAATAAAATTAATGGAAACAACACATTAAAAAAATTTAAGATTATTTTTGCAGGCTAAAATTACTAAAAAATTAAACCAAATCCGAATCCAACCCAAATATTCCAGAAAAGTCCAAAAGTACAAAAACTAAAATACTATAATAACATGTTTGGTAGTGTTAAAATTATTTTTTAAAAATTTATATTATAAGTTAGTGAATGTGTGGATAAAAAAGAAGGTTGTAAATTGTGGATCCTATGAAATATGTGGATAAAAAGTATGTTTAACCAATTTAACATCTAAAATTATAATTTAAGTACCAAACATGTGCTGAGACAATACCCCGCAGAAGATTTAAAAAAAAAAAAACTCTCATTTTCTTCGTATTAAATATTATTAGACTAAATTTCAAAAATCTTCCTTAAAATTTAGGAAATTTGGCGCAAATAGCCCATATCCTTTGTCCTAAATGCAAAACTGGTTCATAACGTTTTATTTTTATTGCACATATATCTCTAACGTATGTGTTTTGATGCGCAATTAATTTTTATCTAATCAAAAGAACCAATATGCCTTTAATTTTAATTAGAAAAAAATACACTTAGGTTGATAACCTTTGCAAAAAGTGCTATTATTAAGTACTAGAGCTCTAACTTTATTTTTTTTATTTTAATTTATCGTTTTATTATCGTTCTAAAATTAATTAATTAATTTTTATTAGTATTTTTATGTTAAATAAAAATATAATAAAATTTGTTTAATGTCATAAAATTATATACGTCATTTTGTTATTTATTTATCTTAATTTTTATTCAAATTTTTCACATCAAATAGCAATTACATATTTTGAAAACACAATAATTTTACATTTTTCTCTTACTAAAATTTAATTGATACGACTATAATGAAATATTTAGTATACTAAATTAAATATTATTTAATAAATGTACCAAACTCATTTGCACATTTGCAAATGTTAAGAATTCAATTGCAATTTTCTCTAATTAAAACTAATGGTATGTTTAACTTTTTTTTATCAAATAAAGACCAATTATGCAACAAAACACATAAGTTAAGGATGTTCGTACCCTAAAAATAAAAGTTATGGACCATTTTCATACTGAGAGCAAAAGATTATGAACTATTTGCGCCAAATTCCCTAAATTTTATTACAATTTTAGAGACACCGCATTCTATTTAAAAAATTACATAAGCTCCCCTATTGGCATAAAATTCTCATTTTGCTCTATCTCTTATACTGTGTTTAGAACCAGTCCAGGTGGTTCGACTGATGAAATCGGAAATTGGGCTAAAAGTCAGGGTGGTTCGACTGGTGAAATCGAAAATTGGGCTAAAAGTCAGACTGATATAGTATAAAAACCCCCTTTAAAAATCTGTCTAAACATCCGCCAACCTGCCTAGTTCTAAGGAAACTGTTGAATGTTTTCCGATTTCAACGATTTTAAAAGAATTATTCTAGATTGATTCATTCAATGAAAAAATCTAACTTCCATAATTAACTTTGTCGATTAGGAATCCCAATCTCTTCCTTTTCTGAATGAAAATTTTCTTCCAAACTAAATTAAAATTTTCTTTCATTGTTGTTTCTTCCAAAATAGATTTATTTCTATTGTTCTTACAACAATGAAAGTAGGTTAGAATTTTATTCAATAGTTCATCCAAGCAGGTCAACATTTCTTTTGTAAATTTATTTCTTTTTTTAATTTTTTACAAATCATCGGGTTCACTCCGGTTCAACCTATGACCCTTGAACCTTTTTTCTTTCTGGATCGATGTCCAAATCGACTTTTAGAACTTTGCTAAATAGAAAACTATATTTATTTGTTTATTTATCTCATTTTCACAAATAATTATAATCAATATATTTATCAAAATTAACCCTTTTTATTTTTTCTTAGAAATGAATAAGATATATCCAAAATTTTAATTAAAAAAAGAAAAAACTTTGATTTTTACTCATTCTCATCTTTATAGTATATTTTTGTATTACAAAGGGAATATTTTAAACTTAATATAATATAAATGATAGGAGTACAAAAAAGAAAGATAAAAGAAAATATAATTTTATTGAAACATTAATCTTTAAAATGAAAAGGTTTCAAATTATATTATCACCGACCCGTTAATAAAGTTTTCATTCCCACTCACACAAACAAGTGATATAGGTCTGTCTTAAAAAAAAAAAAAAAAAAATCTCCCATTCTCCTCAAATATATCCTTCTCAATTATCTTTATCTTTTTCTTCAAATCTCTCATTTTTTAACTTTGTTCTTCCTCATTATTCACCATCGGTCACTCACCAACTTTTATCAACTTTTATTTTTGAATTCTACCAATAAGCAGTATACTGGTAAATATATAAAGGTAAAATAAATAAAAATATACAAAACAAAACTAAGAAATGGTTTTGTGATCACAACCGTAAAAAATTTTATCCACTACTAAAAGAAAAAGAAATATATGTTCATATGTCCTTACGTCTTCAATCTTCTTTTCACTCATCAAATAATATTCTTCTAATTCTATTTGTTGTCTCAATCTTAAAACCATAACGCAACAACTCATATTGTTATTTTTACTATCAAAATTCTATCAAAAATAAAAGAATTTAAATTTAGTGATCCATTTTCACAGTTGGATTCGAGAAGAAGTGTACTAGTTTCAAAAAACCATCGTGTCATCATAGAAATTAGAAAGTAGAAACATCCCCTCCCCTGCCCGAGTTTCTAAAATTGACCCTTATTAATTATTATTGTTCTTACAAATGCTATATTATTTACTTAACAAAAAGGGAAGATATTTGGTCACGTTTGAGAAGTTTTGGCGATGGAATCAATAGCATCCTGTTTGGTTCCACAAATATCGGACTCTTCGATCTGTAAGCTTCTCATTTCACTCATTTTACTCAAATTTCGATTTTTCCGTTTTTGTTTGATTTGGAATTCTTGGAATCATTTACATTTTGAATCTGTTCCAATTTTCTTCTTTCTACAACTGTTTTTGTTTTCTAGGGCTTCGATAAAGCACAGATCTTTATGAAATATAGTTTAAGTTTTTTGATTGCTGGGATTCGTGGAAATGACTCGGTCTTTCATCTGTTCTTAGCTTTTCAGTTTCTGTATTTTACGTTATTACAGTGGTTTCTGTGTGAGGAAATTCAGCTAAATGAAAATTTACTGAATCAGATTTTACATTTTATTGGCAGTGATATTTAAATATGATTTTGAAATGTATTTTGAGTAATAAATGCTGGATTTTTGTTTTATTATTTTATTTTTCAGGTCTAGTTGAATGGTATTTCTAGCATCTGGTTATTTGGATTATTAGGTAGTGTTTGTATGTAAATGGCAGATTCAAGTTCAGTAGAGGTTATATTGGAATTTCTTAAAAAGAATAAATTTATGAAAGCCGAGGCTGCTTTGCGAAGTGAGCTCTGTAATAGGACTGATTTAAATGGGGCTCTTCAAAAGCTTGTGCTAGAAGATAAGGAATTGGCTAGTAAATTGAGTGAAGTAGCAAATGGGGGAAAAGTAGTTGAAGAAGATAGAAAAATAACAAATTATTGGAGTAGTGGGGAAGGTATTAAGGAGAAAACAAGTTCTCGGAGTAGCGAGGACATCTCGAAGGAGCTAATTGTTAAAGAGATAGAGTGTGGAATAGGGAGAGATGGGTCTGAGAGCAAGTGGAAAAGTTGTGGTAGTATGGAGGAGCAAAGGATGGTTAATGAGTTGGTTGGGTTCAGCGGGAAGCACCTTACCTTTTCTAAGACTGCAGATGATACTGTGCTTGATTTGTGTTCATGGAAATACAGTCCAAGCAATGGTCCTGTTCCTTATCAGAATGATGGAGGAAGCATCGTAGGAAACAACTTTTCAGATTTCCAGCTTTCTGAGAAGTCAAGGTTGAATACAACCAAGGCTCTTGATAGTGGTGTGGGCAATTCAAAATCGGGGGAAGCTCATAGTTTCTCTAGTGAAAAGAGAGCATCTTGGCCTGGGAGTGCTAGTAAAGCCAGTGTGCAAACAAAACACGAGAGGAGTGAAACGAATGAGCTTAAAGTAGTTGATCGACAAAGAAATCCAAGCAATGCAGGCTCCACAGATGACCCTGTAGATCATCCATGGTCCAGAAGTGATGACTCTGTCCATCCAACATCAGAGCTTTGGAAAGATTGTTCAGTCAAAACCGTTTTTCCCTCCTTCAAGGAAGATGCTTCAACAAGTTATGATAGTTCTATTGGGATTGGTGATAAAAAGGAGGGAAAAAAGAAAACAGATCCTAAAGACATCCGGGCAGCTATCAAACAGCAAGTGGATGAGGTGGGAAGAGCTCTATACTTTGGGAAGACTCAAGGAGGCGAGTCAAAAGATTTCAATGCATTAGATTTTCAACTTGCATCTGAGAATAAAAAGGAAGACTTACCGAGGTTGCCACCTGTGAGACTCAAATCAGAAGACAAATCCCTCAATATTCACTGGGAGGAGAAGTTTGAACGAGATGGGCCTGGTCGAAAGATCTTGAATGCTGACAATGCTTATCTGATAGGGTCATTTCTGGATGTACCTATTGGACAAGAAATTAATCCTTCAGGTTTGTTCTCAAAATTACAATGTTTAACTTTCATCGGTATTTTCTGATACACTGAATAATATTATGATTTTAATATAATTATCTAACAGTTAGTTGTTTCTCTGATCTCCCTCCTTGACTTTAGGATAATAATTTTTCTTTGTAATGACAACGCAGTAGTAAAAAGGCCTGCAGGAGGTAGTTGGCTCTCAGTGAGTCAGGGTATAACTGAGGATAATTCTGATCTTGTTTCTGGTTTTGCAACCATTGGTGATGGACTGAGTGAATCTGTTGACTACCCGAATGAGTACTGGGACTCAGATGAATATGAAGATGACGAGGATGTTGGTTACATGAGACAACCTATTGAAGATGAGACCTGGTTTCTGGCACATGAAATTGACTACCCAAGCGACAATGAAAAGGGTACAGCGAATGGGAGTGTTCCTGACCATCAAAAAAGAGAACAAAACAAAGATGATGAAGATGATCAGTCTTTTGCAGAAGAGGATTCCTACCTTTCTGGAGAAAGGTGTTTCCAATCAAAAAATTTGGATCCAGTTGCACCTTCAGATGATCCTATTGGGCTGTCAGAGACTGAAATGTATAGGAGAACTGATGGGAATGACTTGATTGGCCAATATAATGGACAGTTGATGGATGAGGAGGAACTGAATTTGATGCAGGCGGAGCCTGTCTGGCAGGGCTTTGTAACTCAGACAAATGAACTTATAGTGCTAGGGGATGGTAAAGTTCTGAACGAATTTGGAAGGCCCCATCTCGATGATAGTTGCATGGATGATGATCAACATGGTTCAGTTAGATCCATTGGTGTGGGGATTAACAGTGATGCTGCCGATATGGGTAGTGAAGTTCGGGAAAGTCTGGTTGGAGGTAGTAGTGAGGGGGACTTGGAGTACTTTCATGATCATGATGTAGGTTATGGTGGATCCAGACACTCACAAAATGACTTAGATAAAAATTATGGTGAACGATCAAAGGAAGACAAAACTAGATCAAGTAAACATAACTCTGATAAGTATATAGTGAATAATGATATGGGTACATGTAAACAGGCAAAGAATCAATTGGATGGGGGATTCTCATTTCCTCCTCCTAGAGACAGGCAGTTGGCTCAGACAAGCTCTGGTAAATCTTTGTGGTCAAACAAGGGCAACACAATTGTCAGTGATGAAGCTGATGACTGTGTGGTGGGTAATGATAACATGCTGGCTCCATGGAGGCGTAAAAGCAGTGATTCTTCCCTGGCCAAGAGTTCAAGGGATGAAGACAATGCTAATTCTGGGGGATCAGCAAATTCTAGTCCCTCGTCTCTTTCAAATTATGGCTATATGGAAAGGGGGCATTTAAAGGAAGAAGAGGATGTAAACACAGTAAGTGCGAGAGAAGAAGATCCTGGGGCTTCATTGGAGGATGAGGAAGCTACTGCTGTGCAAGAGCAAGTAAAGCAGATAAAGGCACAAGAGGAGGAATTTGAAACCTTCGATCTTAAGATTGTCCATAGGAAAAACAGGTAAGCATTTTTTTTATCTTCTATTCTTTTCATATTAATTTTACTATTGAGTGATTCTTGTTATTGATATTATACTTTCAAGGAAACTCTCATATCAGCTGTGCTAGTCTCATTATTCAGATCCCCTATATGCTGCACATCAAATGGTAAACTAATTTGTCTTAGGTGAGGATGATATCACATGGAAAGATCAAAACCCATATTAACCTTATTTCTTTTAAAGGATAGCCTCATTATAGTTCTGGGTTGGACAATTTTGTAAGTGAAAAATGAGATCAATCTTTAGGATAATAACGACGGATAATGAAGCTATATATCATGAAGCATAGGTCAGAGTTCTGTGTACACCTGTTTCTTTTAATGAATAACTTCACAATAGTTTTGGTTTAGGGATAGGATTATTGTAAACAAGTTTTCCTTACATAAGTTGTATAAATTCAGATTCTGAAGATTTAGAGCTTCTAACCCTGGCCTAGAAGTGCTATTTGCCTGAGAAAACATGTATTTCATATCAAAACATCTAATCATGGTAAGTGTACATTTCCAAATATGTTACTTGTGTGACCATAGATTTTGGTTGAGGTTGATCCACTGAAGTGGCAGCAACACATGTTGTATGCTGTATTACCCTTGCCACGAAATTCTGTTTTCCACTTGGTCTCAGGGCTCTTTACATTTCAAAATAACTCCACATCAAGTTTTCTTTCCTTCGTTACTGTTTGTTCATTAACTGGGCTTCTGTTTGTTGCTCAGAACTGGATTTGAGGAGGACAAAAATTTCCATGTTGTTTTAAATTCAGTCATCGCTGGCCGCTATCATGTAACCGAGTATCTTGGATCTGCTGCATTTAGCAAAGCCATTCAAGCGCATGACCTTCATACTGGAATGGATGTTTGCGTGAAGATCATAAAGAACAACAAGGATTTTTTTGACCAGAGCCTTGATGAAATAAAGCTTCTCAAGTATGTCAACAAGCATGATCCTGCTGACAAATATCATATTCTCCGGTTGTATGATTATTTCTATTATCGTGTAAGTGACTTTGTTCCCCCATTCTTTTGTATCGTACTCCATTTTAGTTTTACGTTGCTAACATTCTCTTTGTAGAATTAAGCTAAGTTGATTGCTACTTGTGATCTAGAAGAGATTGTACTAGATCTGTCTTTTCCTTCCATGACTTATCAAGTATGTTTGCTGGGAACCTTACTCTGAAACTGCTTGCTGTTCTCCATTAAATTATCACTTGAATTTGATTGGCTTTTTCTTCACCTCTTACACCTTCACATTACAGAGATTTTTCTCCTAAGCTGATTGCAAATGCAGGTTTCATGAGTGTCCTGTATTAATTATGTAATGGGTGCCTTGTGCATGTGCGCACTGTTTATAAATGCTAACGTCAATCCAGATGAAAGACAAATGCCGATCTGAAAAATTCTTGCTGCTCATTGTAAAATTAAAATTAAATCTTTCAGACCTTGGACATTTGTTAGGCCCAATGTGAAGAAGATAAATGGTATGCTTATAAAAAGATATAACTGAAATGAATGCGGCTAGCCTGTTACTCTTGAATGCTCATTACATATAAGAAAAGATAAACATTTATTCATGTATACTCCTTCTACCTATGCCTAATGTCATTTGTGATTCTTATGCAAGGATTTAAGCTGCATGTATATTATAAATACGATCGGTGTTTGGTGCCTTAAAGTTGCTACTATTGACCTTTTTTATATTTGCAGGAGCACTTGTTGATTGTATGTGAGTTACTTAAAGCAAATCTATATGAATTCCATAAATTTAATAGAGAGTCTGGAGGGGAGGTATACTTTACGATGCCTAGATTGCAGGTTTGTAGCACGGCTGTCTCTGTAGGCTTTAATCTCACTGGACTGGAGTATCAGTCACTGACTTAAATGATTTTAATTGTGCAGTCAATTACTATTCAATGTTTGGAAGCGCTTCAATTCTTACATAGTCTTGGCCTCTTACATTGTGATTTGAAGCCTGAGAATATTTTGGTGAAAAGTTACAGCAGATGTGAGGTGAAGGTCATTGATCTGGGAAGTAGTTGCTTTGAAACAGATCATCTTTGTTCGTATGTTCAATCGAGGTCCTATCGTGCACCAGAGGTTATTTTGGGACTTTCATATGATAAAAAAATTGACATCTGGTCACTTGGTTGTATCTTGGCAGAACTTTGCACAGGCAATGTAAGTTCCTTGCGGTTGCAGGATTCTAGCTCTTATACATGGCTTCCCCATTGTTTTTAGCAGTATTTTACGGTGATAGTTGTCAGATTGTGAATCTGTTAAATGATTATTTTCTTTTCCTACAGCATAGTTTTATTTTTATTTCTTCACTCTCTCCACCTCCTCTTCTGTGCTAGGACTGTATTTTAATTATTGATTGATACCATGGATAAAAAATTACTTTCCTGTTCAATAATTTTGTTTTTGCTTTAATTAATTATTGGGAAATCACAGAGAGAAAACGCTATTTCTTTCCGGCAGGCCCTTAGACATGAAAAAATTTGGTCAAGTATTGTCTTGCATAGAAGTGGAAGAGCGGGAAGTTTTAGACTGATCGTGGTTTGTGTTAGGCTGAAAAGGTGGGAAAATTATAGGTTTTAATATATCGGAGATGGGCAAAGGATCCTTCTTAGTACTTAGCTTTTGAGTTTGTTTTCCCTTTGCTTCTAGCATACTGCATATTCCTCATTACCAATGACACGTTTTGCTCCATTTTATTGTCTTTCGTGCCATCTCATAATATTTTGTTGCTGTTGCTACCATGTCGTACGTAGATGCAAAAGGTTCTGAAGCCAGATATGAAAGCAGAGCAAAGGATGTATGCCCAAGACATAAATAAGATGTTGTAGTACTCAAGTCTATCACTCATTCAATTGTGTTACTGAAACTACACTAAAAGATCAAAGTATCGTTTTCAGATGCTTGTTCGTGAAAATATAATTACTGTTACTTTCATGCCTATTGCAGATGTATAAATCCCACAATCAGATGGGCAGGGCAAAGCAGGATACCTAGAACTAAAATCTGAGAATTCACTGTTTCTCCTTTGACTTGCTTAAAGATTTTATAATTTAATGAGTGGGATAGTTACATTCTTAGAAATTTGATAAACCGTTTCACCTGGAGTAAGGATGCTTAGAAATGTATCAGATATTTGAATAAATCAAGTAGGGTGCAAGGAGATAACTTGGCCTGTTGTTGGTTGGTCGGGCTAGTCTTTTTTTGACAGGTAGCTAGTTGAGCTGTAAAGTGTATGGTCTGGCCTGGCTCAGTTAGAGCATCTCCAATGCAACAATGTCTACTATGTATATGAGGCAAAAGACATTAAAATATATCAAAAAACTTCTCCAATTCAACAATGTTCATTGTGCAAATGTGGCAAATTATTATTAGCTTTTTAAAAAAATGAAAGAGGGAGAAATGTATTGATTGGATAGAGATTATTAAATTAATGATGGACATTGTCAAGAACATGTCTAGAATTAGACATTGTGCTAGACACTTTTTAGCATTAATTGTGCCACATAAGCACTTTTTGGCCATTTGTCAAGAAAAGTACTAGACATTGTGTCTTGACATTATAGCATTGGAGATGCTCTTAGCAATTACACTTTCTAAATTGAAGTGTTGACAAGCACAAACTTTATGTGCTAAATGAAAAGTTAGTGTATAAATTATTAATAAGATATTTGTTACTGTGGAATGAGATGCCTTGGGACCTTGAATTTTCTATAGAATTGTATAATGTTTAGAAATGACATGAATGCATTACTGAGAGCCTGAAGGATGGACGTAAAGATATCTGTTCAGTCTCTTTGTAATTTGTTGATTTGGTGTTAAATATCAAAATTTGTTTGGTTATTGATAACAAACTCAAATTTTTAACTGAATATTTCTTCGTCGTTCTCTATTCACTGATCCTTGTACGCCAGTTATTTTGATATTGCTTCTTGGAACTCGAATGACATATAAGTAATGTTGTTGCATAGGTCCTCTTCCAAAATGATTCTCCTGCCACTTTACTTGCTCGAGTGATTGGAATCATAGGCCCCGTCGACCAAGAAATGCTTGCAAAAGGACGAGACACGTACAAATATTTCACCAAAAATCACATGCTGTATGAACGGAACCAGGTAACATTCTTTCTCAGCCTTTGTTTAAAATTCTCCCCCTAAATGCCAAACAAAATACTCTTCATTAAATACTATGAAATAAACTTGTTGCAATGTAAGGGAAGCTAATTATGGTTACGATTTTAGGTTGCTTATTCAAATATGGGTCTGCCAGAGTTGGGATCATAATGAACATTAATTCCTACCATTCCTATTACATTTCTTCTATTTGTTTTTTTTCTTTCAATATTCCCTTGACAAATTGCAACTCAATTTCACATTTCCGGTGTGGGGGAGGCTGGGTTCTGTACAGTATGTATTATCTTAATGTTTTGTTTGTTTTTAGTCAATATCAAAGATATCACTAGGAAAATATATGATCTGATCAAGTGAGGAAGAAAAGAGTCGAATGTGCTGGCTTCTATATAGTATAGATGGGCTGCTTGATAGATATTTCGTGCAGCTTATGGTGGGAGCTAATAATATTGCAATTTTAATTCTGATCATTTGTCCTTCATTGTCAATTCTTTTAGGTGCTTATATTTGATGTCCTCTTTTTAGCATTGGAGTTGATGATACTGTCCTAATTTATACTGACCTCAACCACTACTATTTAGGGGACATAAATATCTCTCAATAGTTCTTACTCTCACATTCACGATCTCATGGTTCCACCACCAAAATCTTTCTTTCAAGCACCACATTGCTATCAATCCTCCATTGCTACTGCCTTCAAACAAATACTCACACTACTGCAGCTGACACCCTTAACCCATTGGAAATGCCCTGTTCTACATCGATTGTGGGAGGATGGTACGATTTGCTTATATGCACCCGTGTAGTTCATATTACACAGGGTTAAGCATCTTGGGTCAGTTGGCTAGTGCTCAACTGTGTTGATGAGACAAATTGTCTAACGCGAGTCCTTATAGGTGGTATGAAGCCAACTTCATGGTAATATCTATTTGAGTGAACCTTCACTTGTGTGAGTAGGTCATAGATAGCAGAATGGACACAACTTGGACATCACATATTTGAATGAGGGAGTTTGCCACCATTCTGCTGTTCTCATTGGTGCGGCTGGTTAATATTCATTTATCTTCTGCTGTAATAAAAAAAAGAAAAAAAATGGAAAAAAGAGACCAAATGAATCACTGGAGCATTCTACTGTGGGTAGTACTGCCTTTACTTGGAAATCACAAGCAGCGGGCTTTTGTGGGACCTGAGTTGACTTTAATGCATAAAAAGAAAGAGAGGATCATGAGAGGAAAATCACAGAGCTTGAGTAACCCCCTCAAGCTAGTGCTTGAAATAACAATTGTTTGCTTTAGTCTATCATGAGAACACTCGATATACATCAATTTATCCAGATTCATGAAACAATATTCTCGGTTCTTTATTTCTTTAACTGTCAAGATACCTGACAGTTGAAGGTAGTTCTCAGTAATGGAAAATAAGATGTACAAAACATGTATGCACATATTTTTTGATAACATTTCTCAATTTTTTTATCCCCCATTGAATTATGAACCATTAGTAATGCTTCATTTCCACCATTTTACATATTCATCATGTCTATCTTCCTCAGGACACAAACATTCTGGAATACTTGATACCCAAAAAATCATCCTTGAGGCATCGATTGCCAATGGGTGACCAGGGCTTCATTGACTTTGTTGCTTATCTGCTTGAAATAAACCCGAAGAAGCGGCCTTCTGCATCAGAAGCTTTAAAACACCCATGGTTACAATATCCTTATGAACCAATATCGTCTTGAAAATTTTGAGATTCCTGGGTGGTGGATCAATTCTGCTGAAGGTTTGCTTGTGACAGGATGGGAGCAGATGAAAACCACCTCTGAAATTGTCTATATATTTGAATGGATCGTTAAAGGGTCAATGCGTGCTCAATTGAGAGCAGTGATTGGCTTTAATGGTGACATCCCTCTTCCTTTCCCATTGCCAAAGCGTAATCTGATTTATTACAACTGAAGTGTACCTTGCTTGCAGTATGTAACATTAGGATTTTTTGCTTTCTTTTAGTCTTGTTTGGTGGAAGGGAAATCTTCACTCTTGTTGTACATGATGTGTGATAATTCTTTTAGGTTATTTAGTAATAGCTTGTGAAAAAGTTGCTTACGATTTTGATTGGCTTGGCACTTTTTCTGCACTGCATGATGGCAGCCCAGGGAAGTGAAAAATTTAGCTGACTTTGGTTAATATATTGTTCGCCAATATCGATTAGTGTACAATATAACAATAAGTAATATAGTAGTGAATAAAGTATCGACTATCTATTAAATATGAACTTAATTAATTCTAACTTTTACTTGAACAAATAAAAAATCTGAATATTTTGGTGATGTTTACTATTGATAAAATAAACTTAGAAAAAATTTGACAATTTAAAGTGCGAGGATTTAATTTCATTGTAGTTTTCCAAATTAACTTTGCATATCAGGCATTGATAATGTTTAACATTTGTATATCTGGGTCGAATAACTTCATTTGAGTTAATAATCTGAAAATCAATTCTGCTTAAATGAATTCACTGTATCTTATATCTTTATGTGATTACAACTTATTTAACTACATACAATTACGTACAAATTCATATAATAAACAAAAGTTATGGACATATTTGTCTATATCTTATTCAAAATTATAGTTTTAATTATATTGATCTAAACAAATAAATAACGTTTCTGTCTCATCACCATTAACAACAAGTCAATCAATTATTGGCAGGAAATTCAAAGCACCGAAAGTATTAAAATTAGTAGACAAAATCAAATTTAGAGTTGAAATTAAAATCTCAAACTAGTCTACATTGTTAGTTCTAATAAGAGAATTAGTTCCATGTCATCTTATCAGAAAAACCCATAGTAAATTGAGAAGACATCACCGATATTTATAAAGAAAAAGAAAAGAAAAGGATGATTGGAGATGAAATCCATAGCAAGAACTCCGAATTGCAGTAGTCCATCTTCTTCTTCAACTTTTTCTCCAGACAATAGATTCTAATTTGTGTTTTTTTTTTTTTAAAGTTTTTTAGCAAATTGTCTCCCCTTGAATGTCTTGTATTGAGTTTACACCTCTTTTCCCGTCAATATTAACTCCAAAATACCCTCAATTTATCAATTAAGTTATAGTAGAATCGGATTCGGAGATTTGTCTCATGACGGCGGAGTTTAACCTCACAAGCTCCAGCGAATTAGGTTCAAGTGGAACTCGTACCATTTTTCTCGCAGTTCGGAAAAACACACACATATCTTTTGGTAGGAAATTCTGAATTGGCGTGTGTAAAGTGCGTTGAATTCCAAATTCGATGAGTTTTTCAATGATATGTTATGTGCTCGGTATAAATCCCTGAATTCTCTCGTGCTACTCTAAAATGTTCACTTCTTTTTGTGTCTGATGTAATCAGCAACGACTTTTCTGTTGGCAACAATAACAACCTTTGACTAACATATTTTTCGTGTCTAAAATAGTAATCCACATTACCTACGGCTTTTTCCGTAGGCGATGTTAATTAGTTTTAAAGACCAAAAATTGTTTCGACTTTTCACCTACGAAAATTCAGTAAGTGACGAGCAATTTATATTATTCACGAAAATTTTGTATGTGATATTAATCAATTTTAAAGACCCAAAAATATTGCGACATTTCACCTACAGATTATTCGTAGGTGAAGAGTAATTCATATACCTACGGACATTCCGTAGGTGATATTAATCAATTTTGAAGATTCAAAAATATTTCGACCTTTCACCTACAGATAATCTGAAAGTGAAGAGTAATTCATATTACTTGCACAAATTCCGTAGATAATATTAATCAATTTTGAAGACCAAACAATATTTCGACTTTTTACCTACGGTCTATTCGCTGATGAAGAGTGATTCTTATTATCTACGGATGTTCAATAGGTGATGATTTTAAAAATTAAAAAACACAGTTCAATCATTCACCTACCAAAAATTCGTATGTGAAGAGTAATTCATAAATCGAAAAAATATTTCGACCTTTCACCTATAGATAGTCTGTAGGTGATATTAATGTTACGACCATTGACCAACCGAAAATATGTAAATCTTGTTACCTACGCATTTTTCACGAGTGATGTGAAACAATTTTGAATGTGAAAAGAAGATTCAACTATATGGAAGTGAAGGTTAATCACTTAACGAATAGTCGTAAATTAAGTTTCATTCATTTAACATTCAAATTTTCTACAACGAAGTTATTCAATTATAAAATTACAAAAAAAAAAATTCAAACTAATAACATCTGAAGAAAACATAGGTGAAATAGTTTATCATCTATACGACATCCCTTTCATTGGGAATTTCATGTTTAAAAGTGAAAGCAAGTAATGCTTAGCATTATTTCGTATAGTTCGTACAACTATTAAGTTTTTTCGAGTAATGTGATATTTTAAGTTTAAATGCTCATGCTTAAATATTTAAAACAATAAAATAAGTACTAAATCAAAGTTTTATTCTCATTTGTTGCTAACAAGAACTTACTGTAAAGTTGTGGAACTTAGTTATTGTCTTTCGCAGAGCTTGTACGTAGGTCGATCTTCGCAGTAAGGTCACTGTGGGAATGGAGCCGGTCCAAAAGTTTATTATGGATAGTTTAGAAATTTCACACTTGTGGTAAAAAGTAATTCTTGTTATCTACGTATTTTCCTTGAGTAATTTACTGGCGAAGTAGTTTACCAACTAATAATGTGCCAAAAATATATAGGCAAAGTTGTTTACCAACTGTACGACTTATTAATTAATTACAAAATTTATAATATACTAATAATTTATAATAAAAAGTCGTAATATATAGTAAATACAAATTTTTGATAATTATTTAAAGTTAAAAAATAAATAAAACATATGAAAAAATTAATAATTCTTCAACAAGGCAAATTACGAAATGCATAGCCCATCATTGCTGGCCCTTATTGCTTGGCTTTTAAATTTCTAAAAACTGAATCTCCTAGTTGGAAAAATGCCACGTGAATCCCACTCGCTCAACTTTCATAAATACACAAGTTAAAGTCTTCGCCTGCTATGAATGAACAAGCCTCAAGCTTGGGGGACATCATACCTCTACGAAGGCTCAAATTCCTCGTATGGTTTGCCAACACATGGAGGACACCCCCTAGGCCGTCAAAATTTGGCAAAGGTTCGCTATTACATGCCCACCTTAAAGGCCTTCGCCTTTGTAAAATAAAATAAAATAAAATAAAAACTTTTAAAAGTCATACACCTAGCATAAATGATAGACTTGGACTTATGGGACTATTGTTACCACTTGAATTTGGTGAAGGCTCCACGTCAGCAAGAGGGCCCCGGCGAAGGCCATCTTGGCCCTCATCCCGATCACACGTGGCAGCCGAAGTCCCAAATCACAATAACGGGCCTACCCATCCATCGTCTTACTGATCAAAGCCCGTGAAGGACTTCTAAACTTACGGCCTTCGTCAATGGCCCTCGCACCCAGCGGAATCTCTTAGGCAATTGGATATTTTGGGCAACCAAAGAGATAATTCAACAAAAATCATAATTGATTGACGGACATAATCTTACAAGGAAAACTCCATCCCAATCTTCTAATAATTAGCATCGCAATATTAGAAATTAATACAGATTAGGACTGGAAATCTAGAAGATTGCGTTTACATTCAATTCTTTTTTATCCCATAAGGAAGGCGAATCCTATCAAATATCTAATTGATTGCTTTCCTAAATCAATTAGAACTCTCTCTTATAAATACCAGGCATTTGTTCATTCAAATATACGCATTATTCTCTACTCAAAACTATGTTCAAATCTCTGCCTGCTTGTCTCTCCCACACCCATATTGTTTCATATATCTTATACCGGCAGTTGACTTGATCGTTGAAATACCAATGGTCACCAACTCCGTTTTTTGCAGTGATCTTGGTGCCTAACGATTATCCAAATGTGCAGATAACATACAGGCTGACAGATGATTGATTTCAGATCTGTAGACATGTGGATAGTACATATTTCGAGGTCAACATTATCCAAGATGCTCAACATTTCCTTGCAACGTGGGTGGATTAGTACTTGATATGTTTATAATTGTTTTAGATGATTGAATTCTTGATTTTTTTTTGTTTGCTAATTTTTTTGCTGTTATACTTGGTATGTGCAATGTTTTTGGAAACACGATGAATGGTCAGGCTGCCCAAGAATTTGTGCACAAATTGGAACCCTTCTTTCGAAATGTGGTATGATCTTTTATTCTTTTTATGTCAAGAGCGATGTATTTTTATAATATTTTTAAGTCTATCATATGCATTAATTATGTTGTTTTTTTAAAAAAAATTGTTTCAATCATCATGTTGCAACACATTTTCATTCAGTTCTTTCAGTTTCCATGGGAGACTCAGCCTATAGAAATAATTAACTGTGATTATTATAGTCTATAGACATAAGGTATAATCACCAATTGATCTTTGTCCTCTATCTTCTTCAATAATATTCTAACATGTTGCTATATATGTTTCTTGTAGATCCTCTATTCTAACATGTTGCTATATATTCTAATTTACGAACTCAGTTCTTTGATATATCACACAGAAACTTTCACGCCCCTTGCAGTGGTAAAAGAAATGAAAAAAATAATTTAAAAATTTGTATCCCTACTAGTTCAGAACTAAAAGTTACATTTACGGAAGGGAAATATGAGTCCCGTTCTCCTGCCCACTGTGGGCATGAGAATTCTTGCCCACTGCCTACGTGGCAGGTCCAGTTAGACGCCAATTCAGCAAAAAAAAGAAAAAAACCCACTAAAACCCCTCCCCCAACAACAATCATTTCTTCTCTCTCTCTCTCTCTCTCTCTCTCTCTCTCTCTCTCTCTCTCTCTCTCTCGTCTACCCATCAGCCGGCGAACGGAGGAGAAGCAACCATCACCCCCATCACCAACAGCGGAGCCAACCCATCATTCCCGGTGAAGCAACCACCACATCACCAACGGCGGAGCAACCACCACTCAACTGCGGAGCCAACCCAACGGCGAACCAACCACCACCACCACCACCACCACCACTACTTAACCCACCAAAACCTCACCCAGCAACAATCATTTCATCTCTCCATCTCTCTCTCTCTCTCTCTCTCTCTCTCTCTCTCGCGTCTAACCCCTCAGCCGGCGAACGGCGGCAAAGGAACCACCACCCCCATCACCAACCCAACATTCTCGACGAAGCAACCACCACCCAACGGTGAAGCAACCACCACCCCCATCGCTGTGTTCGCCGTCTCTTCCGTCCATCTCTCCAAGTTCAACCTCACCAACACCGCCATTACATCCACCATCGATGAGGGTTCCTTATCGGACTTTATTCATGGTAAAAAAAAAATGTCACAACTTTGAGATCTTTAATATCAAGCTAAAATTTGGGGAGGAAGAAGAAATTAAAGGGTGGACTTTACCTTTGTTTCTCATTTTCATGGTATTTGTGAATGGCAATGGATTTTGGAGAAACCCAAATCACAAATAGAAAGAAAGAGATGTGCGTGGGGTTGGGGTTGGGGTTGGGGTTGGGGGGAGGGGTTGGATGAGAGAGAGAGAGAGAGAGAGATTGAAATGATTGATGTGAGTGGGGGTGGGGAATTATTGCTTGGGATGGGTTTTTGGGAGAGGTTTTTTTTTTTTTTGGCTGAATTGGCGTCTGACTGGACCGTCACGTAGGTAATGGGCAAGAATTCTCCTGCCCACTGTGGGCAGGAGAACGGGACTCAGGGAAATATAATGTGATACAATACTCATACCCGATATTTTAGAAGTTGTTTGAAGAAATTATGCATGTTCATGCCTTTTGATTTTGAATGACTAATTTGTTTTCCCAGTTTTGTTGTCTCCCTTGTGAGCAACTAGACATTGTTGCTTTAGGTCTGTTTCTCTAGTTGATGGCTATTGTTGATTTTAATCTCGCAAGTGGACGAATCATTAATAAGTAATAGAATGATGTGAAGAATGTCGAACCCACGATAACTAGCTATCAGTTAACCAATTAATGTATACTTCGAGCTTTAACAACATAAGAACATGGATTCGTTTATAAATTCAATCTTAAAGTTATTCTACTTAAATTTATTAAATCTAAATTATCACGCATTATTCTACTTAAATTTATTAAATCTAAATTATCACGCAATCAAAAGTAATTTTAAGAAAAAATTTGAGTTTTACTAGCACTAGGATTCGCAAATCCACCTACATATTTTAACAATTAATTATCAATTATTCTTCTTCACAAATTATTGCCCTATGTCAAAAATCGATGATCCTAATATAATCAAAAGCCTATCTCGACGGTCAATCAATTCTATACCTCTATATGAACCTAACCATCTCTAGTTAAATTTCGAATACAAATGTATGAATTCAATCACAACGATTATCTAGAAAGATTTCATAAAGCATAATAGTAATATCTATCTATTATTGACCCTATATTATTTTTTTACCACGTGCTCATCTAAATTGAATCTCTCGAAAAAAATCTAGACCACAAAAACGTTTTAATGGCGATCAAACATCAAAATGGAAATAATGAATAATAAATAATCAACCCGAAATCAATAAATTTACGAAAACAAATAACTTCTAATTAATCAAAAACATGATGTTTCATCGTTTATCTTAGATATAAAAGATTTAGCCAGACATGATTCCTAGAATATAGAGACATTAATAAAAGAATTCATGAACCAGAAAAAGAACAGATACAATCCTTAATCTTGAATTAATCCAAAATCTCCGATTGCACTTGATGAATGTTACCCAAGAATTCATCTCTCTTTTTTTCTTGATCTCTCTTTTTTCCTTCTAATGCGTAACCCCTTTAAAAGACCTAGAAGAGGTCTCTTTATAGTCCTTGGGAAGTCTTCAAGGTTGTGTATTAAAAGAGTCACAATCCCACTTAACTTTAGAAAACCGTACTTGTGACTTTCCTTTAGCGTAGATGACCTAGGTCGCACAATGCATTCTAGGTCCCGCCTAGGTCGCAAAATGCATCCTGCTACCTAGGTGCGATCTCCAGTAAGTTTTCACTACAATACCTAGGTTGCACAATGCATTCTGCTACCTAGGTGTGACATTTTTTTTTTTTTTGAAAATTTACAATTTGGTCTCCAGTTTGGCTTCTGATGTACGGGTTTGGTCATTTCTACTTTAAATCTTCACGATTCAATCCAAAAGTTTCCAAATGCATTCTAATTGGTCATCACCTTTCTAAAGTCTTCCAAAGTGGCCTTCCAATTAGTCCTCAAACTTTTGGAAATCTGAGTTTTGGTCCCGAAACTTTTGAATTCACCAGAGTTGCTTTATAATAGTTTCAACTTATGTCTGTGTCATCTGATTAAGCATCAATTAAGCTTCAAAGTCTTATTTTTTGTTCCAAACTCATCCAGATTGGGTTTTGTATCTACGTATATAATAATGGATAATGCTATATGTACAACCACACTTACCATCACATTTACACACTCACACATGTCAAATAATGATTTGCTCACTTTATTTATTTGGCCAATTAAATAATAATTTCAACAAATAATTATTTGACATGTGTGAGTGTGTAAGTTTGGTGGTAAATATAGTTGTACATATAGCATTATCCTATAATAATTGAACTCATTCAAATAGAAATCTACTCATATATTGAATATATAATAAATAAGTGTATAAAATACACTTATCAATGACTTTGTATTAGACTTAATGTAGTATGCTACTAGGAGGTACCATATTACTATCATAATGTTGGGTCGATGAGCGGCATTGAATTGGCGCTCCTGAGTTTCCTGGGAATGATTATGGTTCCTTTGAGTGTCATTTTTAATTTCTGTTTATGTTTTTTTAATCTTTATTATTATTATTATTATATTTTTTTTAGTTCTAGGTGTAATGGAAACTAAATAAGCAAACTAAGGAAATCAACAAATAATCTAGAGAATAGACACAAGTTCAAATTTAATGGCCTAGTTTTAATAAAACGGTAAAATAAGAATTTGTGATGATTTTTTTTAATTGTTTTTAATAGACCTAACCAGATAACGCAAGGAAAGTAGGGAAATCAAGTATTCTATTTTTATGAATCCATAGAACGCATAATTGAGCTGAAGTTTGAAGATAATGTATTTGACTTCATGTGATTTGGGCTCTTCAATATGTTATTTCCTATCCCTAAAATTCATCTATATATGTTTGCTCTTGTTGAGACGGGATTTATCATCTCTAGACCTATTAGAAATGTGGATCATCTAGTTTTTGAAGGTATTAGATGCATATTCTCAGTTTGGTAATATGGAATACTCAGTATGAAAAGAATTAGCTTTAAAATTTCATGTTTTTTTATGCATGGACCAATCGATGAACTCGACTTCTAGCGGAGTGGCAGATGTAAATATGGATCTAGATGTATCTATACTAGATATGTCAAATGGATGCATCCAATAGTATCCATTTTTTTTCCAAAATCAAGACTATAGTTATATTACCCTGTATCAAGGTCATTCTATTTTCACATCAAGAAGCAAAAGCGTGTGAACATACATATGTAGCTTATGTGAGAGTGCTATATTTAAATGGCAGGGTAACATCTAGGATAAGCCTCATGTACATTTCCAAACTCTATTCAACTTCTTGGCAACATCAATAGAAACTGGAAATCATGATTAAATTGCTCCTTCCAAGATAATGAATAATCTACCAACATCATGAATAGCAAAGTTGTAATGGCATTTTAAGTAGTGGGGTTGCAAAAAAGTAAACAATTGTTATAGTCTTGCTAAAAATAATTCATATGTATAAAAGAATCAACTATTTTTCTTTCCGGCAAATTACACACGTAGATTTAGTATATTTAACAAAGATGAAAACATTCAATTATTCACATAAAGCCAATACAAGAAACATAAATACATGTTTCGAGTGACCTTTACCAAGCTGTAAGTACCTTAAGCTCTGGAATTGGACTAAGCTCCAAGAAAAATCTAGTTGCGAATTGAAAATAGAACAACATAGCTTGAACCTGCAATTTAAATTGGAAACATGTAAGTGCAAATAATTCTATAGACATTTGATTAATGTCTGAAAACTCGCAAATTTCTTTTATTCACTTTCCAAGTATCATGAAGCTTATTTCAAATGAAAGGAAAATGCTAGCTTATACAAGATCTCAAGAAATTCCATGTATTGCACGATGTCCATAATGCGGAGGTTTTTGCAATTTTTAACGTCGTTAAATTTAATTCCTAGAATATTTTCTTAATTTGGCAACATTAGTAAAGATCAACTTGTTGAGGTAGCAAATTTATTTGCAATTCTGCATTATAAACATTTATCAACAAAAAGTAACTTATGAAATCATATATCATATTAAACTGCCTACAGTTTTAGATTGAAGGGGCTAACGTATGACAAATCATATTCTAAGTTTTGCGGGTCTGAATATGTATCTCCCAATTTAAATGCTTATGGTTACAAATGTAAAGTATCCCAATTGGCTCCATATGTAGAACCTTTATTTGCTAAAACTTGATGTCAAGTATATACTGGTTTCAATCATACCTTTCACATCATAAATATGTAATCAAAATGACAGTTTGATTATAAAAAAGCTGGAATTAATTAAATTCAGCACACTAATAACTTTTCTTCTTAATAAAACTTAACAACACATAATTCAAATTCAAAAGAGAATTTAAAAAAAAATGTTTGTCTAAAATTAAAAGTACTACATATTTACTTTATTTTGCAACATTTGAATGTCATGTTCAAGAAAGTTGTCCGTAGTTGGATGTGGCAACAATTGGATGGGAGTTTTCTTACAAAAGAATTTCTTAGAGGAGTTGAAGAGTTTATTGAATTTGCATATTCGCAGTCTGGAGTATTTGACAAGATTAGACGCACTTGGTGTAATTGTGACAATAAACAATTTCATGGGCGAGATGATGTAAAAACTTCACCTAAATAGCAAATGTTTACTCATGATTACAATCAATGGTTTACACATGGTGAACAATACATTAATCGATTTAGTTCAGGTGACACGTTAACTATACAAGGACGAATTGAATGTACAAATCAAACAATGGTAATGGATGCTATGGGCCTTGATATTTACAACACCTTTTTCAATCAGCAACATTCTGACTTAGGAGAACATGACATGAATCCCAAAGCTACAAATTTCTTTAGACTACTTCGAGAAGCTGATGAACTTATATGACCCAATTGTACTAAGCACACTAAACTTTCAGCGATGTCGTAGCTTTTGAATTGTAAGTTTGAATTTAATATCTCTGCAACTTGTTATGATCGCATGTTGTCCACAATTAAAGACATGTTTCCAGAGAGTGCGTAGTTAGAGGATACATTTTACAAAAGAAAAGAAAAGAAAATGTTAAGTAGTCTTGGTCTTGGTTATCTGAAGATACACGCGTGTGACAATAGTTGCATGTTGTACTACAAAGAAACTGAGAATTTGATAGTCTTCGATTTGTGGTAAGGAACGATACAAAGAAAAACCCACTAGGTCAGGACATAAGGTGCCATATAAGGTATTGCGATATCTACCTCTGATACCTAGACTACAAATATTGCATATGTCAAGGCATACCGTAGAGCAGATGATATGGCATTCAAAAAATAAAGATACGAGTGGGAAGATGTCACATCTAGTACATGTGAGGCATGGAAGCACTTTAACACTACTTACCCACACTTTGCCCTTGATTCGCGTAGTGTGCATCTTGGTTTATGCATTGATGGCTTCTGCCCTTTTGGTAGAAATTCTAAGCCATACTCGTGTTGGCCAGTTATTAACACCGTGTATAATCTCCCACCTTGGATGTGTATGGCGAAAGATAACATGCTTCTCAAGTCCGAATAGTCCAGTAAAATTTTTTAGATGTTTATTTACATCCTTTGATAGATGATTTAAAAATTTTGTGGGAAGGAGTTGAAACTTACGACTTACATACGAAGCAAAATTTTCAAATGAAAGCAACTTTGATGTGAACTCTATGTGATTTTCGTAGAAATGGCATGTTGTCCAGATGTAGTACACATGACTCAATGGCTTATCCGTACTGCATGAATTTAACTAAATCTTTCAGACTTCAACATGGATGCAAGAGTTTCCATTTTGATTGCCGCCATCGTTTCTTGCCACGTGATTATTCGTTCAGAAAACAACGAGATAAGTTAACGAAACGTAGAGTTGAGACAGATGTATCAGCTGAATGTATCGACGTGTGGTTGAGAACCTTCCTGACATTCTTTATGGCAAATCATCTAAAAACCAAGAGATTAAAGGTTTTGGTAGAAACCATAATTGGGTAAAGAAAAACATATTATGGGAGTTACAAATCTCATATGCCACAACATATATGTATTGCACATTGAAAAAATGTATTTGATAATGTATTCAACATAGTTATGGACATAAACGGAAGAACAAAGGACAATGTAGAAGCAATAATGGATTTGGAGATTCATTGCAATCGACCCGAGCTTCACTTAATTAGAGATGGAAACAAAACAACTTATAAGCCAACGGCCTCTTATACTTTGACAAAGGAGCATAACATTAAAGTAGGTGATTGAGTTAAAGGATTAAGAATGCCAGATGGTTACGCTTCTAACATTGCTAGTTGCGTTAAGGGTGATTATGAGTTTTACAGGATGAAGAGCCATGATTGCCACATATTTATGCAAAGATTGATACATGTAGCATTTAAAATCTGATGCCAAAACTAATTTGGAAAGCATTAACTGAAGTTAGTCATTTTTTTAGAGATATATGCTCCACTGTTTTAAGAGTGAAAGACATGCAACAACTCGAAGACAGCATTGTTGTAAAATTGTGCAAACTAGAAAAGATTTTTCCACTAGTTTTTTCGACTCAATAGAACATTTGCCCATTCACTTAGCATATGAAGCAAAGGTCGGAGGTCATGTCCAGTACATGTCAATTGTTAACATTATCTATTATCTATATTAATGTGTATATTAACATAATACCCCATCTATTTCAGGTACCTATTCTACCTAAAAAAGAAGATAAAAAATCAAAATCGTGTTTAGGCATCTATAGTAGAAGCATACCTCGTAGAAAAAATATCTAACTTTTGTAGGTTATACTTTAACCCAAATGTAGAAACATGATTGAATTGTCCACCGAGGAATGATGGTGGATGATATAATAATCCTCAAAGAACATTATCTATTTTTACACAGTTTGGTCGATTCCTTGGCAATAAGGCTCCAATTACAAAGTTAATGACAGAATATGAGCTACAAGCAGCATCATTATATGTGCTCTTAAATTGCAAAGAAATTAATTCTTTTATAAGGTAAGTTGTAATAATGAACAATATATAATCACTTTCCTTGAATCAAAATTAGTTACATTAATTTTTACGTCGTTATCTTATATGCTGGAAGTTTGATGAACAAATGAGAATGGATTATCCTCAAATGTCTGATGCACAACTTGATCAATATTGCGATAAATGTTTTCCTCATTGGCGAAAACAATATGTAAGTCAATCAGTACTAATTATACAACCTATAGAAGATCTTAGTAAGCGCATTTTGTTTTCTAAGATTTGGATGATTGGAACACAATGGATTCACAAGTAAAGAACATAGCTTTCAGTTCTGCTCGTAAAGTGAACTGTTACAATGGATACTTTGTGAACAGTTTCAAATTCCATAATTTAGAATAAGGTTTGTATAGAATGACTATGAATAGTGGTGTATGCGTGCTTGGAAGTTGTTATAATGATTATGAGTGCGACTACTACAGTATGTTACTTGAAGTTTGGGAAATTAAATATTTCAAACGACAAAATAGGGTTGTCTTGTTTAAATGTGACTTAGTCCGTTTGACAATGAGAATGGGATTCATGTGCATCCACGATTTAACCTTGTTGAGATTAATTATAAGAAGAAAGTAGTGAGAAATGATGTTTTCATACTTTCCCAACAAGCCCAACAAGTATATTACAAGAAGTTCCATTCAAATTCTAGAGATAGACGTGATTGGTGGGCAGTTGTGAAAACAAAAGCCTGATATGTCATTGATATTCGAGGAGTCATATCATAGAATGACTAGTGCAACATATTCATTGAACTTCCATTCCAAGAAGACCACTCTCTTAATATACAACTACTTTTGATAGCTCCGGAGTTAGATAATGAAATTTAGTTCGGGAAATATTTTTTCCTGAAGAAGTAGAACTGGAAGAACCTAATAACGTTATGAACTCTCGCATGCTTAATATAGAAGAAAGTGCAGAAGAAGAAGAAGATGTTATACTTGATTTAGATGATGACAATTATGGCTTTACATCGAATCCAAGTGAAAATGACAATGATGAAAATGTACGATAATAAGTATCCCTATTTTTATGTTTTTTTAATGTTATTTTAAGTTCACGAAGATAATTTATTTACTTAGCACTATTGTAATTACTTTATGTTACTTCATTTTTTTACCATTGTTATTTTGAATTGGTATTGCAAGCAGGATGCCACCGACTAGAGAAGGATACAAATCAGGTCAAGCAAGTCAAGAGAGATCTACACAAGGTGGTATTAGGAGATGTGCACGAGGAAATTATGGCTATAGTGAAGCAAATATTTCCAATGACGAGTTGAAGATGAGCATATAGATGATGCGTTTCATTCAGAAGAAATGTATAGATCTAATAACAGTGTCAGGGGTCACATGTATCTTTAAATATAAACATATATTGTGCATTGGAAATTATGTGTAAATGGGCGTTTTTCATTATTTTTTCTAAAATTGTCCATCCAAAATTTTATTCTCTTATTGAGATTCCACTAAGTGTTCTTAAAAGACAACAAGAGTTAACAATAACCATTACAAGAAATGAACCATTTAGCACTAAATATATATACTTTTATGGATATAGATTTGGTCAAGCAAGTCAGCAGAGATCTACACAATGTGTTGCTAAAGGATATGCACGTGGTAATTATGGATATTGTGAGGCAAATATTTCCAATCATGAGGTTGAAGATGAGCACGTGGATGATGAGTTTCATTCAGAAGACGTGTCTAGATCTAATAACATGATTGGGGCTGACACATATATTTAAATATACACCTTTCTCATTATTTTAATGTCTCAAATCTTGATCAACTTAAAAAAGAATAGATTGATGTGCAAAAATCTTTAGTTTACCTAGTTAATATTGATAATTACTTGAAATATGAGCTCAAATTGCTATTTTGGTGTTAATTTGAATTTTTAGGGTTTGAAACATTGTTAATATGAACTCAACTTTATAAATAGATTGATGTGAATATAAATCAATTTGCTTGGACTGCAAGATATCACCGATTAGAGGAATGTATAAATTTGGCCGAGCAAGTCGGCAGAGAACAACACATGGTGGTGGTACAAGATCTATACAAGACAATAATAAACATCAAGAGCCTAATACTCCCAATGATGAGTTGGGAGATGAGCATATAGATGAATTTTCTAGAACTAGCAACACGACCAGGGGTCTTAACCGTGGCACTTCCTATGCCTGATGATCAATTACAACGTAAAGAAATAAGTATTTAAGGTAACACGTAAGTATACATCTATTGTGAATTGGGATTCATATATTTAGAAATAGACTATTGTTAATGTATTGTAATATATATTGTGTTTAATATTGTGCATTAGTATTTTGAGTTGCAATTTTCTTGTGTAGACAAAGTCAATGTCTGTTTTCTTGGAGAAGACTTTGCTAAATGTTAAACTAGTGACTATTGATCCTAATACTTTTTTGAGTCAATCTGAGTATGTACTTTTTTATTGTGTTGCTCAGACATTAGTTCACAAGTTTTGGAATTGTTCATTTTTTTGTTTATATATTGCCTAGCCTAAAAGAGATAACTGTTTGTAATCTATATGTTGTCTTTACATGGATAGTTAATGCATGTACTCGTTTTATTTTATTTTTCAATTGAAATCGAACAAAGTATCTCTTTATGGGAAAGAGGAAAAGACAAGTTGAATGCTTTCTCTTGATAAATAAGTAGAAGTATTTATTTCTAGGCCTTCACCATGTTGTCTTTGCCCCTTTATCTCTATCTCATTCAGTGTTCAAGAAAAAAATGCCTTGTTTATTTGATTTAGTAATTCTCCAAATAGAAAATACATATTTCTTATGAATTTACTTACAGTTGTATAGCTTGTCAAATGTTATATTATCATATTTTTATGTTATTAATGCAGTTTCTTTGAAACTTTGTACATCGTGGCATCACTGCCACCATGAAAGCATATTTTGATGGCCCACATCCCACATTTTGTTCGATGCCACAACCCATATAAGATGGTTTCTGGGAAAGATTTCTGGTAATCGTTAATTTTGATATTCGGTAAGTCTATAATTGATTTTTTTTTATTAATTTGTAAGGATAAATATGTATGGCCGACCGCAAATACTATCAATGTGTATGACGCGTGGAAAAAGACAGTGAAAGATAGATATAAAGATATGATGAATGATGCTCGCAATCAAGCAAAGCGTAAAAGCAAATATGAGAATCTAGCCGATTGGAGAGGGCATGGTCCACATTGGATGAGAACAGAGCATTCTGATAGTCTTGTAAATTATTGTGATAATGAGAAATGGAAAAACAATGCCAAGATGCCTAGGAGAATCGCCTTGAACAAGGACATCATGGTGAAATGAAGAAGCATAATGTCGGTTCAGTCTCTTTTATGACTTCCAAGAAGAGGTTTATATATTTTCTCTTTTGATTTATATTGAACTTTGTATTTTAAAGTTCATTTATGGTTTAACAAATTGTGATTAATGTGATGCGTATTTTCAAGAGAATGATATGGATCATCCCATGTCTCAATTAGAGTTCTTTAGCCATGTCCACTGGGCGAATCACGGATTGAGAGATTTTGTTGACAAAAAATCCAAAACAGTTTATGTAAATATAATTAGAGTTTAGATATTTCATTATTTTTTATATAGTAGGATAAGTATAAGGCTTTTATCGAGTCCAAGTATGGTGCAGTCAGGGATGATCAGCCCAATTTTGATCTGGATTCATGGATCAATGCTGTCAACGGACCATCTAAGAGTAGTGTTTATAGGTTCGGTCCTCAACGACCTCTTTCACATGTTATGGCACATAATACGATTGAAGAAAATGAAGATGTGAATAATTTAAAGTCGAAGTTGGCTAGTGCACATAATACGATTGAAAAAAACAATGAAATGATTCATAATCTCATTGTACGTCTTATACGAGATGAAAGAAATCACATAGTCGATTTGCGACAAACAGTGCGAAGTATGCTTCGAGAACTAAATATTCCAAACTATCAATTTTCTTCTAGTTCCGGATCACGAAATGATGATATGTAGCTATGGTGCTCTTTATTTGGAATTTCGATGTAACAACTTAATTTATGAAAATAATTTTCGTTTGGCATATTGATTATTATTAGCAGGTTTTGTTTTAACGTCTACATTAATAGTCTCAGTCACGTTGGGATTTAGATTCCCATATTTAAATAGATTATGGACTCAGAACCTCACTTTTAAAAGTTAGGAACTTAAAACTACACTAATAGAAAGGTTAGACAGTAAAGCACTAATTTTCCTTTTTATATAGTGACAACTTAATTAATTGATATAATTTTGTACACGTTTTAAAGAATAGGATTCACATATATTCAACTAACCTAAATGAATTGGGTGGTTTAAGTCGTGTCAAATCATGATTAAAGTGTTAAACAACGTCAAATTGAAAAGCTTTTATGGTCAATGCCATTAATTATGGATTCCTAATAAAACTTCAGTCTCATTCTCTAGAAGAAGACATTACTAAGCGCAGAATAACTTGGGCATTTTAAAATGGATAAAGTTGATTCTATCAATAATTTTGTCAAATAAATTTAACAAAAAATATTGAGTAATATTATTCATAGTCGCTCACTGTCGGTAGTCATTCTACGTGGTATTACTCAATTGGATGAATTATTTATAATTAATGGCTATAAATACATTACTCAATTGGAGTAAATAATTCATTCAATTAAGTAATGCCACGTATGATGACTACCGGTAGTAAGCGACTATGAATACTATTATTCAAAAATATTATAGTCCTGAAATTAAGTTAATCTAATAGTGTAGATTTATTAAAATTTTATTGGGTGTGTTTAGATATGTGTATAGAAATTTTTACATTTTTTAATAAATCTATATACATCGTTAGATTAATTTAAATTAAGAATTGTGACTATTTGTCAAAATTTTGTATCAAAATCATTAGTAAGAGGAACGATCCCCTTTTAAAATATATCTCTTTAATTTGATTCTACTCGTAAATAATTTACGGCCGAAATTATTAGCATACCTTTAATATACTGTATCGGAATAGAAGAAACATGATTAGAGAGGAAGAGATGATCGAATTAGAGAAATTGTATCCATAAGTATTGAAGAACAAAAAAAATTATGTCTATCTTTATCTAGGATTAAAAGTAACTTATGTATTTATTTACTTATCTGTAAATTTATTTTTTTATTTCATGTTTGGATAATTTATTTTTTATTACTTTTAAGTAAAAAAAAAAAAAAAAATTTAAAGTAACTTACCTTATTGTCAAAAAAGTAAGTTAATTATTTTTAGCTTTGATTAATAAAAAAAGGTTATTTATTTTAAAGCTTACATGTTTACTTATAAATAATAGAAATTTTGGCGCAAATGGTCCTTAATCTTTACCCTTAGTGTGCAAATGGTCCATAACATTTATTTTTTAGCACGACCAACCTATGTGTTTTTGTGTGCAATTGATTCTTATTTGACGAAATAAACCAATATGCTCTTAATTTTAATAAGAGAAAACTAACATTTGCAAAAGGTTCAAATGGGTCAGCAAGTACCTTTATTTTTTATAAAAAAATTAAAGAATATTAATGAGTATTTTTGTAAATTACGACTTTATTGATCAAATTGATAATATACGTATATTTTTTTGTATATTTTTACAAACTATTATGAAATAACTAAAATTTAAGCTCATAATTAATAACAAACTTGCTAATTAAATTAATAGTTTTATTATTTAAAATTTGAACTTTTATTTTATGGTTATATCAAAAAGAAAAAAAAATAACTTTGTCACAAATTAATCTTCAAATATTTATATTTAATTGAGCCATTCACAAATTGATCTTCAAATATTTATATTTATCGTTTTATTGTCATTCAAAAATAAAGAAAACATAGTTCGTAAATTAATTTTTATGACGTAATAAGATTAGTTCAATATCATAAATTATATACATCATTTTTTTATTTTTTTATCTTAATTTTATGCAAGTTTTTCACATCGCAAAACAATTACATATACTTAAAGCATAAAAATTTAATATTTTTTTTCTTATGAAAAAATTTAATTGACAAGCCTATAATGATATAATTAATACATTAAATTAAATATTATTAAATAAAAGTACGGACACATTTGCACATTTTGAAATGTTAGGAACACAACTGTATTTTTTTTAATTAAAATTAAAGGTATTTTGATATTTTTTTTATCAAATAAAAACAAATTGCGCACTAAAACACATAGGTTAGAGACGTTCGTGTAAAAAAACAAACGTTAAACACTATTTACGTAGTGAGGGCAAAGGTTAAGGACCATTTGTGCCAAATTCCCTAAATAAATTTATATATTACAGTTTGACTAACGTTTTTCCCATTATTCATCACATGGTGAATGAATAATAAATACGGTCTAAAACCTATCTCATTGAGCGTATTATTTTATTTGGTGTGACTAAAGAAGAATAAAGCTCCCCAAATTAATTTAATCCGTGTGTTATTTGCACTAAACAAGAATATGATTAAATTAATTTTACCATTAGTGTACTGTTTTAGAAATAAATCGAAGGTGAATTAGTTAGTTTTTGATTGGCAATTAATTACTAATTAGACTATCTGATGGAGATTAATATTATTAAAAGCATATCAATCAATTATAAACATATATAGTTCTGGCATCATGAATTAAACTGAAGATAAATTTTCAAATTTTGAAGGAGTATATAATTGCCCAAAACGTTCTTATTCGTTCTTGGGAATATTGGTTTTCTTTGTAATTTTGAGTTACTGCAATCCTCATTTATTTTTATTTAAAATCAACATGTTCGCAATAGATTATTGACGAAGCTAGAGATTCCACTTCAATCACAGTAAGCTAGATTCCAAAGATTGATGAGAACCCCTTTTAAGGTTCAAGGCCAAAAAACTAGGGTTATTCAAATGTACTCCCAATATACATCTATGGTTTTGGATTTATCTTGATTCTATTGATTTGTAGGAAAAATTACGATTCACTTCTTCAATCTTTTACGTGGTGTGGTTATTGATCTCCAACCTGAATGCTACTTTGAGTCTCCAACCTATTTAAATATGTGAATTTGGCATCTACTTCACTCAAACAGTCAAAGTAGTTGTTAAAATCAATTGTAAGTTTCAATTGAATTGGAAAGAAGTTATAAGTGCCTTGATAGTTTTGTTTGTCATCTAACTTTATGTCAAGTGAAAGCCGCTTGCAATTTCAACGTCTACATTGACGGTTTCAATCACGTGCACGAGACCCAGATTCAAATGTTTAAATAGATTGAAGATAAAGTAAATCCCACCCCCTAAGTTTCTCTAATTTTAATATAAGGTATAATCTTAACTTGATGGAATGCCCTTTATTCATGCAGAAGTAACAATTATATATTGAAAATTCGAATTAATAGGAACACAAGTAACATACTTTTACATGAAGAATTTCTTTTCTCTTCATTCAAATTTTGAATACATAATTATATAAGCTACAGCCTACATGTATTTATACCCTAATTATGCATGCATGCAGAATCATCTGTCAATGCATTATGCAGGAATCAGGATCCTAATTTGGTAACTGAATGGGCAAAAGTTTTATCTGCTATAATCCTTCTTGATATAGTAATTTAACCCTGTATATATTTAATATAATCAAGTCAGCAAAGTTAAGAAGAGTCTCCCAGAACTGATAGGAAATCTATAAATGGCACGGCGGCGGTGGCAATAGCAGCAGTCTTGGTTTGATTTTGAACTGCTGCAGGTTCCTGCTCCACCTCCTCCTCGTCTAATTTCCTTGCATGGTCTATCACTTCACTCCAGTTCGAGTTATCGGTATTCACTTGGAGAAAGTCATAGAACTCCACTGCTGCTTTACTTTTATCTGCAATCACAAGCACTTTGGTAAAGTTTTTCGTAGATTATAAGTAGTGAATCCTATTATATGTGTCCATAAAAGTTGTGAGTCATAACAGAATGTATGGATAAAAATGATGTTTAATCAACTTATAAGTGCTTATAAGCACTTCCAAACATATATGTAGGGTCATGTAATCAATTCTCTATAATAGTAATCTCTCTGTCCCATAAAGATATATTTACTTTTATTTGCACACACACATATTAAGAATATTTAATTATTATAATTTATACTTACATTTTTTCTGTTACACCCCTATAATTAGTATAATAGTAGTTGATATCTATTGATAACAAGAGACATTAAATAGAGGTATATTAGAAAACTAAGAAATTAACTATAATTAATTTGGGATAGATAATAAGAAAAGTAAAACACATATTTACGGAAGGAGTAGTATGTTATAGGCCGACTCCATGTCCAAGTGATGCATGGCATCCAAATAATATATAATATATTCAAATAATTTGAACACTAGTGATATTTGAAAAGGCTAATCAAATTGTGGATATGATATCAGTTTATTACCTTGATCTATGTTCATTTGATGAAGCATATTGTGAGAATGAAGAAGCTCCTTCCGGTTGTACTTTAGATGGTACTCGAATCTCTGAGTATATTTGTCTACAAAAGGATTAAAGTTTAAATTTTTCTCAGTGTAAATTGGGATATCCTGATTTGAAGAGGAATTATGATCATTTCTCAAAGCTTGTGAAGCTCTTTTGGCATAAATTTTCGATCTTTCTCTGCATTTTCGAGCCATGATAACGTGCCAATGATTCTTCACAGCATTATCAGTACGTCCTGGAAAGAGACGAGCAATTATAGCCCAACGATTCCCATGAATCCTGTGACAAGCAAGAAGCCTCTCTTCTTCCTCTTCTGTGAAAGGGGTTCTGTTAATTCTTGGATCCAACTGATTGAACCACCTCAACCTACAACTCTTCCCTGATAATATTATCATTAATAATTATATAATTAGTTGCATGCAGTACTTGATCAAGGGAATATATACATCATTTACTAGTAATTAATCTCAGTATTTTATCTTTGTTTTTATTAAAACATGTCGTCACAGTATATTGGTTATATTTTCAAAAAATCTCAGCAACATAAGAAAATTTATGATAAATCTTTTAAATTTTTATCCAAATCAAGAATTATGTGTTTCTTTATCCAATCCATCAGGTGGTGTATTTAATTATTACTGGTAAAAATAAAAATAAGATACAAATTTAGGGTTTTTCACCATTAATTTTCATTTATTTCAAGGGATGGTAGCAGGAAATTAACAAACCTTAATTTTTATATGAACATGAATCAATTATAATTTTTTATTTCTTAAAAATATCATTTGAAGGGATGCATGAATATATCACCTGATCTTCCATGTAGCTTATCAGCTATGGCATTCCAGTTATGAGGTCCATATCGTTGAACCAATTCACGAAGTTTGTCATCTTCAGCTGGTCTCCAGTGCCCTCTGCTGCACATCTGCTCCGGCCAACAAGATCACTGTCTAAAATTTACAAACCCTAATTATAAACAGTTAAAAGATGGATCTAAGTAGTTTTTGAAAGAAAGATTGGAGATGGACCGGTTCGTATTTTGCAGGTGGAGAAGATAAGAAAGTGTTTTCCGTTAGAAAGTGGGAGGATTTGGACAGACCAGCACCACCACAACCTCTTAATTATTGATGCAACGTCTACCCTAACATTTAAGCACTTTCAACTTTCAACTTTCAACTTTCAACTTCTATATATATATATATATATATGTATGTATTATTCTCTGAGAGAGGGGGAGAGAGAGAGAGGGGGAGAGAGAGAGAGAGAGAGAGAGAGGAAAAGGGTTGCTTGGTGGGGTTAAATGTCGTTCTCCTCTCAACATCTTTCTGAAATTCCAACCTACAATACCCACCTAGCAGCCTTTTTAACTCTATAAGTACTATACGTACTACACATACACACATACATTAGTAGGTATATATCAGTGTTATAAAAAATGTAATATCAATGTTCAAATAAACGAGACTAGGATTCATATTTTGGTTTTACATTATTTTATATCAGTGTTTAAATAAAGATCAATTATGCACCAAAATACATAGATTATAGACTTCTGTGCTAAAAAAAGTTAGGAATCATTTCGCATTGTAGACAAAGTTTAGAGACCATTTGCACCAATTTCCCTGCAAATGTAAAACAAAAAATTGACTATAATTTTAAAATAATAATAATAATAATAATAATAATTTGCAAGCTTGTTAATCTTTCCTAATCATCATCTAATTAACCCTGCATTCGTAATCAACATATATATATATAGAAAAGTTTGGTATTGTCGTTAGACCTTAGTGAAGAAGAAGAGGAAGTTTTAGGTCTTGATCACCTTTCCAAGACCTAACTCAATATTTGCCTATCATCTTTTAACTGCTTCTTTCACTCAAACATCTCACTCTCTCCTATGTCATCGTCCAATTTTACGGGTTTATTATTAACGAAACAAAATACGAAAACTTTAAAAGGAAAATATATATGATGTTTAATCTCTAACGTAAGTAGCATTATATATTCAGACGATGTAGTTCATTAATACGTAAATATTAGAGTAATAAAAAAAAAATTAGCTAAAATATTGATTCAATAGGTCATTTAAATTTTTTTATTTTTTTAAACAAAAGTGTGCTCCATCTTATTCAATAGCAATATTATGGAGAGCAATGTTCATAGTAAAATATGAAAAACCTCTTAACCAAATCTTGCCTTGAGAAAGAGAAAGAGATAACTATGACGCATAATAAAAATAAATAAATCACATACACAAATTTTAGATTTTCGATAGTTAAACACCACTACGGACTACACACGTACACTCTCTCTATATATAACAACATAACCCCACCCCACCCCCCCCCAAAAAAAAAAAAAAAAAAAAAAAAATCACAAGTTTCTCTCATATTTCGGGATAAATTATATATGCGTACAAAGTTTTAAAAAAATAAAAATAAAAACTAACTAGAATTCAACACGAATGAATTTAAAGAAAAACAAGAAAATTAAATGAGAAAATCTTGAAATTTAACGAATTTAATTAAATTTGGTGGTGCTGTTGACTTGTCTTACGTGTATATATATATTAAATTGTTATAACTGTTCTTAGATGTTCTCAACATCCAAAAACTACCAATAAAGAAACTTTTTGCACTAAATTAATTTTATTTATTATAATGGGACGTAAGACTTCTTTTTTGACTGTTGGCCTACCATTCTCTTATTTCATTTATTTATATATATATATATATATTAGTGAAAAAAAATAAAAACATCCCATACAAGGACTAGTCTATGGCTTTTTTATTTTTTTTATTTTACTTTATTATTTTATTCAAATAGGAGTCTTTGTTATTATAATATATATAGTTTAGGGAATTATTTGCAATCTCTTAAAATTGCTACTAGGGTTCATTATTCTTTGGGATTTTTTTTCAATGCTTCCAATTATTCTTTGGTATTCTTCATGAATTGAAAAATATGATAATGCTCAAATTCTTCGTATTCAAATCGAATCAACAAGTGAAAAATAAACGTGAATGTAGATTTTAAGATAAATGTGTACGTATGCATTTGACTAAAAGTCACATACATAGGCACGCGTTGAGACTATTATAGAAAAATCTTCATATGTGCAACATGCATCAAGAGTAGTACACCAGTAAACACAACCCCCCCTTCTTTTCTCTGTATCTCAGACCATAATCTCTCATGCTCTGATCAGACTTCTTGGCTGTTCACCAGCTTTACCTACTTCCTTGCCAATTATCATAAATTCTTCTGAAACCCACATTAGACTAATCTTGATTTTTTTTTTCCAAGTAAAAAATGTATCTTTAAAGGATTTACTCACAAGTGTACGTTGACAATGTCTTAAACTGTGTATATATAAATATTTATTGCTTGAGTTTTAAAAGATGGATCATAAATTATGCATCGACTTGAATAAGAGGTAGATCCTGGAGGGGACTACTACTTAAAAAAAATTGCACCCCCCTTAGTTCCGCCCATGACTTGAATAATTCACTTGGTCCATGTTTGATATGCGATAATAGATAGGATGTACATACTGTTGTTTGATCTACCTTACCGAACATGTGATTGAAGGATACTGGGTTTTGCAAATTTTATAATTTAGCTCCACCTGGGGTGGAATTCTTGTCTGAGTCAAGAAGTTACCTCAACTTCTCAACTGCTAAATTAAACCCCTGAAAGGTAACAGCTGATCAACCATTTGAACTCATGACTTTTGTTTTCTTAGGTTCAATACCAAAAGTGTACAACTACCTCATCACCTATAATGACATATTACTCCCACCATCACCCTCTCATGTTGTTAATAACATCAACATCAGCTGTTTATATATGCCGTATTTTTCGGCGCTTCATAATGTTGCACAAAGGTTTTCAGGAGAACTTAGAAAAAAAAAAAAAAAGATGTAAATTAATGTAGTTTGAGTATAACTTACTTTTGAGGTCATGGATAGTAGGTAGAAGACAAGGATATATGTCATTGTTGGCATGGATACATTACTTTAGGAGAATTTTTATACTAACTCTGATGGAATATAACACCTTTGCATTGCCTAATTAACTATATTTTGTATAATTTTTTTGACAAGATCCACTCAAAACCATACCTTTCGGCTCAAGTGTTGAATAGCACAACAATCTCACTAATCCATAATGATTTTTACATTTTTGTCGCATTGAGAATTGACTGATACATAAGATTTTATCTTCGAATAAAGAACTATATCCGCGACAAAAATCAGACAAAAGCAAAAATTCTTCAAAATTACTCAAGAAGAAAGCTCACTAACAGAAAGGAGGTTTCTTTGTACCAATCAAAAAGCCCCATAACATAGTTTGATGTGCCTAATTTCATGTCATGTTATACTCCATAATTGATATCTGAAGGTCCAGTGCTCTTCAATACATTTTCTTTACTAAAATAAAAGGGATAATTGCATGAAAGCTCCCCAACCTTTCAAAATTGTTGGGGATATGCCCCTAACTTAAAAAAATAGCACCACACGTCTTCAACGTATGAAGAAGTAGGTATCGTAGGTCCCTCTTCACACTTTCCGTAAGTTTTCTTTGTTAAAAGCCAAAATTGGACTGCACGCGCTATATTCTCCAAAAGACCCGACTGAGAATGGCAGGGTTAAAATTGTAACTCTACTGCAATTATGATGGGAAGCTTACCTGGTCGAGCGATCTATATCTTCGTGCAATGTTGGATGTAGCCAAGAGCTCGTCGTGGATTTTGAGAACATAAATTCAAGTGGATCTGAAGTCCAATTTTGGCTTTTAACTCCACTTTGCCTTGTTGTTTCATTACATCAAGAAAAAAGAAGGAAAGCGGAAGACTCTTTCCCACTTTTTCTCCTTACAAAATCTCATGCTGCTCTCAGAATTCAAAGTTTTTTCACTCGAGTTTCCATCTGTAAAGATAATAAGATGGAGAATAATAACTTGTATTATTGATGTACAATGACCGACTATATATACAGACTTGTAGAGATTTACAATTGATAAGAAAATCGAAATCTTCTAACACTACTAGAAAGGAAGGCAATAGAGACGGAATTTTAGTAACGGACGCCTTCCGTTGCTATTACCGACGGATTACCAACGACTTTCCAACGAAATAATTTATGAAATTTATAGTTATAAAATAAATGACATAGCAACGAGATTACCAACGACATATAGCCGTCATTGAGATTCCGTTGTTAAGCCGTCGCTAAAAAAAAATTCTTGGATAAATGAATAGATTACTCGATCTATTTCTGTATCGTCCATGCTATATATCATAACTCAGACACACACACACATATATATAATATGAAAAATTACTGACAAACACTGTTACATACCAATTTTTGATGGTAAAATAAAATAAAATTTACCTACGCATATATCTGTTTGTAATATTCTATTGATAGTTACCTACGAATCTATTCGTTAGTTAATATTCTAATTTCCGTTAGTAATATCCTTCAAAATTAATAAATTCAAAAATAAAAATTTACCAAAATTTTTATATCTCGTAATTTTAACATTAACAATTATAATGCTCTAAATTAAACATTAATTGGACTAAATTATTAACTTTCAATAAAATATGATTTAGTATGTATAATTGAAAATAAATCAAAGTGAGAAACGGGTCTCTCATTCACACTCTTCTACAAATCCAGAAATCCACTTTCCAAACCTTAATCCCTCTTTCTCGCCTCTTTCTCCAGCAGACATGGATGATCATTCGAAGGTACGAAGAAGGTGTAAACTGCTGTATTATTTGGGATTAGGGGATAAATCTTCGAGAACTCCTGTTTATAATGTTAGCTCGCTACTCTGAATTTTTTTTTTTTAATTGTTAAATATGTGGCCTTTAATTGACATTGTTAGTTAGGATTAATTATTTTCGTTGATTGAGAATTGTGAATTGAAGAAGTATGATTTTTAATCATAATTGAAATTGATTGCTGTGTAATTGTTTGAGTAATTGCATCACTGCTTATTGTTGAAACTGATTTTGGTAATTTTGTATTATTGATTAATTGTTGTTTAAGCACAAATTTGTGCTTGGAGCTTGGTTTTTTTTTTTAATTAAAGAATTGCTTCTTTAATTTTCTTGAGTAATTGCCTCCATTATGTTTTTATTTTATTACATTATTTGAAGTATTATTTTTTCTTGTTCTAAAGTGCAAGTGCCAAATTTGAACTATTTATAATTCATGTGTTTGTTGCTTTGACCACTTTTGTAGGATCACTAAGGATAGTCAATTAGAATTTATGAATTTGTGTTGAACAATATGGCATCAGACCGCAGTTGGATGTTGCGTCGGTCAGATGATGGATTTCTTTCAGACAGATTTATTGAAGGTGTTGAAGAGTTCATTCAATTTGCCCTATCTCAAACAAGAGTTGGTGATATAATTAAATGTCCATGCTCTAGATGTGACAACAGAAGGTTTTTGAAAGAAGATAATGTGAAACTTCATCTTTACAAAAATGGATTTACAAGGGGTTATACACAGTGGAATGCACACAGAGAGTCATTCAATTTCAATGCTCCAGATTTGGCTGAATCCTCAAGTGCACAAGCTACAACAAATTTTACCCATGAAACAATGGTGATAGACGCGATGGGCCCTGAAATGTACAATAATTACACCAATCCAGATGTGTGTGGTCATGAGGAACAAGCTCCAAATCAAAAGGCAAAAAATTTCTTTAGACTATTGGAAGAAGCAGACAAACCTGTTTGGCCTGGTTGTAGAAAGCGCACCAACCTTTCGACAATGGCACGACTATTGAATTTGAAGTCTGAATCTAATATGCCTGTAGCGTGTTATGATCGTATGTTATCTATCATTAAGGGAATTCTACCAGAAGGTGATCGGTTAGAAGCTACATTCTATAAAACAAAGAAAATGTTATCTAGTCTTGGCCTTGGTGTTGTGAAGATCCATGCTTGTGTCAATGATTGCATGTTGTACTATAGAGAAACCGAGAACATGACTCGGTGCCCTACCTGTTTTAGCCTATGGTACAAAGAGAATGTGTCTCGATCTGGACATAGGGTACCTCAGAAGGTGTTGCGATATCTACCTTTAACTCTCAGGCTTCAACGATTGTATATGTCAAGGCATACTGCAGAGCATATGATATGGCATTCAAAGAATCAATTATCAGACAAAGAAATGTCACACCCCGTACATAGTGAGGCATGGAAGCACTTTGATAGAACTTATCCCCAATTTTCTCTTGAACCGCGTAGTGTACGCCTTGGTTTATGCACGGATGGGTTCAATCCATTTAGCATGTCTAATGTGCAGTACTCATGTTGGCCAGTTATCATGACTATGTACAATCTCCCGCATTGGATGTGCATGCAACAAGACAACTTATTTTTTACTATGGTTATCCCCTGACCGAAGAGTCCAGGGAAAAACCTTGATGTTTATTTGGGTCCCCTCATAGATGAACTAAAAATATTGTGGGATGAAGGTGTTGAAACTTATGACATCCATACAAAGCAGAATTTTCAGTTGAAAGCTACATTGATGTGGACTATTAGTGATTTTCCGGGATATGGCATGTTGTGTGGATGGAGTACGTATGGCCTAAAGTCTTGTCCATACTGTATGGGTAAAACTAAATCATTCAGACTTAAAAATGGAGGAAAAACTTCATTTTTTTATTGTCACCACCAATTCTTGCCACTCGAGCATGCCTTTAGAAAACAACGGGACAAGTTTTACAAAGGTAGAGTTGAGAAAGATATTGCACGACATCGGCTAAATGGAGATGAGTTGCGAAGTATAGTGGAGAGCCTCCCAGACATTGCAACTGGCAAAGCTAATAAGAGACAAGATATATATACAAGGTTTTGGTCGTAGCCATAATTGGGTAAAGAAAAGCATTTTTTGGGAATTGCCTTATTGGGATACAAATCTCATAAGACACAATTTAGATGTGATGCACATTGAAAAGAATGTATTTGACAATATATTCAACACAATTATGGATATAAAAGGAAAAACCAAGGACAATTTTAAGAACAGAAAAGATTTAGAGCTTTATTGCAACCGTCCGGAGCTTCACATATATGAAGACGAAAGAGGAAAACTTTTTATGCCAAATGCCTCTTATTGCTTAACTAAGGATCAGAAATGAGAAGTATGCAATTGGATTAGAAATTTAAGAATGAATGATGGTTACGCATCAAACATTTCACGTTGTGTTAAGGGTGATTGTGAGTTCTATGGAATGAAGAGTCATGATTGTCATATTTTTATGCAAAGGTTGTTACCAATTGCATTTAAAGATTTGTTGCCAAAGGAAATTTGGAAAGCTTTAACTGAACTTAGCCATTTTTTTAGGGATATATGTTCTACTGTTTTGAGGGTGAAAGATATGGAGCAATTGGAACAAAACATTGTTGTAACGTTATGCAAGCTTGAAAAAATATTTCCACCAGGATTTTTTGATTCAATGGAGCATTTACCAGTTCATTTATCATATGAAGCAAAGGTTGGAGGTCCAGTTCAATATCGATGGATGTATCCTTTTGAGAGGTACTACATGCTTCAATATGATAAATTATCGTGTACTAACAAAATAAATTGAGAATAATTTCGATTGCATGTCTCACAGGTTCTTACATCACTTAAAAAAAAGGTGAAAAATCGGGCTCATGTTGAGGCATCTATTGTGGAGGCATACCTAGTAGAGGAAACATCAACATTTTGCTCGTTATATTTTGATCAAAATGTTGAAACAAGATTGAATCGTGTGTCGAGGAATGATGATGGAGGCTTTGTCGAGACCCAAGGAAAACTCTCAATTTTTACGCACCCTGAACGACCCTTTGGCATCCAACGCCATAACGTCAGGTTAATGATAGATGAGGAATTCAAAGTAGCTTCAATATATGTGCTCTTGAATTGTGAAGAAGTCGCCCCTTTTGTGGTGTAAGTTTTTATAGTTACATTGCAAATATTTTCAGATTTGTAATCTTAGTTCCATTTACAGTCTATCATTATTGTGTAGAGAGTTTGATAAACAAATGAGAATATTGTATCCCCAAGTATCTGATGCACAACTTGATGGTTTACTTGAGGAACATTTTTCATGTTGGTTGAGGGAACATGTAAGATATTATGTAAATATTATCTCAATTGCCTGACATAAGAATTTTGCAAAATAAGTTCTAATGCACATGATTTTTCCTGCTCAGGTTTTGGATGATCATAATACAGCTGATAATCGCATAAAGGCTTTGGCTATGGGTCCCTCACGTAGAGTGAAATTCTATAGCAGATACTTTGTCAATGGTTTTAAATTTCACACTGTCGATTATGGTTTTCACAAAACCACAATGAATAGTGGTGTGTGCGTATTGGGAAGTTGTCTTAATGACTATGAGCGTGACTACTATGGTATGCTAACTGAAATTTTGGAACTGGAATATTTAGGAGATGTTGGAAATAAGGTTACCTTATTCAAGTGTGATTGGTTTGACAACAACAATGGAGTTAGGGTGCATCCACGATTTGGACTTGTTGAGATTAATCATAAGAAGAAACTACTAACAACTGATGTGTTTATACTTGCTCAACAAGCTCAACAAGTATATTACACATGTTTTCCTACCAAGGTTAGAGATAGACTTGATTGGTGGGCGGTTGTCAAAACAAAAGTAAGAAATGTCCCCAATATACAAAGAATCATATCAGAGAATGAAGAGTGTAATATGTGGGTAGAACTTGCATTCCAAGAAGATCATATACCGTCCAACCAGCAACCTGTTCAAATAACTTCAGAGTTCGATCAACCAAATTTAGTACGTGCTGATGTTGGAGCTGAAGAACTAGACAGGGCTGAATGTAGGATGTCCAATATAGATTCTGAAATGCTTGATGTAGAAGAAAATGCAAAACAGGATTACGTGGACAGCAGTGATGGTTTCACAACAAGCGCAAGTGAAGGAGAAAATTGTAATATTATTATTTTCAAATATTTTTTGTTCTTTATTCAAGCAATGTTATTGCCTTTCACATTGTCATTGTTGATAATATTTTTCATGGGTTTAATGTAGGATGATAATTGACAAGTAAAGTATATATGTGGTGGGCAAGAGAACCGTGGCCAATCTAGACAAGGAAGCTCCATGCATAGAGGTGAAGTTTTGGTTCAAGAGACATGATATAATTGGCAGGGACTACCATAATGAGAGATGGAGGATTTATATGGGAAAAGTCACACTTTCCAAACTTAAGATTTTTTGCTTGTATTAGTTGCTGGTGATATTGTGTTGAGGAGTGTCAAGCTCACGCACAAAATTGTATACATTGCACTTCAAACTGATACAATTCTGATTTGTTGGATATATTGATGGATTGCGTTGTGTGATGATGCATATACAAATTTTGGGTTATTGGGTTGCCATGAAATTATGTATTTCTTCAGCTTTTATAGGTGTACAGTAAGTGTTTGATAAGGTGACTGATAGAATGTTATTTTTTCTTTTTGCGCAGTTTTGTATACCCATCTTTATCTTTATATTCATAAATAAATAAACAAATAGAAATCTTTATATTTGTTTATATTATACACCGTGGACCTATGGAGTTGGTTTGCTGTTGCAATTGATGGGTTTGGATTTATTTGATGAAAGTTTGACTTTGAATCTTACAAATTCAGAATTTTGAAGATTTCTGTTCAAGATAAAGGGGTTTGAACTTTTAGGAATGTGTGTTTTAGTTTTTTAATTTCTTCAGCGGAACCGCTTCGCGATTGGACTGTTGAATTTTCTGGGGTTTTATTCAAGTTGCGTGATTTCAATTATTTGAAATTTAAAGGATTTTTCGTAGACTGGGACTGCGATTTTGGTCCACTGTTGAACTCCGTTTTTGTTGGTTTTTCAAAGTTGTGTAACAACTCATTTATGCAGCTGTTCGTGTATTAAAAATTTTAGTAGATTATTGTTTATTTGACGTGTGAATTTTAAATTATCAAGGATTTACTATAGATTGAAAATTGAGGCTGTCTCATAGCAGAGTTAAAAGATTGGTCATTTTGTGTGAGGAAAATGGAGAAAAACGGGGAAGAGGGCTGGAGAGAGATGGTGAGGAAGATGCTTCCTCCCGGGGCTCCCATTCCGGACGATGATAAGTTGGATTACTCCATAGCTCTGGAGTATAACGGCCCCCCAGTTTCCTATGAGCTTCCACAAGTAGAACCCCTTGACATGAATTCGGATAGGATTCCGACTGCTGAACCCCTTTCAGAATATAGAAGATCAGTTGCTCGTCATGCAGCCCCTGTAATAGAACCGATTCCTTTGCCAGTGTCTCGGATTGCAAGTGTCACAAGTCCACCTAATCAAAGTCCTAGGATATCAGGAAGTTCAGAATCTGTGGTATCCGTCTTGCAAAACCTCGAATCTTCTTCACGATCCCCTTCTGCTTCCCCAAGTTCTGTGCACACTCAACGTAATAATGCTCCAAAAGAGCCTCCTGGTGAAGGGAAGAGAGCCACAGTTGTCACATTTAATAATGTTGATAGATCTGAAAGAATGGTGGTTGGTGTGGAAAATGAATTGTTTCCCGAGTTTGTTGGAGTGACCAAAGAGAAAAAGAAAAGGAAAAAAACAAGAGTTTGTTATAGATGTAGAAAATGGAAGTGGGAAACCAAGGAATCCTACCTGGTTTGTGATGCAAAGTATTGGCCCTCTTTCAAATTTTTCTTTGTTTTTTTTGGAAATTTAGCCTACTTAGAGAAGCTTCAGACGTTAAGCTGGGCGATCGCCCAGCTGCATAGAACAAAAGCAGAGAGCAAAATTGGTGTCCTGGGCGATCGCTCGGGTTTATACTGGGCGATCGCCCAGTTTTGGGCCTCTTTCAAAATTTTTTTTTTTTCAAATTCAGCCTACTTAGAGAAGTTTCAGACGTTAAGCTGAGCGATCGCCCAGCTGCATATAACAAAAGCAGAGAACAAAATTGGTGGCCTGGGCGATCGCCCTATTTTATACTGGGCGATTGGGCTGCTCTCATTTTTTTTTTAAAAAAAATCATCCTACTTACTTAAACAAAAACAAATACCGTATACCTTTCGGGGGCGCTGCCCCCACAGCGACCTTACCGCGAAGGTCGATCCGCGATCAGCTCTGCATAGCGCAACAAATTAGACTCCACAACTTAACACAAATTATAACTATTTTTTTAATTGTCAATTCTGGGTCTACAATTCTAGTTTGGTTACAAAATGCAGTAAGATAAATAGTTTTGGGTCTATACATGTAATTTCAGTGAAAAAATAGTTTTGGGTCTACACTTGTAATTTCAGTGGAATCAATGATATAAAGTAATAGAATTTCTAAAATGCAGACATAATTTCTAAACCCACGTTTACACAACTATTTCCAAATAAATAAATTTTTTCCAAAAGTAAATCATTCCCTCCCAAAATTTCAATTCTTACCGCCACTTCTTACACAATACATAAGAAATTTCTCTCGTCATTTTCCCAAATCCCCGCTCATTTTTTCCCTTTTGTCCCAAATCTCAAATTTCTGAAAGTCACAATGTTCTCTCCATTTTCAACCCTTCCAACCATCTACTTTTGAATCGGCATACTTGAATTGAATATGCCTAATAGAGTCAGATGGAGCTCCATGCCTCGAGGTCCCAGGTTGCAAGATGAGGACGACAATGACTGGAGCGAGAATGACTTTGAGACTGATACTGAGGCATCTCTTTCTGCAGAGGACAATGAAGGATCTGATGGTAGGAAAAGGAGTCCTAACCTAGGTACTAATGGCCGTGCAGATTAATGTGGAAGAACTCCTTTAATTGTGGGTGACAATAGGTATAAATCTGAACTTCATTTTGAATAGCTGAAATGCCCCTAAATGCCTTTTTTGCTTTACATTGATGTCTTCATTGAAAGAGCAGTTGTAGATTATATATGTACTCTGACTTGATAATGTTGTAATTCTGCTGTTCGAATTAGAGTTTATATAAATGTTGTTGTTACCTTACCTATGAGTTTTTAACTTGTGATGCAAATGTTTGGGTTGATTTTATTATTTTCACACCAAAATTTTATGTTGTAACAATATGGTAATTGTTTAGAACAATCCCATTAATTGTTTGGATGTATTCCCAATAATTGGAACGAACCAAATAATTGTTTAGCTTTATTCATCTTGTTTCAAACATACTATGTAAAAAGATGAATGTGTGTACTGGAAAATTCATTCTCTTGTTCATTAGTACTGCTGTTATGATTGCAGATTCATTACTCCATCGGCATCGCGTGCTGTAAGTGCCAATTTGAAAGCTTATTTGGGTGGTCCTTACCCCACGTTCAGTTTGGTGCCAAATGACACAAAAAAATTATTATGGGAAAGATTTGAGGTAGTATACTTATGTTTTTAGTGTTTAAATATACTTATTGGCTTTCAAGTTTTGTTATTTCATACTAATTGAAGTTGTACCTTCATTAGCAACAATATTCTTGGCCAAAACATAAAGACAACGAGGTGGCGAAGGCATGGAATACAGCCTCAACTGATCGACTCCGAGACATATTTTGTGTGGCTTGAAAGAAGGCTAACGAAAGTAGTGGATCTGATAATGTAACTCATTGGAAGGGATTTGGACCACAGTGGTTAAGTGCAGAGCACTGGAATGAGATAATTGAAAAACAGTGGAACAATGAACGATGGAAGACAAAGTCTAAGTCTGGCTGTGATAACCGGTTAACTCTGAAGTCAAGAACCATCACTAAGCACACTGCTGGTTCAATAACAATTGCTGCCCACAAGCTCAAGCTGGTATTGTTTATCTTTAAATGAATCAAGATCATAGGTGATTGACATATTATATAAGAGTTGTGTCTTCTTCTCTCCATTTTTTCCATTGTCTATTATCACAATTTACGGAAATATTAACTAGGTGCATATGATGTTGACAATGAAACTGAATTATGAGCTGAATAGGATAAAAATCAGCATGCATGGCAAACACCGTATGACAGAGATATACTTTTATATTTTCTAGAGATGTTTCATTCATGAAATCAGATTGATGCACTAAGCACACTGCTGCACTTTAATGGCAGACTATTGCGTTTCATGTATAAAAATTAGACCTTATTGGCACACACACACACTGCTGCACTTTTATTTTATGTCAATCGTACAAAATCAGACCTTATTGGCTAAGTGCTTTATTCATAACACGTGCATTTGATTCTGAATATTCAAGTAACATACTTACTGAACGAGAATGTCGGAAAAACACCGGTATAAATGAGTTTAAATTTTATTTTCTTAGGAGCATATAGGATGATTGGTTACGTTAATTAGATACATGTTGCTTGTTTACATTGTGAGACATTATGCAAGACTAATACTAAAAATGAAAGAGAATGAGGTGTTGAACTGGAGAAAAACCAGTATGAATATGCCTACAGTTCGATTTTGTAAAGTGTATGACACGTCAGCCTTCTTACTTCAAGTAATCAAAAATTTATTGTTTGTTTTCAGCATGAGAAATTAGGCAAGTCACCTACTGCTTCACAATTGTTCGAACGTGTACACCAACGGAAGAAGGGAGAAGGCAACTTTGTAGACAACAAATCAAGAATTGTCTATGTAAGTACAATTAAATTATAGTTATTGACGTGTAATATTTGAAAGGGTAATCTTTCATCTTGAGCCTTTGAGTCTTCATTATTTTCATTAAGTAATATTTGAATGGTTAATGGTTCATAGTTGCAATAAACAATGGTTAATTTTCACATGGTATAATGTGGGATATAAATTTGTTTTGTAGGAAAAATATAACCTCTCAATTGATGAAAAATACGGTTCAGATATGTCAACACAACCTGAATTTGTTATTCATGCATGGTGTGAAGCAACTCAAGGCCTTGGTAAGGGTGGTCGCGTGTATGGGCTTGGAATTTGTCATCCAGTTTTGGACAAAGTTGGCACCTCCTTTTGTTCGTCTTTTGTTTCATTAGATGAAAATGCTTCTTTAATCACTTTGCAAGAGGAATTTTGTAGTGCCTGCGACAAGATAGATGATCTGACACGGGAAAATAATGAATTACTTCAAAAGATGGAAGATGGCAGGCGTGAAGAAAAGAAGAAGCGCATTGAGTTCGAACAAACCATACTTCAAATGTTGGGAGAAAGGAATAGGTCTGATGATTAGGTCATTTAAGCACAGTGATCTTCAATGGCTGAGCATGAAAATTGTTAATTTTGTTTATAAATATTCCCAATGAAATTGGTTAGAACTTTTTTTGTTTATAAAAATAGCTGTGCAAATTTTTTTGGGTTTGGACTATGACGAAATGTAATTTAGTGTCATTTTGAATGGTTAAGTTATGGAATGGAAATGTTTGTTATTTCATATTTGTTTGTTTGTGTATTTTAAATATTTTCACTTTTTAAATACTTCTAATTCACAAGAAAAATATATTAATATAATAATTAATGGCAATTTTTTTTAAATGTAATTTCGGCCAGATTCATTTTTGTTGAAAATTGGAAACAGATGTAGCAACGAACTATTCGTTCTTATTTAACAAATTAGTTTTGTAGGTAAATTCGTTTCAACTTAGCAACAGAAATAAAAACGGAACACCCCCGTAGTTATATAGCAACAAATAAGGCGTCATTAATTTTCGTAGCTATAAATACATTGAAAAGGTGTGCCGTAGCTAATCACCAACAGATTAGTGACAACCAATGCTGTTGCTGATTAGCTACGGAAACATATGTTGGTAATACCAACAACCAATTTTTGTTGCTAATTTACCTACAGCTGAATATATTCGTAGGTAATTTACCGGCGCTAGTATCATTGTCGGATTTGCCGACGGACGATTTCCGTCGGTAAAAGTGGTTAACTACGGAAATTAAGGCATTAGCGACGAAAATTTCCGTCTCTGATACCGCATTTTCTTGTAGTGTAATAATATAAGAATATTATAATATAAGGAAAGATAATAATGTAAGAATATTATAATATAAGGAAAGATATAATTCTTGAGATACAAGAATATCATACTATAAATATAATTATACTAGATTTGAGGACCAAGCAACCGGTTGGAATGTTCTAGAGTTGGCTCGACTTGGGCTCCATGAGTGTGACTGGTGGACGGACCATCATCATCCTTAACATGCCCCCGCAAGACGGAGCTCCCATCTGAAAGTCCGATCTTGGAACGAAGACGACAGAAGATAGTACTAGACAATGGCTTAGTGAGAATGTCGGCGAGCTGGTCTTTACTGGAGATGTAGGAGACAGAAAAGGATCCATTGGAGACATGATTACGAACGAAGTAGTAATCTATGGCAATGTGTTTCATACGAGAGTGAAAGACATGATTGACAGACAGATATGTGGCACTGAGATTGTCATAGAGAATATTCGGCTTAGAGGGTAAGGGGACACAAAGCTCATGAAGAAGATTGCGAAGCCATGGGATCTCAGAAGCACAAGAAGCGAGAGCACAATATTCAGCCTCAGTGGAGGATCGTGCAACAGATTTTTGTTTCTTGGAGCACCAAGAGACAGCATTCCCACCAAGATAGATGATATAGGCAAAGGTGGAAGTGCGATCATCAACATTGCCGGCCCAATTGGCATCAGTAAAGGCAGTAAGAGACAGAGAATGAGACTGTTTGAGAAATAGACCACGATGAATGGTGGATTTAAGATAACGAAGAAGACGTTTGACAGCAATCCAATGCGTTTCAGTGGGTTTGTGCATAAATTGGGACAGTTTGTTAACAGCATAAGAGATATCTGGACGAGTGAGAGAGAGATATTGTAGAGCACCGACAGTTTGGCGATAAAGTGTAGGGTCCAAAGCTGGCGATCCATCAAGAAGACGTAGAGGTGGGGTGGAGGACATGGAAGTAAGGCATTCTTTGGCACCAGTCATGTTGGTGCGATGAAGTAGATCACGAATATATTTATGCTGAGTTAGGAGAGAACCGGATGGAGTAGGAAGTAGTTCGACCCCAAGAAAGTAATTCAAGTGGCCGAGATCCTTAATGGAGAATGTGGCAGACAGTTTGGTAAGGAAGGAGTTGAGAGCAGATTGATTATTACCAGTGACGAGTATGTCGTCAACATAGACAAGTAGATAAAGAGAGATGGAGCTATGGAAGTATAGAAATAGAGAGGTGTCGCTTTGAGAATTTTGGAAGCCATAAGAGATTAAAAAATTCTTAAGTGTAGTATACCAGGCACGGGGTGCCTACTTCAGACCATAAATGGCTTGTTGTAGACGAGAGACATGAGATGGATATGTTGGATCGACAAAGCCAGGGGGATGAGACATAAACACCTCTTCAGTCAACACGCCATGAAGAAAGGCGTTGTTGACATCAAGCTATTTAATAGGCCAATTACGAGAGAGAGCTAAGGTGAGAATGATTCGAATTGTAGAAGGTTTGACAACGACACTAAAGGTATTATGATAGTCGACACCGGGTCGTTGATGAAAACCCTTCGCCACTAGACGAGCTTTGTAGCGGGAGATGGACCCGTCGGGGTTTCATTTGATGCGAAACACCCATTTGCAACCGACAATATTTTGAGAAGAATGAGAGAGAACTAAAGACCAAGTATGATTGCGAAGAAGAGCATTAATTTCCTCTGACATGGCTTGGCGCCAAGAAGGAAGTTTGAGTGCTTGAGACGCGCAAGTAGGTTCGACAAAATCAGGTAAAGCATGACGTGTGACGGCAGTGAATAGACGTTTGGGTTTAACAATATTGTTCTTACCATGAGTTTGCATAGGATGAGAATTGACTGGAGGAGGACGAAGAGCAGGTGCAGCTGATATAGTATCAGCGGGATGCTCATTACTGGAACTAGAGTCAGAAGTGGATTGAGTAGAAGAAGGAGGAGATGATATTGTTGATGATCGAGCAGCGCAAGAGGAGGCTGCCGGCGAATTTGAAGTGGCAGCAAGTGGCGATTGCCTAGTACCAGCAGATGGAGAGTCTCGGGTCTGCGCAGGAGCAACGCTGGTCGAGCCCAGAGTTACACAAGAGACGTCCATGAATGGTCGATGTTGTGGGAGAGAGGGGATAGGCAAAGAGGGCCGCTGGTTTGTAGCATCTAAAGACTGGTCAATGGCGCCTAGGGGCTGATTTAGAGAAAACCATTGGGGAGACAAAGCTGGTGACTCGGCCATGGAAGGTAATGCAAAAGGAAATGTAGACTCTACAAAGACAACGTGACAGAAAGTGTAAATTCTAGACTTCTTGGGGTCTAGACAGAGATAGGCATGGCTTTGCTTTGCATAGCCAAGAAAGACACAATGAGTAGATTTATCATCAAATTTTGTGTGCGCATAAGATTTGAGCCACGGAAAGCAAAGGCATCAGAATATATGAAGGTTCATATAGCTAGGGGGACGCCTAAGGAGAACCTCGAATGGAGACTTGATAGCTAAGACTCCAGTTGGAAGCCTATTAATAAGATAGACGGCTCTTTGAAAAGCAAACGGCCAATAAGAGTGGAGAACAGAAGAATGACGAAGCATGGTTAGTCCTGTCTCAACAATGTAGCAGTGCCGCCGTTCAACAACCCCATTATGTTGGGGTGTGTGCGGCGGTGTCTTAAGATGTTGAATGACATACGACTCAAGAAGAGATTTTAGAGCAGTGAATTCACCGCCACCATCGGTGTACAGGGTCGTGATTTTTGCGTGTAGAAGATTTTCGACATGAGTTTTAAAAACTAAAAAAGTACTATGAACATCAGATTTTAAATGTAAAGGATAAAACCAAATGAATTTGGAAAATAAATCAACAAATATTAAATAATAACGAAATCATTTGGGTGAAGGTATAGGACTGGGTCCCCAGACATCGGAGTAGACGATATCAAAAGGACCACGACTCTGTAAACTAGACTGACTAAAAGGTAGTTTATAACTCTTGACACAAAGACAGGACTCACAACGAAAATCTGACGAAAAATTACTAGACGTTGAAAGTAAACCTAGATGACATAAATGTTGAGTAGTTTTGTGAGCTGGGTGACCCATGCGACTATGCCAGATAGTAGAGGATGGAGTGGTGGTGGAGCAAACTAGGTGAGATTTGGAGGAAGTAGATGTTGGCCACTCATAGACATCATCGTGATTCCGACCACGAATGAGTGGTGCCCCCGTGCGAAGATCCTTGACAAGAAAGTGAGATGAAAAAAATTCAATAGATGTTCGATTTGTATGACAGAATTTAGAGACAGACAATATATTGCACTTTATGGAAGGAACAAAAAGAACATTTAGAAGACGGAAGTTTGGTGAGAGAGACGAGTTACCTTTGTGAGAAATAGAGTGGGTGGAGCCATCGCCTAGAATAATGTCATCTGGGCCTTCATATTGTCTGGTGAACGAAAGATTGGACATGTCCGAAGTAAGGTGATGAGAGGCACCTGAGTCTACAACCCAATTAGGCTGACTAGATGAAGCATATGTAGTATTAACAGAGCCACGACGCGACGTAAGATGCGGGAAAAGATCCCAGCATTCTTTGGCCGTGTGGCCTCTTCGGGTACAATATTGGCAGTACACGGTTCAGCACGATGAGGAGTGGCAGCGGCGTTTGGATAGGGCAACAGACCTGGCGCGGATGAGGCTGGCAGCTGTTGTGAGCGGCCGCGGCTATTTCTCTGATTGAACGAAGACGGACGGTAATTTGATGGTGTTCGGTTATTAGAGAAGGGTCGAGCAGTAGTAGCATTAATTTCAGCGGTTGAATGGACGGAAACACTATCAAGGTTTCTAAGATAAGTCTCATGATCAATGAGCTTATCATAGAGTCCTTCAAACGGAACGAAATCATCTTTAGAGCGTAAGGCTGCGATTATTTCTTTATAAGCGGGGCCCAAGCCATGCGTACAATATATGAGAAGATCTTCGTCGGAGGGAGGAGCTCCAAGAGTACTGAGCTCGTCGGCTATGATTTGGACTTTTAGGAAAAAATCTGTAACAGTTTGGTTTCCACGAGACATTTGAGAAAGCTTATCCTTCAAGTGGATGATGTGTGACTTGGACCTTTTTGCAAAGTATTGATGAAGCCGATTCCAGGCTATTGAACTGGTGGTAGAAGAAGAAACGAGATGTATAATTGACTTAGACAAGGATGACAAGATGGCATGTAGAATTAGTTGGTCTTGGCGTTTCCAAGACAAGGCGGCTGGATTTAGGGACAAGGTGCCGATAATTGGAATGGTTTCAGATGGACAAGAAACGTTCCATCGACATAACTTAACAGATTGAGACTGTAGAGAAGAGAGGTGAACTGAACTTTCCATGAAAAATAATTAGAAGATGTAAGTTTAAGAGAAATTTGTGTGGCCGAGTTTAGTTGTACAAGCGGCTGGACGTTGGCTTGAGGAGCAAGATCTGCAGTCTTAGTAAGATCAATTTCTTCATTGATTTTGGTTGTGTCTGCTATTGTTGAAGCAGCAGAGAGGACGACTTGTTATTGAAGAAAGAAGGGACGACTTTTTGGAGGAAGGGAAGAAGACGACTCGTTAGAGGAAAAGCTCTGATACCATGTAAAGATAATAAGATGGAGAATAATAACTTGTATTATTGATGTACAATGACCGACTATATATACAGACTTGTAGAGATTTACAATTGGTAAGAAAATCGAAATCTTCTAATAATATAAGAATATTATAATATAAGGAAAGATAATAATGTAAGAATATTATAATATAAGGAAAGATATAATTCTTGAGATACAAGAATATCATACTATAAATATAATTATACTAGACTTGAGGACCAAGCAACCGGTTGAAATGTTCTAGAGTTGGCTCGACTTGGGCTCCATGAGTGTGACTGGTGGGCGGACCATCATCATCCTTAACACCATCTTCCAGCTTTTCAAGTTGTGCGAACTCTTCCCACCCCGAACTTCTTTATTAATTGTCTCTGTTTCTTGTACTTTTTTCTCTTTTCCTTGGTGGGATATCAAGAAATTCAAGCTGAGGAAGATAAATTTCTATTAACTCCTCTTTCTGATTGAAGATCTTGTATCATTTTCTTGGAATTGATTTTGGGTTTTCAGCTGTCTTTTGCCATTTGGTTTTCTGGCAAATTTTGTGGGTACAGATCTTAATGATGGTTTTGCAGGATTTCTATTGAGAGGAATAGTTTTACTTTTTAGTAATTATTAGCTATTTTCTAGTTATCAAAATTTGTGAGATTTTCTAAGTCGCGTTTATTGGAGAAATATAACGCGTGCAGTCCAATTTAGCTTTTAACGGAGAAAACTGACGGAAAGTGTGAAAATAGACGTACAATACTTATTTCTTCATACGTTTGAGATGTGTGGTGCTATTTTTTATGTTAGGGGCGTATCTCCAACGATTTTGAAAGGTTGGAGACCTTTCATGCAATTATCCCAAATAAAAATTCAAATACAATACAATTAAGAGCAACAATGTACATTATTGTGAATGTGACAACTAAAATGGAGATAGATAAAAGAACATCTCCAATGGAGTACTCGTGAATTGGATAAATTATATTCTAATTGTATAAGAGAGATGATGTAGATAAATTATAAAAAAATTAAATAAAAAATGATTAATACACATTTCGATAAAGATTAATTATAAAAAATTAAATAAAAGAAGTTTAACATACATTTCGATGAACATGAATTATAAAAAATAAAATAAAAATATAAGATATCTAACACACCGTCCTCTACTTTTTTCTTGCCATATAAACATTTTAAAATGATGTGACACACATTTTAGTGCAATCCACATTTGCATTAAAGATGATGCTCTAACCACTCCTGCATTACTCTTAACCAAAAACAAGCATCAAGGAAAATATAGGAACAATTTCATTTCATTTTATTTTATTTTATTTTTGGATATTGTTTGGCAATTTGGATACTCGGTTGAAAATCATCAGAAATCTTGATTTCACTTCTTGATTGTTCTTGTTTTCATTGTAGAGATTTGAGTGCTGAGCAAATAATATGAATTGAGAAGAAAGAAAATAGCACTTTCATGTTCAATTTTCAGAGAGCAACACCGCTAGATTCACAAGGACAAAAATTAACACAACCAGATAGACAAAAGGACTATGCTTATATATGTATGCCAATTATTTATAGAAAAACATAGCCATCACTTTACAATCCACATACAGAAACTAGTCCAGCATTGCACACAAAAGTTCATAAAACTAAACAGACAGACACGCGCATAATGGATAGAGCTGCCCAAGGCTAACAGACTCCACTGGTTTTCTTGTCCGAAATCCTACTCCAATAGTTGAATATTTCCTTTTGAGTTTCCATAGCGCTCTTTTTCAGGTGAGGCCGATCAGCGTTGCCTTTCTGCGTTTCATCTGTTACGGCAGTAACATGGGCAGCCTTAGTCGATATCCGAGGTGGCAATTCGTCCAACTCCTTGAGAACTTTTTGTATGTTAGATACGAGTCTCTCTGTCAGGCTGTGGCTGAAGTCTTCCCGAATCACAACGCGCAACACAGCAATGTGTTCGGCATCTGGTGGCATGGTATATGCTGGAACAATCCATCCAAACCTTCTGAGAGACTCTGATATTTGGAAAACCGTGTATCTGCTGCCGTCCTTGAGAGCGAATGCCACCAAGGGAACACCAACATCTTTTGAAACGATCTCGAACTTCCCAGTTTTGACTATTTCTTCTCTGAGCAACCTAGCATTCTCCATGCAGTTCTCCATGATGCTTTTGTAACCCTGTCCGACCATAATAATTTGGAGGAGACAATAGTAAATGAAACAGAGAAGTATGTCAATGATCATTGTGAACTAAAGAGAAGATAAAATACATGGTTTGTCACCTAGTAACGCTGACTGTTTATAGTTGAAACACGTACCTCGAAGCCAAGTCTTATGAATTGATAGTACTGAGCAATGATTTGGCTTGATCCTGAAAAGTGAAAAATATAAGTACCACTAGTTCTAGAAGAAGAATATCTACTTAAGAAAGAAAAGCATCGGTTAGTAAAGGACTCCAGCGCTAGGACTTCCCCTACTTTATTTAAATAGCAAGCATTGATAGCTAAGCTTTCTGTGTTATCGAATTAAATAAATAACTAAATGCCATATTTGTCGAATTCATTCCATCAAAAAATTTCTATGAATAAGTGGATAAAAATCTCGAAAATAGTGCTCCGCTTGTAGCCAGAATTAATTTCTCCTCCTGTTTATTCCTTTGCAGCCGTGCCATATGAGTCATGGCTTACAAGTGAAAACTAATTCTGTTCAACTGTTACTGGCTATAGAAACATGAAATTTCTTATTTTATGGGTTCCTCTTATATTTATCTTGCATATGAGACCATGGGAAGATCACTGCATATATTACTATCCACTGTGACAGCTATGCCATGTTAGAATAACACTTACTTTTAGAAATGTGCTGCACTTTATCTTTGCAAAACAACACCTAATCGTAGACTTTGCTTCATCTTTTCTAAAGAGGATAAAAAGAAGGAAAACCAAAAACCTGGCAGTTTCATAGTTGTTTCAGAGTGAACCTTTAATGCCTTCATACGGTATAACATATCGAAACCATTTAGCACCACAACCTAAATTAGTATTTCTTATCACCCACAACCTAAATTTGTATTTCTTATAAAATTCAATTTGTTGAGTTTGAAAGGCTCAATAGCGTGTAATTTTCTCTCACCTCTTTCTTTATTTCAAATCTTCAATAATCCACAGCAAGAAGTAGCTTCAATCAAGAAAGATCATTTTATTTTACCGTTCGAGCATATGAAGCATAAATATTGAATTTCAACAACAATAAGCAGGCTTCATTTCACATACATGCAGCAAACAGGTAGAGATACCATAATATCCAAAAGTTAGCAGCATTCACTACAAATAATGAAATAGCACTTTTTAATGTTTAGGCAGCAATACTACCAGTTTGTTTCTTCATGGAACATCTTAAAATCCGTAACCTACTGAAAATTCACCAAGAAGTTCGTAAAATGAAATCCAATTACCCAAGTAAATAAGACTACAATGGGGGTGAAGGACAGCTACATACCACAAAATACAAGACCTCACAAAAACTTGAACATAGATAAAGTTACCTTTTGAGAAGTTGAGAGTGAATGTAGGTTGATCAGATCCTAGGTAGTTGATGTGAAAGACAAGCTCCTCCGGTAAGTCCTCCTTGCTCCGCCATATTACCCACCCAACACCTGCGTAAACAAGGCCATACTTATGGCCACTGACATTGATGCTCTTCACCAAAGGCAAACGAAAATCCCATTCAAGCTCTGGGAAAAGAAATGGAGCAATAAACCCTCCGCTGGCAGCATCAACATGGATAGGGGTGTCCCACCCAGTTGTCTTGTTCTTCTCTGTTAAAAGTTCATTGAGGTGCTTCACATCCTCAAATTCCCCCGTCAAAGTAGAACCTAGAATTGCAGCGACACATATCGTGTTCTCATCTACCATCTCCACTGCTTTAACTGGATCCATAACATAGTATCCTTCCTTCAATTTTACCTCTTTCAATTCTACCTCAAAGTATCTTGCAAATTTCTCCCAGCAAACCTAAGAAATATATACTGCATCAGAATTCTCCCTGAATATAAATGAACTAAAAGCTTCACAAAGAATAAGTACATATTTCAATCTCGGGTTACGCTGGCCACAGCATGGTGGTACAGAGACATAAAATGCAAGAAAATGCCAGAAAAATGCTCAACCTCATTCTATGCAATAATTAAAATGACCTCAGATTGAATTTTTGTATTATGTCTTTAGCATCAAAAGATGTTAAATTTGCACACAAGGTTCCTTTACCATATAACATCCAGTGATAAAAAATTGTAAAAATTGTTGATGCCTATCTAGTAAAACCAAATAGCATTGTGGAAGGAAGATAATCATAGAATGGGTTAAGACCAAAGAAACTGGTCAAATACCTGCACATTAGCTCCAGTGACGATGTTAGGCTTATCATAAGGTTTGCCCTGTGCCTTTCTCTTTGCTTGCCACTTCCTTTTAAAAGCAAGACCTGCAAGCATTATTGCTTCAGATGATCCTACTGTACCCACACCAATTGCTGTTTCATCATCACCAACAGGGGCATGGAAAAGATGGGCTATCATGTTAACACACCGATTCTGCAAAACTGATAATCGAATTAGTAATTTAAATGGAGGAATTTTTTCTTCGTAACTATAGATACCTAGGAAGAAGTAGTTGAAATCAAGCTAAATGGTCAGGTTCCTCAAGTTCCCGTCAAATCGTATTTTTCCAACTTGTCGAAGCTTAATTGCTCTCTCAACATAACTTTATCCCATAGTTATCCAGAAAATCTGCTACTTAGATCCTCTTTTTCCACTCCACTCTATCAGGGGCCTACTTCAAAGTTGAACCACAAAGGTTCGTGTCATTCCTATTTACCTTTCCATGTGATTTTCCCCATCTATTGGTTTCAACATTTTCTCTATTTCTAATCTTTTTTGCCAGCTCTTTCAACGCACTCTCTTTATTTTGTAACATTGAGATCAGATGGTTTTCGGTGCAATTTCTCCCAAATGCAGAGGGTTTGTGATTTGTGAAATGATATATCAGTTCTCTCTCACTATGCATAAATTCTACTAATTAGCAACTCAGTATTTGTCGATTGTTGATTCTTAATATATTTAAATTATTCAATTTTAAAATTTAAATTGATGCCCTTCTAATTTGAATCCGAAGAAGAAAAGAAACAGAGTGAAATTATGGAGAAGATAAGCAAAATACTAAAAGAAAAAAAATGCCCCGACCTGTAATTCGGTGGTGACAGGGTACTCATCCATGTCGACGTAGTTCTTGTTAGCGGAGTCCATGATAAGCTTATCGCACTCTGGCTCCATCCATGTTGTCACAAAAGAAGCCAAGTTGAGGCGTGGGTTCCCATCCAGCATCAACTCATCGTTCACTATCTGATACGCCGCCTCCTTCGGCATCGACCCCTCCGGCATCTTGAACCTGAAAACCACACACACGCACACACCAAACACTTAATAAACTGTGAATAAACCGTGACTGTAATTACAAAGAAAGGAATCAAGACGAACCTGGGGAGAGAAGTGCGCGCATATCTTGAAGCAAAAGTGCAGTGGAGGTGCTCATCCGAGTCTGATACAGTAGTTGTCACCACCATTTTTGCAACTCTCTGTCTTGAATCTTGATATTGATTGAGTAATGGAGGAAACTGAATTGTAAGGATGAAAAATAGTAGAAGACAAAAATGTATCGGTTAAATTAGTAGGAAGATGATTGAAAAGTGACACGTACGTGCGAAAAGCATATTGTGAGTGTCTCCTCCCACGACCACCACCAACTACCTCCATAAATAGGAGGAGGTCACAGCTGCGTGGATTCCGTACGTGGCGGCGTGTCATTGAAACGCTCACAAAGCCATTCTTCGATCCCTGAGGTGGCGAGGGAATATTGGTATAAATTTTATCGTCTCAATCCATTATGATAATGGGACATAACGTCGAATTCCAAGCAATATTCTAGTTATATATATACATATATATATTTTTTTTTAAAAATTAGTCAAAAGCATTAAGATAAAGTAATCGATTATCCGGTCATTTAGAAATAATTGATTGAAGAAGATAAATTGAGGAGGTGAGCAGATTTTGGAAATGATCGATTGAGCAAGATGGTCGAATCAGAAAGGTAGATTGAAACGGTCAGCAAATTTTAGAGGAGGTGATTTTGTAAGAAGAGAAATTGAACACGTAGTTACAGTGTGACATACTGACGTTTAAGTACTTTATTTTTCAGTGGTGGAGAAAACTCTCTACGGTCATGAATATAAACTCCTCTATGGTTTCAAATTTATCTGTGTAATTTATACATTATTGTTAAAAAGAAGAGACTTTCAAATTTAGCTATTTTGCAAAGAAATTAACATTTTATTAATTTTTAAACAAGTTTAAACAAATGTAGGAAATCTTATTTCAAAGTTAGAATCTAACTCATCTCAATTTTTGTATAATGTGTGTTTATTTTAGTAGAAATTATAAATTTTATCATAGTATAAATCATAGCAATATGTATTCATTTTCTTGAAAATTTTGTAAATTTCTCTTTGTAAAATATTGAGTGGAGTTACTTGAAAAATAAGTTTAAAAGACATAAACAAATCAGGTCAGTTAGGAATTGGTCTTAACAGACTACAGATTTGTTAGGATTTGGTCCATTAACAGACCTTAACAGACTTTTGATATGTGAAGAATTTGGTCTGTCAACAGGCTTATTGTCTGTTAAGACCAATTCTGAACTTAACAGGTGGTTTGTTAACATATTAGATAATATTAGGGTTTAAGAAATTAAAATATACTGATTGTTATCATAATGTTGATAAATGCATCCTTTCATCTTCTTTCTATTGATTTTTACTATTAAATATTCTTTAATTCACTATTTATTTTTCATTTTTATCTAAATCAATTCCATATATTTTGGGGATATTATCACATATTCCTAAAATCGAGGGATTCAATTTTAACCTTCATAACCTTCCGAGATTGAATGAAAAATCATTCAAAATCAAGAAATTTTACAACAAATTCTCCCAAGACTCATCTTCTTTGTTCAAAATATTCAAACTCTAAACTTTTTTTGTTTTTTTTTTTTTGACATAAAAATTTTCTCATTGAGGAAACCTTGTAAAACACAATAGATACTTCACCAAACAATCGATCATTAATATAAAAAAATGTCTATCGTTTATAGTGTATATTTGATAAACATCAGTTTGTGGTTTTTCACATCCCATGTTACTGGGAAAGCAATAGATATAATCTTTCAACCTCCTCAAGTAGCAGCTTCTATCAACTTTGCAACGTTAATTCCTGTCAACTTTGTCACGTTAATTTCTTTGTTCTTCCAAGTTTTGAGCTCCAACTTCCTCTTTGTACACTGCCTCTAGCACTCCTCAAATAATTCAGACATCCATATCCATGAATTTTTTTGGCATATTAATAGTTAGCATGAGTTAGCATGTGTACTATTGGATTCCAATGGAACTTTATGTTCTTTTCCAATGCTTCAAAGATAATTGGCAAAATGATGTTCCAGCTTTAGGCTCCGTTTGAAATTAATTAAAATTTTATTAAAAAATAGAAGTCAAAGTCAACAATTATTTTTTAACTACACATTTCATTGGCCCACAATTTTTTACAACTTTTCAACAACACATTTCATCAAATTTTATTCTTTTACAAAAAAATCTGATTTTAATCAAAATCAAACACACCCTTAAGCAATCAAGCTTACAATATGCAGGGACGGAGCCAGGAATTTTATTCAGTGTAGGCGAAATTTTTCTATACTATGCTCCAACCAATATTCTTCTCTCAACGAAAAGTTTCCCCTGTTATGTTTTTAGTTTTACCGTTACTACTGTACTGTTTTTGCTCTTTAATGTAGATTTTTTCTGTTTTTTTAGCAAAAAGTTCACATTAACAACCGGTGTATTTAACCCATTTCGTTATGTAGAAGTTCTCGAAAACACATTTCTTATATATGTGACATATTGAATGAATGCTCTAAAATTTTTATCACTTAAAATAGTTTGAACCACTTTTCCATTTGAATAAAATATTCCAACTAATGAATAAATTCCAGATAAAGTTGCCACATCTCATTTATTTTGCAGCAATTGTTGAGTACCTATTTGAGAAACTTGACACATTTGCCCCAACTGAAGAGGAGAAGGAAAGTTGGGATTGCCTAATTTTCAATGGGCCATTTTCAAGTGTAGGCATTGCCTAATTTTCAATGGACTTTTCAAAATCCCAGTGCAGGCATCTGCCTGCAATGGGCCTCACATGGCTCCGTCCATGAATATGCTCATTTTCCACACACAAAATAGCTCATTCTGCAACATGAAAATGAGAGATGTTGAGGTAATGAGCAACCTACTAAAAAGAGGGACCATGAAGCGATGGAATTTAGCAGCTTGTGTTGCCTCCAACATTTTCTAAAGCTCTGGCCAGTACTTCAACAAACCTGTATAATGGTATGTCAATTTCTAGTCTTTTTATCGTACTTTTAATGCAATATGACGAATATTGATGATACATGGCCATTAGCTTAAGCTTGTGGAGTGGTATCAAAGCTCGGACAAGAAACAACTTGTGAAAACTAATTTAAATCTCTATTACGTTCTTGAACTATTAATTTCATTGTTACTTTCAATTGCTAATTATGAATTTTGAAAATAGAAGGATTTTTTTGTGATTAAATTTTTCAACAAGAAACAATTTCAATGTTTATAAATCTTTATTGAGTTATTGAACGGCTTAATTTCATCGTTTTTGTATTATGACAATTGATTGTTAATGAATAATGTAAGTATTTTCGTAAATCTTTGTTACGTTGTTCAACTCTTAATTTTATTGTTATTTTCAATTGTTGATTAATTTTGTGATTTTGAATTTTGAAAATGTGAGGAATTTTTTGGGATTAGTTTTTCAACAAGAAACAGTTTATTTGGAGGAAATTTTCCTAAAAAATCAGTTAATTTAACTAACAGCATTTTTTAATTGAATTATATAATTTATTGTAATTTTCAAATTCGTACACATATTGGTGTATGTGTAAATTTCTCAATATATTATCTGTTAACAGGTCAAATCTTAACAGACTTTACAGATAAGGGTATTTAAGTCCTTTCATACAAAAAAGGTCATTGCAACTTAAATTTTATAAGTTAGACTCTTTGTCGATTTGACATGTTTGACTCGACTTTTTAGCCAACGCAGCCCTTGGTGGCATGTGACGAGACTTCCAATGTAGTAAAAAACTTTAGGGAATTTGGTGCAAATGGTTCTTAACATTTGTCCTCAATGTAAAAATTGTCTTTAATATTTGTTTTTTAGTATGAACATTCTTAACATATGTATTTTAGTACACAATTGGTCCTTAATTGATTAAAAAAATCAATATGCCCTTAATTTTAATTAGGAAAAATTATAATTGAGTTCCTAATCTTTGTAAAAAGTGCGAATGTGTCCGATACTTTAAATTTTTATAAAAAATTAAAAGAAACTAACAAGGTTTTTTTTTTCTTTTTTTCTTTTTTGAATTAAGACTCTATTGACCAAATTGATAATATACGTAAATTATTTTGTATATTTTACGAACTATTATATAATAACTAAAATTTAAGTTCATAATTATTAACAAACATGTTAAAAAGTTATTAGTTTTATTACTAAGTAATTACATTATTTAAAATTTAAATTTAAATTATATAGTTATAACCAAAAAAAAAAAATTGTTACAAACTTGATTTTCAAATACTTTTATTTAATTTAATTATTCATTTATTGACTAAAATTATTAGATATCCAACTGTATTCTTCATATTTTAATTTATCATTGTATTATCATTCGAAAATAAAGAACGCATATTTTGATGTCATAAAATTATATATGTCATTTTGTTATTTATTTATCTTAATTTTTGTTCAAGTTTTTCACATCACATAGCGATTATATATACTTAAAATCACTGTTATAAAAAGCTCGTCTAGGTGTGAAGTATAACCTCTACACTTAGCCACGCCTTGCCTAGATCCGAAAAGCTTGAAACTCAGTCTTTACCTATCTATGCTTTGCGCCTTTTAGAACACTGCTTAAAACACAATAATGTAGTATTTTTTCTCTTATGAAAAATTTAATTGACACGACTATAATGATATATTTAATACGCTAAATTAATTAAATAAAGGTACGAAATCCATTTGGGCTTTTTACAAAAGCTAGAAACCCAACTGTAATTTTTTCTATTTAAAATTAAGGATATAATGGTCTTTTTTATCAAATAACGACTAATTCGCACAAAAGCGTTAAAAATCATTTTCGCACTGAAAACAAAATTTAAGGACCATTTGCGCCAAATATCCAAAACTAACTTGAAAGTTGAAATACTCAACCACGAGTAGAATTGAAAAACTAGTTGTTTATCTTTTAATTTTTTCACGTGCTATAGTTATTAGTTGTTAATTTGTAAAAGTGAAAATACCGTATTTCTAATTTAATTAAAGTGGTAAATTTAGATCTAACGTGACTGAAAACGTCAATATAGATATTATAATCACACACGACTTTCACATAATTTAAAACATGTTCGAAAAATAATTCACTTTCTTATAAACTTTGAGACCTATAACTCAAAATACACACAATTGTGAGTCTCCAACTTCTTTGACCACACAATTTGTGAGCCTCAATATTAATAAGAAAGTGAATTATTAGCCAAATATGCTCTTAAAGTTGGAGGGTGAAATCGTCAAATTATTTAACATTTTTCTTCAATCTATACTACTTATAAAAGTCTCAATATGGGAAAAACATTTATGAACAATATTGCCCCACAAATAATTTATAATTTCTAAAATCATCTTTCAATTAGTATTAGGGTTAATTTCACCAACGGTCACTGAAGTTATCTTCAAATTACAAAATGGTCGCTGAAGTTCAAAATTTCAGTGGTGGTCACTGAAGTAAGAAATCCTTTCACTAATTGTCACTCCATAAAATTTCTAATTTAAAATGGTGATGTGGCATTTATTTATTGCATGGTAGTCTATATACTTATATAATATTCACTTTAGTCCCTATATTTCAATTAAGTCCTTCAAAAATTGTATTTTAGGTCCTTAATCTTTTACATCTTTACACTTTGGTCTCCAAAATTTTAATTATCTTTCAGTTAAGTACTCCAAAAATTGTACCTTAGATCCTTCAACTTTTTACATATTTACACTTTGGTCTCTAAATTTTCAATTATCTTTCAGTTAAGTCATCTAAAAAATTTCATCTTAGGTCCTAAAACATCATACATTTTCAAACTTTAGTCCCCCAAATCTTTGATTTTAATGGCCAAAATAAGTACAATTTTAGTGGTCAAAATAAGTGTACTTTCAATTAAATCTTTGACTTTACACTCGAATTTTTACCTAAACGAACAAAATATAATTAAATAATGAACTATTTAGTTGTCAAAATAAGTATAAAATTTGCACTTATCACTTAGAGTTGACTACTAAAAATAGACATTTTAGTGGTTAGACCCTATAATATTATTTTGTTCGTTTATGTGAAAATTTGAGTGTAAAGTCAAGGATTTAATTGAAAGTGCACTTATTTTGACTACTAAAATTACACTTATTTTGGTCACTAAAATCAAGGATTTGGGGGACCAAAGTTTGAAGATGTATAAAGTTGAAGAACTTAAGATGTAATTTTTGGAGGACTTAACTGAAAGATAATTGAAAATTTGGAGACCAAAGTATAAAGATGTAAAAGATTGAAGACCTAAGATGCAATTTTTAAAGGACTTAATTGAAATATAGGGACTAAATGGAATATTATTTAAAGTATATGCACTACTATATAATAAATAAATGCCACATCATCATGCCACATCACCATGCTACATCACCATTTTAAATTAAAAATTTAATGGGGGTGACCATTAGTGAAAAGATTTTTAACTTCAGTGATCACCACTAAAACTTTTGAACTTCAGTGGCCATTTTGTAATTTGAAGGTAACTTCAGTGACCGTTGGTGAAATTAACCCATTAGTATTATTTATCTTGGCTTTAATTTAATTTATTTATTTAATACCAAATAAATATTGCATTTCGAATCATTGAATGTGGATTGTCTATTTAAATTCCATTATATGTTGTAATTAAAGGAAAGAAATAAAAATGCAATGCTAATAAAGTTTTTAATACATTGAAATTATTATCTTTAATTGTAAACACTTCAAGTCAATCTTATTATGTATGAGAATTTAAGAAAATTCCTTCATCAACATAATAAAATAAGAGGAATTCGACTTTCTTATTATTGATTCATAGTTTAATCATCTATTGTTTTTCTTTGTTTTTAATTGCCGGAAAAAAAATTTCCCTCACACGAAATGTTTTTTATCTTTGATTAGTTTGATACCATGAAAGATTCACTAATTGTGAGTATATGATGGTAATATTTAATATTTATTTAAATTTTGATTTCTTTAATATTTGTTCGAGTTCGAACAAGAATGATTGATGCTACTCTACATCTCTCTGCAACTGAAAAAGGGTGTTAACATGTACTACATAATTTGGATAAACTGAATCGTGTCGTGCATAAGGTGAATATAAATATCGCATAATAAGTTGGTTTTATGGGATGAGTTGAAATCATGAATTTTATTAAGAAGGAGATTATTTAAATATCTGGTTATTTTGAATCTTCTTGAAATTTATTAATATTTGAAATTGAATTGCGTGAAATAATGCATGTAGAGAAAAAATAACCTTAAGTTTACGAGTGGATTAAAATTGAATATCTTGATAAGTGTTTTAGTGAGGATATTGCAGGAGAACATTCTTCTTTATTTTATATCAAAAAATTTTGGGATTCTTTTTTCTGAAGAGAAATAATTATTTAAAAATGGATAAATTTTTTATTTTCATGTACTTTTTATAATGATATAAATACAGAAAATCAATGAAAAATTGTGCTCTGTCTACTATTTTTCATGTATTTTAGAATTTGATACTAATTTTCATAAAAGAAAGTTGTATTTTCTTGATATACCATTATATATATGTTTCAAAATATAATTAAAAGAGTATCAGCAATTCTTTAAACTAAACATTCCCGTAGTCAATATATTTTTTTTTATAAACCACCTATTTACAATGAAATTTGATTATTTGGTCATAGTCATGAGTTGACTTATATTTGAAAATGAGTTTCTTATAAGTATTATATTAATCGATGATTTTAAAAAAAATTACAATATTATTACAAAATCACGTGCAACGCACGTATTCTTAACTAGTTCAACTAAAAGTTGATTGTAATATTAACATCTACATTGATATTTTTCGTAATGTAAAATCTATATTCACAGATTTAAACAAAGTTAGAGACTCAAAATCTAACTTTTAAAGTTGAGAACCCGTAACCAAACCATGTGAGAAGTTGAAGAGCTCAATCCTAATTTTTCCAATCGAGTTTTACAACTAAGAATGACATGGCCCTCTTTCTTCTTGACAAACTATAAGAACAATATTGATTCAAATGTTAAAAGAGTAAAAATTCTACGCATGAAAGGTTGGGAACAAAAATACAAGAAAAACTTGCGAGTTTATATTTTTACGTTTCCTTAAAGTAGCTTTTGCCGGTTTTCACTTGATTTTATATTTTACTCATATTTTTAACCCTTAAATAACTAACTCTTTTCTTAAACGACTACTATGGGCAAGCGTGGGTTTGAGTGCCACCACCTGTTCACCATAGTAATATGGTAACATTTTCAGCTCCTCCTGCACTGCAGCATCCACCTGTTTTGTGACTTTTGTCTATTCTTTTCGATCATGTTTAAATTACTGACGAAGTGGTCTTTTGACAATGAATGATCCCTTAATCCAACCGTACCAACAGTAATCATATTTCACATGCAAAGTACCCAAAAAGAGCTAATAACTTGCAAATACAATTTTCTATCGGCTAATTAAAGCACAAATACGAACTGGGAAAATGATATTCATTCTTTTCTCGAAATTATCTTCACTAGTTGGACCGAATAAGAGAGGGAAAAGGGAAAAAGTTGTAATAGTCTTCGTTATGCTTTTTTGGCACGCAAGTATACCAGCTTATTTTGTTGGTTTAGAACATTTTCCCAGTGCCCTCCTTCCGCGGGATGGATTCATGGAGATCCATTTTACGCCAGTTGCTAACGAAGGGGGCTAGCTCCTGAACTTTGTCAAACAAACCTAATAGACCACCAGTATGAATGAAGAGGATTCTTCTTCCTTCCCACTTCTTTGGGTTCTCAGCCATGTCTCTCATCATCCCATAAGCTGCTTTTCCACTGCACAACTCAAAAGCAAAACAATCTGTTCAAAAGAACTTCAAATCTAACAAAAAACTCAGTATGCAATCGTTCCATCTACACAACTATGTAATATCTTTGTGAGATGAATACCGTCTCAATTTTTCTTCACAGATTGCCACCCAGCAGGTTAATCACAGCTGCTGCAAATCTAAACCTTGTAGCAGCCATTAAGTGAAAAGTATACGATATCATACCTGTATACTGGGTCGAGAACCACACCAGTAGCTTCAGCAATTTCCTGGACAGATTTTAGCTCCTCAGGTGTATTTATTGCATATCCAAGACCTTTGGCCTGTAGAGAGCCAAAAAGATGAGCATTGAGCTTTACATCTATATCTGTACACTTTTGCTAGAAATTGCTACAGGACAACAAACAAAAAATTTGAAATAATTTGTATAGCCTTTCAGATAAGAAATTTTTTTTCCACATAAATCAATAAGCTTCAGAAAATACAGAATGTCGCAAAATATTGGCAGAACCTTTTCATGATGTTTCCATATCAAAACAAAGATCACGCACTACAGTCTGCCATCAGAAACCTTAAACATGAAGAAGATTACACAATAATCTTAACAAAATTAAACATGGCACTCACATTTTTTATGGTAACTATATCACGTGAACTAACACCTGCTTGAAGGCCATCAAGTAGGCCTTGGGCATACTCGTAGAAGTACTCAGGATCATCACAGACACAGTACGCATGAACCTACATTCGAGACAATTATATGTTGTAATTCATTTTCAAGCCACTGGGGCAGATGATAAAAGGAGAAAAGCAAGAAGGCGTACTATAGCTTTCAGATCACACAGCCAAGATCCTACTGACAAACCAGCAATCGTACCCCCACTGAAAATCATAAACAAGAAAATTTTGAGAGAAATACCATCAGGCTATTACATGGTAACTTCTCTAAATGATATTGGGCAAGTTCAGACAGACCAGTTGTTTGTGGGAGAATTAAATTTTCCTGGTAGGAATTTCCACATATTCCACCAAAATAAAGGAAAAAGTAAGGCAAAACCCACTTGGTATAGTAACTGTCAAGTTAATTAAACTCTGATGGAGTCAACAGGGTTATTGACGTAGCAATGTCAAAGTAAGTATGGTCTTAACTCTACTGAAACTCTAGATCCATGCCAAACAGCCTACAATTGAAACTACCAAAGACAACCATGCAAAAAATTAAAATACATCACAATATTTCAATCAAACCAAGAAGAGGAAGATCTCAAACTCCAAATAAGAAACAAAATTTAGATAATTTGTTCATAACTAAGGGTGTCGTCGGTGGTTTATTCAGTGATTCTGACCATATTCTACAATAAATTAATATAATTATCAGGACATCCCTCTGTCTACCATATGCAGATTTTGACAGAACTTTACAGCCTCAAATTCAGGCTCAGATTTTTGAAGTGTTTTATTTGTCTCAACGTGAATCATTTTCTTGAATTTATCTTACTGGAGAGCCTGACTATGACTGCTGGATTCCTTCCTTGATATCCTTCGGTGGAAATAAGCTTGCTTTCTAAATAAAGTCTCATTCTTCTCTCCCCATCAGTTATATCTATTTTTCATTCTCTACAGTTTCTTTACGTTCTACTCCATCCTGTACCTCTTTTATCTTTCTACTTCCTTCTCCTGTTCTATCCTCTTTCACATACAGCCTCTTGACTTCTCACATCTAGATTTAATGTTGCAAGAAGATAATCAAGTCATGACCAATCACATTTGACTCAGTTTCTCTTATCGTGGCAAACACATCCAAGTATTATAAAAAGGACAATCTACATAGAGTGCCAAAAGAAAATGGTTTCACTTAATTTAAGTTCTATCACTGTAATGTCATACTATAGCACCTGACCTTTGAATGTGCACTGCATAATATTTCAAAACCCATCAGATAGAAAATTATTCAGAGCTGCTATTAGCAGAACGAAACTGATACAATTATACTAAAGGCTATTCCATGTTATTCTTGGTGAATAATATTCTTCTGTTTTCCGAATGCACTAAAGGAATTGGAGTTTACATGAAAATCATGATCAATATTTTCTTAACAGTTAATGTTATGATCAAATTCCAGCCTGATACAAAACTTGCAGATCACAACTGGAAGTATATTCTAAATGCTACATCTTGAACAAGCTGTTAAAATTCAAGAAGAAAAGAGCAGGGCCGGACCTGCCACATGCTACAATGATGTCATCAAATACTACATCATTCCCACCATGGAGCTGTTCTTTAATTTCCCTAATTGCTTCAATGTAGCCCCTGAAAAACGAAGACTTTTTTGTAAACATTTTCATTCTGATAAGATGATTAGGATTCTGCCCCACATATAGAGTGAAAGTAAATGATGGCATCTAACACCAAGCCTTACCAGGTTCCCAAAGAATTGGACCCACCTACAGGAATGACGTACGGCTTTCTCCCTTGATTTAACAATTTTGCTTTCAATATGTCAGTAAGAGCCTGATATCAGAAAGTACCCGTCAAAAGGACATTGAAAAATCTGTGATTCCATAGCAATAAATAAAGCAGTAAAACGCAGGTATTGAGACGACTGGATAAGACGGCATTAATTTGGTTCCATAACATAAATGTTTCATGAACTAACCGTTCCAAGTTAAGAGAAAAGGAACAAAAGGAGAGAGAGCCTTCTGGATTTGTTGGGAGAAAATATCAGATTTTATTGATCGAGAAATTAATTTTACACTGTCTAGATACATATATAGGCACAAGACATAAAATGCACTTGCAAGGCTGAAAACGTAAGAATAATAAACAATAGAAAGTGAAACTCTAACTAAAGCTATGTACAAGTGGACTGATCTTCAACATAAGGCTCAATACAGATGTTTAATAATTAAAGGGAAAGCATTATTTGGCATAATAACTCTAAAATCTTCAGCATAGAAATCATTCTTAGTACAGCATTTTTCCCAGTCATGAAACATTCCCGGACTCCTTGTTTGGTGTGCATAAGAGAAAATTTGAGTACCTAGTGGGCATCTATTTCAACTTTTCACCACATAATGTTTTCTCATTTTTGAATACCATAAAGTTCAATTCAGCGCAAATAGAAGTATAAAGCGGGTTGAGGCTGGGTTGGCAGCACAGCACATTTTTGTGGTGGCTAGGGACAGCCACACTTTTCTGCTTGGCCGGCCTGGGCAAGGCCAATCCATCTGCAGGGCTCATGCCTGACCAGTGGGTCTAACACCCTTCTTTTAATCTTTTTCACTTTTCATTGATTTTCTGGAAAAACAGTGCCAGGCTAACTAGTCCCAGCACGCCCCAATTTTACAACCCCTACCTCCGCCTTTATTATGCCGATATTATATAACAAGACCAAATATTAAGTTTTTATCATCAACCCAAAACGCAGAGCAACATAGAGGAAGGTAATCATATTATATTTCATATATGAAAAGAATGAGGTACAGTAGACATACTACACTCCCAACTTTGGAATATTCTTCTTTCGAAACAAGGTCAATATGTGCTCCAACCAATCGTTCAACCAAAAGATTTCCAGTTAATCCAGGATCTTTGTCCATAAGAACCTGCAAAATTAGAAGATGATAGGTTATTATACATATAAAATATAGAAAGGATGGTGCACATTGCTTCTGAGTGGAAGCCTAACTGAAGCAGTTTGATAACATCCACAACAAAGTACCTTTGAAGTGCGTAGTATAACATAACAGTCCAAGTTCAAATATTTTGCAGCCACAGCAGTGGCCCGGCAGTGATTGCTTTGTATTCCTCCAATAGTTATGATACAATCTGCCCCCTGTGCCACAGCATCTGCCAACAAGAATTCAAGTTTCCTGACCTTATTACCACTCAATTGCATTCCTGAAAGATCATCACGCTATGAAATGCAAATTCTCTCATCAGAGTACAGAACATGACAAACCAACCAGATAGTTCAAGAATTATACGAAGAGATTACACCTTATTGTATAAAAAGTATTGAACATAATACACCACTCCAGTGCTGGATCTAACAGCAAAACACGTCCATGATATTTAATTTGCATGCAATACAATGTTCTATAAAGACACCAAAAACCAAAATCCTAAACTCCACTGCTTGATCTTAGAATAGCACATGTCGATAATATTCTAAAACTGTACATTGAACAATGTTATGGTATATGCATAATCTAAGTTTGAGTAAATTATTTAAAACAGTTAGCTGCATGCTAAAGAGGGTGTGAATGTCCAAATTAATCTGATTTTGTAACATGAAGCAGAATTAGTCCACAACACTTTGTTCTATAGATCTCATACACATGTCAAAATTCCATATGACGTATCAGAATCATGAGCAAGTCAGTGTTCAGCAGTTCAGTTTGGAACTATTAGTTCAGAACATGTAGCTCATTCAGAAAGATCTTAAATACTTTAGTAGACTGGTTTTCTTTAGTTCAAGACGGTATTCCAATAGATGGACACTAATCAAAGAGGTCAAAATGTGAATTTTTTAACTAATGGCAGGCAATTCAAGTGATTAAGCATATATGCTGGAAGTTAGATTATGTATATCATAGAAATTCTTATGCACTCAAACAAATATGAGCATTTCAACCCACAAGTCCTCAATGAGCCATGTTCATCAAAGTTATTTCTCTATTCATGTCAAATTTATTGAAGTTGATAAATTATTGTTACTACTACTGAAAATGTGTAATGCCGGGAATTATTGCTGCATTCGTAACCCAAATTTTTAGGAACCTCCTAATTACTCATAAAATGCATTCTCTTGTTTAAGCTTTATAAAAACAAATGATATATACTACCCGGAAAATCCCTTTTCACAACAAATCAAAACCTTAGGATGAATATCCACATTAACATGCCAAATGTTTCAAAAGTCAGCTAGCAATTCCAAAAGTGAGTGAATTCTCTATACCTTGATATAAACCTCTGTCCCCTTGGGCAAATTAGGAAGGTTCCACTTGTGAATTGGAGTAGGAAACTATTAAAAACAAAACAAAACAAAATAAGTCACGCAAAATTCAAACAAGTGCTTAAAATTAAGCACAAATTACAGCAATTAACAATCAAATATCTACAAATATACATACATGGCCAAGTGAAAAGATGTGAGGGGGAATAGGATTGAGGTGGGAGGCCCATGAAGGGGACACGTAAGGCTTCATTGTAAGGAAATCGAATGTAAGTTTTTGAGGTTTGGGGACAGCATCCATTACAGTGTTCGATTTGGTTGAGGAATTTGCTGTTGGAGAAGAGTACGAGGAGCGTATGATTTCGTCTTTTCGGATTACTTTGATTGGATTTTTCTTGCTATTGATGATCCTTGGAATGGGAAATGATGCCGGAGTAGGATTGGTACTGATGAAGGATCCTCTGCTTAAGCTCCAGTTACAGCATAGCATATTCTTTTTATTTTGTTTTCGTATGTGGCCGGCTTGGAGATGCTGTGAAGGATCCTCTGTTTTATTTTGGATATGTATAACACGGTTTATCAATCAAAATTGTTACATTGTTACATTGCTAATATCGAGAGATATATTGTCAATTGCATACTTGTTTCAGTGCACACTTGTCAAATGTGCAATTGACAATATATCTTCTCTTCACGAAAGGAGATGCGTCCCGGTTACATTAATTTAAACTAGTATATACTACTTTTTTGAGATGGATTTGACTATAGGGTATGATTCAAATTCAATGACAATTCAAATATGTAATATACGAAAAGAATAAGGTGGATTTGAGAGTTTAATTTGAGGAGAAAGGAATTTGAAGAAAATAGATATGATGGAGAAAAATCAATTTTAAAAACGAAGATGAACACAGTCGTATATGTGTTATTTTGGGCTAGTATGAAGACAGACGTATATGTGTTATTTTGGCCAGTAAATGAGAAACTTCCTACGATTGTGATTAAGAATCATAATTATTTGTCAAAATTATTGGTAAAAGGAACGATTTTCTAAAAATAATTATTAGATTTCTTTTTAAATAAACAAAAAATTAACTTTTTTAATAGCATGTTTGTAATTATTTTTTTGAAATTTATAAGCTAGTCAAACATTATTTTTATCCGTACATTCTGTAGTATTCATAACTTTTATCTATTTTTTTATGAAAAATAGTATATTTGGTCCACAACTTTTAAAAAATGTAAGAGATCTACCATAACCTTTAAAAATAATATTGGACATTCTCAACATTTGAATAAATAGGGAGTTAAATGTTTAAATAATCACTGAACTTTTAGTCTCTCTTCATTTACTCATTTTACTTTAAAATCGTGCTGAATGCTCATCGAACTTTACAACGTTACTCGTCGTTACTCACTCCTGATGACTTATTAACAGCCAGTGGATGGAACATCACACGTGGCAGACGGAATGCCCACATGGCATATATTTTTGCCAATCAATGTTGAGTTGTATGCCACGTCAGCAATTTGTATTTTGAATAATCACTGAACTTTTTAGTCATGTTTTCGTTCACTCATTGAATTTTAAAATGTTGTTGAATGTTTACTCAACTTTTCAAAGTTACACCCCGTTACTCACTCGTGACGATTCCATAACAGCTCATTGACGGAATGCCCACGAGGCTGACAGAATGACCACGTGTCCTTCATTTTGTGCTATTAAATATGTCAACAAGAATAGTCGTGCGCCATGTCATCAAACGTATTTTCAAAACGTGTTTTTTAAGATGCAAAAAATGGTAAAATTTGACTCAATTAAACAATTTCATTCAAATTAATCTCAAATTGATTCTCCCAAAAGTTCCACCAATTGATTACTGACTTTTATCTAGCATGGGGTGTAGCATCTGCACAATCAAAAACATCACACGCATCTACCTTTTCCGTAGAATCTGCAACGACAAAATCGACGTCCAAGAATACCTTCTGTCCAAGATGTCATCAACACTAGAATATTACCATAATAATGCTACTTTTTGTTCATTATTAATGGAGTATTAGAGTTTTCCATCACAGATTGGTTTGCTAGAGAAGATGGGTTAGGGCTAGGATTTTTGGTAGAATATTTAGGAGAAATCAATTTGAGATCAATTGAAATGAAATCGTTTGTTTATTGAGGCAAGTTTCACCGTTTTTGGCATCTTAAAAAATACATTTTGAAAATGCGTTTGATGACATGACGTGCGACTATTCTGATTGGTAGATTAATGACACAAAATAGATGTTGTATGGTCATTCCGTCAGCCATGTGGTTATTCCGTCAATAGATTGTTATTTGAATAGTCATAAGTGAGTAATGGAGTGTAACTTTGAAAAGTTGAATGAGTATCCATCAATATTTTAAAGTTCAATGAGTGGACAAAGACATGACTAAAAGTTCAGTCATTATTTAAAATACAGACTGCTAACATGGTGGAGAACTCAATATTGGTCTGGCAAAAACGTATGCCACGTAGACATTCCGTCTGCCACATGTGTTGTTCCATCCACTAACTGTTAATGAGTCGTCAAAAGTGAGTAACGATGAGTAATGTTGTAAAGTTCAGTGAACATTCAGCACCATTTTAAAGTTTATTGAGTAAATGAAAACGAGACTAAAAGTTCTATAATTATTCAAACATTTAACTCAATAAATAGGTATAATAGGTTCTTTATGACGAAATTGCGCTCCCTTTTAAAGAAATAAAAATAGACAAGAAAAAAAAAAGAGAAAAGAAAAATAAGTCACCTTACCTCTTGGTTGGGACGACACTCTCTCGCTTCCAAGATCAAGATTGGGAGAATGAAGCATGCTCCGGAGGTGATTGACCCTTATCCTAGTCAGTCTAGTCAGAATGGAGAGGGCCCATTGTCTAGACTGCATTTCGGGAGTTTGAACACCAAAAGTTTATGATATATTAAGAATTCTTTAGGCACTTCATATAGAGAGAAGGCTCACACCTACATAAAATACAATCATAAGCCGTTGTTCCAATGTACTTTAAAAAAGTAAAAAACTATTTATCAAAATCCAAAATCTAAAATCCACCACCATCCCAAAAATCCAAAAATTCCAAAATCCATAATCCCAAACCAATCTTTCATATAAACAACTAGAAGAAAAATCCAATTTCATATGTGAAGTCACTTGTGAAAATCTCTCTCTCTCTCTCTCTCTCTCTCTCTCAAAAATTCCAAAATCTATAATCCCAAACCAATATTTCATATTAACAACTAGAAGAAAAATCCAATTTCATATGTGAAGTCACTTGTGAAAATCTCTCTCTCTCTCTCTCTCTCTCTCTCTCTCTCCCAAAAATTCCAAAATCCATAATCCCAAACCAACATTTCATATTAACAACTAGAAGAAAAATCCAATTTCATATGTGAAGTCACTTGTGAAAATCTCTCTCTCTCTCTCTCTCTCTCTCTCTCTCTCTCTCAATAATAGTGTTCGTGGATACGACCATTTATATTGCTGATGATATGGATGTACTAATTGGATTTTAAGAATATGATGGAATGACTTCAAGATTCCAAGCATTCGCTCGAAATTAGATTGTCAATTTGTCACCAAGGCTTAGAAGAAAGAGGCTGAATAACAGATTTTATGAATTCCAGTCGGTGGTCCTCTGAGATCTGTGATTTCATTGGTGGTTTTGGGTAGAATTTCGGCAGCAGATTAGCAGCGCATTCCAAAAAAATGCTGATGTATTAAATATGCCTATGCACTATAAATCTTCCGACTGCAACACCATCAAATTATCTTAAGTTAAATTCTTTTCATCAAGTCCAAAGATTCTCCCACAAATGTTCTTAAAAACATATTGAAATTGCAAGAAAAAATTAGGTAATTCTAAAATAGTCAAGATTAATTCAAAAAACTGAATATGGAAGCACATGTAACTTCAATTTAGGCAATTCAACAATACAAAAAGAATGGTAATCTCAAACTAAATATGGTGGATTTTGATATTTTTGGGGTTTTGGATGGTGATATATTTTGAATTTTGGGGTTTGATAAAAAAAGTTGACATCTTTGTTATTTTTTATTTTTTGGGGGTACAATTGGTTATTTTTCTATTCTTTTTTTCTTTTTTCTTTTTTGTTTATTTAAAGGGAGAGCATTTTCATTATAAAATGATCTATCATGCCTATTTTTTCAAATGTTGAAGATGTTAGGTGCTATTTTTTTAAAATTTATGGATATATCTCTTACGTTTTTGAAAGATTGAGGACTAAATATGCTATTTTCTCATTTCTTTTATCTATATATTGTGCAGAAGACTCACTGCTTATAACTTATAAAAAACTTTACCAAATATGTTCTTAATAACTTAAACATGTAGTTAAAAAGTTATAGACTCACAAATTATGTGAACCACATACAATTGTGAATCTTGCAATTATAAGCTAAATAAGTTATAAATTCTTAATATATTTGATGATAGAAACGATGACAGTTGTCATATGTTGTCTGCCAATAGTGGCACGTCCTGACACGCCTGCCTCAATGATTAGCCCGCCTCACCAGCTCGCCCGCTCCGATAGTCTCATAGCTCGCCTTTGACAGATGGACAACAATAAACCGATTGTCGTTGAATCAGTTATACCCATGACCCATAGAGGACAGTTACCATTGGTGTTTGGGAAGTTGTATATGATAATAGAAACGATGACAGTTGTTATATGTTGTCCACCAATAGTGGCACATCCTGGCACGCCCGCCCCGATGGTCTCATAGCTCGTCTCTAATAGGTGGACAACAATAATTTGTGAGTGACAATTATCATTGACATTTGGGAAGTTGTAACGTCGCTCATTAACTCCAAGTACTGAAGAAGATGAAAGGGCACCTGTCATTAAAGACGGACTCTTCCAATCACCCCTATAAATAGAGGTTGATCTCTCTTAGTAAAATGGACAACCATTTTTCTATATTGCTATTCTACATATATAATTTGATCATCTATTGATTATCACACTGTAGTAAACACATGGGATAGAGGCCCTGCCACTGTTTTGCAGGTATCCACCACTGTCGCCACCACCCTCGAAGGACAAAAAAAATATTTATCATCAGTATTTAACCCTTAAACCACACAAAAGTGCATCAAATTCTGCAGTATTAACCAGCAACCAATGGTTTTTATAGCTTAAATGAGTCCCTCGGGTTTGTTGAGAGTTTTTTTTAATCGCTTTTGGGTGGTACCGTTTATAAGAGGTTAGAAAAATCAGTGCTTGTTAGTTTTTTAGGGCACTGGATTTGGATGGTTTAAAAACTACCCCAAAATCGGTGTAGTGTAATTTGGGGTGTATTTCTCAATCCCCCAAATCGATGGCTTTTGGCTGTTTTTCAAATTATTTTTCAATTTTACACTTAAAATAATTTTTAATAAATCTACTCTAAACCTAAAATACATACTACAATCTTGCTCTTTCTCTCCAAACACACCTTTTGCATTCTCTCCAAACAAATTTTTTTTTATTTACTATTAAATTATTTTTAAAATTTTTTACAGTCAAATATATATTTACATTTAAATTTTACATACTTCTTATTGTTTACACATACTTCCTTTTTTTTAATATATGATTACATATGTAATTTTATTCTTTTAAAAAACTTTTAGAACCTCTGGATAATATACTTCTAAGCATAGATTTGACTGTTTTAAAAACTGCTACTAAAAATACACAAAATTTGACATTTCAAAACTAGCACTTTAAAAAGTTCTCATAATCGGTACTCTAAAACTTTCAAACAGGCTCTTAGAGCAATCATCTCAACAATTTCGGGTTCAAAACATACTCAGTTTTTCTTACTACAGACTACAATCACCACCCAGAGTAATTCCTTGAAATAGCTCCGATGTCGATAAATCCCCGTTTCACTAGAACAGCGGAATGTCCAATGATATTTATATTAAATAAATTTATTATATTGTTAATCAAGAAAATCAATAATAAAATGAAAAAAAAATTAATATTTGTAATGTTTAAATTGATTTGATTCTGTAATGAAATACATTTGTCACTCAAGTTTTGTTAAATTAATTAAAAGAATGTTTTAGAATATCAATAAACTTGATTTAAAATGATGATTTATTATAAAATCATTAATTTAATTTTTTTTCTATTCCAGGGAAAAATTTAATGTTTTTTAAGTTAAACAAATTCAATAAATTAATAGAATACCAGTTTCCCCCCAAATATTATTTGACACTCATCTTCTAAAATATTAATACATAATTAATACAAAATAAATCTTATAGCAGATCAACTAGATTCTCAAATTGCAACTAAATATTTGTAAACTCCAAATAAGATAAAGAGAAAATTAGGGGTCGACTTCCAAATATTTCAGATTTCCAACCTTGAAAAGTAATATTTTGACTCCCCAACCTATTTAAAGCATGAGATTGGATCCTCATGTCATGTGATGGGAAAGGGCAATGTAGACATAACAATTGCTGACTTTCACAGGAATTAAGAGCTTGTTTGACAAAGATTATAAACCCATTTTGGTTTATTTCAGTCGTAATTTTTGACTTTTCAACCCATTTTTAACATGAAAAGTCAACAATTTCAACTCAAATAAACCAATATTGGTCAAATAAACCAAAAATTGGTTTATAAACTAGTTTATAATCTCTGTCAAACGAGCTCTAAAGGTGAAAGATATCATACTACTTAATATTTTTCTACATAAAATCACATGCAATTTCAACTTCTACATGGTCAGCTTCCATCACGTGAAAACCCGACTTCATAGCCTGAGTTGTTGGATAACCATTTCCACACTACCTGAGTTGTTGGAGAGCCAGGACCCTAATTTCTATACCCCGCAAGCTGAAATCCATACAAAAGTAGCAACACTTGTAATTCTTTTCCACACACACACAAATTCATTCCAACAAAACACAATTAATTTATTAATTAGTCCAAGATATAAAGAGCTCAAACAAACTAATTCGCTCGAATATACGTGTACAATGAATTCACTGGGCAATAGCCCATTATACCCAAGTCATGGCTCCAAAACCTGTTCCTGTATGATTGTGCAGGGTTGTTCAGAAATCCCTTTGCAACTTAATGCGACTACTGATTGCTATAGCATATACATAGAGAAGAAAAATTCATTGAGAGCATCAATTTCTTAATGGATCAATCAGAATACAGAGCCAGGTGACTTGGTTTTTCTCATCAAGATATCCTTGGCTTCATTAATCTTTGAAGCAAGATAATGGCTACCCCCAGCATCAGGATGGTTTGCCACCATAACTCTCCTGTGAGCCTCCTTGATCTTCTCATTTACGGCGTGCTCTCTGATAACAAGATCATATATTAGAGATAAAAATCATTTATAAGATCTTTCCTAGACTCAAAAAGTAAGCCCCGCAAGATCCCGAATTGGGGTCAAAATCTGTAGCTAGTTGGAGAACTGTAGAAGGGTGAGAATAAGAGCGTGTCTGCTAAGCTTCAAGAGTTTACTTACAAGTAAATAAGTAATTTGTAAGACTCGTAGCATTTTTTATTTGTTAAAGTTGAATGAGTAAGTTACTTACTTTGATGGTAAAGTAATAGTTACTTTTCAACAAAGTAACTTTTATACTTAAAATACAACTATTACTTTCCAACGGAATTCTTTTATACTTAAAAGTAGAAAAAAGTAACACATTTGGAAACAAAAATTTAATTAATAGTAACCTTTAGTTTTTCTTAAGCTTAGCCAAACATGGTCTTGAAGCTCCATAGTAAGCTAACTTGATGAGTCACAGTTATATCCATGATCGCCGGTGCAAAGAAAGAATCAATGAAGTGTGTGAACACTATCTAATTTAAAATATTTACCTCACTCCAAGAATCAATGCGGCTTCTCGTCTTGTCATGACCATTTCAAATCCACCAGGATAAAATCTCCGAGCGCGAGGAACTATAGGACGATTTTTGAATGCTTCCCATGCTCTTATCAAGAATCTACTGCTCAAAGCAGCAGCTCCGACAGTAACACAACCTACCACTACACTAGATGCCTGAAGATAAACAGGTACAAAATGAGCATCAATGAATTCACCTAGATAAAGGCATTTCTTATTGGCTTGCTTAACAAAGAGGTATGTAACATCAAAACAAGAAATAATCTGGCAATCATACTACAGAAATATCAACATTTATAAAAAAAATACCCTTGACATGTTTTTAGAGAGAGAAAAACAGAACTTGAATAATGAAATAGACTCCTTGACATAATGTCAAAGTCAGAATTTTAAATAGAAATATTTAAATGCTCCATAAATACATTAAAACAGAATATCTGCTACTACACCATAAATACGTCAAGAATTTTAATTTTGGTTCATCTGTGCAATACATAGCAAGTCCTAGTACTTCTCGAAACAACTCCACATGAAAGCCCTTTCTTAGGTCCACTTTATAATAGACATTCTTCAATTTCTTCTGTTCTTTTGGAGAGGGAGAATGGGGAATAGGGGAAATAGAAGATCTCTTCAACACTCGACAAACTACAATATTTTTGCCGCATCCCATGCATATAACTTCTCCAGATGCAGTGTTTAGGAAAAGTGGGAACCAATATAAATAGTTAACCTAGACAGAGAGGTTGAATGGTTGATCAACAATTGGATTTGAACCTTTTGTGATTTAACGAGCCTTAAAAAAAGCATAAAGGAAACAGAGACCTACACGCCGACTCAAGAGAAGTATGAAACAAGGCAATGTTGAGTTGAGTTCACCACATTCAATGTATGTCTATATATACTTGAATCACTTTTAATGATCTTAACTAATTTATCCTCAATTCTATATCCAATAATTGTCACCCTTCACACCTCACATTTCGTTTTGTAATTCTCAGTAAGTATGAATTTGTCCCAATCTCAGTACAGATTATTAACCAATTCAAACCTATGTATGGGGATAATATTTAAAACATTACCCTAGAAGAATCTTTGAGTAGCAATCAAACAATTGATTTTCCTTTCCAATGCTTATGGAGTCAAACACACAATTATCATATCCAGCCATAACAAAATTTTCTCAAAGCTGAGTTTGCATCATAAAGTAAGAATCTCCCAGCGCCATTCAAAATTTAAAATCAGGATTTTAGCAATTAGAGTAATATAATAGAACAAAAGACACATGGGAAAAATTAGTTTAATAAATACAAAATGATAACAGGACTAAGAAAATACCATCAGAAATTCTGTCAAAGACCTGAACGATTAAGGCTTCAAATCAACAAAACAACTGCAAAAGGACAAAAAAAAATTATATCAGAATTCGTAAAAATAATAGAAATTATGTTCGAAACCTTTTCCCTTTTGGAGCAATTAAACGTTGGTTTTACAATACAAACCTCAGTAATTCCTTTTCTGGTGTGTTTCTCTGGAAATTGTTAGAGGGCTTTTATGGGAATGGGAGGAGTTTTCTGGGTTTTTGTCCCGTGGCTTGGGCTCCAAGAAATTATTTATATGTGGAGTGACGTCATGCCGTGGAGGCGGCAATCCTGTGCGCTCCTCGATTCCAGAATTCAACGGTATCAATAATCCAGGATTAGTTCGAGTTGGGCTCGGGGCTTTGTGGGTGCTGTCCGTTTTTGGTCCGACTTCTATCAAAACTCCAAAATCACATTCCAAATCTCAATTTGCTCGTTTGGTAAATTTGTTTTTTTTTTTTGGGAAAATTGCCAATAAGTCATCCATAGGTGACTTGTTTCTAATTAGGTCCAAACACTTTCCAAAATTGTGAATAAGTCATATGAATTTATCTAATACCATAATTACCCCTGTAATCTGTTAAACCACTTTAAACCGGATTTCATCAATTCACGATTCTTATTCAAGCTGCCATTAACAACTTTCTTCTCCAGATCTCCCCGTCGACGATCACATCACCGGCGTACCTCGTAGTCGACGTTATGTGAGCCGCCACACTCTAAAAACCTTGTTTTGTTTTTGCAATTGCTTATTTCATGAATTTTATGGTTTTTCAGTTCTGTTTCTCTTCTCAATCATGGAAGGTGGCCTAATTTTATTTTGTAAGTATATTTCAGACACACTTCCCATAAAAGTTTCTTCTGGTGGGGATTTTAATGGTGTTTTGCGAAAATTATGTGATAATTGGAATTCATTAGAAGTCGACACTATTTTATTACGTTATTGTATTCCTGGACATGATAGGTGTTTTCTAAGGAATGAGGAAGAATTTAGGAACATGATTTCCTTGATTTCTGCTTTTGAATTGAAATTTGTTGATATTAGTGTTTCAGACTCTAAAACAGTATCACTTGATTATAAAACAGTATCACATGATTGTGATACTGTTTTCGGGAATGAAGGATCTGCCATAACTACATATTGTTCTTCAACAAATAGTAGGGCATTACTTTCATCAAGTTGGTCAAGCATAATCACTCATGTTGGACAGAGGTTTGAGAGAGGTGTAGCTGAATTTAGAGATGCTTTATGCAAATTTTTGATTGAGAGAGGATTTAAGTTTGATTACATGAGAAATAACAATGGTAGGGTAGAGGCTCAATGTTCAAACAGATATTCTGATGATTGTAGGTGGTATGTTTGTGCGACAGTATCAAAGGTTAGTGGTTTTTGTTACATACGAAAGCTTGTGAATGAGCATAGTTGCCCTATAGTGTTGAGGAAAGAAAAAAGTGAGAGATTAAGTTGTAAGGTAATTTCTGGTTTGATTGTTGATATATTGAGGGAGAAACCAACATTGTGTTCTAATGATGTTGTTTCACACTTTTTAACAAACTACGGTTACATGATAAGCTATGAGAAGGCTTGGAATGCGTTGGAGAGAGCGAAGGGATTGATTTTTGGCGACGCATCTGAATCTTTCAAGCAGTTACATTGGTATATTGAGGCTGCAAGGTCATTTAATCATGGAAGTCATATTGATTTAGATGTGGACCAAGTTTCTAAAAGATTCCAAAGATTGTTTGTTTCTTACCATGCGTGCATTCATGGGTTTAATCATTGTCGTCCCATGTTGTTTATCGATGGAACATTTTTGAAAGGAAGGTTCAAAGGTATCTTGTTGTCTGCAACTGCTAAGAATGGCAACCAAGGTTAGATACTGATTTTCTGTTATTTTTGTGATACTGTTTTATTTTTGTGATACTGTTTTCTGTTATTGATACTGATTTTCTGCTCTTTTGTGATACTGTTTTCTGTTATTTTTGTGATACTGTTTTATTTTTGTGATACTGTTTTCTGTTATTTTGTGTAGGCTTATATCCTTTGGCTTATGCTGTTGTAGATTCTGAGAACTACGATAATTGGTTGTGGTTCTTGGAACAGTTGCGTAGTATTGTTCAAAGTACTCGAGAGCTTACATTTGTGTCTGATCGGAATGTTGGGTTAATGGAAGCGTTGCCTAAGGCATTCCCTACATCGAATCATTTTTTCTGTTTACAACACCTTAAAGGAAATTGAGGGATAAATTCAGTGGTGGTGGCTTCTCAAACAGTTATAGAGAGCGTATGGTCTGGTTGTTCCGGGAATGTGCACATGCTCCAACAATTGCATTATTTAACCAGAAGTTGGAGGTATTGAAACGTGAGGGGGGAGCTATTGTTCAAAGGTTTCTAGATGGGTTACCATTTGAAAATTGGTCGAATGCTCATAGTGTTGGATGTCGATATGGAGAGATGTCATCAAATGCAGCTGAGTCTTTTAATGCATGGATAGTTGACTGTAGGAGTTTGCCCATAACCCGAATGGTTGACATGTTGAGGATAAAGCTGATGAACATGTTTGTTACAAGAAGAACTGATTCTGGTAATGTTATGATACTGTTTTATTTTCTGCATGATACTGTTTTATTTTCACTGTGATACTGTTTTATTTTCTGCATGGTACTGTTTTATTTTCACTGTGATACTGTTTTATTTTGGATGTGATACTGTTTTATTTTCTATATGATACCGATGTAGGTGAGTGGATAGGGGTTGTCTGTCCCAAGATGATAGAGAAGTTGCAGGGATATGGAGATGAAAGTCGATCATGGAATATCAAGCGGTCTTCCGATACAATTTTTGAAGTTTTTTCAGATCCATCGGTTTGTGTGGATATTTGCAAAAGCACATGTTCTTGTTTCCAGTGGCAGCTGAATGGGTTCCCATGTGTGCATGCAGTTGCTGCAATTAATAGATCTGGAAGGCGCATTGATGAATTTGTTGATTATTATTTTCATGTTGCAGCATTCCGCAAGTCCTATGAAGAAGCTATACATCCCATCCCTACGTCAATGAGGTTGGAATATGAAAATTCTGCCAATTTTGACATTTTACCTCCACCTACAAAGAGACAACCTGGAAGACCTAAAAAGAGGCGAATTAGATCAAGGGGTGAACAAGTGCGGATGATACGTTGTGGTAGGTGTGGAAAGTTGGGTAATCACAATAAGAAGACTTGTAAGGAGTCATTGGTCTAAAAGATTGTTCCAATGAAGGATATTATTCATTCTTTTTTAAATATGTACGAACACAGTTGTGTTGTAATAATTTGTTGGTTGAATTAATGAAAGCAACATTTATTTTCACAAAACAGTATCACAAAATGTTTATTTTCACAAAACAGTATCACAAAAATTAACAAAACAGTAGCACTAACAGTATCTCATTAAGAACATTATATTGCAATACAGTATCACAATTTACTTTAATCCCTGGTGTTTTTGAGAGTTATCTGTTCGTGTGAAAGATATTATTGTTTCTTTTTTAAGTTTTTTGATGGAGAGATATTATTTGTTGGTCGAATTAATGAAAGAAACATTTATTTTACAAAACAGTATCACAGAATGTTTATCTTAATAAACATTTTGTTTGATACTGTAAATAGATTAACAAAACAGTATCACAAACAGTATTTCATTAATTAACAGCAGTATGTTCACAATACAGTATCACAAATTGTATTCAGTATCAAAAACAAAATGTCAAGTACAATTACAAAACAGTATCACAGAATGTTTATCTTAATAAACATTTGTTTGATACTGTAAATAGATTAACAAAACAGTATCACAAATAGTTTAACAACACAGTATCACAAACAGTATTTCATTAATTAACAGCAGTATGTTCACAATACAGTATCACAAATTGTATTCCGTATCAAAAACAAAATTTCAAGTACAATTTACAGTATCAAACAAAATCCACAACTAGGAAATCTATTAATCTAGAATGAAGAAAATCTATTCATCTACAACAAAATCCTTGATGAATTGAGAAACCATGTTTGCTTTATATTGTCTAACTTCCTTCATTGTCATGGTTTCTTCTATCTCTTCATTCTTTGCCAGTCTTTCCATCACATGGCAAACGTGTATTCCACAATCGACACTGCAAAACAAAATTCAAAAACATGTAGTAAATGTTGGTGTGCTGCATAGCCATTTAAACACAAGATAATACAAATAGGGAGTTTGAAGGATTAGTTGCTTCTTACGTCCCAATGTGTTGTTGCGGACATTTCTCGTAGGAGATCAATGGATGATTGAATTCTTCTTCTTTGTATACAACAGTATTTGTAACGGGAGATTTCATAAATAGTTCTTTTTGTTTGCTCTCTACATATTCTTTCTACACGTATTTGGAAAAAAACAACAATGTAAAATGTTAGATTTGTATTTTTAAACTCACTGTAAAAACAGTATATGGTACTGTAACAACTCATTATCTTACCAATATTATAGCATCGTCCATATATCTGTTTGAAGTCCCATCTCTCGGCAAATTACTGTTGTAATGTGTCCATTGACCTGCCTCAAAATCGAATGTGAGCAGTGTCCAATGGTTTGGAACTACGTCAGATCCTCTTCCTCCGTTTGAGTTCATTGGGAACAGCAAAAGTCGAGGCTGCCCGGTGTTGTGGAGGTGCTCCAACACTATGTCGATTTTTTGAGTTCTTGGAATTGCCATTTGAGGATTTGTGACATATAGCTGCAGTATTCAAGTACAATATCAAGATAAGAAATTATTTTGTTGTTAGACCTAAGTTTGTAATTGAAATGTTTATGTTGAAATTGAATAATTTACCCAGCACAAAGAATCAAAAATGACAAATCTTTTGTTGTAAGTGCTGTCTACAATTGGGTCTTTGGCATTTAGAAGTTCCCCATATGCATCAATTACCTGCATATAAAGTATCAAAGTTATGTTTTGTATAAGTTTATAATTTAGGAATACATTTTTTGATTTTTACAATCTTACTGTATTTGATATTGCCTGGTCGCCAAGAATATCAAATAAATCCCCCAATGTCACAAAACAGAATTCTGCTCCTGTTGGCATGTAAATCGTCGCTCTGCAATAGCAAACAGCCTTAAAGCAATGAAACAGTATCACAATATCACAAGTAAAACATTCAATAGTTGAAATAGTATCACAATTTTTTAAAACAGTATCACAAATGTCTTAGTTTTAATCCATGATACCGTTTTATCTCGAAAACAGTATCACAATATTATAAGTAAAATATTCAGTAATTGAAACAGTATCACAATACTTGAAAACAGTATCATGAATTAAAACATCAACAATTACTGTAGTGAAGATACTTACGATGGGTCGTGGATTTTTCCGATCTTTGTGATCTTCTTCCTGTCATCTGCAGTTAAATGTTTTGCTGTTAACCATTTTGCATTGATTTTCGTTGGTACTCTTTTTTCTTTCCTCGTTGGAAGATCGGGAAGGTCCTCAACATTGATGATTGTATTGTCATCCTCTTCTACTTGCTCCTTTTTATCCTTTGTGACTCTTTTTTTCGTAGCAGAGTAGGTAAAATCATCATCCCTCTTTCTTTTTCTTTCCTTTTTTTCTTTTATTCTTTTGACCATTGAAGTTTGCTTTGTTGCATCCTTTGTTTTTTCGACCTCTCTGTCATTCAAAGCTTGAGTGACTTCATGCACTACCTTTTCAGTCAACTCATTTACAAGTGAGGTATTCTCTTTTTCCAATGATTTATTTTCACTTGTAAGAGATTCCAAAGTTTGTTGCAGCTTTTTGAGTTGTTCAGTAGTGTTATTCTTTTCCTCCAAAACTGCCGCATGTAGAGCCATTGACTTTTGTAGCTGGTCTTCTATAATTCTGATTCTTGTGCTCATCTCGTTGAGCTCCTGTATATTCCTTTCAATTTGCAAAGTATCAAAAGCATTAATTATCAGCATCAAAGTATTAAAATCATATTATTATCAGTATCTTAATTAAACAGTATCACAACAAAACAGTATCAGAGACAATAGTATCTCAATAAAACAGTATCACAACAAAACAGTATCAGAGACAATGGTATCTCAATAAAACAATATCACAAGAAAACAATGGCATAGATAAAAACAGTATCATATCAGTTTTAAAATAAAAACAGTATCATATAAATATATATTAGTACCTTTCATTCTGTGAGACGCTTTCATCCAACGCAGCTTGCAAGATGCGCTCCTTTTCTCTAGAGTCATGTAATTCATCACGGAGTCTAGATGAACTAGTTATGGCTTTCTTCTCTGATGAATCCTTGATTGCAATTTCTGCCAAACGACTCAAGGGCAAGTGTAGCCAACTATCATCCTCCTCTTCAAAACCTCCATGTTCTACTTCATTGACGTTGTCTTTCTCACTTTGTTCATCTTTGTTTTCTTCTGTTGAAATGTTATCCTCTATTTGATTGTCATCACTTTCTTCCTTTTCTGTATCAACTTTATCAGATTCTCCATCTCCACCGGATTCATCATCTTCAGTAGATTTTTCACTTTCATTAGATTCTTCATCTTCATCGACTTCTTCAACAACCTGCAATGGTGTAGTTGAATAATAAATATTCTGGATGTTTGTATGTTGAATAAATCTTCATGTAAGATACTGTATGCTGTGAATTGGTGATACTGCTATTACCTTTCTTTTTGCTAGTTTGTGTACTGTCGTAGATTTTAGAATACAAGTGAGATCTCTTAAATCCCATTTGATGCATTTGGGTTCTGCATTCTTCTTCAATGGTTTGCAGACTTGAAGATTTTCCAACAACCAATACTGAATTTTCATAAATAAAAACTTATTAGTGCGAATATCATATTTAATGCAAAACAGTATCAACAAATAAAACAGTATATAGAAATCAAATAGCTTACATCTAAAACCATGACACAGCCTGTTACATCGATCGGGTCTTCATTTTTGCATAGGGAAGAAATTAGATATTCGAAGATGTGCTTCGACCAATTGTAGGTTTTGATCTTGTCGAGATCTTCAACATACTTGATATATCCCCAGCTCAAAGTCAGGGATTTATTTGGCACAAAGAACGATGCCATCAGGAAGAGTATCATTAACCTAGAAACATCATCGATGTCTTCTTTTTTGTTCCCATTTGCTGCAGCTCTCAACTGTGTAGATATTATTGTTTTGGTCAATCTACGACAGTCTCTGAACCTTCGTTGGGAGAAAACTGAAATCGATGCTGGCCTTTGTTTTTCAACCTCCATCAGAGTTTTACCTTCGACGATACCAAAAATACCCTTTACATCGTCCATCTTGAACTCTAGACGGGAGTTGTTTATCAAAAAATCCTTGTTTGACTTGTCAAAGCACTCGATGATCTTGTACAGATCCATATCACTTCGACGACAGCAATGTCTGTCAATCTTGTCGTCCAGTATCAAATTGATAAGATTGAAAAACGGCAATTTTTTCAACCCATCTGTTTGTGGTTTTGTTAGTGACAAACCTTTCACCTCCCTGATTACTGCTTGGAGGTTAGAACGGTACTGTGGGTAAGGCTTTTTATCCACAGTTACTTTTTTTCGTATGGGAATAGACTTCCTTTTTCCCATTGATTTATAACCAATTGTTTTGTACCCAGAAGTATTTTTGCTTTGCTGCATCATAAACAAAAACAGTATCAAACAGTATCATTATATACTAATGCACATCAACTAAGAGATTAAAACAGTATCACATGAACAAAACAGTATCACAGATGAAAACGAAGACGTTGAAACAGTATCACAGGTTCAAACCTTGCCATATTTAAACAGTATCACAGGTTCAAACTAAGAGTATCAAACAGTATCATTATATACTAATGCACATCAACTAAGAGATTAAAACAGTATCACATGAACAAAACAGTATCACGGATGAAAACGAAGACGTTGAAACAGTATCACAGGTTCAAACCTTGCCATATTTAAACAGTATCACAGGTTCAAACTAAGAGTATCAAACAATATCATTATATACTAATGCACATCAACTAAGAGATTAAAACAGTATCACATGAACAAAACAGTATCACAGATGAAAACGAAGACGTTGAAACAGTATCACAGGTTCAAACCTTGCCATATTTAAACAGTATCACAGGTTCAAACTAAGAGTATCAAACAGTATCATTATATACTAATGCACATCAACTAAGAGATTAAAACAGTATCACATGAACAAAACAGTATCACGGATGAAAACGAAGACGTTGAAACAGTATCACAGTTCAAACCTTGCCATATTTAAACAGTATCACATGTTCAAACTAAGAGATTAAAACAGTATCATTATATACTAATGCACATCAACTAAGAGATTAAAACAGTATCACATGAACAAAACAGTATCACGGATGAAAACTAAGACATTGAAACAGTATCACAGGTTCAAACCTTGCCATATTTAAACAGTATCACAGGTTCAAACTAAGAGATTAAAACAGTATCATTATATACTAATGCACATCAACTAAGAGATTAAAACAGTATCACATGAACAAAACAGTATCACAGGTTCAAACTAAGAGTATCAAACATTTTGCATGGTTAAATAGCACGTGCTAACAAAAACAGTATCCTAGAAACAAGGAAAAAATTAAGCAAAAATAGAAACACTATCATAGATCGAAGGAGTATCAAGCATTTTGCATGGTTAAATAGCACGTTCTAACGAAAACAGTATCATAGAAACAAGGAAAAAATTCATTAAAAATAGAAACACTATCATAGATCGAAGGAGTATCAAGCATTTTGCATGGTTAAATAGCACGTTCTAACGAAAAAATCAAAAAAAATCACCAAAACATCAACATATTTTATACAGTATCACGTATTTCAAAGCCCTACATCGCTTGTTCTGACAGAAAAAACTAACCCACGGAAAATACATTATCAAAAAATTTATCGAAGAAATTACCTTCGCCATCGATGTATGCGGTTAGGATTTGTGGTTAGGATTTTCGGTGAGAAGAATCAATCACGAAGAAGATGAAGTGTGCAGAAATAAATCGGAGGTTTTCAAAGTGCTGTACGTGTTTAAATGGCGGTTGGTGTAATTGGAGGGCATATTGGACTTTTGGCACTAAAGTATGACTTTAGTTGAATTAAGATTGGGCCATATGACTTTTTAGCCCAATTTGGCAGTAACAGTGACCGGCCCAAAATTTTCCCTTTTTTTTTATTGGGAAATTTGTACGTTTTTGTCTACAACATTTTCAATTTGTTACTAATCTATCTCAACCAATTTTTATAGCACCAAACATCCTCAACCTTTTCAGTTTGTTGCAAATCACATCCCATTAACAGATTTTGACGAATTATTTCTCCTCTTTAAATAAAAAAAAACAATAAAACCACAAAAAATAAGAGAATCACAAATTAAATCCTATAACTTTTCAAATAGTATAAAATATCCTCTTCTTCACCACCACCACCACCACCACCACCACCACCACCACCACCACCACCACATCCACAAGTTCAGCTACTTCCTCCAATAAGTTCTACCTGTAATAAGTTGGTTTCTTAGCTGATGGCTATCGAAATATGGGGTGAAATATACTACACCAGTCAAATTCACAAGACTTCAAACTTTTATGTTACCATCAGACCCCAAAAGTCAAACTAATTCTTCTCCACCTAAGTTCCTTGTTAATTTTCTCTCATTTGTATATGTTTTAGTGGCAAGCTTTAGGCGACACAACAAAAGAAAGGTCATGTTTTTGGAGATTTGTTTTGCTGCAATTGACAGTTCTACAAGAAGACACATTCAAAGATGGGATTGGGAATGAAATAATAGAAATAGAGGTTCTCTTGGAGAAAGCAGCTGAACTTGTGGATGAATCTTAGCCTAAGAAACCAACTTATTATAGGTAGAACTTAATTGGAGAAAGCAGCTGAACTGGTGGTGTTGGCGGCGGCGGCGGTAGGGTGAGGTGAGGTGAGGTGAGGTGAGTTGAGGTGAGGTGGGTGACGAAGAAGATATTTTGTACCATTTGAAAAGTTATAGGACTTAATTTGTAATTTTCTCTTATTTTTATGGTTTTATTGTTTCCTTTTATTTATTTTTATTTACAGAGAAGAACAAATCCGTCAAAATCGGTCAATGGAAATTTGATTTGTAACAAACTGCAAAAGTTGGGGATGCATGATGTTATAAAAATTGGTTAAAGATAAATTAGTAACAAATTACAAAAGTTGGGGACCAAAAGTGCAAATTTCTCTTTTTTTTTAGATTTTAAGTATTGAATGTTACGAAATGTGTGAATAAAAAATAACTAATTTTGTAAAATTTTACAAAATATGTGAATAAAAATAATATTTGACCAACTTATAATTGTTAAAGCACTTCAAACATGTCATTTACTTAAATAACAACTAATGACATTTACTAACTCAATGACAATGATATATTTTCTATATACACACCCGTATACTCCAAAATCCATTATTACGCTCTCTCATTTTCAAAAATAGAGAAAACACCTTGATCAATAACTCGAAATGCCAAGAATATGATCAAATAATTGGGAACCAAATTTCTTTTTATTGAATATCAAAGTTGATTACAAAGTTTTTCATCTTCTTAAATAGAAAGAGAACCCAATAAGTAAGTAAATGCCTATTTGGATAACAAACAAAACACACGAGACTAAATTGGACTAGTTAAGGAAAGCAATTAAAAGATCAAATTATGCCATGCTCTATATTCGTCCGTGGAATCTTCTTTTGCACGTTTTTGGGTGCTAGAATATCTCCATAAGTCGATCGATCAAGGTATGCATTATTTTCTCTCTCGCCAATATGGTTTTGATATTGTCTTTCTCAATTCAAGGAGAGTTTTAAAGATATTGGAGTCACCACCAAAGGTAGATCCGATGAGCTTTAAGTCAACAAGTTTCAAAACACAATTGCAGATGGAGGAGAGCTCGGACTCGATCTTAGATCCGTAGCCTTTGATGGCAGAAATGTGGCCTTCATTGCCATGGCTATCCTTATTCTATTCGATTAACGATATAATCCATCAAGAGGCACGACAATGGCACGTTTAGACTTTGGATGATGGCTATGCACTAAAGGATGATTGAGAACTTTATAACTGGCACCTAGGGAAAATTATGGGGTGACGACGGCATGGAGGCTTTGGATAGTGCACAAACTCTATTTGGCGGATCTATGGTGGCAGCCATTGGGGCAGACGGTGGTTGCTCGAGTCCGAATGTGATGGTGGTGGTGATGAGTGGGGCTTTGCCATCAAGAGTAAGAATTGGAGAAAAGATGGTGAATGGTCATGATTGGTGGCAACGAGATGGTTGGCCTAGAGTTTCGGTATTGTGGGTGTCTGATTTGGATGGGAATGGGTTTGATAGAGTGTTGATGAATGGAAATGATGGTGACGAGGTATGTGAAGGTTTAGGTCTACCGACATTTTTAAGATATTTTAGGTAGGGATGGCAAAAAAATCCATCTCCAACTCGCCCCGCCCTGCCCTGCCCTGATTACTAAATGGGGCTGGGGCTGGGGCTGGGGCGGGGATCATGTTCCTTGCCCTGCATTTTCCGAACCAATCCCGAATGTTTTTATTTTATTTTATTTTTAGGTTTTAAAATTTAAATTGTATGTAAAAAAATAAAAAAAATAATATAATTAATTAATTAATTACTTAAACGAGGCGATACATGTGGGTTTTTCTATACTCGCCCCGCTTTCCAAAAATCCCCGACGAGGAGGATATGGGAATGGCCGCCCCGCCCCGCCGCCATCCCTAATTTTAGGTGACAATGGGTGGTAATAGGTGGTGGGTTTCGAATATGTGGAAAATAGTATGAAAAGTAAGAGCATCTCTAATGTTCCAATGCTCCAATGGATTAATTGATAAAAAACATTTGTCACATAAAACAAAATGAAAAGTGTTCAAAAAATTTCTCTTCTAGTGCAATCTGATAGGAAGCTGACGTGGTAAAGGAAAAAAAGACAATGTCTAGAGCTCCCTAAATTTAGAAGTTTTGTTAGATATGATGACTCTACAAAAAATTTATTTTATTTGCATCATTAGATATTATTTTATTTTTATTTTAAGAAAATAAACGGCGCCTAGGCATCAATGTATTAGTATTATGCCCACAATCCAATTGTTGTAAGGGAATAATAGTTACACTATTATTAGTATCAATATATTTATTTATCATTTAATGGCATTTCTATTATTTACTTATTCAGTATTTTAATTGATTAAATAATAGAGTCCAAAGAATAAGTACCAGCGACATAGTAATTACAAAGAGTTGTGATAGTGAGATATATGTTGTGGTGTTTTATTCTTGAATTATCCTTGACCATATGCATTGATGAGACAAAGATGCCATATGGACACTTGGAGTGAATATGTGGATGCTTGTTATTAGAACAAGTTTATCAGATGACCATTCGTAGAGATTCTACATGGATAACTGTCTTAGTGTCAGTTGACTATTAGTGAGTGTAATTTATGCACTTATATTGACTCTTTAATGAAGAGTTTTCATATAGTTCTAAGTATTTTAGAGTAGATATCTATTGTTTTTTCGTTTATTTTCGTGATTGTAGGACAAAATCTCCGAACACGAGTCACATTGGTAAAATCGACAAGTAAATAAGAAGAAATTAAGGGCCCGTTCTCTTTGCATTTCACTTTTTAGTTTAGAGTTTTGAATTCAGTTTTAGTTTTCTATTTTGAGAATCTGTTCTAAGATTCCTGAAAATGCGTTTGGTTTATCATTCTGAAAAACTATTTCTCAATACAGAAAACTAGAAAACATGTTTTGTTCGAAATTTTGAGAAATTATTTTATGACATTTTATTCAATAAATTTGATTAATCACTAAAATAGAACAATTTTATGCTAATATATTATCAAGTAATATATGTATTTTAAAGTTGGTGAATCATACAATATTTTTTCTTACAAAAATAAAATAAAAATAAATAATAAATTTGGAAAAATAGGAAATAAAAAAATAAAAATTAATGATGTGGACTGAGAATTTTAATATGTTTTTATTTAAATAAAAATTCTAAGAATTTTTAGAATTTTTTTTTATTTAAATAACCAAAAGAGCTTGAACTATTTTTATATTTTTAGAATTTTTTTTAGTATTCTAGAATTTAATTTTAAGAATTTTAGAAATTTCTTTTTTTAAGATTTTTTGAAAATAAATTTTTATTTTCCCTATTTTAAGTGTTTTAGTGTTTTCACTCAAACACTAAAAACGTCAAAAACCTATTTTGAATTTTTTGTTCTAAGTTTTACATTGTTTTCAAAAATATATTTTCAAAAACAACAAGTTTTGGGTGGTATACAAAACTGAAAATTGAAAATAGCTTGAAAACAGCAAATAGAAAGATCCTAAAATTTTGAAGTGATGATCAAGAACCAAACATTGGAAGATAAAAAAAAGAAAGATAAAATCAAGAAGTTTAAGGTGCTTTAAAGTAACAATAAAGAATTAAAGTGAATAAATAAACACCCGAAAATTTGAAGAAGCGAATTGACAAACCTACAACCGGAGCATGTAGAGAAATTAGAGTGCAAAGTTTGGTACAAAAATCTTCTCAAGACAAGTGATATACCATTAGATAGATAATTGAATTACGAGTTCAATACTTTTTACAGATTGCAATCTGGAGTTTTCGACAACAAGTTATGACCGATCGAATATCATCCGTCTGTGATAGCACTCTGGCCGCTCGAGCGAGCCAACACCCGGAAAAATGAAAGCTCTATCTGCTCGAGCGGATGGGCCATGTACAAAAGCTCAAGTCCGATGTCACTCTATTTTTGACATATTTTTGTGGACTTTTGAGGCATGATTTTTCAACCCTAATTTGAAAGCTATAAAGAGAAAATAAATAGGAATCGATAAGGGAATTTTGGGAGAAAAAAGAGAGGCAAAACACAAGTTTTTCACAAGAATTCATTCTTCTCGGCAAGACTCTAGATATTTCAAGCAAGGAAGATTCTTGGTTAATCCATTGAAGACATTCAATGAAGAAAAATTAATCTTTAATTTTCTTCTTGTAATCAAATATTCCGGATGATGAATTCTCCATTTATTATGTGTTTTTGTAACACGGTTATGATAGGCTAAATTTTTTGTGCTAAGGATGATGATGTAAACCGTTAGTTGAAGTTGTAATTGAAGAATTCTTCTTTTTAATCTTAATTTATATTTGGTTGATTGGTGTCAATGTTTTAATTGTCATGATCAATTTTTGAATGCATTTGAGACTTATTTTACTTCTGGGAGGTTCAAAGTAGGTTTAGCTCATTGTTAACAACCAACTCAAAGTCTTATATGAGCTAGACATAATCTTCTATACTTTGTGCAATCGAATTTAATAATCGTGATATAAAATGTATTTTTGTATATTCGAATCCGAAATAAGAATATTTTGGATCGTATATGAAAATAGGTCTAATTCTACTCGAGAAAGATTGTTGGATAACTTATGATTATTATTTGTCAAATTTAAGCATAAATTGGGTTAAAATGAAAATTTGAGAATTATAATAGATACTGAAGATGGAGTTGAATTCCAAGCATAATTCTCTTACTTGCACTTAGTTTAAATTGTAGTTTTAGTGTAGAAAATCTTTTGATCCAAATATTGATTGTGTGCATCCGGGTTAAGCTCCAATTAATTGAATTTGAATTTAAGTTAAATTCTAAATTTTCGTGAGAACGATACTATAATACTCATTTTTACTATTACTTGTTAACGAATCCGTACAGTTGCGAGATTTCACCGAAAAGGTTTTTGGCGTCATTGTTGAGGAATAAGATATTTAGTTTACATTTTATTAATTTTAGCTTGGATTCGAATTTTGTTAATTTTTTTTTTTATACTCCAGTGCTTCTTTTTGCTCTTTTAAGGCAGTTGCCATCATTGTATGCAAGATTTGACAGATCTCGACCTTTTGCCATTTGATCCCGAGATCGAAAGAACATTTTGACATCGAAGAAGGAAAAATAGAATAGCATGACAAAAACAACAACAGATCATCAAACTATTTAAACTATTTTAATTAAATTAAAAATATTAATGATCAACTTTAAATGAGGAGAACGAATTCGAATTTTTACTAACACTAGGATTTGCGAATCTACCTACACGTTCTATAATCAATTATTCGTTAATCGCGTTAACGGTTAATTACCCTAGATTGAAAATCGGTGATCCTAAAATAATCAAAAGCTTATCTCGATGGTCGATCAATTCTATATCGATATGCAAACCTAATTATCTCTAATCAAATTTCGAACATAAAAATATGCATTTAAATCTCAAGAACACCTAACCCGATTTTACAGAGCATAATAGTAATTTCTATCTATTATTAGACCCTATGTTATTCAAAACCACGTGCTAAATTTATATTGAATATCTTGATTTCAATATAAATCACAGAATATTCTAATGATGATCAGACATTAAAATATTAAAATACTGAATAAAGAATAATCAATCAAGAAGCAATTACCTACTAAAACGGAAAACTTCTAATTAATTAAAAACATGAGGTTTCATCGTTCATCCTAGAAAAAGTAAATTTAGCTGGACATGATTTCGTTAATTATTACAATAATTGAGTTCATCATGATCCGGAGAAAGAAAAATAAAAAGTAAATAAAACCCGTGATCCCGGCTCAAAAATCTTCAATTCCGTGCTTTGATCTTCGATTCTTCGTTTGTATCTTGTTCTCCCAAAATTCGTCGTCCGCGATATGTTTATTCTCTGGCTTTTATACTTGTCTCCCAACTCTTCAAAATGTGTGCTAGGTGGTTGTTTTCGATTTGGAGTTGTAGAATTCTAATCCAATCAGGAAACTGTCAAACTGCTGCTCGTTTGACCCATGCGATCGCATGGTGTAATACCTTCCGATCTCATGATTATCACTAATAAAGTTCCGCAGAAATTTTGGCCATCTTGCGATCGCAGCCTTGGACAACTATGCAATCGCATGGTTATCTGGGATGTTTTCTTTGGTTCTTTTCTTTGATATTTGCATGTCAAGTCCCTCAAGTCTCTTTGTCTATTCAATTGAATTCATTTTTCTTCTATTTGCTCTCTTTTCGTCATTTCGTCAGAATGATAATTGAATGTGATTATTTTCTAAAATAATAAGAAAACAATGTGCCATTAAACTGAAAACAATTAATATAACTTATAATCGTTTTTTTTTGTGAGCTCCAATAAGTACAAAATTGTACTTATGACTTACCTCGCTACTATGAAGGACATAGAGTTGACTGAAGCTTGTGCCTCAAGTATATTTGTTAATAAGGTTATTTTATCTACTTCTTTAGCTTCATGAGTATTTGATATTGGATGTGGATCTCACATTTGTAAAAATATGTAGGGGCTAAAGAATAATAAAATTTATATTTTGTTCTATTCTGAACATACAAAACAAAAGGTATAAAACTTATTCTTTAAATCACGCTTATATGCGATATTGTAGACTGAAATGTAATAAATAATAAGATAACATAATACGTAATCTGTGTAAAATAAAGTAACAAAATATGTATCCGGTGTAAAAAAAAGGTGACATAACAATAACATGTCTTTTGTGTAAAATATTGATTTTTAATGAAAAAAAAATTGATTTTAATGGAAAGTAATGCATAATTTTTCAAATTTTTCGACGCCTGTATTTTACTATTTTTCAGTATTTTATTTTTTATTTTTGTTGACAAAAATTTCATTTACTAATTTATGTGAAATCTTGGGCAGACCGGCAGGTTAGGTTTGACCATGCCATTAATAAAACATCAGTTACTTAATCGTTGTATTGACTTAAATAAATACTAAATAAATTTAGGTCATGTTTGGTAGAGTTTTTTTTTTCAAAAAAATTCATTTTTTTCCTACAATTTTTGACTTTTCAACTCTTTTTATACTACAAGAAAATTTGAAAAGTCAAAAAGTAACAAAAAAAAAATTCATTTTTTTCCGAAAAAAATTCTACTGAACAAGCCTTAATTCAAAACATTAAATAAACAAAACTTATCTTTTATTTCTATTTAATTAATGTGCACTTATTACACATGACATTCACTCAGTTTTTCTGGATCTTGAACACTAATAAAAATTTTCTGGAATGCATTTTCTGGTGTAGAGTCAGCGCTGAAACTCATCGCATATCATATAATACACCAACTTTCCTCTGTTTCCCAGTAAATGCAATCACAAACTCCCATTCCCATTCCCACTCTTGATTCTTGGTTTAAATTCTCATATTACTACTCTCTTCATTTTCTTACTCTTCAAGCTTTAAACTCTACGAAATGCTGGGAATTGATGACAGACTTTTCGTTTTTTATTGAGGTTTGAGAAACCCAGGTTCGTCTGTTTCACGTTCTTTTCTTTTACTCTGTTTGTGTGTCTATTTTCTTGTGATTATAGCAAAAACGGAGTTTTTATTTTTCTCTTTTCAGATTTTTCTTCTCAACTGCGGTGATTAAGCTTTCTTTAATCTTTATGGTGGTGACACTGATTACTGCGTGTTTAGTATATATATAATATTTGTGGTGTAAAGATGGGAATTTTTTTTTTTTTTAAATGGAAAATACCTTAGCATGAGAGTGTGAAATATTTTATTCATCAATACCTAGTAATCATCTTCATTTAACGTTACCATGTTAGTACGGTTTGTTTTGAACTGTCTCATGGTTAAATTAGAGAAGGTAGGTGATGTAGGGAGATGCAGCTACTCTGTCCAAAAGCTATAGCGGTTACTAGAGGCGCAACCAAGCCTATATTACCCAAGATCAGGCAATTGTCCCGCATCATTCTCCCCTCCTTGTAGAATCGAAAAGGAGACCTCCAGCTCTCTTACCAACTGATGTAGGGAGATGCAACTACTTTTTCCAAAAGCTACATCAGCCGGGTGTTGATCTTATAAAGATGTTGGGGAGATGTTTCTGAACAGTAGGTAGATTTTGTGATAGAAAGTTATGAGCTAGTCAAGATTTTAGTGAGAATGACCAAAAATTAATATCTCTTTTATTATATGTGGGAATAGACTAATACTCTCCTTCAATAGGGGTTAATTAAATCCTGGTAGAGTGGACTAGTTTATTGTGATGAACACTCCTTGGCATCTAATATTTCACGAGTTTTGGTTGATGGAATTGCAAGAAATTTAATTTCTGACATTGTTTCTTTTGTTAGAATTGAGAATGGATGCTTATGCGCAAATGGCAACTTTTTTAAACTTGAAACTGTGTTACTTTATCGAATATGCATAAAGTACTTTGATTGTTACTATTTATCAACCTTTGACCACCGGTATATATCTTCAGTAAAATGTTAAATATCTCCTCTGCAGTTATATAATTTGAAGATGGATGCTTCTGAAAAAGATGAGGTGCCGATGCTATCAGCAACACAGTTGCTATGTAATGAGCACATTAACTCTCCAATCTGGGTTTCAGCCAGGACTAGGAGTGCATCAATGTCTCTCCCTATGAACTATATGGACTACTCCAAACATGAGAACGATCTCGTAGGTTTCACTGGTCCATTAAGAAATGAAAGGCAAACTTCGTTTAAGCAAATAAGCGGCCCTTTATATGTTAGCCATAAACACGTGGGCAACTTGCAGCCTAACCAAGGTGCATTAAGGCTCAAAGACACTGAGTCCAACTTTGAAAGATATCCTTCACTTGATGGGATGGTGCGTAACGGTTGGCCGGATGACAACTATGCGGGAAGAAATGAACATCTTTTAAGGTCTGGGCAACTTGGAATGTGCAATGATCCATATTGTACGGTATGCCCAACCAGTTACAATTTTAAGGGGCAGCAGAAGGTTTCAAGCACATCAGATATATATGATGCTAAGGTATTAAACTCATACTGCTATTATCCTTACCAACGAGTTAAGGAACGTATTTTTGGATTGGAGAATGAAGTTTGGGTGATGGGCGAACTGCTATTGCATATAGGTGCTTGTATTTTAAGCTGTATCAGTTATAATAATTAGTATTGTTTTAATCCTCGTCCACATAGGCAGTTATTTCTTCTTATTTATTTGTCTAGTGCAAATACTTATAGATTATGCTTAAAATAAATAACACTTATAATGGAATGCCATGCAATATAATGATCATAGTTTGATGCCATGATCGCAGGCAGAAAATTGAAAATTGTAACTGTTACCTTTACCAATTCCAATGCCTTTTATTCTAGGGATAATTGCATATTTGGTCCCCAATTTTTCAAAAACGTTGGGGATATGCTCATAATCTTAAAAAATAGCAATAGACACATCTTTAATATTTGAAAAACTTGGCAAAGTAAGTCCTTTATGACAAAATGCCTTTCCCTTTAAATAAACAAAAAACAAAAAACAAAAAACAAGAAAAAAGAAAAAAAATGATTGAAAAATAACCAAATTTACCCCATAAAAATAAAAAGTAACAAAGTGGTCCTCTTTTTTTTTTTTTTTTTTTTTTTTTATCAAACTTAAAAAAAATAAGAGAAAAATATTCTTCAAAACAAATCAAATTGATGATTGCTGCTGTGCGTCCATGGCGGTTCTAATTAGACGTTTTTTCAGTAGAATCCGCCATTTTTACTCACTGTAAGCTTCTAGTTAAGAAAATCGAATTACAAAACAAGGGCTGAGTTTGAAATTAATTCATTTGCTCATGGGTTGACTACAAGTGAAGAAGAAATTATAGGGCATCAATTGGCATATGGAAAATTAGGACTGATTTTGATCTGCAGATTGGAAATTGAGGAGATGGGTCGGCCTCTCGTAGGCAGAATTTAATTGCCCAATGTACCTGTAACTTGAGATTTCAGCCTTGGTTTTTTTCATGATTTTTGCCAGGTATTGAGATTTTCATTAAGATACGGAAGGTCCTTTTTTTTTATCAAACTTCAAAAAATTAGGAGAAAAATCTTCTTCAAAGCAAATCAAATCGATGATTACTGCTGTGCATCCATGGCGATTCTAATTAGACGTTTTTTCAGTAGAATTCGTCATTTTCACTTAGTGTAAGCTTCTAGTTAAGAAAATCGAATTACAAAACAAGGGCTGAGTTTGAAATTAATTCATCTGCTCATAGATTGACTACAAGTGAAGAAGAAATTATAGGGCATCAATTGGCATCTGGATAACTGGGATTGATTTTGATCTATAGATTGGAAATTGAAGAGATGGGTTGGCATCTCGTAGGCAGAATTTTATTGCCCAATGTACCTATAACTTGAGATTTCAGCCTTGATTTTTGTCAGGTGTTGAGATTTTCATGAAGATATAGGACCCGTTTCTTTATTTCTCTTTGAATATTTCTCCTTCATTACTATCCCAGCCATGTCAGACTAGAAGCTTATAGCCATGAGTGAAAATCGGCGGCTGCTGTTGTCGAGCTGCTTCTCTTTGTTGTTGCTGTGCGTCCATTGCGGTTCCAATTCCGATTCTGAAAGTTTATACAGTATCTATGACGTATGGGCTCTTGAGATTCAAGATTTATTGAAAAAATCAGACGAAATTGCTATGAAATTCCAAGATTTATTGTTAATTTTGATGGCTGAAAAGAAAAATGGATAGAGAATAATACATCCATATGTGTAATTATAGTGGTGGCGGCAGCGGCAGTGGAGGTGGTGCTGGTGGCGGAGAGGGTGGCGGCGGCAGCGGTACTGATTTGATTTGTTTTGAAGAAAATTTCTCTCATTTTTTCAAAATTTGATAAAAAAGAGAGCCATTTTGTTACCTTTTATTTTTTTGGGATAAATTTGGTTATTTTTCAATCATTTTTTGTTTTTTTTTTTGTTTTTTTGTTTATTTAAAGAGAAGGACAATTTCGTCATAAATGACCTACCATGCCAATTTTTCAAACGTTGAGAATGTCTGGTGCTATTTTTTAAGATTAAGGGAATATCCCCAACGTTTTTGAAAGGTTGGAGACCAAATATGCAATTATTCCTTTATTCTATGATTTCCTGAGAACTCTATAGTATTGCTTCCAGTTATGTGCAACATATCTTGCTTATAGATAAATGCCGACCAGAAATCAATAACTTAAATGTAACTAACATAGAGGGAATCTGCGCAAAAGATCTTGATGTGATACAGTAAGTTGTTTTTAGCATTAAGTAATGTTGTATAAGAACTCTTCTGGGCACTAGTTTTACAATCCAAGATTACGTCTCTCACTTAAGAATTTTCTTTCAGCTGGTTTCACTGTAGTCCTTAGTATATTTCTTGTAACAAGCTCAACTATTTCTGAAAACGATATTTTAAGCTTCTGAATCAATTTCTTCCTGGTATTTTTAATATCCCATAACTAGATGCTTTAGACATGCAAACTTGGAAGATGCACACATGCTGTTTGGTTTTCTTGTGCCTGTTTGCAGTTCCACAATGTGCTCTATGGAGATGCAAAAGGTTGGGCAAAGAGTATTTGTTCTTTTCTGCGCCCTTTTATTCCAGGAGTCATGAATCCTCATGCAAAAGTTGTTCAGCAGTGGAACAAGTTCTTCGTAATTTCTTGCTTATTTGCAATATTTCTAGACCCACTATTCTTCTTTCTGCTGTCCGTGATTCAGGTATAGTTCTAAAGTTGGTTTTTTATTTTATGTTATGTACCTGCATTCCTGTCCAGATTGCATGCCTTTCATAAACTTTATTTCTTTGTCATCAATCCTAATTGCTCTTCTTAGTACTTGGAGGCTTTTGACTTGAATTTATTTGATTCAGCTACCTTTTAGATTCTCTTCCATTTTCTCTACGTGCATGCATGCGCGTTGCGCCCTTACAATGAAACTTGATTCAAAGTAGATTAATTTTGTGTTCTTTTTAACTGAAGACATTCATTTGCATGTTTCTTGATGGTTTCAGAGTTTATTTTGGCCATTCTTGCTATTCTAATATTTCTACTTGTCAGTTTCAATTCATCAACTCGTGCTTATTCCTTTTGAAATGTTACTAAGTTCGCAAATGAGCTAGTTTATATCATATTTACATGTTACCTTTTTGAATCAGGATAACAAGTGCATAGTACTAAATTGGCCCATGACGACAACAATTGTGGTTTTGAGGAGCTCGACTGACTTCATTTATGTAATTCACATCCTTCTTCAGGTAACTATTCCAACTTATTTGTTCAAAAGCCTTCTATTGTTGTTATTTTGTAATTGGTCATGGTCAGTGAGTAAACAAATAGAATAAGATGTTTACTCTTAAATTCGTAGTGATTGTAGAGATGATTTTGTGGACCTTTAATATTAAACATGTTATTAATGTATTTTGTTAGTTGAAGCGGAAAGATAATAATTATTATTAGATCAATTTTCTTTGATGCCTAATTCATTCCTTACATAGAAAAGTATATTATATATGTTAGTTCATAAATTATCCATTTATAAAAAAATAAGTTTCGCCTTAGTCATGTCATAGACGTGACTAAGTTTTAGGATGGTTGTCAATCTACAACATCTCTCCTCTTTTATCCGTGTTTGAATCAATGTGAAGAAATATATGTGTAGTTGTTTATTAAAAAGATAAAGAGACGGATACTAATTGTTTTTCAAATAGTCTGTAAATCTGCATTTTATCAGTATAATGTATGATGCTGGGAAAAAATAGATACTCCTTATTTGTGGACCATTATACATATGCTGATAATTTTGGCTGATGGCCAGAAAATCTTAACTGGATATCCCATTCTCATTGCAGTTCAGGCTGGCTTATGTTGCTCCCGAATCTAGAGTGGTGGGAGCTGGAGATTTAGTTGATGACCCAAAAAAGATTGCTCGCAATTATCTTTCCAGTTATTTTATTATAGATATCTTTGTTGCATTGCCGCTTCCACAAGTAAGGATCGCTCCTCTCCTTGTACTTATTCTCCATGATAATGTTGCATCCTCTTGTATTATTTCTTTCCACATATTTTCTGTCACTGGTGCTTGTTATGTACATTTGTCACCAATTTTAGATTATAATCTGTTTTTTTTCACATTAGATCTGAATACTCATAGTTGGGATGTACCAAGTAAACACATAAGATACTGAAAGCTCGATTATTTATTTTGTGCAGATCATTATATTATTAGTCTTGCCAGACTCCATGGGATCTACAGGGGCTAATTATGCAAAAAATCTTTTGAGAGTTGCAATTCTTGTGCAGTACATTCCCAGGCTGTGCAGATTCTTGCCTTTCCTGGCTGGTCAGTCTGCAACTGGACTCATCTTCGAGTCAGCGTGGGCAAATTTTGTAATAAATCTTCTCACTTTTGTGTTGGCTAGCCACGTGGTAGGCTCATGCTGGTATCTCTTTGGCCTACAGGTGTGCCTTGTTCCTTCAAAAGCTTTCTTCTATTAAGTTCTCAGAATAATCCTTCATTATCCTGGAGTTTCCTTAACTGAACTATTTGACTCATGGTGATATTGCATCGATGGCTTTGTTATTGATCTAACTTGCAATACTTTTTCAACAGTGTTGCCTTTCTACCTGCAAAGTAATTTTTATATGTAGTTTTATTATTGATCTTGCATGCAATATCTTTTCATTATTGCTGCTTTTCTACCTGAACTGCAATCAACATCAATTGTAAAGTAATTTTCATATTTAGGGTGTGTTCGATTTTAATTTTGATTTTGCTAAAAATCTGAAGTCAAAGTTATCAATTGATTTTAACCACATATTTCATGGGACCACAACTTTTTACAATCATCAACTTGTATCAACTTTTACAAAAAATTTGATTTTAATCAATATCAAACACACCCTTAGTTTTTATTATTCTTGTGTAAATTCAAAGCTATGTGCTACAAAACAGCAAAAGGGAATGGGTCTACAGTTTTGTTAACGAAGAATTTGGCAAAGAGTTTGTAATCTCGATCTGTGTAGATAATTTGAGCTTGTATATGTATTCAGGATGCTCCTCCCTTTCTTTCGCGTTTAGAAACTCTTTGCGACTTCAACCTAAATAGAACTTCTAAAACTCTCCTACAGATGTATAAATGCAAGTACATACATGGACTTCTACATGAAACTAATGCATCCATGATAAACCCGATATGTTTTTCATAGTATCTTGGTTTTTCTGAATTTTCTCTAACTTTATGCTCATAAAAACTTCTTGTCCGTTTTGGCTTTTTCTTTGAAAAGTTTCTTTGTTGTTTTGGATGGCCCGATGAAGATTTGTCTATGCTTCATTTTGATATCCATAGGGGTTTTATATTTGGTAGTCTTTAAAATTATTTGGAAGTCCATTTTCATAAAACTGTGCTATCATAACTAGGAATATAATTTATATGGCTGGTTGAGACTACTGTTAGAGTCTTGCCTGCTGCACTTTACGCTCTTGCTTATTTTGAATTTTTCTTGATTTACTTTTTGTTTAGAGAGTGAATCAATGTCTTCGAAACGCCTGTCATGACTCCAAAATAGAAAGGTGCATGAATTTCATTGACTGCGGGCATGGAAACGATTATAAGGAATTCCAGAAGGATCCAACATGGGAACAATGGAAGAATAATGAAAATGCGACCGCTTGTTTTGGGCAAAATGGTTTCTCCTATGGAATTTATGTACAAGCTGTCGATCTAACCACGGAGCGAAGTTTAGCAACAAGATATACATACTCATTGTTTTGGGGATTCCAGGTATTCCTATGTGATGCTGGTGTCTTAAATTTGTTTCTGCACGGATGTGAAGTTCTGCCTGCATACTTTTGAAAAATTAGAAAAGCTAAAACCTAGTTTGCATGTGTTATATACAAATCCAGATCAATCTATCTTGGGTCCATTTTAACTACAGTATGGAAATTATATAACTGAAATCTGTAGTGAAGAAAATTATAATAGTGATGCAGAATTGGTACTGAATTTACCATACCTGCAGTCCTATATTGTCAATTCACTTTGATTTGGGAATAGCAGAAAATGGTTCAACATCTATCTACCTTAGATACCTCTATGTTGTTTGGGAATACTTCTATGTTGTTTGATTGATTTTCTTGTTTGAGCATTTATTTGAGTTTTGGTGCCTTTCAGTCGAGACAGTGGTTTGTTGAGCATGTTAGATATCAACCTAGCATATGGAAAGAAACAGTCTAGCAACATTACACCAATTTAGTTGTTTTCTTGAAAATGCCAATGTAGCCTTTATTTGTTTACTTGAAGAAACCAATTTCCCCACTGACACCATTTTATCTTGTGGTATAAAAAGCAAATTAGTACCCTTGCTGGGAATCAAGTTCCAAGCTATTTTGTCTGGGAAGTTCTTTTCACTATGGGTATCATAGGAGTTGGCCTCCTGCTTTTCGCTCTGCTGATTGGAAATATGCAGAATTTTCTCCAAGCTCTTGGACGCAGGTAGAACTTTTAGGTACAAACTTGATACATATCAAATTTTGGGTACACTGTGTTTGCATGATATTTGCTGAATATTCAAAATCTCTTTTGTGTTCAATATAATTTGATCTTTCACATAAAAAGTTTTGGGATACTTCTCATTCACGAATGGCTTATCCATTGCCTCTCTCACCAAAATTATATTCTTATTTTTCTTGATCATCGTATTAATGTTAGGTAGCCTTATATCATCTCAAATTGAAAAGCTAATTGTGACCGACAGAGAATTTTGCACTTTTTGCCTCTCAGAAGGTTGGAAATGTCTCTAAGACGCCGTGATGTTGAGCAGTGGATGAGCCATCGTCGCTTGCCAGAAGAGCTAAGAAGGTGCCATCTCCATTTTCCTCTACTAATGATACTTGTTGTTATCACCTTTTCCGGTTTACTTTCAATTTAATGATTGTTTGTCTACACATCCCAGTGGCTCACTTGTTCCATTAAATAAAGACCGCATCATTTATGAGCTAATATTTTACATATTTTTTAAATCTTTGATAAGCTGTAAACATCTGAAGATCTCCATTTAATGTATTCAGTAGAGTGATCTGGTTGTCATATGCATTTTTGATTTAAAGTGCATCAACCTTTTTTTCCGTGCAGGGTAGTTCGACAAGCAGAACGTTATAATTGGTCTGCCACCAGGGGAGTAAATGAAGAACAGCTATTGGAGAATTTACCCGAAGACCTTCAAAGAGAAATTAGGCGCCATCTCTTTAAATTTATCGAGAGAGTAAGTTCCAACTCAAATGAAGTTTAATAGACATTAAAGTTCTAGAATGAGGGGCACATATGCTGTGTCGGAGTGTATCTTTAAGATATCGTATGAAAGCAAAGAAAGACACGGAGACAGTTGAACCATTCAAGGAAAAAGAAAGAAATAGAAAGCTTCAACAATCTTGGTAGTACGAGACAAATCCATGTATATACATGAGGTGTTTGGGATCTTTTCCTTTGGGGTTGGCCCAGATGAGGACAAAATTTTGTGCGGATCTTTCCAGCATAATCATAGTATTGGTCTGATTTATATCTTGGATTCTGCATCTTCTGATGAATATTTTTCTGTTTTGTCAATTTCAGGTCCGAATATTTCAACTTCTGGATGAACCAATTATAGATGCCATATGCGAAAGGCTAAGAACAAAAACATATATCGGAGGAAGTAAAATCCTATATCGTGGTGGTCTTGTTGATAAGATGGTGTTTATAATCCGGGGAAAGATGGAGAGCATTGGGGAAGATCTGATTGTGGTTCCCTTGTCTGAAGGGGATGTTTGTGGAGAAGAACTCCTCACTTGGTGCCTTGAGAATTCTTCTGTAAATAAAGGTACCAGATGTAGCCTTGGTAGGATCCAAACATGATGACATATGGAATCAAATCAATCAATCAAATCTCTCGTCGACCTCTTACGCAATTTATCAACAAATTCATTCACGGAATCCGAACAAAACATTACCTTGTCTTTTCTTTTTCAGACGGGAGAAAAATCAGGATTCCAGGCCACAGATTGTTGAGCAATAGGCTTGTAAGATGCTTAACAAATGTAGAAGCATTTGTATTGCGCGCTGCAGATCTTGAAGAAGTCACCAGTGTTTTTGCAAGATTCTTGAGAAGTCCACGTGTCCAGGGTGCCATAAGGTAAATTCAGTCCCTTGATGAATTCACTAAACAAATGCTTGAAATATTTTAATACAAATAATATAAAAATAAAAAATACATATTTTTCTTATTTGTTAGCCCTGCTTAAACTCTTTTAATTAGTCATGAGATTTAACTGTGTCCTGCTTTATTCCAGTCCATTACCAGATGCATCTGCACAAAACTAATTCTCAGCCCTTTTTATTTCGAAAAAACTTAATTTAACAGTGATGGGGGGTGAATCCATTTGATTTCTCTCAAAACCATAGAAGTGTAGAAGCAAGAATTGCAGCGTGTGCACTGGCTTTATTGTTATGAAATCTCCTGTACATGGTTTTGAGGGGAGTACTGTGAATTAAAAGATATATGCTATAATTATCTCATTTTGTATCTGGTTATACAGTAACCAGTTCTTGCTATGAAATGGAGATATGATATTTGGAAAAAGCTTATGGGACGATTTTTGTCCAACAATAATCACCTTTATAAATGCGCGTCCCATTGCAGGTATGAATCTCCTTACTGGCGAGGTATTGCAGCTAGGATAATACAAGTTGCATGGAGATATAGGAAGAAGCGGCTATGTCGTACAGAATCCTCTATTTCACAACTTGATCATTGAACAGAAACTGGCATTTAATCTTTGCAATAGGATCAGCGTACGTAATACAGATGTAATAGAAAACTCATTGTCATTCACTGCCAGAGCCCATATAAACTTTTAGCAGCAGACGAGCACGTGACGTTCCATGTGGACACATGGTGGATCTACGTAGAGAGCCACATAGTCCACCATAACAACACCACTACAAAACGAATCGAATCCTTCGCAAGAATTGTTTCACAACGGCTAAGCTGCAAGATCAATTCATATTTTACATAAAAAAGAGGTCGACTTGGCAGGCGAATCCTTGTAGGCAAAGGGTCAAACCTAGCGACGAAGGTTGAGTCAATTAAATTTAAGATTAATTAGATTTTAGTAAAATGTGTCAATTGAGACTATTAGCGGTGGATGGAAAATTAGAAGATATTGTTATACCTCGCAAAAATAGTCGAAGCAAATGCTAGCTTAGATATGGATTGATCGAAGTCCTAACAGTTTGCTCAAACTCCACTCTTTGTCCATCCCTCAAGATAGACAAAAGAGCAAAAGTCGAAGGCAATCTTCTAACCACTCTCGCCTAAGGGCATCCACCTTTGTCATGTCGAGAACCAGTGTTTGGCGAAGAATATGAACCCAAGTCCTTAAATGAAAAGAATATTCATGGGACTACTGGATGAATCTCCACGTGGCAAAATTAATTATAACTAAAGTACACGTGAGAATAACAACCAAATCTAGAGAAAACGACAACCGAGCTAATGACTTTCTGCCACGTGGCATAGAATCATCTAGAATTCAGAGTCTTCTAATAAGGTGACAGGTGGCCAAAAGAGAAAAAAGACTAAAGAGTAATAAGTCTTGTAATACCTATAAATAGTCCAAATTAAATCAAAGCAAAGGGAAAACAATTGAAAACTGATGATAGATATTTTTCTTCCTCCTCCGAGAACGGCAACGACAGTGGAGGAGACTTGCAAAAGGTGGCGGGGCTTTTTTCTCCCGTGTTCACTCCGGTGTAATAATCAGTATATGATTAAAATATTTGTGCTGAATAGCAATATGGAGTGTATAAGAGTTGTGTCTTCTATTTTTACTTGGGGGGTTGGCCTCTATTTATAGGGATGACCTGCAGTTATTGATGATGAGCGTCCCTTCATCTCGCTTATTATTAGGAGTTAATGAGGAATGTTTCATCTTTTCAATTGTTGAGAAATGTTTCGTCTTCCCGATAACTAGTGGTAACTGTCATTCCATGGGTCGCATGCCTGGCTAACCTGATGACAATTGGGTTATTGCAGTCTATCTGTCAGAAGTGTGCTCATGGGACCAACAAGGTGGACGAGCCGGTGAAGCGGGCGAATTGATTAAGCGGGCGTGCTAAGACGTGCCACCATAGATAAATAACATATAGTAGCCTGTTATTATTTATATCATCATAAGCCACTCTACTTCTCATAGACTGTCGTCAATGGGAAGTAGAAATAATCTACCCCACATGCTTCTTTCAAAGATTTTCAGACAGAGATTCATCGCCTTGATTTTCGGATAGAGGCTCATTGGCCTTGTTTTTCAGACAGAGGCTTATTGCTTTGATTTTTAAACAAAGGCTCTTCGCCTTGTTTTTCAGGCAGAAGCTCATCGCCTTGAATTTTTAAAACATAGGCACATCGCCTTGTTTTTCAGACAGAGACTCATCGCCTTGATTTTTTAAAACATAGGTTCATCGCCTTGTTTTTCAAACAGAGGCTCATCGCCTTGATTTTTAAACATAGGCTCATCGCCTTATTTTTAAACATAGGCTCATTGCCTTGTTTTTTAGACAGAGGCTCATCGCTTGATTTTTAAACAAAGGCTCATCACCTTGTTTTTCAATGGTGGCTATCATCTAAATTTTTAAATAGTGGCTATTGCCTTGATTTTTAAACATAGACTCATCGTCTTGTTTTTTAATAGTGGCTATCACCTTGATTTTTAATAGTGGCTATCGCCTTGATTTTTAAACATAGGCTCATCGCCTTATTTTTCAATGGTGGCTATCACCTTGATTTTTAAACAAATGCTCATCGTATTGTTTTTCAATGATGGCTATCACCTTAATTTTTAAATAGTGGTTATTGCCTTGATTTTTAAACATAAGCTCATCGCCTTGTTTTTTAATGGTGACTATCACCTTGATTTTTAAATAATGGCTATCAGCTTGATTTTTAAACAGAGGCTCATCGCCTTAATTTTTAAATAGAGGCTATCGCCTTGATTTTTAAATAGTGGTTATTGTCGTGATTTTTAAACATAGGCTCATCACCTTATTTTTCAATGGTGGCTATCACCTTAATTTTTAAATAGTGGCTATTGCCTTGATTTTTAAACATAGGCGATGGCCTTGTTTTTTTAATGGTGACTATCACCTTGATTTTTAAATAGTGGTTATCGCTTTGATTTTTAAACAGAGGTTCATCGCCTTAATTTTTAAATAGAGGCTATCGCCTTGATTTTTAAACATAGGCTCATCGCCTTATTTTTCAATGGTGGCTATCACCTTGATTTTTAAATAGTGGCTATCACCTTGATTTTTTGATAGAGGCTCATTGGCCTTGTTTTTCAGACAGTAGCAGCTGGCCTTATTTCTGGCCTTATAAGCCTCTCTACTTTTCATAAACTATCGTTAATGAGAAGTAGAAGTAATCTAATGCACCTGCTCATCTCTAAATTTTTTTTGGGTCATTCGTGCTTGGGCGAGGTCGCCTCGCCTTGACAAATTTTTTTTTGGTCTTTCGTGCTTGGGCGAGGTCGCCCGCCTGGAATGAGCTCGCCTTGACAATTTTTTTTTGTCTTTTGTGCTTGGGAAGCTCGCCTTACCTGGGCGAGGTCGCTTCGTCTAGAGTGAGCTCGTCTCGCCTGGAATGAGCTCGTCTTGACAAATTTTTTTTTCTTTCGTGCTTGGGTGAGCTCGCCTTGCCTAGGCGAGGTCGCCCGCCTAGAGTGAGCTCGTCTTGGTAATTTTTTTTTTTTTACTTTTTAGCCAAGACGCTGTTTCCTCGCCTGACCTTTGCAGTAGTTGAATATATTTTTGTCACAGGTTGGATCCAGTAGGTGCACTAGAACTTCTCAGCTAGTCAGATCATTCAATGGTACATTCATCATTTATCCCCCGTATATGGTTTATTTTCTGCTTGTCTTTATCGTTTCGAGGTTCGGGCTCATCCCGAATCTTTCTTATGTTAGACTCAGATTCATTTCGATCTTTCATACTTTTGATAATGAGATATGCTTCTTCAGCATCCACATACTTATCTCTCCTCTTTAGTAATTCATGCATCGTATCCGGCGGATTTTTGGAGAGTGACATCTTAAAAGGACGATTTTGAGTTCCACTCATCATGGTAGTGACTACAGCAGACATCTGCAGATCTTTGATTCCCAGCGTGGTTCTATTGAATCGAGCAATAAAATCTTTCAGCAATTTGTCCTTGTCCTGCGTCAATTGCATCAGACTTATAGCAGTTTTCTTAACATGTTTGCTACTAACAAAGTGTGTAGCAAAACTCTTAGAAAAATTGTCAAATATACAGATTGATTTTGGAGGAGGGTGGCTACCCAGTCCCTGGCCTCCCGCCTAAATGTTGGCTGGAAAGCCCTGCACATAATTGCATTAGGGGTGGCTTGTAACTTCATCAAGTCAACAAAAGACTCGAGGTGATCGAAAGGATCAGAGGATCCGTTGTACTTCTCCATCTTTGGCTATTTGAAGTCTTGTGGCAAGGGGACTGCCATCACTTCTAGGAAAAAAAGGTCTTATTCCAACACCATGGATTGTTGTCTACTACTTTTATTGGACATAGCTTCAGTTATTTTGCGACCCATCATTTCTTCTAATCTCTGTTCCAGGCTTAACACTGGTGTCTCAACCAGCGTAGGCATGGGCATCGATGATGGTTGTCCCTAGTATGGATTTGGGCCAGATGTCAGTGAATAGAAGTGGGGTGCAAGGTGGAGAAACTGGAGCTTGCAGTGGAGCTACCGTTGGCAGTGTTTCCATTGTTGGAAAGTTAGAAGTCTGGGAAGGAGCCCCTAGCGCGGTGGATGGCTAGGACCCTGGGGCAGAGCCCCTGGTAGTGAAGATCCTACCGGTAGAGGGTTAGAACCCTGTGATAGCTGAGAAACCGCAGCGTTTCAATCTTGGAGTAGAGCCGTTAAGGCCACCACCTGAGCTTGTAGTGCCGCAAGTTGAGCGGCAGAGGTAAATTCTTGTTGTGGGTGATTAGTGACGGCGTTGGACTTGGTGCCTACATCTCTGACGGGGGCTGGTGGAGCGGTTACATTCCTAGGTTTTTTGGTTCGAGCCATAACTTCTTGTGTGGTTCTCACAGACGGCGCCAAATGATGATAGATATTTTTCTTCTTCCTCCGAACACGGCAGCGACAGTGATGGAGACCTACAAAAGGTGGTGGGGCTTTTTGCCCCCTGTGTCCACTCCGGTGTGATAATCAGTATATAATTAAAATATTTGTGCTGAATAATAATATGGAGTGTATAAGAGTTGTGTCTTCTGTTTTTACCTGGGGGGTTGGCCTCTACTTATAGGGATGGCCTGCAGTTATTGGGCGTCCCTTCATCTCGCTCATTATTAGGAGTTAATGAGGAATGTTTCATCTTTCCAATTGTTGAGAGATATTTCGTCTTCCTGATAACTAGTGGTAACTGTCATTCCACGGGTCGCCTGCCTGGCTAACCTGATGATAATTGGATTATTACAGTCTATTTGTCAAAAGCATGCTCATGAGACTAACAAGGTGGGGGAGCCGGTGAAGTGGGCGAATCGTTTAGGCGGGCGTGCCAAGACGTGCCACCATAGATAAATAACATATAGCAGCCTGTCATTATTTATATCATCAAAAACCTTAGTCAAATTCTTACTTTTTTAACTCTTAATCCTCGGACGGTAAGCGAGTACAAGAAAACCATAGCTGGATAACTTCCTTCAAGGTGCCGGTTTTTCATAAAAGGATTAAGTTGATTATTTTAGCAAGGAGATAGTCGGGGATATTTGGCCTTCAATTTTAGAGGTGAACAAATTGGCGCGGTGTGTGGAACCGCACAGTTCTCTATGAAAAATTGAAACCACTTGTGAAAGCTTACAACTTACAAAAAAGTTTCCCAGATCAAGGTAGGAGGGGCACGGACAGTGAGGAGCCCGACGACAGCCGTCGAGGCATTAGAGAAGGTGACCACAACCTGGATCTACCTACTAGCCATCGGTCTTTAACTTACCTCTAGCCTGCCAATTTTAGGATCTTCATATTCAATCCACAAGAGAGTCCTAGAGAAAATGAACAATTATTCATCTGTGCTAGGCGGCGTGAGCCTCCGACCGCAGTTGCTGAAACTACCTCAGGTACATTATGGTTTTCATCGATTTTCAGCTGCCTACCAATGGCATAGCTTGCTGCAACCGCAAGCACCACCAAGTGCCGCAAACGGTAGATATAGGAGTTTGGGTTTGCCTCTGGTATTTTGCTTTGGGCTTGTTGATTGAGTTGTGATTGTTGCTTTGGATTTGCTATCTGTTTGTTACTACTCTAATTCATCTAATTCATGTGATGATCATTGTGACACGTGAGTGTTCGACGAAATGCCCCATTCAAAATTCTTATCATTCTAAGGCTTGATGGATACACACGTGTGATGGTTTCAGCTTAATCCTCAACTCAAACACACAAATTATACTCAATTGAAAGCTAATTTAGCTGGGAATTAAACACCCAACTGAAAGTATGATTGATATAACTGGAAATTACAGAAAAGAGGAAGATGAACAGGAAAAATGAAAGAAAAATGAGATAAGAGGAGGAACAGAAAACATCACGTTCAACCTAACCTGCTTTTCTCTCTCTCACGTGCTGTATTTAACAAGATGACAGAGTTGCAAAAAAGTAAAATCGCATTTCTCAAATACAACTTTAACAAAAGCGTAATAGCAGAATTTGAACTGAATTTCTGAGTAACGGTCTTCATTCCATTTGGCTTCATTTCTTGCTGTTTCTTCTTCTCTTTTCTCTCCACTTGACTGATAAGCCCTTCTCTTCATGACATTCATCTCCCTTAGACAAACCTTGTCCCCAAGGTTGAAAAATGGGAAATTTCTCTTGAACCCAATCTATATCTTCCCAGGTGGCTTCTTCTGTGGTAGATCCTTCCCATTGAATTAACCACTATGTCATAGCTTGATTACCTCTTTGAATCATTCGTGTCAGCAAAATTTTATGTGGCTGCCTGGTGTCTCCCTGAATATGTCTCTCTACTGGAATGTCATAGGTAGCCACCTCTTGTTCTCCAATTTTCTTTTTCAACAAGGAAACATGGAACATCGGGTGAATCTGAGTCTTTTCTGGCAGCTCTAATTTGTAAGCTACTTCTCCAATCTTTTAAATTATTTTGTAGGTCCATAGTACTTAGCAGCTAATTTCTGGTTTTGCCTTCTGAATACTGTTTGTTGCGCATAGGGATGTAATTTAAGGTATACCCAATCTCCTGTCTGGAATTCCCTTTCACTTCTTTGTTTATCAGCATAGTGTTTCATTCTTGCTCTTGCTTGAGCCAAGCTTTCTCGTAAAAACTGGTCCATGTGGTGTCTTTCTTGCAATAATTCTTCTACTGCTGCAATATTTGTTTGCTGATATGGGCCCAATGCCAACTGAGGTGGTTTAATTCGATACAGGGCTTCAAATGGGGTTATCTTTATGGCTGTGTGCAGAGTAGTATTGTACCACCATTCTGCTAGGCTGATCCATTTTATCCACTGCTTAGGCTGTTTGTGGACCATACATCTGAGATACATTTCAATGCATTGGTTTAATCTTTCTGTTTGTCCATCTGACTGGGGATGATAGGCAGAGCTCAACTGTAATTTGGTTTCCATCAGCTTGAATAATTCTTGCCAAAACTCACTAGTAAAGATCCTATCACTGTCTGTAATTATGCTTTGGGGCATTCCATGAAGCTTGTGTATATTATCTAGAAATAATTTCGCCACAGTTGAAGCTGAGAATGGATGAGAAAGAATAATGAAATGCCCATACTTGGTAAATCTGTCCATTACCACAAGTATGGCATTCTTCGTCCCAGAATTTGGTAGTCCTTCAATAAAATCCATTGTGATATGGCTCCATGAGTATTGAGGTTCAGGTAGGGGTTGCAACAATCCTGGGTAAGCTACATGCTCCCCCTTGCACCTCTGACAAGTATCACACTGTAAGACTTCTTGTTTGATTTCTTTCACCATTCCTGGTCAATAAAATTGTTGTTTGGCCCTATAGATGCTAGCTTGAACTCCAGAATGTCCACCTTCCTGAGAAGAGTAGATGGCTTTAATCAATTTACTCCTAATATTACCACCAGTGCCAATATACAACCTGGACTTATATTTGAGTAGGCCATTTAAATATTGGTAATCAGGTTCCCCAGTTGGTTCAAGTAGTAAAGAGGCAACCTTAGTGTTAGCTACATCATCCCCTTTATAGCTGTCAATTACTTCCTGCATCCATATTGGTGTGATAGTGGTTATAGCTTTGCATTCAGCCCCTTCTTCTTCCCTCCTTGACAGTGCATCAGCCACCACATTCTCTATCCCCTTTTTATACTGTATTTCGTAGCTGAGTCCCAAGAGTTTTGTTAGCCACTTTTGCTGTAATGGTGTAGTTATTCTCTGTTCCAATAAGTATTTTAGGGATTGGTGATCTGTCTTGATGATAAAATGATGCCCCTCTAGGTAGTGTCTCTATTTTCCCACAGCAGTGACCAAGGCCAATAATTCCTTTTCACATATTGACATCCCAAGATTTCTATTGCTGATGCATTTACTCAAGTAGGCTATGGGCCTCCTGTTTTGCATCAGTACTGCCCCCATGCCCCCATAGCATGCATCTATTTCAACTATAAATGGTAATGAGAAATCAGGTAGAGCCAATACAGGGGTTGTACTCATAGCTATCTTTAATTTTTGAAAAGCCTCTTCAGCTGCTCCAGTCCACTCAAAGTTATCCTTCTTCAGCAATTCAATTAAGGGTTTGGCTACAATTCCATAACCTTTCACAAACTTTCTATAGTATCCAGTCAAGCCTAAAAATCCCCTCAGCTTTTTCACAGTGGTTGGTTTAGGCCATTGCTGCATAGCATCCACCTTCACCAGGTCTGCTGCTACTCCCTTTGCAGAAATAATATGACCCAAATAGTCAACTTTTGTCTGTCCAAAAGAGCACTTGCTCTCCTTAGCATACAACTGGTTCTTCTTCAACAAGTCAAGAACTACAACTAGGTGTTTGCAGTGGGTTTTCAAATCAGGGCTGTAAACTAAGATATCATCAAAAAATACCAATACAAATCTTCTCAAGTGATCCTTGAATACTTCATTCATCAAACATTGGAAAGTAGCTGGGGCGTTCGTGAGTCCAAATGGCATGACTCTGAATTCATATAGACCTTGATGGGTCTTAAATGCTGTTTTGTGAATGTCTTCATCTGCTACCCTGATTTAATGATAGCCACCTCTCAAGTCTATCTTAGAAAACCATCTGGAGCCATTCAATTCATCAAGTAATTCATCAATAAGGGGCATAGGGTACTTATCTTTGATGGTAAGGTTATTCAACTGCCTGTAGTCCACACAGAATCTCCAAGTGCCATCTTTCTTCTTGACTGAAAGTACTGGAGATGCATATGGGCTAGTGCTGGATTGTATAATTCCATCTCCCTCATTTCTTTCACCATCCTCTCTACCTCTGTTTTATGTACAAAGGGACACATGTATGGCCTAATTTTAAAGAGTTGAGCCCATTCCTTGAGTGGAATATGATGGTCGTTGAACCTAGGGGGAGGTAACCCTTTTGGTTCTGAAAATACATAAGTAAAATTCTCAATCACTGCCAATACTTCAGTAGGAATGGTTTCCTTCTTCTCCTCATCCAATAAATTTATCTGTGCTACAATCCCATATGCTTGTTTTTGGAACCAGTGCTTTAACTCAGAATTTCCCATCATCTTAAACTCTTCTTGTATAGTTTCACCCCTCAATTCAAGTTCCTCACCTCTACTAGTGAACTTAATACTGCTTCTGTTGAAGTCAAATAGTATAGGACTAAATTGGCTTAACCAATCCACACCAAGTACCATATCACTACCTCCCAACCTCAACACCCTTAATTTGTGATGGAACTCCCAGTTTTGCATATTCCAAATGAGAGGGTTACATATAGCATCACTGATCAGCTTCTCTCTACCTGCTATTTTCACTGCCACATGTTTAATAGACTCCATTTGGAAATTGAGTGATTGGGCCAGCTGCTCATCAACAAAACTATGTGTGCTCCCACTGTGAATTAATATAGAGATCTTCCTCCTTTTAATAAAGCCTGGAATTTTGATGGTTTTAGTTCTGGTGTCTCCAGAGAGGGCTTGAATAGAGATTTCCATCACTTCTCATTCTTCTTGTTCTCCCCCTTCTTGGACATCATGAGTTTGTTCCATCTCCTCTTCATCTACTAATATGAAATTCAACCATCCTATTCTTACAAATGTGCTCCGGGGTGTACTTCTCATCGCATTTATAACACAACCCCAAACTCCTCTTGGTCTGGAAATCTGTGGGGGTGATGGTTTTGAATTTCATTGGTGTGAAGGGGTTCTTTTGGATTTGATAAGGAGGTTTATGATTAGTATAAGGCCATTTGTTTGGAGTATAGGTTTTCATGGGTTTGGTGTTTTTATGTAAGGCTATGATAGTGTTCTCTTGTAACAGGGCTACTTCATATGCTTTGGCTATAGTTGTGGGTTTGATGATTTTAACCATGGGTTTAATTTCTTCCTTCAATCCACTAGTGAATATGGAGATATAGTATGATTTAGGTAAATGGGGCATGGACATCATCACTTGAGATTTCAGCTCTTCAAAGTGTTCCTGGTATTCAGCTACTGATCCCTTTTGTCTAACCTTGCTAAATATCTCAATCACCTCTTCTACTGTGGTTTCTGCAAATCTCATACAAACCTCAGTAGAAAACAAGCCCCAACTAGCATTAGGGTGGCTGGAAATAAAGCCATGAAACCATATATCTGCCTTTCCTCTCAAGTACATCTCTGCAATCCCTACTCGCGTCTCATCAGGTACCTGATGAATTTGAAAATACTTTCTAGCTTTTCTCAGCCACTCTCTAGGCCCTTCTCCATTGAAGTATGGAAAATCAATCTTAGGGAGTTTGGTACTCAATTTACTCTCCCATTTCCCATAAATCTGACCGGAGTTATTACCAAGCCATCCATTACTCCACTACTGGATTGTGGTGGTGTCCAGGTCCCTTCAACTTGTTTCTCCCTTTGGTCTCCTTTACTAGCACTCATTTGTGCTAACATAGATACAATCGATTCATATTTGTGGTTCATATCCATCATCAGTTGTTCCATCCTCTCCTGTTTAGTGCAAACACCCTTCGAAGTTTGATCAGAGGATTTAAATGCCATACCCAGATCAGTCACCTCTCTTTCCAACTTCTTGAGATGTTCCTCGTTTGATTTGCTACGAGTTTCAACCATGCTCAGATCACGTTGCTGCTCTGATACCAGTTGTGATGGTTTCAGCTTAATCCTCAACTCAAACACACAAATTATACTCAATTGAAAGCTAATTCAGCTGGGAATTAAACACCCAACTGAAAGTATGATTGATATAACTGGAAATTACAGAAAAGAGGAAGATGAACAGGGAAAATGAAAGAAAAATGAGATAAGAGGAGGAGCAGAAAACATCACGTTCAACCTAACCTGCTTTTCTCTCTCTCACGTGCTGTATTTAACAAGATAACAGAGTTACAAAAAACTAAAATCGCATTTCTCAAATACAACTTTAACAAAAACGTAAGAGCAGAATTTGAACTGAATTTCTGAGTAACGGTCTTCATTCCATTTGGCTTCATTTCCTACTGTTTCTTCTTCTCTTCTCTCCCCACTTGACTGATAAGCCCTTCTCTTCATGACAACATGGCATAGTGTCTTTCGTTGGCGAGTGTTGAGGCGGCCATTGTGCGCCACAGCCTCCAGCTATGGCTGTTGAGGCTGCCACCGGTGCATTAAAACCTCCATTAGCTACCGTGAGATACCTGATGCATTGTGTGGCTTCCAGCGACCACAGATGAGATAGTCACAATGCAGCTAGCCTACCTAGCAAAGGCCATCAACCTTGTTTTTGATATGAAAGTGGGCTTGGTTGGGTCCTGCTGACTTCAGAGTGCTATAGCCGTTGGTCAAAAGGCATCCACATAGGCACTATAATCAATTCATTATATTCAAGACCATCTGGTTGTTTTTGTGCAAACCAAATACTACGAGGTGCTATTTGTCCGAGGAAAAACATTGCATTTACTGTGCTGCCGTAAATTTGCTGCATATGCTATTCTCAATCAATTCATTCTGTATGAAGAGAGCCATGAAAATCTCAGCCCAATTTCACCAGATAAGTCTAGAAGGGTTTATCATGTCCTTTAACCTGCTTTCACTATGTTTTATGTGAAATTAATTAAGCTGACTTTGATAAAATTGTTTTGATGGAAAGTCAAATGATTCATCGCTGTTCTATGAACTTAGATTACTACGTGGCAAACAAAATTTTTTTCCTCTTTCGATTGTTCCAGCCACATGAAGATGCTTCAGGGCTACACATTTTCTTTGACGGCATCCATTGTGAATTAATTAACTAGATATGTTGATTGAGCCTAAGATATAACATATGGAAGTTTTTCAAGCGAAAGCTGTGATTCCTTACATTGTTTTTGTTTAAGTACTATGATTTGAAAGAGATATTTTTTCCTGTTGGATAAAAATAAAAATTCAGGGATGTGTACACTTTTCTATTTTAAACTTGAACATAGAAAAACTTGACTTGTTTGCTCTATAGCCACACACTTTGAGCCAACTACTGTAAATTATTTGCAATCGTGGGGCATTCATGTAATTCATTTGATGTTTTCCCTTTGTCCAGTTGATTCATCATTTGCAAGCATATATCCTCAAGTAACAATTGAAAGGTTACTTTACTTGCATACTCATGATTGTTCAGTCCCAGAAAGCAAAGCTATTTTTATTTTATTAAGATGAGGCTCCAAAATCACATTGGTGAACTGAAGTAGGTATAGAATGGAAAAATAGAACTGTTAAATTTCCCATAGCTCAAAGCAAGACCAAATGTGAATGGACTGCACTTTATAGACACGTTTCCGTCATGGCGCACAACTTAGAATAGGCATCACTTATACATACCAACACTTCAAATATGTTTAGGCTAACTTTAAATGGTAGACAATGTTCCAAAATAAAAGCTAAATGCTCCGTGTTTATGCTTTTGGCCTTTTTAACTAAACATGCACTTTAGTATGTTTTGTTTGGAATGCGCTCATTTTGACATACTTTCTAAATGCTTGATTATCTTACGCGATCACCTTATCATCTTAGAACTTGAAAATTCCATATGACTACTTCATCCATAGTATGTGTTTTATTTAGACTAGCACTTGACATGCCAATAAAGTCAAGGGATGTTTATGTGATCATGTGACGATCCAAAATCTTAAGGACTCAAGTGTCACCAAACGTACTTTAAAATTCTTATTGAGTTGACTCAAATAACAAATCCAGAAATTTAATCATAATAAACATACATCTTTCAAACAATAAATTTAGATAATTTAGATTCATGAAAGATAAACATCTCTTAACAGTTTCAAGTCTAAAAAATTCTAAAGGGGAAAGAAAACAAGAAATTAGCCCCACATGCAATTTATTTATATATATTTTTTATTTCTTGATAGAGAATCCTCATTGCCATATACCACCTCGTGCCAACGGTCTCGAATCGTCAATTATCTGAAATGAGAAAACGTAAGAGGGATGAGAATTAATCTTAATAAGCGTGCGTGCATAGTTAATTCATACATATATATTTCAACGAGAGTTTCATACTTGCATAATGAGACACGAAAATTGGACCAAACTTAGATGGTGCCATTTTTCGTGTATAGCATTACTAAACTCTGATCAATTCTTTCATAACATGGACCCATAGCCGTAGAAATACATAAAGAAACTGTACACTTATACTTAAACATATATACACACTTACCTTGCGTGAGGATAATCAAAGATAACAAGAAAAGTGTTGATTGTATTTCCAACCTTGAACTGCGTGCGTGGGTGGTGATTTATTTGTATGTATACAAATTATATGTATGTATGCGCGCGTATGGGTGTGTAGTGCGCGTATGGGTGAGAGGGAGAGAGAAAGTAAGAGAGAAAAAAAGAGAGTAGATAATGAAAGTGGTGTAAAGTGGCATGTATTTTGGTGTCTTTAATTAGTGTAAGGTTAGGTCAAATTATATCGTTTGAATATGGTAAAGAATAATCGTTTGTCACTCTTTAAAGTGGCATTGTCTGTTTAATGATCTCTGAGCCCAAAATCTTTCGCTAGCCAACCTCATCCCAATGAACTGACGATCTGCATTTCTTTCCATACAATACTTCATAAGGTGCCATGCCAATAGAAGAGTGATAATTATTGTTGTAAGCAAATTCAATTAACAGTAAGTGCTTCTCTCAATGTCCTCCAAATTGAAGGACACAGATCCTAAGCATATCTTTCAATGTTTGAATCGTCCTCTCATACTGCTTGTCTGTCTGAGGACGGAAGGCTGTACTAAATTTCAACTTAGTCCCCAATGCTTGTTGTAGGCTTTTCCAAAAATTTGATGTGAACCTTGGGTCTCTGTTTGAAACAGTCGAAATGGGAACCCCATGAAATTTAACTATCTCATTCACATACAACTGCGCTAATTGGTCCATAGAAAATGTCATCCGTACTGGCAAAAAATGAGTTGATTTGGTGAGTCGATCCACAATTACCCAAATGGCCTCATGACCTCTTGTTGACTTTGGAAAGCCGACAACAAAATCCATCGTCACATGTTCTCATTTCCATTCTGGAACTTCTAATGGTTCAACCAACCCAGAAGGTCATTGGTGTTCAGCCTTCACTTGCTGGCACACTAGACACTTCTCAACATGCTCAGCTATATCGTTCTTTATTCTTTTCCACCACAACACCGTTTTTAGGTCCTGATACATCTTTGTACTTCATGGGTGCATTGAATAGGGAGCAGAATGAGCATCTTCTAGAATTTTCTTTTTCAATTCCCCAAAGTCTGGTACACACAATCGCCTTTGACAATACAACAACTTATCCTCGACTATGGTAAAGTCCTTCCGTTTCTCGGTATCTATTTCAGCTTTAATAAACTCAAAAGATTGGTCACCTGTCTAATAACTTTTAATCCTGTCACGGAGTGTTGGTCGGATCAAAAGTGTTGTCATTTGAGTGACAACATCAAGCGAGGTAATGACAATTTCAAAACTTAATCGTTCGAACTCTTTCCATAGATGTCTTTGCGCAGTCAACATTGCCACTTAACCAGTCGTTTTCCTACTCAAGGCATCAGCTACCATAATCTCCTTTGCCTAATGTTCAATTCTTTTTGAGTGAAGATGCACTTGAGGCTCTTGTGGTCCGTATAAATGTCACACCTTCCCCCGTAGAGGTAGTGCCTCCAAATCTTTAGGGCATGGATTACTGCATCAAGTTCTAAGTCATGTGTGGGATAATTTTGTTCATATGGCATCAACTGTCTCGAAGCGTATGCAACCAATTTGCTTTGTTGCATCAAGACGCAACCAAGCCTTTGCTTAGATGCATCACTATAGATTACAAAACTTTCTGACCATTCCAATATAATTAACACCGGTGCATTCACCAACTTTTGCTTCAACTTTTCAAAACTATACTCACATTTTCAGTCCAGTCGAACTTTGCACCCTTACTGATTAGCTGTGTCAATGGTCCAGATATTTTTGAAAATCCCTCAATAAACCTCCTGTAATATCCGGCTAGGCTCAGAAAACTACGAATTTCTCATACATTAGTTGGCATCGACCAATTTAGAACTACTTCCACTTTGCTTGGATCTACTTCTATTCCTCGTGCTGTGACAACATGTCCGAGGAATACTACTCGTTCCAACCAAAACTTACATTTCTTAAGCTTAGCATACAATTTCTCTTTCCTCAAAGTTTCCAGCACAATCCTCAAGTGTTCCTCGTGCTCTTTCTCACTTCTAGAGTAGACTAGGATATCATCGATGAATACGATGACTAATCGATCCAGGTATTCACGAAAAATACGATTCATCAAATCCATGAATACTCCAAGAGCACTGGTTAGACTAAATGGCATAACTAAGAACTCGTAGTGACCATATCGAGTCCTAAAGCCAGTCTTTGGAATATCACTCGTCTTGATCATTAACTGATGGTAGCTAGATCGTAGGTCGATTTTGGAAAATACTACTGTACATTGAAGTTGGTCAAATAAGTCCTCGATCCTGGGAAGATGATACATGTTCTTGATAGTGATCTTGTTCAGCTCTCGATAATCGATGCACATCCTCATCGATCCATCATTCTTCTTAACAAATAATATTGGTGCTCTCCAATGTGATACACTAGGACGGATGAAACCCATTTCTAAGAGTTCTTCTATCTGTACTTTTGATTCTTGTAGTTCTTTAGGTGCCATCCTATAAGGAGCTTTAGAAATAGGTGCTGACCCAGGAATGAGATCGATCGTGAACTTCACTTTCCGTTCCGGTGGCATGCTTGGTAATTCGTTTGGAAAAATGTCAGGGTATTCCTGTACTACTCTAAAATCATTGCCAGTCAAATCTTTATCTCCTTCACGGCATACTACCGACATAAGAAATCCCACACTACCTTCCGATCGTAAGATTCGTCGTGCTTGAAATGGGGCAAGGATTTTCTATTTGTTACAGATAACCAAAATTCCTCTTCTCCTGGCTTTTAGAAGACTACTTCTTTCTCGAAACAACGAATGGTCGCATGATTTGTGGATAGCCAATCCATTCCAAGAATAATATCATATTCGTGCAAATCCAGTACATACAGCTCCATCTCTAAAGATCTATCGTCAAGTTCTATTCTTGCTGCCTTAACTATGTTATCTGTATACAACACACTTCCAAAGGGGATAGATACTTCTATGGGAAAATACGCATGTTCAATAATCACATCAAGTCTTTGTGCAAACTTAAGGGATATAAAGGAGTGGGTGGCACCAGAATCTATTAGTACGTACGCAAGTAAATCAGATATGAGGACGTTACCTTCTAAAATGTTACAGTTATGACTCTGTTCTTGTTCTGTCAGAGCGAAGATCCTTGCTTGCCCCTTAGGTTCATATCCTTGCTTCTGTTGTGCATTTTCTTGTTTTTTGTTTTTTGGGCAAAACATAGTCACGTGTCCTTGTTCTCCACACCGAAAACACGCATTCGTCCCCATACGACAAATCCCTAAGTGGTGTTTCTAGCATTTATTGCAAAGCGGGTAACTCTCATCTCCACACTGGGTTGGCCTCCCTTTGTCCTTCTTAGCATAGTCTTGTCTCTCTTTGCCCTTGTTATCTTCCTATTTGCACTTTTCTACATGTCCAAGATGCTGTTTGTTCTCCCCACTAGAGTGGCCTTTGAAGTCTGCCAACTGTAACTTTGCTAGCACTTTATGGTAGGTCCCTAGTTCCAGCACTACTACTGCCTGCCTTAGGTCATCCCTTAACCCCTGCTCAAAATGTCTTGACTTTTTCTCTTCCATGTCCACAAAGGTAGGGGCATAATGGGATAGATCTTCAAACCTCCGCTCATATTCAGTTAAAGATATTGAGTCCTGAGTCAAAGTGAGAAACTCAGTCTCCTTCTGATTTCAAATACTTGTGGGATGATACTTCTTCAAAAAAAGTTCCTTAAATTCGTTCTATGTCAGATATGCCCACGGATCCTCGACCTAGAGGTTGAGTCCCACCAACGTTTAGCACTCTTCTTCAGCATGAATGTTGCACATGTAACCTTTTTTAGATTCGGGCAGTCAATGAGATCGAAGATCCTTTCTATACCAGCCAGCCAATCCTCTGCCTCTAAGGGGTCTATACTACCCTCAAAAGTTAGGGGATGTTGTTTCTTGAATAGCTCAACGATAACATCTACATTGATCATTGTGTCCCCTGCCATAGTTGGTGCCTGTGGCTGGGGTGGTGGTGTCGACTGGTGTGGTGGTTGTGGCGGCGCTGTTGCTTGGGCAAAAGTGTGCATCATGGCTAGGAATTGCTGGGCGAAATATGGGTCTACGCCGTTAGGTTGGGGTTGTTGAGGTTGTTCACCGTTGTTGTTAGCTCTTTTGCCTCCTGGTGCCATAGCCTTAATAAAAAGTATGGAGTTAATTAAAGACCGAATGATAAAAGAAATTGATTTTTTTTTAATTATAATTTTCAAAGCCTTTAGAAAATTCATAACAATTGAAAAAAAATACTACACTAAAAACAAAACATTAAACTAAAAACAAAAACACTAAACATGAAAGAATATGGTCTATTAATTTTCTCTCGTGCTCTCGTTTGGTTCTAGGTCCTCATCTTCTTCTCGATCCTCCTCTTCTTATGGGTCTCCGAGAACATACTCTATTGTGTGACCCTCGCTATCCACCTCCGGTACATGCTCATGGCCTCCCTCCCACGACGCGTTATGAGGCTGGTGCTGATGGTGGTTAGGTTTATACCCTTTGGGCCTTTCCATCACTATGTAATATTTGCTGTTGATCATCCATCTTTCCCTAAGGTAAGCAATAAGGAGTTTGGCAGACATCTGACGATATAACATTACATCGAGCTGTTCAGCAAAATCTCTCCAATATCCTGTAAGGGTTCTGAGGAGGTGGAAGACCGCCTCGTCTCTACAAGCTCATGTCCATTTAGGCTAGCCCCCTGATGAATTACTTCGATAGCATCCAAATGTTCTATGAGATAATGGTTTGGGTTTTTTGTATAAAACCTAAGGAGGTGTAAGAATCTTGATAGGTTTTGTCTTCTGACCTTCTCTCTTCTTATCAGAGCTGAACCACTAGGCATCTATGAAAAGGCATAAAAACTACTAAGTACTTTGGTTCGAACTGATTTTATTTATTTATTTTAATAAGGTCAAGACCTTCCTAAATTTAAAACAAGTTTGCACTATTGTCTTTGTTTTACTGATTTAAATAACGCGCTCTGAAAGGCTTCTAGGTGAGGATGGAGACCACAAGTGAATCACTTAAATCTCAAGCTCTCCTTAGACAATTTAAATCTCTAACTCTCTTAGACATTTTAGGTCTTTTTGACAAAGCCCTTTAATTTTGCAAGTAAACAAATTAGGAAACTCAGACAATAAGTGAAAGTGCCTAAAATATTTATTTTTCCTACTTGATTAATCCCTAATCAGGACTTTCAAACTCAAAGGCTTTGCATAGAAGTATTCACCATGCTACGATTCTCTAGAATTAATTTAGTTGGTGAGTAACACATAATTAATTGAGAACATAATGTATACTTATTTAAGTAGCATATACTTAATTACAAACATTTTGGTTACGACAACTAAACATGTATTGCTAACACATAAACAATTAAACTCAGACGTTTGGACCCTTTAAGATATCATCCTATCAAATTCTATACATGCGTTCATAAATCATATTTTCTATATGATTATACTTGATGAAAATTAAACAAAACAGAAATTTCATAGGTTAGTACACAAATTACCTGATTTGAAGAGCCGTGGCTTGGGGTATGGTGCAGTAGGGTGACTTAAATTAATTAAATTATTTATCTTTAAACAATAACTAAAAACTTATTCTAAACATAACGCGAAGAAAAATAATAAATTACTCCTAAACATAACTTGAAAAAAAAAATTACCTAAAATAATATATATATAAAACTAGTGAACAGTGAGCACTCTGTTCACATGAACAGTGACACGTGCTGCTGTCCACAAAATCACTATTTCAGATAAATGTAAAACTCAAATTATGAAAGTCTCCAAGATTGTAAATTCTCTGTGACAACCCGAAATCTTAAGGACTCGAGTATCACCAAACGTACTTTAAAATTCTTTTTGAGGGGACTCAAATAACAAATCCAGAAATTTAATCATAATAAACATACATCTTTCAAACAATAAATTTAGATAATTTAGATTCATGAAAGATAAACATCTCTTAACAATTTAAAGTCTTAAAAATTCTAAAGGGGAAAGAAAACAAGGAATTAGCCCCACGGGCAATTTATTTATGTTTTTTATTTCTTGATAGAGAATCCCCACAGCCGTATACCACCCCGTGCCAACGGTCTCGAATCGTCAATTATCTGAAATGAGAAAACGTAAGAGGGATGAGAATTAATCTCAATAAGCGTGCATACATAGTTAATTCATACATATATATTTCAACGGGAGATTCATACTTGCATAGGGAGACACGAAATTGGACCGAACTTAGATGGTGCCAGCTTTCGTGCTTAGTGCTACTAAACTCCGATCTATTCTTACATAACATGGACCCATAGCCATAGAAATACATAAAGAAACTGTACACTTATACTTAAACATATATACACACTTACCTTGTGTGAGGATAATGAAAGATAACAAGAAAAGTGTTGATTGTATTTCCAACTTTGAACTGCGTGCGTGGGTGGTGATTTATTCGTGTGTATACAAATTATATGTGTGTGTGTGCGCGCGTATGGGTGTGTAGTGCGTGTATGGGTGAGAGGGGAGAGAAAGTGAGAGAGAAAAAAAAGAGAGTAGGTAATGAAAGTGGTGTAAAGTGGCATGCATTTTGGTGCCTTTAAATAGTGTAAGGTTAGGTCAAATCATATCGTTTGAATATGGTAAAGAATAATCGTTTGTCCCCCCTTAATTTACGTGATATGTAAGAAATTGTCTTCTTCCTTATATATACACAACATTCCATATTCGTACTAAAATAGATGATATGATTTTATACTAATTTTCAATCACCCTTTAATCCTATATATTTCTTTCCTATTTACATATATACACATCTAAGGAAGTTTTCTTTTACCTTACACACACACACACACAAAAATCGGGTACTGTAGTATCTTTCTGAAAAAATAATATTTTATTTTTTGAAAATTGTATTGTGGTCCTTCAACTACTTACCAATCTATACTTTCATGAAGTCTTAAATTCATATCTAATGACTAGAGGCAAAGTTCCGGATGTCACAGATCATGTTACTAAGAATTAGCTATTCAGAGTGTTTGCACAAGATGGATTTCTCAGACTATAGAAAAATAGAATGCAAGTATCAATTTAAATTAAAAAATTTTTTTTTCAAAGAGGAAGTAATTAAAAAATTAAATGCAATTTACATTGACCATGTTTTCTAGATTAGAAGTCTAATCCAATTTTAGTTGGCGATATGTCAATTCATTAGTTCATGTTTATATAACTTATGACTAGAATATTAAGGGTTACAATGTTTGTTCTCATCCCTATTTTGCAAATCATGTTTTTCAGAAACATTTATATTATTTGCCTAACCATTTCTCTTCTTGGTTATCTGAGCATAGGATTCTCAAATAAAAAATACATAATGAATGTGTATCAAAACAACTGCGAGATGGGCACTTCCTGTCTGAAAATAAAAGGCTGAATAACATCATCATCAACAAGGAAGAATGGAAGATATCTTTTACACATACAACTGAATTTCAGCAACATATGGCAATTTCTCAATCCTTTTGCCGGCTGCAAATATGATCCTTTGTCCGCATACTTTATTCCTTGGATGGGGTCAAGTTCCTTATAAATACCCAAAGCATCCCTTTCAGATCTCCATGACCTGGACAAATATGTTTGGGCGTCATTAATCTAGGAGTTTGCATTGCTCTTGGGTATAGTTCTCCATGAACTGGGGGCTTTTCAAAAGAGGTTTTCAAGACTCGATGTTTTAAATACTGGAGCAATTTTCTTTCATGTGGCATTAGCAACGAAGAAATGGTATTTGCTTTAGCTCGTAAACCCTCGCACCTTGAGACTAGCTCGTGGTTTTCTTATTATTGAAGGCGAGCTCATAAGTCTTTACACCTTGAGACCAGCTCGTGGTTTTCTTATTATTGAAGGTGAGCCCAAAAGCCTTTGCACCTTGAGGCTAGCTCATGGTTTTCTTATTATGGAAGGCGAGTCTATAAGACCTCAAATATCGAGGCTAGCTCATAATTATCTTATTATTCAAAGAAAGTCCAAGTCCTCGCAAATGAAGGTTCGCCTATAGTTATCTTATTCTTGGAGGCGACCATCACTTGTGATACTTATGTCTCACCCTACGAGAAGGTAGCATGCACTTTGTCATGTGAGATGATAGCATGTGCCTCGCAGTGCGAGATTCCTCACCATGTGTGAGACGATTGTATTACAGATGCCTTGTCAACGAGAGGATCGTATCACCTATACCTCGCTATGCGAGATGATTGTATCATTTATACTTCAAGAGGATCGTTTTACCTATACCTCGCTATGTGAGAGGGTTGTATCATTTATACATCGAGAGGATCGTATCACCAATACCTCGCTATGCGAGAGGATTGTATCATTTATACATCGAGAGGATCGTATCACCTATACCTCGCTATACGAGAGAATTGTATTACTTATACATTTGTATTATTTATACATCGAGAGGATCGTATCACATATACCTCGCTATACGAGAGAATTGTATTACTTATACATCGCCACGCGAAATGATTATACCATACATGCCTCAATAAGCAAGAAGATTGGATTGTGACACCTATGCCTAGATATTCGAGATGATCATACTACGAAAGTTTTGATAGAGAGTTGTGTTTTTTTACTGAACCAACTACCATTGGACCTATCGAACAAACTGTTCAATTATTTGGGTAGGGGGTTGGCATCTTGACCGGACCAATTACCATTAGAACTACCTAAAGGTTGTTGAGTGAAGGGTAGAGGGGTTGGTACTTTGATCGGATCAATCACCATTAAAACTACTCAAGAAAGTGTTATTGCAACTGATGAGAAAAGAAAGAGACCAAAGGAAAGAGCAAACCATGGTATTTGAACAAATATTTAGTGCGGTATATTTGAAACAAATATGGGTATGTAAAAAGACAAAATGAGAAAAATATGGGTATTGTTACTTAATAAGACAAACAAAGAAAATTGATTTGGTTTGATGCTTCGATAAGACGATCCAAACAAATAATTGACAATGTCAGAAATATTTTTAAAATCTATAACCTAATATAGATATGAGGTCTGGACTAGGGGGACTAATAATATTATATTAGTGCATTATCATCATGTTGTTATTGTAACCATCATATAATTTGCAGCGAATCATGTCGTCTTGCTTCATTATTTCCAGCTCATTATTATCATTTTATTGATAGCGTGGCACTTGCTTCACAAAGTGAGACTGGGTCACGTGCATGTGATTGAATGAGATCGTTACTTCTTATATATTGCATGCATTACTTGTGATTTTTTGCGACAATATTTGAAAAAATTTGATTTATCATTATTTTGTTCTACTATACGATTATATGCTTATTTGGGAGAGACAATGGGTCCCCAATTAATCTATACATTCTACTCGGGAATATTATATTACTTTTCCAGGTTGGTTTAGTCCATATTATAAGGGAGATGTTGCCAAAATTTTGGTAAACTCTATTGTGTTGGCTGTCTTTCAAGGCTAGCTGTAAAGTCTCGTCTATTTGAAGTTTACTATATTTCCGAGGCCATTCATAAGCCCTCGCCTAATGAGATTGAAAATGTGAATAGAGACTATTTGTAAGCTCTTGTTATTCACTAACATTCGCCCATTAGAGGTAATATCTTAGAGGCGATCTGTAAGACCTCGCCTAGTTGAGAGCGTATGATATTTCAAATATTTTTTACGAGCCTTACAGTGCCTAGAGCAATCTAGCAAATGCAATGCTTTTATTTTCTTTTTAAGTCTTATGCCGCACATAAATATACAACTCAGATTTGAGGGACTATTGTTACTAAATGATTTTATGTGACACATTAAGGTTCCACGTGGACACTTGGTGGATCTACGTAGAGAGCCACATAGCCCACCATAACAACATCACTACAAAATGAATTGAATTAAGCTTCGCTAGAATTGCTTCACAATGGCCAAGCTGCAAGATCAATTCATATTTTACATAAAAAAGAGGTCGACTTGGCAGGCGAATCCTAGTAGGCAGAGGGTCGAACCTAGTGATGAAGGTCGAGTCAATTAAATTTAAGATTAATTAGATTCTAGTAAAATATGTCAATCGAGACTATTAGCGATGGATGGAAAATTAGAAGATATTGTTGTACCTCGCAAAAATAGTCGAAGCAAAGACTAGCTTAGTTATGGATTGATCAAAGTCTTAACAGTTCGCTCAAACCCCAGTATTCGTCTATCCTTCAAGATAGACAAAAGAGCAGGAGTCGAAGGCAATCTTCTAACCACTCCTGCCTAAGGGCATCCACCTTCGTCATGTCGAGAACTCGTGTTTGGCAAAGAATACGAACCCAAGTCCTTAAACGAAAAGAATATCTATGGGACGACTGGATGAATCTCCATGTGGCAAAATCAATTATAACTAAGGCACATGTGAGAATAACAACCAAATCTAGAGAAAAGAAGAGCCGAGCCAATGACTTTCCGCCACGTGGCATAGAATCTTTTAGAATTTAGAGCCTTCCAATAAGAAGGTGACAGGTGGCCAAAAGGGAAAAAAGACTAAAGAGTCCTAAGCCTTGTAACACCTATAAATAGCCCAAATTAAATATAAAAAAAGGGAGAACAATTGAAAACCTTAGTCAAATTCTTGCTCTTTTAACTCTTAATCTTCGGACGGCTTTCCATAGGAGGATTAAGTTGATTATTTTAGCAAGGAGGTGGCCGATAATTTGTGGCCTTCAATTTTAGAGGTCAACAATTGTAAATCTTGATATATGCTGCAATCAGAGGCAGATATATGTCTGGTATAATGTATGTATGGCTGTTCAGATTTATATAAATTTCTGAAAGCTCTACGTCCTCATAAACGATCAATTCTCTTAAGTATTTGAAATAATTTTATGCAAAAGAATTTGTTTTTGGAATTTTAGAAATGGACTCTAATGCCCAATGACCACGAGACGTAGTGTATTTAGTCACTTTAATGCAAGAACTCTAAAACTGGCTTGTAAAGAAAAGATGAGTGAACTAAGCCTTAATTTAGTGATAGTTAAATATATATAGTATGTATATGTATAGTAAGTAAAGTTGCTGTTTTCTCTTCTCACGTTTTTCTTCCTTTCCTTACGTTTTTCTTTTCTATATTCTTTCTTTTCTTTTAATGTTTATTTTCTTCTTCCCTTTCTCTATCTGTAAGCTCCCTCAACTGATTCTCAATAGCAGGTTGTTGGTGTGCTCACGGTCATTATCTTTTTCTTTGAGTCCTACACGTGTTCAGCCAGGATTCTTTAGTCTAGAACCTTCTTTTATTGTTTCTATATAGATTGATGTAATTCCTTTTGCATTGTAATTTTTCTGATCTGAAATTGATTTATTGTAAGTTCTTGTTATTTAACTTGGTATCAGAGCCATTTTGCCAATGACAGATCTCACTAACAATGGCAGCTCTCAATCCCCTGCCTCAGGCTCAAACAACACGGTGCCTCCATTGATGGGAGGTAACCATTTCACACCCTTTGGTGTAAATCTCTCACAAACTCCCTCTGTCAAGCTTGACAAGGAAAATTACCTTTTATAGAGGAACATGATTCTTCCTATCATCAGAGGCCACAATCTCGAGGACTACCTTCTAGGAACGAAGTTGTGTCCACTGGAAACTATAGCCACTCAGATTACCAGTGAAGCAGGAGGTACAACCACAGTTGAACTAAGTCCAAATCCTGAGTTCAACCAGTGGAAGTCAGTTGATAATATACTTATGGGATGGCTATTTTCCACTATGACTCTTGAAATAGCTATGAAGGTGATGGGCTCAGATGACTCACACAAACTCTGCGAAGCTATCAAAGAGAGTTATGGGATTCAAAATAAGTCTAGAATCACATTCCTCACTACAGAGTTACAGAAATTAAGGAAAGGGGATATGAGTGTTGATCAATACCTCAGTAAGGTGAAAATTCTTACAGATAATCTTAAGGTTGTTGGGAAACCTATACTACTTGTAGACATGGTCAATCAAGTTCTAGCTGGGTTAGATGAAGATTACACACCCATTGTGGTACAAATCAACAGCAGGGAGGCTATCCCATGGGGAGAATTCCAATCCACCTTGATGACCTATGAGAGTAGACTGGAACACATCAGAATTGTGAGGAATGAGATAGGAAATGTTAATCTCAATCAATCCTCAGTCAATTTTGCTCAAAAACCTGGAGGAAACTCCTATCAAGGAAGAGGATATAAACCTAACTACTCTGGTAGTTACCCTGGCAGAAATCAAAACTCAGGTAACTATAGAGGTGGAAGGAGAGGAGGCAGGAATAGAGGAATTAGAACCAACTACAATGAAAGGCCTATCTGCCAAGTTTGTGGAAAACCAGAGCATAAAGCTAATGTGTGCAATTATAGATATGATGAGAGGTATACATGCACATCACCCCTATCAAAATCATAATTATCAGTACAACAGCAGCAATCCATCCACAACAACCTTCATTGCTACTTCAGATACTATGAGTGATCCTGCCTGGCTAGCTGATACAGGAGCTAGCAATCATGTGACTGCTGACATCAACAATTTGAATTGAGGAGGTCAATACTCAGGTAAGAAGAAGATTATGGTGGAAAATAGAGATAAGTTAAATATATCCTGTATTGGTAACTCTGAAATTCCCACTCTAACTAACAAACCTATGGTATTGAATAAACTGTTACATGTACCTGAAATCAAGAAAAATCTTGTGAGTGTATCTCAATTGACTGCTGATAACTGTGTTTTTATGGAATTTCACCCTGATTATTGTTGTGTTAAGGATCAATCAACGAGGAAGCTAATGCTGGAAGGGAAGCTTAGAGAAGGCTTGTATCAACTGGATCCTCCAATGGTCAATAACCAACTCTCAGTCCAAAGTCAAGAGTCAGGCAATAATTCCTTTGGTCTTACTTCTTCAGCTGTCTCCAGTAAAGTTAAAAGTCATAGTCAAGAGTCTTCTAGTTCCTTAGGTGATATATGGCACAAGAGACTTGGACATCCATCTAGTCAAGTGATGTCCCAAGCTCTCAAAACTTGTAATCAGAAACTGAGCATCAATGAATTGAAATCTTTTTGTGAAGCATGTCAATTTGGAAAGTCACATTCTCTACTTTTTAATAAATCCAAATCTCTGTCATAAGTTCCTCTTGAGTTAGTATATACAGATGTATGGGGTCCTTCACCTATACCTTCAACAAATGGTGTTAGGTATTATATAGCTTTTGTTGATGATTTTAGCAGATTTACCTCGATATACCCAATGAAACACAAATCTGAGGCTTTAAATCTGTTTGTTCAATACAAAACTCTGGTTGAAAACAAACTGAAAAGGAAGATTAAAACCTTACAATCAGATTGGGGAGGAGAATACAGAAATTTTGCATCTTTAACCTCACAATCTGGAATAGAATTTAGACACTCATGCCCATATACCTCTGTCCAAAATGGTAGAGTGGAGAGAAATCATAGACACATTACTGAAATGGGATTGACTCTGCTTGCCCAAGCCGAAATGCCATGGGAATCCTTCCAAACAGCAACCTACCTGATAAATAAAACACCTACACCTGTTCTTAACCTAAAATCACCTTTTTTTGTCCTCTATAAAAGTGATGTTGACTACAATTTCCTCAAAATTGTTGGTTGTGCATGCTATCCTTGCTTGAGACCTTATCAAATTCACAAATTCAGTTTTCACTCTACTAAATGTGTTTTTCTTAGATATAGTTCATCTCATAAAGGCTATAAATGTTTAAATTCATCTAGAAGAATCTACATATCAAGACATGTTGTATTCAATGAGTCTGAGTTCTCTTATGATTCAGCCTTTCTAGATAACTCCAGGTCAAGTCCTTTAGAGTCTAGGGTCACTTTGTCAAATTGTCATATTCCTTATCAGTCTTATGAAGTCAATTCTGCTCCTATTCCAGTTGATACAAACCAGTCTAATGCTGATCAACTAGCAGACCTTGAGCTATCTGCACCAAATATTTTTGATCAGCATGACATCGAGGTAAGGAATATGAGTAGTGATTCAGAAAACTCCACATATGGACCAGTTGAAAGGATACAGGCAGATAATCATGACACTGATGAAGGTCAGCTGACAGAATTGATCAAGAGAAGAATCAGCTTGCCAGTGATCTCAGACCCATGAACAAAACTGAACACCCTATGATAACTAGAGCCAAGGCATGAGTCTTTAAACCAAAGTCCTTTGTTAGCAAGTCAATCGAGTTTGATCTAAGGAATGAAGAACCTAGAAGTGTTACAGAGGCAATGCAAAGTGATAACTGGAGAAAAGCTATGAATGAGGAGTATACAGCACTAATGCAAAATAGAACCTGGATACTAGTGCCACCATGTGAAAGGTACAACATAGTTGGTAACAGATGGATTTTCAAACTTAAACAAAATCAAGATGGTTCAGTACAAAGGCATAAAGCAAGATTGGTTGCCAAAGGTTTTCATCAAACACCAGGGGTTGAATTCTTTGAAACTTTCAGTCCTGTTATTAAGCCATCAACATTAAAAATTATCCTTAGTTTTGCAGTCCCTAAAGATTGGGTCATCAGACAGGTAGACATAAATAATGCATTCTTGAATGGTGAACTGGAAGAGGTTGTACGCATGCATCAACCTGAGGGCTTTGTTGATCAATCAAAACCATCCCATGTATGTAAGTTGAAGAAAGCTCTGTATGGCCTCAAACAGGCACCTAGAGCATGGTATGACAAGTTGAAAATCACTCTCTTAGGCTGGAGTTTTAGACAGTTAAAGGCAGATAATTCTCTTTTCTTCTACAAAACAGATAAGTGTATCATCTTTGCTCTCATCTATGTGGGTGATATAGTAATCACATGAAATGATAGTAAATTGCTTCAAAAATTCATAACTGAACATGATCAAAGCTTTGCATTAAAAGACATGGGAGACTTGAATCACTTTCTGGGAATTGAAGTAACAAGACATGAATCAAGACTGCATCTCTCTCAGAAAGGTACACAGCTGAACTACTTGAGAAATTTGATTTTCAGAACCTCAAGCCCTGTCCTACTCGAAGTGTTGTTGGAAAGACATTATCAAAGGATAAAGGAGAAGTGATCAATGATAGTTCAGTCTATAGAAGTGCAGTAGGAAGTCTACAATACCTCTCACATACAAGACCTGATCTGACATTTGCAGTTAACAAGTTAAGTCAGTTTCTACAATCTCCTACTTCAACACACTGGAAAGCCTTGAAAAGAGTATTTAGATACTTGAAAGGGACCATTAATGAGGGATTGTGGGTCAAAAGAAGTGAAAGACTCAATCTGAGTGGCTACTCAGATGTAGACTGGGCTTCCTGCCCTGATGATAGAAGATCAACAGCTGCTTATTGTATCTACCTTGGTGACAGTTTGGTGTCATGGTGCTCTAAGAAACAACGTATAGTTGCCAGGTCTAGCTCAGAATCTGAATATAGAGCCTTGGCTTTAGATGCTGTAGAACTAACATGAATTCAGTTATTGTTCAAAGAACTTGATCTTCCACAACACTCAACCCCTGTACTATGGTGTGATAACATGAGTGCAAATTCCCTAGCTTCCAATCCTGTATATCATGCAAGAACCAAACACATAGAGCTTGATGTCCACTTCATCAGAGACAAGGTCTTGGCCAAAGAACTGGAAGTAATATATGTACCTACAACAGATCAGATTGCTGACTTAATGACCAAAGGTTTATCACATTCTAGGTTCCACTCTTTGAAAACCAAGCTGGGTGTAACTGAGATACCCTCCAGCTTGAAAAGGAGAGTTAAATATATATAGTATGTATATGTATAGTAAGTAAAGTTGTTGTTTTCTCTTCTCACATTTTTCTTCCTTTCCTTACGTTTTTCTTTTCTGTATTCTTTCTTTTCTTTTACTGTTTATTTTCTTCTTCCCTTTCTCTCTCTGTAAGCTCTCTCAACTGATTCTCAATAGCAAGTTGTTGGTGTGCTCACGGTCATTATCTTTTTCTTTGAGTCCTACACGTGTTCAGTCAGGATTCTTTAGTCTAGAACCTTCTTTTATTGTTTCTATGTAGATTGATGTAATTTCCTTTTGCATTGTAATTTTTCTGATATGAAATTGATTTATTGTAAGTTCTTGTTGTTTAACTGTGATCTAGGAAAATTTGTGTCCATTTATAATGGTGTATGTGTGTGATAGTCTAACAATCACATTAGGTAGACTTAACCCTAATCGTCAGTTTGTAAGAAGAGGCAAATCAAGCAGTAATAGACCCACAAATCCCAAGTCTTAAGCTAATTAAAGCAAAGTGCCGACTATGCAATTTTATGTGTGTGCATTACCAATGTTGACAAATGGTCTAAACAAACCCTAATTTATGTAATTTCAAGGATTGGCTTATGGCCAACATAATTTCAATTTATCAATTCGAATTGGCTTTATATCTACAACAAAAAGACAATATGTTCATTTAATATAAATTCATTTCCCCCCTTTCTCTGCTGCTGTGAAATATGGCTACTTCATTGAAAAATGCATAACATTCTCCACAAGCTCAAAATCCAAACCCCATTTCATTTTCTATATCAACTCTTCTTCTGGTGAATGAATCTATGTGGAAACTTGCTAAATGCTTATGCTTTATGATTGAACTTGGTTTAGGCACAACATGAAAGAGAAGATAACTTCGCACTCCGACTGGAAAACAACAAGATTAGGGTCATGTTTGGTAGAGTTTTTTTCCAAAAAAATCTATTTTTTTGCCTATAATTTTTGACTTTTCAACCTTTTTTATACTACAAAAAAATTTGAAAAGTCAAAAAGCAACAAAAAAAACCAATTTTTTCCCAAAAAAAACTCTATCGAACAAGCCCTAGATGTGAAAACATAGCAACCAGTTTCAGAAGACTCTCACTTGGACAAGCAAAAACTGAGAATAGAAATTGTTCAGTTAATCATTTTCTAAATTTTGATTCAAAGTTCAAACCTTTGATTTGGTTGATTATTTACTTTTCAAATGATATGTTTGAACTTTTTATTTTGTAATCTGCAGCTTGACAGAGTTTCTTGCATTGCTTCAAAGTACATAGGGAGGCCAATTTCACAACTCCCACAAATGCAGCTATTCATGTCAATTATTCCTTAGATTCATCCATGACAAGCTTTGGGGACCTTGGAATACCTGGTGATAGCGATTTTATGTCTTTAATAATTCCGCAAGTGCACAGATCGCTCAAGTAGTAAAATGGATTTTGAGTCCAAGTATCGATCCCACGAGGATTTAGATAATTCAATTTAATCACGCCAACCTTAACCGAATCTAATGAACTTTGAAAGATTTTGTGTTTTATAACTAATTGAAAGAGTAAACTAAAAACAGTTAAACAACTATTGCTCAAAGAAATGAAAGATTAAAATTGATTAAAGATTAAATTGACTTTTAAAAAGGAAAAGCACTAGAATTCCGAATCCACTTGTAGTTGTTATTTCTTCAATCTTGATTCTTGGTCTTGACAAATTAATTCAGTTATGAAGATCAATATTCCTAGATTGTTCAACAGTTTCTCTCGAATAAAGTTAAACCTATTCATATGCATGACTTGACTATATTTCTATGACGAATGCGAATACAAATGAAAGCATTAAATTTCTATGGATAATTAAAGATCACCTAAAGCATAGTGGTATATTTCTATCCCCTATCGGACTTTAAGATAATTAAAATAGCGTCTAGCATGCTTTCGACCTTTCGATAGTAAAACACACCACAACAATCATACAATTACTACGTATATAATTGTAGATGCAAACAAATCAAAATTAATTATTCAAAACTATATTGAAGTAAAGTGTCAAAAACCAAGTCTCAAGATAAAAGAATTTAAACGACAAGTTTCATCGTAATTCTAGCGCTAATTAAACTAGCCTAGCATACTAATAATAAGAAAATAAGAAGGGGAAGAACACATGGAATTCATCACCCGGAAAAGAAGAAGACTTGAAAGAATAATTGCTCGTTGTTGATCTTCGTTCAATTCTTCAAAGAAGCAGTCTTGATCTCCGTTTAATGCCTTCGTCTATGTTTTCTTCCAAAAACTCAACAACCTACTATGAGTTAATAACTCATATATATACTACTCTAATGGTGACCCAAAAGATGTCCAAGAAAACCTAAAAAACGTGGGCCAAAAGTTACCTAATCGGAGTTAAACTGAAAAAGGAAAAAAATCTTGCGCAGCTAAAATTTAGCCTGGGCGATCGCCCAGGTTCATGATTTGCTCTCTGCTTTTGTTGAACCAGGCTGGGCGCTCGCCCAGCTATAAGTTGGGCGATCGCCCAGCTTAAATATTCCAAATATGTTGTTTTGATCCTCCAACTTTTTATAGTTTGTAATTTGGTCCTTCAACTTTCAATAATCATCAATCTAGTCCTTCAACTTTTGATAATCTCCAATTTGGTCCTTCACCTTTCAATGATCTCCTATGTGGTCCTTCAACTTTTGATTGAGTGCAATTGAATCCTCATACTTCCAAAATATCTTTCAATTTATACTTTTTTTCATCCATTCTTCTCCAATTTCTCACAGACGGGTCCAAAACTGAAATGTAAAGAATAATGCACTGAATTAAGTAGAAAATTACTAAAATAACGAATTAAAAGCTTAGTTTAAGGACCCGAATAAGTGCACAAAACGCACTTATCAAACACTCCCAAACTTAACCTTTGTTCATCCTCGAACAACAAAACAAAATAAAAATAAACCATAAATTTAAACTAAGCTAAACAAAATAACAATGATTGAGTTTATGTCAAATGTCTTACTATATGCCTCATGTTTGAAAAATCAAGTAATACGTTTAGAAAAAGATCAAACAACACAAAAATTTTCACTTATCCATTGCTCGACCTTTAGTGAGTGTGTGATTAGCCAAAAATTGAACTTACTCATATATTAGATCACGACTAATATTGTGTTGTTGATATTTTTACAGTCCCGAACCCATTGTAGGCACTTCTTCCTTACACCTCTCGTAAATTATCACACTTCTAATGCTTTTCTCTCCAATCCCGAGGTGTTCTAGCAAATTTGGTTCCTATTAATCAACACAATGCTTTTTTCAAATAAAGTGGTAAAATTAGAACTTGTATTCTAATAACTAGGATGGTGAATGATTTCTAACTTCTCATCTTCAGTCTCTGAGGTTTTAATCCAGCAATCCTTATCGAGCACCTTTAACACTTTTTATTTATTTTACTTATATTAATGATCTTACATCTTGTGCAATACTTCTCTTATACTAGCTTTCTATGTGACCCTTGTAGCGAGCTTTGGGCCGATGACTCCCAAGTCAGATGACCATAGGGCACTAGGTTTTGAAATACCCTAACAGGTTTAATTGCTCGAGTCCCACAGGCTATAAGAGAAGTAAAGATGTAAATTTTTTTTTTGGACTCATGTAACGAGCTTTGGACCGATGACTCCCAAGTCAGATGACTTTAGGGCACCAAGTTTTAAAATATCCTAACAGGCTTAATTGCTCGAGTCAGATATTTTATTTTATTTATTCGGCAGTAAGTAGTGCTCAGTTTAGATTCCTTTACTATAACCTATTAAACCAGAGATGAGACTCAGAAGACCAAAACCATCAAAATTCTCAAAACACAAGTAGTACTTTAACACCCCCAAACTGTTCTCAAACAGTTTGGTTACTAGCTTAAGGACTTAGGAACGGAATTTTTTTTTATAATGATACTAAGTCAACAATATCAACTCATACACTCATCATGGTCCCAATAAATGATAAGTGAATAGTGGCTTTGTGCTTCATTAAACAGGTCAAACATGGATAATAATTCAGTTAATAGCACGAGTTTAAGCATTTCTAATATTCTACTAAAAATATACTCGATTTTCAAACAAACATCATCATTGGCAGTAAGAAGTTTAACAACAACTAGATTTTTTTTTCCAGTTATATAGACCCGAGTGATACGTATTCAAAAGCAGCCAATAAGTATCCTGATACTTTACCCACCCCCAAAAGAAAATATTACCTTGTCCCCAATGTAAGCAAATTAGAACAAAATTAAAGGAAGAAAAAGATCAGGTACTCCATGGAGGTAAATGTGGAGACGAAGGTCGAGGCTGATCGGATAGTCCAACAGAAGCGAGAGATCGCAATGAGTCGACGGCATTGGTAATCTGGGAGACAGTCCCGTCAATCGTCTCGAGTCGACTCTCAAAGTGTATCATCCTTCGGTTGACGTCATCATATGAGTAATTGATAGTACGCTGCTGTGACCTAATGTCGACGTCTGTGTGCTCCAGTCCACGGACATGCATACTTATTCGAACCAGCTCCTGCTGCATGTTATGCTGCGTGTGTTGCACCTCGCGCAAAGTGTTGTGCAGGTTGCCCACCAATCTACCAATATCTGTCAGAGCCACTTGGATCTGAGTGAACTGAATGCCAAGATGGGGCTCAACGACTAGAGCTGGCTGGGGTGCTGGAGGTGCTGGATCATGAGCTTCCTCGTCAGGTTGTACCACTGGGGCACACTGCGCCCTGATCTCTCTGGCTCTCATCCTGGCCTTTGAATTGTCAATAGTCTTATGGGTGAGAGGGGCCTCAAGAGTGTCAGCTTCTTCAAATGGCAACAAGGAGACTCCAGCCTCCAGACAGATCCCACTAATCAGACATGGGAACATAATAGAGCGTTGGAAGTTGGAGTCAACCGACGTTGCTAACTCCCGAATAAAGTCAAAGATATGCGTCCCCAAATCCATTTTTCTACCCCGGGCTAAATGGTAAAGAAAGCGAGCCCTTCCTCCAATAAACCTCGTGCGCTGAGTGGTAGGATTGATATTGGTGCAGACAAAAATGTGTAAAGCTTGCAGCTCCCGAGTCAGTTCATCATGTTTGAAGTGCGAAGTTGCCAACGGCCATGCATTCTCTCTACCATACAAGAACCGAGCCACTGACTGCATGTCCTCTTCAGTAGGCATAGGATCCACCCCCGAACGGGATAGTTCATAGTATCGATCAATCATCGCAGGGCTGAAACGGATCCACTTGCCCCGTACCCATGTCTTATGCTGATGAGACGAATATGGAGTATCAATTTCCTTGTTGAAGTTGGCAAAGAATTCCCTAACCAAAGTTATATACGCTGGATGTGGAGCTGTAGCCACTTTACTTCAACCACACTGCTGGATCACAAGTTCCAACAGATGCCTCTGAAAATCATCCCTTTGCACCCGTCTCTCTTGGTGATAGTTCATCCCTTTCCATTTTGTTTCATATCTCTCTTGGGCTTCTGGAGTTTGGAAACGTGGTATGCCACCATCACTAGTTGGTTCTCCGGCCCGTTTACGATGGGTAGAGCCTTCACCGACCTTCTCCTTTCCCTTGTCTTGAGTTGTGGTTTTCTGTTTTGGTGCCATAGGTACCTAAAAAGAGTAGAGAAACATAAGTAGGCATCGAAATAAACTCAAGAATAAGCAAAACATCTCAAAGGACAATAAAAATGGTAAATTTTCATAGTTGACACATAGACCATGCACTACTTTTGACCACCAGGAAATGTGAAGAAAAGTTGAGGTTTCCCCGAGCCAACTTTGGACACAAGTTACTACATAGATTGGTCTTTATCCTGCCCAAAATTGAGGCAGAACGGAGATCATATGAGTTGGACGGAAGGGGGACGAAGGTGGTGATGTGAAGTGGCATGGGCCTAGCCATGGCTTGCCATGGAATCCTAACATGGGGCTAAGTGTAATGGCCAAGTGTGGAATGTGATTCCAATGAATGTAGGCACAATTAGCAAGCCTAAAGGCGTATGAACTAAGCCCAATCGAAGAGTAGTCCGAATTGCACACGAGACGCCACTTAGACATTTCATCAAACACGTGGTAGGCTCTGATTCTTTTCAAGAGGAGCAATGACTTGGGGATATGAATCAAACCCAAAAATTTGCAAAGATAATCAACAAATCAAATACCCCAACATCTACCTAAGCCCATTCTCCTCAATTTAGCAAGATAAACATGAAAAAAATAAAAGTGCACGTCCAAAGCATAAATGATAAAGGCGGAGGAAAGAGGACCATACCTCAGATGTCAAGACTTGCCCACAAAGATGAAAATGATGGTAATGCCGTGTGAAAAGAATTATTATGTGATTGTGATTGATAAATGGAAGATTGGAGTGTTATTGGAATGAAAAATGGAGAGGGAGGGAAGGGTGAATGGTTTTGGGGTGTGTGGGGGAAGTGGCACGCGACTGGGGTTAATTAACCCCAGCGCGCGCTTGGGCGATCGCCTAGCACGAACCAGGGTGATCGCCTGGTTACGCGCTGGGCATTCTGCTTAGCCCCAACCAACCTAGGCGATTGCCTGGGACATGAAACCGGGCGATCGCCCAGTTTACCAGATTTTTTTTTTTTATACATATACTTCCAACTAAAATAAAAAAAATCAAATCGACATGTCAAAAATTTAAAACGGGTAAAAATAGAAACGATGCCTCAAGCACATGTAATCTAAATGTGATTAACTAGACATGCTTTAACATATGAAATCCAAGCACAAGCTAAACTAAAAATGGTGAATTAGATAAACCAAACCTGTGCTAAAACTCACTTCATGCTTTTGACGAATTGTATCTATGCCTAATTGATCGAGTGAAATCCTAAATTGGCATTGAATTGAAAATGAGGACTAAATAAATCTAAAAATCAACTAAGTGCAAAAACCAATGCAAAACCAAAAACTAAAGCAATAAAACTATTCCTACTACATGCATTTAAATAAAGACGTGTAAAAAGGAGAAAGGGATAGAAAAATGGGTTGCCTCCTATTAAGCGCTCGATTTATAGTCTAGAGCTCGACTTTTCGGGTTGATCAGTCCGGTGGTGTAAGATGAACGGTGGACTTTTCTTTCGAGAATCCACCATTCCAATAGACCTTCAAACGCTGCCCGTTGACTTTAAACGTGCCTTTACTCTCATGACTGATTTCTACCGCCCCATATGGATAGACTTTTGTGATTGTATACGGACCTGACCATCTAGATCTCAACTTGCCAGGAAAAAGCTTGAGGCGAGAATTATACAACAAGACTTGCTGCCCAACCTCAAAAGTTCTTCTTTGAATGTGCATGTCGTGCCACTTTTTGGTCCGCTCCTTATACAATTTTGCGTTCTCATATGCTTACAACCGAAACTCATCCATTTCATTCAATTGAAGGAGTCTCTTTTCACCAGCTGCCTTTAGATCGAAGTTCAACTTCTTGACAGCCCAATATGCTCGGTGCTCCAACTCAACTGGTAAATGGCACACTTTCCCAAAACTAGCCGGTAGGGAGACATGCCTACAGGAGTTTTGAAAGCTGTTCGGTAGGCCCATAAAGCATCATTTAGTTTCTTTGACCAATCCTTTCTTGATGAACTCACCGTTACTTCAAGAATCCGCTTCAACTCCCGGTTGGAGACTTCCACTTGCCCACTTGTTTGAGGGTGATAAGGAGTAGCAATGCGGTGCCGAACGCCATATTTAGCCAACAAAGACTCAAATTGACGATTGCAAAAGTGCTTACCACCATCACTAATAATGGCTCGGGGTGTACCATAACGAGTGAAAATGCATTTTTTTAAGAAATCCATCACGACCCGTGCATCATTAGTAGGTAAGGCAACGGCCTCAACCCATTTAGAGACGTAGTCTACAGCAACCAAAATATATTGATTTGAGAAAGATCAAGGGAATGGCCCCATGAAATCAATACCCCAAACATCAAAAAGCTCGACCTCAAGTATACTGTTGAGAGGCATTTCATTCCTTTTTGAGATATTGCCCGTGAGCTGGCATCGATCACATTCCTTCACAAAAAGGTAAGCGTCTTTAAAAAGGAAAGGCCAGTAGAACCCAGACTGTAGAACTTTAGCAGCTATTTTAGAGGCACCAAAGTGTCCAACGTAGGCTGAAGAGTGGCAATGCCCAAGTATCTGAGGGACCTCTTTTTCAGGAACACACCGTCGAATTATTTGATCTGGACCCCGTCTATAGAGAATGGGATCCTCCCAAAAATAGTGTTTCAAGTCAGAGAAAAATTTCTTCTTTTGATGACTTGAATAATCTGGCGGGATAATAGATTTGGCCAGGAAATTCACTATATCAGCAAACCATGGTGCTTTCTCCAAATGAAAAATCTGCTCATCTGGAAACACCTCATTAATATCCAAGCACTCGATCTGCTCTTCCTGCTCAAGTCTGGATAGGTGATCAGCTACTACATTCTCACTTCCTTTCTTATCTCTTATCTCGAGATCAAATTCTTGTAGAAGTAATACCCATCTAATTAGCCTCGGTTTTACATCTTTCTTTGCCAATAAGTACTTCAGGGCTGCATGATCAGTGTAAACTATCACCTTCGATCCGACAAGATATGATCTGAATTTATCAAATGCATAGACTACAGCTAGGAGCTCCTTCTCAGTAGTGGCATAATTAAGCTGTGCCTCATTCAAAGTCTTGCTGGCATAGTGTATCACATGAAAAATTTTATCTTTTCGCTGCCCCAACACTACTCCCACTGCATAATCACTTGCATCACACATTAGTTCAAATGGTAGATTCCAATCAGGTGCAATTATCACAGGTGTTGAAATGAGCTTCTCTTTTAGAGTATTGAATGCCAATAGACACTCTTCAGAGAAGACATAGGGCACATCCTTGACCAGCAGAGTACACAAAGGTTTTGTGATTTTTGAAAAATCTTTAATAAAACGACGATAGAACCTGGCATGCCCAAGAAAGCTTCTAATACCCTTGACAAAAGTTGGTGGTGGCAATTTTTCTATAACCTGAATTTTTGCTTTATCCACTTCAATCTCCTTAGCTGAAATTCGATGTCCCAACACGATGCCCTCTTGAACCATGAAATGACATTTTTCTCAGTTGAGAGCCAAATTTGTGTCTTCACACCGCTGCAAAACCAGGTGCAAGTGCTCCAAGCACTCATCGAAGGATGAGCCAAATACCGAGAAATCATCCATGAATATTTCAATGAATTTCTCCACCATATCAGAGAAAATGGCCATCATGCAACGCTGAAAAGTGGCAGGAGCATTGCATAGACCAAAAAGCATCATACGGTAAGCAAAGGTGCCATAAGGACAGGTGAATGTGGTCTTCTCTTGATCCTCAGGTGCTATTGGAATTTGATTATACCGGGAGTATCCATCTAAAAAGCAGTAATGAGAATATCCAGCCAGTCTTTCCAACATCCGATCAATAAATGGAAGGGAAAAATGATCCTTCCTAGTAGCAGTATTGAGTTTGCGGTAGTCAATGCAAACCCTCCATCCTGTGACTGTTCTGGTTGGAATTAACTCATTCTTTTCGTTCTGAACCACAGTGATACCTCCCTTCTTTGGCACTACTTGAACTGGACTGACCCAAGCACTGTCTGAGATCGGGTAGATTATCCCGGCATCCATTAGCTTCATGACTTCTGCTCGGACCACTTCTTTCATATTAGGATTCAGCCTTCTCTAACTGTCAATACTTGGTTTAAAATCATCCTCCACGAGGATTTTATGCATGCACAGAGTAGGGCTGATACCCTTGATGTCAGCAATAGACCACCCAATAGCTGTCTTGTGTTCTCAAAGCACTCGGAGTAATTTTTCCTCTTCAAGCTTATTAATTGAATTTGCAATGATTACAGGCAAGGTAGAGGATTTCCCCAGGTAGGCATAACGGAGATGAGAGGGCAACTGTTTGAGCTCTATTTTTGGAGGTTGTTGAACAGAAGGCAGATGTTTTGTAGAACATGTGCCCAACTCCTCAAAGCGTGGTCGGCGTGTATATGGCGAATTAGCTTCAAGATATCTTGCGCACATCTCAACCTCACTAGAATCAGCATGAGATGATTGAGAATGCACAGTGCAAGCCTCCAATGGATCTGATGGATTATGGAGATGGAAATTTTCATGTACTGTGTTATCAACCACATCAACTTTGAAGAAGCTATCTGACTCGGTTGGATATTTGATTGCCTTAAAGACATCAAATGTGACATGCTCCTCACTAAGCCTCAAAATCAGTTGGCCTTTTTGTACATCGATAAGAGCTCTACCAGTGGCTAAAAATGGTCGACCAAGAAGAAGTGGGACATCTTTATCTTCCTCCATGTCGAGAATGATAAAATCAACTGGGAAGATGAATTTGTCCACTTTTACCAAAAGATCTTCAACAACTCTTCTTGGATGTTTAATAGACCGATCAGCCAGCTGCAGAGTGACTGTAGTTGCTTTAGCTTCTCCTAAACCTAATTTTCTGAAAATAGACAGCGGCATCAAGTTAATACTAGCTCCTAAATCACACAAAGCTTTATCAAAACAAAAATCACCAATGGTGCAAGGTATTGTGAAACTCTCTGGATCTTTGAGTTTAGGAGGTAGTTTATTCTGTAAAATAGCGCTACACTCTTCTGTCAACATCACCGTCTCATGTTCCTCCATCTTGCGTTTATTTGAAAGAATGTCTTTCAAGAATTTAGCAAACTGGGCATCTAAGCAAGTGCATCTGCAAAGGGAATGTTGATATGTAGTTTCTTGAAGATCTCAAGAAATTTTCCGAATTGCTTGTCTAACTTGTGCTTTTGTAGCCTTTGAGGAAATGGGACCGGAGGATCGTATGGCTTGATAGGAACGGTTGCCTTAACCTGTGGTGTGCCTGAACTCTCTTTCATAGCTGTTGTCTGCTCAGTCTGTACCACATGTTCCTCATCAGTGGAAGGTACCACTTCTTTATTTACAACTGATCTCTTGACATGGATTTCTGGTAACTGAACCCCACTTCTAGTAGTAATAGCTTTAACATGTTCCTTGGGGTTCACCTCTGTATTACTGGGCAAAGTACCTGGTGCTCTGCCTGATAAAGCAATTGCCATCTGACCCATTTGTGTCTCAAGATTTTTTATTGCAGCGCCTTGATTTTGAATATTAACGCCTTGATTTTGAATATTAGTATCTGTCTTGTGCATGAACTGTTTGGTTCTCTCTATGAATTTATTAGTTTTCTCGATAAATTTATTGATTGAGTCTTCTAATGATGTACTCTTTTCTGGCTACTAAAACTGTGGTCTGAAATTATTCTGATTATCTTTCCAAGAGAAATTTGGATGGTTTCGCCACCCTGGATTATATGTGTTGGAGTACGGGTTATTTTGTTGGCGCTGACCACCTTGAATGTAATCGACATGTTCAGGCTGTAGTGATAGAATAGGACATTCTGATGTACTATGACTAGCTCCACATTCTTCACATGCTGATTCTTTTGTTTGCACTGCATTGGCTGAATATGACATACTTTCCACTTTGTGTGCCAACGACTTTATCTGTGCAGACAATGCTGTGAAAGTATCTATCTCATGTACTCCTGCAGTTCTCTTTTGTATAACTCTATCTGATGGCCACATGGCAGTGGTAGTAGCGACTCTTTCAAACAAATCTAGAGCTTTAACCACTGTTTTGGTAGATAGAGAACCGTTGGATGAAGAGTCAATCATGCTTTTAAATGAAAGTAGTAGCCCAGCATAGAAATATTGAATTTTTTGCCCCCTGCCAACACCGTGATGAGGGCACTTCCTTAACATATTCTTGAATCTGGTCCACGCCTCATCAAAAGATTCTGTTTTTGACTGTTGAAATATGAAGATATCATGCTTCAACTTCGAAACCTTTGCTGGTGGGAAAAATTTCGTGCAAAACTTTTGGGCTAGATCATTCTAGGTGGTTATGCTGTCAATTGGTAGTGAGTCCAACCACTCAAGAGCCTTGTCCCGAAGAGTATGTGGGAACAAACATAGCTGGATGGCGTTGTCTGAGATTCCTTGATACTTGAAGTGTTGACACATTTCCAAGAATCTTGAAACGTGTGTATGTGGATTCTCATCGGTCCTGCCATAGAATTGGTGTCCATTCTGGAATAGATGAATGACATTAGTCTTCAGCTGAAAGTTCGGCTGCCCAAAAGGTGGGTAGACAATGCTGGATTGGCTCTGTATGATCTGTGGAGTCAAAAAGTCTCCAACTAGCATATTGTCTTCATCAATCTCTTGTCTTGCCCGAGCGATCTCGTTGTTCTGCATTATGTCTTGCTGTTTTTGTTCTTTTTGTTGTGTTTGCCTTGCTTCTCTCTGCCTACGATGAAAAGTGCGTTCGATCTCTGGATCAACTGGAATTAGAGACTCGTGTCTCTCATTTCGCATGCAATGGTCTGAAAGGAAACAAAGTAAACACTGTAATATCTTAAAGAAATAAGTAATTAAAGCAAATAAATAAATAAGTTCGAATTAGTGTTAAAGTAATTGAAAAGAATTAAAACTAAATCTCCAGCAACGGCGCCAAAAACTTGATAGCGATTTTATGTCTTTAATAATTCCGCAAGTGCATGGATCGCTCAAGTAGTAAAATGGATTTTGAATCCAAGTATCGATCCCACGAGGATTTAGATAATTCAATTTAATCACGCTAACCTTAACCGAATCTAATGAACTTTGAAAGATTTTGTGTTTTATAACTAATTGAAAGAGTAAACTAAAAACAGTTAAACAACTATTGCTCAAATAAATGAAAGATTAAAATTGATTAAAGATTACATTAATTACTAGAATTCCGAATCCACTTGTAGTTGTTATTTCTTCTATCTTGATTCTTGGTCTTGACAAATTAATTCAGTTATGAAGATCAATATTCCTAGATTGTTCAACAGTTTCTCTCGAATAAAGTTAAACCTATTCATATGCATGACTCGACTATATTTCTATGACGAATGCGAATACAAATGAAAGCATTAAATTTCTATGGATAATTAAAGATCACCTAAAGCATAGCGGTATATTTCTATCCCCTATCGGACTTTAAGATAATTAAAATAGCGTCTAGCATGCTTTCGACCTTTCGATAGTAAAACACACCACAACAATCATACAATTACTAGGTATATAATTGTAGATGCAAACAAATCAAAATTAATTATTCAAAACTATATTGAAGTAAAGTGTCAAAAACCAAGTCTCAAGATAAAAGAATTTAAACGACAAGTTTCATCGTAATTCTAGCGCTAATTAAACTAGCCTAGCATACTAATAATAAGAAAATAAGAAGGGGAAGAACACATGAAATTCATCACCTGGAAAAGAAGAAGACTTGAAAGAATAATTGCTCGTTGTTGATCTTCGTTCAATTCCTCAAAGAAGCAGTCTTGATCTCCGTTTAATGCCTTCGTCTATGTTTTTCTCCCAAAAACTCAACAACATACTATGAGTTAATAACTCATATATATACTACTCTAATGGTGCCCCAAAAGATGTCCAAGAAAACCTAAAAAACGTGGGCCAAAAGTTACCTAATCGGAGTTAAACTGAAAAAGGAAAAAAATCTCGCGCAGCCAAAATTTAGCCTGGGCGATCCCAGGCGATCGCCCAGGTGCATGATTTGCTCTCTGCTTTTGTTGAACCAGGCTGGGCGCTCGCCCAGCTTAAATATTCCAAATATGCTGTTTTGATCCTCCAACTTTTCATAGTTTGTAATTTGGTCATTCAACTTTCAATAATCATCAATCTAGTCCTTCAACTTTTGATAATCTCCAATTTGGTCCTTCACCTTTCAATGATCTCCGATGTGGTCCTTCAACTTTTGATTGAGTGCAATTGAATCCTCATAATTCCAAAATATCTTTCAATTTATACTTTTTTTCATCCATTCTTCTCCAATTTCTCACAGACGGGTCCAAAACTGAAATGTAAAGAATAATGCACCGAATTAAGTAGAAAATTACTAAAATAACGAATTAAAAGCTTAGTTTAAGGACCCGAATAAGTGCACAAAACGCACTTATCACCTGGTCCTACCCTTGATCTGATCTTCTTCCAGTGTTATTCGAGATTTAGCTTTCCCAATGAGCATCTCAGACATGGATAAATCCCTCATCGCTGATATCGCTGGCAATGCAATAGAATGAATTGATCAGGCTCTTGCAAACCAACGAGTCTCTTTGGATGAAATCCAGCACTAATGAAAGGGAAATTCTTAATCTCGAAAGCTATGAGAGGATTTACCCAAGGCCTAAGAGTAATGTCAAAACTCCCAATACTCGGATTGAAGCTTCTAGAGATTCAGGTGTTGTGATTATGAATAGTTTGGCATTGGTTGACAGGTTTATGGATGCGGTTGTATCAAGAATTTTTATTACTGATTTTGGACTTTCTCTACTTAACCCAGGAGCAAGAACAATTGTAATGATATCATCTGGAATGATGGGAAGCCAAAGTGGCAGATTACAATTGGTAATTAATATGCTAAGCCAAAAATTGGATTCTTTTGCCAATTCAATTTATGTAAATACTACGTTACTGTTGAGTTGATTTTATTGAAGCAAATTTACTATTTCTAGCAGATGTATGAATAATTGCAAATGCTTTCACCATTGGTACCAGCTAGGCAGTGCTATTAAATCCGTTTCTATCAGTAGGTTAAGCAAGGTGCGTGGGCAATTGTCGATGTTTCCTATGAACTTCCTCATCAAGAGAGCCTTTTTAATATAACTTTCGCAGGTTTCCTTCTGGATGCTTGATACACACTACAAGAAAAGAGGTCTATAGCGGTGACGTAAGAGATCAGTAGTCGTCGGTTTTTATATATTAGCGAAATTGTCGCTGTTACATTATCGTGCTCTATTTCTCGGAATTAGAGAAAATGTGACGACAAAGTCGTCGCAAAAATCGTCACTGTTAGCGTGAATAGTTGCGACGTTGTTATCGTCGCTATTAACTTTTAGGTACCATAATTATTAGCGACGATATTGTTACTGCTATTTATAGAAGATATATAGAGACGATATTGTTGTCGCAAAAGAACAAGATTTTTTTTTATTGTAGCGACGACTTTGTTGCTGCTATAAATATTCTAATTTTTTTTTTAAAGATAAAAACAAATCTATTATACATAAATCTACAGATTCCCCAAACCCTCACCGTCATTCTCGTTCTCGTCCTCATCATTCTCTGGTACAACCCTTGGTATTAATAGTATGCTTCAGATTCGTCGTAACATGTGCAATTTTCCTCTCCATTCGGTGTAGCTGGGCCTCATACATGGAAAACCGATGATCGTCATTCTGGGGGTCTCTAGAGAACTGATTGGATGTTCCTTGTGGAGCGTTCGATGCAGCGGTAGAATCTAGGGAGGGAGAGGTCCCCTTTGGAACCTGTCCAACCCCACGGACGCGTCCTCGTCGTTCTCCAAGAACCTCATTTGCAATAGCATGCTCGTCAACTGACGCACCAAAGGATGCAACCTATGTCTGTTGAGTTTTTCTGACCTCAACAATTTTATCCTGTTTAATGAGAAAAAATAAAAAATAAAAAATAATATAATGTCAGATAAAATTAACAACACTAAAAAATAAAAATTTGTCATCACGTAATCACTAGCCTCCTCCGAGTTCACCTAATTGCGATCCGGAAGGTGTGGAAAGTCTGAAATGACTCAATAATGTCTGGCCACTGCTGGGTAACGGGGGTCCCGCTTCAACAATTGTAAACGTGAAATTTAGTTAAAAAACATGCATATGTAATGCATTGAAGATTTATAAAATGATATTGAAAAATTTACTTGTACTTGATCGTAACGCGTGACAGAGAAGCTCTTCGACCCTTGCATGCTCGGGTATTTAGCCTTACCTCGATTGGTCTTATTCTTTGTCGACCGTTTCTGAAGACATAAAAAATAATTGATTATAAAAATATTAACATAAAAACGTAAAAAGTAAATGATAATATGTACAACGAAAGTAGGACTTGTGAGAAGTCAATGCACTTCTGCCATTCCTCGGCAGACAGTTAGCTGTATGGACGGCTCGGTACGTGATCTTTCAAGTGATTATGCGCCTTAAGTTTGTAATTGGGATAACAATTGGCTGCCAGGCAATCTACAGCGGCACAGATCGCCCGGTACTAGTCGGGCGACCGATCGCCAAGAAGATCAAAGTAGCTCTGCAACACAGGAAAAATTTTCGTTAATGTGTATTATATGGAACAATTGTTTAGAGAATGCGCTAATGTAAAAACTATCGTAAGTCAATACCTCGATGATGTTACGTAACCGTGTTTGCTGCTCCTATGGAACCTTTGTCCATGAAGGGTAGCAAGGGGGCACAGTGAACTTGACTTGGTTCCCAACTAAGAGCTTGAAACACTTCGCGTTATTCTTGATCGATTGCATTGTATGTTTGACATTGTCCGACGCGATGGGAAGTGGCCTCTTCCCGTTTGCCTGTCAAACTTTCTCGAGGTTAATGCCTCGAGAGATACCCTGTCTCTTAGACAGGGGTGCTGAAAAAGAACAAATACGATATGTTTGATACAAAATTCAATGATAATTGCAAAATACAAAAAAATTTAAACAAAAATTCTTATCAAACTCGCAGGACGAATCGAGTCGGCGAGGTAGGTGAGGTGGAGGATCGCCTGCCCCATCACCTCCGTGCGACATCACATCAGCCATATTAGCACATGACAAAAGAGAACATCAATTAGTGCAAAAAAGGTCCCTAAAACATTTTTTTGGCAAACGATCCATCATCTTTCATTTTACTGCTGAATTGGTCCCTAAACATAGTTTATTGTACATTAGTCCCTAAATTACCAGTTTTTGTGCAAATGATCCCTAATTTTTTTAGTGGTGAATTTGTCCCTAAACTTTGTTTTTTTGCACGTCAGTTCCTAAATTATGTATTTTTGTGCAAATGGTCCATAATCTTTCTTTTTAGTGCAAAAATGGCCCATAAACATTATTTTTTAGCACATTAGTCCTTAAATTATCTTTTTTTAGTGCTGATGTTAGATCCTAAACTTTGTTGTTTTACACATTAGTCCCTAAATTATGAGTTTTTGTGTAATTGATCCCTAATCTTTCATTTTACTGATGAATTGGTCTCTAAACTTTGTTTATTGCACATTAGTCCCTAAATTATGATTTTTTGTGCAATTGATCCCTAATCTTTGATTTTACAGATGAATTGGTCCCTAAACTTTGTTTATTGCTATTATTCATTAAATTATGATTTTTTTTGCAAATGATTCCTAATCTTTTTTTTTGTGGTGAATTGGTCCCTACACTTTATTTTTTTGCACATCAGTCCCTAACTTGAGAAATCTTTCCTAAATCACCAATGAAATCCATTAATTCTACACCTACTTTGCAAGAATCCACCAACCCCTTTCACAGCATTCGACCATATAACAGGCATAAATCGAACAACCCAAAATAGAATTGTAACTGAAACGTAAACTAGCAAAAAAAAAGTCATACTGAATTTGCTAATATAATTAGAAGCAAGAGAAGAAAAATTTAAGCAGAATTTGAGGAGAAATTCTAGAAGGAGCATAAGGATGGCTGGATTTGCTAAGAATTCTTGAAGCTTTACAGGAAAATGGTGGAAAAGATACAAGGTTGTTTCATATGAATTGATGCCAATTTCAAACAATAGCAAAATGCAAATGAATTTATGGGGTTTACATGAATAAATCATAAATAAAATCTTATTTAATACTCCAGTGTTCATAAACACAATACTTTAAAAATGTCAGACGGTGGAGATGAACATACCTCGAATCAAAAACATCAAACAGTAAATGGAGAAGATTGTCTGACGAAGCTTACCTTAACCAAGAGAGACTTCGAGATTTGTGACGAAGAGTGCAGACTGCAGGTGATCGTAGGTGTAAAATGTCAGATGGCGGAGATGGAAAAAATGCAGAGAAAAGGAGAAATGGGGAAGAAGAAGGTCAGACGTGAATGTCGTCGCTATAGAGTGTAGCGACGACATGTTTTTTAATTTTTTGGTGCATGAACTTAAAACGTGGCGCCCAAATTTTCACATATATCTCGTCGCTATTTACTTCGTCACTGAAAACATTGCTTACTTTGTGTTAGGTCCCTTATCTTTAAATCTTATTCATTTTGGTCCTTATATTTCCTCTTTTATTTCAATTTTATCCTCTTAATTTTGCAATGTTAGTCCTTCAACTTTTACAAAGTTACATGTGGATCCCCAATTCCATGTTTTTGTACAAATGCAGTCCTTGTTCGCCTGTTTTTCGTGACGAATACCAACATTCAATCTGATTTCATAACAACAACAACAAATTTTTTATAAATTTATTACATAAATTTTAGTGACGAACAAAAACATTCAATATGATTCACTAACAACAACAACAACAACGACGACGGGCCGTGTAACAAATTTATTGAATAAATTTTAGTGACGAACAATAACATTCAATCTGATTCACTATCATGATACGATTGATCCTCATCATCTTCACTGTCGTCCTCATTGCTTTCACTGAATTATTTCTCCAATTCAGCTCGTAATCACTTCTTCTCTTTCTAGCACCCCTGTAGTTAAGGTGCTTTCCCAGAATACTATGTCTCACATAGCTTAACTATGGTAAAATGTCTGCAGGCATTAATCAACGCAGAGATGGTCGCCTCCCCGTCCTCCCGTCAAAGTCTAAATTGCTCCTAAAATGATGCCTGGATGACAAGAACCGTCAGTGACCCACATAAGTTGTCTTACCTATCACACGGACTGAAGGACTCTTTTCGTTGCACGTTGGACATGCTATGTACCCCTGACCACTCCAACTCGACAAACTACTTATTGTTGGAAAATCATTAACTGTCTACAACAACGCTGCACGCATTCTGAATACCGAGTTATTATTGGTTCCAGCGTTACGCGTGTCAATCCCATTAGCCCACAATTTCTTCAACTCGTCCAGTAATGGTCGTAAAAATACATCAATGTCCTTACTTGGTGCTTTGGAGCCAGGTATCAAGAGAGTAAGCATGAGGTATTCAGGTTTTATGCATAACAAAGGTGGCAACTGGCCACATGGTGTACTCTATACTCATGTCACCAAATAGATTGAATTCGTCTGTGGCCAAACCTAACTGAACATTCTAGATCTCACTTGCAAACAGTGGATATTTCCTGTCAAAATCTCGCCATGCTTTTTCATCAACGAGATACTGCATTTCATATTCATCCTTAGACATTCCTATACTGTGCCACCGTATGAGTTTTGTAGTATCTTTCGTTGCGAACATACATTTTAGTCTGGGGGCCAAGGAAAAATAACGCAACACCTTATGTAGAACATTCTTTCCGTTCACTCTCCCAGAAGTGTGCACCCAAAGAATTTTTTAGCAGATCAGACAAGTTTGTCTATCAGCATGCTTACCTCAAAACAATGTAGGTCGTTTTTGCAGGCGTGAATGGATTTGTAACTCAAACCAAGCTTCGTAGTGGGAGCCCATCAAGTTTATGTTTGGGAAAGCTAACTTCTGCAACTTCAAAAGATCATCGACATACTTGTTTATCCATTTGTTTACAACTTTAATATGCATCAACTTCACTAAAAAATTTAAGGATGAAAATGATGAAACACTTAGGTATAGTTCTGAATGCAGAGCCTCAAACAAGTTGTCATAGTAACTATCGGTGCTTGCACCATTATGCTCATCACTGACTACGTCATCTATGACATCCATCATCTCATTCTCCACACCTGTTTTCTCACTCTGTGTATACACATTCGCAGTCTAAACCTTGGTCTCGCCATGGTATATTCAGGTTACATAACTCTCTGCAAAACCATGATGAAATATGTGAGTCTCGACAGTTTCCAATAGATGTGTGAGACTGTTTAATATCTTATGCACGGACATTTAATCATTCCAATGTCATTTACGTATGGCCTAGCCATGTTTATAAATATTTTCAAACCGTTTTGAAAATCTGACAAATTTGTGCAATTTCTAGTTTTTGTCCAATTTTTATCAATCCATACTTGAAAAATATTATTTTTTCACAAATGAAATGGAAACAAGATAGAGATGGAGAAATGAAATATAAAAAAGATAGTTATGGAGAAAAAAGATGGAGATGAAGAACAATGATGGAGATAGAGATGGAAAAATTTGACATATACAGTATAGAAATGCGGAGATGGAGAGCTGAAAAAGGAGATTCTATAGTGGCAACAAAGTCATCTCTATATATTAAAAATGTCGTCGCTATAAATAAGAAATTGACGCCAATTTTGAGAACTCTATAACGACGACATTTGTCATCTCAATAGACTTCAATACAAATTACGAGGAGAATCATGTTTCACGTGACTAACAACACACACACACACACACACACACACACATATATATATATATATATATATATATATATATATATATATATATATATATACACACACTAGTTTTAAGCTCGTGCGTTGCACGTGTAACAATTATAACATTGTAGAATTTAGGACAAATAAATAAATATTGTAGAATTTAGGACAAAATCCCACAAAAAGAAAAAAAATAGTCAAATTGGGCTTTCAACAAAATTTAAATGTTGGGGATGGTCAATGGTAAAAAAATAAAAATTGTGGGTGAATTAGTTACAAATTTAAAAAGTTGGGACTAAAAGCGCAAATTAAAAAAAAAGAAAGAAAAATTGACAATTTCAAATTTACTCGACAAAGCCCAAAAAAAAAAAAAAAAAAAAAATTGAAAAACACTCGACAAAAATGAAAAAATTGTGGCTAAAAGGATTAATCTAATTTAAAAAAATAGTGTCAAAAATTGATGTCGAGTAACTCGACCAAATTATTTTTAATAAATTATTGTTCAATAACTTGACAAACCAAAGAAATTAATTTTATTATAAAAAAAAAATTTGTCAAATAACTTGACAAAAACTCAAAAAAAGAAAAGAAAAAAATTTCTTAACTCGAAAAAAAAAACTCCCACAAAAAGAAAAAAAATGTTGAAATTGGACTTTCAACAAAATTTAAATGTTGGGGTTGGCCAATGGCATAAAAATAAAATTTATGGGTAAATTAGTTAAATATTCAAAAAATTGGGACCAAAAGCGCAAATTACCAAAAAAAAAAACATTTCCAATTTCAAATTGGGCTTTGTCGAGTAACTCGATAAAGTCTAAAATATGGAGAAAAAAAATGGAAAAACGCGACAAAAAAAAAAAAAAAAAGAATGGAAAAATGAAAAAATTGGGCTTTGTCGATTAACTCGACAAAGCCCAAAACAGGAATTTTTTTTTTAACCTTTGTCGAGTTACTCGACCAAAACAGCAAAAAAATTAATTTTTTTCCCTTTGTCGAGTTACTCGACCAAAAAAATTAAAAATTTTTTTCTACCAAAAAACTCAAAAAGTTAAATTTTTTTTTTCCTTTTATCGAGTAACTCGACAAAAAAAAAGTTAAAAAATTGTCAAATTGGACTTTGTTGAGTAACTCGACAAAATGATATTAAGCAGTAATCTTATTAAAAAAAAAAAAGGTTGTCGAATAACGCTACAAAAATCCAAAAAAAGAAAAAAAAATTCTAAAATAAAAAACATATTTAGAAAAAATTTAAAAAAATGTTGTCCAGTAAAAATAAAATAGTTACAATTTTATTTTATTTTGTTTATTTAAAGAGAAGGACAAAACAAAATTTGCAACAAAATTCAAAGGCCGGGGATAGTCAATGCTAAAAAAAAGATAATGGGTAAATTTTGTATAAATTAAAAAGGTTGTGGACCAAAAGTGTAAATTACAAAAAAAAAAAAAGAGCTAAAAGCTCACACAACAAAAAAAAAAATGAAAAAGAAAATTTTTTTTAAATGACTTTGTCGAGTTGACAAAGTAAAAAAAAAAAAAAAACATTTGAAATGACTTTGTCGAGTTGACAAAGTAAAAAAAAAAAAAAAAAATTGAAATGACTTTGCCGAGTTACATGGCAAAGTCCCAAAAAAAAATTGAAATGAAAAAAAAAAAATTTTGAAATGACTTTGCCGAGTTACTCGGCAAAGTCACCAAAAAAAAAAAAAAACATTTGAAATGACTTTGCCGAGTTACTCGACAAAGTAAAAAAAAAAAAAAAATTCAAATGACTTTGTCATGTAACTCGACAAATTGAAAAAAAAAAAATTTCAAATACTTTGTCGAGTAACTCGACAAAGTGAAAAAAAAAAAACAAAAAAATTTCAAAAACTTTGTCGAGTAACTGACAAAGTGATAACTCGACAAAGTAAAAAAAAATCAAAATCTTGAAACTCAAAATTTTCAAAAATGATATACAATTACAATATTCCTCTCTCAATAAATGACCATATGAGGACCATGGAAACTCAAAATTAATGTTTTTAATTAATGAAAACAGAGTTAGAGCTAATAATTTCATTTTTCTATAAATTATGATTTAAGTTATAATAATACAAAAACGACATACCTCATAACTAAATAGAGCCACCATTAACATCCATTTCAGCGAGCTAGAACCATTCACATATTACCTTCAGAAAATAGAAGACACCAAATTATAGAAGAATCAAATACTGATCAGTGATTAAACATATATACACAACCAATTACAAAGTTAGTAAGGATTTTATTATTTTATACATAAACAACCATAAAAATTAACTCGACAAAGTAAAAAAAAAAAAAAATTCAAAACTTCACTTGGTCATGGATTAACAAAAATTCCTTTGACATAGAAATCGATCACCGAACAATATGAAATTTTTAGGAAACATAGAATACTCGTGTAGCTACCACATATCAAAATTTGATAGTCCGACAGCATGTTTCGGCTTACTAAAATGCTCACCGAAACATCCTAGGTAATTTCTCGAATTCATACTATCATAGTTTATAAAATTGTCCATAACTTGAGTTATATGACATGAAATTATGTGAAACAAAAGCCAATGGTTAGGTAACCTATAGGGCTATCGTCTCCAACTGGAATTATGTAAAAATACTTAATATATAAGGTGCAGCAGATTTTTGAGTTGCACAACAGAAATTGCAGCTTAGAGAAACATGAAGTTTAGCAAAACCTTTCAAGTTCACATCATTAACGTGCAATCAAAACATGGGATTCACTAAAACTACCACAAAACCAAAGTCCACAAAAGTTTAAGAAGATATTTACATTACTTAAAGTTTTTTTATCGGTTTATAATAGCGATTTCGGCACGTCGATGGCATAAATCTGAAAAAGTCCCTAGGAAGTTTTCGTGAGTATTTTAGCATGCCTAAACATACCGTTGGACTGCCAATTTTTGATATGTAGTAGCTACATGAGTATTATATGTCTCCTGAAAATTTCGTATTATTCGATGATCGTTTTCTATGTTAAAGAATTTTTTGTTACTCCTTGACCAAGTGAAGAAAATTTTCAAAATAAAGGCAGTGTTACTAAAATTTTCTTCACCCGGTCATGGAGTAACAAAAATTTCTTTGATATAGAAAACGATCACCGAAAAATATGAAATTATCAGGGAATATAGAATACTCATTTAGCTACCATATATCAAAATTTGATAGTCCAACGGCATGTTTCGGCTTACTAAAATGCTCACCGAAACATCCTAGTCAGTTTCTCGGATTCATACGGTAGCAGTTTACAAAATTATCCATAACTTCAATTATATAACATGAAATTATGTGAAACCAAAGACAATGGTTAGGTAACCCATAGGGCTATCGTCTCCAACTAGAATTATATAAAAATACTTAATATATAAGGTGCAGTAGATTTTTGAGTTGGACAACAGAAAATGCAGCTTAGAGGAACATGAAGTTTAGCAAAACCTTTCAAGTTTACATCATTAACGTGTAATCAAAGCATGGGAATCCACTAAAACTACCACAAAACCAAGGCCCACAAAATTTTAAGAAGATATTTACACTACTTAAAGTTTTTTGATTAGTTTATAATAGCGATTTCGGCACGTCGACGGCATGAATCTGAAAAACTGCCTAGGATGTTTCGGTGAGCATTTTAGTATGCCTAAACATGCCGTCGGACTACCAATTTTTAATATGTGGTAGCTACCTGAGTATTATATGTCCCCTGAAAATTTCGTATTGTTCGGTGATCGTTTTCGATGTCAAATAATTTTTTGTTACTCCATGACCAGGTGAAGAAAATTTTCAAAATAATGACAGTGTTACTAAAATTTCTTCACCCGGTCACTAAGTAACAAAAATTTCTTTGACATAGAAAACGATCACTGAAAAATATGAAATTTTCAGGAAACATAGAATACTCATTTAGATACCAAATATCAAAATTTGATAGTCCGACGTCATGTTTCGACTTACGAAAATGCTCACCGAAACATCCTAGGTAGTTTCTCGGATTCATGCGGTCGCAGTTTACAAAATTATCCATAAATTGAGTTATATAACATGGAATTATGTGAAACCAAAGCCAATGGTTAGATGACCCATGGGGATATCGTCTCCATCTAGAATTATGTAAAAATTCTTAATATATAAGGTGCATAGATTTTTGAGTTGGACAACAGAAACTGCAGCTTAGATAAACATGAAGTTTAGCAAAACCTTCAAGTTCACATCATTAACTTGTAATCAAAACATGGGAATCCACTAAAACTACCACAAAACCAAGGTCCACAAAAGTTTAAGAAGATATTTACACTACTTAAAGTTTTTTGATTGGTTTATAATAGCGATTCCGGCACGTCGACGGCATGAATTTGAAAAACTGCTTAGGAGGTCGGTGAGCATTTTAGTATGCCTAAACATGCCGTCGGACTACCAATTTTTAATATGTGGTAGCTACCTGAGTATTATATGTCCCCTGAAAATTTTGTATTGTTCGGTGATCGTTTTCGATGTCAAATAATTTTTTGTTACTCCATGACCAGTTGAAGAAAATTTTCAAAATGAGGGCAGTGTTACTAAAATTTCTTCACCCGGTCACTGAGTAACAAAAATTTCTTTGACATAGAAAACGATCACCGAAAAATATGAAATTTTCAGAGAACATATAATACTCATTTAGATACCACATATCAAAATTTGATAGTCCGACGGCATGTTTCGGCTTACAAAAATGTTCACCGAAACATCCTAGGCAGTTTCTAGGATTCATGTGGTCGTAGTTTACAAAATTATCCATAAATTGAGTTATATAACATGGAATTATGTGAAACCAAAGCCAATGGTTAGGTAACCCATAGGGCTATCGTCTTCAACTGGAATTATGTAAAAATTCTTAATATATAAGGTGCATAGATTTTTGAGTTGGACAACAGAAACTGTAGCTTAGATAAACATGAAGTTTAGCAAAACCTTCAAGTTCACATCATTAACTTGTAATCAAAACATGGGAATCCACTAAAACTACCACAAAACCAAGGTCCACAAAAGTTTATGAAGATATTTACACTACTTAAAATTTTTTGATTGGTTTATAATAGCGATTCCGGCACGTCGAGGGCATGAATTCGAAAAACTGCTTAGGAGGTCGGTGAGCATTTTAGTATGCCTAAACATGCCGTCGGACTACCAATTTTTAATATGTGGTAGTTACATGAGTATTATATGTCCCCTGAAAATTTCGTATTGTTCGGTGATCGTTTTCTATGTCAAATAATTTTTTGTTACTCCATGACCAGGTGAAGAAATTTTTCAAAATAAGGGCAGAGTTACTAAAATTTCTTCACCCGGTCACTGAGTAACAAAAATTTCTTTGACATAGAAAACGATCACCGAAAAATATGAAATTTTCAAAAAACATAGAATACTCATTTAACTACCATATATCAAAATTTGATAGTCCGACGGCATGTTTCGGCTTACGAAAATGCTCACCGAAACATCCTAGGTAGTTTCTCGGATTCATACGGTCGCAGTTTACAAAATTGTCCATAACTTGAGTTATATAACATGAAATTATGTGAAACCAAAGCCAATGGTTAGGTAACCCATAGAGTTATCGTCTTCAACTGGAATTATATAAAAATACTTAATATATAAGGTGCAACATATTTTTGAGTTGGTCAACAGAAAGTGCAGTTTAGAGAAACAATTCACCCGGTCATGAAGTAACAAAAATTTTTTTGACATAGAAAACGATCACCGAACAATATAAAATTTTCAGGGAACGTAGAATACCCATGTAGCTACCACATATAAAAATTTGATAGTCCGAAGGCATGCTTCGACATACTAAAATGCTCACCGAAACATGTAAGGCAGTTTCTTGGATTCATGCTGTCGCAGCTTACAAAATTTTCCATAACTTGAGTTATATAACATGAAATTATGTGAAACCAAAGCCAATAGTTAGGTAACCCATAGGGATATCGTCTCCAACTGGAATTATGTAAAAATACTTAATGTATAAGGTGCAGCAAATATTTGAGTTGGACAACAAAAACTGCAGTTTAGAGAAAATGAAATTTAGCAAAACCTTTAGGAATCGATTGTATTTCGTCCTTTGTTCTCCATAGCAACTAGGGATCAAAAAGCACCAAATCTGATGACTTATTAAGGAAAAAATGAATATATATATATATATATATATATATATATATATATATATATATATATATATATATATATATATATATAAAAGAAGTCAATAATTGCGGCTAAAAGGTACTAATATATATATATATATATATTAAAATAAATAAAAGAAAAGAAAAGATGAAGAAGTCAAAAATGGCAGCTAAAGAGATTAATTTAATATAAAAAAAGTGTCAAAAGTTTAGGACAAAAGGGTGAGATTTGGACGAAATCAGGAATACTAAATCAATAAAACGACGTCGTGTTGGTTGAAGGGTGAATAGTAAACAGGTGATAGACACTTATATTATTAAAAAAATATATATATATATTGCAACGACGCATGTCGTCGCTATATGTACAAGAAAATGACGCTAATTATTCCCTCCATTTGGAATGTATGTAGTGACGATAAAGAAAAAATAATAGTGATGACCTATTGAATATAAATATGACTTAAGTCGTCGCTATAGAGTTATAACTTACAGCGACAACATTTCTTTGTCGTCCCTACTGTACACTACAAGTAGAAGTGACATTTTGTCGTCGCTATAGCAACCTTTTCTTGTTGTGACAAGATATATATGCCTAAAGGTTATTCCAAGGTTGTGACTAAAGCCAATAACATTTTTATGATTACATTTTTCTAGTAGTCAATATGATTTTAAGTTAGTGAATTGATGTATGACTGGCAGATTATTTGGGTGGAGCATTGGCAAATAGACGATACAGCTCCAATTCATAGACTTTATAGCGATCTCATTTACATTGGAACGACATTTGGAGCTCAAAGATGGCTTTACACTCTTCAAGAAATGTGTGAAAGATTGCTGGTCTGACGGTTACTGAAAATACTATTACATGGAGGACGAAGTAATTAATTTCTTCCCTTTCTAACTTTAACGAGGTTGTCTGTTTACAGTGATTACACTGCCTCGAGGGAAAAGAAGCATCATGATACGCTCTCAGAGGATGGTTAATAACTTTTGTGCAAGCATCAACCCTTGTAATGGCCATCAATGGACCACACTTCAGGGGTTGAATGAATTTAAAGTCCGAGCCACACTCCACTAGAGCATTCATCCCGGCCATCTTCATAGCTTGGTACTTAGTGCATTCACCACAATTTGGCTTCCAATTCCTACACAAAATGTTTTTAATTTCATCATGGATGAAAGGACTGGTAAACACAACTCGATACTAAGAGTATTGCAATCTTAGCATGACACCGTTATAATATTTTGATTCTTGGTTAATTACTTTGTAGATTTTAAATTTTTATTTACTTAATGGCATTTCATCCTCCAACGTAAAAAAATTGTAGTGGGACATTCTTTCTGATCAAAAACCTGTTCAAGAGGTTGCTCATATCGCCATTGGCTCTCATCAAGGGAATTGTATTTCTGTGATCCGTTTAAAATTCTTCCATCAAGATTTCCCCCCATTTTTATAACATTTTAAAATGGAATTGTAGTATTTAGTCATCGTGTACTATCCCCATTTGTTGGCTATGAACATAGCAATGAGTGGTGAGACCCCTATTGAAAATTGTTGCATATTTTCGAAGAGTTCTAGAATGAACCAAAATTATCTAAAATTAAAATATATAAGTAGGAGATCTTTGTAGAATTATCTAGACAAATGTTGGTCTAAACAAATATCTTTAGCATTGTCTAGACATGGTATTAAAAAAAATTAATAATTAGAATGATCTAGTATGACGGTGGAATTCTACTACCACACGAAGCCTATAATTAGGTTCAATGTATGCACTTGTAAATGATGCCAACAAAGGTAGAAACCAAGAAATATATTGAAAAGTCAAAGTTCTTTCTTTTTAAATTACATTCCTCTCTCCTCCAAGTTTTCTAATTTATTAATTAAGTCCCACTCTTCTAGTTTTACAAAAATTGTCCCATATAAAATTACTACTCCATTTCTAACCAAGTTCACCAAATAATTATACTATCCAACAATACTATCAGTGGTATCAAAGCTAGGTTCGATCATCTATCAGGCGTAGTAAAAATAATGATTGAAAATAGCCGTTTATCCACCCCGCTTTCAATATTCAATGGAGAAAACTATGATTTTTGCTCCATCAAAATGAGGACCTATTTTTGATTTCTAAATTTGTGAAAAGTTGTTAAAGAGGGATTCCATAACCCCGAAGACACTTCCACTTTAATGGCTACTCAAAAGAAGGTGCTTGAAGAGAATCGACAAAAAGATTTCCATGCACTATTTGCTCTTTGGTAAGTGTATTTTACACAATTATTTATGCTTGTAAACTTAGTATATATTCATTATATGAGCAGATTTCTAATTATTGTGTATGTTGGTACAAAACCCAATTTGAATGAGTGTGGAGCGAAAAAGAAGAGTTTGAAGCTTAATTGATGCTTAATTGGATGGCACAAATATAAGTTGAAGCTATTAGAAAGTAAATGATGTGAATTCAAAGTTTCGAGAGCAATAATCAGATTTCGAAAAGGTCGGAGACTAATATGCACATTGTCGATCATGTGGAAGACCACTTTGGAAGACTTTAAAAGGGCGAGGACCAATTAGAATGCATTTGGAAGCTTTTGGATTGAATCGAGAAGATTTAAGGAAGAAAGGACCAAAACCATATATCAAAAGCCAAATCGGGGACCAAATTGTAAGTTTTAGAAAAAGGTCACACTTAGGTAGTACAAAGCATTATGCGACCTAGGTGCAGTTGTGCAAACTTACTAGAGGTCACACATACTTAGCACAATGCATTGTGCAGCCTAGGTGCGGTTGTGAAAAACTTATTGGAGGTCACGCCTAGGTAGCAGAACGCATTATGCGACTTATGTGCGACCTTCGGCTGAAGGAATATTACAAGTGCAGTTTTCTAATGTTAAGTGGGATTAGGGATCTTTCAAGACACAACTTTCAATGCTATTCAAGGACTATAAAGAGACCTCTTCTAGATCTTTTGAGGAGGGGAAGGGGGTTAGATAATTGAAGTGATACAAAGATCAAGAGCAAGAAAATGAGGAATTATTGGGCAACATTCATCACGGTGTAATAAGAGATTTTGGATTAATTCATTATTAAAGGTTGTATCTATTCTTCTTTTTCTTTCATATTATGAATCCTTTCATTATTATCGCTATATTAATAAGAATCATGTCCGGCTAGATCTTTTATATTGAGGATGAACCTCACGTTTTTTTATTAATTATATGTTATTCATTCTCGTAAATTATTGATTCCGATTTGATTATTTATTACTCATTATTCCCGTTTTGATGTTTGATCACCATTAAAATGTTTTTATGGTCTAGCTTCAAGAGATTCAATTTAGATAAGTATGTTGTAATAAATAACATATGGTCAAATAATAGATAGAGATTACTATTATGTTTTATGAAATCTTTTCGAATGATCGTTGTGATTAAATGCATGCCTTGGTGTTCGAAATTTAACTAGAAATAGTTAAGTTCATATAGACGTATATAATTGATTGACCATCGAGAGAGACTTTTGATTATATTAGGATCATCGATTTTTGACCTAGGGCAATAATTTGAGAAGACGAGTAATTGTTATTTAATTGTTGAAACGTGATGGTGGATTTGTGAATCCTAGTTCCCGTAAAATTTGAATTTGATAATTATTCTATTTTCGTTTACGTGATAATTTGGACTCAGTTGAATTAGAATACGATAATATTAGAAATTGAAATCATAAAGAATATGTGTTTTGATTTTGTTAATACTCTAAGTATACAATTACTTTGGTAATTAATTGCCACTTTTAGTAAGTTCAACACCTTACGGGATTAAAATCGACAACAAGTTTTTGGTGCCGTTACCGGGGACTAGTTTTATTGATTATTACATTAATTGATCTTTTAGTTTTAATAAAAAAATATTTTTTTTAATTATTATTCTTTGTGTAACTTTGAATTTTGGCTATTTTTCATTGTTTCAAGTGTTGATTGTGCTTGCCCTGTTCGAAAAATCTTGATCTTTATCGATTTCGATCTGAAAATTGAACGGGATATTTTCACCGAAAACAACATGAAAAATGGGAAAAGAGAAAACAAGAAAAAGACACAATGGGTGACAACAACTAGATCCATGATCTATGGCCCGCAGATGCGGAAAGTCTTCGCATGCCTATGGTGTGAACAATCAAAGTCAACGAAAGGGATATTCTTATGGGCGAATACATAATGCCCCCTATTGTTGAGAATCGATCTAGCATAATCTATCCGTCTTATGGACATGATAACTCCCAGTTGACACTGGATGTGATTAATTTATTTCTCGAACAATCTGTCTTTCTATGGAAAAAGAGACGAAAATCTGTACTACCACCTCTCTTGCTTCATAGAATACTGTGGAAACTTCAAATATCAAGGTGGTAATGAAGAAGCGTTCAGGATAAATTCCACACATACTGAAGGATAACGCTCAAGAATGGTTAGACTTATTATCGTCGGGTAGCATCACTACATGGACAAATTTGGTTCAACAATTTACGCTGAAATACTTTCCCCCTACCAGAGTAAACAGATTGTAACATGAAATATCTAACTTCCAACAATCTGATTTGAAAAATTTTCACGAGGCATGGGAACGACTCAAGGAACTGCTCAGAAAGTGCACAAATAATGGTTTTTCTTTAGCTGCACATAATCATTATTTTTATTCTGGATTGACTCCGAACAGCCGTTCTTTAGTAGATTGTGCAACAGGTGGCTCTATCCAAAATAGATCCGTCGGAGACCTTCACAACTTGTATGAGATGATGAATGAACAGTTTGTGATGTGGCCGGATAGAGAGTTACAAAAGAAAGCAACATGAATGCACGTGGTGGAAATCAATTCACTACTGCTAGCCAAAATTGATTCATTGGCAAAACAGATGGAATGATTAAAGCATTTTCAATATGCTAATATGGTTCGTCAATCTATCCTGGTATGTGATACTTGTGGGGCGAATCATCAATAATTGGAGTGTCCTTTAACTAATTTAACTACTGCTGATATGTCATCACTTGAGCAAGTGGCATACATTCAAAACTTTCAGCAACAACAAAATAATCTATACTCACAGAACTACAATCTAGGGTGGAGAAATCATCTAAACTTCTCATGTGGAAATAATCAAAACATTCTAAATTCGCCAAATCAGGGAAGACCCCAGGAAAGGGAAGAAAGATGGGAAGAGGCATTCGCTAAATTATTAGAACGGATGCAGATTGAATTCAATGAAGTGAAACAAAGACATGATGCCTCTATGAAGAATATGGAAAATCATATTGGGCAGTTGGCTAAGCTATTTACTGAGAGACAACCAGGCACACGGCCCAACAACACTAATGTAAATCCAAAAGAACAGGTGAACGCGATTACCATGAGGAGCGGAGTTGAGTTACCAGAAATTCATGCCAAAAGACCGGGTACGGTAAAGAAAACTGAGTCCAGCAAAGAGAGAGTGAACAAATCTGATGAATCAGAAAAAACAGTTGAGCAAGAAAAAGAAAATTCTCCACCGGATTATATTTCTCCATCGATCAAGCTTCATGTTCCTCATATTCCATTTCCTCAGCGGTTGCGCAAACATAAGCTGGACAAGTAGTTTGAGAAGTTCTTGGATGTATTCAAGAAGCTTCACATAAACATACCATTCGCCGACGACTTTGCTTAAATGCCTATCTATGGTAAATTCATGAAAGAGATCCTTTCAAATAAGAGAAAGTTAGAAGAGCATGAAACTGTGATGCAGACTAAGGAATGCAGCGCTATATTGCAAAACAAGCTACCACCAAAACTAAAAGATCCAGAGAGTTTCCCTATTATCTGTACTATTGGTAGTTTATTCTTTAAAAACACTTTATTTGATTTGGGTGCTAGTATTAACTTAATGCATATTCTATTTTCAAGCAGCTTGGTTTGGGAGAAGCAAAGCCAACAATAATATCATTGCAGCTTGCAGATCAGTCCCTCAAACACACACGGGGGATCGTTAAAGACATATTAGTAAAAGTGGACAAGTTCACATGCACTGTCAATTTTTTTATTTTGGATATGTACAAAGACAGGGATGTACACCTTATTTTGGGTCGACCCTTCTTGGCTATTGGACGGACATTGATTGATGTGCAAAAAGGGCAACTAATGTTGATGTTACACTCAATGTGTTTAAAACAACTAAATTTATGAGCTCTTCAGATTCCTATTTCCAGATTGATGTTATTGCCCAAGAGGTAACAAACACTTTCACATCAGAAAACCTGTCAGACCCGTGGAATGCATGCCAATCATTAAAACAAGGAGTAATGAGCAACTATTCAAGATTTTAGATAATAGACCAGTTATCCAACCTGAGGAAGCACCAACTAAAGAAGAAGAAGAGCATGTTGAGAATGAGAAGTTGTCCCTAAATGAGCAAAATGAAAAAGTGACATTTAATAATCTTACACTTATCAATCAATTATCCGACTTCTATCTTTCTTCTAAAATTGATTTTGTGATCAATCGATGAGGAAGTTGAAGTTTTCATAGTTGAGTTCGAGCAAGATGGTAAAATAAAATCATATTTTTATGAGAAGGGAAAAAACAAATCCTGGAAGATAAACGAAAAATAGTGTAAAGTCAATCGATGCAAGCAAAGCAAGTCCTCCAAAGACCCATTCATAGTGTTATGAAACGATTGTTGCATAAAGTCAAGTTAATGACTTTAAAGAAGCCCTTATTGGTAGGCAACCCAAGTTTCTATTCCGTTCCTCATCTATTTTTTTTTTTCACTTATTAGTTTATTTCTTTATTTTTAGCTTATGATAAATTTTTACACCTTTAACTTCTTTTTATTTCTTAGGATTTTCGATCAATTTAAATTGAGATCACTATAGTCCATTTTTCCAATTTTTCTTGGACAACATGAAGGTTATGGTGTAATGAGATATTGGTTAAAATTTGGTGTCAATCAGAGTTCGTTTGTCCCAAATTCCACATGCTCCCCCACCGTCTCCAGATGATATATAAGCAGAAAACAACCAAATTTCACCACACCTCCATGGGAAGTATAGTAAACTTTTATACTCTTCTCCTTTGTTTCTTTTCTTTACATTGAAACAATGTAGTTGTGTTGCTTTTGTTTTGAATGATTTTGAGTAGTGTGATGTTATCTGCTTATTGAGTCTATTAAGTTTAATCTATTTGGAATTATGTTGTTTGATTTTAAAAAAAATTTAGTGCATGCTTGCATGATGTTTGATAGTCTTGCTGGCTTATGATGATAAAATTTATATTGGAAAGTGTAATCAATTTATGACGGGTGATTAGGTGATGCTACATATGCTTATATTGTTTAATTACTTATCCATGTGAGACTTAAATATCTTTGAGTACTATAGTCACTACCGTTGTTATGCGAGCTGTCCGTCTTTGTGTAATTATGAGAGTTATGGTGCCAAGTTATAAATAGATACTATACCAATAAATCAAAAATATCATATGAACTATGTGTGAGACTGTTTGGAAATGGTAGAACTGGTGAGAGTAACTATTTGGAGATATGTTGATTCCATGCATGTTGACTATTGGTGTGGAGTGTTGTGGCTAACAAAATGAAGCTAGTTGATGACCGGATGCTAGAAATCTAGCCTTCACATATAAACTCTTGCACGCAATCACCTTGGCAATAGCTCTATCTTATACCTCTCTTCGTAGTCTTTTTGACTTGAGTGATAAAGCCCGTATAGGTTCTAAAAACCTGGTGCACTAAGGTTTGTAAAATCTGAGAGCCATCGGCCTAAAGCTTGTTACAAGGGTCATCTAGAAAGCTTAAGGTACTGAGGTTTACACATAAGATCGTTAGAAAAAAAAATTGCAAAGCCAACAAGAAGGGTCGTTTGAGGAGTTAACATGGGGATTTAGACAACTAGTAGGTTTGAATTGGCTAGTGGAAGCTTGAATGTCAGAGCACTTAAATCTAAAGAGAATCATCATAGATCTAAGTAATTGCTTTTATTGGTTAGACCCAACCAAACTTGAGTGTAAAAATAATGAGTGAATTGATAGCAACCTTAGAATTAACACTCTCGGTGAGAGATTAAAAAAAATAATTATTCAAGTTTAGAGGTATGCATCTCACCAGAGGGAGATACAAAAAAAGTTTGACCATTGAGGGTCGGGAAGGAACCAACTTAGAACTTTATGACGATGTGTGTGACTATACACACACACATACTAGTCAAACATCAGATAAGTTAATAATTAGTTTTGGTAGCATTATTTATAAGCTTTTCATTAATTTGTTGAACAGTTTCAAGTCCTGAGGCGAATACAGCATGCTATTTGACAAATCTAATTTTTTTTCAATTTTTGTATGTGTGTTTTGAGTAGACAATCTTGCTCGAGACGAACAAATATTTAAGTTTGGAGTGTTTGACAAGTGTATTTTACACTCTTATTTATGCTTGTAAACTTAGTATATATTCACTATATGAGCAGATTTCTATTTAAATTAATTCAATTATTGTGTACGTAGGAACAAAACACAATTTGGATGAGTGCGGAGTGAAAAAGAAGCGTTTGAGGCTTAATTAATGCTTAATCAGATGGCACATACTGTGCCAACCTCGAAATTCTGCCAATTTTTTTTTTTGAATTTTGCCTAGAAGGGTACTGGTACCCATATTTGAGGGTATTGATACCCTTTTAAGCAGAAAGAAGTTCTACTTCCTAGTTTGATTAAAAACTGATTTAAAACATGTTTTCTCCATTTTCTTTTGAAGAAAGTAGTTAAAAATTAATCTTAGACAAGATTTGGAGATCACCCTTTCTCTTTATGCTTCGGATTCATTTTATATTTGTTGTAAAAGTATGTATATTTAGTAAGATGAAAAGTCATAAACAAAAGCATAATCATTTAAACATAGCGGAAGAGTAAAACATGTGAATCTCGTCTTTTTTATTTATTTATTTATTCTTCCTCCATCATTTTAAGTTACTTCAAAATAGACGTTTAAGGAAGGGAAGAAAGTACCTTACTTATAACTTTGTCTCAAAGTGACTCATGACAAATCATTACGTCTCAAGAATGGTTCATATGCTTTGAACCTGATTAAAAGTGCTACTAGGTACTTTATCAAAAAAGAAAGTACTTGAATTAAAAGACGAGTTCACCTATTTTATTATATTTCATAAAAACGAGTAGTGAGATACTCCATGGTCCAATAATCGAATACGTCCACAACAAAGTAGGTAGTTTCATATTTTTGTAATTCGGGTACATGTGGATTGGAGGACCATACGTCAATCTTGGTGATCAAATGGTACTCTTGGCCATCCGAAGCTACTTCCCACCTTAGTCCCATAACTTCATAGATTTCTCGATCCATTTCCTACAAGAGTCATAAAACGACTATGAGTGGTGATATTCAATGAGTAAAATACGGTGCATGTGTGACATTGCATATAGATAGTTCTTTTATCTTTCTTAGGGCCCTTCCCACAAACAATTTTTGTACACCGAGCGCTCAAATAAACATTTTTTGTGCATAAGCACGATGGCCAAACTTCTTAGGACACTAATCGTCCTTCGATGGGCCACTTTTGCCCTTGGCCATAGTTGATCAACTCATGGAACCCTTACCGTCCCAATATAGGCCACTTTTGCCCTTGGCCGTACTTTAATCGGACATCAAGTCCTCATGTGGGTCGCTCTAACCCTTGGCCAAAGTTGAATCAACTCCTTTCTTGGGACCCTTACCGTCCCCTATGGGCCACTTTTGCCCATGGTGTACAAATAAGTTTGGGAAAATCTTTATGTGTTATAACATAACTTATCTTTGTTTACATATAAACTTTGCTTTCTCAAGTTGAGCATGAATAACACAAGATAGCTTTCTCATTCTCGTTCTTCATTCTTGTTGCATAAATAGCAAATAGGCTCAAGATGCTCATAACATATCATGAAACTCATCAATATAACTCATTTGGAGCATGCAAGAGCACATGGAATATACACACATATAGATGTATATATTTTTCATATTGCACATAAATCATATACGTAATTTACTCACAACTTTTTGTTGTTAAGTCTTGATCCACCTGAAAATAAAAGGTTTTTAAACATCATAACCTTGCATGGGGGTGAATGATACTTAGATCTGAAGTTGAGGGTGTTTGGACCGTGTAGGAATAGCCTTAATTATTTCTGGTGCAGCAGTTTTTAGGGTATTGGTACCCTGTCATAAAACTGAAATACAGGGTATCGATACCCTTTTGGACAGAGAGGTGCTAAAATATTTTATTTTGAAAACTACGTTCTTAGCCCAAGGGATCTAACTTTCTACACCAAGAAATCTGAGTTTCTTGGTCCCTCTAAGCTGTTGCCCGAAATGGGGCTTTGGTGCTTAGGTTGGAGATTCCTCTATTGAATTAGAGAGTCTCCTTTCCAAGCTTTCTTATTGTACAAACACTCACCTCTATCTCTGGTATCTTTCTCTTATTTGAGGGTTATTTCCTCCTTGTTTATTGCTAGAAAACGTGAGCGAGTGATGTGGGAGTGTTATGGAGATTAGAGAGAAGAAATGGGCAAGTGATGGCTGGGTATTTATAGGGGAGAATAAATCTTTTCCTCATGATTGCATATCTCCCATTAAATACAAGAATTTTGGAGAGATTTTCTGCAGATTTTACTTGCTGGGCTCCCTTAAATTCGCCTCTCCTATGCACATGGCTTTAAAGGGTGGAATAAATATGCTAGGGATAGCCTTATAGGATAATTGATGCAAAAACTCCAAATTTGGCAGATTTCTGGACCTGTTTTTGGGTTGAGTTTTGAGGGTCGAAACGTACTCGTTTTTTGACGTTCCTTATATTATTTCGAAGATCTCACGGGGATCTTCACAAAAAAATTTGAATCGTAGAAAACAGATCATCATCGCTATCACAGCATCGTCCCAAAAGTGGCTACTTGAAAACAAATTTCTGGGAATTCCAGATTTCCAACTTCTTGGAACATTTTTGACATAATTTTTTGGGGCTATTTTCATAGTCAAAAGTATGCATATTTGGTACCATTTCAAAGTTCTCGTTGCGTACTTCGCAACACCATAAGTTTCGTAGAATTCCGACCAATACACAAATCATACGATGGCTCCAAAGTTGGCTACTTAACTTTAATAAAAAAGGCTCAAAACTTTGTTTTCTCACTTTTTGGGTCTCTTGCCAACTTTTTCACTTTTAACCAAACAAGCCTTAATAAATGTCAATAAATCTTAAATAAATTAATCTTAGCCCTTTTATTAAACATTAAATCCGATTTTTCTCCCTTTTTATTATTCGGATTTAAATTAAATTCTAAGTGCTACGACCTTTGAAGAAAATTTCGGGAAAACTCAACTAAATTCCTTGCTTCATTTTCTTTTTCATATTTAAAATAGAAATACGAATTTTCGGGGCGTTACAAACTTCCTTCCTTAAATAAATTTCGTCCTCGAAATTTACCTAGAATAGCTCGAGAAATTTTTCTCTCATTTCATCTTCTCGCTCCCAAGACTCTTCTTCGATAGCTTCACTTTTCCATTTACTAAATCTAAAATACTTGTCCATGATAATAATCGCAAAACTTCTTTCTCAATTTAAAATTCAAGAAGCCATCTATGATGATTTTCAAGAATTCAAGTTATTTGTTCGACCAAATAACTTTCTTCACTAATTCTTGACCCAATAATTTAGTGTTCTGCATACTTGACCCCCCAAAAAAAATCATCCCAAACTAACTATTATTGTACGAAAAACTAATAATTTCTCTAGCTCTTGGAAACTTATTTGACATCCAATAGAATTAACAAAATTGATGTTCTTTCTAACAAGCTAGCCGAACGATAGGCTACTTTGGAGATACTTTCAAGAAGAGATAATAGTTATCTTCTAACCCAAGGAAATTTTGCACTTATCACCTCAAAGAGCGTTCTCATATTAGTACTTCTCTATTCTTCTAAAACCTTTGGTCCATTCTACTTAATCTGAACATACAATACCTACACAGAATCCAACGCCATTTCTTTTCTCCTACCTTCAACCTTATACAACCATTTTTTACCTTCTTGCTGCTAGAAAACGAAAGTGTTAGTGAAGGCTTTATACTAGAATACAATTTCTCAATCACTGAAGTCAACACTATCTTTCAATCCATTATTCATTTCATCTCTCTAATTATCATTCCTTTATGGACTTTCAATTTAATCTATCAGTTGAGTAACCCCTTTCGAATCCTATCTGCAATTCTATTACTTCTACATAACTTAATTCACCTTCTTTCAATCGTACTTGGTGCTACAACTATTTTCTCAAATCCTCAAGGCCCAACATATACATTAACACCATGATTTTCCATTTATCAACACTCTACATACTCTTCATCTTTATTTTGTCAGCAAGATTTTTATCTAATAATCACCATTGTGCTTTTCACTCATAAGCATCAGGCTCTTATATTACATAGAAGTCCTAATTTTCTTCAAAATTTCTCCATACACAACCACCATTTAATTCCTCAAGACAATCATAAATATATCATGAAATCTTTCCAAGTTCACATGTATCAAAACCTATGTCAGCACTTATCATACAAGGCACCAAGAATTTCCTCATAATACTTGTAAAAAAAAAAAAAACCCATAATTTTCATAAACAACTTAGAACTTATTCTCTCCTTTATGTCTACAGATAAGCAATCTCTAAGGCCTCAAAACTCTTGCTCCCTATTTTATATATATATATATATATATATATATATATGTGTGTGTGTGTGTGTGTGTGTGTGTGTCACATCAATCTCAACAGCTTTGTCATGTACTAGTTGTTCTACAAAACAAATTCTTCTATCATCTCGGGTTTCATGTCCTCTTTCCTTTTCTCGAAAAGCAATTGAGTTTCAGACAAGAGATTGGAACCTGTGAGTTCTGCCACCCTTAATTTTCTAAATAAGATAAGATTCGTAAAAATTCGAGGAAAAAGATTTAATCATTTACAAATTTTACCTTTGCAAAAAAAATAAAATACCAAACACTTTCTGTTCAGGTAGGGTATCGATACCTATGTCTTATGGGTATCAATACCCATCGCGGATTTCAGAAAGGAAAATTTTGAAATATCTTTCCAATTTCATTTTATTTTTCACAAGGGTAAAATGGGACTTTTACCTTAACCTTAAATTTTACTCCAAAATCTCACAATCCATTTTCATTCTTTCTTCTTCCCGTTTTCTTTCATCTTCCTCCCCAAAATCACCAAGTTCTCATAATTTCTCCCAAATCTTTTCATGGGTCCTTCGAAGAAAGTTCTTACAAAAGGATAAGAGTACTCAATATGCTGTTTCTAAGGCAAAAGCTATCAAATTTTCAGTCGAGAAAAATGATGGGAAAGAGCAGGGCCGCTCCGGGTTCTTCCTGAACTGGAGTTCCAACTAATGAAAAAGGAGTTTTCTTCTATTAGGTTCCAAAATAAGGTTGCTTTATGGCTGTTTGATCACGGATACAGTGATCAAATTGGGGGCAGATCTTAGGGAAGAAAAACGAATCTCAATGCATCCCAATACAAAAAAAATCGGGGCAAGCTCTCTCATGAAAGCCCGATTGTGGATGGGGTTTTTACTAAACCCGGAGTAGAGGTTGGAGATGGAAGGGTTGCTCATTTTATGCCAACTTCACCAACTGACTGGGGAACTTTTATGACTGATTTTTGGATTTTCCAAGCTAACGTAATTGATAACCTTTCGGAGTTGCGTGCACAAAACCGGGAGCTCATGACTAGGCAAGATCATTTGGATGAGATGATCAAGAATTTACAAGACTCGGAGGATGAAGATTAGTTGATTACCCTCCCTAAAAAAATGTATCCCTTAGGCATTTAATTCATTTTTGTCTCTTATTTATGCCTTAGAATTTCTGCTTGCAAGGCTCTTGAAATGATACTTTAACTTTAATTGGTTGAAAGCTAAAGAACTTTTACATTGTGTCTTATTCTCATCCTTTAAATATTGCTCTTACTTGTCATTCATAGTCTACTTTACTCATATAGCAAGTTTCATTATTATAGGCTCTAAATTCCTATGTTGAACTGCTAGATCTAATTTACCAAGCAAGTAGACAATTTACGCACATTGAAACAAATCACCATAAAACATTAAACACTAGAAATGGAAAGAGGTCAATGCATACCGGAGGTGGAAGTCATCTTCGATGGCTGAATACCATTGATCAAAGTCTACAGAACCTTTAAATCGAAGCTCTGATACCAAGTCTTGTGGCAACCTTGAAATTCTGCCAAATTTTTTTTTTTTTTTTTTTTTGAATTATACCCAGAAGGGTACTGGTACCCATATTTGAGGGTATTGATACCCTTTTACGCAGAAAGAAGTTCTACTTCCTAGTTTGATTAAAAACTGATTTAAAACATGTTTTTTCCATTTTCTTTTGAGGAAAGTAGTTAGAAATTAATCTTAGACAGGATTTGGAGATCACCCTTTCTCTTTATGCTTCGGATTCATTTTATATTTGTTGTAAAAGTATGTATATTTAGTAAGATGAAAAGCCATAAACAAAAGCATAATCATTTAAACATAGCGGAAGAGTAAAACATGTGAATCTCTTCTTTTTTATTTATTTATTTATTCTTCCTCCACCATTTTAAGTTACTTCAAAATAGCTGTTTAAGGAAGGGAAGAAAGTACCTTACTTATAACTTTGTGTCAAAGTGACTCATGGCAAAATAGCTGTTTAAGGAATGGTTCATATGCTTTGAGCCCGATTAAAAGTGCTACTAGGTACTTTATCAAAAAAGAAAGTACTTGAATTAAAAGACGAGTTCACCTATTTTATTATATTTCATAAAAACGAGTAGTGAGATACTCCATGGTCCAATAATCGAATACGTCCACAACAAAGTAGGTAGTTTCATATTTTTGTAATTCGGGTACATGTGGATTGGAGGACCATACATCAATCTTGGTGATCAAATAGTACTCTTGGCCATCCGAAGCCACTTCCCACCTTAGTCCCATAACTTCATAGATTTCTCGATCCATTTCCTACAAGAGTCATAAAACGACTATGAATGGTGACATTCAATGAGTAAAAAACGGTGCATGTGTGACATTGCATATAGATATTTCTTTTATCTTTCTTAGGGCCCTTCCCACAAACAATATTTGTACACCGAGTGCTCAAATAAACATTCTTTGTGCATAAGCACGATGGCCAAACTTCTTAGGACACTAATCGTCCTTCTATGGGCCACTTTTGCCCTTGGCCATTGTTGATCAACTCATGGAACCCTTACCGTCCCAATATAGGCCACTTTTGCCCTTGGCCGTACTTTAATCGGACATCAAGTCCTCATGTGAGTCGTTCTAACCCTTGGCCCAAGTTGAATCAACTTTTTCTTGGGACCCTTACCGTCCCTTATGGGCCACTTTTGTCCATGGTGTACAAATAAGTTTGGGAAAATCTTTATGTGTTATAACATAACTTATCTTTATTTACATATAAACTTTGCTTTCTCAAGTTGAGCATGAATAACACAAGATAGCTTTCTCATTCTCGTTCTTCCTTCTTGTTGCATAAATAGCAAATAGACTCAAGATGCTCATAACATATCATGAAACTCATCAATATAACTCATTTGGAGCATGCAAGAGCACATGGAATATACACACATATAGATGTATATATTTGTCATATTGCACATAAATCATATACGTAATTTACTCACAACTTTTTGTTGTTAAGTCTTGATCCACCTGAAAATAAAAAGTTTTTAAACATCATAACCTTGCATGGGGGTGAATGATACTTAAATCTGAAGTTGAGGGTGTTTGGACCGTGTAGGAACAGCCTTAATTATTTCTGGTGCAGCAATTTTTAGGGTATTGGTACCCTCTCATAAAACTGAAATACAGGGTATCGATACCCTTTTGGACAGAGAGGTGCTAAAATATTTTATTTTGAAAACTACGTTCTTGGCCCAAGGGATCTAACTTTCTACACCGTGAAATCTGAGTTTCTTGGTCCCTCTAAGCTGTTGCCCGAAATGGGGCTTTGGTGCTTAGGTTGGAGATTCCTCAATTGAATTAGAGAGTCTCCTTCCCAAGCTTTCTTATTATACAAACACTTACCTCTATCTCTGGTATCTTTCTCTTATTTGAGGGTTATTTCCTCCTTGTTTATTGCTAGAAAATGTGAGGGAGTGATGTGGGAGTGTTATGGAGATTAGAGAGAAGAAATGGGCAAGTGATGGCTTGAAATGAGTGGGTATTTATAGGGAAGAATAAATCTTTTCCTCATGATTGCATATCTCCCATTAAATACAAGAATTTTGGAGAGATTTTCTGCAGATTTTACTTGCTGGGCTCCCTTAAATTCGCCTCTCTTATGCACATGACTTTAAAGGGTGGAATAAATATGCTAGGGATAGCCTTATAGGATAATTAATGCAAAAACTCCAAATTTGGCAGATTTCTGGACCTGTTTTTGGGTCGAGTTTTGAGGGTCGAAACGTACTCGTTTTTCAACTTTCCTTATACCATTTCGAAGATCTCACGGGGATCTTCACAACAAACTTTGAATCGTAGAAAACGGTTCATCACAGCTATCACAGTATCGTCCCAAAAATGGCTGCTTGAAAACAAATTTCTGGGAATTCCAGATTTCCAACTTCTTGGAACATTTTTGACATAATTTTTTGGGGCTGTTTTCATAGTCAAAAGTATGCATATTTGGTACCATTTCGAAGTTCTCGTTGCGTACTTCGCAACACCATAAGTTTCGTAGAATTCCGACCAATACACAAATCATACGATGGCTCCAAAGTTGGCTACTTAACTTTAATAAAAAAGGCTCAAAACTTTGTTTTCTCACTTTTTGGGTCTCTTCCCAACTTTTTCACTTTTAACCAAACAAGCCTTAATAAAAGCCACTAAATCTTAAATAAATTCATCTTAGCCCTTTTATAAAACATTAAATCCGATTTTTCTCCCTTTTTATTATTCGGATTTAAATTAAATTCTAAGTGCTACGACATTTGAAGAAAATTTCGGGAAAACTCAACTAAATTCCTTGCTTCATTTTCTTTTTCATATTTAAAATAGAAATACGAATTTTTGGGACGCTACACATACATAAGTTAAAGCTATTAGAAAGCAACTGTGGTAAATTCAAAAGTTTCGAGAGTAAGAATCAGATTTAGAAAAGGTCGGAGACTAATCTGCTCATTGTTGAATATTTGGAAGATCACTTTGCAAGGATTTAGAAGGGCGAGGACCAATTAGAATGCATTTGGAAGCTTTTGGATTTAATCGAGAAGATTTAAGGAAGAAAGGACCAAAAACGTACATCAAAAGCCAAACTAAGGACCAAATTGTAAGTTTTAGAAAAAGGTCACACCTAGGTAACACAAAGCATTGTGCGACCTAAGTGTGGTTGTGTAAACTTATTAGAGGTCGTACCAAGTGATGCGAACCCACGAAGATTGAATCTCGAAACCCACAAGAACGATTGATATGAACCCCAAGAAAGCTAAAATCAAGCTGCAAAACCTTGGCCCAATGATTTCTTGAATCAAAGAACCAAGTTTGAACGCTCCAAAGATTTGCGAAGTCTTTGATAGGTTTTGGTTTCTTCAATTAAGAACATGGAAAAAATAAGTGGATCTCACTTAATCTAAATTTGTCAATAAATCAAAGTTATGAATTGTCTACAACCAGAAGTGTTTATAAAGTAAAAGCAGTTAAAATCCTTATCTAATTCGAAAATTAACTAAAACTTAACAAAATAGAGTTCTAATTGAAAAAGAAAACAACAACTAGACAAAATCTGAACTTTCTCTGAAAATAGCCTGGGCGACCACCCAGTGTAATTCCTGGCAATCGTCCAGTTCAGCAATTTGGTTGCTGTTTTGGAATTATAGTGCTGGGCGATCACCCACACGATTGCCCAGGCAAAATTTGCCCCTTCCACATTTTAACCTCCAAACTTTGTTTCATGCTCATTTTGTCTCTCCAATCTTCCATTAGCCTCTGATATGCCTTCAATATGGTCCTTAGTTTGAGTCAAATGTACCAAAGGTCCATGGCTCGCATTATCCCCTCATTCCTCAAAAGAATTCGATCTCGAATAATTACCGACATCAAAGGGATAAAGATCACCTTCCGTCCTCATTTGCACCCAAACCCAATCACCAGGCTCAAAGATGAGTCTGTGGCATTTGTTGGCTTTAGCTGTATACTGTTTATTATTGTTTTTAAATTGTTTACTTTGAAGCTTATTTGTCTCATCTGGATACTTCTACAGGCTAGTCGTTTTGGAATAACAGCTCCAAGTACAAAGTGAATTTGATGTTTAATGTTTCTAATAGGTGGTAACCTACTAGACATCTCTTCTGAAAATACATCCTCAAATCTCTGTAGTAAAAAATAGGCAAATTGGAGAGGGATTGGTTAGTTTTGCTAATTACAATATCTTTTTTTTCTTCCCTCGTTTTCATTTCTTGTACTTCTACCTCACATTTTCTTTTTTGCTACTCTAAATAATCCACCTTAATTTGTGCACGAAGAGCATGCCTCGCAAATAGGATTTTACCTTCTACAGGGTACTCTACACCATCATCTTTCAACTCAGGTATCTCATCACTATCACTATCATCCTCAGTCTCCGCTTCTTCATTATCACGTAAAATCATTACTATTTTGTTTGAGCATTGTGATGCAATGTGCTCGAAACTTAAACATTTAAAACATTTGATATCTGTATTGTTAGAAGGTTGGAAATCTGACTTGAGTTTATTGTTGCTAGTTACATAACCGTTTTCCTTAGGTGGTTCTGTCTCTCCCTTTGAAACAACCATATTACTCACATCATTACTATCCCACTTCGGTCTCCAATGAGAGTTAGATCCCGAAGAAAACCAAGCTGCCCATTTTCTTTTCAATTACCTCTTCAACTTCATAGTCATGTGCACCATGTCTTCCAACTCCACATAGTGTTGTAATTCCACTACATTGGCTATATCTCTATTTAACCCGTTCAAAAACATGGCCAATGTGGCATCCCTATCTTCCTCAACATTAGCCCTAATTATAGCCACCTCAATATTCTCTTGGTAATCTTCTACACTATTTAAACCTTGAGTAAGGCTCTGCAATTTTTGATAGAGGTCCCTATAGTAATAACTAGGTACAAGCCTTTAAATCACCCCAAGTTTCTACACGCCTCTTGTGATTTCTCTTCCTATTTGTCACCAATTGATCCCACCACATTATAGCATAGTCATTGAACTCAATTATTGCCAATTTCACCTTTTTTTCTTCTGAATAGCTATGGCAATCAAATATTAATTTTAACCTCATTTCCCAATCTAAATAGGCTCCAGGGTTATTCCTACCTTGGAAGGAATGTATTTTTATTTTTATATTTCTAATGTTTCTATATACCCCATCGTGGCCTCGAAAGTCTCCTCCTCTAGGTGCCCTTTCATGCCTATCTCCTCTACGCCTCATCCTACCCATCTCAGCTACATAATTATAATCATCGTCATCCTCAGATTTAGCCATAGGGTTATGATCACGCCTATCTTGTCTCCTAATATTAGGGATCCCGTGTTGTTACTCCCTTAGTAATGTTGTAATAATTGTTTCATGTCTATCCATTCTACCCCTTATCTCTTTATTACTATCTCTCATCTCGTCAAACACCATGTTCATCTGCTCAAATTGTTGTTGCATGGATTTTAACAAAAAGAATTGGATGTTCTCTTTCCTAGGTGTTGTTTCTTCATTATTAGACATTTCAGGATAAAAATAGAAACTAGTATTGAAAGAAAAATTTAACCTCACGTGTTTACACTTGTGTTTCACTCTATTTGGATTTTTTTCGATAATAATCTCATCACTCCTGCCTTTTACCTCACTTTGTTTTTCTTGCCAAGTTCTCTAAAGAACTAACTAAACTCAATCAAGAATTCGGTCTCCACAACGTTCAAGAACAAGAATAAGGATATAAAAGACAATGAGAATGATCAAGAAGAAAAATTACAAAAAGAATAAGATTTGAATACTTAAACACCGGATGACAATATGGAATATGTGTTTCTTGCCAATTATAACACAAAAATCTCAAAGAACTTCGTTTATTGAATTTTCATTTTTTTAACTTTTGCGATCGAACGCAAGAAAATTAAAAAGTTATCACAAGGCAAGAAATAGAAAAGAATTAGTTTTGTGCCTTAATGGATCTTGTCCAAACAATTCTTGAATGTTCTTTGTGCAAGAAAAGATTTTTTTTGAATGATTCTACGATGTGATGAATCTGAACAAGAAAAATAAAAATACTCTTATGAAATATGATGAATAACAAAAGAGAACTTTTTTTTGGATATGTTTCAAGATGAATCTGATGGAAACAAAAAAAATAAAAGATAGAACTGGATTTTAGAGCCAAAGCTCTGATACGGACCTGTGAAGATTGAATCTTGGAATCCACAAGAAATATTGATATGAAACCCAAGAAAGCTAAAATCAAGCTACAAAACCTTAACCCGGTGATTTCTTGAATCAAATAACCAAGTTTGAATGCCACAAAGATTTGTGAAGTCTTTGATAAGTCTTAGTTAGTTCAATTAAGAACACGAAAAAAATAAGTGGATCTCACTTAATCTGAATCTCTCAATAAATCAAAGTTGTGAATTGTCTACAATCAAAAGTGTTTATATAGTAACATTAACTAAAACTTAACAAAATCGAGTTCTAATTGAATAAGAAAACAAAAACTGGACAAATACCGAACTTTCTCCGAAAATGGCTTGGGCGATTGCCCAGTTCAGCATTTTGGTTGTTTTTTTGGAATTATAGTATTGGGTGATCGCCCAAATTTTTGCCTGGGCGAATTTATGCCTTCCAGCGTTTTGACCTCCAAACTTTTTTTCATGCTCATTTTGGCCTCTAATCTTTCATTAGCCTCCGATGTGCCTTCAATATAGTCCTTAGTTTGAGTCAAATGTACCAAAGGTCCATGTCTCGCATCACCTTGGTAGCAGAATGCATTATGCGGCCGAGATGCGACATACGCTGAAGGAATGTCATAAGTGCAGTTTTCTATAGTTAAGTGGGATTATGGCTCTTTTAAGACACGACTTTCAATGCTTTCCAAAGACTATAAAGAGACCTCTTCTAGTTCTTTTGAGGAGGGTTAGACAATTAAAGAGATCAAGAGATCAAGAGCAAGGAAAAGAAGAATTCTAGGAAAACATTCATCAAGGTGCAATCGGAGATTTTGGATTAATTTAAGATTAAGGGTTGTATCTATTCTTCTTCTTTTTATTTTGGATCATGAATTCTTTCATTATTATTGCTATATTCATAAGAATCATGTCTGACTAGATCTTTTATATTTAGGATGAACGATGAAACCTCACGTTTTTTATTAATTATAAGTTATCCGTTCTCATAAATTTATTGATTCTGGTTTGATTATTTATTATTCATTATTCCCGTTTTGATGTTTGATTGCCATTAAAACATTTTTGTGGTCTAGATTACTTTCGAGAGATTCAATTTAGATGAGCATGTGGTAATAAATAACATAGGGTCCAATAATAGATAGATATTACTATTATGCTTTATGAAATCTTTTCGGATGATCGTTCTGATTAAATGCATGCCTTTGTGTTTGAAATTTAACTAGAGATAGTTAGATTTATATAAAGGTATAGAATTGATTGATCATCAAGAGAGGCTTTTGCTTATATTAAGATCATCGATTTTTGATCTAGGACAATAATTTGCGAAGACGAGTAATTGATAATTAATTGTTGAAACGTGATGGTGGATTTGTGAATCCTAGTTCTCGTACAACTTGAATTTGATAATTATTTTATTTTCGTTTAGGTGATAATTTAGACTTAGTTGAATTAGAATAGGATAATATTTGAAATTGAAATCATAAGAATATGTGTTTTGATTTTGTTAAAACTCTAATTATACAATTACTTTGCTAATTAGTTGGCAGTCCTCGTAGGTTTGATAGTTTTCTCATCATTATATTACTTGTTAACGATCCGTCCACTTGCGATATTAAAATCGACAACACTCTTCAGCAAGCTATGGCGGACGAAATCTTTCTACGGATCTTGGGAGCGTCAACAACTAAAAAAGTGTAGGATACGTTGCAGGAGTTTCATGGATAAAAAAGGTACGCAATGTCAAACTACAATCTTTTAGAAGAGATTTCAAAAATCTTAAAATGAAACTTAATGAGACTGCTAAAGAATAATATTCTAGAATAAAAGAATTGGTAAATCAAATGAGTGCTTATGGAGAAAAATAGATGATAAGAAAATAGTTAAAAAATTACTTATAAGCTGCATTGATAAATATAACTCGGTAATTTCTGTTATTGAAGAATCTAAAGATATAGAAAAGTTATCACTTGCTGAATTAATGGGCTCTCTTGAAGCGCATGAAAAAAGTTAATGGGCTGCAGTAATCATATGACAAAAGGTGAAACTATTTTCCGTTACATTGATAAAATAATAATAAAAGTCAAAATTGGAAATGGTGAATATGTAGAAGCAATAGGAAAAATGTACTATTGTTGGTAATACAAAAAAGGGAAAAAGATATATAAGTAAAGTTCTCTTAGTTCCAAACATAGCTCAAAATTTATTGAGTGTTGGTCAAATGATCGAGAAAGGTTACACCTTGCATTTCGAGAGAAATTCTTGCACAATATACGATAAAAGGGATAAATCCCTCAAAATTGCGAACTTAAAAATGAAAGAAAACATGTGTTTTCTTATCCAATGGAGATATGCAATTGATATTCGATGTGGATTTCACATTTGTCCAATGCGTTCTCCATCAAATGACCAATGTAGATACTTCATCATCTTCATTGATGATTACAGTAGAATGACGTGGGTCTATTTCTTACGCGATCAATCACAAGTATTCAACATCTTCAAGAAGTTCAAGTCTACGTTGAAAAGAAAAGTGGTCACTAAGGAGTAACAGAGGCAAAGCATACAGCTCTAAACAATTCAACAAGTTCTATGAAGATGAAGGCATACAACACCAACTCACAGTTGGCTACGCTCCAGAACAAAAATGGCGTATTAGAAAGGAAGAACAAAATTGTGATTGAGACGGTAAGAGCTATGCTAATGAAGAAGGGACTTCCAAAGACACTTTGGGCAGAAGATCTATATAGTGCATTCTACCTACTTACAAATGTCCAACCAGGGCTGTCAAAGAAAACATGTCAATAGAAGCTTAGAGTAGATGAAAACCATTAGTAAAGCATATCAGAGTATTTGGATGCATCTACTACGCTCACATTCAATAGGAGAAAAGGAGCAAACTGGAAGAAAAGAGCGAAAAATGAATCTTCATAGGCTATAGTACTCAATCAAAAGGATATCGAGTCTATTGCTTGAGAACAAAGAAGCTAATCATTAACATGGATGTCCAGTTCGGCGAAGATACAATATACAACTGGGAGACAGAAAATTGAAAGAAAATGTATCAATTTTATGACATCATCGCAAGAAGAAGAAGAAGAAGAAGAAGAGAATAAACCAGGATCACCAGTTCAAGCTACAACAGAAGAATCAATACAGCACGGCAACTCTATCCCTGAATCATCACCGAGGAGAACTGGATCTTTAACAGAAATATAACAGACCTGCAACCTTACTATCGTCGAGCCACAAAGCTACGAAGTAGCTGAAAAACAAGAAGTATAGAAAAAAGCTATGGAAGAAGAAATTAAGATGATCGAGAAAATGAAACATGGAAGCTAGTGGATAACCCTTAAGACAAAAAGGTCATTGGAATTAAGTGGGTCTACAAAACCAAACTTAACTCTGATGGCTCAATTAGAAGCACAAAGCAAGTCTTGTCACAAAAGGATACTCATAGCAGTACACCATCAACTATGACGAGGCATTTTCACAAGTAGCACAACTTAACACAATACGAGCATTGATAGCACTAGCCACACAGAAAAAATGGAAGATCTACTGGCTGAATGTGAAGTCAGCGTTCATCAACCGTTATCTTTAAGAAGAGATCTATATAGAACAATTACAAGGGTTCGTAGTACAAATACAAGAAGACAAAATCCTCAAGTTAAAGAAGTCCTTATATGGGTTGAAGCAAGCTCCACGAGCATGGTACCACATGATAGATAAATACTTCATCGAGCAAGGATTCAGGAGGATCATGAGTAAACTAACACTATACATCAAGACCGTCGAAGGAACAAAGAATAGTATCATTGTCACTCTATATGTTGATGATCTAATATACACAGGCAATAGTGATGAGATGATTTGAGACTTCAAGAAAGACATGATGAGCACATTCAAGATGACTGACTTAGGCCTAATGCACTACTTTCTTAGGATCAAGATAAGCTAAAAAGAAAATGGTATCTTCATTTGCCAGTATATAGAGAGTCTTCTAAAGAAGTTCATGATGGAAGGATACAAGACAGTTGCTATTCCACCCGACAACAATAAAGCACTTAAAAAAGAAGACAGTTTACCAAATGCAAATCAAACACAATTTCATAGTCTCATCGGTTGTCTACTTAATCTAACAACTACAAGACCAGATATTATGTACGTAACATGTCTACTATAAAGAGTCATGGAGAATTTGACACAGGTACCCTATAGATCAGCAAAGCAGGTACTTAAAGTAAGGTACTTAAATACTTACGCGGAATAAAGAACTACAACATTTAGTATAGATCTATAGCCAACTCAAGACTGATTGGGTACATCGATAGAGACTAGGCAGGATCAGTGGACGACATTAATAGCACAAAAGGCTATGCTTTCACACTTGGCACATGAGTATTTTCTTGGGCACCTAAAAAGCAAGCAACAATAGCATAGTCATCAGCAGAGACAATACATCGCAGCAGCATTAACTACATGTCAAGCTATATAGATGAAGTGCATACTGGAAGATATTGGAGAACCACAAAAGAAAGCTATAGAGATCTACTACGACAACAAGTCTGCAATTGTAACACCCCAAGTCCAGAAACTCTAGACTTAGAAGTATTAGCATATAATTACCATTAAACGACAAGATATAAATGCGAAAAAGTAGATAAAGTATTCATTCTATTTTATTTTATTTGAAAATACGAAATAAATGTCAATGACTTTCAACAGTATTAATTAAAAAAAATAATTTGCATAATAAATTTTATGCCCAAATTCCTTATTGAATGAACATAATAATTTCAGAAAACTTCATAGTTTGACTAATTTAAAATAAGTAAAAGAATAGTATTCCAATAATACCATATGGCCTAAGACATCTTATTTCTGAAATAATAACAAAATAAAACTTGGATTTAAACAATACTGAGTCCATCTCACCCCAAGCAGTCGTCTCGAATCATCTAGCTCTCATCATTTGAAAAGTCAAAAATATGGGATGAGCTAACGCCCAGTAAGTAAACCTCATGCACGTGATGCATGCTTATGATATGCTTTACTTTAAAAATGATTCATCAAAATGTGTATCCCCCTTTTTTCTTTCTTTATTGTTCCTTTAAAACATTTAATATTGTGAGCTTACTTTTGTGTATTGCCTAGCCAATCAGAATACAGTGGGCCATTATTATTAGAAACCCGTTCCATCTACCGGTAGTACCGCAGAGCGGTTATACATTCAACATTATCATTCTTCGGGTGCGCCGGTCCCCCACGCCCTATTTTCCACTCACACCTTTCACGGCATAGGCGTACACTATTTCATTTATAAAATTTGGGAATACATATCATTTTTGAATAAATTATACTTTACAATATTACCATTTAAAACTTTACTTCATGCATGCTCATGGATGCATTAACATAATTACACGTGCAAGAATATAACAGATGAATATTAATGACATATAAAGCAATTACAAGATGTTATGTTCAGATAATAATATAACACATTTAGACAATTAACATTGCAATCCACAAATGAATACTAGGAGAGTTTACTTACCATAGATTTTTATTCACGTTTTAAGTAGCAAATGGAGATATCCCGAGCTGTCCACGAAGTCAACGTGCCAAAAATCCTAAGTCATACCAATTGTTAAAATAAAATCTATATATATCATTTATTTTTATTATTGTTATAATAGTTGACTATATATTGTCTTATCGTGAGTACCACTTTAACATTATAAATTAAATGTTAGCCACGGAAATAATAGGCAAGAGGCCACATTTGTACCATTTATATAAATTCTCCAATAATTAAAAGATGCAAAACCATCCCCATAATTATATGTGAAGTACAAGATATACCAATCTAACTTTGGCATGCTTGGCTAATCTTATAAGTTTACTGCTAAGCCCAATTTTAAATCTTTAATAATGTCAAGCATTATATTTATGTTGGGGAACTCTTATGACCTGTTTGGCATAAGCTATATTTTATCAAAGTAATATTATTGACAAATAAATTATAAATATTTACACGTATTAACAATATTATTTTGATCTAAAAGCTCATACAATCTATTAAAAGAGTGTTAGTCTCAACATTCATAACCAAAAGTAATTAAATTTCTCTCCAGATAAGTAAAGATATAAGTTAAGAGATCAATAAATAATTATACACCTTCAATTTATTTAATTATTCTTTTATTTATGAGAGGATAAAATACTACATAGAAATTATTGATATGATGGAATATATTCACAGCAGAGCCAAATAAATACGGCCAAAAGTTTAATACAGCAAAACTTGAATTATTTGTGAACCATTGAAAGTGTGTGCAGTGTTCAAATTCCATGAGTAGTGACACACACACACACACACACGTATACATCCACACAGGTATGCATATGCCCAAACACTACTATTTCCTATAAATCAATTCAAAAGAACAAAGCCATTGAACAAAGCCATTAAATAATTAAATATAACTCCAACAATAAACTAATATAAAATACAGTACTTTTTTAAAAGTTCAACCAAGCCTCAGAGAACTTCCAAATGAAATGAATGAAAGGGTGTTTTTTTTTTTATTCCAAAAGACAAGTGCTTTTAAAAAAAAGGAGAATTTTTATTTCCAATTTTAGGATACTCATTTAAAAGTCAATTATGTAAATTATGTGAATATAATTGGTATCATCCACGTTTTTGAGGCCCCATTTCATGCTCTCTATAATATATTGATTTAAATATATTTTAATTCATGTGAAAGAAATGAATATGTTCAAGGGACATTTCTAGGTTCATTAATCTATATAATATGACATAGAATGATCTAGTATGGCGTGGAAGTGAAAACAATTCCACCGCCACATAAAGCCTATAAATAGGCTCAATGTATGTAATTGTAAATGATGCCAACAAAGGCAGAAACCAAGAAATTTATTGGAAAGTCAAAGTTCATTCTTTTTAAATTACATTCCTCTCTCCTCCAAGTTTTCTAATTTATCAATTAAGTCAGACTCTTCTAGTTATACAAAATTATCCTATATAAAAATTACTACTCCATTTCTGACCAATTTTGTTAAATAATGTGCAATTTAACTTCAACATTGTCGATTTTCATCACGTGGGGCTCAATTTCACAGTGTTAAATATGTTGGAGAGTCAAAATCTTACTTTTAAAGGTTGGGGAGCCATTTCCACACTACTTGAAAGGTTAGGGAGCTCAATCCTTATTTTTCTTTAAATAAATCAAGACCGAATACTTAGATTGCCTAATTAATTACTGTCTTAATTAGGCATTCTAAATAGAAAGTGTCCTTTTTAAAAAAGTTTTATACGATCCATCAGTTTCGATCACCTCTGTATTTAAAGTAAGACTTATATTTGACTTAAAACTTGGGGTGTAAGCAAAAACTGCCAATTTACTAAATCAAATCAAAACTGCCTTTCAAAGCAATTTGTTTGGTGCTATGTGAAACTATCAACGATTTGATTTTGAACCAAACAAAATCGTTTCAATTTAGTTTGATTTAGGTTTCGGTATTTAAAAAGTGAAAATTAGGACCTCCACCTACTTTTTTTTCTACATTTGGAATAATACTAGATTTGTTTTTTTATTAATCATTTATACTATAAACAAATTTATTTTACTATACAGTTGTCATATAATTAATTAGTTATATATATTAATTTAAAAAGTCAATTTAAAACTGTTAAAACTAATTTATAGGTACCAAATCTTATCACAACTAAAATCAAGGAGTTAATTGAGATCATTTTAATTTAAAAAACCCCAGTCATTGTATTTTAAATGTCTCTTACATTGATAATCATTTCATAACACGAAATCCAAAAATCCCTAATCTAAAATTCAACCTTTTCTTTCTTACCTTCTTCACAGGCACGAAATCATACGATCCTTAATCTGAAATTCGACCCACTCTCCATTTCATCGCTTCATTGAGAAATCTGGGTGTAAAATTCTACCACATATCCATATTCACCGAGCATTATCATCTGTTTCTACTAGAGTATTAGAGACTGTCTGTAGAACATTCAATGACATCAACCCGGAGCAAATCGAAATCTAGACGTCAATCCGAAAGAAGGTGCAAAAATTCAGCATCGAAAAGAAGTTGGGGTCAAACAAAAGCTATTCTAAAATCAGAAGAAATTCAGTATTCATGTCCCAGAAGGAGAAAATGTAAAGTTTTCGATTATTTGTCTTAATATACACAATGCAATAGAAATTATTATGCTTAAGATATTTATACTTCTATATTTTGTACAAAAACTTGTATTTTTGAATGGGTACTATAAAAATTAGGCGAAACTATTATAATGGTCGATTATGTGCGTGTTGTTACAATTTTTCACTTGTTTACTCTATCAAGTGGTTTAAATACTAAATAGATTTCATTCAGTGGAGTATTTGATTATTTGCTTACAGATTGATGTGTTGACTGCCACATTCATTATTATATTTTATCTGAGTTCAATATCTAATGGATTTTTGTTTTTGTTTGTTTCCTACTTTTGCATTCATCAATATGAAATTTAAAGCACTTTTTCCTCCATTGTCTTAAAAGAATTACCAAATTTGGAATTGGCAATGAATTTCAATCATTCAATATTTCATTTATACATTACTATTATGATTTACTCAAATAAGTAATATAAATCATTTTGCTATCACGTGGCCCCGTATTGTTAATGAATGTTGATTCCATGCTGTTTTGTTAATGGCTGTTGATATCTTGCTAATCGTATGTGATAATTATGCCTTATTATTTTGATTGTTACATTTATCATCCATTCAATTTTGATTGTTACTAATTATATATGTTTGAAATCAATTAATGTTGACCGGTGCGAAACACTGTTGATGGTATATGTGAATAATTTATGTTAACCATGTTGTTCATATCCTTTAGTTATATTGTATGACAATAATCTTGAATTGAATGCATGTTAAAGTTTAGAATGATATATCTTATTAATGTGATTGATGTTCAAGTTTTAAAATAATTTCAAGTAGACTATACATTCATCTTCAGTAGTTCCGCTTGATAATAATCTGTGGTACTTCTGCCAGACATTTAAATTGCTTCATTCTTCTTCTTCTTTTTCATTTTATTTTTGTTGTTGGGACATTAAATGACATATGAGATATCCTGTTTTGTTAATGAATGTTGATGTCCTGATATTTTGTTACTGACTGTTGATATCCTAATAATCGTATGTGATGATTATGCTTGATTATTATGATTGTTACATTTATCTTCCATTCACTTGTGTAATTCTGGTATAATAATTCACAAATTTTAGACACCATTTATTAATTCTCTGTCTTGAAATTAGTTTGCAAAGTATAGAGACACGAAATACATCGTGAATTCTAGAGATAATTCAGCTGGCAACCCTAAACGATAAATAACTGGATCAATCCACTCAATAATCTCATAAGGACCAATATATTGTAGACTCAATTTTATCTATTTTCCAAATATGAAAACACCTTTCCACAGTGATAATCGTATAAAAAATCTATCCCCAACTTCAAATTCAAGGTTTCTCATGTGCTTGTCTACATAGCCTTTTTGTCTACTTGTGCTGTCTTTAGATTTTCATTAATTAGTTTCACTTTGTCAGCAGTAATCTGAACAAGTTCAGATCCTACTAGCTTTTTTTCGCTGACTTCACCCCAACAAACTAGTATTCTGCATTTCCTACCATAAATGTTTCATAAGGAGCCATCTCTATACTGGAATGGTAACTATTGTTATAAACAAACTCACTTAATGGTAAATGAGTATCCCAGTTCCCTTTAAACTGTAGTACACAAGCCTGTAGCATGTCTTCTAAAGTCTGTATATTTCTTTCTGATTGACCATTTGTATGTGGATGAAAAGATGTACTGAAATGTAACTTAGTACACAGCTTTTTGCAAACTAGGCCAGAATTTAGAATTAAATTGAGAATCTATGTATCACACAATAGATACATGCATTCCATATGAACTAACTATCTTGTCAACATATAACTTGACCAATTTGCCTAGTGAATGAGTGCATTTAACTAGCAAAATCTAGCCGTCTTTGTCAATATATCTGCAATTATCCAAACACCATCATGACCACTCTAAGTACGAGGAAGCCCAAACAAAAAGTCCATGGTAATGTGCTACCATTTCCACTCAGCAATAGGCAATGTTTGAGAAAGTCAAGCTATTTTCTAACGGTTTGGTTTCACTTACTAGCAAATGAGACATTTGGATACAAACTTGTCTATTTATCTCATCATCCCATGGCACTAATAATGCTCTTTCAGTGTGTGATACATTTTAGTACTTTCCAGATGCATTGCATAAGCTGAGCTGTGTGCCTCTTCTAGAATCTCTTCTTTAACTTTGGATTGTCAGGAACACATAATCTATTTTCCATCATTAAGGCTCTGTCATTTATGATATTATAATCTGTACACAATCATTTACAAACTTCTTCTTTCAATCTACTCCACATCAGATCTTGAGATTGAGCTTCTTTAACTGCGTAAATCCAAGTAGGTCTCACTAAATAATTAGCAAACAATGCTCCTAAATTAGTCACTGACAAGTGAGAAAGCCCAACTCTGAACTCATTGAACATTGAAGAGTAAAGTGCACTAGCTTAAGTTATTGAATTAGATATCTTTCTACTGAGAGCATAAACTACTACATTGGCTTTCCCTAGATAATAGTCGATTTTGCAATCATAATCTTTTTTCAGCTCTAACCAACTTCTTTGCCTTAAGTTCAGTACCTTGATAAGCCAAGAAAACTTTGTACTTCTATCACGTTGGTAGATCTTTCCCATTTTGCCACTGTTTCAGTTTTCTGTGGGTCTACATAAATTCTCTCCACTGATATAACATGTCCCAAAAATATCACTTTGTTAAGCTAGAATTCACATTTACTGAATTTAGCATATAATTGTCTATCCCGCAAAATGACTTTGAGATGCTTGGTATGCTCATCCTGATCTCGAGAATATACCAATATATCATTAATAAATACAATAAAAAATTATCTAGATATGGATGAAATACTATGTTCATCATATCCACAAAAGTTTTTAGGGCATTGGTGTTATCAAATGGCATTACAAGAAACTCATAATGGCCATACCGTGTTCTAAAAGCAGTTTTCGACATATCACTATCCTTGATTTTAAGTTGATAATTTCCAAAACATAGATCGATCTTCAAAAATATTGTAGCACCCAGTACTTAATCAAACAGACCATCAATACGCAGCAAAGGATATTTATTATGCATCATCACCTTGTTTAACTATACGTAGTCTATACATAATCGCATGGTAACATCTTTCCCTTTCCTAAACAAAATCGATACACCCCACGAAGATACACTAGGTCTGATAAAGCCTTTGTCATGAAGGGTTTTGTTTTGAATGCCTCTCATTGTGAGGGTTCCTTCATTTATATAGATGCAAGGTAAATAACTTACCAAAATAAATGCCTATCAATTACACGTTAATTATAATATAATATTCTATACATAGCTAGTCTAAATAGGGTAGATGCTAATAACAATATACTCTTCTATACATAGCTAGTCTAAATAGGGTAGAATATATGAAGTCTCAATTATGCCATATATACAATATATAGCTAGTCTAAATAGGGTAGATGTTAATTACAATATACTCTTATATACATAGCTAGTCTAAATAGTGTAGAATATATAACGTCTCAATTATGCTATATATACAATATATGTTAACATCCCCTCTCAAATTGATGTTGGGCGATCAAGAAGCATCAATTTGTCAATCATGAACTGATGGCGATGACGAGAGAGAGCCTTGGTGAAGACATCAGCAATTTGGTATTCAGTGGAAATGTGTGGAAGAGTAATTTCATGGCGAGCAAGGGATTCACGAATGGAATGACAATCCACTTCAATATGTCTGTGCGCTCATGAAAAACGAGATTAGTAGCAATCTGAATAGCACTGGTATTATCAGTATGAAGAAGAGTAGGAGTAAGCTGCGAAACACTAAGTTCACTTAACAACCCACGAAGCCATACAATTTCAAAATAAGAAGACGACATAGCCCGATATTCAGACTCGGTAGATGACTTGGAAACATGAGCCTTCTTCTTACTCTTCTAAGAAATAAGAGCATCACCAAGGAACATACACCAACCTGTAACAGAACGACGAGTATCCGCACATCCAGACTAGTCGGCATCACTAAAACCCTCCAACTTTAAAGAATTCCCTAAAAGAAAAAACAAACTGCGACCAGATGTCCCTTTGAGGTATCGAAGAAGACGATGAACAGCTGCCAAATGTGTCTGACAATGAGCATGCATAAACTGACTGACCTGTTGAACAACAAACGAGATATCAAATCTAGTAATGGTCAAATAATTCAAACTGCCCACCAGTTGCCGATACATCAAGGGATCAGATAAAGAATCACCATCCACTCGATGTAGCTTCAAATTGACATCCATATGTGTAAGACACCAATTAGTGTCTTGAAGACCGGCTAACAAAAAAAGTTCTTAGGTATACTTATGCTGATGTAAGAGTGTGCCATTCAGACAATGTTGGACCTCAAGTCCAAGAAAGTACTGTAGTGGACCAAGATTTTTCATATAAAATGAAGATTTGAGACGTTGCTTCAGCTTCTCAATTAATTGGAGATTAGATCCGGTAATCACAATATCATCGACATATACAAGAAGTATAACGATCCCAATAGCAGACTTGCAAAAGAAGAGTGAGGAGTCATACTAACTCTGAGTAAAATAAAAATCCAATAGAGTAGTACGAAACTTCTCACACCATGCCCGCGGTGCCTGTTTCAAACCATACAGAGAACGTTTCAAACGACAAACCTCAACAGAAAAGGGAGAAAACATGCCAGGAGGAGGAGACATAAATATTTCTTCATTTAGATCACCATGTAAAAATGCATTCTTCACATCCATCTGATGAAGCAACCATCTTTTCAAAATTGCAATGGCCATAACAGTGCGAACATTGGCTACAGGAGCGAATGTTTCTTCATAATCAAGCCTATACTCCTGTCGATTCTCGAGTGCTACTAGACAAGCTTTATGTCTTTCGATAGAGCCATCAGCACGTAGTTTGATGGTGTGTACCCATTTGCACCCAATAAGCTTAGCTCCAGTAGGGCAATGGACGATGTCCTAAGTGTGATTGTCCTGAAGAGCCTGAAGTTCGTCCTGTGTAGCTTGGCGCCAACACTCTTGAGTAGAAGCTTGAGAATAAGACTTATGTACATAAGTCGTATCAAGAGTAGCCTTAAGAGCAGAAGAAGAAAATCCATACCAATCTGGAGGTCGGGAAACCCTAGTAGACCGGCGAGACTCATACAATACAAGATCAGATGGTGGTGCAGATGAAGGAAGAGGCAGTGGGCGACATCGCTGGTACACAATATTTGGCTGAAAACGAGTAAGAGTACTAAATACATCACCAAAAAGAGGAAGGAAAATAGTGAAAGAAATAGGAGTAGTACGAGATGGAAAGAAATATTGGTTTTAAAAAAAATCACATTTCGAGAAATTCGAAGTTTGTTAGCATCCGCATCATAACATACAAACCCTTATGAGAGTTACTATAGCCAAGAAAAGCACACTGAACAGCTCGAGCAGTAAGCTTGTGACGTTCAATGAGAGGTAAATGAACAAAACAGACGCAACCAAAAATATGTAAAGAATTATAGTCAGGAGGAACATCAAACAAACGAGAATATGGAGAATCAAGATGCAAGGTAGGAGAAGGCAAACGATTAATCAAATATATGGCTGTAGATAGTGCCTCTACCCAAAATCTCGGAGGGACAGAAGATTCAAGCATCAAGGTACGAACAACATCTAAAAGGTGTCTATTCTTACGCTCGGCGATGCCATTTTGTTGAGGGGTGTAAGGACACGAACGCTGAGAGAGAATACCTTTCTGTTGTAGGAAAGATTGAAAATCATGAGACATATATTCTCTCCCAGAATCTGTATGTAAGGTCTTAATACTAGTAGAAAATTGTGTTTCTACATAGGCAACAAAATTTTGGAAGGTCGAAAACATATCAGCTTTAGAACAAAGAAAATAGACCCAAGTGAAATGACTGTAATCATCAATAAATGTCACAAAATACCTATATTGAGCATGAGAAAGAACAGGACTCATATCCCAAACATCAGAATGAATAATCTCAAAACATGTAGAAGCACGACTACCATGTAAAGGAAATGGTAAAGATTTGCTTTTACCAAGTTTACAAGATACACAATCAAAAGACAAAAAAGAGCTTGCATTTGTATTGCTCAAATAACCATGTTTCATAAAATGTGTCAAAATTACAGAGTTGGGATGTCCCAATTTCTTATGCCAAAAATGGCTATTATTAGCAATAGCAGAATAACCAACATAAATTGAACGAGGAATAGAAAATGACTGAAGAGGAAAAAGACGTCCCACTTTAGGCCCCTTCGCTATCTCCTGTCCCGACACTTGATCCTGCATAGGACAACCATTATGATCAAAATGAAGGGAACAATTTTCCTCTACTAATTGTCCAACAGAAATTTGATTGGTAGTTAATGAAGGAGATACAAAAACATTAGCAAATGGAGACCCCAAATTTCCAACTGCAGTAATAGGAAGAGTACTGCCATCGGCGATCTGAATATGCTGCTCACCATCATACTTACGAATATTATGTAACACTGCCGGACTACCAGTCATGTGATTGGAAGCCGCAGGATCAATTAACCAAGGAGAAGGAAGAAGATGTTTCTTACCTTGGAGACCAAGAGCAGAAAGAGCAAAAATAATCATCTGTTGAACCTGCTCGGGAGTAAGGTTGGACGAAGAACTTGGAACAACAGGTTGAGTAGAAGAGGCAGGCATAAAGGTGGACTGAACAGCAGTATGAAAAATAGAAGTGGATCGATTATGAGGATGTACACGACAATCCTTAATGATATGGCCTTCCTTATTGAAATAATTGCAGAATTTCTTGCTGCAATATTTTGCAATGTGTCCAACTTCTTTGCAACGGTAACACTGCGGCAGGGATCTAGATCGTCCTTTGTTGTGAGCAGCTTAGGCTACATTAACCATCTCAGTACCATTAGTGTCTTGAGCAATGCCAAGTTGTGAGGCGAGACGCTGTTCTTCACGCAAGAGTTCGCCTAAGTAGACATCCAAAGTAGGGACAGGTGTGCGATTGATTAACCTAGCTCGTGCACTTTGAAACTCAGGTCGAAGCTTCATCAAAATTTGATCCCGCTGGCTCTCAAAATGAACCGCTTGTAGGGCCGCTAAAGCATCTTTGGGAACTTTAGAATGCACCAAGTCGGAATAATCACTCCATAAATTAAGAAAACCTGTGTAAAATTGTTCAATCGAGAGGTTTCCCTGGTGATACTTTGCGATATCTAACTCCAATTGAAACTTTCGGACAGAATTATTTTGATAATAAATTCGCCGAAGGTAATCCCACATCTGTTTAATAGTAGTGAACCCACGAAGATTGTTGACCATATGGGGTTCAACAGAACTAAGTAGCCAAGAAGTAATTTTGGCATCCCTGCCTTCCCATGAACTGAGTTCTATAGGATCAGTTGGAGCCGTAGAAGACCTATCCAAATAATCCCATAACTCCTTCTCTTTAACAAGCAAATATCCCAACTAGCGTAGTTCTTGCCATTAAAGCGAACAATAGAATTTTCGCCTAACATAATAACCACCAAAAACAAAATTGAAAGACCCGACAGATCACAACAGTCACAAGATCAGTATGATCAATCAAGACTCCCAACAATCTGAGACAAGCTGTTCCAAAAATAAAAAAAAAATATGACAGCCTAAATCACCAAAAATTAATCCAAAAAAAATCCTTTGGAAAGCGAAGAGACTACCGACAGAACCTTTCGGACAGATCTGATGCTGATAAAAAATAAAGAACTCTAATAATGAACCAGAAATTCAAAGCCAAGAGAAAAATGTGAAAAAAATAACTTGGGTTTTGATACCATGTCAAGAAGGATTTTGTTTTGAATGCCTCTCATTGTGAGGGTTCCTTCATTTATATAGATGCAAGGTAAATAGTTTACCAAAATAAACGCCTATCAATTACACGCTAATTACAATATAATATTCTATACATAGCTAGTCTAAATAGGGTAGTTGCTAATTACAATATACTCTTCTATACATAGCTAGTCTAAATAGGGTAGAATATATGACGTCTCAATTATGCCATGTATACAATATATAGCTAGTCTAAATAGGGTAGATGCTAATTACAATATACTCTTCTATACATAGCTAGTCTAAATAGGGTAGAATATATGACGTCTCAATTATGCCATATATACAATATATGTTAACAGCCTTTACCTACAAGTTTTTACAATTGAACTTTTAATTCTTTCAATTCTACTTGAGCCATTTTGTACGGTGCTTGTGAAATATGAGAAGTTCCTGGAATCAAGTCAATAATAAATTCAATTTCCCTATCTAGTGGCAGACTTGGAAGTTCTTTTGGAAATACATTAGGAAAGCTCGTACAACTGTAATGTCTTCTTGTTTTAGCTTGCTAACGTCTGCATCAAACATATGAGCTAAATATGGATTGCAACCCTTTTGTAGCAATCTTCTAGCATCAATAGAAGATATAAAACATGAAGGCAAGATTCTTCATTGTCCACTAAACATAATTTCAGGATGTTCCGGTCGTCTAAACACTACTTCCTTACGAAAACAATCCACTGATGCACGATTTGTAGCTAAAAATTCCATGCCCAAAATAAAATCGAATTCATGGATAGGAATAGAAATTAAGTTTGCCTTTAGCTCTTGATTATTTATTTCAATGACACAATATTGGTAAACACTAGTAGCTAAAAGTGATCTCCCAAATAGAATGGCCAATATCAAGTAATTGTCCAAAAGGTTCCAGCTTTTGATTCACGTATATAGCAAGTGCACATGGAATAAAAGAATGTGTAGATCTAGGATCAATTAAAATACGAGCATCCTTACAAATGATAGAAAAAACATACCCATAACTACATTTGATGACTCCTCTGCTGATTACTATGTCATAGCAAAAACTTTAGCCTGGGTCTTTGGACATCATCCTTGACCTTTCTGTCTAGTACCACTGCTAATTTGCAACTTGGGACTGTGCTCCACTAGTTGTGCCCACTTTACCAGTCAAAGTATCCTTATGATTTTAGTTCTGGCTGGCACCACTAATACTTGACTAGAGAAATGACTTGGGTAACATGCCACTCTCCTTATGTAAAATTGGATAATTCTTTCTGATGTATCCTATTTGGCCACAATGATAACACATACCAGTTTTTTTAAACTTTAGACACTCACTCAAATAAAATTTGGGATAATTGCATAGTAGGTCCCCAACCTTTCAAAAACATTGGAGATATGCCCCTAACCTAAAAAAAAATAGCCCCATACATCCCCAACATTTGAAGAAATATGCATCGTATGTCCCTCTTGACAATTTCTATTCATTTTCTCCGTTAAACCTCAGAATTAGAATCCACGCACTTTTTCTCTCCAAATTAAGCGATTGGAATTGGACTCCGTTAATTTCCTTGCCTTCTTTTCTGAGTTCCTCAGCGGCCTTAGCTGCAATTTCCAACTTTGAACCTGTTCCAATCAAAATGACATCGATTTTGTTATTGGATGAATTTTCTGATATAATATAACCACCATTTTCTACTCCTTCCATGGATGTTCCAGCAAGTTGGGCCATCTTTTGCCGAGATAGGGCAAGTACTCATGGTCTCTTCCTGTTAAGATATGGCCGGCTTTCTACTCATTCTATGGATGTTCCATTTCAAAATCATTTTATTGTGGGCTCTACTTTGCAGTTTGCTTAATTTTACATGTTATTAGCATCATCATCGTTATTTAGTTTGTTTTTAGCACAATTTTCTAAGTTAAATTCCTCCATTTGGTGTCTTTGTTTAATATAGGAAATTTGTGAGAATTATATCGAGAGGGAGATAATATGCAGGCTTGTAGTGGAGCTGCAGTTGGCTTAATCATGAAGAAAGTCTCCAATCGCTTAATTTGGAGAGAGAGTGTGTGAAGTCCAATTCTGAGGTATAACGGAGAAAATGAATGGAAACTGTCAAGAGGAATCTATGATGCCTATTTCTTCAAACGGTAGGGGGTGGTGCTATTTTTTTAGGTTAGGGGCATATCCTCAACGTTTTTGAAAGGTTGTGGACTTACTATGCAATTATCCCATGAAAGTTCCACACAACTGGCATTGAGGAAATTTAGCATTGCTGGAGCTATCACTCTGTCTCGACATAGCTGGTCTTTGGAAAGATCTCTGAGACAGAGTATGACTACCCATCGACTATCGTACTATATTCTAACTGAATCTTAAACTCTGACCTTCTCAAGACCTAGTCTTGAAATTACCTAAAGTGGAAAATCCTGGCCAAAATCCTCTATTATCTCTCTGAGGCGGTCTATCACGGAAAGTTCCCGTCCATGTCTGACTGCACCTGGCTTTGAATTTTATTTGCCCTTTGCCACTGTATCGTTCTGAATTACTTTTTTCCACTCTCAATGCTGATTCTACCAATTTACCAAAATTTTCATAACCTACGACTGTCACCATTGATATGATTTCTTTTCTCAACCTATCTTTAAAACGTCAACATTTGTTAATTTCGTTTCCAACTAGAACTTGTGAATATTTTGAAAGTTCAATATATTTCTTCAAATATATGCTTGAAATTTGCCCAAGTGATCATAGAAGGGTCTAGATATGTACTCTGTACATATTGCCACCAATCAAATATCTCCTCATCTAGTAAAAAAGTAGCAAGATGAAGTTTGATATCGTATGGGCATTCCATAACATCAAACACTCTTTCTATTTTAACTATCCAGGCCTCGGCAACTGTACGATCAGCTATACTCGTAAAAGGCTCTTGCCCCTAATTTTGTTGCCCTTTCAATACTAAACTCTTTATATTTACTCTGCAAAGCTGCAACAATAGCAATAGTCAATGCTTCAAGTGTAATAGGTTCATTTTCGACTATATTTTTTCTCTGGTACACGAGAGGTTGATGCTCAGATGGCTGATGGATTGACTCTTATACTCTCTTAGTCTCTCTAATATTATCTCTATCATGAGTAATATGAGTCTGGGGAACATATCTGGGAGCTTGTGAGTTTTGCCACAACAAGGCATTGACTCACATATAACATATGGATGATATGCACTAATCAAAATGTATTAACAATGCAAGCCTACAAATTCGCTTACAAATTCTATTAACCATGCTCTGATGCCAATCTGACACGCCTTGCCTCGAGTAACACTAGTGGACCCAGAATGTGACATAACAAACATACATTATAATAAAATGCAATGAAGACAATACTGGAAATGGGTAAGACTAGCTTACCAAAGGTCCAAATATGACTTCTTTCACTTTCTTCCTCGCTGCTTTGTGTCTCCAACCCAAATTTTACATAAACAAAGTGAGGAAGAAGGCTGAAGTATGAGCAATCTATAGCAGCGACAATGTCATCTTAATAGAGTTAGTAAGTCGTCCCTACAGATATCCAATAGGGCACCAATATTTCTTGCAATCTCTCAACTCTGAAGAGACGATGTTCTAGTATTATAGCGACGACAAATGGCATCTCAATACTTCGTCTCAATATATAGAAATGACAAAGCAAGTTGCCTCTGTAGATTTTAACTAATTGCTAAGGCTCAAGGCCTATTACGGTGACTTTGTCGTCTCTATATGTAGCAAAAATGTCATGAATAATTCTCGCCATCTGCAAACTTTATAGCGACGACAACAAATGTCGTCTCTGTAGACTACGAAAATTAGCGGCGACTTATGCACTATTGCGTCGACAAATATCACCTCTGTATAGTTATAACCTATAGCGACGACTTTTTGTCGTCGCTATTATTATTGTCTCTGTAACTCCCATTTATTGCAGTGTATGTAGGATTCATACGCATTATTTCATGTTTTTCAAGAATGTGAAATAGAAGAGCAAGGAAAATGTAGCATATATACCATTCAGAGTCTCTATCGAGTATGAAACAATGTCACTGGATATTCCGTTGGCACCATCGTCGACCGTTTGTATAGAAGAAGAAGAATATTAAGATGTTTCATTGATGCAGTTTTGACATTTTCGCTGAGGTCTCTTTATTGGGTTCTACTAGTGAAATAAAATCAAGAGCACTTCCTTTTTAGAGTAGCCTTCTTTTTCTCTTGCAAGTTATAATTCTTGAATTACATGTTAGTATCGATTTATTTACCTAATGCATTGCTAAATTGAAAGAAGTAACATCAATAAAATAATTACTTTTCTTCGTAAAGTTCATGTCGACTACATGAATAAACTAAGCTTAGTTTTTTTTAAAAAAAAAAAGTTAAATTAAGTTACACGAATCTCATTTGTCCATTTAAATCGATTAATCCGTACTTGCTAAATTGATAACGACAACTGTACAAGGGAATTATAGACGTCATTGATAATTTGGGACATTAGTTTGATGCATCTATATAATCCATGTAGGGGGGCCTAATTATTTGGCCTAAGTTCCATTCAGTACTTTTCATTAATTTGACTCCCTAATTTCATTTGCTAAATCTAGTTTACGTAAATTAATGTGTAAAATGTAATAAATATTAAAATTACAGATAACATTAGTAATTTTAGAAATTAATTAAAGTAGAATTGTGAGACAAATTTAGAAAGCTTTATTATAAGTGGTCGTTCTTTGAGATCGGTGGGAATAATGGTTAAAATTCATGCAAATGGAGCTAATTATTATATTAGTTCCAATTAGGATAAGTTTGTTTGTTAGTACCTCTTCTTATTTTGTATTTTGATTCTTATGTAGAGACAATAAGTTATATTTTTAGTACCTTCACCAGGTCGGAGCCACCTGGGGTCTAGTGGGGACAGTTGGCCCCACTGGATTTTGTTCTTAGATATTTCACAGATTATACTTGAGGAGCTGCTGGCTCTAAAGGCTAGGGGAAAAACCATAAACAAGCACATCAAAAATTCTCAAGAGATATTGTCAAGAAAATTGTTGTTGCGTAAGGAAGATTACCATGACGAAATAACAATTTTGGAAAAGAAGAAATTCTAAGGAGCTAGAAGATGTATGTGAATCTTAGATTGAGGCCGTTTGTTGAAATTAAATCATTCACAACAATAAAGTCGAGTGCAAAATGACACATAAAGTCCATTTTTACACAAATAAATATTATACTACCTTCCAAACTTGGTGATGAAGAATCACTACAACTCAAGATAAGCTGGTGCCAAGGGGGTGATGAACATGTCTCATTTTTCCCCTCACCATCAAAGTAAATTGTTCCCCATTTTTAGTGTAACACCAAGGGAAAAACACTTGGTCGCTTTTATCCCTCCTGTTGCTCTCTAAATAGTTGGATATGAACTCTAAATAGTTGGATATGAACTCATGGATTACAACAATTGGTCGATTAAAACACTACAACAGATACGTCTATAGGCCTCAAGTAAGTAAGCAATAATCTAGTACATAATACAGTATATGTATGATGTTACAATAATATAATTGTCCAAAACATGCTTTTACATAAATCTTATGTGCCTATTTGATATATGGTCAATAGTTAAAGATAATGGATAAAATTTGCTTTGTCTTATTTGGGCAAAAATGATGTCCGGATATACTTTTATGCATATAATAATTTAAGCAAAAAATAAAAATAAGTTTTATTTTCAGAAAGAGGAGGACAATTTTGTATCTGAATAAGGATTCACTCTTTTTGTTTTTAAAGACAAACATGAAAAAATCTACTTAGGAAAATCCTTATCCTAGGATAATCGTCATCGTCCGCCGCTTACTGCCCTCTGCCACGGACACCGCCTCGTCCACCACCATCTCCCGCCGCCGTTGCTACTCTATCATTTGTTTTTATTTTTTTGGTTTTTTTATTTACATTTTTTTTGTTTAATTAAAAATAAGTGCAGAATTGTTTCTTTTTTTTTTTTACGAAAAGTTGACTTTTAAAGAGTGGCTTTTTTCATTCTCATACCTAACTGAACCAAATGATATAATAAATATGTAATCCGAATAACTTTTATCCAAATAACTTTTATCTATAAACAGTTTTATCTACAAACCAAACGGGCCATGTGAGTAAATCTATCATAATTATACTAGTCCACACAAAATATTCTTACATGTTCATTTGTAAAAAAAATAAGCCGATAGAGGTAATTAATAATATAATAGAAGAAAAGGCTAGAGGAGTGAGTTTTGAAAATGTTGGTTTTGTACAAGGAAATGATATAGAAGAAGGAATAATAACAAATGCTATGGTATAAGAGAGAACTCTTTGTTGTAAGGACTAAGGAGAGAAAATGTAGACAATGATACAAGTTAAAATTAGGCGATTCTCTAGTTTTGTCCACCAATTGTGTATAGATATTCAATTTCATTCTTAATTTCAAAATAAGTGTTGAATTTCATCATTAATCTCTCATTCAAATTTATAGGTTAATTTCATAAATTAAATATTTAATTATTTAAGTTTGCTATGTAATATTTGAAGATTTATAAAAATGAACTATTTGTAATTTTAGTAGGATTTAAGATTTAAGTAAATATAATTAACATCAAATTAACTACGTCTTAGAATTTACGTAAATATTTTCTAAGATATTCTAATTCTTCTTGTTTTGTAATTAATATGAATCAACTTGATTTGATAATTTGTGATTGAGTGTATTTATTTATGATAATAATTGTTTGGCCACCATTTACATTGAGCAAATCATTTTCAAAACCAAGAGTCATCTAAATTGACATCTCATGTATCTAATTTAATTTTTGACAGTTGCGCCTTCAAATAAAATCGACGTTGTAGCATTTTATTCTTTTAACTTTTTCTCGTAACATGTTTAAATTGTAACATAATTTTGAGATGTTTGTGAATATTTATACTTGTTAATATGATAGCAGTGTGTTACACTCTAATTGTGATATAATCGAAGATTTGCGAATACAGCCAACACTAGCACTTAAGATTGCTCTAGGAGTGCGCGTTGGACGTTTGGGTATGTATCTGAGGTGCAAATGGGCCAAATGTTGGACACGAGAAATACAATTAAAAGGCTAAAATTAGATAACAATGTAGGCAGCTGACCTACATATTTGACAGCACTTTGAAGAGGTTTGTTGAATAGTTTAGAAACATGGAGAACCTTGTGGAGAAATTCAATTCTAAGGAATTCTATATAAGGAGCTTGTTGGAGCATTCTAGAATAAAGAAAAGAGATGCAAGAAGATTTTGTAACTATATGTCATCTTAAGAAATTGTATGAAACTAGTAATAGATGTCTAGAATATTGTAGGAAAAATATTACTAGAAAAATCTATGTTAATATCTACAAAGAAGAATCTAGATAAAAAATATCAACCACAAAATAGAATTAATCTCTACCGTCCACTTAAAAAACATGAAACTATAAAAGGTCAGAGACTTCATTTATAACCAACCAAATTAGAAGTTAATCAAAAGCTAAATACTGAGAGTAAGAGTTTTGAAAGTACATTATAATATTCATTGAGACTTTACATTTAAAGATATTACGTCCCCATTAAACTAAATTTTTTTGCTCCTCCCATGTTTCACCACCCAATGAGTCAATGCAATTATTTTGCCTATTCCGTGTTCAAGCAAAAAAGGAAAAAGGGCTAGCAAAATTTGTATTTTTTTTCAAAGTGGCCACCTAATTTGACTATTTGTTTCAATTTTGTTAATCATTATTTTATCAAATGGAATGTCCTACATAGTATTGACATAGAAAACTTCCGTGTTATTCCATTAGAATTAACAAAATTTAATTGAGTGATTAAAATTGAAACAAAAAGTATAGTTTAGTCACCATTATAAAACAAGAATAAAGTTCTATAACTTAACTGAAATTATACTAGTAGAGAGATTGCAGGTACTTTATACCCTAGAAAAAAAGAGTCACCATTGGTGCACATAGGGATTCACCACATTATGGCATTGCATTGTGTTTGGGAGCTAAATGGACATTTATTAATTAAAGGTGTCAAAATAGAGGATCAGTTTGGATCAGCCATTCCGCGCTATTGATTGGAGTACAATGACTCCTAATACACAATTCAAAGAAATGTTTTAATCCAAATATAGACACATACAGAATCATTTTGTTTTATAATCCTTCGTCATATATCTCATGTTTTTTTGAATTGTGTTGATTGGTTATATGAACGATACCACTAAATTGGAAAAACTTTTGGTAATTTATTTGTGTTGTATAGATTACATATCTTGTATGAATGTAGTGGAAATGTTAATTGATCCTTGTTGATCTCTTCTTTTCAGTTGATAACCACCTAAGTACCTCCTATATATCCGTGTACTAATAATCAGAATCATTCACAAAGTTTTCAGAAAATCACCCTAAGTTCCTCTCATTTTTTTAGCCAAGTTAGAAGTCACTTTTTTCCTCTTTTGTTACTCAAATTTCGACCCCAACAGTAAGAGTTTTGTCCATTCTTCGTCTACAAATTTTTTAGCAAAAACACAATATACTTTTCCCTCAAGATTTCCAGTTTTCATTTCAAGAAAACAAAAAGGCAGTCGTTCTTTTAGGAAAGGTGCTGTAACAAGTTATTCTACAAACTTCAACCGAAAACTCTATTTTGATGTAGTTTTATTTACTACTCATACTAAGATTTATAAATATATATATATTTTTTTTGTGAAAGTTACTATGTGATATAAATACCATGTAAATTTATTTATGGAGAAAATCACATATGCATGATGGTAATTGAAGGAAATCACATTTAAGTTCATGGGTGTCAGTTACCAATTTATGTTGTACCTATGTACGTTTGAAATGATGGCACGTGCATTTATGTTTCCATATAATTTTTCCTGCATGTTAGTATATATTTCTATTGAGTATTTCTTATGAGATACTCACACCCCAAAATGAACAAATTTTCAGATTGAAATGGTTGGCTTTGATGCAATGGTGTAGCCTAGCGAACACGAATTAGACTTATTTATTTAAATTAAGTTTTGGTGTCAAGATGATCGAGTCAATCATGATGTAAATACTATAATTTAGATGTTGGTTTTTCAATATTTAAACATGTAAAGTACATTGAAAACAAGATGTTGGTTTAATTTTCGTTTTAATTTTTAAGATAGAAATTTGCCTCGTTTTACATTCTGAAATTTCAGCTTTCTGCCCCTATTTTGAAAAATCATAACTCTCTGTACATTTGGATTTTTTGTGTATGGAAAGTCTTATATGTGGTATAATGGTAGAAATTGGAATCAATCAAAAATTTCATCCTATGAATTTATTATCATCGTTTCAGTGGGCTACCTTAAGGCATTCGAGAAAATTTTTTAAGCAACTTTAGCTGACACTTTTACCTACCAAACGATGTAGCTAAGGTCTGAAATTTTAACATGGCCTAGTCGAAGATCTTAAGTATCAACAATTCAAATTTTGGAATTTTTTGAGTTCGTTTGTATGATCAAATAAATTGTGGCGACACCGATCACGATATAGGCAAAAACCTTCAATTTTAGAAGTAAATTTATTTTCCCCTTGCGCACTTGTTATTTTCTGCAATAGTTAATTTTTTAAAAGCCTTCAAGGGCATGGAAAATATTATTTGCAGTCGTCAAACATTTTTTAGAGATTATTTTAGTGACCTTCCTGGTTGGAAATATTCAGGGTGTTACAACTTGGTATCAGAGCGCGGTTTTACTTTTTTGTAGATACAAGTAAATTTTAAATAAAATCATTTATTTTTTTATTTTTTTATGGTCTTTATTTTATTATGTCAAGTTGAAAATTTATAACTTAAAAATTTTAGAATTTAAATGCCGTTACTCGCCATCGCCGCGCTACACTAGTTCTGAGCTAAAGAAAGCTTAATTAAAATTTCTTTTTATGTTGTTAATTATGATAAATGAAACTTTATGAAAAAAAATTTATTGTTTCATTTATGATAAAATATTAAGTGAGTTGAAAATTTTATGTGGCTATAAATATTTGGTAAAAGGTGACTAAACTCTATGAAAATTTATGTTAGTTCCCATAATTTAATTAAAAGATGTTAGAAATCCACCTAATCGGGCTTTTCATAATTTGTATCTCAGACATGGTTCCACCGAGTGAGTATTTCCTAGAACGTGCCGAGGCAGCAATGAGTGACTATATACCTTTTGCTATGGATCCCGAGTGGTCAATTGGCCATCATATTGATAACCATAAGGCAGCACGTGTCCAGGCGATGAACAATGGTTTAGTGACAACCGATGCAGAGTCTATCACTTATGTGATTGACTTACTAATTGGCCCAGGACAGCTGGTTGCCATAGAGATCTAGAGGAGATATACCACCCAGAGATGGAATACTATGAGTATTTTGAGACACTCATTATACACTGGAGGATTACAGTTTATATGGTGACCGTCCCAATCCCATTCTCGACCCTGCCCCAGTAGTTGAGCTCGTTCTCGAGCCTACACCAGTAGTGGAGCTAGAGTTGGAGCTAGTGTTAGTGTTTAAGGCTCATCCAGTTATTGAAGTCGAAGAAAACCTGGATGAAGATCTCGAAGAAGAGGCTAAGGTCGAGTCTTGTGTCACCTCAGATGACAAGGCTCTGCAACCGAAAAGGCCTAGAGTTCACAGAGGATGGATAAGCGATGACGATGCTTAGAGATATCATAACAATTAAATGTTTTTATTTTCAACATTTCAGTATGCATATAGTTACTTTACCGTTGTTTAGCGCTAGACATTTTTACTCGCTTGAAGGATTATTTAAATATATAAAAGATGTTATTTAAATTTCTCCTTTGTTGATAGCTTTTCAGATATTTATAGTATTGTGTATGGTTTTTATTTCAATGAATTACAACTTCTTTTCATTTTTTTTATTCTAAAGAAAATGGCACCGACTACACAAGCAAGAAATATCATGGATTTACAACTAGTATTAGAGAAAATGAGACGAGCGTTGGTAGCTCAAACAGCACCTTTGGTGCAGCAGCTGCTAATGGCGTCGTGGGCACTGCAAGTACCCCAAGTGCATCAGGCTCCACTGGCGCATCACGCTGCCCTGCTGTGCTAGTGATCAAGCACCTTTGTCGATACCGACATCCTACATTCGATGGTGGAACTGATCCTCTTGCAGCTAAAGAATGGTTGCGGACGATCGAGAAACATTTTTGGCACATCACTTGTCCAAAAAATCAGAAAGTCATTTGCGCAGAGTTCATGCTAATTGGCCTAGTAGGTCACTGGTGAAAGACGACATCCCACACCCGTACTGAGGAGGAGCAGAATAATCTCTCATGCGCCCAATTCAAGGTCGAGCTAACAAAAAAATATTTTTCCCAGGCTTTACAAGATTATAAGGAGTCGGAGTTTCTGTATTTAGTTCATTGAAAGATGGAAATCAACAAGTATGAGCGAAAATTTGAGAAACTATTGCACTATGCTCCATAAATAGTCAACACTGAACTAATGAAAGCAAGACGTGGTAAATGAGAGTTGCATCCAGAGGTCAGACAGATTGTAAGTTCCCATGAGCTTCCTACTTTTCGAGCAGTGGTCAAGATCGCCTAGACCGTGCCTTTCTCGAGTTTAAAAGTTAAAGTTCAAGGAAAACGAATGGGAACCGAAATTCAGGCCAGTTCAAAAGACAGAATCAAAGTCTCAACAGAGGTCAGTCAAGTAATCCCATTCCTTAGTGTCCTAAGTGTAAGAAGAATATCAGTGTAGCAAGCCAGGCCACAACGTGTCGCAATGTTGGGTAGCAGGAAAAGCTAGAGTGATCGCCATGACTCGTGAATAGGCCATCCAGAATTCGGACATTATTACGGGTATGTTATCTATCTCTAGCATATATGTTTACGTTCTTATTGATTCTGGCTCGACGAATTCACTTATATTTGATACATGCCTAGCTAAAGTTAATGTTTGAGGACAGAAAATTGTTAGTGCACTAGAGGTTAGTATGCCATCAAGGGTACTATAGAGATGGATAAATTAGCTAGGGCAGTTCAGATAAATTTTGATGGGTTAGTTTTGTCAGCAGACCTGGATGTTAAAATTATGGGAGATTTTGATATTATCCTATGAATGGATTGGCTCGATAGTAATTGCGCTACCATCGTATGTTTTGAGAAGAAAGTAATCTTTCGAAGACCTGAGGATAATGAGTTCAAATTTTATGATCAAAGATTAAAGCATTTCCTTGCCTCATCTCAACTTTGCAGGTAGAAAAGTTGCAAAAAAAGAGAGATTGTCAAGGTTTTCTTGTCAATTTCACTGCGCCTCATCTGAAGAAGTATCTTTGGATAATGTGATAGTGGTTCGAGAGGACGCTAATGTATTTCCAAATGACCTAGTAAGTAATCTGCCTAATAGGTCGTGATACCTAGAGCTGCACCCATATCAATGGCTCCGTATCGGATGGCATTGATATGAGTGCATCCCTAGGTATCAGATCTATCGTGAATTCCAGGAAGATTACCTACTAGGTCATCTAGAAACACATCAGCTTACTCTTGAACCACTAGCACATTATCCAAAGATACTTTCTTAGATGAGGTGCCAGTGATATTGACAAGAAAACCTTGACAATCTCTCTTCTTTAGCCACTTTTCTACTTGCAAAGCTGAGTTGAGGCAGCGAAGTTCTTTAATCTTCAATCCAAAAAATTTGAACTTATTATCCCTGGGTCATAGAAAGATTACTTCCTTCTCAAAACATACGATGGTAGCGCGATTACTACCCAATCAATCCATTCCCAGGATAATATCAAAATCCCTCATAATTATAACATGCAGGTCTTCTGACAAAACTAACCCATCAAAATCTATCTGAACTGCCCTAGCTAATTTATCCGTCTCTATAGTTCTCCCTGGTGGCATACTAACCTCTAGTACACTATCAGTTTTCTAACATGAAACATTAACTTTAGCTAGGCATGCATCAGATATAAATAAATGCATCGCACCATAATCAATAAGAACGTAAATAGGTACGCTAGAGATAAGATAACATACCCGTAATAACGTCTGGACTCTGGGCGGCCTCTTCATAAGTCATGGCGAACATAGATTTTCCTTTGTTCGCCTGATCATTAAGCTTTGTCGGCAATGCCCAACATTGTCACACATAGTGGCCTGGCTCGCCACACCGATAGCAGATATTCTTACCAAAGTTGCAATCACCACTATGATTCTTCTTACACTTAAAGCACTGAGGAATGGGATTACTTGATCGACCCTTGTTGGGACCTTGATTGTGTCTCTTAAACTATTCTGAATTTTGGTTCCTATTCTAATCCTACCAATTTCTCTTTCCCGAGTCATTATGTTGTCCTTGAACTCTAACCTTTAAACCTGATAAGGACACAGTCTGGGCCATCTTGACCACTACTCTAAAAGTAAGAAGCTCGTGGGAACTAACAATACGTCTGACCTCTGGATGCAACTCCCTTTCATAACGTCTTGCTTACATTAGTTAAGTGTTGACCAAATATGGAGCATAGCACGACAGTTCTTAGAATTTCTACTCATACTCGGTGATTTTCATCTCTCTCTAAACTAAATACAGAAATTTTGACTCCTTATAATCTTACAGAGCCTAAGGAAAATATTTTTCCGTTAGCTCGACCTTGAACTAGGCCCATGAGAGATTATTATGTTCTTCCTCAGTATGAGTGCGGGATGCCGACTCCCACTAGTGACTTGCTCGACCAATTAGCATGAACTCCGCGCAAAGGACTATCTAATTTTCTGGACAAGCGATGTGTCAAAATTTTCTCTATCGTCTACAACCATTATTTGGCTGCAAGAGGATCTTTCCCACTATCGAATGTAGGAGGGCGGTATCGACGAAACTTCTCGATCACTGGCACGGCAGGGGGTTGTCTACAACCATTCCTTGGCTGTAAGAGGATCTTTCCCACTGTCGAATGTAGGAAGGCGGTACCAACTGAACTGGTCGATCACCAGCACGGCAAGGGTTGTGTGATGTATCTGTGGGGCTGATGCGCTTGGGGCACTCATTGTGCCTATGGTACCATTGGAGGAAATAGCACCAGAGGTGCCGTTTAAGCAGCCAACGCTTGTCTCATTTCCTCTATTGCTAGTTGTAAATCCCTGATAACTCTTGCTTGCATAGTCGGTGCCATTTTATTTAGAATAAACAAACTGAATAGAATTTGTAATTCATCAAAATAAACACCATACGCAAAGCTATAAATATCTGAAACGCTATCAACAAATGAGAAATTTAAATAACATCTTTTATATATTTAAATCATCCTTTAAGAGGTACAACAACTAAAAAACTTCTAGCACTAAACAACAGTAAAGTAACTATACAAGCATACTGAAATGCTGAAAAGAAAAACATCATACTGTTATGATATCTCTAAGCATCATCATCACTAATCCATCCTCCATGCACTCTAGGCCTCTTTGGATGTGGAGCCTTGTCATCTGAGGTGACACAAGACTCGTCCTCAGACTCATCCTTAAGATCTTCCTCTAGGTCTTCCTCGAGATCTTCCTCCAGTTCTTCTTCGACCTCAATAACTGGATCAGCCTCAAACACTAATACTGGCTCTGGCTCTGGTTCCACTACTAGAGCATGCTTGAGAATGGAATGGGCACTACCACCATATAAATTGTATTCCTCCCACTGTATAATGAATGCTTCACAACATACGTCGTATTCCACATCTGGGAGGTAAATCTTCTCCAGATCTCTTAAGATCTCTATGGCAACCAACTGTCCTAGGCCAATCAGTGAGTCAATCACATGAGTGATAGACTCTACATCGGTTGTTATTAAACTATAGTTCATCATCCTGGCACGTGATGCCCAATGGTTACTAATATGATGGCCAATTGACCACTCAAGATCCAAAGCAAAAATTATAAGTCGTTTTTTGCCGCCTCGACACGTTCTAGAAAATATGCACTCAGTAGAACCATGTCTGAGATACAATTTATGAAAAGTCCGATTAGTTGGATTTCTATCATCTTTTAATTAAATTCTGGGAACTAGCATAAATATTCATAAAGTTTAGTCGCCTTTTCCCAAACATGTATAGCTTCATAAAATTTTCAACTCACTTAATATTTTATCATAAATGAAAAAATAAAAAAAAATCATAAAATTCAAGTTTCATTTATCATACTTAACAACATTAAAGAAATTTTAATTAACCTTTCTTTACCTCAGAACTGGCATAGCGGCATTGGCGAGTAGCGACATTTAAATTCTAAAATTTTTATCTTCTAAATTTTCAAATTGACACAGTAAAATAAAGAACATAAATAAATAATAAATAAATAAATAAATTAAAATTTATCCGAGTCTACATAAAAGTAAAATCGTGTTCTGATACCAAGCTGTAACGCCCTATATTTTTTCAACCTAGAGGGTCACTAAAATAATCTCTAAAAAATGTTTAACGACTCCAAATAATATTTTTCATGCCCTTGAACGGTTTTTAAAAAATTAAATTTTAGAAAAATAACAAGTGCGCAAAGAAAAAATAAATTTTTTACTTCTAAAATTGAACGTTTATGCCTATACCGTGATAAGTGTTGCCAAAATTTATTTGACCATTCAAAATTTTGAAATGTAGATACTTGGACCTTGTACTATGCCATGTCAAAATTTCAGACATTAGCTACGCCATTTTGAAGGTGAAAACGTTAGCCAAAGTTGCTTGAAAAACTGTCTCAGGTGCCCAATGCAGCCTGCTAAAATGTTCATAATAAATTCATACGATGGAATATTTGAGTAATTCTAATTTATGTCATTATACCACATATAAGGCTTTCCATAGCCACTGATTTCACTCAAAAAATCTAATCGTACGAAGATTTATGATTTTCCAAAGTAGTGGCAGAAAGCTAAAAATTCAGAATATGAAACGAGGCAAATTTCTATCTTAAAAATGTAAACGAAAATTTAACCAACATCTTGATTTTCATGTACATTACATAATTAAATACTAAAAATCCAACACTTAGTATTTACATCATGATCGACTCAATCATCTCGACGTCAAACTTAATTTAAATAAAAGAAGTCTACTTCGTGTTCGCTAGCCTATGCCATCGCATCAACACCAACCGTTTCAATCTGGAAATTTGTTCATTTTGGGGTGAGTATTTAATGAGAAACACTCATTAGTAACATATAATAACATGTGAGAAAATATATGGAATTAAATGCAACATGCCAAACACTAAAAAACATACATAGGAACACATTCGGTAATTAGTACCACGGGAAACATAAAAGTGATTACCTCCAATCACTAACATACATATGTGATTACCTTCAATCACGATCATAAAATTTTGACTTTAACATTTAGCATGGCATCCAATTTACATAATATTTTCTCCATATAAAAATCATGACATTAAATTGGTGGTACAAAAATCTACCTTTTAAAAGTATTTCGTTGGTTGGTGGATTAAATAACTGTTTCTTTACTCAATGATGACTCTGTGATTGCCCTTTTTCACTTCTAAAATTATAAGGTTTGTAGTGTTGGTTTGGATGATAAAAATAGATGAAGAAGGAGGAGGCAAAAACCTATTCTTGCTGGCCGAAAATGGGTGAACAGGGGAGGAAATAAAACCAAAATAAGGGATTAAAACGCTTATTGCTGGGGTATTCTTTGGTGTTTGTAATGAGGAAATTAATGAGACTTAAAGGCTAAAAATATAGAGTGATAGTGTCGGTGTAGTATGGGGAAATAAAAGGAGGAAATGGAACTTTAAAATGGCCGAAACTTGGGAAAGAAAGGGGACAATTTGCTGGCTGAAAAATGCAAAATTTAGGCATGGTTTTTCTTAAGTAAAAAGGGGCTAATCAAGTAAATTTTTGAGCAGCAATAGAATGGGTTTAGTGGTGTATAAGTTGGAGGAAAAATGGTCTGATTACAGGGGCTAGATGGGGCATTTCTACTGAGTTTCTAGGTAGCAGTGGGGCGGTTTTCTGTCTTCTTTGGAGGAGCTCTTTTGGGTCGGTTTTTGACAGTTAAGAAGGAAACTTGGGATGTTTTTATGGAGGGAAATTTTCATGTGGTTTAGCTAAAATAAATGGTGGAAGATGTGGGGGAAAATGGACTAAGTGGCACGGTTTTATCACTAATCATGGAGCAGTTTTGGAGAGCATCCATGGGCACATTTTTGGCAGCTAAGGGAGAAAGCTTGGGACGGTTTTTCTAGAGGGAAGATGGCTGAGCATAGAGGGTGGAAGATGTAGGGAAAATAGATAGGAAATGGGTAGAATTGAGGGAGATCATGTGTGGTTACAACTTTGGGTTTTATGGGCAGTTTGGGGTTGATTTTGGCATGAGAATTATGGGTTATTTGGGAGGTCAATTTGGTATGAGATTAGGGGTTGTTTGGGTGTTTAATTAGCATAAAAAATTGGTTTGGTGATTGACAAAAAAAAATTTGTTTGACACAAAAGATAAGGCAAATACGTGAACAAAATGCGACTAAAGTGTTTAAAATGCACTAAGAAGTTCGCAATGACGCCGAAAAATTGAAATTTATTTTTTGTGAAATTTTAAACGCCAACAAAATTTTCATTCGTTACATACTGGGGTGATGTCTTAGGTTGGGAGCTTTGGGACAATGGCGAATCGTTGGCACTTGTAACACTTACAGACAAACGATAGGGACGATTTTCACAACAAACTCAAAGGATAAGGACAAAATGCGCTAATTACCCCTTTTCATTATTGGCCAGTAATACCCTTGCTTCGAGGTTTTCTATACTAGGTCAGAATTCCTTCTGTATGGATGCTACAAACTCCTTCGTAGATTTCATACATAACATAGTTAGATTCGTCCTTGGCCACACATCGTAAAAGTGGCGAGCTGAATCCTCATTTGTAGAGAATTCTGTCTTCGAGGACAAACTTTGTGTACCTCATATGAAGCTTGCGAGCTTTGTCCATGTTGTATGACAGTACCTGGTTAGTTAGATATACGTTGATTTCTCTCATCTAGCCGAGAGGCTCGCTGATTAACATTGAGCTTGGGGTCAGGACGTCTTCGATCGTAGGCTATCTGAGTCGTTCAATTGGTATGGCTTTCATCAAGTTTGAGTCTTTGCAGCTTGCCAACTCAGAGAGGGCATCCGCATAACTGTTCTCAGTCCTTAGGATTTGGAGTAGCTCAAATTTTTCAAAGTGTAGTAGGAAGTCATTGACCTTCTTCAAATAGGCTGCTATGGTTTGTTCCTGAGCCGTAAAATTTCCATTGACTTGACTGACTAGCTGCGAGTCACTATAGATCTGGATTCTTCTAGCCTTCATCTCATGTGATAACCGTAAGCCCACCAGAAGTGCCTCATACTCAGTTGTGTTGTTAGAGACTTTGAACTCAAGGCGAAGTGCACAATTGAGGTTGTGACCGTTGAAGCTGATTAGTAGGATTCCAGCTCCAACTCTGGCGTCGTCCAAGGATCCATCAACATACAATTTCCATGTTGGTACCTCTTTGGGCTCGGTTTCTTGCCATCCCTCATGAATGAAGGTGAATTCAGCTATAAAATCTACTAATGCATGGCCCTTTATCGACGGCTTAGGTCTATAAAAAATCTCAAATTGGCTGAGTTCCACAGACCACTTCATCAATCTTTCAGAGGAGTCAGGTTTTTGCAGAATCTTCCTCAACAAGAGGTTTGTTAGTACATCAATGCCATGTGCCTGGAAGTAATGCCAAAGCTTTTTTGATGTGACGACCAGGGACAAGACGAGTTTCTCCATGTCCGGGTATCGTGTTTCAGCATCTTGTAGATCTTTGATAACTTAGTACATCGGCAGTTGTAATTGTCATTGTTCACAGACTAACAGCCCTTTCGAATACTACAAGCCAGACAAGTAGCATGTCCCCGTGCCTCAGCTTGGATAGCAGCGGGGATTTTCCAAGGATGTCCTTGAGCTCTTGGAAAGTGCTCTCGTATTCTTCTGTCCAATGAAATCTATTTCCTCCATTGATGGTTTGGAAAAAAAGATGACACTAGTCGGTTGCCTTCGATATAAATCAATTTAAGGCTGCCAATCTCCTGGTGAGGCTCTGTACTTTCTTGGGTGAGGATGGAGAGCATATATCTATGAGTGCCTTGATTTTTATTGGGGTTAGCCTCGATTCTGCCTTGATTTACCATGTATCCCAAGAATTTTCCATAGGCAACTCCAAAAAGCGCACTTCAAGAGATTGAGCTTCATCTGATACTTGCGGAGGATCTTGAACATATTTTCTAAGTGTGCTATGTAGTCTTTTGACGAGCATAGCATCGACGTAAACTTCCATTGTATCCCCGATCTGTTCCATGAACATGCGATTTACTAACCTTCAATAAGTGGCTCCGACATTTTTAGAACAAATAGCATCATCTTATAACAATACAAATCTCGATCTGTTATAAATGAAGTATGCTCTTCATCTCTAGTGAACATGGGGATCTGATTGTAGCCAAAATAGGCGTCCATGAAGCTAAGTAGCTTATGACCAATGGTGGCGTCAACCAGTTAGTCTATGCGATGTAGGGAGAAGTTATCCTTCGGGAATGCTTGGTTTAAATCAGAGAAGTCTATGCAATACCCTCTACTTGTGATAGTTCTTCTTTACTAGGACGGGGTTGGACATCACTTTGGGTACACTGCTTCTCTGATGAAATCGTTTGCTGACAGCTTCTCCACTTCCTTTTTTAGTGCGTTATATCTTTCTGCGCTTAGTGGCCTTCTCTTCTATATTTAAAGGCGGACTTTCAAATCTACTTTTAGGACATGACACGACGCTGATGGATCTATCACCGAAGATATCTAGGTTTTTTTTAATAACTGTTCCAATTTTCTATTTAGTCCTCTCTCTAGGGCTTGACCCATCTGCAGTACTTTGGAGATATCATACAAGTTAACAAGAAATGTATCTAACTCCTTTGCCGGTAAAGCTTGTGAGTCTGAACCGGTAATCCGAGGGTCGAGGCTTTCGTCAAGGACCATGTTCTCTTTGTCTTCTTTCTTTTCAATCTCTATTGCCTCGGTCTCTACCATCGTATTCTCACTTGTTGTTGCTTTACGAAGCACTTTTATATAACAAGCCATAGCTTCTATTTGGTTTCTTCGAATCATAACAACTCCACCGGGTGTCAGGAATTTCATTGCTAGGTGGTAAATCGAGGTCGCTGCTTGCAAGTCTTTGAGAGCTGTCTGCCCAAGACCTGTGATAAGCAGAACGGGTATCGACCACCAAGAATTCCATGAATTTCTACATAGTACGGGGCTCTTCAAAATCCATGGCGAGGATAATCATCCTCTGCGAGATGAGGCTGTCGTCCGTAAAACTAAATAGTGGTTCAGAGATGGACTTCAACTCATGGTCCTCTTCCATCTGATTAAAGGCACTACCAAACAAAATATTCACAGCACTGCCATCGTCAACTATACGTACTACCAGGGCATCGTAGTGTGGAGGTAATAGACATCAACTTCATTCTCCTCTGTAAATATGATGGGTGGGGACCTAGGTCGATGCCCATGGACCGCCATCTTTTTACTAGCTTGCTCCGTACTGCTTTAGCATAATTTCTCCGCGGGGTCATCGTATGGCCCCTGACATAAGGCCCTCCAATTATGGTGTTAATTTTGAGTACAGGGGGCCCTCGCAGGTCGTTCTTTCCTTGGTGGGTCTATGTTTTATTTTTTTCTTCTATCATTACGATGATGATGATTGTCCTAGCACCAAGGTTGGGGTCCTCGCCCTCTTCGAGCCAGTCAATGTCCTTTCCTCTACCGTTGGTTTCTCAGATCAATCAATTCTCGCACCTCTGGGCAGTCCTCAGTATTGTGATCTCGAGTTCGATGAATATAAATACGACAGAACTTAGAAAGATGAACTAACAGTGGAAAGATGGATGAGGATGGCCAAATTAGGTGCCCTGGACAGAGTCCGGTCTAATAAAACCTCATGTTGCAATTATTGTAAGGCTCAGGAGATCGTCGTTCTTCGCAGTGTTAGCGTTCTCCTTTCTCTTTTTCAGCCTTCTCCCTATTTTCAATGGTTTCTTCAAAGCGAATTTATCAATGGATGAGGTCTACTAGTTGGGTGTATGTCTTGGGTTCTCTATTTTGAACGTCTCTCCAAAATGGGTTTTGCATGTGGAGCCCCGTTATTAATATATTCATTGCCTTGTCATCGGTGACATTCTCAATTTTGTCAATAACTTTGCTGACCCTTCTGAAGTAGCTCTTCACGGACTCACCCTCTTTTTTGCCGAACGTATTGGAGTTGGTCCACATTGGTTGTTGTTGCTCAATTTCCGATAAAGGCATTGATAAACTCATACTTCAATTGTGGCCATGTCCTGATGCTCCCAGGTTTCAACTTGTTGTACCTTCTCTTCACGTCGGAGACAAGGGTAATATGAAAGTTTCTGCATTTAAACATCGGGATGTAACCTTACAACCTCGTTTTGTACACATTAATGTAGTCTGTGGGGTCGTCTCGTCTACTGTACTTCTCCATATAAGGTATTTTGAAACCAGTGGATAGTTTCCTAGCCTTCAGTTCTTTGGAGAGTGGGAGCTTCTCGTCATCATCATCTAGATCGCATGATCGTACCGACCTTTCATCCTCGGATTTCAAGTCCATACCCCTGAAATCTTTCTTCTTCTCTAGGCGAGCCTCGCTGTGGTTAGTACGTCAGCTACTCAGTGATTGGGGCAGTGCCAAAGAAGATTCGGCCCCAAGCCTATCAAATATACTGGCAGTCAATGAGGGCTTGTTTCTTCACAATAGGAGAGGCTTCTCTTGCTGGTGTTCATACGAGGGCCTCGAGTTCTGATTCTAAGGGTTTTGCCTGTCTGTTACTGGTGGATCAATCCGAGATCGATGATTTTCGAAGGAGTCGGTCCTCAAAAGGCTTCGCTAGTCACGATCGCGCTTGTTCCTTGACTAGGCAGGCTAATTTCTCAATCGCTCGATCATGGCCCTCATTTTGGCGTTCTCCTCTTTCAAGTCATTGATATTTTATTCAATTGTTCGCCTCTATCGTTGTTTCCTCCTTCGACATCAGGTTACATTCTAGAGATTCAGAATGCTTCCCTGCCGTTGATCCATGTGAAAGGACTCGATTTCCTCGTGAGAGTTCTCTGTTGTCCTGTTCTTTGGTAGAAAACATGTTTTACCACAGGTTTGCTGGTCGTGTAATGTATTTTTAGTTTTCCACAAATAGCGCCAATCTGTTAACCTCAAAATATGCACTATCTACGTGTCAACAGATCTCCAATCAACTATCTGCTAGCATGTATGTTACCAGTACACTTGAACAATTGTTAGATACCAAGATCATCAAAAAAAAGAAACTGGCGACCATTGATACTTCAATAATCAAGTCAATTACCGGTATAAGATATATAGGAAAATATGGGTGTGGGAGAGACAATCAGACAGATATTTGAACAATGTTTAGGATAAAGAATAATGTGTACCTTGGAATGAGAGAACATCTTTTATTTATAGAGAGAGTTCTAATTCACTTAGGGAAGAAATCAATTAGATATCTAATGCGATTCTCCTTCCTTAAGGGATTAGGCTGAAACCGATAATATCTCCATCTCTCATATCTTGGTCCTAATCTGTGTCAATCTCTGAGATTATGTTGTTGATTTTTAGGAGATTGATATAGGATTTCCTTGTATGATTCTGTTTGTCAACCAAATATGATCTTTCTTGAATTATCTCTTTGGTTGCCCAAAATATCCGATTGCCTATGAGATTCTGCGGGGTGCGAGGGTAATTGATGAGGGGCATAATTTCATTTGGACGGCGAAATCCTTCGCGTGCTTCGTTCAGCAAGACAATGGACGGCGATGGCCTGTTCTTGTGATTTGGAACTTCGCCAAGGACCTAGAAGGTCCTCGCTAGGCCCCCTTCCTGATGTGGAGCCCTTGTCAAATTAGGGTGATAGCAAAATTAATTTAACAATAATTAACTTGATCAACAATGCTTGTACACGTATTTATGATTCATACGCATTATGTCCTGCTTTCAAGAATGTGAAATAGAAGAGCAATCTAACATACCATTCGGAGTCTCTATCGAGTATGAAACAATGTCCCTGGATATTCCGTTGGCACCATCCACTACAAGAAAGGTTGCCTATAACAAAGACAAAAGTCGTCGCTATAGATCAAAAAGTGGCTGCTATAATGTTACAGCGACGACAAAGTCGTCGCTATAGATCAAAAAGTGGTTGCTATAATATTACAGCGACGACAAAGTCATCGCTAAATATCATCGCTATAGGCTAGTAGGTATAGTTTTATTGCGACGATATTTTATCGTCACTATAGATGTAGCTTCTTTATAGACGACTTTGTCGTCGCTATAGGAGTCAAATTTTTTAATTTCATATACTTGGTGGACCCCCTGACTCGATCTACCAAGTATGGGCCTGAAACTCGACCCACCAAATGCACGACCCAATCCACTAAACTTTGTCAAGTATTTTTAGTTTAGAATTATTGAAATGTGATTTGAACACTTGATTTAAGGGTTGTGACGTCACAACCAAACTATTTGAGACAAACGAATTCTTGTGATTAAGTTTGCTTTCATAATATATATTAGTTCAATAAACAACATTTTTCTATAATTACTTATAAAGTAAAAAATGAATATTAGTGAAAAATCAAATTCCACACCTAAGTTTTGAAGAAAAAAATCTCACCTATAGGGTAGACATTGTCGTCAATATAGATAGATGTTGTCGTCGCTATAGATATAAAAAAAAGCGACAAAAATTCCCGCCATCTTCCAAAACAAAAGCGACGACTAAATTGATTTATAAAGATGACAAATATCGTCGCTATTTCTCCCACTACACGACATGGGTGTGTCGTCGCTATATACGCTACCTTATAGCGACGACAAAAAAGTCGCCACTATTTGTCGTAGCTGTTGCTGCTGTTTCTTGTAGTGTATCATCGATTGTTTGTATAGAAGAAGAAGAAGATAATATGTTTCATTCATGCAGTTTTGACATCTTTATCAAGGTCTCTTTATCGGGTTCTACTTGTGGAGTAAAATCAAGAGCACTTCCTTTCTAGAGTAACATTCTTTTTGTCTTGTAAGTTATAATTCTTGAATTACATGTTAGTATCGTTTTATTTACCTAACGCATTGCTAAATTGAAAGAAGTAAATAAGTACTTTTCTTCATAAAATTTGAATCGACTACATGAATAAACTAAGCTTAATTTTCAAAAAAAAAAAAAAAGTTAAATTAAATTACACGAATCTCATTTGTCCATTTAAATCGACTAATCCCTACTTGCTAAATTGATAAAGACAACTACACAAGGAAATTATAGACGTCAATGATAATGTCATAGGGGCAGTAATGAGGCTAGGCCACCCACCCCCGGTATTAGACGGCGGAATCTGAAGGAAAAGAAAACAGTATAGAAGAAGAAGAAGATAAAGGTATTATGTTGGCACCATCGTTGACTGTTTGTATAGAAGAAGATGATAAAGATGTTTCATTGATGCAGTTTTGACATCTTCGTTGAGGTCTCTTTATTGGATTCTACTTGTGGAATAAAATCAAGAGCACTTCCTTTCTAGTGTAACATTCTTTTTGTCTTGCAAGTTATAATTCTTGAATTCCATGTTAGAATCGATTTGTTTACTTAATGCATTGCCAAATTGAAAGAAGTAACGTAAGTACTTTTCTTCCTAAAGTTTGAGTCGACTACATGAATCAACTAAGCTTAATTTTTTTTTTTAAAAAAAAAAAAAAAGTTTATAAATCAGTTTCACGAATCTCATTTTGTCCATTTAAATCGATTCATCCTACTTGCTAAATTGATAATGACAACTGTACAAGGGACGTTATTGTATAATCCATGTAGGGGCCTAATTATTTGGCCTAAGTTCCAGTCAGTACTTTTCATTAATTTGACTCTCTAATTTCATTTGCTAAATTTAGTTTACGTAAATGTGTAAAAAATGTAATATATATTAAAAATTATAGATAATATTAGTAATTGTAGAAATTAGTTAAAGTAGAATTGCAAAAGTTGAAAACGAATAGTTTATCATTTTTTTTTATATTTAATTACAACCGCAAACGATTTTGTATCAACATTACTTAGAATCGCCATCAATTTTGATTTGTCTGACAAATTTAGAAAGCTTTATTAAGTCTTGATTTAGGGAAAATTATAGATATTGTCCTTGTTCTTTAAGATCGGTGTGAATAATGGTTAAAATTCTTGCAAAGGGAGCTCTAATTATATTAGCTCAAATGAGGATAAATTTGTTTGTTAGTACGTCTTCCTATTTTGTATTTTGAGTCTTATGTAGAGACATGAAGTTATATTTTTAGTACCCTTACCACCCAAGGAGTCAAATTCTTTTGCCTATTCAGTGTTAAAACAAAAAAGGAAAAAAGGCGAGCAAAATTTTTATTTTATCGAATGGAATGTACTATATAGCATTGAAGTAGACAACTTCCGCACTATTCTATTAGAAAAATTATCAAAATTTAATTGAGTGACTAAAATTGAAACAAAAAGTACAGTTCAATCACCATTATAAAACTAGAATAAAGTTCAATGACTAACCTAAAATTTTACTATAAGTTGAGTGATTAGAAAAAAAGAGTCACCATCGGTGGACATAGGGATTCACCACATTACGGCATTGCATTGTGTTTGGGAGCTAAATTGATATTTATTAATTAAAGGTGTCAAAATAGAGGATCAGTTTGAATCAGTCCGACTAAGTTACTAGCTTCAACCATATCGATTTATTTTATTTTTTCTAAACAAAAAATTTTCAAATTAAGGCAGATTACAGCCTTGATTAGGCAAATCTGCATTGATTAAAATTAGTTTACTAACACTAATTCAAAATAGCCTAATTACTTAGTGTCTTAATTAGGGATAAATAGCAAGTTTCTTTTTTTTAAAAAAAAAAATTATACAAACATATATGTCACACAATATTTTTATAGTGTTATCGCAATTCATACAATGTCTTTTTATAAACGACATCTTTCTCTCATTCCATGAAACCATTGTAGCCACACCGAACACCTACTAACCCAATCGTGCAAAATGAACTCCCTCTGTATAATTAAACATAAATACATACAAGATTATGTTGGAAATTGGCACAAGAATTAGCCAGAAAATAAAAATTTTCTTTAATTCATAAAACCAGGATCTTTGCTAGTTGTTCACGTATTTATTATAATTAAAATACTAATGGATTAGTATTATACCTCAATCGATAAACGATATTAGTCTGGATCTGATTCACGAGCTTGCTGCTTCTGATTCACGAACTTGGTGCTCCCAACGTTCAAGCCTTCTATGGTATTCTCCAAGTCTGAATTACACCGGCGTGTGGGCACCTTTTTAATTAATTCAAAAGACTAATTTCTGGACTGGTAAGATCTAGAAAACTGAGAAACTTAATTTCTTCTCTTTTCTTGATTGAATCAATTGGAATGAATTTACATCACAAGCAATGTGATATAAATAACGGCAAGTGATCTAATTGCAAACAACGACAAGAGTCCTAATTGCATCCAAGTCCAATTAGTTTAGGATTGATTTAATTACATATGTAATCCCTGAACTTATATCACAATTACAATTAAGTTCAAAACTTTTATAGTAACTATGATTAAGTCCAAAACTTTATAGAGCTACCACAGGGACCTGTCCGGACATATATTTTTCAAGCTCCAATAATTAGACTATCTAGTCGACCCTAGACTGTCCGATCTAATTATTAGTCCCTTGCTTTTTCCACTAAAGGCAAGAGACTGCACTCTCGGAATATATAAAATTACAGAAGCTGTAATACTTTCCTCTGACCTACCGTATATATATATTTCATCTCTATTTGAGATTCGATAATTAGGTATGAGCATAAATGACCGTTTTGTCATTCTAATTATTTTCACTAACTTTAAGTTACATTTTCTTCAACGGTCCTGTGAACTAATCACATGTGTCGAAGTTTAGCCGTCGCTAAACACTGAGCTCAGATTTATAACCGTTCAACAGAAAATACTTAAGTTGTCACTCGACCCATTTTTCAGGACGACAGTTCCCGACACGAATTCGTGTTCTCTACTTCGCTCATTCTCAAGCTCCCAACTCACCGAGATATTTGATCAATTAAATTGATCTCACCCATTGGTAAATCAAATAACGATCAAACTAAGGAAAAGATATACACAATCCTGTCAAGGGATTTAGATGAAATATCCGGTGATCAAGTAAAATTTAATTATTCGCACGGTCATGCTATATAATTAAATTTGACACATGGTCCGTTCAATACACTCCAAGTGTACTAGTGTCACCATTAATCCATTTCTGGGATAAGGACAAATCGAAAACCCGAATGATTAAATAGTCAACACTACAACCTTCCGGTACAAGGCGCCAACCCTTATACATTAGTTGTGAACAATTTTATTGATGATCAAAATATAAGTTGTGTCACACTATACTTCTCAACGCAAGCATCCAACTTATATTATCACAAGTGATCATTGGCACTTTATTTACATACTCAATATTAAACAAACGCAATAATAATAAATGAATACAAACCAAAGTTTTATTCAATATAAAATTGTCATTTCATCACAGCAAAATTATACTATTTGGGCATACAACCCAACAATTCTCCCACTTGCCCTAGAGTATAATCTTAAAATACATATACCCCAATGGCAAAGAGTTAACCAGCATATAGTTCCTTGTTCTCCGAAGGTACTTAAGGATATGTTTTACAATTATCCAATGTTCTAGTTCGTCTAGACTGATAACGAGTTATCATACCAACAGCATAACAAACATGAGACTACTCATTGCAAATGCATAAAGTATTCTACTCATGTCATCTATCTCTTCAGAAGTTTCTTTAGGAACGCTGCTTAGAAAGTTTGGTTTCATGTCTGAATGGCAAATTGCCTTTCTTAGAATCTCGTATGGCAATCTGACAAGCATCTTGTCAATATATATAGCTTGGGACAAAACTACCAGCTTGTTCTATTCGATCTCTTAAGATCTGAATCTCTAGAACAAATCTAGCTTTGTCCAAAACCTTCATATGAAAACTGTTGGGCCAACCACACTTTCGTAGACAATGACATTCCTACGAGTAGAATATCATCCACATAAAGCACCAGGAAAATTATCTTTTTATCCTGTATCTTCTTATAGACACAGGATTCGTCAAAGTTCTAATCAAAATCATATGTCTTAATCACTTCGTCGAATCTTTTGTTTCAAGATCTTGATGCCTGCTTCAGTCCATAAATGGACCGTTGCAGCTTGCATACTTTAGATTCATGACCACGTTCTACGAACCCATCTGGTTGTACCATATAGATACACTATTCAAGATGACCATTAAGAAAAGCCGTCTTGACATCCATTTGCCACACCTCATAATCATAATGAGCTGCAATTGATAAATGAATCCGGATAGATTTGAGCATAGCTACAGGCGAGAAGGTCTTCTTGTAATTGATACCTTCTCTTTGGGTAAAACCCTTAGCCACTAGCCTTGCTTTGAAGGTTTCCACCTTGCTATCTACTCCTCTCTTTCTTTTGTAGACCCACTTGCACCCGATTGGTTTTATCCCTTTTGGTGCATCTACAAGTTCCAGACTTGATTAGAATGCATAGATTCTATCTCAGTGTTCATAGCTAGTTTCCACAAATCTGCATCCACGTCGTTTATAGCCTCCTTATATGAATTCGGATCATCTACTTGCTTTACAGAGATCGCCTGTTTGGATTCTCTGACAAACAAGTACCTAGACGATTTTCTGATGACCCTTTGAGTTTGCCTAAGGGGCGGTGGATCTTGAACTGTGGCTTCATTTGGAATTGTAACATTTTCATCAATGTTAGTATCACCTTCAGGTGATACAATTACCTCATCACTACTTTGAACATTTTCTTGATCTATGGGATTAGATGATGAATCATTTCTCCCACTCAGATAACGTTCCCTAGGTATTTGCGATACCATGAGTCGTCTGTCACCAGGTTGTGTTCCAGGAATTGATGAGTTGGGATTACTCCCACTCATTTCTTCCAAAACAGTCTTATTTTTGGACTGACGTTCATTAATATATTTATCCTCTAGGAAGGTTGTATTTGTGCTGACAAAAACTTTTCTATCTAGAGGACTATAAAAATAGTATCTCCTGGTACCTTTAGGGTATCCCACAAACAGGCATATTTCTGATCTAGACTCCAACTTTTCTATCTTTCCTTTCAGCACATGAGCCGGACATCCCCAAATTCGGATGTGACGCAAATTTGGTTTGCGCCCATTCTATATTTCCAAGGGAGTCTTGGGAACAGACTTAGATGGAACTAGGTTAAGAATATAAGCGGCTGTCTCCAGTGCATATCCCCAAAATGAGATAGGTAGAGTTGAAAAACTCATCATTGACCTAACCATATCTAACAATGTCCTGTTTCTTCTTTCTGAAACGCCGTTCTGTTGGGGTGTACCAGGCGCACTCAGTTGAGAAACAATACCATTTTCTGTTAAGTAGTCCCTAAATTCTCCCGAGAGATATTCGCCACCTCGATCTGATCGAAATGTCTTTATACTTTTACTCAAATGTTTTTCGACCTCAGTCCGATATGCTTTGAATTTTTCAAAAGCCTCTGACTTTCGAGTCATCAGGTAAATGTATCCGAATCTAGAGTAATCATCTGTAAAAGTGATAAAATACTCATATCTCCCTCTTGCTGGTGTATTCATAGGTCCACATACATCAGAATGAACTAGTTCTAACACTTCTTTGGCTCTATGTCCCTTTGCTAAAAAGGACCTTTTAGTCATCTTACCTTCCAAACAAGAATCACAGACCGGCAATGGATCGACCTCAATTGAGTTGAGGAGACCATCCTTTGCCAGTCTTTGTATCCTGTTAAGGTTGATGTGTCCAAGCCTAAGATACCATAGATAAGTATTACTAGTATGGTATGTATTTTGTTTATTATGGTTTGCAGAAGTGTTATTAATTTCAGTTGTTCAATAGTTTAATATATAAAGACCATTCATCAAATATCCGGCACAAATAGGAGCTTTATTCATCAAAATGTAAAGCGTTTTATTAGGCGCAAAATCAAGATAATAACACTGTCCTATTAGACAAGAAATGGAAATCAAATTCCGCTTCATCTGCGGGACATAATAACAGTCTTTAAGAATTAAACGCCTACCACTACTGAAATGAAAACAAACTACTCATACAGCTCTCGTCGAAACTACTGCTCATGTGCCGACTGTAATAGTGAACTGGCCTTCATTGAGTCTTCTGCTCTCCTGAAGCACCTGCATTGATATGCAAACATGATTAGTAGCTCCAGAATCTACAACCCAGGAAAATGTAGAATCAACCACCAAACAAGACTCAGTTATGAAAAACTCACCCGCACTTTGCTTCTGTTTAGCTAGTGCTTTGGGACAGTCTTTCTTCCAGTGACCTTTCTCGCCGCAGCTGAAACACTTGCCTTTCTGCTTTCCATCTGCTTTGGTCTTTTTTTTGCTTACTGGCTTCTTGCTAGCTCTCTTCCTTTTCTTTCCGCCTTTGCCTTTCGGCTTGGAATTAGAGGAGCTACTAATCGCTGTATAAGCATTACCATCTTTAGCCTTAAGACCACTTTCCACATTTTGCAACTCATTCACCAGCTCAGTCAATGGCATATCCATCTTGTGTAAGTAATAGTCCACAGTAAACTGTGAAAACATATCAGGTAGAGAGTTCAATACCATATCCACCTGAGTATTTGTATCAATAGCTACACCCAGATTCTCTGCCATATTAAAGTGTCCAATCATGGTTAACATATGGTCCTTCACTGGCATTCCGAGTTTCATACGGATGTTCTGTAAGGTAAAAATTACTTCGAACCGAGCTCTCCTACTTTGATGTGCAAACATGTCCTTGAGGCTTTTCATTATGTCATAAGAGGTCTCAAGACTATCATGCTTTTGCTGTAACACATTCGACATCGATGCCAAAATGTAACAGTGAGCCAACTTGTCTGCAACCACCCACTTATCATAAGAATCCCTCATGTCCTTGCTTGCAGTCTCAGTGGGTTGCTCAGGACAATCTTTTTCAAGCACAAAATCAATTTTCTCAACGGTGAGAACAATCATTAGGTTACGTTTCCAATCTACATAATTTTCTCCAGTTAGTTGGTTTTGTTTTAGGATAACTGAAAATGGATTGAGAGACATTTTGCTGAAAATAACAAAATTAATGCATATTAAAATTGAGTAACGAATTTAACATATGACGCATGAATGCACATGTAGATCCATAAAACTACAATAATGTAACGACTACTTAATCCTTGTGATCCAACAGGCCTCTCTATGGGAAAGGTCACCGTGTCCACTAATTAAGCTGGGATTCTCCCATCAGACAAAACATATCTTGACAATAAATGTCTAGATAAATCCAGTATCGCTTTATTTTGGTCACCAATATCATAAACGAGAGCCTCTATAGGAGGTTCGTAGATGATCTTGATTTGAGTGTATAATCTTTGTCTAGATCTCTAGATACTTGAAAAATAATCCCGCCATCTATAGGATGATCTCAAATTATATTCTATCTAGACGATCTAACCAAAAAGGAATCCAATCAAACAACCCGAATCACGCAGCCCTCCTATAGGGAGTCGGTTGCGTTACCGACACGAGGTTAACGGATTCTGTTGCTTATGAATTGACAAAAGGAGACTGTGGGTTTTTATTTAAATAAATACCCTCTCCCACTCAATATTTTAAAATAATGGATTTTAATTTTAAATAATTACCAACTGTTCACATTAATTAAATTAACATACAGTTTAATTATTACAGACTTCCCTTTCTAGAAAAATTTAATTTAATCAAAGAAAAACCAATGTTCCAATGAAATGCATTCTATTCTAAGTATCACGAGCGATGCCAAAATTAATTCTATATGACATGATTTACAGAATAATAATATTTCAAACAAATATTTAAAGCATACATTAGCAATAAATTTAACAATTATTTGTGGCCCAAAACAAGACTCAAAAAATAAATTAAAAAACTAATTTGGATCCAAGCCCAATATTTAATTTACAACTTCAGCCCATACTTTCCAAACAGCAGCTATCCATTGAACCAAACAGCCACTATCCAAGCAACCAATCTATCATTATTCAAAGATCCAAACATGAACAATCCCAGCAACCAAACGAGGGTCTTCTTCAACCTTGAGATTTCTCCCCAAAAGCAATAACTACCACACCATGCCTCGAATCCCGGTCACGTCGCCAACTTGAATCGCCAAAGCCTCTATGCCTCAGCCGTGGGACGAAGCATTGCCGGCTAGATCTTCACGGAAGTGCAGATCCGGCGAGATCTACGCGCGGGTGGCACGCAGATCTGGACAGATCTGCACCTCACAGCGGTGCTCAGAGATCTGCACGGCCGGGTCGCACTGTTTCAACCAGATCTGTGCGACCACTGCGCAGATCCACCGGAATCTGTGCAACTCGCGCAGACGCACCGAAATTTGCACGACACCGGTCGCGCAGACGTTGGTTCTACTAGACCACCGCGCAGATCTCCTATCGGATCTGCGCGACTCACGCAGATCCAGCAAGATCTGTGCGACTCTGGGTGTAGATCGCCACCGGGTACAGATCCACCCAGGCCCCTCCCTCTTTTTTGGTTCATTATTTCTTCGTCGATCCGATCATTAATTTTCAATCATTACAAAAATTAACTAGTCCCAATTTAGGGCTCACAATTAAAACTATTTTGTAGTTAAAAATAAACCAAGATGATGGAGTTGTAATCCACCGATCTTGTTACAGACTCAAAATAACGAAATACAATGAACAAGTGGGGCCACAAAATAATTGGATCACATTTTAAAATAATATCAATTATTCAATCAACATATAAACAGATAATCCTAGACATCGCTCGACTAGAACATGCAATTATCAGATCTAGATAATACAATAAACACGTGAACGATCTAGACCGCTCTGATACCACTTGTTGGAAACTGGTACGAGAATTACCCAGAAAACAAAAATTTTCTTTAATTCATAAAACTAGGATCTTTGCTAGTTGTTCACGTATTTATTATAATTAAAATACTAATGGATTAGTATTATACCTCAATCGATAAACGATATTAGTCTGGATCTGATTCACGAGCTTGCTGCTTCTGATTCACGAACTTGGTGCTCCCAACGTTCAAGCCTTCTATGGTATTCTCCAAGTCTGAATTACACCGGCGTGTGGGCACCTTTTTAATTAATTCAAAAGACTAATTTCTGGACTGGTAAGATCTAGAAAACTGAGAAACTTAATTTCTTCTCTTTTCTTGATTGAATCAATTGGAATGAATTTACATCACAAGCAATGTGATATAAATAACGGCAAGTGATCTAATTGCAAACAACGACAAGAGTCCTGATTGCATCCAAGTCCAATTAGTTTAGGATTGATTTAATTACATATGTAATCCCTGAACTTATATCACAATTACAATTAAGTTCAAAACTTTTATAGTAACTATGATTAAGTCCAAAACTTTATAGAGCTACCACAGGGATCTGTCCAGACATATATTTTCCAAGCTCCAATAATTAGACTATCTAGTCGACCCTAGACTGTCCGATCTAATTATTAGTCCCTTGCTTTTTCCACTAAAGGCAAGAGACTGCACTCTCGGAATATATAAAATTACAGAAGCTGTAATACTTTCCTCTGACCTACCGTATATATATATATTTCATCTCTATCTGAGATTCGATAATTAGGTATGAGCATAAATGACCGTTTTGCCATTCTAATTATTTTCACTAACTTTAAGTTACATTTTCTTCAACGGTCCTGTGAACTAATAACAGATGTCGAAGTTTAGCCGTCGCTAAACAATGAGCTCAGATTTATAACCATTCAACAGAAAATACTTAAGTTGTCACTCGACCTATTTTTCAGGGCGACAGTTCTCGACACGAATTCGTGTTCTCTGCTTCGCTCATTCTCAAGCTCCCAACTCACCGAGATATTTGATCAATTAAATTGATCTCACCCATTGGTAAATCAAAGAACCATCAAACTAACGAAAAGATATATACAATCCTGTCAAGGGATTTAGATGAAATATCCGGTGATCAAGTGAAATTTAATTATTCGCACAGTCATGCTATATAATTAAATTCGACACATGGTCCGTTCAATACACTCCAAGTGTACTAGTGTCACTATTAATCCATTTCTGCGATAAGAACAAATCGAAAACCCGAATGATTAAATAGTCAACACTACAACCTTCCGGTACAAGGCGCCAACCCTTATACATTAGTTGTGAATAATTTTATTGATGATCAAAATATAAGTTGTGTCACACTATACTTCTCAACGCAAGCATCCAACTTATATTATCACAAGTGATCATTGGCACTTTATTTACATACTCAATATTAAACATATGCAATAATAATAAATGAATACAAACCAAAGTTTTATTCAGTATAAAATTGTCTTTTCATCACAGCAAAATTATACTATTTGGGCATACAACTCAACAATTCTCCCACTTGCCCTAGAGTATAATCTTAAAATACATATACCCCAATGGTAAAGAGTTAACCAGCATATAGTTCCTTGTTCTCCGAAGGTACTTAAGGATATGCTTTACAATTATCCAATGTTCTAGTTCGTCTAGACTGATAACGAGTTATCATACCAACAACATAACAAACGTGAGACTACTCATTGCAAATGCATAAAGTATTCTACTCATGTCATCTATCTCTTCAGAAGTTTCTTTAGGAACGCTCCTTAGATAGTTAGATTCCATGTCTGAATGGCAAATTGCACAAGAGAAATTTTGGGGTTTAGGGTTTTTGAAAAATAAAGAAGAAGATGAGGATTTAAGGACCTGTTTGATAGATGAATGCAGATAAGGACTCTTGTTAAGAATGGACTCTTTTCAAGAATGGACACTTTTTAAAGAAGGACATGAAAATAAGACTTCTAATTCTAAAACAATTTGAATGCAAAATAAATAAATAAATAAATAAGGAACAATAATAATAAAAAAACATTTTTTATTTTAAATATAAATGCAAAAATCATAAGCAACTGTGAAGAAATCTCAATCATCTTTCTGGTCAGCCCTGATCATAGAAAATTGTTAATATAGTTCAAAATCCTATATATTAATCATGAAGAGGAGTGTAGTGTGTGAATAAATAATCAAAATAAGATCAATAATATCAAGACAAATCAGCACCACCCTCTAAATCACATAACCTTTTATAGAATAGAGTTTCAAACCAGCTATCATCTTTAATTGTCCTTTTTATGAAGAAAATATTTGACCTGCCAAGCGTAAGTGAAATATTTTTTTTTATTTCAACTCTGGCTTTATATATATATATTTTGATTTGAAGAATTTTCACATTTATTTTGTGTTTCTATAGCCAGTTAAGTATATAAGAAGTGACTTTCACACTTTCAATGCGGCAGCCCTTTTCTCATGATTTATTTTATGTTATTAAGGATGGCTTCTCATCATCCAGAGAAAGGTAGCCCTCCTTCAAATATACCAGCTTGTTTAACAGGACAGAATATTATGGTGCCGAAAGACATAGATACTGACCATAGGTCTTCAATCCATATTTAGTCAGTAAATCAGAGGGTAGAATACATAATTTGTCAAGAAATTATCAATCCAATTTTGACATCTATAAAGTGCATAAACAAGAGATGAATATACAGAGATTCAAATTATATTTTTAAATTGTATGATAGAAGCAATAACACATTGAAAAATCAGTATTTCTTGCATAATTAACTCATGAGTATGTGCAAATATACAAAAAATACTTTATATATATATAAACAAAGACAACACATTTAGACAATGATACATATCCCTAAAGCTTTTCTTAGATTTTCGAAACTATTAGTATCCAGAGCTTTAGTAAATAAGTCAGCTAGTTGATTTTCAGTCTGTATGTGTTCGATTGTGATGATTTTACTCTCTACTAGATCTCTAATGAAATGGTGCCTAATATCTATGTGTTTCGTTCTTGAATGTTGAACAGGATTTTTTGATAAACTTATGGCACTAGTATTATCGCAAAACATATTGATAGAGTTTTGTTTGATACCATAATCATCCAACATTTGCTTCATCCATATTAATTGTGTACAACAACTACCTGCTGCAATGTATTCTGCTTCAGCTGTAGATAGTGAGATGGAATTCTGTTTTCTACTAAGCCAAGCTATGAGATTGTTACCCAGATAGAAGCATCCTTCTGTGGTACTTTTCCTGTCATCAATATTACCTGCCCAGTCAGCATCACTAAAACCAGCTAAATGAGAGTTAGTATCACTTGAGTAAAGCAAACCATAATCAACAGTGGCATGAACATATCGAATTATTCTTTTTACAGCAGCCACATGTGACTCTTTTGGTTTTGCTTGATATCTAGCACAAACTCCTACACTAAAAGCAATATCAGGTCGACTAGCAGTTAAATATAAAAAGCTTCCAATCATGCTGCGATAGAGACTAGAATCAACATCTGTACCATTTTCATCTTTGGTGATTTTTAAATTTGTGGACATAGGTGTTCTCATTGGTTTGGAGTTATCAAGACCAAATTTTTTGATAAGATTTTTTGTATATTTTGATTGAGATATGAAAATATCATTGCCTATTTGCTTAACCTGCAGACAAAGAAAAAAAGTTAGTTCTCCTACCATGCTCATCTCAAATTCCTTTTTCATTAAGTTTATAAGATCAATAGATTGTTTTTCTGAGGTTGAGCCAAAAATATTGTCATCGACGTAGATTTGAGCAACAATTATACCAATATTTAAGTGTTTGATAAAAAGAGTTCTGTCGACTCCCCTTCTCTTGTACGCCTTTTCAATAAGATAAGTAGTTAGACGTTCATACCAAGCTCGTGGAGCTTGTTTTAAACCATAAAGAGCTTTTTCAAGTTTACACACATGGTTTGAAAAATGGGGATCTACAAAACCTTTAGGTTGTTCAACATAGACTTCTTCATTAAGATAGCCATTTAAAAACGCGCTTTTGACATCCATTTGAAATAGTTTAAATTTCATTTGGCAAGCAATAGCAAGTAAAAGTCTTATAGACTCTAATCTAGCAACAGGAGCAAATGTTTCTTCAAAGTCTAATCCTTCAATTTGACTATATCCCTGGGCTACTAAGCAGGCTTTATTCCTAAGTATAGTTCCATGTTCATCAGATTTGTTTTTATAAACTCACTTAGTTTCTATTACATTTGCATCATTTGGTCGAGGGACTAAATTCCAAACCTTATTTCTTTCAAATTGGTTAAGTTCCTCTTGCATGGCTAACACCCATGATTCATCTTCTAAAGCCTCTTTCACATTTTTTTGTTCAACATGAGAAATATAACACACATGACTTATCTCATTTGAAGCTTTCCTTCGAGTCACCATACCGTTATCCCAATTCCCGATGGCATTAGTTGTCGGGTGTGCTTTTTGTATCCAGGTAGGTGGTTGCCTTCGGGTGCTCTGATCTTCGAATGTGTGTGTACTATCAGCTGTAGTATTATTTTGTTCAGTTTCTTCTGTCTGCTTAGTTGCATTAGTTTTCACAACGTCTCCAGGAATGTTTTGACTTGCGTCAGTGTCTTTTTCAACGTTCTGATGTTCGCTTCTTGCCTCAGATTTTTCTGATAGTGTCTGAATGACTTGTTCCTGTGAATACTCAGCAAAATCATTAGTATCGTCTACTACAACATTTATTGATTCAATTATGTTTTGAGTACGCATGTTGTAGACCCGGTATGCCCGACTATTTTCAGAATATCCCAAAAATACCCCTTCATCACTTTTAGGATCCATTTTTCTTATTTGTTCACGATCATTTAGGATATAACATTTGCTACCAAAAGTGTGAAAATACTTAAGATTAGGTTTTCTACCTTTCCAAATTTCATAAGGTGTTTGAGATGTACATGTCCTAATGGTAACCCTATTCAAAACATAACAAGCAGTACTGATTGCCTCAGCCCACAATTTTACAGGTAATTTTCTACTGTTCAGCATTACCCTGGCCATTCCTTGAAGAGTTCTACTTTTTCTTTCAACTACCCCCATTTTGTTCTGGTATCTTAGGGGCTGAAAATTCATGAAAGATACTATTATTTTCACAGAAGTCAGAAAAACTAGTATTCTCAAATTCTTTGCTATGGTCAATCCTAATTCTACCAATTTTTTGTCCATGGTTATCTTTTTCAATCGTCAGTTTAGCATATAAAATTTTGAATCTTTCAAATGTGTCAGATTTTACTTTTAAGAAGTTAACCCAGGTATATCTAGAGAAGTCATCAATACACACAAGAATGTACCTTTTTCCACCAATGCTTTCGACTTGTATGGATCCCATTAGATCCATATGTATTAATTCAAAGACATTTGAGGTGGCCAGATAGTTGTTCTATTTATGTGATCCTCTAGTTTGCTTACCAAGTTGACATGGGCATAACCTCAAGTTTGTCCTTCAATTTTGGTATTCCTCTTACAGCATTACCTTGGCTTAATCTTACTAGATCTTTGTAATTGAGGTGCCCCAAGCGCTGTTGCCATAGATCTGTGGAATCAGTTTTAGCTACAAGACATGAAAGACTATGATCAAGTAAATAACATCTATCACTAGCTCTAGTTCCTGTCAACAAGCAGATATCTTTACTGTTTACAACCGTGCATGTTTTTTGGTTAAAAATAACTGTAAGATCATCATCACAAATTTGTCCCACACTAATTAAGTTTGCTTTTAGGCCTTCAACAAGAAGAACATTTGTTAAAGGTGGTGAGACATTAATTATTATAGATCCAGTCCCAATTACTTTGTCTTTTACACCATCACCAAACGTGACGGTTCGACTCCCAAAATAGTTTTTAAAATCAGACAAGAGTGATTGATTTCCTGTCATATGCCTAGAGCATCCACTGTAGAAATACCAAGAATTAGTCACAAACGCATGGAATGCCAAATCAACCACATAACAGTTCAAGTCAGTTTTCTTCAACCATATTTGTCGGATTTTAGTTTGACTTCTTTTATTTAGTAAAAGGTTTCTCAAGTTCATGCTAGTTCTCCAGATAGGTTTCTTGTGCTTAGGTAGATGATTTGAGATGTTAGCATGCTTTTGTTCTATCTTACCACATGTTGGACAAGTAGGAGATGAGAGTATATTACCTTTATATTCACCTTTGGTTACCTTGTCAGCAGTTTCTGTAATTCTCGATTCTTTCAACATCTGATCATTGATTACAGATTTAGTGGACATCAGAACGTTATCTGGAATATCAGAACCTGTTTCTATTTTTCCTTTGACAAACGTGATTTTCTTTGCTTCTTAATCTTTTCCATGCTGAGTATATCCTAACCCATGTCTGATATTGGTAGTTCTCCAGCACCTCGTTCAGTCAAGCAGCTCCAATGGTCAATTGTTGGTTTGCTTTCCTACTTTGTTTCCATTTTTTCTACAAATCACACAATTGTTTATTTTTAGCAGCCAACAATAATTCAAAATGAGTTATTTTATCATTGGAGAAACTTTGTTCTTTAGTGGATACAGTAGTTAAAGCCTTTAGGTTGACTCTAATGTCATCAGCTCCAACGTTTGGTTCTATGTCAAAACGTTCGTGTGAACGTTCATGAAAAAGATCAGATAATTCAGAATCAGAAATAGAGCATGCTGTAAATGAAATATCTTGAGTATTAGAAACTTCTCCGATCATCGGTTGATTCTTCGTCCTCGCTCCAAATTACATTCATTTCCTTTTTACCAGAAGTTTTCTTTTTATTGTTGGCACATTCAGAGGCAATGTGTCCATATCCTTCACAAGTATGGCACTGGATACGATTTTCTGTTTTCTTTAAAGGATTTGATGAACTCTGTCTATTTTGGTCAGGGTATTTCTTTCTGTATGATCCTTGATTTTTTGCTGATTTATATCTTTGAGATCGTTTAAAAAATTTTCCAAACTGTTTGGTAACTAATGCTATATCAATATCTGAATCACTATCTTCGCATTCATCTTTTTCTTCCTCAACTCGAAATACTATGCCTGTAGATTTTTCTTTCCTTCTTGTGCCAAGGTTTAGTTCATAAGTCATTAATGACCCAACCAACTCTTCAATTTTGATTTCGTCTATGTCCTTGCTTTCTTCAATTGCGGTCACCTTGGAGTGAAATTTATTTGGTAAAGATCATAAGACCTTTCTGATCAATTTTGACTCTGAATATTTTTCTCCAAGAGAATGTGCTTGATTTGATATATCACACAACCGAGCATAAAAATCTTTGAATGCTTCATCGTCTGTCATGCGTAGGTTTTCAAACTCTGTGGTGAGCATTTGTAGTTTAGATGATTTCACCTTGGATGTTCCTTCATGTGCGATTTGTAGGATGTCCCAAGCTTCCTTTGCTATCCTGCAATTAGATATTAGTCTGAATTGATTAGCATTTACAAAACAAAAAATAGCATTCAAGGCTTTGCTATTCCAACTAGCATTATTGAAATCAATAATAACCCATTGTTCACATGTTTTTTCTATTTCAATATCATTTTCAATGATAGTGGGAGGACTATATCCTCTAATGATAGAATGCCATGATTTTTCATCTAGAGCTTGAATGTAAACAGTCATACGGATTTTCCAATAATTATAGTTTGTTCCATCCAAGACTGGTGGTCGAAAAGAAACATTGTCCATACCTAGATTCATAGGATCTCACTTTCTAGAAGTGAACCCGCTCTGATACCAATTGTCAGTTTTAAATCTAGATAACAATCAACCTAGAAGGGGGGGTTGAATAGGTTGTTACTGAAAGTCTGTAAAAAAAATTTTTAAAACACAACTTTCACTTTAATGTTCTGATGTTGATGAAATTTTGTTGAACATCAGAACATTTCACTGAACGTTTTAGCAGTTCGAGACAGTTATTATATAAGGCGATTAAAACATTAATTAACACCAGTTATAATGTGGTAAACCCCTAAGGGAAACATCCACGGGCCCCCATGCCACGGGTAAATAAATCCACTATTTTAGAACAGGTTACACACGTCTCAACTTTTTGAAATTACAATTTTAGACCTAATCTAAAACTTTATCGGCAATTTACAAAAAGTAAAACTTAGTTAAGAACAATAATAAAACTTCCCTGTTTTATATCTTCTTCAACTAGTCAAGGAATGCAGTCAAGTACTTCGGTCTTGATCTTGGTCCATTCCACGAGTGTCCCCGGATTGATTCCATAAATCAGAATAAGGACCCAGTCCTTATCTTACCGCCGAAATACCGTTCTCTCTCACAATGGATTTCTATAACGCTCAATTTCACAGAGCCGTTCTCAAAAGTAGAATTTTGATCGGGCTAGAACTTTTGAATATCTCTTTGCACTCTCAACTCATAAATGATTTGTTCTTTGATGCTTGAGTATCTTTCCTTTCAAAGTCCGTAAGCTTCTTGGAATACCACCTGTCTTATTTATAGTACAAGAAGTTTGTCTAAACTAAATGACTTAATATTTATCTTATACATGGATAAGACAAAATAAGTCTTTAAGTTTAAATAGACTTTATAAAGGATAATGTGAGATATCACAAGAATATGAAACTAAAACTAGTTATTTATTTTCATTTAAGTAGATAAATAAAAAGATAATATTTTAATAACTTATCTACTTAGAAATCTAGTTCAATTAGAATACTTAAACATGTAATTTATTCAATCACTTATTTAACTGATAAGGAACAAGAGTTTTAGAATAACTAAAACTGATAAATAGATTGTGATAAATATAGCATTAAAGTTTCCAATTTCCAAACAACTACTCGATAACCATTGAATCCTAATTGGCTCATATCAATAAATAAATTATAATTAAGTATCCCAAAAAAACCAGATTCTTCAATAATCCAAAACCAAAATTTCCAACAATCCACACCACTACCGGCACCAGTGGTTTCACCTCCACCGTCTGCAACACCGGCTTTACTGCCTTCACTTGCTCCATCTTCTTCGGCTCCTCAACCAACAGTCGCCGCCAGTGGAGTTCCCTCCACTGCCACCATTCCCACGCAAGTCATGAGTCAGGGGGCGCTTGATGAGGACACGGGTTCTGATAATGGAATTGGGTCTCAATCTGTTAGTGAGTCCGAAGACAGTTCGAAGTAGTCTCCACAGACTGAGCATCTTGAAGAAGAACAACAGAAATTGGGTTCAGATTTTGCAGACGAAAATGTTGAAGAAGAAGAAGAGTCCATGAATGAGGAAGATGACAACTTAAGTGCTGAAGAAGTTGTCCCTGTCAGGCTCTCACGCGCACAGAAGGGTAAATAGAAAATTGATGAACGTTCGAACGTTGTTGATATTCCCACTAAACATCAGAACGTTGGGTACTCATCCTCCGATGTTCCAACTTCAGCGACCCATCCTCAACTGTTGGAACAAAGTTTGCTCCGTAAAGGTAACCACGTCTTCACTCCTCTGAATTACAAATTTGGAACTCTTGATGCACAGACTCAATTTCACAAATTTATTTCAAATCGGGATTTTGTGATGGAATTTAATGTCAAAGAGGATGTCCTTAGAGAGGCTGATCTTGTTGAATTAATTGAGCATTGGGGGATACAAAAATTGTTGGGTTGGACTGGGAGACCTTGTGAAACATTGATCAAAGAATTCTTGGCTAATATTTCTCGACAGATTAAGCAGCCAGGTAATAATTTTAGGTGGTCAGTTTATGTTAGGGCTAGTACCTTTTAGTCCTTCCAATCTTCGTCGTTGGCTTGGATTATCACCCATATCTGAAGGAATGGATGATGAATTTGAAGCAGCCACTGATACTTTGGCCTTAGAACTCACTGAAAATCCTTGGCCTACGGGAAAAATGACTGCCGCATTCCTTACCCCTAAGTATAAGGTGCTTCACAAAATTGCCTTGCACAACATTGATCCAATTCAGCATAGGTCAGACATTGGGATGGATAAGGTTGAGTTTTTGTACAAACTGGGCACCCTCTACCCGCTGGATATTGCTACAATTATTTTTGACAAAATTGTGTTCGCGGCGACCCGTCAAGCACACTCCAGGATGCTGCCTTTTCCTGGTTTACTTCATGCCTATCTCCAGCATCACAATGTTCCTATACTTCAGGGTGACACCTTCACTGCACAAATTCCAGTCCTTCGTCCTTCAAATAAAGTCACTAAGAGACCAACGCCTCCTGCCAGACCAATCCTTTCTAAAGATCACACCAGTTCTCTTGAAACTCAGGTGAGGGATTTAACTTCTTTGGTCAATACACTATCTAATAATTTTGAGCATCATCACAGATTCATAAGGGCTTTACTTTGTGACCTTGGCCGAGCGGACTGGAACTCCTATACCAGAAGAATATCAAGATGCTGCCATGAATCATCCTCAAAATCCTGATATTGGTTCTGATGGAACTTAACATCCTGACGCTGGTCTTGAGCATTCTCCACGTACTGACCTTGATGCTGACATGCCTCCACATCCAGATGCTGCTCCTTTGCCTTCGTCCACCAAGCATAAGAAGAAAACCCAGACTAGTGGTTCGAAAAAGAGGACCCGTAAGAGTGGTTAACACTAAGGGGGAATATTTCAGAACTTTCTTTAAATTAGTTTCTTTCGTTTTTACTTTGGCCCCTTTTTATTACAAAAAGGGGGAATGGTAAATAGGAAATACTTTTTGCTTAATTAGGCTTAATTAGGAATTGTTATTGCTTGGTAATTCGGAATTGGTAATTAGGAATTGCTTTAAAATACTTTTGCTTAATTAGAAATTGCTTTTGCTTGGTAATTAGGAATTGCTTTAAATTAAATAGCTTTCATTTAGCTTGCATATGTTTTTGAATCCAATTTGCCTGTGTGCTCACCTCAAAAAAAACTTGATATAAGTTTTGTAATTAAGAGATGCCAAAGGGGGAGATTGTTGGAAAATCCAGTTTTGGATTATTGAAGAATTCGATTTTTTTGGCATACTTAATTATAATTTATTTATTGATATGAGCCAATTAGGATTCAATGATTATCGAGTAGTTGTTTGGAAATTGGAAACTTTAATGCTATATTTATCACAATCTATTTATCAGTTTTAGTTATTCTAAAACTCTTGTTCCTTATCAGTTAAATAAGTGATTGAATAAATTGCATGTTTAAGTATTCTAATTGAACTAGATTTCTAAGTAGATAAGTTATTAAAATATTATCTTTTTATTTATCTACTTAAATGAAAATAAATAACTAGTTTTATTTTCATATTCTTGTGATATCTCACATTATCCTTTATAAAGTCTATTTAAACTTAAAGACTTATTTTGTCTTATCCATGTATAAGATAAATATTAAGTCATTTAGTTTAGACAAACTTCTTGTACTATAAATAAGACAGGTGGTATTCCAAGAAGCTTACGGACTTTGAAAGGAAAGATACTCAAGCATCAAAGAGCAAATCATTTATGAGTTGAAAGTGCAAAGAGATATTCAGAAGTCCTAGCCCGATCAAAATTCTACTTTTGAGAACGGCTCTGTGAAACTGAGCGTTATAGAAATTCAGTGTGAGAGAGAACGGCATTTCGGCGGCAAGATAAGGACTGGGTCCTTATTTTGATTTGTGGAATCAATCCAGGGACACTCGTGGAATGGACCAAGATCAAGACCGAAGTTCTTGACTGCATTCCTTGACTAGTTGAAGAAGATATAAACAGGGAAGTTTTATTATTGTTCTTAACTAAGTTTTACTTTTTGTAAATTGCAGATAAAGTTTTAGATTAGGTCTAAAATTATAATTTCAAAAAGTTGAGACGTGTGTAACCTGTTATAAAATAGTAGATTTATTTACCCGTAGCATGGGGGCCCGTGGATGTTTCCCTTAGGGGTTTACCACGTTATATCTGGTGTTAATTAATGTTTTAATCGCCTTATATAATAATTGTCTCGAAACTGCTAAAACGTTCAGTGAAATGTTCTGACGTTCAACAAACTTTCATCAACATCAGAACATTAAAGTGAACGTTATGTTTTAAAAAAATAATATTTACAGACTTTCAGTAACAACCTATTCAACCCTTCCTTCTAGGTTGATTGTTATCTAGATTTAAAACTGACAGTGTTGTATAATCTTGTCGATTACATATCTTGTCTAAATGTAGTGGAAATGTTAATTGATCCTTGTTGATCTCTCCTTTTCAGTTGATAACCAACTGAACTTCCTAATGATGGAGGGCTCTGAGTATCATGAAAGTAAATTAGGATGTGTTGGTGTCCTCGCATCCTCCACATATAGGTTGATATTAAGTTAGAGGACGGGGCTGGGATCCCAGCGTGGAGGCCATGGTGATCGAGGTAGCGGAATTTATTGGCAACAATACTACAGTGGACCTCCTGACTTTCAAAATGGTTGGAGTGGTCAACGCCATCAACAAGGGAGACCATAGACTCAACATCGTGGTGTTTGTGGCCTAGGGCACCTTCTGTTTTCCAGTCTAGCTAGGCCACCAAGTCCAAAGCTACATCAAGCTATCCATGCTCCATATCAAACTGTAGTAATCACCCAAAGCAACCTGAGTAGGATACTGGAAGTCCACTAGGAAATATAAGAGGGTGACTAGCCAAAACCTAGCCATTGAAATGAAGAAGACATTAGTATACTATAAGGGTCGAACACCACAGGGAATGAGGAGTGATTAGGTCATGCAAGAGTATCGCCTTAAAGATAGAGACTGTTACAACATATCTGGGATCCACCAAGTACATCGTATATATCCTTGTTCTAATAATCATAATCATTCACTCAATCATACAACCATAAAACATAAATATGTCATTATTCTGGTCTAGAAAAAAAAACTAACAACTTGTCTATTACAGTGTTGATATGTAACAAACATGCACCAACTGTTTTTTTTTTTTTTTTTGGTAATTAATGGATAGAAGCAATGTGAACTGCATGGCATCCGTGGAAAGGCTAAGCTTTTGTACCCTCAATCATCTACCTCATTTTCCCTTTCTTAATGGTTTTTTTTATATTATTTTTCTTTTAAGAAAAATTCATTCCGTCTAGACAAGGATTTTTAGTTAGGTCAAATTGTCTTTCTGTGAATGTAGAATTATACATTGTCCCTAGTCGAGTTTATTAATATGAATCGTAAGTACACAAAAGGTGGCGTGTAACTTTACCTCCAATGAATTACAAGGTATAATTGCAATTTTAATCTATTCAAAAGCATCAATAACTACAAACCTCACATATACATTCGATAAACAAAATAAGAACAAAAGGAGATGTGATGAAATGTAGACTATCTAAAGAGAAATATATGGATCTCAAATTCTTAGATAAGGCAATCCCCATTTGTTTTATACTTGTTTGTACAATAAAGAGAGAATATGATTGAATCATATCATAAATAATAAAAAATATTCTAGATTAAACTTTAATTCTTTCTTACTAAAGTAATAATAAATGCAAGGAAATTAGAAAACAAATAAATATACAGATTTAGATTTGCTTACGTATAATATCGTAATCATGTTCATTACCATTTCAAGTTTTCACTATAATAAAAAAGTAAAGTACAAGGAGGTCTCAAGTTGCTTCTTCTTCTTCTTCTTTTTTTTTTCCCCCTAAAAAGTCACTTTAAAATAAATTTTATGGCAGTGGTATTAAGGTGACATATACTTGTATTGAATATCTATAGTCAAAGAGACGAGTGAGAAATATATAGTGAGATTAGACTACTAGACAATTGTAAGGTGGTGGGTTACTTTCACTTTGAAGCTCAAGGAAGATTAAAAAAAAAAATGCTGGCCCAATTTGTCTCAAAGTAGCTTTTTTATCAAATTGGTATTTTAAGAAAAGCGTGTGTTTATAACACGCTCCTCTTGAAATTTAACGCATCCTTAGCTATGATGATGCCACGTGGTCCTCCGTTAGCCTTTGGATTGATGTTCTAGAGTGTTTCTTTAAGAGCAGACTTTACATCTCTTTTTGAAAAAGCAATCGTCTCTAGTAGGTGAGAAGAACCCTAAAAATTTATCTAGTTTTTGTCTTCAGATCCTTTTTCTTCTTCTTTCTTCTTCAATTTCTGAATGGAAATACAAAGAAACAAAGGTCTATATGTAAGGTTGGTGAACAGTAACTCTACTGAGTGTGAAAGCGTATATATCTGTAGATTTGAGAGATTCTTTTATTCTTGGTTCTCTGTGCAAGACCAAACATTGTAATCTATACTTCTAGCTCTGATTTGGGATTGTGCTAGTATATTTGAGCTTAATCCTTAAACGAATGATCAATATGAGATTAGGTATTAGAAGCGGTCACCGAACCTCCGAGTCTTTGTGTTGTGTTATCTTTAATTTCTGGTTTGCTTTAATTGTGTGGTGCTGGTAATGTCGATCTTGGCCCTACAGTGGTATCAAATCTCTAATTAAAGCCAATCTTGGCTAGGTGGTTCGTATTCTTGAAATCAGTTTCTTTGGAACCCTAGATCTATTATATTATGAAATATTCATCAAGAAATCTTTCAAATCAGTGAGGTTCTTACATCTTGGTATTCTTGTTTAATCTTCACATGCATCATTCGTCTGGTAACCTTTGTAACCCTAAAAACAACTGTGATAAATATATCTTGAAAAACTCCTTTGAAAACTCCCCTATATTTACCTTTGTCTATGATTCTCTTAGAGAATTCTAGAATCTTAGGAAAGTAGGAGCTTCTTTTGTATTTTTACTATTTTGTCAAAAAAATTAACTTGTCTAGAATATTGTGAATTTTTTGAAGATATAATGAATATTTGCATACTTTTGTGTATAATTTTCTCGTTGTTGTTTAAAGGTATACAAATATTTGCATGTGAATAAGAATGTGGATGATTTCTATGAAAGATGTTTAGTAAAGTGTAAACAAAAACCCTGAAATTAGTTGTTAACACATCTAATTTATTTCTTTTTAGTATATGTGATAATCTGTGGTTTGTTCACATTTTTCTCAAAAAATATGCACATGACTATTTCAAAAATTGATTTAGATATATAAAATGGCAAATGAGACTTTAATCTCTGGCGCCAAAAGAGTAGGGCATGAATGCTTCAACCAAAGTGTGCTAAAGCCATTGATGAATCATGGCTAGAAGATCTTGAATAAACCAAAAAATTAGAACAAGATGAAATGGTGTAGAGTATTATGTTCTTTCACTTATCTAATACTGTTATCAGAAAAGTTGGAGAAACTAATAGGGCCTTTGATGGGCAAAACTTAAAGAATTTTATCTTACCAAAACCTCGTCAAATAAATGCTATTTGTGGAAACAGTTGTTCAATTTCAAATTTGATCCTATTATTGATCTTGAAGAAAATATGTATAAGTTCAATTAAATAACTCAAGATCTTGATAATTGTGAAGAAAATATCTCTAGTGATCAAAAGGTTGTAGGTCTATTAAATGCCTTAGGTGAGAAATACAAAGATATCAAAAATGACCTAGAATATGGCAAAGATAAATTAACTGTTGATATAATTCATAGTTCTTTAAAGAATATATATAGAATTAGAATTTAAAGTTGATCAAAAGGAAGTCTTAGTTGCTGAAAATTTGTTTGCTAAAGTTAAAGGATTAGTGAGAAGAAACAACAACACAACTAATAACAATTCTGGAAAAGAAAGTAATTCCAATAAAAGGAATAATTCTTTTAATAAGAATAAAGATAAGAAGACTAACAACAAGTTAAAAACAAAGAATCAAAAAAAATTATTAATGTGGGAAGTTAGAACATCTAATCAAAAATTGTTTTAAAAAAATAGCACATCAGAAAAAACAGTTCCCAAAATGAAGGGGGTTGTGGCCAACACGGGTGTGGCCATTGTTACCACTATCTATCAGAACCAAGAATGAATTCTTGATTCTGGTTGCTCTTTCCACATAAGCCGTAATAAAGAGTGGTTCACAAATTTTGTCAGTTTAGATGATGGAATGGTAAGGTTAGGAAATAATTTTAGGTGTGAGGTTAAAGGAGTTGGAAAAATTATTCTAAGGCTCAATAGTAACTACCATCTAATGTTAGATAAGGCAAGAAATGTTCCTGATTTGAGAAGAAATCTAATTTCTATAGGGATTTTAGATAAATAAGGTTTTTGCACTCAAATTAGTAAAGGTACTATAAAAATCAGAAAAAGGGATATTCTAGTTGCAAATGCTTCCCAACAAAATGAAATATATGTTCTTAAAGCTCTTCCTTACATTTCTAAGTGTGAAATTAACTCTATTGTTCAAACTACTGATAAGTTAGAATTATGGCACAAAAGACTTGGTCATCTTAGTGAGAAAAGGCTTCAACTCCTAAAAATAATAGATGTTTTTGGAAGTGATAATATACAAAAATTAACTTTTTGTGAACATTGTGTATTACGAAAACAGGGTAGATTGCCTTTTAAAATTGGAATTTATAAATCTGTGAGTATATTAGATTATATACACAGTGATTTATGGGACCCTGCTCCTATAAGTACTGTGTCTGGTTATAAGTATTTTTTACTTATAATATGATGATTTATCAAGAAATGTTTGGACTACCTTGTTAAAATCAAAATCAAACACCTTTCTGACCTTTAAGGAATGGAAAACTATTACAGAAAATCAAACTAATGAGAAAGTAAAAATTTTAAGAACTGATAATGAGCTTGAGTTCTGTAATATTGAGTGTGATCAATATTGTAAAAATAAAGGCAAACTTAGGCACGTAAAAGTTACTTACACCCATCAACAAAATGGTATAGCTGAAAGGATCAATACGACCATTATTGAAGGAACCAGATGCATGTTATTAAGTTCAGATTTACCCAAAATATTCTGGGAGAACCTGTAAAGACTGCTTGTTACCTGATAAATATGTGTCCTTCAAGTGCTCTGGTTTAAAGTTCCACAGCATGTCTGGTCTGGAGTTATTATCTCTTACATACACCTATAAACCTTTGGGTGTATTGCTTATGCACATCAAATTGAGAGTAAATTGGACCCAAAATCAATTAAATGTATTTTCTTAGGTTATGGTGAATGGGTAAAAGGCTATAGGCTGTGGGTAAGGGATTCCAAAGGGTATTAGGTAATCATCAGCAGATATGTGATCTTTAATGAAGAAGTATATCCTTGTCTAAGTGATAAAACTAAAGAAAATATAAGTCATGAAGACTTTGTAGTTAAAGTCTATCCATAGATATTAATGTTCGTCAAATTGGGGTGGAGCAATCTCAAGAAGAACAGGTAACTGATTATCAAATTGTTTTAGATGGAAATGAAACAGATCAAAATCATGATCTTGATAATGTGGAGAATCTAAACAATTATCAGTTAGTTAGAGATAGCACAAGAAGAGAAATAAGACCTCATCTTAGGTATTAGAATGTTAACTTTGTCTCTGCTTATTCTAAATATGAGTTATTGAATTCAGAACCTAATACATATGAAGAAGTAATGACATATAATAATTCAAACAAATGGCTTGCAGCAATGCAAGAAGAAATGGATTACTTAAAAGGGAATAAAAAATGGACATTAGTGAAAAACGAGTAGGACATAAACTCATTGACTGCAAACGGATCTATAAAATTAAAAGTGTGAGTTAAAATCTAGGGATATAAGGTACAAAGCTAGATTAGTAGCAAAAGGCTTCACTCAAAGAGAAGTTGTAGATTACAATAAAATTTTGTCTCTTGTTGTTAAGTACACTTCCATTAGAATCTTATTCGCTTTAGTTGTTCGGTTTGATCTTGAATTGGAAAAATTAATGTGAAAATTGTCTTCTTGTATGGAACCCTGGATGAAACTATATAAATGATTCGACCAAAAGAGTTTGAAGATTAAAAAATAAAAACTTTGTGTATTTGTTAAATAAATCCTTGTATAGGTCGAAACAGGCCCCAAGGCAATGGTATAAGAGATTTGACTTTTATATTTAGACTTTAAACTTTATAAAAAGTGAATATGATCCCTGTTTTTACTATAATGAAGATGAGAATTCAAAATTCTTTTACCTTTTATTATATGTTAATGATAAGCTTCTTGCTAGCCACAATGTTAAAAAAATCAACTAATCAAAGAGAAATTGAAATCTGAATTTGAAATGAAAGAACTTGGTCCTACTAGAAAATATTAGGGATGGAAATTAAAAGAAAAATGTATGAAGGTAAATTGTGTTTGTGTCAAGAATCTTATATGCGAAAATTCTTAAAATATTTTCTTTGGATGATGCAAAATCTGTTAGTTTACCTCTTGCAAATCATTACAATTTGTCTGCACATCAATCACCTAAAAATGAAGAAGAATTAAAAAGAGCGGCGCATGTTCCTTAAGCTAATGTAGTGGGTTGTGTTATGTATATGATAGTCTGTACTAGACTTGATATTGCCTATGTTGTTAGTGTTGTGAGCAGATATATAGGGAATCCTGGTGAATTGCACTGGGATGCCTTAAAAGGTTTGATTAGATACTTAAAAGGAACTCTTAAATATGGTTTGATGTTCAAAACATATAATGAAGGACTTAACCTCAAAGATTATGTTGATTCACATTTTGCTCGTAATTCTAATAATAGAAAATCAGCTACAGCTTATATGTTTGTCATAAATGAACCTTAGCTAGAAATCTCAATTACAAAAACTTGTTGCCCTCCCTTCTACTGAAGCTGAATATATTGCTCCAACAAAAGCAGTAAAAGAAGGTTTGTGGTTGAAATGCTTATTAGGAGACCTTGTTTTTTTTTAAAACAATGTGGAACTTTGTACAGTTAATCAAAGTGTTAAACACTTGAGTAAAAATCCTATTTTTCATGATAACATAAAGCATATAGATGTAAAGTTTCATTTCATTATAAAAGTAATTGAAAAAGGTATGATTAAATTGAGTAAAATCCCAACTCAATACAATCGAGCTGATGCATGTACAAAAGTGATTCATTTGAATAAATTCAAGGACTCTCTGAGTTACTTGAATCTGGAGCATTACTAACTTTGTTTATTTTCTTCTTTACAGGTAAACAGAGCTCATGAAGTTTAATGTTGGTTTACTCAAATCTATTTGGTATGACTTCAAGTTTAGCAAAGTTAAGCAAAGGTGGAAATTGTAAGGTAGTGGGTTGTTTTCACTTTGAAGCACAAGGAAGAAAAAAAATGCTGGCCTAATTTGTCTCAAGGTAGCTTTTTTATCAGATTGGTATGCTGAGAAAAGCTTGTGTTTATAACACATGACTCTTGAAATTTGAATGCGTCCTTAGTTATGATGATGACACGTGGTCATCTGTTATCCTTTCTATTGATGTTTTGGAGTGTTCTTTTAAGAGCAGGCTTTACACTTCTTTTTCAAAAAGCAATAGTCTCTGGTGGGTGAGAAAAACCCTGGTTTTCGTCTTTAGATGCTTCTTCTACTTCTTCTTCTTCTATGTTGTTCAATTTCTGAGTAGAAATATAGAGAGCGAAAGGTTTATGCGTAAGGTTGATGAACAATAACTCTACTGAGTGTGATCGTGTATATATCTGCAGATTTGAGAGATTCTTTTGTTCTTGGTTCTCTGTGCGAGACCAAATCTTGTAATATGTACTTCTTACCCTAATTTGGAGTTGTGCTAGTGGATTTGAGCTTAATCCGTAAACGGATGCTCAACAGGGGATTAAGTGTTAGAAGCAGTCACCAAACCTTCGGGGCTTAGGCTGAAAAATCTTTGTATTGTATTATCTTTAATTTCTGGTTTGGTTTAATGTCTGGTGCTGATAATGCCAATCTTGGGCCTACAACAAGTGACAAGTGTATAATATGATTAAACTTAACACATTCTAGTAAAAAAAAAATGTAGAAATGCTTGATCACTTGTAATACTTTGCTGGTTCTTATTAATGGTTATATTATTGTCTATCATCAATGTCTTTTTAATTATTCCTTTGATACAAATAGCTATAAAAATGTATGCTCAAATAGTAAGTTTGTTATGGTTGATTTTCTTCTTAATAAAAATATAGTAGCATTGTATATCTATTATAAGTCTAACATGTCAACATATTGGACATATCAAAGATAATAATCGAATTTAAGTTACTATCAATATTACGAAAATAAAATAATAAAGTTTGTTTTTTATTATTCATATAAATTAAATATATCTAATTAGTTTGAGTTATTTCTACAAATGTATCAACGAAGATGGGTTGTTCTAACATAATACACACCTATTACGACAATTTACTTCACAATAAATAATATTATATCATATTTTCAATTGAAGAATTATTATTTAAATATTTAAATAACTTAAAATATATAACAATAATGTTATATAACCATGTGAGTGCACATATTACAAGTTTGAAGTTAGCGCTTAACTCTTGGAACAATGCCCTATTGGTGAGCTCTTATTTTATGTGCTTGCAAAAAAGTTGGTGAGAGGTTTCTAGAGTTTCTCCAATAGTTAAGTTAAAAACAAAGACGGAGTATATGTTTGTTTGTAAATTGAAGATATAAAGTTATTACAACTTCATATTTTTATTTTGAGTCTTTTCTAGCGGAAACATAAAGACTATATTAAAGTTATATTTTAAATTTTTAGTAGGGGAAATTACCTATAAGTCACCTCTACATGACTTGTTCCAAATTAAGTCAAAATATTTTTTTAAATTGTGATTAAGTCATACTTTCAACAATATTTTAAATTCATTCCAAAATCACCCATGTATCTATTGGCGACTTCTTCCACATCCACAAACCGTCTCCACCTCCAACAACATCCCGCGAGTTCCTCCAAAATTACAGATTTTTTTTTCTCTCGTAGATTTCTGCATATTCTTTTTTATGCTTGTCTGTCTTTCCATGGGCTTATCAAGGGGAACTCGTAGTCTCGTGGATTTTTTGGATCGGGAGTTCTTGGGTTCTGTTAAAACCACTGTGGCCACCGGTGGAGACGACGGAGCTGGTGGTGCAATAGATAATTTTTCTGATATAAAAGCTTTGATTGGATGGACAAAATGAGGGCTTGGTGAATGAGGTTTATATATCCACTGTTTTTAATTAATAACTCTTTTTAGCTCGTTTTCACCGAGTTTCTCTTCTAATTATCCCACAGGTGCCGAATAGAACTGTCAAAACTCGTGACTTCGTTGCCACATTCAAAATCATGCAAGAAATTTTGGGAAGCTTTGCTGACACCAGGTTTCATTATTCAGTAGCAAACTTTCATGCCAACATCTCTTGGAATTGTGATACCTGTAAAGATTACAACCTAAAAAGTATTGTAAAAAGTATTGTAATATTGTTTCTTCTTGCTCCATTGCTTGTAATCTATTCCTTTTTAAAATCTCCATTGTCAGACTTGTAAATTACTTAATTTTTTATTTAATTTTTTTTATCAACTTAAGTTTGTTCTTAACTAGCAATAGTTGGAAAAAGTGGAGAGAGGTTTGTTGAAGGTAATTTTTAAGGGTTTTGAAGGAGGTAATTTTGATGAAGGAAAGTGGAAGTGTGGAGAAGAGAAAGCTAAAGAAGATGAAGCCATGGATTTACAGAGTTTTGACTTCTTGTTGTTGGAGTCTTGGAGATACAAAATAGAATGAAGACTTGTGGAGTTATAATTTATAAAGTTGTCCACAACTTGTATAATAATTTTCACGTAAAAGGGCATTAATTGAAAAAACAAGAAGAATAAGTAACAGCGGCAGAGAATAAGATAAGAGTGGAGTAATGTTCATGAGTGGATTGTAAAGTAATGATAATTGGAATAAGTGGCCATGATTTGTTCTGTAAATAGTTTAATTTGATAAATTTTTTTAGAGTGGCCACGATATGTTGCTGTAAATAGCAACTTCAATTTCTTTATGGATGATTTATTTGATTAATTTCTATAGAATAGTCATGATTTGTTGATGTAAATATCAGCTTAAATTTTTGTATGAATGATACTGTAATATAGAAAATAGTATCATTATATTAGTCGTGGTCATGATTTTGCTGCTGTAAATACCAGCTTGATACTACTGTATAAACAAAACAACTTTATAGTGTATTGTAGAATAGCAGCTTGATATTGTATTAAGTTGGTTATTAGATTATTCTTTGTATTGTTAGTCATATGTATTGCTTGATACTGTATTATAGAAAACAGTATCATAGAAAATAATATCATAATAAAACACTATCATAACAGAAATGACATAGAATTCGCATACGTGATTAGAATTTTTATTATAATATGTTTTCAGAATCAATCCGACGATCCAGTCAAGACTAGTTGCTTTGCAACTGCGTACAATGGAATTTAGCAGTTTGAAGTCGTCTCTTTATCTTAAAATGACAGTTTTTAATTTTCCTTGTCTAACTCATACATACTAAAACGGTATCATAGATAAATATATCTTAACATATTAGTATTATACATGAAAGTTTCTTAATAAAATAGTATTAGAAACTACAACCCAATAAAATAACATTATCATAGATTAAATAACAGTATCATAGGTTGAAACATTATTGTAATAAAACGGTATTTATAGATAAAAGCATGGTATAAGTATACCATATCACTTTATCTAAATAAAACAGTATCATAGATATAACTAAGTAGAGATTTTTAATGATTGAAATAATAATATTGTTCTTAAAATAATCTATTAGTAGTACAAGATCATTGATACTGTATACATTCAATAACAATATCATAGATTAAAATAGTATCATAGGTTGAAACATTATCATAATAAAACAATATCAAAGATAAAAACATAAATAAAACAGTATCATAGAAAACGGTATCATAATAAAACAGTATCATACAAAACAGTACCATATTAAAATAGTATAGTACAAAACAGTATCATACACTAAATTAACATTTTCTTGCAATTGCAGGGATATGTTGATGTTTTAGTGCTAAAATATGATTTTAATTAAATCAAGTTTTAACCATATGACTTTAGAGCCCATAAATATGACAACAGTGACCGGCATTGAATTTACCCTTTTTAGTACCTTTACCACCCAACAAGTAAATGAAATTCTTTTGTCTATTCTATGTTCAAACAACAAAGAAAATAGGCATCCCAACTTACGAGCAAAATTTTTATTTTGTTTTAAAGTGGCCACCTAATTTAACTTGTTTCACTTTTGTTACTTAACATTTGTTACTTTTAAGAATAGCAATAAGTTCTGATGGTCCTGATCCATGCAGGGACCGCTCTGAACAGGGCGAAGATTATCCAATTGATCAGAAAATTGGGAAAGAGCCGAGGATAAAGTCCCCATCCCAGATTGAGGGGCAGGGGTACGAATGGGAACACTGTCCCCGTTCCGTACCCACACCAATTGGTTCAAATAAATTATATTCATAAAAATATAAATATTAAAAATGTACTAATGGGCTAAATATTAATAAAAAAGGAAAAAAAATTGGGCCGGTCATGTTAATGCTATAGTGTGCTCCAAAGTCATATGGCCCAAACTTAATTCAATTAAAGTCGTACTTTACTGCCAAAAGAACAATATGCCCTCCAATTGCAAAAATCGCTCATTTAAACACGTAAAGACCCATTAACTTATCCCACTACGAAATCTCTCCATTTACTTTTAGCAAATTTCATCTTCTTCTTGTGTTTGATTCTTCTCATCGTAACCCGCAACCGCATACAAACAGTTTGAAGGCAACTATTTCAATGGCGAATGTAATTGTTTTTGTATAAAGCAACCATTTTTTATTAAAAATAACCATGAAAATGTTGAGATATTGTTCCAATTGAAACATATGCAATGCTATTAGTGAATGGAGTTTGGATGAACTGATTTGACTAGTTTTTGATAATGTAGTTGCTGTGAGTTAGGTTTTGTGTCAGAACATGTGATATAGGGCTTTGAAATGCATGATATGGTATATTGTGTTAATGTTTTACTGATTTTTTTTTAGTTTTTGTTAGAATGTGTTATTTACCCATACAAAATGCTTGATACTGTTTTGATTTATAATACTGTTTCTAATTATAGTGAAATTTGCTGATTTTTTTTCCTTGTTTCTAATGATAGTGAAATATTAAGATACTTTTAATATATTGATATCTTAAGCCATGATTATCTATGGTATTGTTTTATTTAGATAATGTGCTATAGTATACTTACACCGTACTTTTATCTATTACTAGTGAGTACACGTGCGTTGCACATGGTAGAGTCATAATTGACTATAGATAAAGCACTCAATATATCACAAATAAAAATTTTCATCATTGTGTACAGATGAGATAGATTAAATCTGAAGTGATATCAATTCCTACTTGGATTTTCTATATCAACTTTGCTAAGAAAGTAACTAAAAAATATAAAATAATCAGAACGAGCAAACCAAAAAAAAAAAAAGCTCAGCTGAAAGCGCAGCAACATTTGATGAAAAATCTCAGATCCATTCATTGGGTTGATGCATGCATCTAGGAGTTTCCATTCCTCGCTTCTATGTTCTGATTGCTGCAAACAAAACAATTATTTTAGTTCAATCATGTCTACTCTATTCTATTCTCTTTCTTTTTACAATGAAACATTTAGTAGAAAAAAAGTTCATTGAAAACTTACGTGGTCATATTCTCAGCGAGCCATTAGGGGAAGTGAAACAAGAATACTCTCAATTCTTCCACATGTCTTGAGACCAAATGTAGTGCCACGGTCATAAACCTTCAATTCGAAATGAAAGAAAGAGGTTTCACAACATTTGGAAATGACTCCTTCAAATCGCCCATACAAATACATGTCAAAATGAACAAAGTAAAACAAACAAAAGATAATGTCTGACAATCTAGTAAATAGTAAAATCCTAACTTTGGCTCAGTTAGATAAGTGCGTACCCAAAAAATATAATATAATAACATGCCACTTTATGCCCATATATTATTCTTAAACATAGTAGCAAGACTCATAGGAAATCACGCTGGTTACCCACATGAGCTTAGCAGGTTCAAAATCAACATCTTGCCCCTGCAGGAAACATCAATGGATAGCAAAGATGATGCCTGATAATATCATTTCTTCTTTCTAATTTTCTTTTAGTACATTACAATAATATCCAGATAAAATATTAAAAAGGTGCAATTATTACATTCACTCTGTTAAGGATGCACATGCAAGAATAACAAACTAACATCAGTGGAAAAATATTGAGATTGAGTATTAAACTAAATTAAATTAACCAAAGTCTATAGCACTTATGACACTGTTAAGCCAACATGTTACTAAATGCCTGCCATAAAATTCTTCAGCAAGCTCAACTGCAAATGATAATCGAGATATAATTGCTTCATGGATCTAAGCATAAAAAGAAACCAGCACATCATCAAAAACTAAATTACATATATCCATATTTTGTTCTAGTATAAACCAAGAAAATGAACTATATATATGCTTTCAGGCCCACTAAGATAACTCTATTTAGAGAAAATTATAAATGGACTAATGGAACTTCATATCTGCTTTTAGTTACTCAAGAATCATCTGTACATACTCATGTTAAGTTGCTAAAGATGAACCACGACTAATACATTGTGAGTACATAATATCAATATGAAAAGAATGTCCTTCCTCAAATTTGACGAATCCATAATATGACCAGAATATGTATTTTGATTCGACTCATCATCACACAGCATGAGATAATGAGGGATGACAATAACAGTCAAAGTAACAAACTGTCTCATGTAGGTTATATATAAGCACAGAACTCATGACAGTAGCCAGGGCAAAAATCCTGAAAAACCAGTAACCGAAAATCATAAATATCCATTGATAGTCAATTTTTTCCCTTTAATATGTACACGTTTTTAGCAGAAAAAAGTAAATTGTGTACTTTGGATATTACATCTCGTCATATACATTTGATTTTCTAATACTTTTAAATTCCTCTGTATCAGGATAGAAGACAGAAGTATTTACTCTATCTATATCCAATTCCAGTGGGGCTCCCCATACCCATATTCCCGAGAAAAACAATTAAATGTTTTGAGCTACATCGAGAAATGGTTTCTTATCTACGTCCTACGGACAGAAGCCATGTCCCAGAAAAATCTAGTATATACCTTTTGTCTTAGTATCACGCATGTGCTCTACAACTAAACCTGTAAAATTTAAATTTTAAATCTCAGGAACGAGAAGAAATCAGATCACAAGATAACATCAGCAGCAACATGTTACATTCCTAAATAAATAGACAGCACCTTCATAACATGAAAGGAAGAGAAGTTGATTGAGTAGAAAATATTTTCCTGAACGATATGGACCAATAATCTAGTAAGATAGATTGTCTTAATCAGGCATAAACAACTATACTTGACAAATACATATTAATTCTGAAGCATAAATTCATGAATGTGAATGTCAAAATGAATTAATATTCAAGAAAATTGATATAAAAAAATGAGGGAACGAAATACACTCACCCTGCCATAGGCATTATTATCTAATCCATTTTGAAGCAGATAAACAATATCATTCCTCAAATACTTCTGCATTGCATTTCTCTTCTTGCGTATAATCTCAATCCGAGTTTTTGTCATCTTGATAATTCAAACAAATACACAAATTAAACCCCCAAAAAATCGAGAAAAATAACACATTATTATATTAAAACAATCTAAAAATAAGAAGGGAAAAAATGGAAGAAATCAAACATGCCTTATTTCCATAATAATCATTCTTACCATTTGGAGTAGAACTTGCTTTTCCACAGCCCGTCAAACATTTTCTCTCCTTTTTCTAAATTTATTTTCCCTTCAAAGATTATTGATTAAAGAACAGTTTCAAAAAAATGTTCTTAATGATGACCCACGTTGAAAGCTAAAAGAAATTTTATTTCTACCATAAAATTTGACATGAGAACTTCTCAATTAATCAAATAAATTCTTTAGAAAAAAGAAATTGGTGAAAGAGAGTAAGATAAACCTTAATGGAGAAAACTAAGGCTTAAACATTGAAGTGTATCATAGAATTCCTCGGCATTTGTTAGTCATAAGCATCATTATAAAAATTAATCTCTCTGAGTATCTATTGTAACAAGAAAAATTCAAGCACATCATTAAATTAAAAATTGTAGTTGAAAAGTTACCTCGGCCATTTTTTTTCCTTCTTCAAGTGAGATCATTGTATATCTTCAAAACAAACCTTCTAACCTACAAAAAAAAAATAGAACGAGGATAATTTTGCATTTGCCATCCAAAAATAATGCTTGAAGAGTAAATACATTATACAATCAAAACATAACAAAAGGTAGATGCATATAGAGCACCCTCGTTTAGGGGATTATGTTATTCTCTCTTATATGTGAAAGAGCAAGATACTTTTTCCTTAAAAATTTAGTGCATAAATAAAGACAATCCAACCTCACACCATGAAAAAACCTACATAAGATATTCTTTGATGGGAAAGAAGGATAGCACAAATCTCAGAAATGGGATATTTTTGAGAAAAAAAATTGGTTTTTTCCCACCCACAATATATTCATTATGTTTATTGCAAGTACAACATGCCTTGAGAACTTAATTCACATTGGTGGAGATTCTGTCTCCCGTGCATCGTTTGTGCCACTTCTAAAACCTTGTCTTTTTTTTCTAATGTGATTCTGTTAGCCATATCCTTCAATTTGGCAAAAAACTTGAGCTACAGTAATGCCATATGTGGCCTCCCAGCATAAAACCTATCTAATATCCAGCTGGATGTGGAACCTTTAATCTGCTAAGAGATTATCATCTCCACCAATGTGAATATATATCAGTGGCTATTTCCAATCTTTGTTTTGCTCAAGTCTTACAGCTATATCTGTAGGAAAAATTATGGAAAGCAGAAACTCACTAAAACACATGTTTGTCCTTTTCAGTGGCACACTTGAGATCAACTATTCAAAGGACATTAAAATCCAAGGGATCCTTGGGCCATGCACGTCATTGGAGAAGGTTGATTTATTGAACATTTGCTAAATAATCGTGTTGGAGCATGTCCAACAATGCACTTTATTTTAGAGAGCATCTTTTCTAAAATAAACTGCATCTTGAAGAATATTTAACAATAAAGAGTATAAGTTTTTATATAAGTCCAACAACACTCTTTATATTTTATATTTATTTTGATTTTTCCACAAACTACTCTGACTCAACATTTTCCCTCCTTTATTTACCTAGCTTACCGCATTTTTGTTTTATTATTTTTTTTATATCTTGAAAGAGGTGCATGGGAAATTGTAAAATGATAAATGAAAACACTAACAGTGTTCTACATAGAGTGGGTTTGTCTCTCTACATTTGGAGAGTCAAATCCACTCTTTATTTTAAATTTTAGATAAAAAAGAGTTTGTTGGACTCCTTAAAAAATGGATTGACTCTCTAAAATAAAGAGTATGAGTTTAATAAAGGGCCTTTTAGGGCATGTTCTCTTCCGACTCTAGGATCTGTTCTGATGCATTCACTGTTATTCGCTTGAAACTTATGTGTGATACCCTTGCACAAAGGCCCTGCTCTTGCCAACAGAGTCATTGGATAGGGGACTATACAAGAAAATCATAGCAAGACACCAACGAACGAGTGTGAGATTAGACTGGTAGGAGCAAAGCAGATAAAAAGACAAATCAAAATAAATTAGAAGATTTACTCGAAGCTCCTCTTTGATAACCATGGATATAGAAGGCTTCTGAACTCGAATAACTCTGCAGCCACAATTGACTCTTTATATGAGAAGAATATATATGAAAAGAAATGAACTTCAGTATAGATGCATCGTTTCTAGTATCATACAACAGTCATTGTTAAGAGATGATCATAGGCTTTATAACACAAATAGGAGTGAGTTTTACATATAAAAGTAATGTACCGAAAATGCAATGAGTGTTATATGAAAAGATTGATCGAATGATTCAAAAAGGAGACACCGTCATTCATAATACAAATGTGCAATGAAAGAGCAAATGGTTGGTACACACAATCATACTCCTCTACATGAGAATATCAATCTCCTAGACTTAGTCTTCGTAACATAAGAAATTACTAATCATTACAACTCATAGTTATAGATATACCTTCAGGATTTCCCAGGTCATTGGCTCTTCTTGTGTCACAATGGTGACTCGGATGGTACCAATATGTCATAACTTAAATAAATAAATCTATTGAGCATGATATGAAATTTTGTTCTAGAATCATGAGTACAAGTTCTTGCACTTAGCAGCATCACCATTACACATATGCACAAGTCGAAGTGTTAGTGCATGACATCACAAGTTCATAAAGATTTGAGCATTATGAAGGTACATTGAGGGTTAGAATGCATTTGATGAATGTGCCTACACATCCATCACAGATTTGTCTTGGGCTGTGCTAATTTTTTTTTTTTTTTTTATTCAAAGCACCAGCACAGTCCCAGTATGGTTTTTAGGCTGTGCTAATTTAAATACAATACAGATTGAAATGTTGTATCTTCAAACCACAAGGCAAAAGTCTATTAGGCATCGATAAATGGTGCGGTAGAATTCACTATAATATCAAGTTTGATATTGCAATACGGTGTAGTTATGTCTATTAGTATTTGGGCATAGCCTAATTCAACATTTTTACTTTTTGCAATCAAAATGTCAACCTTACAAGCAGAAAAACGCAAATGGAAATACACTGAAATATGCATATTTATGCAATAAGAAGTTTACCTAGGTTTCGAAGCTGAAGCAGAACTCTCAATCTGTGTCTGAAATGATTTTTTTTAAAAAAATTAACATCTTAGAATAAAAAATAAAAAGAAAAACATTAAGATGGTAAAAAGAAGACACTGACCGCAGTTGCTTTGGTAATAATCTTTCCTAGCTTGAAGCTTCCATGAATAGAATTTGAAATCGACATGGCATCATGATTGACGAAAACAACACAAAATTTAAACAGTGTAAGAAATCAAATTTGAAAAACTATGTTTCTTCAATATAATGTGGGTTCTTTTTGAGTTGTAAAACAGAGAAAAATAATAAGTATTTCATATCAAAATTCCATAATCATGAAGCTAACCCAAAGAAAAATAACAAAAACAAAAAAACTAAAGAAAACATTATTTTCCTTGCCCATGAACCCAAAAATTCCATATTTTCAATATTTCTATAATTCTTGGATCTTTACAATAACATAAGACAGTACATTCAAAACAAACTTAAAAAGAAAACCATAGAGAGACAACAATCGAAACCTGGGAAAGAACTTAAATCGAATTTCTTTTAGCACAAGATCAACAGAACTCCACACAAACAGAACAAATTTCACTAAATTAAGTAAAAATTTGAAGTATCCGTAGAATGGAATTGGTTATTGAAAGAGGATTCTTTATTTTTTAAAAATACGTGTTTCTTATAAATTAACTAAAAACAATTGCAAAATGAAAAATTTCTAAAGATTGCTAAGAAAAACGTAAATCCATCCTCAATCTTTCATTCATAATAAATAAGCCATTATTTTTCCTCTAAAAGGTCGCTATAAATTCCTAGTATCTCCCCTCCATTCGACGAACTCCCTACATTCGAAGAAAAACCTCAGACATTTTAACAGGAGAAAAAAGAAAAAATATGGGAGACAGATATAAGCGATGGAAGACGGCGAGGGAGAGTAAATGGTTGCGGATGGTGAAGGAAGAGAGAGAATCGGGAGGGAGAGTAAATGGTTGCGATGACGATGGAAGAGTAGGTGAATTTGTGTGGTGTGAGACAGAAGTGTATCATATACGCAGACTGGTAGCCAGAATAGAAAACGACGTCGTATGGGGGGCCCATTTCTTAAACGGCTTAGACGGCTTCTGAAGACGATGGCTTAGACGGCTTATAAACAGTACTCTTATTCACTCTTATAATATAGTTTAGATACTGCTTCAATCTATTAAAACAGTATCATCACTTCAACCATTAAAATATCGTGTGCATAGTTTTATCTATGATACTATTTTATTTAAATAACTAGTATATCACATGTGCGATGCACGGTACTTATTTTTCATGGTAGTGATTTTATAATATTTTAAGAGCATATTGTTTATTTATTATATTCAAATAAAAATGTATTATATAAATAACATTTGATTACTCATTGATATTGAAAAAAAAATATATAGCTAATCCAGATTTTGAAATACCTCTTTGAAAACCTCGTTTGTAGTCGAATTGGTTGACACTCCATCCTTATCACAAATCAACATCTTCAATCTCTATGACACAAATATTATTAGGTGGCCTAATTTTTCAGTTACAAAAACAATTTAAATCTTATCATTTGTTTAAATCAAACGAATGTGTTTTTCTATCTCTATTTAACAGTCGGATTGTGTATTTATATATGTTATTGAATGATAAATGTGTTTTCTTTTTTAATAATTAACCTTTTATGTTGATTTATTTGATAATAAAACTCCAATCAGTAAATATTATGTTTATCGCTCATTATAATTCAAAATACGCTTCCATCTTATTATCTTATCTATTTATAAAAGCTATATATTTAGAGCAAATTCATAAATTGGTAAATGTTCTGTTCTTTCTTCTTCTTCTTTTTCTAAGACAGTTATTTTTTTTAAATATAACAGTCGACAACATAACATAAAATTTATATAAAGTATATGAAAAGTGCATATACTTTGATCATGTAGTATGTTTAACACATCTTAATCTTGATTATTCTATAGAAGAGACAAAAAATAAAAAATATATTTACATATACAATATTTAAATAGGGTAATGATCTCCTCCCCATGGTGGGGAGGAATTATAAAGGCCACAGGAGGAGATCATTACCTTATTTAAATAATAGAAATGCGTAAGCAAGTAAAAACATGTGCATCTGCGAAGACCATCTCTATGTTGCTCGTTTCTACCTTATTGTCAAAGTAAGGAACCTCCCAAATCCTTACAACCCAAACCTTTAACTTCTATTGAATCTTCGTAGAGTCTATTTCACTAATGAAGTTACACCGTCTGGCCATATTCACGTGAAGAATTGATATGCAAGAAGCTAGTAGATCGTATTTTTTTTTGTCAGTGCAGGAAAAAACACAGAACAACTAAGGTTATGTATTACAACGTCTTCATTTATATCGGTTGGATGACATGGGTTTGAAGTGAATTTATCTTGTTATGAAATATGTGTATTTTTTTAATTAGAAATGTCAATTCATAATTTTATTCATTTTTACCGAGTATTATAGAAAATTCAAAATATTTGGAAAGTTGAAGCAGCGGTACTATTTAAATGTATTGGAATACTGATAATTAATTAACTGAAGTTGGACAATTACTTAACAAATGAATCATTGAGAATCTCATCCAGACTGTACATTAAATTTGATTATTAATTACCTGATATTGAATAATAAATTAATTAAATTAATATTTATTTATATTATTATTATTATTCTTGTAATATTTGGGAGACGTTTTGGATAGGAAATTGTGTTGACTTTTACTCATGACTATCCTTCTTTTATATATATTAAGATTAAGATTAAGATGTTACACTTCATTTTTTTCAGGGAAAGGGAAAAATATTAATAAACAATCAATATGTGAAAACAATTAAAGAATTTAAAAATTTGTTGTATTTATCTAATATAATATTAAATGTTACAATTCGTTTTTTGAAGAAAAAGAGAAAAAAAATAAATAAATAAACAATCAATATGTGAAACCAATTAAAGAATCTGAAAAGTTGTTGCATTTTTCACATATAATATTAAATGTTACACTTCGTTTTTTGCAAGAAAATAAAAAAAAACAATCAATGTGTGAAATCAATTAAAAAAAAGACTCATATGCGACATTTATGGCAGAACTTACCAAATATGAAAAGAAAAAGTGGCAGAAAAATGTGGGCGTGAAATTTTCAACAGTATATATATAAATATGTGTGTGTGTGTGTGCGCATTAGTATACTTATACCATGTTTTTATCTTTGATACTGTTTTATTATAATAATATTTCAACCTATGATACTGTTTCAATCTCTCAAAACAGTATCATTACTCCAACCATTAAAATATCTTGTGCTTAGTTTTATCTATGATATTATTTTATTTAGATAATGTGCATTAGTATACTTATACCATGCTTTTATCTTTAATACTGTTTTATTATGATAATGTTTCAACTTATGATATTGTTTCAATCCATTAAAACATTATCATTACTTGAACCATTAAAATATCTTGTGCTTAATTTTATCTATGATACTATTTTATTTAGATAATGTGCATTAGTATACTTATACCATACTTTTATCTTTGATACTGTTTTATTATGATAGTATTTTAACTATGATAATGTTTCAATTTATTAAAACAGTATGACTACTTCAACTAGTAAAATATCTTGTGCTTAGTTTTATCTATCATAATGTTTTATTTAGATAATGTGCTTTAGTATACTTATACCATGTTTTTATCTTTGAAATTGTTATATTATAATAATGTTTCAATCTATAATACTGTTTCAATCTATTAAAACAGTATCATTACTTCAACCATTAACATATATTGTGTTTTGTTTTATCTATGATACTGATTTATCTATAACACTGTTTTATTTAGATAATGTGCATTAATATACTTTTAACATGCTTTTATCTTTGATACTATTTTATCAATGATTTTGTACTATTAATAGAGTATTTTAAGAACAATATCATTACTTCAACCATTAAAAAATATCTTTTGCTTAGTTTTATATATGATATTGTTTTAATCTATGTGTAATGGCCTACTTATACCATGTTTTATCTGTGATATACTGTTCATATGATAATATTCTATTATTGTAATATTGTTTTCTATGATACTGTTTTGATACTTCTAATACTGTTGTTGTTTATGATGCATCAAAACAAAAAAAAATATTGGATACAAAATAATTGGTTACAAATCAATGGGAAAAAATAAGCATGTACATGTACGAAGAAAAATAACATTAGAAAAGAAGGCCTACCCATAGTATCTTTCTAACCTCCAAATAGTGATGAGTGGTGTAAAAGAGATATTATTAACAAAAGCACAAAAGACTAGATTGAAAAAATTGTCGTACGAACCAACCGCAACTTTGAGGTTGGTACAAGTAGGAGGCCCTAACTTAGCTAACTATTCCTTGGCCTTCACAAGTTTCGCCATTGCCTCGGCCAACTGCTTATGCTTCGGGAAGGCCATTTTTTGTACACTTTAAGCTTCTCCTCAGACCGTCTCCAGGCGTTCTTAGCCATCCTTTTTAGTGATTGAGCTTCCAACACCCTGTGCTTGGCCTGTAGTCTATCCTCATCAGTGAACTCGAGTTTGGCCTCCAAATCGACTTCAACCAAGACTAGAAACTCCATCTCAGAACGAAGAGCTTCGTTCTCATAGCTCAACTTGGTGTTTTCGGAGCCCTCAGTCTTCAACTCCTCGATAAGCTACTTTATTTTGGCCTCCTCCATTTTGAATGTCTATTTTATTTTGGCCTCCTCCATTTTGAATGTCTACTCGAATCTGGCCAGCACGTTGTAGTGCTAGTAGTTTAGTACATGGCTTCGAGCGGTATTCATTTTCACCATTTTCACCAACTCCAGTAGAGTTTCTTACTCAGCCACATTTCCTCGAGTGGGAGTCCAATACTTGTAGATGGAAACCGTCGACATAGCAAAGGAGACTAGAAACATCTCTAGAACGGCTCGTCCAGCTCATCCCAGCGGGACCCAATGTTAATACACTCGGTCATGCCAAGGAACACGGGAGAATGAGTCGACCCTCCATCTCCTTGAGAAGGAGTCCACTCTTCAGCTCCTTGGGGAGGAGTCCTCCCTACAGCTCGCTGAGAAGGGGTCGACCCTTCAACTCCCTAGGAAGGAGTCCATTTTCCAACTCGTGGATAAAGAGTCAATCCTTCAGCTTCTTGAGAAGGAGCCAACTCTCCACTTCGCATGTCCCTCATTGCATATTTCATAATGCCTTCATCCTCTGTAGGAGCCGACGTCCTCTTGTGCCCAAGAGCTTCGCTCACCTCTTTGGCACCCCCTTTCCTTTGTCCTGATGTCTGACACTCTGTTACGAAAGTAGAGATTCTCGGAGAGAGAAGAAGATGAGATGTTTACGGTCAGCTTTGGCACCAGAGGTACAGTTAAAACAGGGACTGGCGCCAGGTCCTAAAATCGAAGACGGCGGAGGTAAGATCGTATTCCCATTGTCACCTCCATCTTCATTAAAGCTGAAGACCGAGATATTGGAAAAGACGTACTTAACCATTAATCGTCCATTGGCCAGAAAAGGTCTGCAGGGAGAATGACGATTGAGTTCTGGAAAGATTTGTGAAAGTGAATAATGGAAATGAAAGGTTCCTTGGGTATATATAGGCACATTGTCTGATCACATCCGTTAATTAAGAACATCAAGATCTGAACCGTTGGTAAAGAGGTGTGTGGGAAAAGCAAAACATTATAAACTCTTGAGGAGCGTGTTGTTTAATGTGCTTGGAGGATAGGCATGTGCCACACGCCTTAGCACGCCTGCGCAATAATGTCGCCGACATCTTGAAGAATGTAAATGCTACACCATCAGTGCTAACCTTGGGAAATAATAATGACATAAATAACAACCCTTCAGACTCAAATTCCTTCTATGTTTGTGATTCTCTAAGTCCAAGCCTTCGGCCGCCACAATTGCACAGGCCTTGGTAAAAGGGTCGTTATTTGCAAAGAACATCCTCAACGATAAGGCCTCGGTAAAGGCCCGTAAAGTGGTGCCGACAACTAGTCCTCGATAACTTTGCCAGAGGTTCACAAAGTGCAAAGAACCTCCTCGCTGATATGACCCCAGAAACCTCGTTAGAGGTTCGAAAAATAGCAAAGACTCCATTGCCACAGCCACTTTGGTTAAGCATGTAAACCCACGAAGGAATGTAGCTCACGGCCAGCTTTTCGACTTCGTAGGATAAACTAGTAATTGTGTACATCCATGTTAAAATGTTGTTCAGATAAGTGTTTCAACATTGAAAATAGAATAGACGAGGCGGTGACACTTGGGAGCAAACAAGAAATGAAAAGTTATGATTCGGCAGCGACGTCAATACACTTCGATTCAACAACAATAAGAGAATTTGTAATTTGGTTGCAATGATACAAAGAAGAAAGCAGTCATTAAAGCAAAAGAATATCGTTCTACTGCCCCGCCGCCTCTTTAGGATCGGTACATGTGGGGTCTTCCACTATATGAGAAAGAGGGACAAGGTCTTCGTCTCTAGGAGGAGCTTCAGCAACAGTTGAAGACTCTGAAGTTGGAATCGCAGCAGGATTTGACAGTAAAAATGAAAGATCCCACTCGAGATGAACAACCCAGATCTTCTCCATCAGCTGGTCGCCTCTAGCCTCCATAAAACGAGTTGCGAGGCGAGTGTACATGGGGGGTATTGGGAAAGTTCCTTCTGTACAACCTCACAGCCTTCACCGCCGTCAACTTCTCATTCGCCATTTTCAGCTTGCCCATAGCCTCGGCCAACTGTTTGTCCTTTTCAATGACCATGGCATCAAAATCTCGATTAACCGAGGCTATAGTCTCCTCAGCCGCTACAGCCCTTTCCTCGGCTCGCTTCTTAGCATCCTCGGCCGCCCTGATCAGACATTGGCCTCCAGCACTCTTCTCTCCGCCTGCCTCACATTCTCAGAGCAACGTCAAGCTTAATTTTCAAAACGGCATCGGGCCTCCACCCTCGACCGTAAGGCCTCATTCTCAGAGCCCATCACCTGTAGGTCGTCAAAAAGCTTCTTGGCCTTCGTCTCAGCCTGATCCACCTTTCCTATGAATCTTTTAAGCATGATATGGACCTCGGAGTTTGGGACAAAACCCCGCACCATGTTCATGGCTACCTTTGTCATCATGTTCTCCAACGAGGCCTCATTCGCAGCTCTCTTCTAGAGAGAAGACCAAAATTTGTGCATAGTAGCCGCAGCCATCGCCGAGACCGACTGCAGCATCTCCAATACAGTAGAGTCAAGCTCATCTCGACAAGAGCCAATGTTAACATAATTAGTGCCCTCAACGTCTGGGCGATTAATGCGCCTGGCTCTCCTCGAGTCCCTCATGAGGCCATCGCCCTCCGACAAGGATGGTTCCCTCTTCTTATCCTGAGGAGCCTCCTCATTTGCGACCCCCTTCCCCATGGCTTGGGTACAATTGTTATGAGGAGGGAAAGGGGCAGAGTCCCAACCAAATGATGGTGGCGAAACATCTTCGGCCAACGCGATTACAGGCGGTGACGGGGGCATTGCAGGTCTAGCGGACTGCTCTGGTGGTAGAGGCATGGACTGAAGTGGGACGGCCACCAACAACTCTGGATGCGAAGGTGGTGGGACAACCTTGTTCTCGTCTTCATCGACAGAGTAGACAGAGATGTCATGAAAAGTATACTTGGCTACACCAACAAAAAAGGAAATAGTACAAAATCAAGGCAAAGAAAGAGACGAAGAGCTATTAAAAACTCATCCATTAAACCGTAGCGGATGAGATATGAGTTGTCCTAGAGAAGGCTACCCAAGTGACGAAATTCATTGGGAAGTCATCTAATACGCGCCTCCTTTGCATGGAGGTCCTCCTGATCTCGCCTCGGAACGGGTGGTTTCCTGCACACTACAACCACAAACAAAAATATTTAGTCATGAACGTTTGATGAATACATAATTCAAAAAAATCAGGCATCCCAAGATCTCCAAAGCAACGATGAATATAAACATGGAGAAGGAGATTATCTGGCCTAAACTCCCAATCACCCGCAACAAAAAAGGCTCCCTTCCAGTTGGGGACCTTATTCGGGCTATCGGTTGCCATTCTCCAACCCTGCCCGGGCTTGAGAGATATGTTGAACCAACTCCCAGACCTACAAGGTCGGTATATAGTCTCGAAGGCCTTCACCGATAGCTCCCCACCAGAACCCGTTGTCTACTATAGCAAAAACGCTGCCACCATCTGTCCCAACCATTTGGCGTAATTTGACACGGAGCAGGGAAGTCATATGCCAAATGCAACACCTTAAGACCCGCCTCCCGTATTTTGCTTTGAACCACAGCAGCAGTGTTCACCAACGACATAAGCTCATCGTCTAATTGACGAGCAGATGGGACACTTCATAGGTTCAATGAACCCCTCATTTCCATCGGTGCAGGGCCTACTTCTTCCTAGACTTTGCCTTTGTCAAAGCCCTACCAAGAGGTATCCTGGTAGTTTTGGGTTCACTGGTCGAGGCAGGCGGAAAGATAGCAATTGTCGGCCTCTGTTTGACCTCACCCTCCCTATCCGTTGAAGACAGGACCTCGCCTCTAATCTCAAAATCAGTACGAAGATCAAAAGGGTTTTGGGAATCATCTTCTGCGGATGACATTTTTTATAGACGGTGACCTAAGGACGATGAAAGACAATGCTAAGAGAAACTAAACAAGAAACAGAAGTAAATTTCTTCTTTTACCTAAGAACGATGACCTAAGGTGAAGGTCTGGCTGCGAACGAAAACACGCTCCAATAAAAGTAGAAAGGTCGCCAGAAAATGCTCAAGGAGTTGGTTTCTGATTGCAAATGGTAAAATGGAAGAATGCAAAGGAGTTGTGGTTAAATAAGCGAGACCCCTTCAATCTAGGCCCTTGATCTTGAACCATCAAATCTGGACCATTAACAGAGTGGACGTGTAACACCCAAGGGTCACAAGGCAGGAAGTACAAATTGAATGCAATTAATAATTGGGTGCGCCCCTAAAACACAAACAAGCACACCTCTTGTAATAATGGCCCTGACGCTCCAAGTTACGAAACAGCTGCACTGTTATTACTTGCCTTAATAAACCCTAATTGATTGATGATGTATCCATCCAGAAGAAGTCATGTGGAACCCATTCAGTATTAGGATGTCCACTGGTCAAAGCCCTCGCCTGTCATGAATAATCAAGCCTCGAACTTGGGAGACTATGAACATATGCGAAGAACTTCCTCAATAGAACATCTTTTGCAAAGGTCCGCTCCTCTTATAAGCCTCGTAAAGGAAAAAAAAATTCTTAAGTCCCACGCCTACCATAAATAACAGGCTTGGACTTGGGGGACTATTGTTACCACCCATCCAATTTTGGTAAGGCCTCATATGCCCAGCAGAATTCTCGCACGTCTGAGCCAATTACAATGAAGCCCATGAAGGGCCTCGCCATTAATGACCAATCTGGAGTGCTTCGTCGGTCTTTGCACCCCGTATAATCCCTTGTTGCTTGATATTTTGGGGCAGATAAAGTGATATCTCAAGAAAGATTGTGTTTGATTGTCATTTGAACTCAAGGGAAACCAAATCTCAATCTTCTACTAATTGGCAACCCGATTTTGGAAATCAGCTCAGATAAGGATAGAAATCTAAAGATCGCGTTCACATCCAATTACCCCTTATCTCATAAGGAACGGGAATCCCATCAGATGTCTCTCATAAGGAACGAGAATCCCATCAGATATCTAATTGATTGTTTACTTAAATCAATTAGAACTCTAAACCTATAAATATAAGATCTCTTATCATTCTAAGGTACGCATTATTCTCTATCCAAAAACTGTGTTTAAATCTCTGTTTGATTGTCTTTCCCACACCCAAACACTCACCCTATATATTTTTGTATTAGCAGTTGACTTGATCGTCGAACTACCAACGATCGCTGGCCCCTTCTTTTCTGGTGATCTTGGTGCCTAACGATTGTTCAAGTGTACAGGTAAAATACAGGATAGCAGAAGATTGATTGGAGATCTGTTGACATATGAATAATACAGATTTCAAGGTCAACAGATTTATTGTTACCATCCAATTTTGGTAAGGTCTCATAGGCCTAATGAATGCCTCTTAGGCCCAGCACAATCCTCACATGTATGAGCCAATTACAACGAAGCCCATAAAGAGCCTCGCCATTCATGACCAATTTGAGGTGCTTCGTCGGTCTTCGCACCCCGTATAATCCCTTGTTGCTTGATATTTTGGGACAGTTAAATTGATAACTCAAGAAAGATTATGGTTGATTGTCTTACGAACTCAGAAGGAAACCAAATCTTAATCTCTTAATAATTAGCAACACGATATTGGAAATCAGCTTAGATAAGGATGAAAATTTAAAAAATCGCATTCACATCCAATTACCCCTTATCTCATAAGGAATGAAAATCACATCATATGTCTAATTGATTGCTTACCTAAATCAATTAGAACTCTGAACCTATAAATACAAGACCTCTTATCATTATAAGGTACGTATTATTCTCTACCATAAAACTCTACTCAAATCCCTATTTGCTTGTCTCTTCCACACCCAAACACTGTCTCCATATATTTTTGTACCGGCAGTTGACTTGATCGTCGGATTACAAACGATCGCCGGCCACTTTTTATTCAGTGATCTTGATGCTTAACGATTGTCCAAGTGTGCAGGTAACATACAAAAATGATTTATTAAAGATCTGTTGACATGTTGATAATGTGGATTTCGAGGTCAACAGATTTATTGTTACCACCCAATTTTGGTAAGGCCTCATAGATTCAGCAGAATCCTCGCACGTCTAAGCCAATTACAATGAAGCCCATAAAGGACCTCGCCATTCACGACCAATTTGAGGTCATTGCTTACCTAAATCAATTAGAACTATGAACCTATAAATACAAAATCTCTTATCATTATAAGGTACATATTATTCTCTACCCTAAAACTGTACTCAAATCTCTATTTGCTTGTCTCTCCCACATCCAAACACTGTCTCTCTATATTTTTGTACCGGCAGTTGATTAGATCGTCGAGTACCAACGATCGCCGGCTCCTTTTTTTGGTAATCTTAGTGTCTAACGATTATCCAAGTATACAGGTAATATGGCAGAAAATTGACGGGAGATAGTGTGGATTTCGAGGTAAACTACTTAATACAACAATATTTGGATGGCATTTTGTAATTTCATACAAATGTCTCTTTATAAACGGCCGTTTCTCACCATTCACGAAATCACTGTAGGCACACCCAACACCTAATCACCCACTCACGCAGAGCGCACTCCCTCTGTATATTTATATACATACAGGATACATACATATCATTTTGTCAGATTTTGGTGTGGTGAAGTTGGTGACTGGTGACAGGTGTTGGTGGGGGTTGAGATTTGGATTCTACATACCCTTTCTAAGGTAATAATTTGACACTGATTTTAGCAGTTTATGCTTTCGAATTTCTGTGTTATGTTTAGGATTTGATGTTATTTTTACTGATTTTTGTTTGTTTAAAGATTGAATTTTTCTGGATTTGAGTTTTTAAGCAATTCTTTTAATCAATTTTGCAGTTTTTATGGGTTTATTTGATGATCTGATTTTAGATTTATATTACAATTGTTTCTTTGTTAGAAATGGATTTTTGGATGTTAAAAAGAGTAATGATTTTAGATTTATCTTACAAGTTTGGTTTGTTCCTTTTTTGGTGATTTTTGTCTTCAAAGGATTAGGGTTTTTGGATCATTTCTTTGGACGTAGAAAATGTTCTGGAAGAGTTAAAGTTCATAAAGTCTTATTTCAAAATTAAAGTCGATTTTTATATTGCTTGTTTATGCGGAATGGGGTTTTTCAAAATTAAAGATGAACTACATACAAGAAAGATTGATTGGATTACAATGACCCCTAATACACAATTCAAAGAAATGTTTTTATCCAAATATAGATAGTTATATAATCATTTGTTTAATAATCTTTCATCATATATCTTTGTTCTCTGGATTTTTGTGTTGATTGGCTATGTGAACGATGCCACTAAATGGAAAAAACTTTTAGTAATTAGTCTTAATGTAGTGGAAATGTTAATTGATCCTTGTTGATCTCTTCTGTGCAGTTGATACAATCATGGTGAGGAAGAGGCCAACTGACCTTCCTGGTGGAAGTTCGAGCTCTGAGTCTCAAGAAACTGGAGGACGTGCAGGTGCCCAGCGATCACTAACACAACAGCAGCCGCAGCATCTAGGCGGATATCAAGGTGGAGGACGGGGCTCGGGATCCCAGCGTGGAGGGCGTGGTGATGGAGGTAGCAGAATTTCCCGGCAGCAATACTACGGTGGACCTTCTGAATTTCAGCAGGGTCGGGGTGGTCATCACAATCAGCAAGGGGGACCACAGACTCAACGCCGTGGTGGTCGTGGGCCTGGGGCACCTGCTGGTGGTCTGTCTAGGCCACCAACTCCCGAGCTGCATCAAGCTACCCATGCTCCATATCAAACTGCAGTGACCACTCAAGCAGTGCCATATGGCAGGCCTGGGCCACCATCTACTGGTTGGTCTAGGCCACCAGCTCTGGAGCTGCACCAACATGTTCAGTCTCCATATCAATCTGATGCGACCATTCAGCCTGTGCCATATGGCAGTCCAACAGAGACATATACTGAGGCAGGCTCCTCATCCCAGGCACCTGAGCCAACACCTTCAGAAGTGACGGGGAAAATCCAGCAACTTGTGATTGAGCCAGAAGCTGCTCCAAGTGAAGGAATGCAACCCGCATCAAGCAAGTCAATGAGATTTCCTCTTCGACCTGGAAAGGGGAGCTATGGTACCAAGTGTATTGTGAAGGCCAACCACTTTTTTGTTGAGCTGCCTGACAAGGACTTGCATCAATATGATGTAAGTTATTTCTATGTTACTGCATCTGAAATGTGTTAATTACTTAAAATCATTTGTTCTTATTTTGTGTGCAATAGGTAACAATTACACCTGAAGTTACATCCCGTGGTGTTAATCGTGCTGTGATGGAGCAGTTAGTGAAGCTATACAGGGAATCTCATCTTGGAAAGAGGCTTCCAGCTTATGATGGTAGAAAGAGTCTTTACACTGCTGGGCCTCTCCCTTTTGTCTCAAAAGAGTTCAAAGTCCCCCTAATTGATGAGGAAGATGGTCCAGGCGGTACCAGGTTTCTTTCTTTGTTTTTTGGATGTTTTTCACTCCTTTTTTGGCAAAAGATATTTTTCCTTCAATTACTATTAGGCGACGAGTTCTGATTTTTTTTAATTTTAAGCAGGCGAGAGAGGGAGTTCAAGGTTGCGATCAAGATGGCTGCACGTGCTGACTTGCATCATTTAGGGATGTTTTTACAAGGCAGGCAGGCCGATGCACCTCAAGAAGCTCTTCAGGTTTTGGACATTGTTCTGCGTGAATTGCCAACCACTCGGTATACATTACTGACTTTTTTTTCTTATCAGTATTACAATTTTTAATTACTTGTGCTGATTTTTCTGTTGGATGCAGGTATTGTCCGGTTGGTCGTTCATTCTATTCCCCCGATTTAGGTAGAAGGCCTCTTGGTGAAGGGCTGGAAAGTTGGCGGGGTTTCTACCAAAGTATTCGCCCCACTCAGATGGGATTGTCACTGAATATTGGTGATTAAGTCTCTCATTGGTTCTCTTATACTTATTTCTCTAGTTAGAAATCATCTATGCCATTTGAAATAGATTTGGGGTTATTTTGCTCCTGATAGAACTACTTGCTATCTTGTCTTCTGAACCTGCTTTGACATATCAATTACAACCATGTCTTTCTTCTTTCATTCTTTAGATATGTCATCAACTGCTTTCATTGAGCCACTCCCCGTGATCGACTTTGTCACACAGCTTCTTAATAAGGATGTTTCTAGACCATTGTCTGATGCTGATCGTGTGAAGGTTAGACATTCTCTCTTTTTACATATATTTTCACAAGGCATTTTCGATGTACTGATGTTTAAAAAGGCTAAATTGTATACCGAGGCGTTTATCCTTCGTGATTGAGACGAGGCGTAAGCCTCACCACCAAAAAAAAAAAAAAAATGATCATCCTCCTCATGACTATGAATTTCTTCTCATTCTTTGTCATCATGCTCCAATTGCAATGATACCTTTTCCTTCCCCTTTCTGTTCCGTGCAAAGGCAGCAAAATGAAAATAATAGAACCCGTATAACATTCTAGGTTATTAATAAAAGTCTAAAAAGCTGAAGGCCAGTTATCAAATGCCCGGAAAAAGGAGTTGCCCCGAGGTTTAGCGTTGAGGCGTAAGCCTAATATACGACACTTGAGGCATTTAATAAAGTGAGAATGGTGCTGAATGGCCGGGTCAATTTTCCAAAATGGCCGTTGACCAATTTTGGAGTGTAAATTATCAAATATAACTCTGCCTTGTTCCCGCTTATAACTATTTTAAACGATTTCAAATTCTATTGTATATGAAAAAGAGAAGATTTCAAGATTAAAATTTAACCTATTTCAATATTAGAATCCAACCCATTTCATTTATATAAGAAATTTCATTTCAAAATAGAAATTCATCATTCTTTATTTTTTCCTTTTAATTTATGGTAGAAATTGTGGATTTTGTAGTATAAATCATGAAAATATGTATAAATCTAAATATGAATTATGATTTTCACTTTACATTTATGCAAATCTGAGTTGATTTGAGATGGATTTATTGAAAAAATCAGTTATAATTGTATAAATTTGTATTAACAGGCCTATAGTCTATTAACAGGTTTTTGTTAACAGACTCATGGTCTATTAACGGGCGTGAATAGGTCAAAATTGGTCTTAACAGACATCAAGGCCTGGGTCTGTTAATAGGTGTGAACATCTGTTAAGGAGCCCGCTGATCTCTTAAGCAGCCTGTTAATAGATTCAAGTTTTGTTAATGGTCGGTTAACATACCATGAGTTAACAAATGGTATGTTAAATTTGTTAACTGATGGTCTATTAATTGATGTTAAAAATAAGGGTATTTTAGTCCATTCTATTTATAAGAGGTTTTTAAAACTTATTTGATATAAGTGACTTTTTTGCGATTATGAGGGTTTGACAAGGTCATTTAGCCAAAGCGGCCTTTAATGAAAGCCTCACGTGTGGCTGGACTCGAGGCGTAAGCCTCAAAGTTTATTTTCAAATAACGTGCTGCGAATTTTCCAATTGTTTGGAGTTTTCTTGCTATAATTTCAGATATCCTACTTATTTTATGCTCAGTTTTACGAGTCTCAAGCAGTTCTGTGAACTGGGATGGGCCAGCTTGATGATCGATGATTTGGTGCACCATGTTAGGGTTGAGCCTAATAGGAATATATGCTGGAGATTGTGAGGTTCAAGACTTAGCTAGAAATCAATTATAACTACTAGTCTTGGGATAAATTATTATTAGTTTTGTTTATTTTGTTGATAGGATTTCTAGTTCTATTAGGAGTAGATTATAAATTTTCTTTTTGTTTTAGGAGGTTAAATTTCTCTTTTCTCTCTCTTTTTTTTTTTTTTTAGGTTCTGTTGTTGCACCGGTTAGCAAAGCAAGATTTCTCATAATGAGGCGTTTAAAGTTGTGAAGTGTTGTTGTAATTCCAAAGCCTCTTTCTTTGTTTTTTCTAAGCCACGTTGAAGTGTGCTCCTATTTTTATTATGTCAGATTTTAATGTCAAAAAATGAATCAATTTTGTTATATTAGAAATATAATAAATTTGGAGTAGATTTTTGGGGATGTTTTTTAGAAATGATTGGACCTCCATCTTGCCAATGAGGGAACCCTAGAGAAATGCTTATTGCAATGCTTATAACCAGAGGAAAGGGAGCATATGGATAAGGTAGCTCACTATTTTCTAGATTCATGAACACAATTCAATTCGGTGGGATACACATTCATATTTTTTCCACGAAAACGTTTTCTAAAATTCTGACCCTAAATTTAGAGTATACTACTTTCATGCAATTCATAGGGGTAACTTGTGAGGTACAGCGATTATTTGGAAATGATCGAGTTATAACTGTAGCTATGAGTACTATAGATGGTCTGATGAGATGAATGGAAGTGTTGCTCCAATAAGAAATAAAGTACGTTGGTTTATGAAGTCACTTAGCCGAACTATAAAGAAAGAGAGGCTAAAGTTTTACGAAATAATTTGAGCTGGTTAACGAAACTACAGCGTATTAAACCTCTTTATCATCAAGTTAATTCAAATTTGTTTATTTTAAGACAATGACTTTTCCTTATACTCATTATAATTGCTTGCTGGAATTGCAGATCAAGAAGGCACTGAGAGGAATAAAGGTGGAGGTTACTCATCGAGGAAATATGCGCAGGAAATACCGTATCTCTGGTTTGACTTCGCAAGCAACACGAGAGTTAGCGTAAGGATCACATTTAGATTTTCATCATAGTTATAACTTCAACGAAGACATAATTAATTGAATATGAAACTTGTATTAGAATCTCTTTTAAGGATCTTTAGCTTTGCAATTTGATATTGTCGTTTGACATTCCAAATATCCTTTGCTTTTTCTCGTGGCATGATTACTCGCTGCATTTGACAATTGTCATGTTATATTATTTTAATATCATTTAGAAGGACCTTTTGCATTTCTTGTCTGAAATCTTAGTCTGTGGTTTCCATTAGATTTCCGGTTGATGAAAGAGGTACAATGAAATCTGTGGTTGAATACTTCAAAGAGACCTATGGGTTTGTCATTCAACATACTCAGTGGCCTTGCCTGCAAGTTGGAAATCAGCAGAAGGCAAATTATTTGCCAATGGAGGTCAGGCTACTTTCCCTTGTAATTAATTGCTATTAGCAATATATCTTCAGATTAGGGTACTGAAATATTGTTTATATCCAGGTCTGCAAGATTGTAGAGGGCCAAAGGTACTCTAAGAGGTTGAATGATAAACAGATCAGTGCACTTCTGAAGGTCACGTGTCAGCATCCCCGTGACAGGGAGCACGATATTCTACAGGTATCTATGGCATTCTTTATAAGAATTCAATTTTGTATTTTCTTTGTGGCAGCCACTATTGATGCATGGATTGATTGCTTCAAAATGTTTTGATGGTACCAACAACTTTTTAGTGTTTCTTGTGGCAGCATGCAGTGATAGAGAGAATGGAGAGTTATATACACATCAATTTTTATCATCTCTGCTTGATTAATCTTATGTGTTGTTAATGTTTATGATGATAATTTTGTTAGCATGTATATGCGTACACATTTTGCTTTGTGATGCTGTGTAATTCATGTTCCTATCTAAGGAACTCGGTCTTGTTATCCAATTCTTTATTGTATTGGGATTTTATCTATGTAGTTTATTCTCAAATATTCTGCAAGTAATGGCCACCTTTTTCAATGTCAGACTGTGAACCATAATGCTTATGCAGAGGATTCTTACGCCAACGAATTTGGAATTAGAATTAGTGAGAACCTGACTAAAGTCGAAGCTCGCATTCTACCCGCTCCTTGGGTAATTGAAAAACTTATATTACTATTCGTCCTGAATTAATGTTGTCCCAGTCTTAAGTTAACTTGCACGTTGTATCTTGTTTTTATAGCTCAAATATCACGATTCGGGTCGGGAGAAGGATTGTCTGCCTCAAGTTGGGCAGTGGAATATGATGAACAAGGTGATTGCAATTTCATAAATAGTTATGTGAGTTAGGTGGGAAGAGTTGTTGCTTAATATGCTGAATTCTTGTTAATTTAGAAATTATAATGGTGATATTATTCACATACAGTTGGTTCTACTCTCTATCACTTTGAACTGCTATCCACCTTGCCCTTACATAAGCGCTGCAATTACAACCTATAATCTTTTCCAAAAACACTTGGAAGCAAAATCTTCAAAATTTTACATATGAGTTTAGCATAGTTTTGGAGAGTATTTCTTGGTAATTGATTGGAGTCTGTATTTTGGTTAATAAATCTTACTTTGACCTTGCAATGACTGTTGAAATTGCTGAAGGAATTTATTTTTTGATTGACATCAGAAAATGGTTAATGGTGGCACTGTCAACAGTTGGATCTGTATTAACTTTGCCCGCAATGTGCAAGACAGTGTGGCTCGTAACTTTTGTCTTGAGCTTGCCCAAATGTGTGTCACTTCTGGCATGGTAATGTCATTTGTATCTTATTATATGTGCTGATTGTTTTATTTTACTATCTTATTTATCTTCTGCTTTATGTTTATCTTTACAGACCTTCAGTCCGGAGCCTGTTCTTCCGGTTGTGAGTGGCCGCCCAGATCAGGTGGAAAAAGTCTTAAAAGCTAGGTTTCATGATGTCATGACAAGACTGCAGCCCCAAGGGAGAGAGCTTGACTTGTTGATTGTTATATTACCAGACAATAATGGCTCTCTTTATGGTATGAGTGCACGGATTTTTGGCAAAACAGCTCTTCTTATAGAAGTCATGAACCAGGATTAGGACTTGATGCTTTTACTGACATTCATATTCCACAGGTGATCTGAAGCGGATATGTGAGACAGATCTTGGCATTGTCTCCCAGTGCTGTCTGCAGAAGCATGTCTACAGGGTTAGCAGACAGTACCTTGCCAATGTGGCTCTGAAGATTAATGTGAAGGTTGGAGGGAGTAACACGGCGCTTGTTGATGCACTCAATTGGAAGATACCATTTGTCAGTGATAAGCCTACTATTATATTTGGTGCTGACGTTACACATCCTCACCCGGGCGAGGATTCTAGCCCATCTATTGCTGCTGTAGGATGCTCTTCTTTAAAAACTTAGCTTAATATATATATTGCTCCTTTTGGATGGTTTCCCCCCTGTTGAATATGTTACTTACTGTTGCTGGGATTTCTTTTCAGGTTGTTGCGTCCATGGATTTGCAGATAACTAAATATGCCGGTTTGGTTTCTGCTCAAGCCCATAGACAAGAGCTCATTCAAGATTTGTATAAAACCTGGCAAGATCCTGTTAGAGGGACTGTGACAGGCGGCATGATCAAGTATGATTTCTAGCATGCATGTCCGCACACACTTTGAAAAGAAAAGTTCATTCCCTTATTCGATTTTTATTTTTTTGTGGCAATTTATGATTACTGGGAAACCATAATATAATAATTTTGTTCTTTTTCTATTCAGGGAACTACTTGTTTCTTTCTACAAAGCAACTAACCACAAACCACGGAGAATTATTTTCTATAGGTATATTGTCCAGTAACTTTGCTTTCGGTCTTGCTATGTCTCTCTTCTACTGCACCCTCCTTTTCGCCTTTTCACCTTTTCTTTCCTCTCACTACATGCTCTATCCACAGGGATGGTGTCAGTGAAGGGCAGTTTTATCAAGTATTGCTTTATGAACTTGATGCTATTCGTAAGGTAATTAGCTTTTAGATTTCTAGCAGTGTTGTTGGCGGTCTATTTTAGAAATGATTTGTGGTTTCTAATTTATATGAAAAACCTAATTTCTTTATTTTTTTGTCTTCAAACATCTGTCAACGTAATTAAGGCATGTGCATCTTTGGGACCCAACTATCATCCCGAAGTTACATTTGTTGTGGTTCAGAAACGTCATCATACTAGGTTGTTTGCCAATAACCACAATGACAAGCATGCAGTTGACCGCAGTGGAAATATACTGCCTGGTAGTTTACTTGATTCTCCTCGGCTGTAACTTTCTGCATTTGAGTAACTTTAAAAATGTTGATTCCCTTTTCTTATTCATATTAATTTTACAGGCACCGTCGTGGATTCAAAGATCTGCCACCCTACTGAGTTTGACTTCTATCTCTGTAGCCATGCTGGGATACAGGTATCCCCATACCTCCACTTAAATGTGGATATAACTCGCTGCGTCCTTCATACACTGTTTATTTGATCAATCTGATTCATACACTGTTTATTTGATCAATCTGATTGCAGGGTACTAGCAGGCCAGCACATTACCATGTCTTATGGGACGAAAACAATTTCACAGCTGATGCTCTCCAGTCTCTCACTAATAACCTTTGCTACACGTAAGTGCCTGTCCCCTGCATGTGTTGTTTTTTGGTCTTCTGAATTCTTTTGGTATGATTGCTGACCTGTTTTCTTCTTCAACTTATAGATATGCAAGGTGCACACGATCTGTTTCCATTGGTAAGTATTGTTATGTTACTTTCTTGTATCTTCTGTTAGTTTTTAACATTTTACTTGGTAAATTATGAGGAGCTCTGCTTGATACTTGTTCTTATATTCTGGCAGTACCTCCTGCGTACTACGCACATTTGGCTGCTTTTCGTGCTCGCTTTTACATGGAGCAGGAGACAGCAGATGGCGGGTCAATGGCAAGTGGTGTAGGTGTAAGGAATACTCGGGGTCCAGCAGCCAATGTTGCCGTGAGACCCCTACCTCAGCTTAGGGAGAATGTAAAAAGGGTTATGTTCTATTGTTGACAGTTGTCTGCTGAAGAGTTGAGAATAAACTTATTATATTGTTGTAAGGTTTGTTTTATTGGGTTATTGTCGAACTGAAACTCTGAAACTTGAATGTTTATCTTCTGTCGAGCAGGATAGACTGAAGTGAAATGAAATTTGCTGGGCATTTGCTGGGCATCTTTGGCTAAATTTAAGTAGAATTTGCTATTAACATTTTATCTCTGAAAGGGATTGGACAAGTGTTGCAATTGTGTCACTTGGGTCCATAATAACCTTTATTTCAGAATGACGAAGCGGAAGAAAGAAATAGATTGTGAAAAAATGGCAGCTCCAAACAATTTGAACGAAACGAGGCTGAGTATCTGGTGGACTTGGCAAATAGGCACCAAATCTTTTTCGGCCAAAATATCAGCTCGTTTTAAACCTGCCCGCCTTTTTACAAGGAGTTGCTGAGAGCCTTCACGATCAAGCAAAGGGCAGAAAAAAAGAAGGGTGGAGGAGCAATTATCATTAAAACGAGCTAACTGTATCGGTTGCAGCAAAAATGGAATGTAGAAGTTACAAAGTTAGAAGTTTAAACATGCAACTGCAAATCTGAAAGACAAATCTCTAGAAAATCACTCAAATCGACTTATCTTGTCGGATGCAGCCACCGATGAATTGAGAACAAAAAGGGAAAGCTGCAGGAAATTGCACAATTGGCAGCTGCCTCAATCGCCCTTCATTGTAAAATCAACTGGCTCTGGTTTCTAAAATTAATGCCTACAAACAGGTTAAAGTTAAGAATGATGTATCTGGCCAACTGCATTAGCTTAAACATGAGATAGATTCTTGACAAGATGGCAAATCATTCTTGTTGAGAATCAGACCTCCGTACTTTGCAAGAATAAACAGCTTATGCAGGTAAAAAAGAGTTGAAGAGAGTGCCAAGGCTGAACATTCCCTTCGTTTTATACAGTCAATGCCACTGGGCAAAATGTACCAGAGGGTGCTATGAGCAGACACGAGCTCGTTGACCCGACTGGCCCTCTAAAACAGACATTGAGGAGTTCACGTCTCTCTCTGCTACACATCTTTTGTATGGCGCAAAACCTGTTGTGTATTTTTCTTTCCCTGAGTTGAGCAGACGCTTTGACTCAATGGACTCACATTCTCTGCGCTCACTGTTAACTTCAATAACCGACCTGCCATCACAGTCAGCCAAAGTTCTTTTAGTTTGAAGCTCTTCCATCAAGGGAGAATCCACAGCATTTTCTGTGGCAATTGGGATGCAGGATGAGATATAGGGGTACACCAGACCTTTGTAATAAACACACAAAGGAAAACTAGAATGGTTCTCCATGTTTCCGTACATGTTGCTCAATGAATGCTGTGGTAACCAGCAAGGTGGAGTTACACTGTTAGAAACAAACCCAAAATCAACCTGTGAATTTAAGTTGTTTGATGTTAACCCGCGAACAGGCTTTTCTCTATAAAAGTCGGAGTTCTCATCAATGGCATCAGGTGGCAATGATTTAGAGTTTTCCGCAACTGCTAAAGACTGTTTTGGAGTATCTCTTACCACAACTGTCTTTCCAAATAACTTAATACTTGAATGAGGTTCTTCGGGGGCTGGATGCTCCATGGAACATGCAGTGTCTTGAGTAAACAATTCAAATTTCTGCACAGAGATCAAGATGAAAATGAAAATAAAAACTAACTGAAATTTACATTGACATTCAATAGGATTAAATGTAAAGGGATAAAAATGTAGCTTACCATGGCGGATTTATTATCTGGTACTGAAGCACAAGATATTTGGAATGATAAATGAACGTCCTTATCTTCTTCTGCAGCTAAGCCGAATTTCACATATTCATTATCATTTTCAGTAGATAATAAGTTAGCAGAATGTGCATCCGTAGCACATGAAGCCGGTGACAGACGAGATGTATGCGCTTCAGCAGATTCAAAAGCATCAGAACGAACTGCAGATAAAACCGAGGTTGGAGAGAGATTCTCTCTTTCAGCAGCAGATATGTAGGGTGAAGGTGATCTTTCGGGTTGATGTGAAACCATCGATTCTGTTTTAGATGAAACAACTATTTTACGAGGGTAAGGATGCAAAGGTTTCTTCTTTGGCCGAGGAGGCGGAATCTCAATTGGATTAACAGATCCCTCAGCATCATTCCTTGAATCCCTGGTGACCTGGAAGTGAAGAAATTTTTGTAGATAATGAAGACCAATTACTAATACATATCTGGCTAATTTGTTTGGACGCCATTGATAATGAGCAAATTTACTAACAATATTCATGTACGATTAGTATATAAACTAGTCCTTTATGAATAAAGGTCTACCTTTGCGAAGAACTTTTGGGCATGACTCCGGATTTGGATTGCAGTTTTAGTGGCCACATGTTCTGCACAAGAAGAAATAGTTAATGCGTTAATCAACAGCATGCAGAGAATATATAACAGTTGGAGGAATGCCTTTTGCTGGAACTAAACAACCTAACTTCAAACTCACCTTCGATTTGGCGCCAAGCACGACCATACAGCTTAAGAGCTTCAAGGAACCTTTGATGTTCTTCCTCTGTCCATCTTTCTCTCTGTTTTGTAATGGTGTAGGTTTTCCTCACCTAATATAGAGAACAAGACATCTAAATTCGTGGCATTGATGAATAACTCAGATCAAATCACTTTAAAGTGAAGTAAACAAGTGACAAGGTCGTGGAAGGAAATGACACCTTTGGCAGATAGCCATTTCCATTTGCAGCCAAGGCATTTGGTGTTTCCCATTGTGTGCTAAGCACACAAGAAGCATCTTGGCTAGTAACACCAGCTTGATCCTGTATTAGTAAGAGCGGAATGATATGTGAAAATTTTTAACTGGGCTCAATGGAAAATGCAAATTTATCATGTATCCTGTGCTATTCACCCTCCCTGTTAAATGAATTCTGTTAACAAGGATAAGGCCAATACATTGAGTCCACAGCTGTACTCGAAATGGAATCAATTGATTGGAGGGGCAAATCAAAACATTTCTAAAACCATTCAAGATTTACAGATCAATTTCCTGAAATGATAGGGATATTGACTCAGGGATTACAACTAAACTAGAGTTCCCGTAATGGATAACGGAAACAGGACAAATTTCCGAGATTTCCAAACCTAAATAGTGATTACAGGTCTATATCATGTAGCAATACTAGAAAGACAAGCTACAACAACTTGTTTGAATGTAATAGGATATGTGCGTTTCACAGTTTCACTTCCTTTACACAGATTCCAAAATTCTTATCAAACTGAATCCATAAAATTGATCTATGAGATTGAAACCAATAGCATTGCAAATTTTGCTTCTTGTATGCATAATTTAGCATCAAACACAGAACACATACTACAAAAATTCCAACCCACTAACAAGAACCAAACACTCTTCCTTCTTGTCGTTCCGAAACTATGAGATTTAAATCTACGTTCTTTAATTTAAATATATCTACAGATTAATGGTTCAACAATTAGCATATTATTGTAACCACAGACACTAAATGGAGATATTAATAACAGAGGCAAGGGGTATGTACAGCAAAAGCAAGACAATTTTGCAGAAAAAAACATACCTGAGATTCAGCAACCATTACAGAGTACAGAAAAATGAGAAAAAATTAAAAAATCAATTCAACAAGAAAAAGGGCCGAGCTTTTTTGCTCTTAAGATTAAGAAACAGCTCACACTTGTGTGAGAAGTGTGAAGAAGAGAAAATCTTGAAGAAACAAAATGCGAGAGAGATCACAAAAGTAGGGTTGGTGATGAATAAATACCAAGAAATCAAGAAATGGAAAGGGCAAAGAATAGGAAGAACAGGTCATGCCACGTTACATTTTTTTCAATTTTATTGCAATAAAATAGTATTTGGAGAATTCGAGAAGGTTTCAAGAGTGGCAAAGGATCTTTTCTTTCTTTGTGGTTTTGGGGAAGTTTGTGGGTTTCTGTGGCTGAAATTAAAAGGGTCCATGACACGTGTTCTGAGATCTCTCTCATCTTTCTATGATTCTATCTCTAAGTTTTTCTCTCTCTTAATCTTCATCTTGATTCTTGAAGAGAAGAACACTTGTTAGCTGTTTTGTGGAAGACATTTGAACCATCCAACTGTAAAACAGCCCCACACAGACATATTTTACGATATCTTTTCTTGCTTGGCAGATATTAACATTTTTATTTTCTAGTATACTTCTTCTTTGCAGTAGCTTTCGATTATAAATTATATTATGATAATAAATTGAAGCAGTGAATAAATTTTAAAAATGATCGATGGAATGAGATGATTGATTGAGAAACATGAATTGAAGAAGTTAGCAAATTTTGAATATGATCAGTTAAAAAAGATGATCGAATAAGGGAGATATATTGAAGCGATCAGTAAATTTTAAAAGAAATGATTTTGTGATGGGAGAAATTGAAGATGTGGTGATATACGGACGTTTAAGTACTTTTTTTTTTTCATAACGAAAAAAATTTTCTACGATCGTGATTAATTATTAGTTGCTTCTACAATTATTCACTGAACAACCTTCATTAATTTGTTGGGCCAATTGCAATTGATGTTCTTGAGATTTTCCCAACTTTTAACCTACCACTTTTAGCCTAGAGAAGATCAGATGGAAAGCATTTATATGCATTTTTTTTTTCTTTTTTTGATCGAAATATATGCATTTTTTTTCTGTCCCTTTAGTTGTGTGGCTAAGAGCAAATGACTTGTCCATATCTTGTCTCATTCCAAATCTCTATAATGGAAGTAAATTTGTAGGCCTTAGGTCCGTTTGACTATGTTTGGTTAGTGCTTCTATAAAATAATAAGTTCGTATATTATTTGCAAAATAATTCCTTATAAGTAGTGTTGAAATTAGGGGTGATGCGGTCCGGTTTGATTAGATTAAGAGTCGAATCGAGAATCACTAGATATTTTATAAATAGAACTATCGGTTCCAACTTGAATTATGGAACCTAAACAAAATCGAATCATTCGATAAGTTTAGTTCGGTTCCGTAATTAAAGTTTTCAAATTTTCATATTTATAACAATTAGTTTTATTCTCCTTGTTTAAAAGAATACAATAATCTAAAAAATCATAATTTTCAATCATTAATCTATTCATAAAATAACAATATATCAAGTTTTTGAATACAGGGTCCTATATCAATACAAATATATATATATATATATATATATATATATATATATATATATATATATATATATATATATATATATATAAACAAAATATTTTATTTTTATGTGCTAAATTTTCACAAAAAAATAAAAAAATAATATCGGTTCGGTTTTCGATATTGAGTCTACGACTGATACTCGAATCACAAAAAGTCGTTTCTTCGTTCTAATACTAGTTACTCAATTTAAATTTAAGAAGAAAAGATTTGAACCGTTGATTTGGTTCTGGTTCGATTTGATTCAATTGGGTACTTTTGTCTACTCCTAGTCGAATCTAAAAGAGCCAACAATTTGACTTTGATACTTGAATCAATTAAAGAAAATTTAAATATCTTTCAAATATAGTCTATATTAAGAAGGGCCAAGTAATCTTAATATATTGATACAGAGAAAAACTAAAGCTCATCTATAGATTTTGAAAGTGGCTCAAAATTCATGGTTGTACTACTTTTGGGTAAGGTTGTACTACTTTTGGGTAAGGTGGAAGGTAAAACCTTTAGATTTACCAATGTTTTAAAAATCGACTTAGACATTGATCCCGAAAAAAAAAAAGGGGGGGGGGGGGGGGGGTTAAAAGTCAAATGATTGATTCGGAGTTGACTCAGTGATTTTTTAAAAATTAAAAAAATTACCAAAAAATAAAAAAAATAAAAAACAAGTTCTTGAAAATCACAAAAAATTGTTCAAAAGAATTTTTTTTTATTCTTTTGATCCATTTCGTACAGTTACAACTAACTGAGGAAAGAAATGATTTTTAAAATCGGTGAAACCGAGAAGGGTTCAACGAGTTTCTCAAAATCAAGTGGATCGATAGATTTTCAGACGAATTTTTAAATATATGGTTTTTCTGCATAACCAAACCAGTTTTGATTCCAGTTCTCAATTTTATAGAATTTTTAAATATATGATTTTTCTGTATAACCAAACCAGTTTTGATCCTAATTCTCAATTTTATCGGTTGAATTGGTCAGACTGAGATTCACACACTCAATCTTTGGGTGTTAGATTTTGTGTTAAGTTGGTCATGGCACACTAATTAAGTGAGACAAACATGTATGTGTTATATTGGTATTTTGTATTTGATTAAATTGATTTCTTGTATCTGATTTTAAGTGTCCTTTCATTTTACTTAACAAGATTCCAAAGCACGTGTTAGTTACCTACCCACAACACGACCTAAGACCATTTGGCTCGACAATACTTGAACTAGTCTTGTTGTGGGGACAAAACCTCGACAGCTACTAATTTGATTTTGATAGGCTGCCTTTTTCAACTTTTGTTTGGTGAATTTTGGCCAAGTGGAGCAATATGATTCACTTATACAACATCCCATTATCTTGTCATCGCATTAACGGATAGAATGCTATATCCCATAGGCACCTTGCATATCGTTCTTGGTCTACAACATTCCCAGATATGATAGTTTGAGGTTTAAATCTCGACCTAAATTAAGATTAACACATGTTTGGCATTGTTAAAATTATTTTTTAATTATTTATAATTTGTAAATTTTACAAAATAAGTGAATAGTAAATTACGTGTCTAAAGTATGTTTGATCAACTTAAATTTTAATTTAAATTAAGACAAACAAACACTAAATTGGATCCAAAGTTTTTTAGGAAACAAAAACATATGAAAATCGTTTATTATTTATATGAAGGATGCTTACAAATATTTTTAGAAACTAACAGAAAAATGATGATTCACTTTTTGTTTATTTCGAGTCTCGAAAAATGAATTCGTAATTTGAATGTCTCTCGTTGAGAGCCAGCCTGAGAATCAAGTCTTTATTATACATATGCGTTCTACAATTTTCATCCATGAAGACTAAACAAGATAATAAAATATAGTGACACTTAAAGAAAACTAGTATATAAAACGTGTGTCGCACGTTATTTAATATTGGTGTTGTGAGATATATGTTTATTCACATATTTAAATAATTATTACTTAATTTAATACTGCATTAAAATACAAAAATCTGACATTAAAAAATACGGTGAAATATAATGTTTGTCTATTGCATATGTTTCCAGAGACTAAATTCTATGCCGGATCTTCTCTTCAGTCCTCCATAAAGATTTTGCAGGTTTTGAATGCGATGGCATTTCCCTGACAGATTTCAGTAACTTCACACTCTTTAAGTTCCTTCTCAGCAGCCTCTTTGGCATGCTTCTTCCATAGAAGTTCGTCAACCTAACAATTGATATTCACCGAATCATAGCTACTAGACAAGCCAACAAAGCAAATAAGTATCATGGTGGAGCGCATCACGACAAATCAATTAATCCACAAGTTAACAGGGAACACCAACTGGAAATGAGCATAACATATAATACCAAACAGACCAAGTGAAACAAAAAATCTGCATTATTAGTGACAAAACATCTGTGTCCCTATAAGAAGTTGCAACATACCTGAACAACAGGTGGGGGCCCATAAACAGAAAATGTACATTTACTCTCCAAAACAGTGAAGTATATGTCATCCTTCAAAAGTAGTAGATGAGCACAATAGCTCTCAAGAGCCTTGGCACTACCAAAAATCATCTGTTAGAATGAACTAATGTCATTAGAGGAACACAGAAATGCAAATTTAGTAATGCAAAAAGTTTTCCTCAGCCAGCTCTTCCACTCTTACTAATTTGTTCTTTTAAAGAAGCTCAATCTAGGCAAATTCAAGCAATGTTGGATCCTGAACAATAACAAAGCAAGTGGTTTTACAAAGTATAGACAAAGAATAGTATCCAAAACAGTTGCATTTTTCTTCCAAATGACAAGATTAACAGACCAAATTACTCTGAGCTCTCTGAACAAAGTCTGATATTTCTGTGTGGTCAAAATTTTCAACACCAGGAACAATGAAAGTAATTTGTTGTGGCTTAATGGAGGTCATGGCACCGTTCTGCATAAGTAAGAACCAAGGGGACAATTTGAGAGACCCGAAGCATAAAGTGCTTAAGCAGTGTAGAAAAAGACAATAATTCAACACCTAGCAACCTATACAATATGCCGCATTAGTTGTTTCTAACAAAACCTAATCGAAAACCATCCAATTCTTCTTGTCATCAGGCTTCTGTGCAACTGCCAACAATACTCTCTCCAGATCTTTCTTGAACTCTAGCAGCAATCCTTTCTGCAGCATCCGCTTCCCTGACTTATCTTCAAGAAGCTCTTCACTACTTTTCAGTTCTAACATGCAAAATAGTTCAACAATAAATATCACACATAGCGTGATCCATAGAGATTACTATATTATTTAACCGATGAAGGACTTCGACACTTTGTTTTCTTAGCACTGTCACTTACCATAGTACTTCTAACAATCCCTTATATCAATTCATCCAGAATTCTGTTAATTATCCTCCTAAATTTCTCAGAAAACTACATTGAGGTCATCACAAAAAATCTCAATTTACTGATTGATCAAATATGAGCTGAGACCTCTCAAATAGTTATCATAATATTTTTTTTAAAATATTCTAGTTAGCTTCTGAATAGTTAAAATGCATTAGAATTCCAAAACTCATAATTTCTGATGAGGAAACTTCATAAGCAAAGGAAAAGTTTTGAATTCTCATCATATAGCTACAAAGTTTTTTAAAAACTTTTCACAGTTCACACATTTTATCACTGTCAGTTGCACCAGCCGCCAACTCCAATTATACCAATGGATTAACTTCAACATTACAATTTATTCAAAATCAATTCAATTATTATTCACAAAAATTATATAGTAACTACACATAAACACACAACACGCGGATTATATAAAGTTTAATAATGATGGGAGGTGAAAGGTTTTAAGATTTTTGAATATGAGAGGAAAAATTATTATAAAATAATTGTACATAAATGAGATTATGTCATGTAGTTTATTAATGGTGGTTTGGGAAAGGTTTTTTGATTTTTGAATATGAAAGGATAAAATATTATAAAAGTATCGTATATTAATGAGATTGTGTTATAAATACGTATTTAGGAATTACATAATCATCATATGAACATTTGTATTCTGAAGTAAAAAAATAATGAAGATAAGTTGTCCAAATGATCCAAATAACCATTTATTTTGTTCAATAATGGTTGGAGATGAAAGGTTTTTTAATTTTTTAATTTAATATAGGAGGTTAAATAATCCAAAAATGTAATATATTAAGGTAAAATAGTCCCATTTTTATGATCCTAAATACATACTTAAGAATTACATAATCATCATATGAGCCTTTGTATTCTGCAGTTAAAAAAATAGTCCCATTTTTATGATCCTAAATACATACTTAAGAATTACATAATCATCATATGAGCCTTTGTATTCTGCAGTTAAAAAAAAACAAAAAAAAAACTGAAGATAAGTTGTCCAAATGTCCAAACAACCCTTTTTTTTTGTTCAATAATGTTGAAAAATGAAAAGTTTTTGGAATCATCATATGATCATTTGTATTCCGCATTGGAAAAAAAACTGAAGATAAATTGTCCAAATGTCCCAAACAACTTATTTTGTTCGATAATGTTGGGAGATGAAAGGGTTTTAGATTTTTTGACTTAATGTAGGTGGGTAAAATAGTTCGAGAGATGAAAGGGTTTTGAATTTTTTAATTTAACGTAGAAGGTAATTTAATGTAGGAAGGTAAAATAGTTCGGGAGATGAAAGGGTTTTGAATTTTTTAATTTAATGTATAAGGATAAAGTAGTCCAAAGTTGTAATATATGAGGGTAAAATTGTCCAAAAATATTTCTCCATTTAAGGGACTTTAGAATTAGTATAGATAATAGAACTAATAGATGTAATGAGAAGGAAAGAAAACGTGTTTTACTTAGAAGATGTCAAATGGGTGGAAAATGTCAGAAATTTCTTAGTTTAAAATATAGGCAATTAAATAATGATGAAGAAAATATAAATTGGGATATTCAATAATGTCAGACATGTTACTTTCACGTTAATTATGTTTGTTAATATTTAAACTAGTAGAATTGTATTCATTTTTCCCTATCAGAATTCTATTTTGTTTACATTAAAATTGATTCTTGTATGTTCTTTTTTCCTATCTTTTTTTCCCTTTTGGACACGTACTTTTATCGGTTTCAAACTAATGCCAAGGAGTTGTGACAATTTCTAATTTCATTTGGCTTAGACTATAGGGGTATTTTTGCTACACTAAGTTTGACTGACCAATAGACAAATGTTTGACATGTCATTGCTTCTTAATCTTATTCAATTATTTCTAATACTGAACATGTCATCCATCCTTTCAAAATTCATATAAAGTTTTATATAATTCATACCACATTTCATAGTGAGCAACCAAATCATGTCAAACGGAAAAACTTTTTACATTTATTCATTGCATTTCATAGTGAAAAGTCCGAATCATATTGAATGAAAAGTTTTATACAATAAGTGACCAAATGGAACCATATCAAAGGGAATGTTCTATTAGCACATCGTGTAAGATTATGAAAAATATTACATAAGTGACCAAATGGAACCATATCAAATAGAATGGTATATTAGCACATCGTGTAAGATTATGAAAAACATTTCATAAGTAACCAAATAGAACCATATCAAACAGAATGGTCTATTAGCACATCGTGTAAGATTATGAAAAACATTCTATTAAGATGAAATAACCACTTGCATGTAGATCTCACCTTAGATTGATTGAATATGAAATCTGATTGAAAAATCTGAAACTTCTTGTTTGTTCTTCAATAACTTTGAATTATCACTTATTTCCCTTTTTCTTTCTTGCGTAAAAACTTGAAGAAAAACGAGTTGTGTGTGTAATATGTTGTGAAAAGAAAATGATAAAATGAGAGAATTTTTAGAGAAAATTGCTGACTATAACTTGTAAAATTTACATATAAAATCTGAAAAGTTGATACCAAAGTAAAGAGGAGAATGAGTCGACCATCACACAAGGCTTTTCTAGAGAAAAAAATGATAAATTTTGATATCAGTATTGACAAATGAAAGGTCTTTTAACTCCTCAATTCATAAATCTTATTTTTATGATCCTAAATACATATTTAGGAATTACATAGTCATCATATGATCATTTGTATTCTGCAGGAAAAAAAAATTGAAGATAAGTTGCCTAAATCCCCCAAACAGCCCCTTATTTTGTTCAATAATAGTTGAAAAGGAAAAGTTTTTAGATTTTTTAATTTAGGGTCTCTCCATTTTTTCAACTTTATAACAATGTCATCCTCATTCAATTTTATTCACAAATATCGTCATCATTATTTCATTTTACTTACACAGAAAATCTCCAAATTACTTTTTTGACAATTTTTCCACTGACTTAAATAAATTAAAATGATAGAAAAAAGAAAATACAATGGAAAATTTGTAATTGGGACCCTAACTTTTTCAAAAGTAAAAATAAATTCTAAACATTTTTTTTTTTTACAGATTTTCACTTAAAATAATAAAAAATGTGCATTAAGTCCCAAAACTTCTAAGGTTATTTGGAGTCTCTACAAATTTCATCCAATAGTCCATATAATTTATAAAAAAAAAATCACCCACCCCACCCACCCCACCCACCCCTAAACAATCGCAACCGAGAGATTTCTTCCTAGTTTGTGCGAAAATTTCGTATACACCAACTGGATGTTGAAGTTCATCAATTGTATAACTGTCACAAATTCAATCGCTCTTATTAATTTAAAGGGATAGATTTCTAGTAGATCATCATCACTTCTTACTCTGTTTCTTACATAATTGAACATGCATACAACCCTTTTTTCTTTTTTCTGCAACTGCTTGTATGTCAATCTCAGGTTTGCGTATGTATCAATATAAATTTCTCCCTTTGGGAGGTGTGTGTGTGTGTGTGTGTGTGTGTGTGTGTGTGTGTGTGTGTGTGTATTGTGATGATTGAAGAACTCAGCTGAAATCCTCAATCAAAACCCAGCTTTACAAAGGCCAATTTGTATAATAAATTTAGTAATTTTTAAGGAAAAAGTGTAAAATGAAATAAAGAGGTAAGAACGAGATGAATGGAGAACTGAAATTATAAATTCCACTAACAACTTCAACAAAATTCAGCATGATCTCTTATCATATAGCATCACGCCATTCTGTTAGCAATCGTTCTCAGCAAATCAAAAAGAATAAAACTTAAAAGCGTGTTTCTAAATTATTACAACTTCAATATTTAATTTACTTAATTATATGACTTTGTATGGATGTGAGTATATTTCCCTTCTCATTTGAAATTCTGTTATGGTTGTTGTTGTTGCTGTGTCTCTTTCCTTCATCCTTCTTTGTCAACTGGTGAAGTAGCCACTGCCTTATACTTGTGACATATATACGACTACAATAGATGTTTCAGTTTATGCACACGTGTACGTAAAGATTCCTGTGTGAATGTATATACAAAGATTCTTGAAAATTTGAAAATAAAATTGTTAAGTTGCAAATACAGACGTTATAATCCAAACCCACAATTTTCTTAAGTTTTTCATTTATAGTTTTTGCATATTTATGGATTTGGAACTGTTGCAAGGTTTAGTTTATGCGAAAAGAAAGAAAAAGTGGGTTCTTGTTTTGGGAGCTTTAGGATTCACTAGTTATTGGATTATAACTTGCCTATTGTTGTTAAGAAGAGGAAAAAGTTGTTGAAACTATTGACTGCATTATTTAGCAGAAATGGTATTTGATTCAGTTCAGACAATTGGGATTATTTATAGGGATTTAGAAGATGAGGTGGGGAAGATGAAGATTTTTTCTTTGTTTTTTTAATTATTTTGAATAATAGAATGTAATAAATTATTTTGTTCTCGTTAAATTAATCAAATTTAGGTTACGACTATAAATTTTTTGTCAATTAACAAATCAATGGACGAAATCTTTAATCAAAATGTCATTTCGATGAACATAATTAAAAAATTTGGGACTTGATAACACATTTTTTTAATTATATTAAGTGAAAATCTGTAAAAAAAAATAAAAAATAAAAATTAGGAATTATTTGTACATTTGAAAATGTCCCAATTAAAATTTTTTTACTGTATTTTTTTTTATCATTTTAATTTATTTAAGTCATGGAAAAAATTGTTAAGAAAGTCATTTGGGACCTATGTGATTGAAATGAAAGAATGTGACGATATTTGCGAATCAAATTGAATGGAGATGATATTGTTATAAAGTTGAAAGAATGAGGACTATGAATGTAATTAACCCTTTAATTTAATATGGAAGGGTAAAATAGTCCAAAGATGTAATATGTGAGAATAACAGTCCAAAATTATTTATCCCTTTTAGGGTGTTTTAGAAATAATATTGATTAAAATGTGCTAAAAAATTGTAATAAAAAATTAATAATTAATTTTAATTACACAATAATGATTAATGAGATGTATAATTTTTATTAATTTTTTGACTACATATTTTATTATTTTTTATCAAAATTGATTAAAAACTGAAAAAAAAAGCTCTTAACAAAACTTTTAGGATAAATTTAACAAATACTCACTGAATTTTCACTTTGTTAATACTTACTTACTGTACTTTGAAGTGTCACTAATAACTCACTCAACTTTGAAATTTGTCTACCATCCATCACCCGTTAAATAATCGTTTGAAGATAATGACAGAAAATTCCTACGTGTCTAATGGCAAACACATGGCACCAATCAGATGTTGGCATTAATCCAACTCACCATTGCAGACAAAAGCGCGTGCCACATCAGTAAATTCCAAGTGCCATCTCATGAAAATTGTAAACGTGATTTCATGACTTTTGAATCCCTAAATTGATCTCAATCCCTAAACGTCAATGGAAAATTTCCAAATTTCCAAATCAGCAAAACAACAAACCAGCGAAGTAAAAGAAAGTGGTGGTCCCGGTCGTTGTTGGTGGATAAAGGAGACCCACTTGCTGGAAATGGATCACACGGTAGTAGAGGAAGCTGTGTTGGATACACACGAACATGGACCATAAAAAGGTATGGGTTTATTAATTGATTGATCTTCTTCTCACTTAATAAATTATTCAATTATAGATGTACGTTCATGTTTTAATTTGTTAAATGTGAAAGGATACCTAAAACCCTAACCCTATAAAATCACGTTGCATAGGACGATGAACATGATGTGGAAGAGACGGGTGAAAATTTTACGGACTCCGAAGATGATGTGAACGACGATGAATTTCTCTATGACTGTAATGATCCAGACCGCATCGCAGTAGGTCTGAACTCCGACCAAGTTGTGGAAGAGCAACACGCAGATGCAATTGGCGAAGACAGTGATGGATGAATTGAACACCGATTACTCATCTGACGATGAGACTCCAGTAAGATACCCTATATTAAATGAAGATAATGAGTTGTGGGATCCTCAATTTGAAGTAGGTAAGACATTTACATATGTACTTCAATTTAGGAAAGCTATACAGAACCATGTAGTAGCAATGGGATGCAATTTGAGGTTGAAAACGAATGATGATAAAAGATCACAAGCAGTGTGTAAACTGGGGTGCAATGGATGATAAGGGCGTCTGAGAATAAGAAGTTGAATTGCATCCAAATAAAGTCATACAATCCAAACCACAATTGCATTAGAGACGGCACAAATAGGTATTGTGCATCAATGTATGTTTTCGAGAGATATTTGGAAACATTTAGTGTAGATCCTGGATGGAAACCTAGTGCAATTAGGCTAAGAGTTTTGCAGGATTTAAAAATAAATATTGTTAGACAAACTACATAGAGGACAAGGAGAATTGCTAGGACAATCACCGTTCCAATTTATGCCTACTCCAGGCATTATTGAACGGACCAGATGCAGCTGTGTCTGGAAATGATTTACAGACGAGCTTCTCTTTTGACAATATGGTAGATGATTTGCAGCTCATGGAACATGAAGAACAATCGAGGATAAAAGCACAAAGGGCAAAAAATAGAAGCATTTGTGAGAGACTCGATTCGTTTTCATGCTCCACAGAATACGAAGCTAGTTTGAATGGCGTATTATCTACGCAATTGGAAGTGAAATTAGGAGCTTTAGTGATATGTTGATGTTTTGAGTTCATGTTTTTGTGAATTGTGAGGGGTTATATGTAACACATGAAATGAGCTTTAGTGACATGTTTTTTGAGCTTTAGTGACATATTTTGAGTTCACATATTTTGGAATGAAAGGGGTTATATGTAACAAATTTTGAGCTTTAGTAACATGTTTTTTAAGTTCACAACAGTTAGGTAACAGATCTTTTTGATCTGTTTTTTGTAAGGTGTCAGCGATTTTATGTGTTTAATATTTTCGCAAGTGTACGGATCGTATAAGTAATAAAGTGAATTATGAGTCCAAGTATCGTACCCACAGGGATTTAAATAATTCAATAGCAATTATACTAACCTTAATCGAATCTATTTACTTTTGAAGGTTTGGTGATTAAAAACTAATTAAAATAATAAACTAAGAACAATTAAATAATTATAACTCAATTAAGTAAAAATTAAATTTATGAAAATTACTTTAACTTTAAGAAAGAAAAGTACTAGGATTGCAAATCCAGTTATACCAATTTCCTTTAACTCAAACCATTGAATTTGATAACATGATTTAATTATGAAGATCAATATTCTTAATTTGCTTAATACTCTCTCTTGAATAGAATTAAACATATCCCTATATATGACCCGACTATATCTTTATGATGGATGCGAATATACAAGAATGCATTAGAATTTGTGAATACTTAAAGATAATGTAAAACATATCGGTATATCTCTATCCCCTATCGGACTCTACGACAATTGATACTATGTATAACCTATTTTCAATCTCTCGATGGTAAAATAAGCCACAAGACTCATACAACTATTGTGCACATAATTGTAGATGAAGAGAATTCAATATCAATTATTCAAAATTTAAAACATGCTTAAATATCAAAAACTAGGTTTAAAGAATTAAAGGATCATGATATAAGTTTCATCGTGATCCTAGTACTAAAAGAATTTAGCCTAATATACTAAGAAGAAGAAAGCAAAAATGAAAACAAAACATAGAAGCCATCACCCGGATCGGAAGAAAACTTGAAAGAGAAGAAATCTTGATCTTGATCTTCGTTGGAATCTTGAAAGAATAATTCTTGATCTTCGTTTCTTGTTTCTCTTCTTGTTTTTCTCCCAAAAATCGGCTCTAATCCGGCTCTCTTGTTATGAGTTAATAACTCATATTTATATTTCTCTCATTGTGCCCCAAAAGATATCAAAAAATTATTAAAATCGCAGGCCAAAAGTTTTCTAATTAGATTAGAACTCAAAAAGGCTAAAAAAATTACGTTTCTGCTGAAAATACATTGGGCGATCTCCCAGTGTAAACCCAGGCGATCGCCCAAGCCAACTAAAAAGTATTATGCTGATGAAAATAGGTGCTGGGCGATTATCCAGCTTTAGCATTTTTTCTTTGCGTGGATATTTTTTAAATGGCCATAACTTCTTGTAGAAAACTCTAAATTGAGATATGTAAAAAGTGTTGGACTTGTAATTCAATTATCTTTTCAATGGTATATCATTTGTCTTGTGGAGATTTTAATATCAAAAGTTATACTCAAATTTCTCTCACGTGCTTTGGTAGGTAGTTTCTTAATTCGGCTATTTGGCTTTTAGGTGTTTGATCCTTTGCTTCAACTATTCTTTATCACTCTAATACACCTTAAACTTATTGATTTTATCTTCTTCCTCATCCTCTAATGTTTGCTTCTTGATATTCACTTCAAAAACTCAACTTCTTCTCATTTACTCGTCAATTTCACTAAATTATTGCTCTTTTTGTAAATTCTTCTCCAATTGCTTATAAACAGGTCCAAAATTGAAATATAAAGATTTATACACTAAATTAAGTATAAAATCAATAATATGATGGAAAAAATGCTTAGTTTAAAGGCCTAAATAAGTACACAAAATACACTTATCAGTTACATGTTCAAATCAATGAAATCAGATTTAAGTTTCTATTACGTACATGTATGAGCTTTAAGCTCCTATAAGGTACATCTTTACTGGCATCAAATTTTTAATTTCCATGATGTTTAAAGGTATCAAACAAATAAATTGTAAGTTTCTGTCTGAACGTGAAGGCCAGAAGCCAGTAACTGCCATTTCACTGATGCACAATAATAAGAATTGAACGCGGATGACACAATGCTATAACGGTCCCATTTTCATTCCAAAATCAAAACACATTACATTGCAATTCTATTGATGCATCATAACAATACTGAACACAATCTAAAACAAGATGAAGAGACTACCACTGATACATCCAACCATCAATTAGACTTGTTAGACCTTTTGAACAAACACAATTGCAAAACATCAGTCTATTACTACTGATCCAAAAAAACAAAAATGATCAACAACCAAATCCACAACTTCAATTCCCATCTCATCACAATACGTAGTGAACCAAAACTACCAACACAACCATTGCCAACACAATCCGATGATATAATACAATTCGCTACCACTTCTTCTCCAAAACAGCTTTCCGGTTAGCATTCTGCAACAGTCCATTGATCACACTCTTATAATGTGGGTGGACAAGAGGATCTACCCATTTGAAGTAGTTACAAGCATCTAGACGTCCGTAATAGCTGCACCATAAGAACCTCATTCCCAGGTTGTTCTTCATCCAAGCTATCCTCATTGCAGCAATCCGATCACGCATACACATTGTCTGTTCATTTATTTGAGTAGAAGCATAATTTCCATCGCCATTTGCAGCAACTATAGTTGGATTATCAATGATTGAACCAAAATTTACGGAAGTTAGGGTTTATGTGATTTCAATTTGGGAAAATCCAGGAGATCTTCACCAATTTCTGGATACCAGAAATCAGAAATCGTATATTCACTTTTGGAATTTGCTGACGTGGCACGCGCTTTTGTCTGCAATGGTGAGTTGGATAAATGCCAACATCTGATTGGTGCCACGTGTTTGCCGTTAGATACGTATGTATTTTTCATTATCATCTTCAAACGGTTATTTAAAGGGTAATGGAAGGTAGACAAATTCTAAAATTGAGTGAGTTATTAGCGACACTTCAAAGTAAAGTGAGTAAGTATTAAGAAAATGGAAGTTATATTTTTCAACTGACCGAAGGGAGATTTTTCACCCCTACACACATAATTTGGCCATATACATTTGTCTTGATAATCAAAATAAAGAACCCAATCCTCCCAACAAATTCCAATCCTCAACTGATCCATCTCTTTGCAATCAACAACTCACATACTGAAAATCCAAGTTCCACATCCACAATCCAATATCCACACTATGGAAATAAAAAACACCCATCCAAAATCATCATTTGTGTGCAACATATCTGGGCTACAAAAATTTTCCTGTTCATTCAATTTTTTCTCTTTTTCTCGATTTCTCAGTCAGTCTCTCTCACTCTCTCTCTTTACAATATTCATCCATTTATCGTTCTTGGACCTGTTACATTTTTGTAGTGGATACTCAATTTCCATCAGGTTTGATTTTGATATTTTTTCCTCCATTTATTTGTTCAATCTAATTAATAGCTTCAATTATGATTTTTTTCTGATTTTTTCCGTTTTAGTGGGTATTACCGTCATTCTGCTCACATTCTATGCCTTGTTTATTTTAGAGCTTAACATCATTTTCCTCATTCTTGGAAAAATACTATTTTGTGATTTTGTTTGTAGTCGTCACTCATGTTGTATATGCAAATCCAGGTGAATATTGGAAAAAATAATTCTACCTTAGTTTAATATATTGGTATACAGATACTTCAACATTTTCAACTATTTACTTTTTTTTGTTAAAGTTATTGCTTGAGGATTGAACAGAGTATCATCTGCACTTCCAATTTTGTTATGGTGATTTTAGATAGAAAAATGCATTGATTTGTACAGTGAAACAATACTTAATATAAATTTTAATTCCTTTTATGTGGAGATAAATATATAGCTATATATTGGAAAATGGATGTATTGGATTTGGTGCTTGTTTTTCATTGAGCACCAGTTTCGAAACTAAACTTTCAAATTATTTAAAATCCTTTTTCGTGGAGAGAAAGATATAGCTATATATGGAAGTGCCACAATGTATGCCGGTTGCTTGTTCAGCGCCCTTTTAACCTTTTGCATTTAAGCCAGATGGAAGAGCATAAGAGATATCTTCGAGAGGATTTTAGGCGTAACTGCATTTAACTTCTATACATAAGTTCTCGTGCATATTCGTCTTTGCAAAAGATTATTAACTGTATATGCACAATCTTTAATTTTTTTGGCTCATATGCAAGTTGCTTTCTGGGATTAACAAGAATCAGATGGGAATAAGGTGAAGGAGATAATTTTTTACCCTGGACAAAAGAAGTATTGATTTTGTAAGGTAATATGTCATTACCCAAGAATTCTAAATCACAAGGCACATTCTCAATTCTCTGTTAAATTGTGTGAAAGAAAGAGTTATATTGTGTGATATGTGAGATTTTGAGCTTGACGTATGTTAAGTATTACATCTTCTTCAGTCTCTCGATTTTCCTCTCTTAGTTTATATTAGTTGAAGCATTTATTTGAATTTGATGTGGATTCACAGGTGTAGCACCTCTCAGTCTGGGGACTTGATTACGTCAGATAAAACAATTGATAGAATCTTTGGATTTGGCTAGCAAGGTCTTTTAGTAATATCCCAATTGTCACCGCGTGGAATTACTTCTAAAGTATTTTCCAATTGCTTGAAAGGAGAGGGAGGGCAATGGTGGAAGTATCCTAGTTCTTGGTGAGATTTTGGATGCAAACATCGTTTCTAGTCCCCGTATTCCGTCACAATACGTATTTTTCACATAGCATTGTTGGTAATACTTGATTAAAAAGATGCAAATATAGAGCATTACAGCATGTGCATTATCACAATAGAATTTTCTTTTCACCTTCAATATTTCTCTCTAAATTATAATAGTTCTCGCTGCAATTATTAATGAATTTTTATTTTGTAGTTCTTAATTGGTAATATTGAGTAACTCTGCGAATCCCACCGCTTATGGTATATAGTAGTTAAATTTACCAAAAACTTTTGAATATTCTTCACCGCCACCAACGTCTCCTTCGTAGTTTGTATAGTACAACGCCACACCACAACACACCCAAACCAAATCGCCGCCGCTCATCTTCCCGCCCAGAACTCCAGAACTCACCCAAATATAAGTGTAAAACCCCTCAGCTCACACTTGATACAGTACATCGCTCCACAATTTCGATATCCGCCGTCGTCGAAAGGACGCTATTCAGAGACAAAGACGGTGTCGCAACCCAACACACAATCATCAAGCACCGCTTCTTCAGCTTCTTGATTTGGACCTCCCTCCATTCAACCCTTTTAATTTTCCTCTCCAAAACCCTTTTCCTTTTTCCCTTCACCCAAAACCTTTTTACTCCCACTTTCATTTCCCTCCTCCTTTTCATTTCCTTCCACATTTCACTCCTCCTTTTCTCCACCTTCCTCTTCTTCATATCCACCCCATACCCACTTTCCCCTGCATTCCCTTTCGAAATATCCCTTGCCTTCCTTCGCCTTGTTTTTGTTTCCGGCGGCGGGACCCAGAGCCAAAATTTGTCTGAGTTCAGGAGGAGGGTGAGGGTGTCATTGAGCTTTGTGTTGTTCGTGAGCGTGTGCGCAGTGGTAGGGGCTGTTTCGGCGTTTTCTGTGTGCTGGGGTTGTGGTGTTTTTTACATTGAATCAAGGTCACAAATGGCTGGTGTTTTCAGGAAGTTGGGATTTAGGGGTTTTGCAATCGGGCTGTTTTATGGGTTGCATTATGTGTACAAGCAGCGGTTGATTTTAAAATTCCCCATTATTCAGGTAATTATACTTCTCACTTTCTGTAAATGTACGATTTATGCGTTGTATACTTTTTATACTCAGCTGAGTGGCTTCTTTATCTTTCCATGTAAATAAAGATAATCATTTATCAAATAATGGTTTGGTACCCAACACAAGGATTAAGAACATGTTTGTGGACTGGTCTATGGAAAGAAAAGGCTTGATTAAGAAAATACTGTAATGTCATGATTGAATTTGTGGCAAAAAATACGGAAACTGATAATACAACTGTGGTCTTTAGGAAAAGGAAATGTTTGTTTAGTACAAGGAAAAGTTTTAGTTGTGTTTTATACTTCTATATTTTGGTTGTTGGCTACGCATATGTTGCAAATGATGTATATGGTGCTTCTTTCAAATGTTAAACGTTGCGACAATCTGCGTCCCATGTCCTATGTAGTTTTAACCTTTACCTTTCTGTGTTCCGTTTCCTCTCAATATTATTTCACAGTAGTTGCTTGTTTTGCTTTCCTCTCTCTTTCGGGGTAAGGTTCTTACACTGTTTTCTTGCTGTAATTTGAATATTTTCTCTTACCTGTTTGTGGAGTTGTTCATTTGATAATCACGTGGTCATTTTTCTTCAATGGAATGCCTGCAGTAGTTGGGTGTATTTATGTTTGATGCTTAATCTTCATAGTTGTCGCTCTGCATTTGTGAAATAATAATTCTAGTATGCGTTTGCTTCTCGAAAATGTCCAAGGGTGCTGTCAATATTACACTGGTCAAGAAACCTTTGGCATCTCAATTTTTTACCGTGAGACAAATGGAATGCAAGACCACATAATTTGGTGGTGAAGTGTGTCATTCACAATGGGAGAAGGAAGAATTGATTATCCATATTGATTTAACTGTACATCTTAAAATGCTTTATGGTCTGGTAACTCGTATAGAAATTCGTGGGTGTGTGTGATCTTTTTTAACATCCTCATTATGGGTATCAAAATCTGGGCCAATCAATTATCCATATTGATTAAAATGCTTTATGTCTGGTAACTCGTTTAGAAATTTGTGGGTGTATGACAATCTTTTTTAACATCCTCATTATGGGTATCAAAATCTGGCAATTTATTCGTGTCATTACTCATTACCACCAAATAACTCCTGATTCTGGTGAAAATGATTGTTTTGAGAATTCAATTCTGCTGATAAACCTGGAAATAATCTTAATGTATATGGATGTTGTATCTGGATTTCCTGTTTGCTTATTATTGTGAATCCGTGATCTTGAAAATACATCATTTTCTGGCAGCTTCTTTATTGGCCCTGCCTCTACGGGGCTGTTTTTTTCCTTCTCACTTTTCCCTGGAATTTTTTGAAATATCAAGTGTAAAACACTAATGCTATTTATATTCTTCATTTACTACTGTCCAATTCACCCGTAATTTGTATTTTTGCATCAGAGAAATAAGTTCTACAAGCTATTCCTTTACCTTATGTTTCAATATGCAATGGAAAAACTTATCAAGATTATTCAGTTCGAAACTGTTGGCTACATTTTTCTGAATCATTAAAAGAGTTGCAGTATTATTTGACGCGACACTGACCTCAATTACTCATATCAACAGCGTCCTCCTTTCTTCAGCTTCAAGATGGGGCTTCCTTCAGCTGTTGGACAAGCTTTAAAGCTTTCAGGTGCTGGCTACTTGGCATCGGGAGTGCTGACCTTTTTCCTGCCTAATGAGTCCAAAAGTCAGGTTAATGTGGGGAAGTTCATTATCGAGCAGCTCATCTTCTTTATCGGAAGTTTTGTAGTGATTCTTTGTTGGGAATTGAGTCATCATTTACACCAGGTTCTTCCTTCTACTAGCTTCTTCTGTTGCTAAATTTGATTCCTGTTTAATGCCCCATAAGACTCTTGTCAATTTCCTAATTTCCCTAGCAGACCATCTTAGATTTGCTATTCTATTTAGTCATACTCAAATAACATCTCTGTGGGTGTGTAGGTGCTACATACAAAGAGGTTCAAATTTGCACCGCCAAAAGGATCAGCAGCAGCAGAAACAAATCCAAGTGAGCCACTTCTTGCCACACTAAAGGGGAGCAGACCGAAATCTCTTGTTCATTATCTTGCTTATCTTGACCTCTGTATGGTAAGTGAGAGCAATGTTGATACATGGCGCCGAGCTGCATTATTTGAAGAGACTGGCGAGAATTATAGAAAAGCTATAGCTGTATGCCTGAGGCTATTGGCACAGTTCACACTAAATTTGTCTGAAGGTCTGCAGAGCACTTCAGTGGAGAACTCCTTGCAGTTGTCTGATCAGTTGCAGGCCGAACAGCTTGGAGAATTGAAACTGTATGAATCATTTTATGACTCCCAGGTACAAGTCAGTAAGTCAATGACCCTGTTGACTAGTTCCAGAAATGATAATATATGCATATGATTCCCAGTTCCCTCTAAGGAATATGGAATTTTGTTTATGTTATTCAAAAATGTTTTATCAACTAATTGAAGACTTGTTTGTAAATCATATTTCAACATTTCTTTGGCATCCTCTACTCATATTTTGCTGGCATATACAGATATACTTTAACAGGACATAAAATGGTTTACTTTAACAGGTGGCACATAAAATGGTTTATTAAGCTACAGCATGTATTTGAAATCGTTAACATCTGAAATAGTATCTTAAGCTACCAATTAGAGTGGTAAAACACTGGCCATCTGGTGATTGTCTGGCAACGGTCCCTACTCTTCTTAAAATGGAAATAATGAAAAGAAAAGTGGAGTTAATTCACATCTTTGTTTGCACGTGCATTATCTAACAATGAGATGCTTATTATGTTGCTAATTGTATGCAGCTCTGTTCATGGTGTGCCCGAATTGTTGCTTCATTGACTGCAAAGTCTCACAAGGAGGACCGGTTTGGGGTTGCTCAACTCTCTGGGAGCAATGCTACTGTTATCTCTACATTGTTATCTAGTTTGTTAGCCGTTGAAATTCTCATGGGGAAGAAAACAAATCTGCCATCCCCTCATTTTCTGATGGGCCCTGCTGGTATCAAATGGGCCACCACAAGCACAGGGAGAAGGGATTCTGCAGTAGGTGCCACGGTAAAGATAAGAGGGAGCCCTCTGTATGCGAAAGCATATTCAATGGCCGATGTCCTGAAAACTTCAATCTACTGCACGGTCTCTGCTTTCCAAAGTGAGATGCTGAATAGTGAAAAAACAGGTCTTCTTGGAAAGGACTGGATCGTCAGTGGTAAGCCTCTGTATGGAACCCGTGAGCTCCTTTTACAAAAATTGCATCTTTTCTTAGATTTCCAATCTAGCTAGTGGCTTGTCTACATTCTACTTGTCTTGTGGAAACAAATTTTATAGAGGTACTCCTGCATTGGATTTCTGTTGGTAGTGAACAAATTCCTGTACTGGCAGAATATATTAAAAAGAGGGGAAGAAAGCAATATATATTTTCTATGTTGTCTGTGTCCGTAATAGAGTTCTTGTGTGTCCCTGCCCCGATGTACGGGTCAGTTATAGTGACCGTGATTCACTAGCTGTTTCCACATATGTATGTCGAGAGCAGCATTTCTGGTGCTTGTTGACGTACAAAAATGCTAAGATCAATATCTAGAATTAGTGCCCTCACTCGAGAAAGATTGGATCGCACTAATATTGAAACCCAAACTCAACTATTTTGGATAATAGCAACATATTTGTTTGAAAAGTATGAATAAAGTTTCATGTCGGTTTTATCCCATCTAACAGGTCAACTTTTTGAGATGAAATTCTAATTCCTTACTAGTGGAGTGAGAGCTAAGTCTTAAATTTAGTCACGTAGGCGCATATGACGAATGCTTAGTTGCAGTTGAACGAAGCTGATGAGATCTGAGCAGGGTGGCAATGGTTGAAAATTATGTGGTTCGTGTTAACCTGAGAAAATTGAAGCCAACTAGTCATTGTCCACCCCCTTATTAAATCGAATTGTTGAACCAGCGGAGTTCCCTTAAATTAGGGTTGAGTAGTAATTGCTGTCAATTAGGAATTGAGAATTCAAAAGGCAAGAATTTGATCAAGGTTTTTTAATAATCTCACTAGCTTTGATTTTTGGAAGGCAGGCTTTTATAGATATCTCAAGCCTATGGACTTTTTAGTCTTTTGAAATTTCATGGCCACGGGTTGTCTCCTCATTGGATGACTTAGAAATCTAGATAATTCCATGACGCATGGTTGTCAATTATTGCCCCAACAATCTCTTTCACTAGATTCTTGTGATAGTTAACTCCATATGCTCTTTGTAACTAACTCTGCCATGTGGAGATTCTCCACTTGCTCTAGGAGATAATTTGTTTCCTATGGTTAATGGATTAGGAGTTCATTTTTTTCCCACTTTCGACCCAAATATGCTCTTTGTAACTAACTCTGCCATGTGGAGATTCTCCACTTGCTCTAGGAGATAATTTGTTTCCTATGGTTAATGGATTAGGAGTTCATTTTTTTCCCACTTTCGACCCAAAAAGACTTCGCCAATAACCTTTGGCTATTCTTGTAATGGACTTCGAGCTTCGACTGAGGCCTTTAGTGAAGTCTTCTGTGTTTTCTATAAACGTCTGGTTGTTAGGTTAAATGTTTTTGCTCAAAAAAGGAAAGAGTGTTACGCTGAGGCTTAATCCAAACTTACTTTTGATCTCATCGTCTGACTAAGCTTTGAGCAACACGTGGTCCCTACCTTTCGTCCATCTTGTCTTTTTGTGGGCTCTTTTTGATCATGTGTGTTTTGAGGCATAAGAGTTGGCTCTCAAGACGGTTGTGTTTAGATCCTAATACAACGAAAAAGTAGGGTAATTGATAAGCGCCATTTGTGCACTTGTTAGGACTTTAATACTAAGCATGTGTCTCGTTATTTTATAGATTTTTTACTTAATTTAGTGTATTTTATTTTATATTTTAGTTTTGGACCCGTGTATAAGCAAGTAGAGAAGACTTGATGAAAATAACAATAAATTGGAAGATATTTCGGAAGTACGAGGATTAAATTGCACTCAATTGAAGCTTGAAGGACCATATTGGAGGTTATAGAAGTTTTGAGGACTAAAGATACCAACATTTAAAGTTGAAGGACTAAATGCGCAAATATGAAAAGCTAAAGTTGGACTATCGCCCAAGCACCAACATAAGCCAACATAGACTTAAAAAGACGCTTGGGTGATCGGCTGATCGCCCGAGTTTGCATTGGGCGATCGCCCAATGTATTTTCTTCACAGCCGAATTTTGTTACCTTTTTGAATTCTAATCGTACTAGGAAACCTTTTGGCCCACAAATTTTATGATATTATGGGATCTTTTTCGACAAGAGGAGTATACTATATATATGAGTTCTTAACCAAAAAATAAGGAGTTAAATTATTGGGAGAATTCAAGAAGAGAAACAAGAAGCGAAGATTGAACGAAGATTAAGATCCACTTTTTCGAGTTTTCTTCCTATTCGGGTGATCGTGAACCTTTAATTCTTTGAACATAGTTTTTTATATTCAAGCATGTTTTTAATTTTGAACAATTGATATTGATTTCTTTTTATCTACAATTATGTGTGCAATGATTGTATGATTTTTGTGGCTTGTTTTACAATCGAAAGATTGAAAATAAGTTAAATATAATATCAATTGTCGTAGAGTTCGATAGGGGATATAGATATACCCCTATGCTTTACGTGATCTATAAGTATTCATAAATTATAATGCATTCTTGTGTGTTCGCATCCGTCATAGAGATATAGTCAGGTCACATATATGTTTAATTCTACTCGATAGAGATTTTTAGACAAATTAGGAATATTGATCTTCATAATTAAATCGTGTTATCAAATTCAACGGTTCGGGTTAAAGGGAATTGATATAAGTGGATTCGGGATCCTAGTCATTTTCTTTCTCATATTCAAAGTAATTCGGCGTAAACTCGTCTTTTATCTGTTTAAATTATAATTAGTTAATACTCTAATTAGTTTTTAGACAACAAAACTTCAAAAGTTAATTCGATTCAGTTAATGTTAATTTAAATGTGTTGAATATCTAAATCCCTGTGGGTACGATACTTGAACTTTAAAATCCATTATATTACTTAAGCGATCCGTACACTTGCAGTACAAAATAAATTTGCTAACAAGTTTTTAGCGCTGTTGTCGAGGATTTTGTTTTAGTTCCTTTTCAATTATTTGAGCACTAATTCGAGCTTTATTGTTTTATTATTTTTCAGTGTATTTCAATGTTTGAATTGTTTCTTTTCAGGCCTTTGCATGCGAAGCGTGAGACATGGGTCTCTAATTTCAGCTGGTCCAGAAATCGAACGCACTTTCCATCGTAGGCAAAGAGAAGCAAAAAAGACTGAAAGACACATAAAAAAAGACAAAACAGCAATATACTATGAATAACAATGAGATTGCTTCGCCTGGACGAGAGAATAGAGAGATAGCCATTAATGAAGAAAATATGTTAGTGAGAGATTTTATGACTCCGTAGATTATCCAAAGCCAATCTAGTATTGTTTACCCACCTTTTGGGCAGCCAAACTTCTAGTTAAAGACCAATATTGTTCATCTCTTTTAGAATGGACATCAATTTTATGGCAGGACCGACGAGAATCCACATACACATGTTTCGTGATTCTTAAAAATGTGTCAATATTTCAAATATCAAAGACTCTCAGACGACACCATCCAGCTAAGTTTGTTCCCACATACTCTCCGTTACAAAGTTCTTGAGTGGTTGGACTCACAGTCGATTGTCAGCATCACCACTTGGAATGATTTAGCTCAAAAGTTTTGTACAAAATTCTTTCAACCGGTCAAGATTGCAAAGTTGAAGCATGACATATCAATATTTCAACAGTCAGAATCTAAATCTTTTGATGAGGCGTGGAACAGATTCAAAAATATGCTAAGGAAGTGCCCTCATCATGGCATTAATAAGGGCATACAAGATCACTATTTTTATGCAGGACTAATTCCTTTTTGTAAAAGCATGGTAGATTATTCATCCAATAGTTCACTATCTACCAAAACCATTGCTGAAGCCTTGGAGCTGTTTGAGAGAATGGCTACCACCACTACCATGTAGGTGTCAGATCGAGCTATACACGAGAACTACAAGGGTACATAAAGTAGACACTTTTTCTAAATTTTGGGTAAATTTTTTTTGCCTTGCTTCAGGTTTGTTGAAGGTTTTTAGTAGCCTCAAGATGAATAGAAAACCATCTTTTAAAAGATTCTAGTATCCTTTTGTTGAACACATCACATGTATTTCTGTTTCTGTTTCAGGTCTGAAGGCTTTTAGTAGCCTAGAATTAAGTTAGAAAACCAGCTTCTGATTGATACTAGTATCCTTATATCGGTCCCAAATCAGACATGCCTATGTCCGTTTTTAAGTTTATTATCTTAACCATTAATACTCAAATTAAAATTATAACTATAACATACAATCATTAAGATTTTAAAACTGAAACAAGAAGTAGAACTTTAAGAATGTAAATGACGGAATTCAAAAGCTTAAATTTAAATCGACATAAACATGGTGAATAAGATTTCTTTTCTTTAAATACATTGGGTTTCTATACTTTACAAAATTAAGTCTTTCCACTCCTATCAAAACAAAACAACATCATCATTTTTCTATTCATTCTTATATATAGTTATGATGATACCAAGGAAATTACAAAATAGATTTGAACACTTAACCGATTATTCTTCATGAAATGAACACGAGGGTTATCAGATGTTCTAATGTGATAACATGGTAGATGGAGACCGTTTTGTGTGTTCTTTATATATATATATATATAAACCCGGCCATAAGGGATAGTGAGTCCATACGTCCCTCTTGGTGATAACATGATACTCGCGTCCATCATTTGACGTTCTACCCCAAATCCTTACCACATCGGTATATGCTCGATCCATTTTCTACAAAAGTCAAAAAATGACTTATAAGCTGCGAAGCTTAGCGAGTAAAGCAACAAATAAGTCACATAGAGTAAAAATATGTTATCATGCATTTCAAGAATACTTTGTTCATAATCACTTTAACTCTTAACTTTAACTTATAGTTTCATATAAGCTAGAAAGAAATCAACACATGAGCAACCAATTACATAAAAGAAAAGTAATCTTCACTTTAGTCACCACATTTATATACATGTAAGGGGAAACATAATGCTGCACTTGACAAAAATCTGCATTCTTGAAATGAAAATTTAGTTAACATAATTCAACTATGAACCAAATACACACCCCAATGTTGAATGCATATGCAACTAATTTTATCTTATCTTTGGGCCCGTCCATAAATAGAAACTTGTACACCGAGCGCTCAAACATTTCGCTTAAAATAACAATAAGGTCACAATACATTGTTAGAGAAACTCTTTGCTCATTTGGGATCCCAAATGCCCTATAACCTTAACTCCTCAAACAGCCCTATGGCTTGGAGTTTATAAACGGTCCTATGGCCTTAACTTTCAAATGGTCCTGTGGCCGATGACCTTAACAGATTGGACCTTATGGTCCATGAGGTATTCAACCCTCATTGGTGTACATTTATTTAGGGAACTTAGCAATTAATCATGATCCATTTTATTCTTGTATAGCATATGAATTAAGTCTCTTTAATGATCATGATTACATATAACATCTCAAATATTTTCAAGCATGCTTTCATTTCAACTCTTTAACCAAAACATAAAAATTATGCTCGAATGAAAATGAGAAATAAAATATAACACATGTATAATTTCCACATGTTGTTCCTGTGAGAGAGTTACTAGAAGCTCGAATCTAGGAAACACTTTGAATTTCAACATCAAAACATTTTACTGCAGAGGCTACTAGAAGCACGAATCCAGGAACCATTCTGAGCTTCAACATCTTACTGCAGCTTATCATTTAATTTAACAATCATAAGGAATGCCAATATCCATTCGAAGAGTAATTTTAAAATCAAATAAGGCACTTGTTTGAACTTATAGTACATGCAAAGTGAAAGCCTTTGTAAACATTTACTTAAGAGAATGAATGGATTAAAATGGAATCGAGACTTGAACTAAAATTACATACCATTTACTCACATAAATTTGCTTGATCTCAAATAAGTAGATTAGAATTACTCAAAATAAAAATATTCTATTTAACTACCACCAAAAGTTAAATTAAAGTAATATGAAACTTTGAAACATTTGAACGCATTAGATTTCTATAATTGGTTATAAAAATTCAATCCAGTGAAAACTTACTGCTGTTGGTAATAAAACTCAATGAATTAAATACATATAAAGCACTAATCTATCCTTTTAGAACCTTAAAACTTCATGGAATTGATTTACTCATTATAAATAAATGAAAACATTATTTTAGAGTAAGAAACTACACTGCTCGAAAGCTGAAATTATGAAATGAATTCAAGAAAAAGAGCAACTTTAAATGATACCAAACATCAAGAAATTAAGGAATATTATTGCTGAAAATTATGGAAGAAAACTGGGAAATATTGCTGAAATATCATGAAATAAGAGAGATTTCTAAAAGAAAATCTCTTAGTTCTAACATAGGTCTATAAATCCAACATAAACATCAATTAACTCAACATAACTAAAGAGTAAATATGGACAAATTATGAATTACCGCAGAATATTTTTTTTACTTGTGAACAAAATGAACATATAGAGTAAATAAATGCTTTACTCACATTATCTTTCTTTTGGCTGTGACTTTCATCCTATGGTTGAAGTTTTCTATTTATAGAGAGAGTTAGAGGTGATGTTTGGTCTTACTTATTTCTATACTTCCACTTTTTTAATGTTTATTTGTCCCAATTTTGGTTATTTTATATTTAATATATACGAATATGGTATCGTACTATTAAATTAATATATTTTTGTATTTAAGTACTGTAAAACAGTCCCTAACTGGTCATGATTACATTTGGACATGTGTCCCCAAATTTATTGTTTTAATAGGAAAATAGACAAAATTTTCATGTTGAGATGTAATGTTTGGGTCAACATTTGAGGGTCCTAACGAGATCCAAACCGAGAGAACTTTATACCATTGCAAAGTTCTAGTTACAAGCTTCGTAACGCATACACATGCAACATGATTAGATCATCCGACTGCTCGTACGACTCACTCAACATGATTAGATCATCCGACTGCTCGTACGACTCACTCAACATGATTTTCTAAAATTTCATTCAACTTTGGTTCGACTTTCTGTGCTTATCCCAACTCGAAAAGTCTATAAATTTGATACCAAAATGAAGGCCTTGACATGAACTTCGAGGTGATATGACATGCACCGCCTACACTTCATTGTGCTCCTCACGGAATGCTTATAAAGTAGGCTCGAACACAATAGCAAAACTGTAATGTATTTCAAATTTCCAGATTTCTAGATTTTTGGTCATACTCCCAACTATTAAAGTATGATTAATTTGGTCTTAACATTCCAACTTTAGTTTTCTCTAATTTGGTCCTTAAACTTAATTTATACATCTTTCTCTACATTTTACATCATACACCATTGAAAAATTTCAATTCTTAAAGAAATTGACATTTTGAACTTAAAATATACTTTTATATATTTAATATAAGATAAAAATTTAGACATAAAATTTTCGAGGCGTTACAATCTTTCTCATTTAAAAAATTTCGTCCCAAAATTTACCTAAAATAATGCAGGGAATTTTTCTTTCATTTTGTCTTCTCGCTCCCAAGATTCCTCCTCAATGACTTCACTTTTCTAAAGTTCTTTTTCTCAAACTTTTTTGTTACGCAAGCTCTTTGTTTCTAGCATGAGATTTTTCACTGGCCGTTTTTCCCAGGTCAAGTCTGCTTGGATCTCAGTCAGGACTTCTTTAAGTACATGTGATGGGTCAGGAATGTACTTTTAAAGGGTTGACACGTGGAATACATTATGAACTTTGCTCAATTCCATAGGTAGTTCGAGTTTGTAAGCCAAAAGTCCAATCCTTTCTTTAATTTCAAATGGTCCAAAATATATTGGGGTGAGCTTTCCTTTCTTGCTGAACCTAAATATCCGTTTAATAGGTGATATTTTGATAAACACTTTATCTCTAACTTCGAATTCCAAGGGCCGACGTCTCTTGTTAGCATAACTATGTTGCCGATCTTGGGCCACAGCTATGTTTTTCTTGATCTTTTCGACCAGAGTGATCATATCTTGAACTAAATCATGGCCTAAAATCTTTTATTTTCCTAATTCATCCCAATAAAGTGGTGATCAACACTTCCTTCTATATAGTGCTTCGTATGGAGGCATTCCTATTGATGCTTGAAAACTGTTATTATAAGCAAACTCTATTAAAGGTAAATAACGATCCCAACTTCCTGCGAATTCCAATGTACTTGCTCTTAGCATATCTTCAAGAGTTTGAAGTGTCATTTAGTCTGGCTGTCAGTTTGAGGATGAAAAGTCGTACTAAAACGCAACTTAGTGTCCAATGATTCATGTAGACTTTTCCAAAAATGAGATAAGAACTTAGGATCTCTGTCTGACACAATTAACACGGGAACTCCGTGTAGCCTAACAATATATATAGACTTGCATATTGATTCATTTTTGTATGTTGACTTAACCGGTAAGAAATGTGCCGACTTAGTCAGACGATCTACTATTACCCAAATAGAATCACATCCTTTTGAAGTCTTCGGCAATCCCATAACAAAATACATGGAAATTTTTTTCTATTTCCATTCTGGAATCGGTAATGGCTCTAGGGTGCCTGCTGATCTTTGATGTTCGGGATTTACCTGTTGACAAATCAGGCACTTGGTTACAAAGTCTACAATTTTTCTCTTTATATCCGGCCACCAATATAAAGATTTTATTTTGTGATACATTTTAGTAGAACCAGGGTGTACCGAATAATGTGCACTATGAGCTTCCTGAAAGATTTCTTTTCCAATTTCGCAATCTTGTGGTACATAAATCATGTCATTGTATTGAAGAAGTCCATTAACCGACATTTGATATTCTGTTGGTTTTCCTTTATCCATCTTTTTCCTCATTTTCTTAGCGAACTCATCGGTTTCCTGTACCCTTTTTATTTGATCTTGCAATGTCGACCGAATGGTCATAGTTGAAACCTTAGTATCACCGAGTGTGAAGATTTCTAACTCAAAGTTTTCTATTTCTTTACTCAATTCTCTAGGCCGTTTTGGCATTTTTCGGCTCATAGCGTCCGCTACTATATTTGCCTTGCCGGGATGGTAGCTAATAGTACAATTATAATCCTTAATTAGCTCCAACCATCGCCGTTGTCGCATATTCAAATCTTTCTAAGTAAAGAAATATTTTAAACTTTTGTGATTAATGAATATTTCACATTTTTTGCCATACAAATAATGTTTCCAAATTTTTAAGGCAAAAACTATGGCAGCCAATTCAAGGTCGTGGGTATGATATTTTTTCTCATATGGCTTTAATTATCTAGAGGCATAAGCAATTACTTTTCCATGCGGCATAAGAACTCATCCTAACCCATTCTTTGAAGTGTCATAGTAAATGGTGTAACCACTATCTCCTAGGGATGGCAATTTACCCCCCGCCCCGTTTAAAATTTCTCCGCCCCGGACAATCGGGTATTCGGGGCGGGTACGGGGCGGGGAAAATTACCCGAGGCGGGTTCGGGGCGGAGTAGCCCCGCCCCGAACCCGCCCCGACATACTATTTTTTTTTAATATTTTTAATTTTGAAAATAATGGTTACAAAAAAAAAAAAATTAAAAAAACAAATAAACGGGGCAGCAAACGGGGCGGTAAGCCGCCCCGCCCCGCCCCGCCCCGCCCCGCCCCGTCCCGTCCCGTCCCGTCCCGTCCCCGACCCGACCCGACCCCACCCCGACCCACCCCGATTTAAACGGGGAACGGGGCGGGTATGGGGGGCAAAATTCCCCGACGGGGCGGGGGCGGGGGCGGGGACAGGGAGGGCCGCCCCGGCCCCGATCCGCCCCGTTGCCATCCCTACTATCTCCCAAAGGAATAGTCAAATCGGGGCGGTAGTGTAAGTCTTTTCTTTAGCTCTTGAAAATTATGTTCGCAATCCTCATTCCACCTAAAGGGCTTTTTTTTTACATGTCAATTGATTTAGAGGGGTTACATTCTTAGAAAAATTCTGAAAAAATCGTCGGTAATATTCGACTAACCCTAAGAAACTTCTAACTTTTGTTGGGGTCGTTGGTTGTGGCCAGTCTAGCATTGCTTCCATCTTACTGGAATACACCGCTATGCCTTCTTTCGATACTATATGTCCCAAAAACATCACTCGCTCTAACCAGAATTCACATTTCTTAAATTTGGCGTATAGTTGTTTTTCCTTTAACATTTGGAGCACTATTCTCAAATCGGTCGCATGTTCTCGTCTTAGAATAAATTAAAATATCATTGATAAAGACTATTAGAAATTTATCCAGATATTTCTTAAACACTCAGTTAATTAAATATATAAACACTCCGGGAGCGTTTATTAACCCAAAAGGCATAACCAAAAATTTGAAATAACCGTACCGAATACTAAAGGCTGTTTTTGGAATATCTTTATCCTTAATCCTCAATTGATGATCTAAGATCTATCTTAGAAAACACTGCCAAACTTTGTAACTAATCAAACAAATCATCTATCCTGGGTAATGGGTATTTGTTCTTGATTGTCACTTTATTCAATTCCTGATAATCAATACATAACCTCATTGAACCGTCTTTTTTCTTTACAAATAACACTGGAGCTCCCCAATGCGATGAACTAGGTTGAATAAAATCTTTTTGAATTAACTCATCTAGCTGAATCTTTAACTCTTTTAGTTCAGTGGGTGTCATTCTGTAGGGAGTTTTAAAAATATGTGCGATTCCTGGAATTATTTTAAACCCAAATTCTATTTCTCTTTTAGGAGGTAACCCGGGTAGGTCGTTTGGAAACACATCAGAATATTCATGTACTACAGGTATCAAATGTAAAGAAGGTTTGGATTCTTCCTTAGCCTGAATTTGATGTAAATAACCCAAAATCCTTCACTACCACTTTCTAACAACTTAGAAGCCTTTAAAGCTGAAATCACGATTTTTGAAATTTTCTCTGGCCTAGGAAATGCTACTGTACCAATTCTAGGCATATTCGATGTTTTTGACCTACAATCAATGGTTACTTGGTGCTCAGACAGCTAATCCATTCCTAATTTACATCAAAATCTTTTAGATATAATAAAATTAAATTCGCATGGCATATTTTCTGTCTAATTTGGATTGAGATATCATGAAGGAATTGTATTACAAAACAATTTGGTCCGGAGGGTATGCTTACTTCTATTTCTGAAGATAATGATTTAGGAACCAATCCCAGCATTTTTAACATACTGGGTAGCTCTTGAATTAAACAAAGCATACATTGTTTTAGATTTGATGTAAATTGTACCTGTGACTATGTCATTACTTGGTCCAGCTTCCGGCATGACCAATGTAAACACTCTTCCAGACCCTTGATTTTCTTTGGACCTGGTCGGACATGCACCAGCTATGTGCCCGAATTTATGACATGAGTAGCATATTCTTTGACCAGCCAAACACTCAACGATGAGGTTTACCGCACTACGCACAATTGGGATATGGTTGAGTTCTGAACTTGTTTTCTGGCTTTCCCTTCTTAAAGTAAAGTCACTTCTGATCGGACTTCTCTCATTATTCACCCACTTCTTTTTATTTTGGTTATTATTATTATTATTATTATTTCTCTATTTTTGATTTGATCGAAAATTTTCTTTTCCCGCTCCTTGGTTCTTATTTTGATACATCAACTCTCGAGCTTTAACAACTTCAACAATTTTCAGTTCCGCTTGTTCTGCCAGTAATGTCTTATTAGCAACCTCAGGAAAAGTCATGTTTTGTATTCTTGACATCAATACACCCCTATTCAATTCCAGCCTCAATCCTTCGAGAAATCTATCAACCTTATGTCCATTGATGCCAACCATGTGCATAGCAAAACGTGACAATTCCTCAAATTTTCTAATATAGTATGCTATTGTCATCGATCATTGCCTTAATTGGATAAATTCATTCATCTTCTGGTTCTCATAGATGTAGAAAAATATTTAGTCTTAAAAATTTCGCAGAATTTTTTCCAAGTTAGATTTGTCGTTTCTCCTATACTAACTTAGGTGTCCCACCAATGCCCCGTACTTCCTCTCAACATGAAAGAGGCACACATCACCTTTTCGCTATATGGTACATGGGCATATGAAAACATCCGTTCTAGGGTTCTTAACCAATTCTCGGCCTCGATTGGATCCCTAGCTTCGATGAATGTTGGCGGGTTAAGGCAGCAAAAACGATCACAACTATGATCTCGATCTTGATTTTGATTAGTCGTGGGTTGGTTCACGAGTTGTTTGATTTGACGGACTTGTTGTTCAATGAGTTGGGTGAGGCGATTGATGGTTTGGCCATTCTGAAAAAATTTTAATACTTAGTTCAGAAACTTTATTTTGTATCAAGAAATTTCCATGAGATTTAAAATAATACTCACACTTCATAATGCGTGGACCAATACTTATATTTTTCCAAAAATATTATGCCAAATATTATAAATTAATACTATGTTATTATTATTAAATATTATTATTTTTATTATTTTAAAAATTCGGCCGATTCAATTTAAAATGAACCGTTTCTAAAAAAACGGCTCATTTCATTTTCCTCTTTTCTTTCCATATTCATCTTCTTCCCTAAATTTCTTCTATTCAAAATCCTAAACCCTAACTTCCTAATTCATCTTCATCAATCCATGGCTCCTTCTAAGAAATCAAAGGGAAAATACAAACTAATGGAGGCATCATCTACTACTGTTGAAAAGCAGAAAATCGCGGCCATGAGGGAGGAACCCTCAACTAGTCACATCTTCTCGTCGCGCAACTGTGGTCCAAAGGTGGTGAGGTACCAATCTCCATCCATTTGGTTCAAGAATGCTACTGTCCAGACTCGATTTGAGGAATATAAGGACAAGAAAGTTTCTCCATATAGGTTTCTCAATATCCCTTTTCTAGAATCCATTTCTTTTCCTTATTTAGCTCAATTTAAAGAGTTTGGTTGGATGAACTTATTGGAGGTTAATGGTGAATTTAGTGAGAGGATTGTGAAGCATTTCTATATAAATGCTGAAATGTTGGAGAATGAAGATGGGGTTGTTGACCGAATTGATACATATGTCAAAGGTATGCCTATTGTAGTTGATGCTAAATTGATTTCGAATTTGTATGATGTGCCATTAGTTGGAATTGCATTGGGGAGAAAATTTAATCTTCTAGAGGTGTGTAAGGTAGTGTATGAGGATCAAGAGTTAACAGCCCCTCGGAAGGATGTTGCTAGTTTAGGTAAGGGCATGAGATTGTTACATCTTATCATTGTTCATTTTCTTAAACAAAGGTCTTGTAGGTTGTCACAATTGTCTCGGGAAGACATTTAGATGACATGGAAAATCATTGAAGATCAATGTATTAATATATGTGATCTCATTATTTATTGAATTTCGGAGTGTATATATCGCCCAGCTTCTCGGGAAATGACCTATGGTTGTTTAATAACCGATATGATGGATAGGCTAGGAATAGATTTAACTGATGAGAAAATGACTCGTTTACACTCAAATTCTGATGAGATTTGAGAGAACTCACTAATTAAGGCTGATTTCGAGTTAATTGACGGGGTGTGGACCAAGTAAAGGAAGGTAATTTGATCTTGCATCATTTATGCCTCATACACCTGCAGCTTGGGAAGATTTTATGGTAGATTTTTGGAGTTTTCAGACTGATGTCCGAAATCAAATGCAAGAGTTGTTGTGTTGTCAATCCCGTTTAGAAGATGCAGTTCGTGCTTTAGCGAACTCTGGTGATAAAAGTTTCGATGAAGAGGACGAGGATGAGGACGAATCCTAGATCCTTCATGTTTCTTTTGTTGACTTATGGTATTACTAAAACTTATGGTGTCTGGATGATACTAACTTATGTTAGGGTTTTTGATTAGTAGAATTTAGGTAAAAAGTTTCTTGCCTGCACAACCTATGCATTGGGAATTTCTTGATCGACTTATATATTATGCTTATTCTCTATTTCTATTTCTTATTTTCGTGGTGTTTGTGACCATTTACTTACGGTTTATTATGTGCTGCTTGAATGTTGCATGTCTAATGTTTACTGTTACGGTTGAAACTTAGATCATCAGGCCAAGTTATTCATTTTTATTTTTAGGCTCTAGAATCATAAGTTGAACCTCCATATCTTAAATACATAGGATTCTCAATTAAAACAATAATCAACAAAATAAAAGACTTGAATTAAACATGTAACATATTTAAAGATACCGAAACGAGGTTTGTACGTAGAGGTAGACGTCGTGGACATGAGAGTATGATATCATCGTAGTCTACAGAATCTGTGACCCGGTTGCTTTGATACCAAAACTTGTGACGACTCTTAAATTTTGGGTAAATTTTTTTTTTAATCTTTGCTTCAGCTCTGTTGAAGGCTTTTAGTAGCCTCAAGCTGAATAGAAAACCATCTTTTAATAGATTCTAGTATCATTTTGTTGAACACAGAACATGTATTTCTGTTTCTGCTTCAGGTCTGATGGCTTTTAGTCGCCTAGAATTAAGTTAGAAAACCAGCTTCTGATTGATACTAGTATCTTTATATCGGTCCCAAATCAGACATGCCTATGTCCATTTTTAAGTTTATTATCTTAACCCTTAATACTCAAATTAAAATTATAACATAGAATCTTTAAGATTTTAAAACTGAAACAAGAAGTAAAACTATAAGAATGTAAATGACGGAATTCCAAAGCTTAAAATTAAATGGACATAAGCATAGTAAATAAGATTTTTTTTATATTAAATACATCGGGTTTCTATACTTTATAAAATTAAGTATCCCGACTCCTATCAAAACAAAACATCATCATCCTTTTTCTATTCATTCTTATATATAGTTATGATGATACCAAAGAAATTACAAAATAGATTTCCACACTACAACCGATTATTCTTCATAAAATGAACACGAGGGTTCTCAGATGTTCTAATGTAATCGCATGGTAGATGGAGACCGTTTTGTATGTTCTTTTTATATATATATAAATCGGGCCGCAAGGGATAGTGAGTCCATACATCCCTCTTGGTGATAACATGATACTCGCGTCCATCATTTGACGTTCTACCCCAAGTCCTTACCACATCGGTATATGCTCGATCCATTTTCTACAAAAGTCATAAAATGACATATAAGCTGCAAAACTTAGTGAGTAAATCAACAAATAAATCACATAGAGTAAAAATATGTTATCATAGATTTCAAGAATACTTTGTTCATAATCACTTTAACTCTTATCTTTAACTTGTAGAGTTTTATATAAGCTAGAAAGAAATCAACACATGAGCAACCAATTACATAAAAAAAAAAGTAATCTTTACTTTGGTCACCACATTTATATACATGTAAGGAGAAACATAAAGCTGCACTTGACAAAAATCTACATTATTGAAATGAGAATTTAGTTCACATAAATCAACTATGAACCAAATACATACCCCAATGTTGAATGCATATGCAACCAATTTTATCTTATCTTTGGGCCCGTCCCATAAATAGAAACTTGTACACCGAACGCTCAAACATTGTGCTTAAAATAGCACTAATGTCACAATACATTCTTAGAGCAACTCTTTGCTCATTTGGGATCCAAAAGGCACTATGGCCTTAACTCCTCAAACAGCCCTATGTCTTGGAGTTTATAAACAGCCCTATGGCTTGGTGTTTTATGTGGCCCGTGACCTTAATAGATTGGACCCTATGGTCCATGAGGCATTCAACCCTCATCGGTGTACATCTATTCAGGAAACTTAGTGATTAATCATGATCTATTTTATTTTTGCATAGCACATGAATTAAGTTTTTTTAATGATCATAATTACATATAACATCTCAAATATTTTCAAGCATGCTTTCATTTCAACTCTTTAACAAAAACATAAAAATTATGCTTAAATGAAAACAAGAAATAAAATATAACACATGTATAATTTCCACATGTTGTTCCTATGAGAGATCTACTAGAAGCGCAAATCCAAGAAACACTTTGAATTTCAACATCAAAACATCTTACTGCAGAGGCTACTAGAAGCACAAATCCAGGAACCATTCTAAACTTCAACATATTACTGCAGCTTATCATTTAATTTAATAATCATAAGGAAGGCCAATATCCATTCTAAGAGTAATTCTAAAATCAAATAAGGCACTTATTTGAACATACAGTACATGCAAAGTGAAAGCCTTTGTAAACATTTACTTAAGAGAATGAATGGATTAAAATGGAATCCAGACTTGAACTAAAATTACATACCATTTACTCACATAAATTTCTTGATCTCAATTAACATAGATTAGAGTTACTCAAAGTAAAAATATTTCATTTAACTACCACAAAAAGTTAAATTAAAGTCATGAAACTTTAGAACATTTGAAAACATTAGAGCACTTCAATAAAGAATTTAGATCTCTTCAATAATCAGTTCATGAGGAGGACAGAGATCACTCTCCAAATTAGAGCGCGTCAATAAAGAATTTAGAGACATAGATTGGTCAGATGGTAATCGCTATGTTAAGTAGACCGCAGGGTACCTTGCCAAATAACACCGAGGTCATTCCCTGAGATCAAGTACATGTAATAACAACTAGAAGTGGGGTGCAGCACCCTGAAATACATGCAAAAAGGTCAATCAAGAAAAAATAAATTTTTGAAGAGCAGGACGAAGAAATAACTCCAGATGTGCAGACTAATCATGAGCAAGTAGCAAACAATAGAAAAACAAAAGCTCTAGAGCCAATCAAAAAAATATGAATCTCACATCCTTTTCCCACAGAGGTTAAATTCACAAAAATAGAAGCAGGATTAGCAGTGTGCAGAATTTTTTGATCATCTAAGGAAGCTGCATATTAACATATTGTTTGTCGAGGTGCCGACTCAAATGTCCAACTACGCCAAGTATATGAGACAACTGCTTGCAAATAAGAAAAAATTGGTAAAAGGGGATACAGTAAAACTTACAAGAGAAGTAAGTGCTATAATGAATAAACAACTACCAAACAAAAGAAATGATCCAGGCAGCTTCACAATTCCAATTACCATCGGTAGTCTCATGATCGACAGGGCATTGTGTGATCTTGGTGCAAGTATCAATTTAATGCCTCTTTATATTTTTAGACAATTAGGACTTGGTGAAGTTAAACCTGCAAAGTTCACTCTTCAGTTGGCCGACCGATCCATTAAAAAGCCTTTTAGGATGGTGGAAGATGTGGTGATGAGAGTGGAAAAGTTATTATTTTTCATTGACTTCGTTGTTGTTGATATGCATGAGAATGCAGTGATCCCTATTATCTTGGTTCGTCTCTTCTTAGCTACTTCGGATGCTCTTATTGATGTTTCACAAAGTATATTAACATTTAGAGTTCATGAAATGGAGGTATTTCATATGTTGGGTAGAGATGAGGCACCACCACCTCTATCTAATTGGATAGGATATTGAGTTGAGACCTTGAAGAAATTCAAAAAATGCTTCTTTAAAAGGCTTTGGGAGATGAAGCCAACAATAGATGTGAAAGACAATGGTAAACAGATGGTTCAGATGCAAGAAGCTGACATTGTGGACCATATGGTTGAATTTGAAGAAGACATCCCTCATACACAGATTGCAGTTTTTAAATGGAAGAAGAATGACAAGCCACAGAACATGGAGAAGAAAATCAAGAAATTATTGGAGACTGACACCTTTGATAATCTCGAGATCATTTCTTCTCCCACTTGAGCAACTAGACAATAAGTCGAGCTAATGACTATAAATAAGTACTTAATAGAGGAAACCCATTATTATATCATTATTAATTAAGTTAGGTTAAATAATGCATTAGTTTTTCCATAGATTGTTAATTACACTTGTAAATCATCATCATGTCAACAACAGGATGCTCCACTTTGTAAGCCGCATGGGTAATATCTATGACAGCGTCTTTCGACCATGGGTTCCAGCACAACACCTAGTCTACTTTAGCTGGACCTTCAACCAGCCAAATCCATCTTCTCCACATCTACCTCCGGAGAGTAACTAATCTCTTCTCTCATTTATTTGCTTATTTTTGCTATTATATTGTGGACAATGTAATGTTTTAGTTTGGTGGTGGGTTAAGTATCAAGATATTTACTTAATAACTTTTGAATTTTCTTACTATTCGGGTTTGTATAACTGGCATAGTAAAAAAAATTTAAAATTCAAAAATATTTGTCTAATTATTGTTGAAAGGCTTTCCGTCAATGATGGTAGTATTTGTTTGAAGTTGAGTACATTTTTAGTTAGAATATTGGACAACACCTTAACTTGTGTCTTTACTTGAATACTTATCCTTGTTAGATTAGATTAATAAAGCACATAGCCACAATTAAATTATCACTTATTTAGGGATATGACTTGAGTGTATGCGGTTATGTGTTGATATTATTAACTCATGATTATTGTGAAAAACTCCGTTGCCAAATTCTTAAACTAGTAACCAAACTGTTTGAAAACAGTTGGGGGTGTTAAAGTTAGTACGTGTGTTCGTAGAATTTTAATGGTTTAAATTTTTCGAGTCTCATCTTTGGTTGAATAGGTTCTAGTCAAAGAATCTAAACCGGACACTAATCACTACTGAGAATCGAATACCATGAAATAAAAAAGGAGAAAAAGAGGAAAATTACATCTTTCACTTTTCTTATATCATGTGTGACTCGAGCAATTAAGCTTGTTAGGATATCTTAAAATTTGATGCCCTATGATTGTCTGACTTAGGAGTCATCGGCTCAAAGCTTACTACATAGGTCACATAGAAAGCTTACATGAGAGAAGTATTGCACACAAAATGTAAGACTATTTATATTAGTTAAATAAATAAAAAGACTTAAAGGTGCTCGGTAAGGATTGCTAGGTTAGGAGCTCAGAGATTGGAGATGAGAACTTAGAAATCGTTTACCATCCTAATTCTAGGAATACGAGCTTCTAATTTTTACCACTTTAATTGAAAAAATCATTGTATTAATCAGTGGTAACCAAATTCGCTAGAACAACTCGAGATTGAAGAGAAAGCATTAGAAGTGTGATATTTTATGAGAGGTGTAAGGAAAGAATGACTACAAAGGGATCGAGCTTATAAATATATCAACAACATATTTTACGAGAAGTGTAAGGAAAGAATGACTTCAAAGGGTTCGAGATTATAAATATATCAACAACACAATATTAGTCGTGGTCTAATATAGGAGTAAGTTCAATATTTAGCTAATCACACACTCACTAAAAGTCGAGCATCAGATAAGTAAAAATTTATTTGTAGTGTTGTTTAATATCTTTCTAAAAGTGTTTCTTTATATTCGAACATGAGACATTTGGTAAGAAATTTAACATAAAATATGTTTCTTATTATTCTCTTAGCTTAATTTAAGTTTGTATTTTAGTTTTGTGTTTGTTCAAGGACGAACAAAAGTTTAGTTTGGGAGTGTTTGATAAGCGCATTTTGTGCACTTATTAGGACTTTAATACAAAGCTTGTGTCCCGTTATTTTAATGATTTTCTAGTTAATTTAGTGTATTTTACCTTCTATTTCAGTTTTGGACCCGTGTATAAACAAATAGAGAAGAATGGATAAAAAAAGTAATAATTTGGAAGATGTTTCAGAAGTACGAGAATTAAATTGCACTCAACTGAGACCACATTGGAAGTTATAAAAAGTTTTGAGGACTAAATAAGTCAAAATCTAAAATTGGAGAACTAAAGGTGCGGATAGAAAAAGTTAAAGTGCTGGGCGACCGCCCAGCACCAACAACAGCCAGCAGAGACTTAAAAAGAAGCCTGGGCGATCACCCAGTGTATTTTCTTCAAAACCTGATTTTTGTTACCTTTTTGAGTTCTAATCCAACTAGAAAACTTTTTTGCCCACGATTTTTATGATATTTTTGGGCAAGAGGAAAATACTATATATATGAGTTTTTAACCCAAAAATAAGGAGTCGAATTATTGGGAGAATTCGAGAAGATAAACAAGAAACGAAGATTGAACGAAGATCAAAATCCACTCTTTTGAGTTTTCTTCCTATCCGGGTGATGGCTTTTATATTTTCTTTTGTTTTCTTCTTCTTAGTATGTTATGTTAAATCTGTTTTGTACTAGGATTGCGATGAAACTTGTATCGTGAACTTTTAATTCTTTGAACCTAGTTTTTGATATTTGTTGACGTTGAAAAATAGTTTGTAGTGATTCCAAGCCAACTTAATGTTAAAGTGATGAGGTCGGCTATGACCGTGGTGGGTAGAAGATATGTAAATGTTTTGGAAGATCTGTTTGTTTAATCTTTGTAAGAGTGCTTTTATTTCAGCAGTTGAATGTCCGACCAAAAGGGATATTTATGTCTCTTATTTATAGGAAAATATGCAATCATGACTGGTAATTAATGCCAAGCTCAACATTAATTACTTACAAGACATCCCATTTTTGGGCATTTATTGTGAAGTGACTCGCATTAATTGGGATGGCTAGCCTGGCGCCTGACATCTGAAAGGACAGGCTAGGTAGGTGACGTGAGCCTGACCAAGAAGGGATGAGGTCCGACCTGAATGTTCATGGATGAGGTCTAACTTGAATGCATTCTAAACTTGAACTTTGCCCAAGGCTAGGAAGAGGTCCGACCAGGACCATCCTCATAATAGGGATCAGAACGGCATTCCCATTGGTTGGCTAATTGAAAATTACGTGGTTGACGTGACAGGTCAGTTCAGATACCAACAATTGCCCCCAAGACCTGCCTTGGAATAAATCAAGGGTGGTCTTTAGTTCACTTCTCAAACTGTTATCCATACTGATCTGAATTCTCATCCGACAAATGGACTTGGTCTATCAACTCGTTTATTGACAAATGGCACAATCCCAGTGGTGATGTCAGTTTTTTGCATGGCTCGAGGACATGTTTTTAATAGGGCGCCATCATTACTCTGACATCTCATAAATAGGGTGTTGATTGAGTTGACCATTCATATTCCTCTTCTATAAATAGAGAGAACTGAAGTTCATTTGGGACTCTTACCTTAACGAAATCTTTTCCCCAGTCGCCTTATCTGAGCTGATTACTAGAACGGTTAAGGTCAATTCGATCTGTGGGTCAGAACAGTTTGTTACATTCGAGCTGAGGGTCAGAACGGTCAGTATCCACTCTTTCATCTTTCACATTGTTCATTTTCTATCTTTTCTCTTTCTAGTCAATAGAATGTCTAGTGAGGTCAGAAGTGAGAGCGAGAGAGAGGTTTTATCCTAGGGTAGGGGTCAGGAAGAAGAAGCAGAAGCTAGTTCGGATAGGATGGTCGAGGGAATAGACAAGGATGAGGTCCTTAGTCCAGCTCTATTAACCACTGTTCCTCCACTAGATAGGTCGTCCCCACTGGCTGAGATGAGTGGTGATAGGAAAGCTGAACCTGGGGCTTTAGGCCGGCAAGAGAGAGAGGTTGAGTCTGGCCTTAGGACCACCCCTGTTTGGAAGTGAAGGTTCTTTCCTTCTGAGGTCAACGAAAAACAACTCAGAAACTGGCATCGGACATATAGGGTCCCAGACGACATAGAGTTCTTCGTCCTTGGTCCCAATGACCGGGGCTAATGTTTCGTCGTTGGGCTGCGTGGCTTTGAATCAAGCTGTGCTAGCTGCCAGACTCCAACTTTTCTCTCCTATGATAGTTAGAAAGTTCTTGCGAGAGTGGAGAATAGCTCGAACTCAGCTTTTCCCCAATGGTTGGAGAATCATGATAGGTTTTCTCATCTTGTGGGATCAGCTCAGCTTCTATCGTCTATCAGTTAGGAAATTTAATAGTTTGTACTCTTTTAAGTCAGATGGGAAGAAGTCGGACTGGTGGTATGTGTCTGTGAAGGCAAAGACTGAGGGTAGAGTCATTACTCAGACCCCTGATTCCATAAAAATTGGAAGAAGTTCTGGTTCTTCGTTTGAGGTCCCTGGCAATTCTCCGATCATGATGTCAGGCCTGATGTAAACATTCCAGTTCGTTACCAAGAACTAAGTAAGCTGAACTCTTTCTGCTTTAGGTTAGTACAGTTGATTGTTTGCTGACCTATCTTATTTGCTTGTTCCTCCAGGGTACGATTCTTACGATCCAACCGAGGAATCTTCAGAGAGAGCTTAGAAAGCTCGAGCTATCAGTGAGGATTGTCGATCTAGCAGTGCTCTGATAATTGAGAAGAACTTGATATCAGCCTGACTCTCTTCATCTAGCTCAGACCGTACTCGACCTCGTGAGTTTGGATCAAAGACTGGTTACTTGGCTATTATTTTATTCATATTTGTCAACTTTAGTTCTGACTTCATTCATTTTTAGGTCAATCTAGAGAAAGGATGAAAGATATATCGGCTCTCCTCAAGAAGAAGGGTTATGCCGGGAAGGGCAAAAGAAAAGCTCAAGCTGGCGATCAAGTGCCATCAGCTCGACCTCGGCCACAACCAGAGGCTGTCCCCCAGCTCAGAGCGTTGAAGAGATAACCTCTTTTCCAATTCGTGGGGGGCCATCTTCATCTCAGCCTCCTCGACCTCCTCCACCATCGCCATAGATTCTGTCCGTATACTTGGGCTCGATCCCGGAGAAGGATGGAGAATATTTGAGGCTCCGTGGGTCTCTTCCCAAGCTTGTTCATGACTTTTTTAGGTCGAACTCCCCTACTAGGAGGGATATTACCGGCCTTCCCTCTTCAGTAAAGAGGGCAATAAGTGTAATCAAGAAGAGCTGGACTCCAGTCCAGCAGAGATATTTGGACAGCATGGGACTGTGGAGTCCATCATTGCTGCGTCGGTTAATTTCTCCAGGGCGGCCATTCAGCTTACTTCGGCCGTCGAGAAGATTGAGAAGATGTTAGCTGACGTCCATGTTATGAAGGAGGAAGGCAAAAAGGTTCTGGTCGAATTGACTGAAGAGAAGAGACTTAGGGCTACCTCCGAGGACATCCTTGTGAGCCGGAAGGAAGAACCCAGGAAAAGGAGGCCGAGCTGAAGGTGTTGGTAGCGGAGCTGGAGGTGGCGAAGAAGAGTTAGGCGGAGCTGGAGCATGAACTGGAGGCCGAGAGGAAGTGCCAGGCCGAGCTCAAAGCTGCTCTGGATAAGGCTGTTGATAGGGACGAGGCCGTGATGCCTACCTGGCTGATCAAGAGAAGGTCTACTTCTTGACGATGGAAGAATTGATCGACACAGCAGTTGAGAAACGTTCAGACTGGGATGTTCAGTTCTTGAAGGACGAGCTTGCCGAGCTGAGGAGAAATTCCACACTTAATCCTCCGTCGCCCAAAGAGGTTGGTCAACTGGTGCTGAGGAATGAGCTCTTGTTGTAATATGTTTTAATGTATTATACTGAATTTTAATGTACTGGACTAAAATATCAATAAAATTTTTCGTTCTATTAAGTTTGATTTTTCATTTTAATTGACGTCTGACTTGACTTCAAAGATCTGACTTCTGACTTCGAAGGTCTGCCTTGACTTCTGACTTTTGACTTCGAAGGTCTGACATCAAAGATCTGACTTGACTTCTGACTTTGGAGATCTGTCTTCGAAGGTCTGGCTTCGAAAATCTGACTTCTGATTTCTGACTTTTGTCCTTTGTACATGGACGAGCTGAAACTTTGAATACCAATGTCCGACCTGAGATCTATATAGGTTTAGATATATGAATGCCCCCGAGTTTGTATGAATGTCTGATGTCGGTGTTTTCCACTTTACAGCTTTTATTATCACACTTGTCTTCAGATTATTGGCATCATACCTCGGGTCTACATCTGGTCCTTTGCAGATCGATCATTCGGATGAACAAAAAGTTTAATTGCCTCAAAATTTTAGAAAAATAGTTCAGTCATTTGGACGAACTGTGTTTCTTTGGAATATTATGTCCGTGGGAGTAAAGAATTTTAGTTTTAACGATGGTGACGTAGCACTTACGCCATCCAACGCGGGTCTGGGCTATGTGGGACCTATGTGTCCAAAGGATTGTGATCTTGATCACATCCTTAGTTCGGACTATGTCTAGACTTATTGTTTTTTATGTAAGTCCTCATGTCACAAAACGTTCCTTCATTTCATAAATGTGAGAACTTTTTACCATGGCTTCTTTTAACAAAAATAATTCACGCCTGTGCGCCTTTGTTTATAAGCTTTACTGGTAGTACTTTTTGAGGTGTTCAGCATTCCATGAATGCATAAGTGATAGACCTTCTGCATTCTGGAGCTCGTAAGCTCCGTTTTTTAGGACTATGACAATTTTGTAGGTTCCTTCCCAGTTTGGAGCAAGTGTCCCTGCTTTGCTTTCTCTTGTTGTTGCTAGGAAAACCTTTCTTAAGATGATATCTCCAGCTTTGAATTTTCACTCCTTGACCTTGCTGTTGTAATACCTTGCACTTCTTTGTTTGTAAATTTCATTTTTCAATTCTGCCCATAGCCTCTTCTCTTCTAGTAGGTCGAGCTTGGCTCTTATGGCATCGTCATTGTAATTTTCATCGAAAGTTCGAACTCTGGATGATGGGAGTTCGAGCTCTACTGGAATGACGGCTTCGGTTCCAAAGGCTAGTGAGAAAGGTGTTTATCTTGTGCTGGACCGACATGTTGTGCGGTAAGACCATAGTACGCTTGGGAGCTCTTCTGCCCAGGCTCCTTTCAGCTCATCGAAGCGCGTCTTCAAAGTGTGCTTGATGATTTTGTTGATAGCCTCGACTTGTCTATTGGCCTGGGGGTGATTTGGCATGGATAAGTGTTTCCTAATTTTCAGTTATTCAAAGAATGACCTGAGCTTGGAATTGTCGAATTGCTTGCCATTGTCCGTGATGATTGAGTAGAGGACTCCAAACCTACAGCTGATTGATTTCCATATTAAATCAGTGGTTTTTTGTTCTATTATTTTGGCTAGTGGTTCTGCTTCTGCCCATTTGGTGAAGTAGTCGACAGTGACTATGGCGTATTTAGTTCCACCTTTTTTCGTTGGCATGAGTCCGATTAGGTCAATCCTCCACTTTGAGAAGGGCCATGGGCTGAGGATTAGTGATGGCAACGGGGCGGATTGGGGCGGATCGGCCTGATCCAAATCCGCCCCGTAATAATTGTAGAAGATTCAAATCTGCCCCGCGATCCGTTATTTTTCGGGGCGGATCGGATACGAATCGGGGCAGATCAGAGCCTGATCCGTATACTCATCCATATTTTTTTTTGGCATTTAAAAAATTTAAAATATATTGAAACAAGCATTACTACTATACTATAAGAGTTTAAACAACATCATCCTCCTCACTAAACCTTGTACAAGGTCCACAATATGTCGAAAGTGATAAATTTTTTATTCAAAAAATATTTTAATTATCAAAACACATATAAAACAAAATATAAATTCAATATTTTAATCATTTTTTTAAAATTCGGGGCGGGGCGGATCGGGGCAGCTCCGATTCGATTTGTCTCGAGATCTGTGGCGGATCACAGATATTTGTCCCGATCCACCCTGCCGATCTGCGGATCAGGTATTTTCCGCTCCATTCGAATTGGGTATCCATCGAGTTCGGGGCGGATCGGATATTTTGAGGTTAGCCCTTCCGGATAAGCTCTGATAGTGGGGGTAAAGCTCTGGCATTTGTCGTATTTTTTAGCGAATTCGATGGAGTCTTTCTTTAGTGATGGCCAAAAGTATCCCTGCCTCAAGATTTTGTGTGCCAGTGACTGCCCCTAGTGTGGTTGCCACATATTCCTTCGTGAACTTCACTGAGGGCGTACTTGGCTTTGTTTTCCCTTAAACACCTCAATAAAGAGAGTGAGAAACCTTTCTTGAATAAGACGTTGTCTATGATTGTGTACATGGCTGTCTTGATCCTTAATTTTCTCACTTTTGTGCTATCTGGGGGCACCTTAACATCCTTTAAAAATTGGATGATTTCATCCGTCCAGCTAGAGTTCAGGTTGGCCGTGGTAAGGATGTGCTCAGGCTGACTGATTGTTGCACTGCTGATTCTCTCGATCGGGATGTTTTCCAGCTCTTATATTCCTTCACTGGTAGCGAGTTGTGCTAAAGCGTCAGAGAGGCTATTTTGAGTTCTTGGGATCTGTTTGACCTCGACGTTGTTGAATGATTTTCTATTATCTGTGAGTAAGATGACATCCTTTCGTCCTTAGTTTGGTAGGACTTGTTGATTTGATTGACCACTAGCTGGGAGTCGCTGTATACGAGTAAATTGAGTGCACCCATTTCTTTTGCAAACCTCAAACTAGCAATTAAGGCCTCGTACTCAGCCACATTGTTAGAGGCATGGAAATTAAATCGCATGGACTTACAAAGTGGCTCCAAGTCCGGGTTCATCAATACTACCCCTACTCCGGCGCATGTTTCCGTCGATGACCTATCTACAAAGAGAGTCCAACTTTCTTCTTTTTTTGGCGCTGGGCTCATGTTCTGGACTGAACTCGGTGACGAAGTTAGCTAGAGCTTGGCTTTTGATAGAAGTCTGGGGTCTGAAGTAGAGGTCATACTAGATGAGCTCTACCACCTATTTCACTAGTCTTCCAGATGTGTCTGGTTTTTGGAGGACCTGCCTCAAGGGGTAGTTTGTCAGGACTTCTACTGGATGTTGTAAGAAATAAGGTCTGAGTTTCCTTGTTGACATGATGATAGCATACACTAGTTTTTCCATCGGATTGTACCTTATTTCGGCATCATGCAACGCCTGGCTCACATAGTAAACTGGGTGTTAGATCCCTTTGTCCAGCCTAATTAGCACAGAACTGATTGAATGCTTTGAGACCGCCAAGTAGAGAGTTAGGAGTTCTTCAGTCATTGGTTTTGACAATAATGGAAGTTGTGCAAGTTGAGCTTTGAGTCATTCGAAGGCTAGCTGACATGCTTCATTCTATTTGAACTTCTTGCCACCGCGTAGAGCATCAAAGAAAGGTTTGCACTTGTCTGTTGATTTTGAGACAAAACAACTGAGCGTCGCTATTCGCCCAGTTAGACTTTGTACTTCTTTGATTTTGGTAGGAGGTCTTATTTCTTGTAGAGCTCTGATCTTTTCTAGATTGGCCTCAATACCTCTTTGGTGGACTATGTAGCCTAAGAACTTCCTTGATCCGACACCAAAGGAACATTTAAAAAGGTTGAGCTTCATCATATACTTTCTCAGTACGGAGAACATCTCATCGAGGTGTCGAATGTGATCTATGGCCTTGGTGCTTTTTACAAGCATGTCGTCAACATATACCTTAACGGTCTTCCCTATGAGTCCAAAAAACATTACATTGACTACCCGTTGGTAGGTTGCTCCGGCGTTCTTCAGTCCAAAGGGCATAACTCGATAGCAGTATAGACCTCGGTTAGTTATGAAGAAGGTATTCTCCTGATCATTCTCGTGCATTGGGATTTAGTTGTAGCCAGAGTATGCATCCATAAAGCTTAAAAGTTCATGCCCGGCCGTGGCATCCACCATTTGATTGATTCGAGGGAGTGGAAAGCTATCTTTAGGGCATGCTTTGTTCAGGTCAGTGAAGTCAATGCATACTCTCTAAGTTCTATTACTCTTTTTTACTAGGACGGGATTGGCCACCCATCGGGGATATAGTGATTCCCTGATGAAACCACATTTGAGTAACTTGTCAACTTCTTTGGCAAGACCTCCATACCTCTCTGGATTAAGCAGACGTCGGCGTTGTTGCTTTGGTTTGACGTCTGTACTGGTGTTCAACCTGTGGCATGTGACCTTGGGGTCTATTCCCTCCATATATGTGTGTTCCCATGCGAAGACATCCACATTGTCCTTCAGGAAAGTTGTTAGTTGAGATTATATTGGTTCGTCGAGCTCTTTCCCAATACATAGGACATTCTCAGGATAGTTGGGGTCGACTTCAATCAGTTCCAGTTCTTCCACTGGTTCAGCCTTTCGCTCATGTTGGTCTGACCTGGGGTCGAGATGTCCGAGCTCTTCCACAGGTTCTTTCTCCAGTTTGTCCATGTTTGACCTGGGGTCAACACGTCCGAGCTCTTCTTGTAGCATGTCGATACCTACTCGGGGAAAGGTGACGTTGCAACTTCTTGCCACCATCTGACTACATCTTACTATTCCTACTCCATAGGAAGTAGAGAATTTTACAGCATAGTGCTAGATGGATGCGGCCGCTTTGAGTTCATGCAGTATTGGTCATTCCAGAATGGCATTGTAATTAGACGGGAGGTCTACAATCACGAAATCCGTGATGATCCTTCAATGGCATGGAGGCTGGCCGAGCTCTACTAGGAGGGCAATTTCTCCTTGGATTCACGTAGTCCCCTGTGAACCCTTGGAGAGGCTTTGGAAATGGCCTAACATGTCGAACGTCGATCTCCATTTACTTGAATGTTCTCAAGTATAGAACATTTACGGAGCCTTTCAAGTCTCGACGATCATCAGTGTCGTGCCCAGCGGACCGATGATATCTACATTACTTCCTTTGGTTCAGTTCAGACGAGTTTGTCCTCATAGGAACGGGTTTTTTGAGGATGTCATTACCTTTGGTTTTCATCAGAACATTCTCAAGTAAGGTATTCAAGATGTGGTATCCCTGGAACCTCTGCAGAGCGGGTCTTGGCCGACCTGGGTGCTGGAACTTCGGTGCTTTCTTGGGACTTTCTTTCTTCTTTGATTTGAAATATTTTTCTTTGCTCTTGACATTGTCTCTCTGGTCAGACCTGTCATTCTCCTGATCGGAGGTTGCTTCTTCAGCACTAATGTACTTCTCAGCTCTAGCTAGGAATTCTTGGTACATCGCGAGTCCATCCTCGTGAACAGACCACCAAAACTGAGTTTTGGTTTCGTAATCCTGATAAGACATCCATTAGAGCAGCGTCGTCAGAGATTTTATCCACTTCTACTATCCTTTTGCTAAATTTGTCCATGTAGGACCTCAAAGATTCAGTTCAGCTTTGCTTGATGCTGACAAGGCGCTCCTTGGGAGTAGACCGAGTTCACGTCCCTATGAAGGTAGAGACGAACTGAGTTAATGGGTTACTCCAATTCCGTATGGAACGCTGCGGTAGTTTTTTGAACCATCTCATTGCTCTGTTCCCAAAGGTTAGAGGGAAAGCTTTGCACATGATTACATTACTGGCCCCCTGGGGTTCCATCCAAGAGGTATATCTATCAAGGTGCCCGACTAGGTCGTTGCCATCCTCATAGCTGGTTAGCTGTAGCATTTTGAGCTTTTCTGGTAGGGGCTTTGCTAGGATGTCCTCCAAGAATGGAGAGTGTCCATCAGTTATGTACTCCTCCGGGATATTCTTTTGTTTAGCTTCGAGCTCGGCTAGGCGTCGTTTCATCAGTTCTAGTTTGTCCAGAGTATTTTGTACACGCGATACTGCTGCAGATGGGGCTTTTTCTCTCTTTTGGACTTTCTCTTTGCGCGGTGTAGGTGGGACCTGAGAGGGACGACCTAGAGATCAAAGACGCTCACCGATCGTTGTGTGGCTGCCTTTTTAGGGAGACTGGGGCGTCTGTTCTCGCCTTCCTTGCTTCTCGATGGATTTTTATCGCTAAAATCCAATCTTCTTTTAACGCGACGATCTTTGGATTTGTCACGTGCTGGTGACTCTGCTTGAGTCGGAGATATGTCTAGTGGTAGCTTGATTTTTCTCAAGTTGTTCAACGACGTGAGTTAGGTATTCCAACTTTTGTAAAACTACGTCCTTTTCGAGGGCGTGGGTTTGAGCTGAAGTTTTTCCTTGATGTCTCCGGCGGAAGACCTGGGAGAGATCAACGTGTTGGCTTCCAGTTCTTCCATGGCTACGAATCCTTGAGTCGTGACTGCAGCTCATGTTGAAAGTGTCTTTATGGGTTGAAGTGTTTAGGTATGATGATTGGGTGTTGATTTTTTGGTTAGTATGTGGAATATAGAGAGCTTTTTAGCGTGGGGGCCTTCTTTCTAGCGCTAAACTATTGACGTTGGAAAATGGTTTGTAGTGATTCCAAGCCAACTTAATGTTAAAGTGATGATGTCGACTATGACCGTGGTGGGTAGAAGATATGTAAATGTGTTGGAAGATCTGTTTGTTTAATCTTTGTAAGAGTACTTTTATTTCAGCAGTTGAATATCTGACTTAAAGGACATTTATGTCTCTTATTTATAGAAAAATATGCAATCATGACTGGTAATTACAAGACATCCTCTTTTTGAGTATTTATTGTGAAGTGACTCGCATTAATTGGGGCGACTAGCCTGGCACCTGACATCTGAAAGGACAGGCTAGGTAGGTGACGTGAGCCTAACCAATAAGGGATGAGGTCTGACCTAAATGTTCATGGATGAGGTCCAACCTAAATGCATTCTAAACTCGAACTTTGGCCAAGGCTAGGAAGAGGTCCGACCTGGACCATCCTCATAATTGGGATCAGAACGGCATTCCCATTGGTTGGCTAATCGAAAATTACTTGGTTGACGTGACAGGTCAATTCAGATACCAACAATATTCAAGCATGTTGTTAATTTTGAACAATTGTTATATAATTTTTGTGGATTGTTTTACCATCAAAAGATAGAAAATAAGTTAAACATAGTATCAATTGTCGTAGAATCCGATAGAAGATATAGATATACTGATATACCTTACGTGATCTATAAGTATTCATAAATTCTAATACAATATACTGCTATACCTTACATGATCTATAAATATTCATAAATTCTAATGCATTCTTGTGCGTTCACATCCGTCATAGAGATATAGTTGGGTCACACATAGGGATATGTTTAATTTTACTCGAATGAGATAGTTAAACAAACTAGAAAAATTGATCTTCATAATTAAATCGTATTATCAAATTCAACGGTTCGAGTTAAAGGGAATTGATATAAGTGGATTCGGGATCCTAAAACTTTTATTTCTCATATTCAAAGTAATTCGGCGAAAACTCAATCTTTAATTTGTTTAAATTATAATTAATTAATTATTTTTGGTTAATACTCTAATTAGTTTTTAGACAATAAAACTTCAAAAGTTAATTCGATTCAGTTAATGTTAATTTAATTGTGTTGAACTATCTAAATTCCTGTGTGTATGATACTTGGACTCTAAAATTCATTATATTACTTGTGCGATCCGTATACTTGCAGTACAAAATAAATTTGATAACAGTCATGATTGTTCCTTTATTTTCTAAAAAAACCACAAACCTTTTACTCATGTTTGAGAATGCTTAATTTATATACATTTCATATCACTCACAATTTATAATCTATTTTTTATTTATATATTCACTTATAATTTATAATATAAATAATTAAAAAATAATTCCAACACTGTACCTAAATTATCAACTATATTGTGTGGGCAGGTAAGGGAGTTCACTTGTCTTTTTGATGCTCTTGTTTCAATGAATATGCGGACAAAACAGTCTATCCAAATTGACTGCAGAATTTCAGGGTTTAATTTATTAAATTAGTCGAAGCCAAAACAACCAACTCGAAATTTATTTTTATAATTGTTAGGTTGAACTAACCCGAAAGAACATAGAAACATATTTTCCTAGCCCACAACTACCAACGATTTTCTACCTCACTACAAGCCATCATTATATTAACAAAGGCCAGAACACAACCTTTTTTATTAAAGCATATGTAGACAAATTTTTTTCTTTTTTCTTTTTAATCCTCTTATTTTGATTCATTTTAAGTCTTTTTCTTTGGTATACAGTTGCAGGAGTTCAATTTTTCTTACTTTTACTGTTTTTGGGTATGCTTAGTGTATATATTTATTTGATTCGGTACGGCTTTAGTTAAAGCATTGTATATCTATTGTTTTTGTGTTTTGTGTTTTGTCTTTTCGAAATATACAAAACTTTTTTGATCTATAAATATTTATATTTTTGATTAAAAAAAAAAAACAAAGATGAATCATTTCAATCTAGTATAACTTTCTGATGCAAATGATTCTCAAAAAGATAATTACATAACATAATTATATATACTACTCAAAATTGTGTATATCATTCTTGCTCTACTATTCAATTTTGAAATCTAGGGAAGAAGGAATTTTTAGAAGAAACTCCTGTGTTCTAATTTTAGATGCATGAGGGCGCTAATTATGGGTGGGCCAGGTTTGATTTTGAAGAATCAAATCGAATAGAGAATCATTGGGTTTTTGTAAATGGAATTATCGATTCCAACTTAATTTATAGAACCTAACCGGAACCAAAATTAAAAATTATCATATTTCTAACAACTATTTTTCTTTTCTTTATTTGAAACAACATAGCAATTTAAAAAAATCATAATTTCAAATATTAATCTATTCACAAAATAACAATATATCAGATTTTGAACACAACATTCCAACTCAATACAAATATAAACACAGAAATAATATATTTTATTTATATCGGCTGATTTTTTTTAATAAAAAAACTAAAAAACATATCGTCCGTTCAGTTTTTCGATTTTGGGTCTAGAACCAATAAACGAATCATAAATAATCAATTTTCGATTCTAATACCCACTACTCGACGAATTGCTCGATTTGGGTTGATTTCGGTTCGGTCTGATTCAATGAAGCTTGATCTCCTACCCATGGTGGGTAGGAGATATAATGCCCAACGATAAGGTGACTAAACATGATTAGTAGTAATCATAAGTGTGGGACATGAACTACCAATCATGTGATGTGACTTCAGCGTGGGCATTATAAGTGGATAGAAGATCAAAACCCCTTATTCAATTGGGTATTTTTGTCCACTTGTAGCGCGGATTGCTCCTGAATAAAATTTCTGACATCTTTGATAAACAAAGGAAACTCAGGCAATTCTGGAAATCCGTAGAAACTATGAAATGCATTAGGATACTTGATCGATTCAACCTGTTTCCCACTTTTTTTCAACCCTTCAGCGTACCTTGTTTGCCAATCTTGCAACGGATCGAATCCTCCCACAATCACCAAAGTGTTCGGAAATTTCACATTCTTCATGTCCACACTCTCAAAGTTGGCTTCAACATTCACTGCATGGTGGTTTCTGTCAGCACCCTCCGGCAAAAACATCGTCCACAGTCGGTCTGTACCCTCCACGTTGAGTATAGGCGCCTTAGTCAGTCTAAGCTCGCTCTGTGTCCTCTCCTCGCCTCCAAAAAATGGCTGTACTGCAACAAGTCCGACAATTACTAGCTTGTCAAGCTCTTGGGATTTCTGGCAAGCTCTTACAGCTACGTGATGGGCTATGTTGCCCCCTGCACTGTCTCCTGCCAGGAAGCATTTGTTAAGATCAACGTTGGAGGGTAAAATTTTATAGTTCTGGGTGTTAATGAATCTTAAGGTATCAAACCCATCCTCGTACTGACAAGGATAACGATACTCCGGTGCGAGCCGGTAGTTAACGGAAGCAATTACGGCGGGGGATTTCGCTGCCAAGCAGCGACAGAAATCGTCACATGGCTTGGAGTCAGGGCCAAAAAATGAGAAACCTCCACCATGATAATAAATAATGAGGGGTAGCGCTGAACCACCACCACCGCCGTTGTTAGTGGTTCTTGGGACAAAGAGGCGGAACCAGAGGTTGCGGGAGGGGTCGACGGTGATGTCGGAGGAGGAGACATGGATGTTGTCAATGACTACGGTGGAATTGGGCTCTACTTTCCGGTCAAGTAGATCGAAGAGCCTTCGATTGATGGTTCCATCATAACGGAAACAGATTCTTGTAAAAAAATTACCCATGCAAAGTTTGAGTCTCAACATCAATGGCAGGTAAGGCTTTGAAATTTGATCTGCAGCCATTTGACAATTGATAATTTTTCTGTGTGTGAGTGTGAATTGAGATGCCGGGTTCAGTTTATTATATAGGAAATTTTATGTCAGTGAAATATACTTTTTATTTATATAGTTTGAAGGAACTATAATTTATACCGTCTCTTTTTATTATTCACATATTCAATAAGACTCACGATTTAAAAACACTTAAAAAATAATTTTTGTAATACAAAATATGCACCTGTGGACAGCAAAATTATAATATGGATTCATGTGAACTTGAAGTAGTCAAGAATCAATTTTGTTTGAGTATATAAGCAACCCCACGCCATATGGTTCCCAATTTTCTATTCTATTTATAGTTTTTTAAACAGAGCCGCCGCCCCGGGAAAAATGCAATCCAGAATCTCTTCTCTATTAAATAAGGTATACATACTTAGAATATGTGGAAAATTTGAAGATTGGACCTCCCAGTAGCGTTTCACAAAGGGGAACTCTCGACCCGTCATGAATCGAGTGGTTGAATGTGTGAATTTTGCTGAAGAAAGTAAGAGAGCAAATAGGGTTTAGGATTTCAAAGAACTAAACAAATTTACAATTAGAAGTGAGAACACAAAAGTGAAGATACCAGACTTTAAGGTCTGCTAGGATTTGGTCAATTAAGAGACCATATGTAAGGTCTCTTAACATATCAAATCCTTAACACATCATAGGTTTGTTAAGATTTGTTAATGGACCAATTCCTAACACAAATGGTTTGTCTGTGGCTGTTAAACATGTTTTTTAGTTAGCTTAACTCAAATTTACAAAAATTTAAAGCAAATATCACATATTCATCTCAAATGAATACATATTGTCATGATTCATAATATAAAATCCACAATTTCTACATAAATTAAAGGAAGAATAAATAACCACACATTATACAAAAATTGAGATGTGTTAGATCCTAACATTGAAATGAGATTTCCTATTGTTGATGCATACAATATTCCCAACATAAATATCTAAAACAAAGCCCAAACATCAAGCTTGAACGAATTATCAAGACAAGGCCCAGAATTACCCAAGCATGTAAAAGCTTGAATGACAGGGCAAAATGGGGTAAGGCTTGGGCGAATGAAGCAATAACTACATCGCGCAGTTAATAAAGCAGTTTTACATGTGACCCATAATCCAAAGTAACCGTTAGTTACTGGAAATGACATTATGGCAGTTATAGGAAGTTATGAAAAATTATTTTAGAAGAAGTGTTATGAAGTAGTGGTCAGTTATGGACGAAAATTACGCAAATGGTAATCAAGGTATAAATGAGACAAAGTAACTCAAAAGAACATCAGAACAACTCTTTCATAAAGAAATATGTAAATTTACATTTGAAATTTTTTGCTTTCTATTTACGAACCCTGTAATTTTGTGTGCTTGTACCCCTTGGAGGCAAGTTGTATAATATAGTCTTTCAATTCAAACATCCATTGTTAGGATATTATCTCAAAAAGTCTCGTTCCTTACACATCGTCTGAGTAATCTTTTAATTGTTAGTACGAATCAAAAACGTGCGAAACAATTTGGCATGCCCGGTGGGACATTTGGTGTTAGAAAGACTTGAAGCATCATGCCTCAAAAGAATTCTGGCAATGAGCCAGCAAACCAACAGTTTGTCCACTCTGTAATTGAGCAATTTGATGGTCAACAAGGTACCCCGGAGGTGGAAAGACCAAATGTTAGTCGTTACAAGCCAATGTCGGCGTTGAGCCTCTGCACCATACGTGCATTATTGGGTGAACTCACGTAAGACATCGTTGAACATGTAAGTTTACAAAAGATTCATAATGTCGAAAGACTCACTCAAAATAGAAACAATCATTATGACAATATGGCCAAACAATTGAATATGTTAAACGAACTTATGAACAAAATAGTAGGACTAATGTGTCAATTAAATCCTTTGGACGTAGGAAATCACTTCCAAACCAGAAATCTTGTAGGTAATGGCTCACCAATTGTAAACACGAGCCAAGGAATAGAAACACTTCATATCGGACCATCCACGGCCAACTTAGGGGTGCTGGAACCTCTAATATGGGGGTAGCCCTAATATAAGAGAAAATGTTATGAGACAAAATGCTACACGTGTTAACGATGGGGGAAACATACATATTAATTGCAATAATGGGCCAAATAATGGCGTTCATGACCAATATAGGGCCAAACCTTGTTAGGCCTCAGGCAATGCCGTACGTACATCAACCCATTGGAGTTTCTTTTGATTCCAATGCCATATTGAGAGATCAAATTGTAGAAATCATGCAGGATCAGTTGGCTTTTGGAATACAGCCAGTGATTCAGCCAACGTACAAAAAGCGTTACCCATATTAGGTATATCAAGCGTGTCCTTGGCCTAGAGATTATAAAGTGCCCGAATTTTCTTTGTTCACTGGCCTAGGAAAAGTATCCACCTCGGAACATATAGGACGTTTCACGTTGTAATGTGGCGAGGTTACTAACTTCCACAAGATGAGACTATTCTCAAATTCACTAACTGGATAGCCTTTTCATGGTTCATTAACTTGTCAGCAAATTCTGTCGAAACTTGGCAACAATTAGAACAATTATTTCACGCCCAGTTTTACAAAATTGAATCAGAAGTCACTTTGGCAGATTTAGCAAATTTGCGTCAAATGCCAAATGAATGGGCTGAATCCTTTCTTCAAATGTTTAAAGCAGCCAGGAACAAATGTTTTGTTCCTTTGTCTGAAAAAGAGTTTGTCAAAATCGCTCAAAGTTGTTTGAATTTTGATTTTAAAAAAAAGTTCCAAGATAGGAAATTCACTGATCTCTTTCAACTTAGCACGAATGTGATAAGATATGAGCGATTGTTAAGTGATGATGAACAAATGAAGAATTCTAGTAAATGGACCTATTATAGAGACCCAAATTTTAACATCCACACTATTGACACTAGTCAAGATCAGGCTGAAATCGAAGCATATCTGGCTGAATTGGTCAAAGGAGACACTTACGCGTGCCTATTAAGAATGAGCCAACAAAAGAAGAAAATAAAAAGGCTAGAACATTCTCATTTGATGTAACAAAAGTCGATGTAATACTTGACCGGTTATACAAAGATAAATAAATAAAACTGAGCGATAAGAATAAATTGCCAAACCCTGAGCAAATTAAGGGTAAAAAATATTGTAAATGATATAATGCATGGTCTCACACAACTAATAGATGCTTGGTTCTTCGTCATGTGTTGCAGGATGCTATTGAGTCAGGACGAATCACATTTGAGTCAAAGAAAAAGATAGGAGTGGACGAAAATCCATTTTCACAGATAGTAGGTGTCAATATGGTCATCCCAAATTTTGACAAGCTTGGTCTCCCAAAATTCAAGTTAGTAGTTGATGATGGAGAAGACAAACCACATCCCAGTGCCTTTAAGCATCTTAAAGGAAAGGTTGTGGTGGAAGAAGAAGGAAGTCTATGTGCTAGGTGCCAGAAAGAAGTTGGCAAAGCTACAGAAAAAATAGGAGCATATAAACAACAAACTCGTCCAGCTAACACTCATAATTTTTATCTATTTAAGGGCAAGTAAAACCATTATATGGGAGGCGGTATGGCTCATTTCAGGGCGTCAAGATATTCAGGTCACAACCTCATCGCTCAAATGTGTGGCATTCATACAATCCTAGAGTAAGAAGAACGATTCCATTCAATGAAATAACAAGAACCCAACAGAGACGTTTTCAAAAAATTTATGGAAAAATGATGAGACACAGCAGGGCGTAGAACACTCTAAAGCCACAAGTGAGATTTAAAGTGGTGAATTAAAACCACCTTGAGGACAAAGAGGTAGATAATATATAGGAGTTAATGAAAGAGTCACTAGAAAAGGAATGCATTGGGAAATCAAGGTTTAAATATAGAAAGAAAGATGAGGATGAGGATGATTCTGGGCGATTAATCATCATTCAGTTTGGCACTTTGCTTCTAGTTATGGCTAGTAATTATTTATTGGCCAACAAATTTACAAACAATGAAAGTGACGAGATGATAACAAAATAAACCGAGGAATAGCTTATGTGTTAGAATGTGGAGAAGGCACATCTAATAGGGATCAACTCGCTCATGGAAATAGTGAGGAAGAAGATGATAGGATGACAGACATAGAGGAAGAGATTGATTTAGAAGCAGAACGAATGATAAGGGAGTTTTGTACAACAATCTACTTAAGCAGCTATACCAAGAAGGCAATCCAGTAGTAGATTTGTTGGGCGAACCATTTGGACAATCATTTGACTACTATTTTTTATATAGAACGTCCAAAAAGAAGAAATGAGTACCTCGTGCTGAGAAATATAGGTCACCCCTAGAAATAATGCCGGTACCCACAGGCTAGGAAGAGTCATTAGAAGATTTCAGGCCATTGGAGGAAGCAAATAAAGTTTAGGACGAGGAAATATTTTAGGAGAATGTATCAAACAAAGATGAATTGGAGAAAGATAAGCAAAAAGTAGAAATAGATGCAAAGGAAAATGTTGATTCAATAAACCATCATTGAAGTTGACTAAACATCTAAGGCCCCTGTATGTAAAAGCCTTGGTTAATGGCATTCTAATAGCCAAAGTGCTCATTGATAATAGGGCAACCACAAACACAATTCCCTACAAAAAAATGATAAGAAGGTTAGTGAAATCTGAGAGCGACATGATCCCAACAGAAATAATTTTAACCAACTTCAATGGAGGAGCTACTTCAGCCAAATGGGTAATGCCTTTTGATATAACAGTGGGGAGTACAACAAGGACCATTGTTTTCTTTATAATAAACGGTCCTACTAGTTACAACGTACTGCTAGGGAGAGATTGGATACATAGGAATCGGTGCGTCCCCTAATCGCTCCATCAATGCTTGATTTTTTGGAACAATAAAGGTGAGGTAGAGGTCGTGCAAGCTGATCATCGGCCTTTTGTTGTAGAGGCTAACTCAGTAGAACAATTCATGTACGAAAGAGATTATAGGTCAATTAGAGTGGTTCAAGAAGGAGAGAAAAAAATAAATAATAGCGCAGAGCGAGGAGTCATTCTCAGTGGAAGCTCTCACGGAATTATTCACTCAAATGAGGCCGAATATAGTGGCCTTTGAGGAGCCAGTAATTGGCAAAAATATGATCAATGAGATATGATGAATGGTCAATCACAAAAAGAATTTATCTAAAATTACGGCCCTTAAAGTCAAATTAATGGCTTATAATGAAGAATTTGGAGAAAAAACATTGGTATTATTGAAGGACAAATTGGCTGTACTCGGCCTGGAACAAAGTCTACAAAACGAAATCAATAAAGTGGATTGTTTGGAAGAAGGAATTTCTACAAAGAACTTAGAGGATGATTTGATGAGGATTACAAAGTCAGTGTATGCTCAAGCACAAGAACCCTTAACAAAGATAATTATTGGTGATGAAAGAGAGGATCTTCCAACCTTTATTAGCCAATCGCTGGACAAAGAGCTTCTAGACTCATCAATAGAGAGTCTTCAATCATGACCTCAGAAGAAAGCTCGTTCAAGTTAGACTTGGCTTTATCAGTATCGATGTTCAAAGATTCGTTTTCAGCCACGGCCCGCGCGAGACTCATTTTCTTGCTCTTCAACTCCATATTTTCAGACAGTAAAAGGCTCACCTCTTGATGAATCCTTCTCAGAGTCAGTCTGATGTCAGCTGGGAGTTCAAGGATAGGACGTTTGAGAGCATCGGCCAGATCTTCACTGAGGCGTGCAACTAATTCTCTTTGATTAAAAACACTCGCCCTGGATATGTCCTTATCCATAAAGGAGGTATAAGCTAGCACATCCTTCTTGAGAGCATTCATGTCTTTAGTAGAAGAAATAGAAGAAGTTGAAGGGCGAGTTGCAGAAGAAGAACGTGGAGCAGAACTCAACGCAAGACATAATCAGCATCCTGAAAGAAAAACAATAGAAGTCATTAAATTGTTTTCATTACAAGGATATGAAAGTAAGGAAAAATACAAGATGTACCTCATCAGCAGCTTTGGGTGAAAGATGTGCCTCTTTGGACAAGGAAGAATAAACATTAGTTTTGGATTGTTCTTCAGGGCACTGCAAAAGTTTTACCTTTGTCATCTGGGCGATGAGGCTCTTCTACAATGGGCATCTCAACAGGTGCTACTACGAAAACAAAGGTTAAACATGAAAAATCCATGTACAAAAAAGATGGCGTGTATTGCGATGAGCACTACCTTCGGGCTCTAGAACTATTGGACATGCATATTGGGGTTGAGGAGTGTAAGCCACCATAGCCAAACCTTCATTGGGAGGAGATTGATCCCTTTCAACCGCCTGAGCGAGTTTCTCTAAACTTTGAGACTTCTCAATGATAGGAACGACTAGAGGATCAAAGATGATTGGTGATTGAGAAGCGATGGGAAAAGAGGTAGATGCTCTATAAAAGTACCAAGTAACGTATATCAAACACATGCAATAAAGAATAATTACAAATGGTCAGAAATTTAGTACCTTCTTTCTGACAAGAGTAAGAGTGTCCTCTTCATCTGAGTCATTGGCCTGACGTATTCTTGGCTGTTTCTTGCTAGAATTTCCCCTTGGACCAGTTTGAGGAGATGGAGCACAAGAAGATTTAGTTGAGGGTGAGATATCACTCTTTTTGGAGTTGGGCGCAGAGGAATGATGAGTTTTTTTAGGAGACTTTGAAGTAGGATTGGACTCAAGGGTCAAAACATGAAATGAGCATTAGAAACGAAAGACCTATGTCTAACATTCGGCCAAAACTGGTTAAAAAGAGAACAAGTAATAGAGGTAGGATTAAAATAGACTAGAGAAAAACCAGTTATTAGGGAGTTGTTTTTGCTTTCAATGGCCTTCGCATTGTCCCGAGTAATGGTATGAAAACGCTCCTTGAAGTATTTAGAGTAGCAAGGAGGAATCGGCTAAGTTTGGCCAAACCCAAACTAACATGCAAAAAATTGATGAGCATAAACTTCAACCCCCAGCATTTGCATTTGTTCTAGTAATCAAACCATGGAACAGCTCTCGTCCAACTAAAAATTGGGCCCAAATGGGTAAAACGGCCTCTACCTCATTAAAAGTTGAAGAAGGTTGGACGTATGGAGGGATTTGATGTGCAGAAAATGGAAAATAAGAAGGTAAAGAATTCAAAGTATAAAAATAAGTAAATATATATCCCTACTGGATTGAGTTGTTGGACTGGGTTGATTAATTATTAGCCTTTAACGACTGACTGAGCAAGTGGCCGCTGAATGGACGCCAAAATAAGGTAAATACGCCTTAAGCCATAATTGGGCGAGCCAAAGGGGTCCACTACTAGTTGGGAAAGCATAAGATCTTAATTGGTCTTGGAAGGTGGCCATGCCTCTATAAAGAGCAGCCAAAACAAAAAGAACAAAGGTTTAAAGGCTTGCCATGTGTGAGTCCATTGGAAATAGTTAAGTAACCTATGGAAGGCTTAATACTGGAGACACAGATAACGAACTTACATAGCCAGTAGTGGATAAAGGCTACACGTTCAAAATGATTAGACTCAGCCCCAGTATTATTGCGAAATGTTTGAAGATGCTTGTATGAGCTAAAAAATTGCTTCTCTATCGTGGGGGTTGTACGAGAAGCAATCATTGCAGGCGAGATGGTGGTACCAACATGGGGTAGATTGGTTAAGGCACTAATGTCCTTGAGAGTGACAGACATGGGACCCAGAGGGAAAACAAAAGTGTTGTAGTCAGAAGCCCAAAAGCACAAGGCGATGGAAATAAGGTGGAGTCAAAAGCAGGGATATCAAGAATAAGCTTTAACAAATCCAAAATCCTAGCTCGCTCAAAAAGCTCTCTAGTAGGGCCATGGCCAACCATATGTTTATGCCAAGCATGGAAACTAGTGTCTGATTTGGGCAAGGTGTGTATGCCAGCACTGTGAAGTGAGGCTAACAGAAATTGTTCAAGGATAGGAAATGTTTGAGTCATAGGAAAAAGCTGGACGACGGTGAACGCCCAAGAGCATCAGCAGTATTAAACGCAAGGCCAAGGTAAAATTCGTGATTTGGAGTGTTCACTGGTAGTAAACAACCAAGACCAACGAAGGGTTTAGAAAGTAAAGTTCGAAATTTCTCAAAAGAAAGAGAATTTTTTGCTGCCATTATAAGCGAGAGCGAGACTAACAATGGTGTTCTTGATTTTTTTAAAAAGTAAAAGTCTAAGTGCGTAGATGTGAAGAAAAAAGGTGAAAATTGGGGTTTATATTGAGGAACGACGTGGCGAAGGACGACGTGGCAAAATTTTTACCAAGAAAGAAGCACATTTTAGTGCCGTCAAATAGGGGGAATGCCAAGGGATTTTTGTACTTTTTGGGATTTCAAAAGTTGTAGAAAAAGTGCAAAGTCTTGAATATGGTAAAATTAATTATAATATTAATTCAGCCATATTATGGGGTAATTGTTGATGCATAAAATATTCTCAACATAAAGGCCTGAAACAAAGGCCCATAATAGAAGGCCCAAGCATGAAGTTTGAGCGAATTATCAAGACGATGTCCAGAAATGCCCCAACATATAAGAGCTTGAACGACATGGCGAAATGGGGCAAGGCTTGGACAAATGAAGCAATAACTGCATCGCATGGCTAATAGAGCAGTTTTACACGTGGTCCATAATCCAAAGTAACTATTAGTTAATGGAAAAGACATTATAACAATTATGGAAAGTTATGAGAAGTTATTTTAGAAAAAGTGCTATGAAGTAGTAGTCAGTTATGGGCAAAAATTACGCAAATGGTGATCAAGATATAATGAGACAAAGCAACTGAAAAGAAGATCAGAATAACTCTCTCACAAAGAAATATGTGAATTTACGTTTGAAGTTTTTTGCTATATATTTACGAACCCTGTAATTTCGTGTGCTTGTGCCCCTTGGAGGTAAGTTGTATAATATAGTATTTCAATTCAAATACCAATTGTTAGGACATTATCTCAAAATGTCTCGTTCCTTACACATCGTAATCTTTTAATAGTTAGCATGAATCAAAAACGCGTGAAACACCTATACTTGTTTGAACTTGTTTTGAAATCAATGAAATAACAATTTTCTTGCAAATCAGTGAACTTTGAAAGTCATTCCTTTTTAGCATTAGCATATAAGTTACATAAATGAATTTGAAGTCGTATATATATATATATATATATATATATATATATATATATATATATATATATATAAATATTAAGGAATTTTGTATTGTAAAATTGGTCAAACGTCCTATAAAGTGATCGGATCACTCGACCACTTACCACTATTCTTATCTTAAATAGTCAAAAGAGCAAATTGTTTAAACTATGACTAAATATATTCACACCACGTTTTTCTATAAGTACACTATATTTAAATTGTATAAAAAGTTCATAATCTTTACTTATTATTACATTTATGTCCTTAATATTTTTTCATCGTATTCTTTTCATCAACCTTTTTTTTTATTAACACATATTGTCTGATAACGGTTTCCATCCAAAAATTCCATTAAGAAGGAAAAAAAGACTCATTTTCCCGTATTTTTAAATAAGCAGATAAATAAATAAATACAAAATTTCAATTAAATATTTGTCTCTTATTTTAAAGCACACTAATAAAATTTTTAGACGAAAATCGTTAGTACGAAAAGGATATCTTAATTAATAGAATGTTAAATATAAGAATTCGATGAAAAAAAATTAAAAGCACAAATGTGACAATAAATAAAAATTAAAGACTTTTTATACAAGTAAAATGCAGTACATTTATAATAAAATGTAGTGTAATTATAACCACCCTTAAACTATTCTAATCAAATTAATAAAAAAAACAATTGTACATTTCTAACAATATTTAACATAACATAAGTGTAAATGCCATAACTAAATACACTAACTAACAGAATCTCTGTTCAAAGCTATGGCCATTGTGGTTGATTGGTTTCTGAGATCCTCACTATCTTGTAAGTTGTAAGGGAATCGAGCTACTATTACTCTTAAACTTGAGCATTAGCACAATTTCCACAGCAATCCGTCCTTCTTTTTGGAACAGTATCTCTTTTAGGATTCTCAACAACTCAATTATAATGATGGTATTGTTAGACATGAAATAGAAATGTTGAAAATCCCTTGTACCTATACTTTTATTTTTATTCATTTTGCAGAAGTTTTTTTCCTTTTTTTTTTTTTTTTTTATTCCTTCTTGGTTATAAATCAATTTTCTCAATTATTTGGATTAGGGGTGAGCATGATTTGATTCATTTTCGAAGAGAACAATTGAATTGAGACACAAGATATCTTATAAATGAAGACTTGATTATGCATGAACATTGAATTACTTATATGCAATAACTCGACATGACTCACTTTTTTAGTGTACTATTTCATATATTAAAAAATAAGGTCCAGCATAGCGGTGACGTGAGCCATAAAATCATCAAATCAAATCAAAATCGTGTTTTTAAAACCGTTAATTTGATATCACGTGCACCCATCAGTGATGGAGCCAAGAATCGATTTTAGAAAGAGTTTAGATTTAATTAAACATCATTAACATAATAATATTAAAATTATTGCAAAATTTACAATTATTACCTACTACTTTTATACTTTAAAAACCATTTATAATGACCTCATTTTTTAATTTTGTTGATTACTATCTTTTTCAATTTTACAACACTACCTTGTTAATTTTTTAATAGAGTCAATTCACTTCAATTTATAGCAATCACACTTTTATTAAAATCAAATACAACCATATTAAATATTCTCAAATTGTTAAAAAAAAAAAAAACCATTTTCTACAATTTAATTCAATAATTGACTTAAATTAAACAAGCCCAAAATCAAATAAGGATGTGTTTGATTTTGATTAAAATCAGATATTTTGTAAAAGTTGATAAAATGTATGGTGAGAAGTTGTAAAAAATTGTGGGTCTCATAAAGTATGTTGTTAAAATTAATTATTGAGTTTAACTTTAATTTTGTAGCAAAATTTTAATTGATATCAAACAAACTCTAAAATAGAAGCGCTAAAAAAACAATTTTATACAATTTAATTCAATAATAATTGACTTAAAATTAAACAAGTCCAAATCAAATAAAACAGAAACGCACCAAATCTAAAATTATTTAAAATTAACATATTTAGGGTACTAAAATAATAGAAAAAATATAAGGTGCACTGCACAGTGAGTGGGTTTGGTCCGTTTGGATTTATTTTGAACGTGTGGAGAGGGAGGGGGTTTCGCTATTGATTAGGAATTGAAATGTGGGAGAGTGGAGGGAATTGCCTTCAAGCAAAACAAATTCTAAAAAATTGATTTTAAGGTTTAATATTTTAACTGCTGCGGTTCAAAAATTAATATAAAATTCTGAAATTTTTAATTTTCAAATCTCAACAAATCGGGTTTATTGGATTACAGGGTAGCAATATTTTTCACAATCAAAATTCGGAATTCATAAAGGGACAACTTGTTGAAGATTCATAGATAGATCGATTTTGTTCTAATGCCCACCTGGACATTGTTATAATGTCCACCAGAACACTTGTCTTACACTCATCCAATGCCTTTACACTCATCCAATGAGTATAGGACAAGTGTCCTGATGGGCATTATAACAATGCCCACCGTGGATATTAGATCGGTGTTGTAAGATAGAGATAAAATAGAGAAATAGTATTGCATTGTATTTTATAATAAATTTCGTGCATTAAAATGCAAAAATTGTTATAAATTAAAATTTGAGAAATACAAAGTGGATTGATGCTCTTGTGAGTGACTGGTTGCACAATCTTCTGATTAGCGATTGTGACGACTCTTAACTTTTCAGTAAATTTTCTTTTTTTTTGTCTTTGTTTCAGGTCTGCTGAAGGCTTTTAGTAGCCTCAAGCTGTACTAGAAAACTAACTTTTAAAAGATTATGGTATCCTTTTGTTGAACACAGAGCAGATATTTTTGTCTCTGCTTCAAGTCTGAAAGATTTTAATAGCCTCGAGTTGAGTTAAAAAAACCAACTTTTGAATGATACTAGTGTAATTATACCATTTATAAAACAGACATGTCTGTATCCGTTTTAAGTTTATCAGCTTTACTCTTAATAATCAAATTAAAACTATAATTTTCGATCCTTAGGTTTTTCAAATTGAAGCAAGAAATAAAACTTAAAAAATGTAGATGACGAAATTTAGAAGCTTGAATATATTAATTTAACCACAAATATAGTAAATAAGATTTCCATTTTTTAAAATACATCGGGTTTCTATACTTTACAAAATCACCGATTTCCACCAAAGAAACAAAACAACATTATCCAATAAAAGAAAATCTACAAACTGGATTGAATAAAAAAAAAAAAAAAACGATCATACTTTATGTGATGAAATATAAAATTCTCAAGAGCTTTAATGTCACCGCGTTATAAATAGAGACTATTTTATAATTCCTTTCTTTTATGTAAACCCCGGGCCATAACGGATAGTGAGTCTAAACGTTCCTTTTCGTGATGATATGATACTCTCTTTCTTCATTGGACGTCCTTCTCCACATTTTCACTACTTCAGTATATCTTCTATCATTTTTCTACAAAAGTCATAAAACGACTTATTAGTTGTGAAGCTTAGCGAGTCAAGCAACAAATAAAGCACATAGAATAAGAACGTGTTATCATTTAATTCATACATTTCATTAATACTTTATTCATAATCACCTTACTTCTTAGCTTTAGCTTATAGTCTCATATAGGCTAAATATAAATCAACACACGAGCAGCCAATTACATAAGGAAAAATCATCTTCATATTAATCACCACATTTATATATATGTAAGGAAAACATAAAGCTGCACTTGACAAAAATATGCATTCTTGACTTGAGAATTCAATTCAGATAATTCACATATGAACCATCAATTCAGATAATTCACATATGAACCAAAACCATATCTGAATATTGAATGCATGTGCAACCAATTTTATCTTGTCTTTGGGCCCGTCCCTTAAATAGAAACTTGTACACGAGCACTCAAACATTGTGCTTAAAACAGCACTACGGTCACCATACTTTCTTCAAGCAATTCTTTGCTCATTGGGATCCCAAATGCTTTATGGCCTTAACTCCTCAAATAGCCCTTTTGGCTAGGAGCTTATAAAAGGCACTTGTGGCATAACTTTCATATGGCTCTTGTGGTCGGTGCCCTTACTGATTGGATCATATGGTCTATGAGGTACTTAACACCCCATTGTTGTACATCTATTTAGGGATCTTAATGAATTGTCATGATCTATTTTATTCTTGCTTGGCCATAAGTTAAGACTTTTTAATGATCACGATTACATATAAACTCTCAAATCTTGTCAAGCATGTTTACATTTTGAGAAACATAAGAATCATGCTTGAATGAAAACGGGAAATAAAATGTAACACATGTGTTGACGTTGGAAAATAGTAAGTACTATTCCCAAGACAACTTAGTGTTTAAGTATTGAGGTCGGCTATGACCGAAGTAAGCAATAGATGCGTGAATATGTAATGGAAGACCTTTTTATATAATCTTTTTAAATGTACTCTCTATTTCCGCAATTAATGTCTGACCTCTGGGACATTTATATCTCCTATTTATAGAAAAATATGTGATGATTACATGCATTTAATGCCAAGCTGAACAATAAATGCTTACGAGACATCCCATTTTGGACATTTAATGTGAAGTGACATCCGCATTAATTACGGTGCCTGGTCTAACATCTAACATTTGAAAAAACGTTTGATAGATGACAAGAACATAGTAGTAGGCGACTGGTGCATGACTTCCGACCTGAAGTAGGTCGAGTAGGAACTGGTGTGGTAGGACCTAATGTAGTACGACCTCCCTAACTAGGGAAACCCTCACCATATTGGATTGGTGGGACCTGCTTGGTAGGACCTCATTCACTAAACTCGATAGGACCTCCATGACGAGTATGGAGAATCATTTGGCTTCCATGACAGGTTAGGTCGGGTATCAAAAATTATCCCCAAGGCCTACTCGTGATTGTAGTTATGGGTGGCCTTTAGTTCGTACCATAGATCTTGGACCGTTCTGATTTGTTTCGTGAGTTTATCCAAGGCTGACATGATACTACTGACAGTCCGTATCATTGTTTGACAAGTGGCGTAGCCTTGATGAAAAATCAGCTTTTTGCATGGCTCGATGATATATTTTAATGGAGTACTATCATTACGCCGTCATGTTATCATTGCAGCATTGATTACGATGACTTTTCACCTTTATCCTCTATAAATAGAGATAAATGAGGCTTATTTGAGACTCTTGCCTTCACGTTTTCTCTCTTTCAATTTACTTTGTCTTAGCTGAGCGTCAGAGCGGATACCAAGGTTGTCGATCTGCCTTCGAGGACGTCTATCGCTGTACTTCGATCTTAGGTACCTTTCGTAGATCTTTCTCTTTAAAATTTCTTCTTCCTTTTTGGTCTTCTTTGGTTGTTTTTTTTATATATATATAAGGATAAGTGTTGAAATTGGTAGTGAGGGTGGGGATGAGGTTATGTCTTGGGGAAGAGGTCAGATAGAGGAGGTTAGTTCAAATAATGGGGATGAACAGGTAAACTCGGATGAGGTGCTCAGCTTAACTCCACTGACATCAATTCTCTCTCCAGGACGAGCATCTCCCCCTGCTGAGAGTAGTAGGGACAAAGGAGAAATAGACTTAGGTCGGAGAGAGAGAGAGAGAGAGAGAGAGAGAGAGAGAGAGAGAGAGAGAGAGAGAGAGAGAGTTCAACCACATATGTGCTCTGATCTGGAAGTGTAGATTTTTTTCTTCTGAGGTCGGAGATAAGCAGGTTAGGGATTGGCATAGGATTTATAGGATCTCGGACAGTATAGAATTCATCATTCCAGGTCGCGATGACCGAGCTGACGACCCTCCTTTAGGCTGCGTGGCATTAAACTAGGCCGTCCTAGGATTATTAAGAAGTTCTTGAGAGAGCGGAGAATAGCTCCAATTCAGTTATGCCCAAATGGATGGAGGACCATATTGGGTTTCTTTATTCTGTAGAACCAGCTCGGCTTCTCTCGTCCTTCAGTTAGGGAGTTTAATAGTTTGTATTCTTTTAAATCGGATGGTAAGAGGTCGAACTGGTGGTATACCTCGGTAAAGGCCGAAACAGGTGGTAGCGTTGTTACTCAAACCCCAGACTTAGTGAAGAATTGGAAGAAGTATTGGTTTTTTGTCCGAGGTGCGTGGCAGTTTGCTGAGAGTAACATCAGGCCGAATGTTAATATTCCAGTTCGTTATCATGAACTAAGTAAGAACGTCTACCTTATTTTTAGGTCAGTTTGCCTCATTCCTTATTGACATTTGGTTCGTCTTTTTCAGGATACAACCCTTATGACCCCGCTGAAGAATCTTTTGAGAGAGCACGGAGGGAGCATACTCTGGATGAGAACTCAAGATCGTGCAACGTTTTGATAACCGAGGAGAATTTGATTGTAGCTTGGCTCTCTTCTGCTAGTTCAGATCGTTCTCCATCTCGTAAGTTAATTCGCGATCCGAACTTTTTACTTTATTATTTTATGTTGTTCCTTAGTTCTGACTTCGCATGTTTGCAGGTCGATCTAGAAAATAGATGAAGGACATATATGTTCTTCTGAAGAAGTCAGATAACGCTGGGAAGGGCAAAAGGAAGGCTTCGGGTGAGGGGCCTGGACAAACTTCCCAACGCCGACCTACTCTTGTACAAGTTCCAGTTTCGACTCCAGCTAGGATTCCCAGTCCAGCCAAGAGCGTCGAAGAGGTGAAATCGTTCCCAGTTCATGAAGGACTGTCCCGATAGCCACAATCATCGATCCAGATGCCAATGTCATACTTGGGGTCGACTCCGGAGAAAGACGAGGAACATCCAAGGCTTCAAGGACTTCTCTCCAAGCCAGTTCAAGATTTCTTCCATTTGAACTTCCCTTCTAGGGATGAAGTGATCGAGCTGTCCCTACTGCAAAGAAGGGCATGAGTTTATGGCAAAGAGCTAGACTCCAGTCCAGCAAAAATACTTAGAGAGCATGGATGCGGTGGAGTCCGCCATTGCTGCTTTGGTAAACTCTGCTCGGGCGGTGATTCAGCTAACTTCAGCTCGGAGAAAATGGGCAAGACTTTGTCAGATTTTCAAATGATGAAGGAGGAAGGTCAGAAAGTCTTTGCCGAACTGAACGAAGAGAAGAAACTCTGAGCCACCACCAAGGAGGGGCTAAAGAGAAGAGATGAGGAGGGCTAAGAAATCTAAGTTCCAAGGTTTGGCAGAGCAACTAGAGGTAGAGAAGAGGACGATAACTGAATTGGAGACTTCGTTGGAGAAAAGATAGGCTGACCTTAGGACTGCCTTGGAAAGGACGATAGACATGGATGAGGTCATGGCAGAGTTCAAGTCCTCGAATGCCTATTTTGCAGACTAGGAGAAGGTTTACTTCCACATGATGGAGGAATTGATTGAGACAGCTGTTGAGAAACGTCTCGATTGGGACGTTCAATTCTAGAAGAATGAGCTGAACGAGCTGAAGAGAAATTCCAAACTCAATCCCCCATCGCCCGAGGAGGGAGATCAGTCCAGTGTTGATGAATGAGCTATTATCTTGTGTAATTTTTTGTACTTGTACTTGTAATTGTACTGAACTTGTTTTTGTATTTGTACTAAACTTTCTGATTAATGAAAGTTGTTGTTCTGTTAACTTGCATTTTTTTCTTCTAATAAATTGGAACTTCTGACATCTAACCTTTAACTTCAAACATATGCCCTCTGACATTTGATCTTTTATATTTTAGATGGTATAAATGCCTCCAAATTTGTAGCTCGGTCAAATGGACGCACTGAAACTGATATCTGACATCTAACTTTCAACTTCCAACTTCTAATTTTTAACATCTAACATCTGACTTCTTATATCTGACATCTGACTTCGAATATCTGATCTTTTTCATAAGTTTGTAGGTCGATCAAATGGACGAGCTGAAACTGATATCTGATATCTAACTTCCAATTCCAAGTTTGTAGGTCGGTCATAAGGCCGAGCTATTTTTTTTGTCCGATCTTGGTGGACCTTTGTGTCCAGGGGCTTGTGACATTTTCCACATCATTGGTTTGGACGTAAATATTTTAGTTTGACGTTGGTGGCGCAGCACTTACGCCATCCGACGTGGGTCCAAGCTGTGTGGTAAGTCCCATTCTTGATGACTGTGATGATTTTGTAAGATCCTTTCTAATTTAGAGCAAGTGTCCCCGCCTTGTGTTTTCTTGTTTTAAGGAAGACATTTCTCAAGACAAAATCTCCAGCTTTGAATTTTCGCTCCTTGACTTTACTTTGATGTTGTAGTACCTTACACTTCTTTGTTTGTAAATTGCGTTTTTCATTTCTACTCCCAACAATTTTTCCTCAAGTAGGTTGAGCTCAGCCCTCATAGCACCTTAATTGGAGTTTTCATCAAAACTCTAGACTCTTAATGACGAGATTCTGAGCTCTACTGGGATGACAACTTCGATTCCAAAGGCTAGTGAGAAAGGTGTTTCTCCTGTGCTAGACCGGCATGTTGTACGATAAGACCATATTACACTTGGAAACTCTTCTACCCAGGCTCCTATTAGTTCATCCAGCCGTGTCTTCAATGTGTGTTTGATGATTTTATTGATAGCTTCGACTTGCCCAATGGCTTGAGGGTGGTTTGGTGTGGAGAAGTGCTTCCTTATAGTCAGCTCTTCGCAGAATGACCTCAATTTGGCATTGTTAAATTGCTTGCCATTGTCTTTGATAATCGAGTAGGGGATTCTAAATCTGCATATGATAGACTTCCATATGAAATCGGTGGTCTTTTGTTCTGTTATTTAGGCCAGTGGTTCCGCATCTGCCCATTTGGTGAAATAGTCAACAGCCACTATGGTGTACTTAGTTCCACCTTTTCTTGTGGGTATTGGACCGATTAGGTCATTCTCCTATTTTGAGAAGGGTCAGGAGCTGGTAACTGAGGTTAGTCCTTTTGGAGGAACTCTGATGATGGGAGCAAACCTTTGGCATTTGTCTCATTTTCAGACGAATTCGATAGAATCTTTCTTTAGTGATGGCCAAAAATATCCCTGCCTCAAGATTTTGCGTGCTAATGACTGCTCTCCAATATGGTTGCCACAAACTCCTTCGTGAATTTCTCTGAGGGCATATTGGGCTTCGTTTTCTCTTAGACACCTGAGTAATGTGAGTGAAAAGCCTTTCTTGAATAAGACATTGTCTATGATTGTGTATCTGGATGCCCTAGTCTTTAATTTCTTGGCTTTCATGCTATCTGGGAGCACCCTACCATCCTTTAAAAATCAGATGATCTCATCCATCCAGCTAGAGTCTAGGTCGGCAATGGTGAGCATGGGCTCGATCTGGTTGATTGATGTATTGCTGATTCTTCTAATCGGGATGTTCTTCAGCTTCTCTATTCCTTCGCTAGTAGCAAGTCGTGCCAAGGCATCAGCGCGGATGTTTTATGTTCTTGGGATTTGTTTGACCTCGACGGTGCTGAATGATTTGAGTTCTTACTCTACTATCTGTGAGTAAGATGCCATCTTTTCGTTCTTAGCTTGGTAGGACTTGTTGGTTTGATTGGCTACTAGCTGGGAGTTGCCGTATACTAGTAGTCTGAGTGCACCCATTCCCTTTGCAAACCTTAAACTAGTGATTAGGGCCTCGTATTCATTCATATTGTTATAGGCATGGAAATCAAATCGCAGGGAGTGACAGAGTGGCTCAAAGTCTGGGCTCATCAAGACTACTCCAGCTCCGGCGTGTGTTTCTGTCGATGATCCATCTATGAAGAGAGTCCAACTTTCTTCGTCTTTAGTGCTGGGCTCATGTTCTAGACTGAATTCGACAACAAAGTCGACTAGTGCTTGACCTTTAATGGAAGTCCGGGGTCTGAAGTGGACGTCAAACTGGCTGAGCTCTACCGCCCATTTCACAAGTCTTCCAGAAGTATCTGGTTTTTGGAGGACCTGCCTCAGAGAGTAGTTTGTCAAAATTTCTATCAGATGTTGTAAGAAGTAGGGTCTGAGTTTCCTTGTTGACATGATCAGAGCATAAACCAGCTTCTCCATTGGGTTGTACCACAATTCGGCATCGTACAACACTTGGCTAACATAATACACTGGATGTTGGATTCCTTCGTCCAACTTGATGAGTACAGAACCGATGGAGTGCTCCGAGACCACCAAGTAGAGAGTTAGGGTTTTCTCAGTCATTAGTTTTGACAATAATGGAGGTTGTGCAAGTTGTGCTTTCAGTCCTTCGAAGGCTAGCTAGTATGTCTCATTCTACTTGAACTCTTTGCCACCGTGCATAGCATTGAAAAAGGGTTTCCACTTATCCGTCAATTTTCAAACAAAATGGCTAAGCGCGGCTATTCGTCTAGTTAGGCTTTGTACTTCTTTGATTTTGGTATGAGGTCTCATTTCTTGTAGGGCTCTGATCTTTTCCAGATTGGCCTTGATACCTCTTTGGTGGACCATGTAGCCCAAGAACTTTCCCGACCTGACGCCGAAGGAATATTTCGAAGGATTGAGCTTCATCATATACTTTCTTAGTACGGAGAACATATCAGCAAGGTGTCGCATGTGATCCGTTGCCTTGGTACTTTTTACAAGCATGTCGTCAACGTATACCTCCATGGTCTTCCTGATGAGGCCGAAAAACATGGTTTTGAATAACCATTGATAGGTTGCTCCAGTATTTTTTAGTTCGAATGGCATAACTCGATAGCAGTACAGACCTCATTCAGTTATGAATGAGGTATTCTCCTGATCATTTTCATGCATTAAGATTTAGTTGTAACTGGAGTATGCATCCATGAAGCTCAAGAGTTCATGACCGACCGTGGCATCTACTATTTGATCGATTCGAGAGAGTAGAAAGCTATTCTTAGGGCATGCTTTGTTTACGTGGATAGGGTTGGCTACCCATCGGGGATATAATGACTCCTTAATGAAATCACACTTGAGCAATTTGTCAACTTCTTTGGCATGAGCTTCGTATCTCTCTAAATTGAAGAGGCGTAGGCGTTGTTGTCTTGGTTTGACGTCCGGGCTTGTGTTTAGCATATGACAAGCGACCTTGGGGTCTATTCCTTCCATATCCGTATGTTTCCATGCAAAGACGTCAAGACTATCCTTTAGGAAGGCCATGAGTTGAGACTTTATTGGTTCATTGAGTTCTTTCCCAATGCCCAGAACCTTCTCAGGATGGTTGAGGTCGACCTCGATTAGCTCCAGCTATCAGGATGATAGATGGATGCAGCTGCTTTAAGTTCATGTAGTATTGGTCATCCCAAGATGGCATTGTAGTTGGATGAGAGGTCTACGAGGGCGACCTACCATCCACGAGGGCGACCTCTCATCCATGAGGACGACCTGCTCCTTTGGATGTACGAAGTCTTCGGTGAACCCCTGGAGGGTCTTTAGGAATGGTCTGACGTGCCTTTTGTCAATCTCCATCTACTTAAATGTTCTCAAGTATAGAACATTCACGGAGTTCCCGCCATCCACAAGCATTCGATGAATATTGATTCTGGAGACTAACATAGTAATGACGAGTGTATCCGAATGTGGCTATAATACGTGGGATGCATCTTCTTCAGAGAAAAAGAGCTTCTCTGCATCTGGGCTAGCTAGAGCGTTTGATAATATCTGATAGTTGGTATAAGCTTCTCGAGAGAGTTTGCGGCGTTGTCTTCTCAATCCTTCTAGGTATTGACTTTCTCCTACAATCATGCGAATTTTGGCTCGAGGTTGTTCATCTCGGCCTTGTGGAGGTGGAGGTGGAGGTGGAGGTGGAGTTGGAGGTGGAGGTGGGCGTTCGGCCTGATCATGAGGTGGAGAGAGCTCGACTCCTTCCACTGGACGTGCTAGGAACTTTCTCAGATGACCTCGTCTAATGAGGCTTTCTATTTCATGTTTCAAGTCTCAACAATCATCGATGTCGTGCCCAGCATATCGATGATATAAGTAGTACTTCCTTTGGTTCAACTCAGATGAGTTTACTCTCATATGAGCGGGCTTCTTGAGGATGTCCTTACCTTTGGTTTGCAATAGGACATTCTCGAGTGAGGTATTTAGGATGTGGTATCCCTGGAACCTTTCGGGAATGGGTCTTTGCCAACCTAGGTGTCGAAAGTCAGGTGTTTTCTTGGGACTTTCTTTCTTCTCCAACTTGTAATCTTTTTCGTTACCCTTGACGTTGTCTCTTCGATCGGACTTTTCATTCTCCTGGTTAGAGGTCACCTTATTAGCACTAATGTACTTCTAATCTCTAGACATGAATTCTTAATACGTTGCTGGTCCATCTTTATGAACAGACCACCTGAGTCGCATTTTGGTACGTAGTCCTGACAAGACAGCCATCAGAGTGGCGTCGTCAGAGATTTTGTCCACTTCAACTATCCTCTTATTGAATCTGTCCATGTAACTCCTCAAGGATTTAGTTGACAAAGCGTTTCTTAGGAATAGACTGAGCTATTGCCCCCATGAAGGTGGAGACGAACTAAGCTAATAGGTCATTCCAACTCTGGATGGAATGATGTGGTAATTTTTTGAACCATCTCATTGCTCTATTTCCGAAGGTTAGAGAGAAAGCTCTGCACATGATTGTATCACTGTCCCCTTGAGTTCCATCTAGGATGTATACCTATCGAGATGTTCGACGGGGTTGTTGCCATTTTCATAGCTACTTAGCCGTGGCATTTTGAGTTTTTTTTGCAGTGATTTTGCCAGGATGTCCTCTGAGAATGGAGAGTGTCGATCAGCTATGTACTCCTCCGAGATATTCTTTTGCTTAGCTTCCAGTTCAGCTAGACGTCGCTTCATCATTTCTAGCTCATCCGGGGTGTTTTGTACACTCGATGCTGCCGTAGATGGGGCTCCTTCCTTCATTCGCATGGCACATGTGGGATTTGAGAGAGACGACCTATACGGTCAAAGACAGTTGTCGATCGTTGCGAGACAGCTTTCTAAGGGAGACTAAGGCATTTATTCTCACCCTCCTTACTGCCCGATGGATTTTTCTCGCTGAATTATAACTTTCTTTTCACACGACGATCTTCAGGTTGGTCACGTGCTAGCAACTCTGCTTCTGAGTCAACAATTTGTCTGGTGGTAGCTTGATTCTTCTCAAGCCGTACAATGACGTGAGTTAGGTACTCCAAATTTTGTAGGAAGACATCCCTTTCGGGAACATGTGTTTAAGCTGAAGTTTCTCCTGGATGTCTTCGGCAGAAACCATGGGAGAGATCAACATGTTGGCTCCCTATTCTTCTATGCCTGCAAACCCTTGAGTCATGACTATGACTCATACTGAAGATATTTTTAGGGATAAATGTTTTTAGGTATGATGATCAATGGTTGATCTTTTGGTGAGTTTCTGGAATATGGAGAGCTTTTTTAGGGGAGGGCCCTTCTTCTAGCGCCAAACTGTTGACGTTGGAAAATGGCAAGTACTGTTCCCAAGCTAATTTAGTGTTTAAGTATTGAGATCGGCTATGACTGAAGTAAGCGATAGATACATGAATATGTAATGGAAGACCTGTTTGTATAATCTTTTTAAGTGTGCTCTCTATTTTCGCAATTAATGTCCAACTTTTGGGATATTTATGTCTCCTATTTATAGAAAAATATATGATGATTACATGAATTTAATGCTAAGCTGAGCATTAAATGCTTACAAGACATCCCATTTTGGGTATTTAATGTGATGTGACATCTGCATTAATTACAGTAGCTGGTCTGACATCTAACATTTGGGAAAATGTGTCATTGATGACAAGAACATAGTAGTAGGCGACTGCTACATGACTTCTGACCTAAAGTAGGCCGGGTAGGAACTAGTGTGGTAGGACCTCCCTAACCAGGGAAACCCCTCACCATATTGGATTGGTAGGACTTGCTTGGCAGGACCTCCTTCACTCAACTGGGTAGGACCTCCATGACGAGTATGGAGAATCATCTAACTGCCATGATAGGTCAGGTCGGGTATCAATAACATGTATAATTTACACATGATGTTTCTGTGAGAGTGCTACTAGAAACACGAATCTAGGGAACACTTTGAATTTCAACATCAAAACATCTTAGTGCAGCTTATCATTTAATTTAACAATCATAAAGAAGACCAATATTCATTCTAAGAGTAATTCTAAAATTAGTACATGCAAAGTGAAAGCTTTTGTAAACAAATTTACTTAAGAAAATGAATGGATTAACATGAAATCAAAATTTGAATTATAATTACATACCATTTACTCACATAATTTTTTGATCTCAAATAAGATATACTAGAGTTGCTCAAAGTAAAATATTCAATTTAACTAACACTAAAAGTTAAGTTAAAATGACATCAAACTTTGGAACTTTGAAAATACTAAAATTCTATAATTGGTTACAAGAATTCAGCCAAATGAAGAAGTATAATTGCTAGTAGGGCTGGGTGTGGGTTGGGTCGGGTCGGGTCGGGTCGATTTTGAGCCCAATCCGAACCCAACCCACAAAAATCAATTTGACGAAAACTCAACACAACCCAAACCGCCCACAACTTTAAACCCGAGCCGAACCGACTAGATCAAGCTTCGACCAGGTTGGGTCGGGTTGGCAGTTTGGAAATCATTACCAAAAAAATCAGTAGAAAGCAATCAATTAGCAGTAACAAAATCAGTCAACAAGCAGTACAAACAGCAAAATCACTACTACAAGTAGAAATCATAAAATCAGTAATCATTAAAAAAATCAAAATCAATACAAAGCAGTAAAAAAATCAGTTCACTCCAGCAGTTGGTGGTGGCGGTTGAAGAGTGCGCACAAGAGAGAGGTGGAGAGTGACGCACGCAGATGGCATATGGAAATTTCAGATAAATGAAAATGGAAGTATGGAGTAATGGAACCAAGAAATTGAAAATGGAAACACGCTTGGGCGCTTCGCTTGGCTGATGACTGCTGCTGTGAGAGTATTTTGGTTTATTCTTATTTGGGCTTTTAGGCCCTTTGCCTTTGAGGCAACTCATTTTCAATCTCAGCACTTTTTTTTTTAAGTTATTGGTTCGGTTTGGGTCGAGTCGAGTTTATGCGTGTAACCCACAACCCGACCCAACCCAACCTAACCCAACTCAACTTGACCAAATTTCATATTTAGAAACCCATACCCAACCCGTTTAAGTGCAAAAATGGACCCAAACTGCTCGGGTTGGGTCGGTCCGGTCGAGTTGAGCAGTTCGGGTTGATTTTTTGCCCACTCCTAATTGCTAGTGATAAAAACTCCATGAATTAATTACATATAAAGCAATAAGCTAACCTTTTAACACTTTTAAAATTTCTGGATTTCATTTACTCCTTTCGAATAAGTGAAAACATCATGTTAGAATCATAAACCATAGTGCTGGAAACTGAAATTTCAAACATAAATTCAAGGAATAAAAAGTTTCAAATTATATAAAATAGCAACAACATACATGTTAGTTTTAAATCTAGTTAACAATCAATCTAGAAAGGGGGGAGTGGGAGGGGGGTTGAATAGGTTGTTATTGAAAGTATGTAAATATTTTTTTTAAAAACACAACGTTCAATTTAATGTTCTGATGTTGATGAACGTTTGTTGAACGTCAGAACATTTCACTGAAAGTTTTGACAGTTTCGAGACAGTTATTATATAAAGCGATTAAAATATTGATTAACACCAGATATAGCGTGGTAAACCCCTAAGAGAAACATCCACTGGCCAACATGCCACAGGTAAATAAATCCACTATTTTAGAACAGGTTACACACGTCTCAAATTTTTTAAATTACAATTTTAGACCTAATCTAAAACTTTATCAGCAATTTACAGCAAGTAAAACTTAGTTAAGAACAATAATAAAACTTCCATGTTTTATATCTTCTTCAACTAGTCAATAAATGCAGTCAACTACTTCGGTCTTGATCTTGGTCCATTCAACGAGTGTCCCCAGATTGATTCTACAAATCGGAATAAGGACCCAGTCCTTATCTTGCCGCCGAAATGCCATTCTCTCTCACAATGAATTTCTACAACGCTTAGTTTCTCAGAGCCGTTCTCAAAAATAGAATTTTGATCGGACTAGGACTTTTGAATATTTCTTTGAACTCTCAACTCATAAATGATTTGCTCTTAGATGCTTGAGTATCTTTGCTTTCAAAGTCCGTAGAATTCTTGGAATATCACCCGTCTTATTTATAGTACAAGAAGTTTGTCTAAACTTAATGACTTAATATTTATCTTATACATGGATAAGACAAAATAAGTCTTTAAGTTTAAATAGACTTTATAAAAGATAAGGTAAGATATATCACAAGAACATGAAAATAAATTCAGTTATATATTTTCATTTAAGTAGATAAATAAAAAGATAATATTTTAATATCTTATCTACTTAGAAACCTAGTTCAATTAGAATACTTAAACATGCAATTTATTCAGTCACTTATTTAACTGATAGGTAACAAGAGTTTTAGAATAACTAAAACTCATAAATAGATTGGGATAAATATAGTATTAATGTTTCTAATTTTCATATAACTACTAGATAATCATTGAAACCTAATTGGCTCACATCAATAAATAAAATATAATTAAGTATGCCAAAAATGGGATTCTCCAACATTACATAACTTTTATGGTTGAAATTTCTGGAATCAAACTTGAATATATAGCTGAAATATCATGAATAAGGAGATATTTCTTAAAGAAAATTTCTTTGTTCCAACATAGATTGAGCAACAATCTAGAATTCCAACATCAACATCAATTAATTTAACATAAATAAGGAATAAACATAGACAAATTTTGAATTACTGCAAAAATATTTCCTAAGAATGAAGACATAGTGCAAATAAATACTTTACTTACCTTAACTTACCTTGGCTTGTGATTTTCCAACAGCTGGAACTCTCTATTTATATAGGAAGCTAGAAGTGCATTAAGTAGTTTTTGGTCTTTCTTATTTCCATGTTTCCACTTATTTAATGTTTAATTGTCCCAATTTTAGTTATTTTATACTTAATATGTATACGAATATATTATCGTACTATTAAATTAATTTATCTTTGTATTTTAAGTTCTACCAAACAACCCATAAACGGTCATGATTAAAATTGGACAGGTGTCACCCAATTTATTATTTTAATAGGAAAATAGACAGATTTTTCATGTTGGGATGCAATGTTCGGGTCAACATTTGAGGATCCTAACGATATCCGAATCAAGAGAACTTTATACTATTGCGAAGTTCTAGTTACGAGTTTCGTAATACATACACATGCAACATGAATAGATCATTCGACTGCTCGTACGACTCACTCAAAGTAGGCTGTTCGACCAAAGAATTTTACACTTACCCAATTTTCCAATTTACTAAAATTTCATTCGACTTTAGCTCAACTTTCTATGCTTATTCCAACTCAAAAAGTCTATAAATTTGATACCAAAATGATGATCTCGATATGAACTACGAAGTGATATGACATGCATCGCCTACACTTCATTGTACTACTCACAGAATGCTTATAAAATAGGCTCGAACATAATTACAAAACCGTAATTTATTCCAAATTTCCAGATTTCCAATTTTTTTGTCTTGTCTTCAACTATTAAAGTATGATTAATTTGGTCCTAACATTCCAATTCCAATTTCAATTTCCTCTAATTTGGTCTTTAAAATTTAATTGACATATTTTTCTCTACTTTTTACATTATACACTATTGTAATTCTTCAATTCTTAAAGAAATTAATCATTTGAACTTAAAGTATGCTTTTATGTATTTAATATACGACAGAAAATTTAAGTATGAAATTTTCGGAACGTTACAGCAATACTAGTGTTGAAGACGAGAGGTCACGTAGTTTGAATTCTGAATTTCAAGGCTTGTTGAAAACTTAATTTTCTTGACTATTCTAGACTTGAATTTGATCTAAATTTGATTTGAAGAAGACTTTGATTTCTCTAGTAAATGTATATGTTTTCAATTTCAGGCGAGATTAGAAATTAAGGTTTCGTTGAAATTTATTTTTCACGAAGAAACCACTTTTTACTCTAAAAATGTGATTTCAATTGGATGATGTGATTGGAGGCAAATTCAAACTGGGAGAGAGATTGACAGTGGATTTTTTTAGTTATTTATTTGAGTAATTGCAATTACAATTTTTAATTTGTAGTAGTCAAATCCCGTAAGCCAGCTGAAAAAGATAGAGTTAAATGTTTGTTTCAATAATCATTGAAATTTTAACCACGTCTTCAATTACTTTTTCAAATGATGTTGCGTTCTAACTAAATTTTAGAAAGTTACGCTCCGTTAATCTAGTGCCCCACGATTACGTAACTGTCAACAGACGGAAGCACACATGTGGCTGACAGAATATCCACAAGGCACATATTTGAAGTTAAATTTCGGAGTTAAATGTTTCAATAGTTACTAAACTTTTAGCTGCGTCTTCGATCACTTATCGAACTTTCAAATATTGCTGCGTGTTATACTTTAGAAAGTTACGCTATCACTCCTCACAATTTAGTAATTACATATGGACGAAAATGCACACATGGCAAACGGAACGCCCACATGCCACACATTTGAAGTTAATTCTGCCAACCAATAAAGCTGTCCCTCCTGTCATCAAATCATTTTTTCAATATTCAATTTATACATTAGAAATGTATATTCTTTCCCCAAATTAAAATATCTCAAAGTCTATTCCTCCAAATTCAATTCAATTCACTAATCCTAACCCATTTTCTCCTATAACAAAACAACATATCTACCCGAAAAACCAACCTAATCGAGAATTATCACTCTGTTTAGAATATCAACTTCATCATCAGATGCATAATCACTTAGTAATTCTTCAAAACATGTATACTCTAAGTCATCTACTTCATTGTCAACTTCTTCGTCCTCTTCAAGTACTCTATCTTCAACTTCCGTTTCAATATCTTCTGTGACATTTTGCTCATACAGTAAATCATCATCGTCGTCAAATTCATTTTCATAATCAATGAAGTATAGATCCTCTTCCAAATCCGACAACTCAAAAAAAAAGGCAATTAATTGCTAAAAGAGATGCATTATGGCCAAAATATATATTTTTCGACATGAAATACATGTTCTAACAAACGTTGTGCAACATGAAATTCATCATAAACAAATAAAATAATTATACTTATCACGTTTAAGGTTAGATTTCCGAGAGAATAAATTCATACATGAAGATTTTTGGGTATATAATACGACAACAACAAAAATACCACTAGACTTTGGCCTTATCTCCATGTGCGACATTGTTGATTTCTAAACAGAGTGGTAGTCTCAATTAGGCTAGTTTGTGGGGGTATTTCTATCATTTTGTCGGGGTTGATAAGGGGTTAAGGTTATGAATCATATTTGGAAGAATAGACTTTTGAAGAATTTTAATATGAAAAGAATATATGTTTCTCGTATATAAATTGTATTTTGAAAAAGCGCTTTGATGACATGGAGGGACGGCTTCAATTGATTGGTAGAATTTAACCCAAATGTGTGCCATGTGGGCATTCCTTCAACCACTTGTGCACTTCCGCCTATTGACAGTTACAAAATTGTGAAGAGTGATTAACAAAAGGTAACTTTCTAAAGTTCATTGAGCACGCAGCAACATTTGAAAGTTTAGTGACTAATATAAGATGCAACTAAAAATTCAGTGATTATAGAAATATTTAACCTCAAATGTGTGCCACGCAGGCATTTCGTTAGCCACGTGTGCACTTTCGCCTATTAGTAGTTATGAAATCACGAGAAATGATTAAAGGAGTATAACTTTTCAAAATTTAGTGAGCACTCAACAATATTTGAAAATTCAGTGAGTGATCAAAGACATTACTAAAAGTTCAATTACTATTGAAACATTTAAAATTGACTGATTTAATGTAGTTGGGCCCGCCTTGCCCGAATGGGGAGGGAAATGGGATCATGGTTCCCACCTCGAATTTTCTGAACTCACTTTGAATCTCTTTTTATTTTACTTTAAATTTATGTATTTAAATTTAAATCGTATTTAACAAATAAAAATTAATTAATTAATTAAATGAAGTGATAAATGGAGATTTTTTAATCCGCATCCACACCCGCATTCCAAATATCCCTGACGGGACGAGGATGGTAATGACCGTCTAGATCCCGCCTTGTTGCCATCTTTAGGTTTGATGATAGAATGATTTGATTTAATTGAAATTTTATCAAATATCATATGAAATTAAAAATAAAACAATGTTATTTATTTAGTTTTCATGACTACTTTTCTGAAAAAATAAAAAAAACAAATTTGATTTTTTTATTTTTTTTATCAAGGCTCAAACAATATATTTGAATTATATTTATTAGTTTATATATCGACCTTTCATATTGATACTATTCAAAGTAATAAATATCAATAATAGCCTTACTCAACAAATCAGATTGAGAGTTAAGAGATCGACTATAAAAACTATTCTGAGAGTTAAGAGATCGACTATAAAAACTAGACTTATATAGGACGTAAATATTTAGGAGTTGAACTCAAAAAATATCATAATTTCAAGTATCATGAACTGATGAGAGCACAATGGCTCCATGTTTGAGCCACTCAACCTTGAACGAGCAATTGGCAGTAGAGATGATCCACTCCACGAGATCATGTCACGGTCTATTTTCCACAAATTTTTATTATAGTTGAATCACCTATAATTAAGAGGTAAAGATAGATTTTAATTCCTTATTTTAACTTTTATACACATACAACATAAATTGTTCTTTTATTTACTGACTTCATCATCAAAAGTAAGATGCAAAGAGTTCTCAAACTCACGGACTCCATTTTTCAAGTATCATTACTTGGGCATAATTTTGACATATTTGAATAATACTTTATTAAAGTATTTAAGAGTTTGGTCTCTAATTTCTATATTCCTAAATTTATTTTTAATCACACAAACCTACAATTTTTATAACTTTTTAACTATTCATTTCATCAATTTTTATCAAAATTTATTAAAAATTTAATTTTTATCTACACCAAATTAAAGTTATAATGATTAAGTTGCTAAACTCACTTCAAATTGTCACGACCGTATGAAATTTTTTCTACTACGTAAACAAAAAAGTACTCAAACATCCGTATGTCACTACTTTTTCAATTTCTCCACTCACAAAATTATCTCCTGCAAAATTTGTTAATCGCTTCTATCCATCTCTCTCATTCGATCATCTTCATCTCCAAAATCTGTTCACCTCCTCAATCTATCACCCTTAATCGACCATCTCTCCCTACTGATCATATCCAAAATCTATTCACTGCTACAATCTACCATGTTAATAGAGCTACGAATCCCACCTCAATGAAACGGCATAGTAGTATCAAGTAACTTGTTTCCAACATTAAGTAAAAAATAATAATTTTGTTAGCTTATATAGAGGGCGGAGCCAGGATATGGTAAATGGGTGGGCTGGAGGAGGAGGAGGAACCATACGGGGCAGCACTCCCGAAAATTTTTTTAACCCATTTTAATGAGAATATAATATTTTCAAATAAGTCATAATTTTTAAAAAGTATACAATAAGTCCTTACACAAAAATATTCAAGATCTAAAATTAGCAAAAGAAAGTTGTGTCCGACGATCTTTTACAGCTGCGAATTCATCTATAATAGAATCTATATCTATTTTATTAACAAGCTCTCTCTCAACAAAAATGCGAACGTGATTTAGGATGGATTTAGCAGAGCAGGCAATAGCTGATTTTGAACGTGAAAGGGCTGACCGCTGATTGTTTAATCAAGAAAAAGGGCAGCTCGTTGTGTGGTTCATATGAAACATTTATTGGTCCAAATAGAATTTTTATTTTTTGGTCCAAACATTTATCGGTCCAAATAGAAAAATGGCGCATGGGCCGCTGATATTCATGGCTGGGCCTTCAAATAAAATAAAAAAATAGGGTTTGTTTCATAAATAAGTCATTTTTTTAAAATAATTCCAAAAATCCATTATTGTTTCATTTTTTTTAAACATACTGTTTTTTTTAAATTATTATTTTAATTTATTATATTAAATAATATATGGTAATTGAATATGTAAATTTACTGTTTGAGTACTTAATTATTTGCACGATAAGTCCTTCATCTTTATAATATCTCCACTTTAGTCTATATACTTCTTCTTTTATTTTAATTTCGTCCTCTTTTATTTACAATCCAAGTCCTTCAACTTTTAAATTTTTGTAACTTGATCTCCATATTCATACTTTTATATCAATTTAGTCCTTTATAGTATCACTATTTGATACATATGTTACAAATGATATTGTGTATCAATGTTTGATATAAATGTTATAAATGATATTTTGTAACAATCTGTGTTACAATAAAATGTAAAACATCAATGATACAAAATATCAATTCATGTAACATGTGCTGTGTAAAATAACATAATATAATCTGTAACATATTTAGTTATACAAAATATCATTTGTAACATCTGTATCAAACAGTGATACGCAATATCATTTGTAATATCTGTATCAGATCACGATACTAAACAGAAACTATTATAACTGCAAAATCAACTCTAAACTTCAATAAGTTCGTATTAATATACACATTGGACTCTAAAAATTTATTGATACTGTGTAACATCAGTATGATATAGTTATGTAACAAAATGTCAAATTTAACAAATAAAACTATTGATTTTATTATTTGTAACATACGTAACATCAATGATATAGAATACCAATTCATGTAACATGTGATGTGTAAAATAACGTAATATAATCTGTAACATATTCAGTAACATATTCAGTGATACAAAATATCATTTGTAATATCTGTATCAACATTGATGCACAATATCATTTGTAACATCTGTATTATATAGTTATACTATAAAGGATTAAATTGATATAAAAGTATAAATATGAGGATCAACTTGTAAAAATATAAAAGTTGAAGGAGTTGGATTGCAAAAAAAGGACGAAATTGAAATGAAATATAAAGTACACGGAGTAAAGTGAAGATATTATAAATATAGATTTATCGTGTAAATAATTAATTTATTATTTTATTAATTATGTAGTATTTTTAAAATAAATTTATTAAGTTGTTAAATTTGAAATTATCCCCCTCCCCTTCCCCCCACCTATATATATATATATATATATTTTTTTTTTCTCTCTCTCTAAAGCATAAGTAACTTGTGGTCTAGAAACGGGCCCAGTGAGGCTCAGCCTAAATCCGCCCCTGCCTTATGCCAATCGAGATTCCATTATTCACATATGCTAATGAAGGCATATGCTCCTTATGGATATGGCGGTGTTGATTGAATTGAACCATCAATTCAGCGCAAAATGAAGGCATACCCTTTCACTGCAACTCCTCCCTTTTCTTCCCCAATTTTCCTTCTTTCCACTCCCAATTCTACGCCAAAGCATGGTAATGGAGAAACGATTAAAGCATCATCATCGTCGTCGTCATCATCATCTTCAACTTCAGAACAACATAATGAAAACAGTATGAAAATCGAAATAAGAGTGTGTACCAACAGGACTTGCAGGAAACAAGGCTCGTTGGACATTTTCCAAGTGCTCACCGGAATTGCGCCTCCATACGTTTCTGTAGTTTCTTGTGGGTGCCTCGGCCGCTGTGGAGCGGGCCCCAACGTCGTTGTTTTGCCTAGGGGTGTGTTTTTAGGGCACTGTGGAACCCCCATCAAGGCCGCGAATATGATGTCGTTAGTTTGTGGCACTGATTGTAGCGAGGTCGAGAGTAGTCCAGAGAATTGCTTGAAGGCATTGGCGTTGAGAAAGAGGGCGGAGGATGAGATGAGCCACGGAAATTTCTCGCTTGCCTATAATTTGCTGTCACAGGTACAATTAACATTTTTTGTAATAATGAATCTTGCGTTTGAGATATGATGCTATAATTAAGAGTAATGCTAGTAGTATTTGCATTACTCAATTGGATAAATTATTCATAATTAATCACTATAAATATATTAAGTAAATAATTCATCCAATTGAATAATACCATGTAGGATGAGTACCGGTTGTGAATGACTATGAATAGCATTATTCTATAATTAAGGGGTTCCCAAGATAATATGCGTAAATGTACTGATTTACAGTGTGATTACAGACCATAATTGGGATAGGTCCATAAAGAGATTAACAGCTTATCAAGATAAATATTTTTGCCATTGGATGCAAACAAAATTTAGCAAAGCTGAAAGTTTAATAATTTGTTTTGCAATTATTTGCTGAATGGAGAAATTTCCAAATGAAACACAAGTTTAAGATCTTTCACTCGGTTTGTTGGATAGCATTCAAAATCTATTGTGATAATATACTTTCTAAGCTAGAGATTTTTCTCTAAAGGAAGATCTATGTACCGGTGTGTAAATCATCATTATGCAACCCGCTTAGGAATTCTGAAACTTTGCTGCAAGTGTTTTTACCCATTGTCATCCTCTTATAATTTTTATTGACACGCTTAATATGGTAGCTTAGAATCTAAAATGTTGGTTACTAGGGACATTTTCTTGAACTAGTTGCTATTCATAGTATTTAGCTATTTAGGAGTCATGGTATAAATATTTTGCAAGCACAGAAGTTGCTGCAGAGAGGCACCGATGCTGAAAAGCCCATGTTTTCGTTGCAGGCTATAGATCTTAATCCGTTTGGGGGTGTCCATATTTTGTACAAGGACAGGTTTGTGGCCCCTTAAATTTATCCTTATCCACAGAATATCTAGACTTGTATCTTCTAAAAAATAAATCACGATACGAGGATATGATTATCCTTTTACTAGAATAATACTCGTGATTTATCTACTGTATCTCACTTTTAACTTTCATGAATGACTTCTTTAGTATTACACTATCTATCATACAAAGATAGTTTATATCACTGTATTTTTAGTCAGGTCTGCTGCAAGGTTGGCAACAGGAGACACAACTGGGGCACTTGAAGATGCTACAAAGGCTTTGACTCTTGCCCCCAACTACCATGAGGTGAGTTTAATTGTTATTAATTATTTAATATTGAAAATGCATAGAAGCCATCCACACGAGCTGCAGAGTTGGCGTCTGGAATTCAGTGGATATCTGTGCAATTCTGATAAAGTGTACACTTGCATGATTTGCATAGCCATCCTGATTGGCGTTTTCCTTGAAAGATGATATAAAGCTCGAACAATTTCCTGGTCACTAAATGTATACATTTACTTGGTGAGAGTAAAGTATTTATATTAGTTCATGTTCACATCATAAATTATTCATGTTTGATGTCGGCAAAATAGTTAGGTTTCAGGCTGAGGTTTTTAATTCTATTTCCTGAGATCCAATACCTGTATTGGGCATTTCTAAGAAAATTGATCCCCCACCATCAGCATGTAAAGATTGATTCTTTTATCACATTTTGATATTTTCTTCCATCGCTGAATGGACCCATTCGAGAACAATTGGGGATGATGACAAAATTATCAAAGATTGGAATCCCATATTCTGTTCAACAACGTATGAATTGTTACCTGGTTTTGGTTAAGGGATTGTTGAATTCTTGCCTTGGAATAAATGGATCTCCTCAAACTGTTTGATCTCCCAGAGCAAACACATTTGTGCATATGTTCAACATATACGTATTTGTAATGTTGTCAATTCTTCACATGACTGTGATGTCAGGACCTAGATATTCAAATGTCAGTGTGATCATCAAGATGTTTATGAATTTCGAATTACAGGCTTATATTTGCCATGCTGACGCTTTAATGGCTATGAATCAATTTGAAGCAGCGGAGGAGTCCTATTCGGTAGCTTTAGAATTAGAGCCATCAATCCGTCGCTCCAAATTATTCAAGGTATTGACAGCATTTGCCAAATCTTACCAAACATTTGAATTAGCTTGGACAGGTCTGATATGCATGCTCCTGTTGGCATGATTATAGGATTTAAATTATAATTTATAGAAGGTGAGAGCCCAACTGACAGTAGTCTTTCCTGCCTATTTGTTGACGCCTTCATATCAAATTGAAATTGGACCAATCTGCAAAGTTGGTGGCTATATCACTGGAAGGAGACAATATATCTCTTATCTTTTTTTAATTTTGTTCCAAGTGAAAGAATCTGCACTAACTGTATAAATTCTGTCTGGTGTGAATTGGTCCATACTGCCTTATCATTTATGAATATCATCATACATGTACTTAGAGCTGGCTTTGTTTGCTCTTGAAGTTAATTTTACGCAAACTGTATGTAATATTTCTAAAGTCATCTTAATGGAGTTTGCACGGGGGTTTTCTGTTTCCTTTGCCTAAATGTCAATACCTTAGAATATTATGAGAAGCCTTAGCATTAGCATTTTATTCCTTTATCAGTTATGTCTAAGAATATGAACTTAGTAGTTAGTACACCATCATTTTTGTTTCAGGCTCGAATTGCAAAGCTTCGGGAGAAAGTGTCTCCTGCAAATTTGGGTTGACTTGAAGTTTTGTTTGGTGTTGCTCATGTGCTCGTGTTAAAGAATTGTAATGGAACTAAAGGTAGTTTTGACTGTTTCTCGGTGTTCATTTACTGTCTTATTTTGATCAAGTACACGTCTTCTTATGAAGCCAAATAAATGCATCTGTACTTAGCATGTGAAATTATTGGTGTCTTTAACATTTCTTATCTAGCAATCAATTTTGATCCAATAAAACCTTGAAATAAATTTAGTAAAGTACTAAAACTAGAGATGATAAGTGATGTAATGTTTGATAAATAGCATCAAACATAAAGAAAAGGCCGTACTACGCTCTGTTTTAATCATCTCTCATGTTTTGCTGAGTTTTTCATCCAGCTGTTTTGATTGACACCAAGATCCGGTTAATTTGTTTGGCTGTTAAGGAACCACATGCATGGACCTTTTTTACGTGCAATTGATTTCATTATCTTATTGTACAGATAGACGGCAAATAATAGGATCATATAATGCTATGTCTCTATCAGCCATGATTTTAGAATACACATTCTAATAACCACGCTCCATTTGTTAATGTATTCAAGGTTAGGTACCTCAAGGATGAACCACTTCTCCTTCTCACACATACATTAATCATAAGCATCCATTGAGTCTTCCATCCGTGTAGGTGGCGCCTCGAATAAGTTGTAGATGTTTGAGGAACACAATTATAATCTTCAGCTGCAAAGTTAGCACATACACATTCGGCAATGGGCGAGAGTACTGCAAGTGATTGGAGTATCATTTTCTTGGTCAAACCCATTATCTTATGTAGAAATTGTTATTTTCATAATTGGACACTGCATCTGATGATATTCAGTAGGATATGGAGTTTACTACTTACATTTCTATATGCAATCCAGTCTATGTAATATAGGAATCAAAGCCTTAACAAAGTAATATAGGGAACATATAGTTTTTTGCAATTTTCTACTCATAGTTATCAAAATAGTTCTGAAATTGGGTTAAACTAAATGAAGAATGTCACTAAAACAGTACTAGAATAAACTATATCTTCATTTCTAATGGTTGTGTTCTTTTGCTTAGCAGTAGGTAGAGTTGAGATGAGGACCACAGACTAACAAATCAAACTTCTTGATCCTAGCCCACATCTTAGAAACCCTTCGACCTTCAATCTTACCATTTGCACTTTGTTCATCATTCTCAAGATCGGCACTAGAGCATTTAATCAGACGACCACCACCACCACAACTACAACTACGATGAACCTGAAGGCAGTCCCCCAAACTCACCTGTTTTCCACCATGACCTTTCTTGCCCGTGTTCTTGTCTCGTTTAACAAAATACTCGTGATACTCCCTGTTTCTCTTCTCCAACCCATATATTTGCCCTTGAAGATCCTCTATTTTTCGACTCAGCAAGCAAGCCCTGTGATCGTCCCTCATCTTTAACACACACCGAGCAAGCTCAGATGCCTTTCTCTTCAGAAACAAGGACTCCGAAGCCAACCCTTTGTTCTCTTCCACTAAAGACGTCACTCTGTATTCCAATGTTGCATTATCATTCAGAAGAATTAGCCTTTCTGATTCCAGTACATCCAGCAAATTCTGTTGCAGCTCTATCTTTCTCAACGACTCTCTCCACCGGTTCTCTACTAAGATAACCTCATTCAGAATTAACTCGCATTCAACGTTCCTCAAAACCAAGTCTGCTATTATCATATCAGGATCGATCTGACTGGCTTCAACCAGAAGTGACTGGAATGACAGTGAACTCTCTGCATCAGAATCAACGGCTTCGCCAGCATCACCTCCATCAAACTGATTGTGATCATCAAAATTTAAAGGTGGGATGGGGGAGGAGTATCGAATGGAATGGCAGTTCTTGGCAAGTTCTCGGCAGTAACAATCCGCCAGAGAGAGGCAGGCATTGTACAAATCTTGCAATAATGCCAGTAGCTGAGGGCGCTCTTCATAGTAGGAATTGGCTCGTGCTGCAAAACTGTCAGCATTGTTTTCTGTGGGGCTGTTCAATGTCACAAGTTTTATCCTCTGATCCAAATCTGACAAACTCAAATTTGAATTGAATTAAATGAAATGATCATGTAGACCTTATCTGGCCGTTAAGCATTTGAAAATTTGAAATTTGGTTTTAACATCTATAATAGTCCAGAGAATCAAGAAGAGACGCCCAATATTAACACACAAGTGTCCCCATTCATTTTAAATTATCTTCATTTATTCACATGGGATGATAGCAACTTGGTACAGAAATATGGCAGAAACCCCAAATCTGAATCAAATCATATTCCCATACGCAACACGCATCAATTAAAGCAGCTTTTGGATTTGGCAAATGGTTCAAATTTTGAAAACAAAAAACAAACAGGCTTTTTGAATTGGACTTTTCTGGGTTCTTGTAAGGTGGAAAGTGACTTCTCATCCGCTTCTGGTACTACGCCTACCCCTACCCCTACCCCTACCCCTACTCCTACCCCTATAACTCAAAGCCAAAGTATATCTATCTCCTGGAAGTGAACAATAATGCTAGATTCATCTTTCATGGCGGACTAGAAATGCAGTGCAACATGGGACAGTTTCTTCAGTTACTTAATGAACTGTGCTGCTTTTTCACATTGTTTTCTCCTATGGCCATTAAACTTCTACCAAAAAAAAAAAAATTGTCGTAAAAAGTCATTTGTGAGATGTTGTCGCAAAATGGTCATTGAGAAAGTTTAAAAGTTAAATTACTTGGAGTAGTGCTCCACTCTACCATGAAAATAAAATTTACAAGGAACCTCCCTGTGTATACACTTTTGTATACAGTGAAAGGGAACGAAACCAACAACAGTCAACAGGTGCATACATACATAGCCAGAAAATATTTATTGAATGGTTTGTAATTGTACCAGCAATGGTGCAAAGGAGCCAGGATGGTTTGTTGAATAAGCTGCTCCGCCTTAAAAGTTGTTTATTTACCGGCGGCGCCACCTCTCCACCAGTTTTCTCAGTCTTCACCATTTTTGCATCCAGTTTCGAAGTGCCCTACACACATTTATAAACCAAAGCGCCGAGTGACAGATAAACAAACCTGTACCATTGAAATGTAAATGAAGGACTATAAAAAGCGAAAAGAGATGGACTGCAAACACACACACAACATATTTGGATCTTATATATACAGTAGAGATATAGAGAGAGAGGGGAAAGGGTGCTTTACAATGGAGGAGAAGTCAATTGGGTCCGGTGAGAATGAATTGAGTGGTGGCCAATGAGAAAGTTAAAGCTAGTTTTCATGGGAGTAGAGCATTTAATGCAGGTCTTGGAAATTGGAGACTTGTGAGTTATTAGATGTAGCTTTTACTGTTACGAATGGCAATCTTTTTATCGTTACACGTCATTGCTTGCCCCATGTTTCTCTCTGTCTTATGTTTCAACATTGGATTTTGATAGTGTTAGTTTTAAATTTAGATAACAATCAGTCTAGAAGAAGAATTGAATAAATTGTTATTGAAAGTCTGTAAATATTTTTTTAAAATACAATATTCACTTTAATATTCTGATGTTGATGAAAATTTATTGAACGTCAGAACATTTTATTGAACGTTTTAACAATTTTGAGACAGTTATTATATAAGGCGATTAAAACATTGATTAACACCAGATATAGCGTGGCAAACTCCTAAAAGAAACATCAACGAGCCTCCATGCCACAGGTAAATAAATCTACTATTTTAGAACAAATTACACATGTCTCAACTTTTTGAAATTACAATTTTAGACATAATTTAAAACTTTATCAACAATTTACAAAAAGTAAAACTTAGTTAAGAACAATAATAAAACTTTTTTGTTTTATATCTTTTTCAACTAGTCAAAGAATGCAGTCAAGTACTTCGGTTTTGATTTTGGTCCATTCCACGAGTGTCCCCGGATTGATTCTACAAATCGAAATAAAGACTCGGTCCTTATCTTGCCGTCAAAATGCCGTTCTTTCTCACAATGGATTTCTACAACGCTCAGTTTCTCATATCCGTTCGCAAAAATAGAATTTTGATCGGGCTAGGACTTTTGAATATTCCTTTGAACTCTCAACTCATAAATGATTTGCTCTTATATGCTTGAGTATCTTCGCTTTCAAAGTCCGTAGAATTCTTGAAATATCACCCGTCTTATTTATAGTACAAGAAGTTTGTCTAAACTTAATGACTTAATATTTATCTTATACATGGATAAGACAAAATAAGTCTTTAAGTTTAAATAGACTTTATAAAAGATAAGGTGAGATATATCATAAGAATATGAAAATAAATATAATTATTTATTTTCATTTAAGTAGATAAATAAAAAGATAATATTTCAATATCTTATCTACTTAGAAACCTAGTTCAATTAGAATACTTAAACATGCAATTTACTCAATCACTTATTTAACTGATAGGTAACAAGAATTTTAGAATAACTAAAACTGATAAATAGATTGGGATAAATATAGCATTAAGGCTTCTAATTTTCATACAACTACTAGATAATTATTGATTCCTAATTGGCTCACATCAATAAATAAAATATAATTAAGTATGCCAAAAACCGGATTCTCCAACAATCTCCCCATTTGGCATATCTTAATTACAAAACTTATATCAAGTTATATCAAGTTGTTTTTGAGGTGAGTAAGCAGGCAAATTGGATTCAAGAACATGAGAGATTCATTAAAATCAATGCAAGCTATTTAATTTAAAGCAATTCCTAATTACCAAGCTTAATTTAAAGCAATTTCTAATTACCAAGCAAAAGCAATTCTTAATTAAGCAAAAGTATTTCCTATTTACCACTCCCCCTTTTTGTAATAAAGAGGGGTCAAAGCAAAAACGATAGCAACGAAAGAAACTAATTTAAAGAAAGTTCTGAAAGTAAAATGGAGAAAACAACCAACCACATGATACTTAGTGTTAACACTCTTACGGGTCCTCTTTTTCGAACCACCAGTCTGGGTTCTCTTCTTGTGCTTGGTGGACGAAAGCAAAAGAGCAGCATCTGGATGTGGAGACGTGTCAGCATCAAGGTTAGTACGCGGAGAATGCTCAAGACTAGTGTCAGGATGTTGAGTTCTATCAGGACCAATATCAGGATATTGAGGAGGATTCATGGCAGCATCTTGATATTCTTCTGGTATAGGAGTTCCAGTCCGCTAGGCCAAGGCCACAAGTAAAGCCCTAATAAATCTGTGATGACGCTCAAAATTATCAGATAGTGTATTGACCAAAGTAGTTAAATCCCTCACCTAAGTTTCAAGAGAACTGGTGTGATCTTCATAAAGGGTTGGTCTTGCAGAAGGCGTTGGTCTCTTAGTGACTTTCTTTGAAGGACGAAGGCCCAGAATTTGTGCGGTAAAAGTGTCACCCTGAAGTATAGAAACCTTGTGATGCTGGAGATAGGCATAAAGTAAACCAGGAAAAGGCAACATTCTGGAGTGTGCTTGACGGGTCGCCGCGAACACAATTTTGTCAAAAATAATTGTAGCAATATTTAGCGGGTAGAGGGTGCCCAGTGTACAAAAACTCAACCATATCCATCCAATGTCTAACCTATGTTGAATTGGATCAATGTTGTGCAAGGAAATTTTGTGAAGCACCTTATACTTAGGGGTTAGCAATGCGGCAGTCATTTTTCCCGTAGACCAAGAATTTTCAATGAGTTCTAAGGCCAAAGTATCAGTGGCTGCTTCAAATCCATCATCCATTCCTTCAGTTATGGGTGATAACCCAAGCCAACGATGAAGATTGGAAGGACTAAATAGGACTAACCGACCTCTAACATAAACTGACCACCTAAAATTATTACCCGACTGTTTAATCTGTCGAGAAATATTAGCCAAGAATTCTTTGATTACTGTTTCACAAGGTCTCCCAGTCCAACCCAACAAATTTTGTATACCTCAATGCTCAATTAACTCAACAAGATCAGCCTCTCTAAGGACATCCTCTTTGACATTAAATTCCATCACAAAATCCCAATTTGAAATAAATTTGTGAAATTGAGCTTGTGCATCATGAGTCCCAAATTTGTAATTCAAAGAAGTGAAGACGTGGTTACCTTTACGGAGCAAACTTTGTTCGAACAATTGAGGATGGGTCGCTGAAGTTGGAACATCGGAGGATGGGTGCCCAAAGTTCTGATGTTCAGTGGGAATATCAGCAACGTTCGAACGTTAATCAATTTTCTGTTACCCTTCTGTACGCGTTAGAGCCTGATAGAGACAGATTCTTCAACACTTAAGTGATCATCGTCCTCATTCGTGGACTCTTCTTCTTCTTCTACATTTTCATATGCAAAATCTGAGCCCAATTTATATTGTTTTCTTCAAGATGCTTAGGCTGTAGAGACTCTCTCGAACTATCTTTGGACTCATTGCCAGATTGAGACCCAGTTCCATTATCAGAACCCATGTCCTCATCAAGTGGGAATGGCGGCGGTGGAGAGAACTTCACTGGCGGCGGCTGTTAGTTGAGGAGCCGAAGAAGATGGAGCAAGTGGCGGCAGCAAAGCCGGTGCTCCAGACGGTGGAGGCGAAACCACTGGTGCAGGTAGTGGTGTAGACGCCAGAGGAATAGCTGTGGCTGTTGCAGAGGCGACTGCGACGGCTACGACTAATCTCTGGGTAGTGAGTGGTGGTATTTGACCTTGCCATTGATTATTACCTAAACACTCTTGCAAGATCAAGTTATATTAAAAGAAATTAAGAAATTAACACAAGAGAAATTTTGGGGTTTAGGGTTTTTGAAAGGAAAAGTGGAAGATGAAGATATAAGAACCTATTTGCTAAATGAATGAAAATAAGGACTCCTTTTAAGAAAAAACTCTTTTCAAGAATGGACTCCTTTTAAAGAGAAACATGAAAATAAGACTTCTAATCCTAAAACAATTTGAATGGAAAGAAATTAATAATAATTAAAAAAATGTTTTTTTTAATTAATTTTTTTTATAATATAATTTTTTTAAAATATAAATACAAAATTCATGAGCAGTTTTGAAGAAATCCCAATCATCTTTCTAGTCAGCCCTGATCATAGAAAATTGTTAACATAGTTCAAAATATCATATATTAATCATGAAGATGAGTGTAGTGTGTGAATAAATAATCAAAATATGATCAATAATATCGAGACAAATCAGCACCACCCTCTAAATCACATAACCTTTTATAGAATAGAGCTTCAAACCAGTCATCATCTTTAATTGTCCTTTTTATGAAGAACATATTTGACCTGCCAAACGTAAGTGAAATAATTTTTTTTTTTTAATTTCAACTCTGGCTTTTTCTTTTTCTTTTTCTTTTTCTTTTTTGATTTGAAGAATTTACACATTTATTTTGTGTTTGCATAGCCAGTTAAGTATATAAGAAGTGATTTTCACACTTTCAAGGCGGCAGTCCTTTTCTCATGATTTTTTTATGTTATCAAGGATGACTTCTCATCATCCGGTGAAAGGTAGCCCTCCTTCAAATATGTCAGCTTGTTTAACATGACAGAATATTATGGTGCCGAAAGACATAAATACTGACCATAGGTCTTCAATCCATATTTAGTCAATAAATCAAAGGGTAGAATACATAATTTGTCAAAAGATTATCAACTCAATTTCGATATCTATAAAGTGCAAAAACAAGAGATGAATATATGGATATTCAAACTATATTTTCAAATTTTATGATAAAAGCAATAACACATTGAAAAATCAGTATTTCTTGCATAATTAACTCAAGAGAATGTGCAAATATATATATATATATATATATATATATATATATATATATATATATATATATATATATATATATATATATATATTTGTTTTTATATAAACAAAGGCAACATATTTAGACAATGATACATATCCCTAAAGCTTTTCTTAGATATTCGAATCTATTAGTATCTAAAGCTTTAGTAAAGAAGTCAGCTAGTTGATTTTTAGTTTGTATGTGTTCGATTGTGATGATTTTACTCTCTACTAGATCTCTAATGAAATGGTGCCTAATATCTATGTGTTTCGTTCATGAATGTTGAACATGATTTTTTGATAAATTTATGGCACTAGTATTATCGCAAAACATTGTGATAGAGTTTTGTTTGATACCGTAATCATCCAGCATTTGCTTCATCCATAGTAATTGTGTACAACAACTACCTGCTGCGATGTATTCTGCTTTGGCTGTGGATAGTGAGATGGAATTCTGTTTTCTACTAAGCCAAGCTATGAGATTGTTTCCCAGATAGAAACATCCTCTTGTGGTACTTTTCCTATCATCAATATTACCTGCCCAGTCAGCATCACTAAAACCAGCTAAATGAGAGTTAGTATTACCTGAGTATAGCAAACTATAATCAATAGTGGCATGAACATATCGAATTATTCTTTTTACAGTAGCCACATGTGACTCTTTTGGTTTTGCCTGATATCTAGCACAAATTCCTACACTAAAAGCAATATCAGGTCGACTAGCAGTCAAATATAATAAACTTCCAATCATGCTGCGATAGAGACTAGAATCAACATCTGTTCCATTTTCATCTTTAGTGATTTTTAAATTTGTGGCCATAGGTGTTCTCATTGGTTTAGAGTTATCAAGACCAAATTTTTTGATAAGATTTTTTGCATATTTTGATTGAGATATGAAAATATCATTGCCCATTTGCTTAACATGCAGACCAAGAAAGCAAGTTAGTTCTCCTCCATGCTCATCTCAAATTTCTTTTTCATTAAGTTTATGAGATCAGTAGATTGTTTTTCTGAAGTTCAGCCAAAAACAATGTCATCGACGTAAATTTGAGCAACAATTATACCAACATTTAAGTGTTTGATAAAAAGAGTTATGTCGACTCCTCCTCTCTTGTACTCCTTTTCAATAAGATAAGTAGTTAGACGTTCATACCAAGCTCGTAGAGCTTGTTTTAAACCATAAAGATCTTTTTCAAGTTTATACGCATAGTTTGAAAAATAGGAATCTACAAAACCTTTAGGTTGTTTAACATAAACTTCTTCATTAAGATAGCAATTTAAAAACACACTTTTGACATCCATTTAAAATAGTTTAAATTTTATTTGGCAAGCAATAGCAAGTAAAAGTCTTATAGACTTTAATCTAGCAACAGGAGCAAATGTTTCTTCAAAGTCTAATCCTTCAATTTGACTATATCCCTAGGCTACTAAGCGGGCTTTGTTCGTAAGTATAGTTCCATGTTCATCAGATTTGATTTTATAAACCCACTTAGTTCCTATTACATTTGCATCGTTTGGTCGAGGGACTAAATTCCAAACCTTGTTTCTTTTAAATTGGTTGAGTTCATCTTGCATGGCTAACACCCATGATTCATCTTCTAAAGCCTCTTTCACATTTTTTTGTTCAACATGAGAAATATAATACACATGACTTATCTCATTTTGGATTTTATACTTATTTAGATGGTTAAAGTGGACCATTGTGAGTGCATTTGAATGTATTTAATTATGTGTTTATTTTGTTATTGTATGTCAAAACCCGAGTTTGGTGGTGTTTGGAGCAAAATTGGCAAAATGACTAAATTAAAAAAAAAGTATAGGTATGGGGACCAACTTGCAAACAATAAAAATTTAAGGACCTAGAATACAAATATATGAAGGCGTAATTGAAATAAAAGTTTATTTTGGAGGGCTCAATTGACAATGATGTAAAGTTCAAAGGCTTACTGTGCAAATAAATGAGGACTAAGATGCAAAATGAGAATAAATTTGGGTCATGCGATCACATGGGCGAAGTCCACTACGATCGCGGGCCATTGAAATTATTAGCAGATGCCCAATTTCTCATTCTATGCAATCACATGGGCTTTTCAAGCTTTTCAACCAAGCAGATTGTTTTTCGTTCCTTATGCGTTTGGGTTCTTTTGGACTCTTTTTTTTTTACACAAATTGAGGCACGAATTTAAGTTAATTTTTGGCCCTATAAATACACATTATTAGGGAATAAAAGGTAGAGTTCCTTATCATAACATAATACAAATCTTTGGAGGAACTCCATATCAAAGACATCAAATTCTTGAAAAAAAATTACAAGTAATCATTCGAACTTTGGATGATTTTGAAGAAGAAGACGGGGGCCGTTAAAGATCGTTGAAGAGATTCAAGATTAAAGGTTGTATCAATTTCTATTCTAAATTATCCGGGTTATGTATTCACTTTTTATCTTTTATTTTCTTAATCAAAATATGATAGGCTAAACCTTTATTGCTAGGATTTTGATGAAACATTGTTAAATCTTTAATCTAATTAATTGCTCGTTTTTATTCTTATTATTGGGTTAGTTGTTTATTATTCATTAATTCTATTTTGATACTTGATCACTATTAAAATGTGTTTATTATTTATATTGCTTTAGAGAGATTCGGTATAAATTAGCATATGGTAATAAGCAACATAGTGTCCTATAATTGATGGTCTATTTCATTATGCTCTATGAAATCATTATGTGATGATCTTTGTGAATTAATGCATGCTTACGTGTTCGAAATTTAATTAGAGATAATTAGGTTCACATATAAGTATAAAATCGATTGACCATCGAGAGAGGCTATTAATTAAAATTGGATCATTGGTTTTTAACCTAGGCATCTAAGATTGTGTTTGATTGCACAAGATTTTTCATGAAAAAAGCCTTTTTTCTACCTATTTTCCAACTGATATGTTTGATTGCACAAGATTTTCCGTGGAAAAAACATTTTTCCACCTTTTTCAGTGTGTGTTTGATTGCAACCTTTTTTTTCAATGTAAAACTTTTTCTCATTTTTCTTGTTTTGGCCACATTTTCCTTGTTTTCAAGGAAAATATTTTCTTAGGCAGGAGGAGGTTTTATTTTCCATAGAAAATTTGTCTTATTTTTTAATTAATAATTTCTTGGCAATTCAATTCTATGAAATTCATTTTCTTTCCACCCAAATTTCTTGCTTGCAATCAAACACACTCTAACTTCTTAATTTTATTGATTATTTGTTATTGAATTAATGTTATCCTAAAATGTGGCCAATTTTAGGATAGTTCTTGGGTTTTGTGTTGATGCCGAGAAGTACTACATGTGTATAGCTCAAATAACAAACGACATTAAGTCCAATAGAAAATAGAGATATACTTCTATGCTTGGGGCAATCTTTGATGGTTTTCTAATTTTGTGTTGCGTTCTTTATCTATTCGAATCCTTCATATAGATATAGTTGGGTCATAGATGGAAATTGGTTTAATTTGTATCGAGAGAACAAATTAACATATCAGGAATACCGATTGTCTACATAAATCAATAATTGAGTATAAACAAGCAATTGAGGATTAAAGTAGGTTAACAATGGTGGGTTCGAGATTTTAGTAAATTTCATGATTTGATTAATTCCAATTTTTGTATAATTCTAATTACTTATTTTAGCAGATTATTAGATTTAGTTAGAATTGAATTTAAATAACTGATTGTGTTTTTCTTGAATTAAAGTTAGTATTAATTAAAGTACTCGACACTCTACTTATTATTATGTTATTTGTTAACGATCCGTCTAGTTGCGGGATTAAAATCGACAATAGTCAACATTGTCGACATTTGGTACCGACCATTGTGGGAGGCGGAGGAAAATAAACCTAGGTTTGGTGGTCCAAGAGAAAAGAATACAATCTAGGTAAAAAAGAAAAAAAGAAAGCAAATTAAACGAATACAGAATAGGATGCCAATATGATTGAATTGTTTTTTTGATACAAAACAATCCAAAGCTAAAAAACACAATGTGTGAAGAACGAGGTGTAACCTGTAATTAAAAAATAGACGCAGAGAAATAAGAAAAAAAAAATTGGATGCGAGACTGACCTCATAAGTCGTGCTTCGAATTGAACCTCTTCGCCAAGAACATCAGGAACAACAATTGTAGGCAAAAAAAAAAAAGAGAAATGAAAAAAATTAGGCAAAAACGATTTCGTACAAATCTGAACGATACACTAGTATAAAAATTATAAGAGGAAACAGGAGAAATCAGCTTACATAATGAAGCCCACTATAAATTTCGTTGAATATCCACAGTAGTGATATCTAAGTTTTCATTGTCATCTCCAAGGTCTATAACTTCTTTACAGCATAACAATGTTGTTGATTCTCCAAGGAGTCGCTCATATTCTTCTTTGATTTTTGCTGTGCTAACTTTGTTTGTATTTGACTTTTCATTGTCAAAAACTCTTGTTGTTGTTCTTGTGTTCCTCTGCTGTTTTCAATATATTTTTGGACGAATTTGAGGTCACACTTTGTGGTGTTCATGACTGACCACCATTTCACCTTGAATTTTCTTCCCAAAATTGAAAGAACAACTTGTTCTATGAATTCTTGTAAGAATGAATATTTCATCATGAATATCCATGTAACATTGAATTTAACGTAGAAGTTGAATAGCTTAGGTAATAGTTCTTCTTGTGGTGGTAGCACTGTGTTTTCTTTGTAACATTGGCAGCTTTGTAGTACATGGTCTGGCAAGAATCGTGAAACTAGTATGGAATGGAGGATGCAAAAGCCTTGCGAAACAAAAGAACCATGATAAAGAATAATTTTTGTTTTGCTAATAAAAGCATTTGTACCAAGTAACCATGGCAATGGGCCGAGCCGGCCCTTGCCACTCGGCCCGTGAAGAGACTGACTCGGCCCGTCCACAAAAGTTGAACTCGGACCGGCCCGTGGCCCTTGGGCCACACAGGCCAAGCCATGGGCCGGTCCGCGGACCACACGTGAATTTATAATTTCTTTTGTTTAAAAAATTAAAAAGAAATAAGTTATGATAAAATTGAAATTTCAAACCCTCATCATTTTTTCGGGCTTGAGACCTACTACTATTAGCGTAGGCGGAGTTAAAATTGTACACGAACAAGTTGTTACGTGTATAATTTTTGGTAAACTTAAATATCAAAACTTTAAAGTTAAAATTAATAAAAATGAAATTAATTTACACAACTACAATTTCATTTTATGTACTTAGTTCTTGCAGCAACTCCGCCAATATCAGATTTACTTTATCTGGAATTCGAAATTCTACATCTTCCCAATTTTTTAAACACATTAAACTCTCTAATATGTGTGGTTTTAGTCTTGACCTCATATCAATTAGAATCCTACCACATGTATTAAAAGCAGCCTCTAATACTATAGTTGATACCGAAGGTGTTAGTAGATCACGTGCTATAATAAAAACAATTGGGTATTGACGCTCATTTTGTCTCCACCACCTAAGTATATCAAAATTATTCCTTTCATCTTCATCTAACAAATTAAGCATATCGTAATCAAAATATCTAGCTAACTCTAAAGTACGTCTCTAATATTTGTTTCTACATTTGTGGCATGAGAAAGCGAAGAAGAAGAACTAGATTGTTGAGTTCCTTTAAGAAGAAGGAAACTCCAATAATCATTAGGGTTATTTGATGATGAAGAAAAGAATGGTACATGAGGTCTTCTAATGTTCCTACCGATTTTTTTCGCATAAAATGTACATTTCACATAATGTTTTTTTTTTTCTAAATTACCATACGTTTTGGATTACTGTAACATAAGTTATTAGAAATTTCTGAAATAGTATGTTTTGTACCTTGTAAATTTACTGTAGCATCCATAATAGACGTTAACAGGAAAAGCATATGCAGTTTTTTCCAATATTTTCTAAATTTAATTTCTATTACTATTACAATATCAGAAAAAATTACAAATGTCTTATACTTATTAAAATAATTTGTAATAAAATAAAAATGATTTAAAACTAATGGACTAGTAGAGTAGTATACGCCAGCATATGCGTTTGTGGCATCGAAAAAAACTTTTAAAAATTTTCTCACATGAAATACAATTTTCCAATCATATATTTGCAAATCGTATTCTAGATCGTTTGAATGTCAGCCATTATAATAGGCAGTTACAAAATTTTCATAACCTTCACATGATTCAAGTATTAAATAAATAGAGTTCTACTTATTGCATTGTCTGTACATAAAGATTTTGTTGGAAGAGAAATTTCTATGCATAATTCATCAAATACTTGTTTTCGAGTAGGTGAATCAATAATATAATTTAATGCATACCTAATTTTTTCTAATTGTGGGTCTATATACTTTAAACCGTTTTGGACAATTAAATTAAAAATATGACATACACATCTAACATGAAATAAAATTTCACCAAAATCCGGATTTAATTCTCGAATTCATTTATTTATTACTATGTTGTTAGATGCATCATTATCAAATGTGAAATTGCATAATTCTAAATTCGCAATTAAATTTTTCAATAATTGCCATTAAATAATTAAAAACTTGTATCTCATTGTGAGAGTAGTCAATTACTTTAAAAATAATTATTCTTTTATGCATAACTCATAATTTATCAATATAATATAAAATAGCAGCAATATATCATTTATGATTTTTACCGGACCATAAGCTCGAAGTGAATGATACAACACTAGAATATTTATTTAATTCATTTATTATATTTTGTTTCTTTTTATTACATGAAGCAATAGTATTAGTACAGAGAGTGTTTCTAGTAAATGACACATTCCTTGGTTGAAGATATCTTTGTACAAACCATGTGAAGTGAAAACTTTCCACTATGCTTAGCGAGAACTCACCATTGGCCACCAACTGAGTCATGCCTTCTCGGTGCATAGAGTCCTGTGAATACACCCAGTTGTTAAGATTCGAAGAAGAACTAATAGATCCACTGGGGACATTCAAAATGCAGTTGAGCTTGATTTATATCAACTCTTACGTGCTTTTGCATACACTTAGAAAAATGTCAGTCTAGATAGCTCGTGCCACCACCTTTTTGCCATGCAAAAGGTCGTTTACAATATTTACACACTGCCTTGAAAATTGGTTGTTCGTCTGCAGTTGCACCGGTCTGCACTAACTTAAATTGATCCTAACACCGAGCCTTTTGTTTTGCGGCTCTTCGTTTAGTAGTCGACGCAGTAGTGTTGGTCGTTTCTAGCTCTTCGTCGATATCATCTAAATCGATACTTGGACCAGTGTTCCCAACCCCAAAATCATCACCAAATTCAGAAATTGGAACATCATTTAACCCACTAAAATCATCATGAATTTGATTGTCGGACTTAGCACTTTCTTAAAAATTGTATTGATCTATGTAGATAATAGAAATGTTGAAGTAGAAATGTAGAATATAGATAACTAAAAATGTAGAAATGTGGAAATTCAACTATGGCATGTTTGTTATCCCAATTTGTGTATCCTGGTAGTGAAAATTTCCTGGTATTGAACTTTCTGTACCTATTACACTATGAGGACGTTTTCTATTTTTACAGAACCCGAGTCTGTAAGGTTTCATAATTTTTTGGATTTTCTTTGGCTCTTTTGTTATTCTGCCATGATTTTGTGAAATGATTGTTTTTGCAAATTGTAGTGGATTATTCACTTTCATATACTCTTTTTCCACATTGAAAATTTTCTTGAATTTTTTTATTTATAACGAATTCAGTCGGAATAGCTGGTTCTTTGGTAAGAGTTTGTTTGTAAGTTTGGGCTTTTCAAATAATTGGAGTGTCACCTTCATCAGCCCAAAGGAATTTTTATTTTGAAACTCTTATCCATGGTGGAGATGTTATAGTTTATAGGATATTCTGCTTCAAGAAAATTAGGTATTGATCTTACAACGGATTTTATTGGATATTGGAGATTCAATTTGGTTAAAGAATGAAAACTGGTTTGTGCTCCAAGGATTATAGCACTTTTTTTTTCATTTTTTGTTGTTTTTTGTTTGTCCATGCCGCTGCAGCCACTTTCAACTATTTTCCCACTCTTGCTTCCTACCATTATTTTCCTATCGAAATTCTCTTATTAAGAAATCAGGAATAGAATTGTCAGTGTCTTTGATATATGCTATTTCAAAATAAAAAACAGATAATATTATCTGTCATCTAGCGAATATTTTTTTTAGATGCAACGTATTTACATCTTTTGTTAAGACATTTTTTTGCTGCTTTGCAGTCTATTTTTAATAAAAACTTTTACTTTATAAGATCATCTTAAAATTTGGAGATGATAAGATTTCTTTCTTTATCGTAGAATAATTTTGTTGAGCATTGTTTTTCAAGCTTTATGAATAATACCTCAAAATATGTTCTTTTTTATTAATTATTTGTTTGAGAATGTCCCCATAAACTATTTCAGAAGCATTTGTTTGGACTATTTTGGTTCATATGGATGACATATTGATAGACAGAGGAGAAATTTAATTTGTTTTTTAATTTGTCTAATCTGCTTTGGTATGTTCTTCTTCCCAAGGGATAGATGGCTTCTTTAACCTATCGAATAAGGACTTACATTTATGTCTTAGACTAGGATAGAAATCAGAAACATAGTTTAATGATCCTAGAAATCTATGTAATTGGATGTTGTCTTTGATTTCATCTGAAAATTTGTCAACAAATTCTAAAGACATTTGTATAGGGATAACAGTCTCCATATGTATTTTCATGTCTAAAAAATCTAATTTTTGTTTGGAATAACTTAATTTTTGAAGAAGAAATAACTAATCCATTTGACTTTATGATATTTAGATATTTGTATAGATATTTTCAATGTTGATCAATTGAATCACTAAAAATCAAAACATCATCAATATAAACAATGGTAAAATTCATATATAGAGTAAAGATTTCATTCATGATGTTTTGAAATTCACTAGGAGCGTTTTTCAGTCCAGATGACATAAACAATGGTAACGATGGTTAGGCAATTGGTGTTTCCCTCCTAATTCCTTGAGGTTGGGTAACACTATAAGAATTTCTTAGAGAAATATGTTCTAGAGTTTGAGAGGTGGCACTAAAAGAGGGTCTTGGGGAATTATAATTTGGAAATTTATAATTATTTTCGGAGTGACTGCTCTTATAGGAAAATGAATCGGTTCTATCAAACCTAACTGATAAGTGTATTTTGTGCACTTATTCGGGCGTTAAAACTAAGCTTCTATCTCATTATTTTATTGATTTTATATTTAATTTAGTGTATTATTCTTTCTATTTTATTTTTGGACTCGTTTATAAGCAACTGGAGAAGAATGGATGGAAATAGCAACAATTTGGTGAAATCGACGAGTAAATGAGAAGAAGTTGAGTTTTTGAAGTGAATATCAAGAGCCAAACATTAGAAGATGAAGAAGAAGATAAAATCATTAAGTTTAAGGTGTATTAGAGTGATAATGAAGAGTTGAAGCAAATGATCAAACACCTGAAAGCCAAATAACCGAATTGAGAAACTATTTACCAAGGCATGTGGGGAAAATTTGAGCACAAATTTTGGTATTAAAATCTCCACAAGGAAAATGATATACCATTAGAAATATAATTGAATTATGAGTTCAACATTTTTTACGGATCTTAATTTGGAGTCTTCTATAAGAAGTTATAGCCATTTCAAAAACAGCCGCAAGGAGAAATTATAAAGCTGGGTGAACGCCCAACTGCATTGTTCAACAGCAGAGACCAAAATATGGGCGATTGCCCAGTGCATTTTTGGCACAAGCGAATCTTTTTTTTTTGAGTTCGACTCTAGTTAGAAACCTTTTGAGACACTATTTTAATGATTTTTTTGAGATTTGTTTGGATACTATTATGGAACTCTCTCTCTCTCTCTCTCTCTCTCTCTCTATATATATATATATATATATGAGTTCTTAACTCATAATTAGAGAGCTGAATTTGGAGAGAAAAAACAAGAGACGAAACAAGAAACGAAGATCAATATTTATTCTTTCATGAACTCAACAAAGATTAAGATCAAGATTTCATCTTTTGAGTTTTCTTCTTATCCGGGTGATGGCTTATATATTTCTTCTTCTTAGTATGTTATGCTAAATTATTTTAGTGCTAGGATCATGATGAAACTTGTATCATGAACTTTTAATTCTATTAAAAGTTTTTTTATATTCAAGCATGTTTTTAATTTTGAATAATTGATATTGCTTTCTTCTTCTCTATAATTATATGCGCAATAGTTGTATGAGTTTTGTGGCTTATTTTACCATCGAGTGATTGAAAATAGGTTAAACATAATATCAATTATCATAGAGTCCGATAAGGAATAGAGATATACCGCTATGCTTTACATGATCTTTAAGTATTCACAATTTTTAATACATTTTTGTATGTTCGCATCCGTCATAGAGATATAGTCGGGCCACATATAGGGATATGTTTAATTCTACTCGAGAGATATTGTTAAACTAATTAGGAATATTAATCTTCATAATTAATTTGTGTTATCAAATTCAACTGTTTGAGTTAAAGGGGATTGATTTGGGATCCTAGTACGCTTTTTTTCCCCAAATTTAAAGTAATTCTTCATAAATTTAATCTTTTAATTATTTGAGTTATAATTATTTAATTATTGTTAGTTTATATTTTAGTTAGTTTAAAATACTAAATTACAAAAGTAATTTGATTCTGTTAAGGTTATTATAATTGAAATTGAACTATTTAAATCCATGTGGATGTGGGTATGATACTTAGACTCTCAAATCTACTTTATTACTTATGCGATCCGTACACTTGCGGAATAACAACATAAAAATAGCTAAGACTAACATTCAGTGATCCATTGTCAGTTTGTGTGATTTCATCAATTTCAGAGTTCTCTATAGATTGGTTTTTAGGAACGGATCCGAAGGCTAAATCCCAAGTCTCCGGGAGAGTGACTTGGTTCCATGAGATTGTTTTTGGAACATGGGGTCTATACTTTGTTTTGTCTATTTTCCAAAAGCTAGTTTGGCCAGATTTTTTTTTTTGACGGTTTATTATTCTTAGACGAAGGTCAATGTTCATGACCTTGTAGTGTAATCTATAAAATATTTCTTATACATGTGCTCCCACTTTAATTTGATAATTATGAGTCATAATTTCTAAAGTTAGCATATCATGTATACGAGGATCTGTTAAAGAGATGGTAAAGTTTGGAAAATAGTTAAAATAGATTGGTCCATTAAGTAAAATTGTCTCTACTAATCTTAGTAGAGAATCCTTTTAAACGGGGAAGTTCTCCTACTCATGGTGGGTAAGAGTTATCATGCTTACTGCTGAGGTGGCAGTCCATGATTGACAATTTATGGCCCCACACTCATTATTTTTTTCAATCATAGACTGCTACCTCAACAGTGGGCATGATAACTCCTACCCACTATGGGTAGGAGAACATCCCCCTTAATTTAACAGCCTACAATCTCAAGGCAAGATATATACTAGTGTTTAAACCTTCTCTAGTTAATATTTTTATAGCTATTTGTACTAATCCAATATGGAGAAACCTATACCCTTTTTCTCTACACTTTATTAAAGATTTTTTGGGAAGTAATTGTAAGTTTTGTTGGGAATTCACTAGAGGAATAATTTGTTCTTCGGTTCTAATAGTATATTTCGATTTTAAATCAAAAGTTCCTATTTGACATATATCACTAGATGGATTTTTTGGAGGTTTTCACTTCCATAAATCTTTATCTTCCCAAGTTGCTTCTATAGCGTTAACTGCTTTACATTGTTCAATCATGTTTGAGGATGAATATGATCCAGACAGAATTCAAATAAAAGAAACCATTTTTTTCTTAAGCCTTTCAATGTAGACAACAATTCAATGAAAAGGGAGTTATCGCGCAACAAAAACCTACTCGCCTTAAGAATCACAGTCCCAATCACCCTACCCCGCTGGCTCTAATACAACAAGCACCCAAAATCACGAGACGAATGGAGAGAAGTAAGGAACAGAGGAGGAGCTGACTGGATGAGATAAGGAGGAATCTCTTTTTAGTTTTTTAGTGCGAGATTGAAGAGATCGAATTCTTTCACGAGAACACATGAAAGAAAGATATGAGTTGGGTATGTAGAAATATTTCATATTTTCTTTCTTGAGCCAAACAATAGAGACTTTGGTAAAATCAAGTCCACCGCGAAGATACTCATAAATTACTGGAATTTGGTGCAAATAGTTTTTAATCTTTTTCTTTAATGTAGAAATGGTCTCTAACGTTTGTTGTTTAACACGGCCGTCTCGAATCTATGTGTTTTGGTGCTCAAATAGTTTTAGACCAATATGCTCTTAATTTTAATTAGAAAAAATTGTAATTGAGTATTAACATTTGTAAAAAGTACAAATGGCCCGTACCTTTATTTAGAGTACTAATTATATTAATACAAAGTTAAATTACGTACTTTAAGTATACGTAATTACTTTATGAGGTGAAAATGTTAAATAAAAATAAAAATAAAAATAAAAAAATAATATAACGACGTATATAATTTTATGACATTCAACCAATTTTATTATGATTTTATTTAATATAAAAATAAATAATTAATTTAGGAATTATATGTTTTTTTCCAGAATGAAGTATATAGTTTAAGTTTTAATATTTGTAGTTAATAAAAATAATAATTCAATTAAATAAAAGTGTTTGAGGATAAAGTCCGTGACACAGTTTTTTACTTTTATGTTATAACCATAAGATAAAAGTTTAAAATTCTATACATTGTAATTATTTAATTTTCTTTAACACGTTAGTTAATTAATTATGAGCCTAAATTTAAGTTATTTCAATAGCATGTAAAATATTTTTAAAAAGTTGCGTATATTATAAATCTGGTCAACAAAGTCTTAATTCAAAATAAAAAATGATATATTATTAAATATATTTAGCATACAGTGATGTAATGATAGTGCACTATGATACGATTATAACGATATATTTAGTATGCTAAATTAAATAATTTTAAATTAAAATTCAGGACCTATTTGTACTTTTTTCAAAGCTTAAAAACTCAGCTGTAATTTTTTCTATTTAAAATTGTAGGCATGTTGATATTTTTCATTAAAAAATGATCAATTCTGCACAAAAACACATAGGTTAAAAGCATACGTGTCAAGAAACAAACGTCAATGATCATTTTTGTACTGAATACAAAGATTAAGAACTATTTGATCCAAATCCACTAAACTGCTATATCATAGTTTTGGCTATATCGTAAAGTCGTAAAGTTTATTAGAATTGAAGCAGAATATCGTCATTCATTCTTACTTAAAAATGGAAAGAATTCTCAAAAAAGAAAGAAATTGTGAAAGTGAGGATTGTATGTACCATTGCCATCCTGCTGCCTGGAACCAGACGACGGGCTTCTTAGACAATTATTCTAGCATTTTTTTTTCTTCCTTTAAAAAAATGAATTTAAAAAAAAAAAACACACACGAATTAGATAATTTTCTGCTTAAGCATCACTATAATGCAAGGTTCTAAAAAGTGTAAAGCGTGGCTAGGCGTGGAGGCCAAGCTTCAAGCTTTTTAGGCCTAGGCGAGGCTTAGGCGGGGGTAAGGCGTGAGCGAAGCGTGAAAAAACGTTTTCTTATTTTTAATATTAATTTAAATATTAAAAAAATATTAAAAAAATATTTTTAACTAAAAAGCGTGTGTCTAAGCGAGCCTAGGCGTGCTTAGCGGGCTTTTTTAGTTAAAAATATAGTTGACCAAAAAAACGTGCGCCTAAAATCTAAGCGAGGCGTGGAGGTCACGCTTCGTGCCTAGGCGCCGTTTAGGCGCGCTTTTTAGAACACTGCTATAATGTGACTTAGGCAACGACCTTAAATAGAACCGCATTGAACGTGTTATGTTCAAATTGAAGGAATTGAAGGAAATAACACTGGATTGACTTTAGGACGACTCTATTACTTTCTATTCTTTGTGTCTTGTTTGCTAGGAATTTGAATTCTTTGGTACGTTTTTGAATGATTTTAGAGTTTAATTTTTGATTGTCAAATAATCAGAAATTGTTTAGACATTTGACAAAAATTTTTTTTTTAAAATAATTTTAGAAGAATATGTACAATGTGCTAGTAGATTTTGAGAAAGGTAAAATAGTAACTCATTAAATTCTATTTTTAGCTTTTCTACTTATTCATTACTGAAATATCAATTTTAATCATAATTAATTAAAGTAAATCTTTTTAGATTTTTTTAGTATTTCAATAATAAAGCATCTCCATAATTGAATTTTGATATTTTTTTCCCCATTATAAGAAAATTGAGAAATTGAATTGCTCCAAGTCTAATGTATAAAAGATAATTTAAATTTAATTGATTTTTCTACAATATGAGTGTTTTTATTTGTAACTTTTTTAAATTTTGAGATTTTATAGATATTAATTATTTTTATTTTAAAATAATTATAGTGAATTCGTTTCAGAAAAAATTGATAATATTACATATTGTTAAAAAAATAAAAATAAATATTACAATAATCTCGTAATAATAACAGTATTCTAAAAAACGTAGAGTATAGAAGTTGAATTTCAAGCTTTTTGGGACTAGGGTAGAGGGAGGGTGAGAAGTGAAGCATGGCTAGGCGTAGAGGCCGCACTTCACTCATAGACGAAGTGTCAGGGACCGCAGCTATACTTAACCCCTTGACAATATTTAGAGCCGCAGTTGCCCAACTTCGGTCGCACTTTGTAAATATTACTTTCAATTGTTATTTTCGTTAGTTTGTAATAGTTTATTTTCCGTTATAATTCTTCAGCTTTTAAACGTCTACTCATGTAACTTAGGTTTTTGTTACTTAAGCTATTATAGGGGGTAATTGGTATTCGAAATCTTGTCAAGCTTATTAGTATTCACCCCCTGCACCATCGTTTGTAATTTACTGCTTTCGTCAATCAATGAACAAGCTATTTACAACTCATTTAAATCTTCTGTTGCTAAGCTTTCTTTAAATTATTGAATTGATCGAGAAAAGATGGAAGGTAGTCGAGAGAAGTTGACTATTGCCGCACGGTGCCCCTTTCTGTGCTAGAAAGAAAGGCGCCCCATGAAATTTGGTATTAGAGCTGCATCTCACGACCCACGAGAAGAAAGCTATGAATCCAAATGCATCACACATCACTGAGGTGGTGGATCACAAAAAGAGTACTAAACAGCGCTTAGATGCGCTCGATGGGCAAATTACTAGGTTGTGTGTCGCTGTCGAGACCCTTGAGGAAAAGGTCGAGACAGTAGAAGCGTACAACCATGAATTGAACATCCAATTGGATGAGATCTGGATGATGTGTACAGCAATAACTGATGCTGTTGCACTCCTTCCCGATCTGCGGGAAGAAATGGAAGCCATGAGACTTCAGTTGCGAATACTTCATCATGTAGTTGGCAATAGGTTAGCCCCTGCACAAGAGTATGCACCTAGGCTCGAAATTTCAGAACTGTGCACCTATGGTGGGGTGTGCGACGCGAAAGAAGTTGAGAACTTCTTGTTCGACATAGAACAATACTTTCTTGCTGCCATTATTGAAGACGGGGCAAGAAGAGTAATGACAGCTACCATGTATCAGGGTGGAGATGCAAAACTATGGTGGTGAACAAAATATGCTGATATTCAGGCCAACAGGTCAGATAGACATGTGGGATCTTCTTAAGGAAGCGATCAGAACACAGTTTTTCCCATAAAATGTGGAATACCAGGCCTGACGGGCGCTACGAGAACTGAAACATATTGGTTAATTTCGGGACTTTGTGAAAACCTTTTCAGGGCATATGCTGGACATCCAAGACATGTCTGGAAAGGACAAGCTCTTCACTTTCATGGAAGGGCTGAAACCATGGGCGAGAACTGAACTCCAAAGACAGAAGGTAGCAGATGTAAGCACTGCTATGGGAGCTACTGAGTGCTTGATGGACTATCAATTAGAACCTAGAAATGAGTGGCTGCAAGTAAATACCCAATCCCGATAGGAAGGAAATAGATCCTTCAAGCCCACATCAAACTCAAATGGGAGAGAACGCTACTCTCACCATAAGAGAGGCCATCAGGGTAACCATCAGAGCAGCTATCAGGGTAACCACCAAGGTAGCCACTGGAACAAAGGAAAGGCGCCAGAAAGCAAATCAAGTACTACTCCTAAAAATGATGGGTGTTTCTTATGCGGTGGGCCTCACTGAGTGAAGGATTGCCCATAAAAACAGTTTGTAAATGCATTGAGCCAACTGAAAAGTGGAGCATCGGGTTAGAAGCAACACGTCCCGTAGGCCAGCAGTCATTGTGAGGCCGATTCCGAAGAGGATAAGGATGTCGTTGGTGCATTCTCGTACCGATGTAGCACAATATCGCACCGAGTGATTGAAAAGGGCGATGTATCTCAGAAAATAGTAGAAAAAGAAGTGCAGAAACCTTGTGTTGTAAGGCTAAAGGCTTGTTGTACATTGATGTGAAGATCAATGGGAAACCAATCAAGGCCATGGTAGATACTGGTGCTACTCACAACTACCTTGCAAGTCCCGAAGTAGAGCACTTCGGACTTGTACTGGAGAAAGGTACTGGGAAGGTCAAGGTAATCAACTCAGTTGCTCAATCGATTGCTGGAGTAGCCAAGTCCATGCTTATTAAAGTTGGTCCATTTAAAAGGAGGACTAATTTATCTGCAGTCGAGATGGATGACTTCAAGTTGATTTTAGGATTGGAGTTTCTTCGGGATACGAAGACAGTAGTGTTGCCGTTTTCTGATTCTTTGATGATGATGGGGAGCAAACCCCGTGTCATCTCCACGCTTGTTGGGAAAATGGGTGAGAAGAGCATCTCAGCCATGCAGTTCAGTAAGGGCTTCAAGCTGTATGAACCTTCGTTTTTGTGTACTCTTCGTCTGGAAGAGATTGAGAAAGCAACTGGCCCTATCCCAAAACCTGTTAGAAGATTTCTACAAGAATTTGAGGATGTTATGCCGGAGGAATTTCCAAGAAGATTACTGCCAATGAGGGCTATTGATCACGAAATTGAGGTTATACCGGGTGCCAGGCCTTCTGCTAAGGCGCCTTATTGCATGGCTCAACCTGAGCTAGAAGAGCTTAGGAAACAATTGGCTGAAATGCTGGACAGTAGGATTATTGTGCCTGCGAAATCGCCATATAGAGCTCAGGTGCTATTTTAGAAAAAGTCCGATGGTTTTCTTCGGATGTGCTGTGACTACCGAGCATTGAACAAGATCACATTGAAAAAAAATTATCTCCACTAGTGGCAGATTGCTTCGACCATTTGAGCAGGGCGAAGTACTACACAAAGATTGATCTAAGGTCTGGATACTGGCAAGTTTGGATCAAAGAAGGTGATGAAGCGAATACTACAGTGGTAACTAGATATGGAGCATTCGAATTCAAAGTTATGCCTTTTAGCTTGACAAATGCTCCAGCAACATTCTGCACGATGATGAATCAGGTACTTCACGGGTTTTTGGATGATTTCATGGTGGTGTACTTGGACGACATCGTAATTTATAGCGAGACTCTGGAGGAACATGTTCAACATGTGAGAAAAGTTCTTACTCAACTACGAGAGAATGAACTTTATGCAAAACTGTCAAAATGTTCATTAGGTTAAACCTCGATCAGCTTTTTAGGCCACATTATTGAGCAAGGAAAAGTCTGCATGGATAGTAGAAAGGTTAAGGCTATCAAAGACTGGCAACCGCCAAGGCATGTACATGATGTATGTTCGTTTTTCTGGTTGGCCAACTACTATTGAAGATTTGTGAAAGGATATTCAGAAATTGCCATGCCGCTAACCGAATTAACAAAGAAGAAGAAAGCTTGGGAGTAGTCGGCACAATGCCAAGTTGCCTTTGAGAAACTAAAGGAGTCTATGTGGATAGATAGAATTTTGCCGTTACCAGATATGGCTAAAGCTTTTGAAGTGCAGACCAATGCATCATATTTTGTTATTGGAGGAGTCCTAATGCAAGAAGGACATCCGGTGGCATATGAGAGTCGAAAACTGAATAATGCAGAGCGCCGTTACTCGGCACATAAAAATGAGTTGTTGGCAGTTGTCCACTGCCTCAGGGTATGGCGTCACTATCTGCTTGGGTCTTCTTTCATTGTGAAGATAGACAATACTGCTGTGAGTCACTTTATGTCTCAACTGAAACTTTCAAGCAAGCAGGCTCGTTGGCATGAACTTCTTTCAAAGTTCAACTTTGTATTGGAGTATCGGGTTGGATCTAGCAATCATGTAGCAGATGCACTCAGTCGACTGGCTGACTTAGCTTCTATCTGCTCAATGGCGGCTCTTTCAGGAAGAAATGTTACTACAACCACAAGGGACCAAATACGGGCACTTCTGGAGAAGGACCCTGCAAATAATTATTTGGTCAACTTCATCAAGTAGGGAAAAACTCGACAGTTCTGGTTGGATGAGAGTCTATTGAAGACGAAAGGAAACCGTCTCTATGTTCCAAAGGGTGGAGATTTGAGGAGATCCTTAATCACAGAATTCCACGACACGCTTTGGGCTGGACATCATGGAGAGGAACGCACTTCTGCTCTGTTGCAACGTGCATACTATTGGCCGCAAATGAGGGATGACATTGCGACTTATGTGAAAACTTGTTTGGTTTGTCAACAGGATAAGCTAGAACATCAAAAGAAGGCGGGCTTACTGGAGCCCCTTCCATCCCAATTAGACCCTTCGAGAGTGTATCAATAGACTACATTGTTAGCTTGCCAAATGTCGGAGATCTTGGCACTATCATCGTCGTGGTGGACCGTTTATCAAAATATGTAACATTTATCACAGCACCTAAGTATGTATCCGTTGAAAAGACCGCTCGCCTCTTCTTCAAGCACATTGTCAAATATTAGAGGTTGCCTAAATATATAGTCAGTGATCGAGACCCTTGATTCACCGGCACATTTTGGACTGAGTTGTTCAAACTCATTGGTTCAACTTTGAGCATGAGTTCTTGTTTTCACCTACAATCTGACGGACAGACGGAGCGGTTCAATTCTATGCTGGAAGAATATCTTCGGCACTTTATCTCTACTTCGCAGAAAAAATGAGTAAAACTCTTGGATGCGGCTCAGATTTGTTTCAATGCCCAAAAGAGCTCTTCCACCAATAAGAGTCCTTTTGAGATTGTTACTAGCCAGCAACCGTTACTCCCTCATACTGTGGACATTGATCAAAGTACCAAGTCTCCTCAAGCTAAGGGCTTCTCTCAAGAGTAGAAACGAAATATCGAAATTGCTCGGAGTTATCTTGAGAAAGCACAGAAACGGTACAAAAAGGCTGCTGATCAAAAACGTCATTTTCTAGAATTCAACGTGGGAGATCCGGTAATGGTGAAACTCCCTGACAAATGCTATTATAAGGTAATAAGAGGGATATATTCTCGATTGATGCTGAAATATATCGGGCCATTACCCATCATGAAGCGAATTGGAATAGTTGCTTACAGAATTGAACTTCTTTCATGGTGCTAAACCCATAATGTCCTTCATGTTAGTGCACTCAAGCCATATTTTGCAGATAAGGAGGATGCATCCAGAAATAAGCCAAAGCGACCTACATTTGAAAAGAAGAAAACAGGTAAGAGGATTGCTGAAGCTATTATTGATCACCGAGCTACTCGAACTTCTAAGAAAAATCATCTTGAGTACTTAGTTAAATGGAGCAGATGCAGTAGCGGTGAGAATACTTGGGAAAGAGATAAAGACCTTGGAGTCTTCAAACCTCTACTTGAATAATATCATGCAAAGATGGCACCGAGGACGTCGCCAAATCAAATGGGAGAGAACATCGGGGCCCGCAGCTATACTTAGCCCCTTGACAATATTTGCAGCCGCAATTGCCCAACTTCGGCCGCACTTTGTAAATATTATTTTCAGTTGTTATTTCCATTAGTTTGTAATAGTTTATTTTCCGTTATGATTCTTCAGCTTTTAAACGTGACTTATGTAACTTAGGTTTTTGTTACTTAACACTACTAAAACAATGATTTTTGGAGATGTCTAATTGGGGACAGTTTAATATTTCGTCCTCAATAGTCAATCATTAGGGACGGTTTGAATCCGTGCATCCCAAAAAGTGAGTTAATAGGGACGGTTTTTTCAAGATTTGTCCCCAAAAATATATTATTTGGGACGATTTGATCCGTCGCAGATGTTCATTCTATTTTGTGTTCAATTTTTAGCAGAAAAATTGTATGGGGACTGTTGTGCAAAATGTCCCAAACATTTGTAAGTGGGATACAATTTTCCAAAAATTTCCGTCCCTAATTAGTTATTACTTTAGCGCGTGCTATTTCCTTCCAATTTTCACTAGATGTGTTTAGCAAAATTAGAATTGAAGCAAAACCAGAACTGAAGGAAAAGCAGCCGCCCGTAACTGAAATGCCCTAGCTGCCATTACCGAGTTGAAAGAAAATCAGCCGTAATTTTTTTTTCTCCCTTCTCTGGCCAGGTAATTTTCTCATTCTTTCTCTCATTCGTTTCTCTCTGCTCTCAAGCTCCTTCAATAAGCAGTCACATATTGATTGTGAAATTGGGAATGTCTCTGTATTGGAGAATTTAGTGTAGTAGGAGTTTCACAATCCAGATGTGTTCTGTCATTGTTAGTTGATGCCTATGATGAATATTTGCAATTTAAATCTATATTCAATTGATTGCATATATGTGTTGATTCTTAATCTTCGTTTCTTAGACCCATTTGCATTTGATTCTTAATCTTGGTTTCATTCTTGTTTCCTCTTTTAGGTAGAATTGTTGGTGCAGTTTTACATGTAAATTTATAGAATAAATTTATGGGTTTGCATATCTGTGTTGATTATGTATATAGTGATCCTAACTTCGTTTTGTAAAATGAAATGTGGTAATATAATACTGCAATTTGAGTTTTATTGGTTCGAATTCGGTGAACTTTTAATGTCAGTTTGATTTTAGTTTTTAATAAACAATCCGATTATTCTAAATTTGCACTTAAACCCATTTAGTTGTATTTGATGAGCAATTCTCTTTGGAATTGCTTTGGACACGGGACAGATTGATTGACATGGAGAGTAATTTAAACTTTAAGAATTTTGAAAATGACCTGGGGGTGGAGGCCGATGGTGGTGGAAGGCCACTGTGTAGGGTGCCTTTGACACGCAATCTTCAATATATTCATAAACATTTGATAAGTACCAGAGCAATATTGAGGGAATTGAAAAGGATTTTGGGTCAATGAACATGGATGACACTTGAGGAATTATTGGTGAGAGTTGGGGTTGTGAGGGAAGATACTCAATATTTTGGAAAGCCTAGTAATATTGGACATGGTGGTTTTTTGTATACTAGGATAATCCCAGTTTTGGATTTGGCTATCAGCAGACCAGTATCAATGTAGTGTTTACTGATAGTAAATTAAACTTTGCCTGCCCTATCTGTGAAGAGTAAAGATAAGTATAAAGGCACAAGATATCTACATTTACCAAGAGAACGATATACCTTCTATGCACAAAATTAAAAGATCAAGAAAAAAACACATTTTTCCAAATACTAGCAATTTCACAGATAAAAACAACCATAAACTCCTTGGGTGTAGAAACCCGTGAACCGCTAAAAACTTGGACCCCTACACAAAACAACTTGTTCTTTATCTCAAAATAATTGCAATCTCTTTCTGACAATATCAAACAGAAAATTGCTGCAAAATTGCTTATCCACCCCAAAACTTACTTGTTATGGCTGTGAAGTTTTAAGATTCTTGATGTTTTTTGGATGCTGCTGTGAGGCATCAGGTAACACCATTGTATGGACTGATGACATGGTTTGGTACTGAGCAGCCAACAGTGGTGGCAGAGGCTGGGAATATATTTCGGCACGTCTAGAATCAGCATATGCATAAGCATAATTAGAATTCGCAGCTGAAGGGGGAGCCATTGATTGAGATGGATGATGAATTTGAGTGTAACCAACAAATTGGGCTTGGCGCTGACTGGAAGGAACCTCGACTAACGGTGAAGATGCTGTATCTACTGTTCTGTATGTACCAATGGCCGTATCAGGTGTGGAAACAGGAGCATTTCTGGTCTGACTGTAAGCTGCAGAGGTAGGCATTGCTGTAGGATGAGATTTCTGGAGGTGGCTAGAATCACCATAACTTGGTTGCTGCATTGGTAAATTATAAGTTTGGGTTGGTCTAGTAGGCATGAAATAAACTGGGTACTGCTTATCAAGCAGAACTTACCCTTCTTATAGGATAAGACTAGGAGTTAATCCAATAGCCCGCTCTTCTCCATTATTTCTACCAAGTAACCATAATTTGTTGCCAAATCTGTGCTCCCAGAACAATATTCTACACATCTGGCATCTGTTTATGCCAATTTGTTCCCTTCATTTCATTGTTTACATGTTCTCATGCAGTCTCATCACCATACCAAATAAAAAAAAATTGTTATAATAGGGTTCCTATATAAGAGCTATTCCAGGAGAAAATGACAAGTACCTAAATATCAGGTGTTATAACACATACCATGACAAAAATTACAAAGACCCTCTGTATAAATCTTTCCCACTCAAATCTTTCGGTAAAAGTTGATAAATACACTAGAGAGAATGTCAGGACAGAAGAACCTTGCTTGTAGGTTTCCAAATCTAGTCTAATGTAGGAATGCAGGGTTTCCCATTTATTGCTGCATATTTTTTCATCAGCTTTCTGGAAATGAGAAAATGAGAGCGCAGAGCGAAATTTTAAAAGGTGTGTGTAACTATATCTTTTGCTTGAAAATAACAGTTAAATGAATGAATTTTCAAGCATAACATGTGTTCAAATGTTGAATATACATTCAGACACACTAGTGTTAAGATACTTTGAAGCCTTTGGGAATTACCTTCGACAATTCCCTAGACATTTTTGATATGCTATTGATATGTTTCTTTGGTTTAGATTCACACAGTAAAATCTTTTTTGTGTTTAGACAATTCCCTAGACATCTTTGAAATGCTATTGATATGTTTCTTTGGTTTTTCATATTAATTAGTGCCTTGAATAAATGATCAAGTCTAAAGCTTAAGTGCAAAATCACAAACAACTAGTCTACTGTTGCAGTTTTTGAAATTATGTGGCTGCTGTTTGTTCTTATTTGTTGGTCTCTTTGACAAATATATGATAATATTGGAGATATTTGGTATAAATAATCTATTTGGACTGTGCTAATTGAGGCTTTGACAGAACATGAGGTTGAACTTGTCAAGAACTGTCATAACTGGCCAGGTTTCTGGTGAAAAATGCATATTTGTTTTGTGGGAATCTACAAATACTGCAGATCTTACCTATTATGTTGAACTAATCATTCTTTTTCCTAAGAAGTTTCATGTTTGGTTTGTTCAACCGATCATGATTAAGAAAAAAAGACTTCTTCAGTCCAAGTACCAAACGTGTTTTTAGATCATGTTCAGATAGTATAATAGACAAGATTTTTAATTCTTTTTCTTTTTAATACTATTCAGCATTGTTGAATTATCTAACCAAACATGTCATTAAAATACTAATTAGTAATGTGAAAATTTGATTTACATATTATAATATGCATCAAATATTTTTTTGCCATATCTTTTGGATCAAATTGGAGTTTAATTTTGTAATTTTAAGCTGGATTTCTTATGCCACGTTTATTTTCAATATTTACATCTTTCGTTTACCAATATTTCAACATATTTTTTGTGGTGTAGTTATCAATTTACAGAATACAATGGATAAAAATTGGGTCCACTTGTATCCATGTACTAAGGAATTTGATGATGGGCTGAAGTCATTCATAGAGCACGCCTTTGCTCATGGGTTTGTTTGTGCTAGCAAAGTAAAGTGTCCGTGCATTGACTGTAAAAACGTGAACGATGTAAACAAAGAAACACTCTATGAACATTTGTTATGTAGGGGAATGATGAGCAATTACAAGGTGTGGCATCTTCATAGGGAGAAATTTGAGACAACGCCTATTCCGAAACCCACTATAGATACTATTGATTGTGAAGGTAGTGATGGTGGTGATTGTGACTACATAATTGATATGTTGCGAGATAGGTTTGAGAGGCCAATCGTAGATGAAGATATAAATGGTGTGGCAGAGAAACTGATAGTCCATCTAGTGATGGTGCTGCTTCTGCCCAATTTTACAAATGGGCAGAAGAATCGAAAGAACCTTTATATCCTGGATGGAAAAATTATACGAAGCTGTCATTTCTTTTCAAACTATGGCACCTCAAATGCCTTGGTGGTATTAGTAATAAGATATTTACTTCAATGCTTGACTTATTAAGAAAGGCGTTTCTTGAGGGATGTACTTTGCCAGAAAATTTCACGCAAAACAAGAAGATTATTTTAGATATGGGTTTGGGATACAACAGGATAGATGCGTGTCCAAATGATTGTTTGTTATTTTGGAAGGAGAATTCCAAACTTGAACAATGGACCGTATGTGGGGCTTCAAGAAATATTAAGGAGAGTGGTATTACAAAGAAAAAATCACCAGCAAAGATTTTTCGTCACTTTCTATTGATACCGAGGCTGCAACGTTTGTACATGTCATCTAAAGTTGCAGTTCACATGAGATGGCATGAAGATGGACGCACTAAGGATGGGGTAATGAGGCATCCAGCAGACACACCAGCTTGGAAACACATTGACGAAAAATACCCAATTTTTGCTACAGATCCAAGAAGTGTGAGACTTGGATTAGCAAGTGATGGCTTTAACCCATTTGGAAACATGAGTTCCACGCACAGCACATGGCCCGTGGTAATTATCCCATACAATTTGCCTCCATGGCTATGTATGAAACAACCTCACATGATCTTATCTTTGCTTATATCTGGTCCTAAAAGCCCCGGTAACAATATTGATGTTTACATGAGACCTTTAATAGATGAACTAAAAGAATATTGGAATGAAGGGGTGGACACTTAAGATGCGTCGACAAAGAAAATGTTCAAGATGTATGCAGCTATGTTATATACCATTAGTGACTTTCCAGGCTTGGCAATGCTTTCGGGTTGGAGCACGAAGGGATACTTGGCATGCCCATCATGCCATAACAACACATGCAGTAAGTATTTAAAGAATGGGAGGAAACAATGTTATATGGGTCATCGTCGGTTCTTACCTATGGATCATAGGTTCCGCAGACTAAAGAAAGATTTTGACGGAGTTATTGAAATGAGACAAGCTCTAAACAGACTAACCGGGATGAATATATTGGAACAATTAGAAGGTATTCCAAACACATTTGAGAAGGTTCTTGAAGAGGATGATAGTTCGCAGAGAAAAAGAACTCGAACAACAGAGTGGTCAGGTAATTGGAAGAAGTTGACTATTCTTAGTGAGCTGCCATATTATCCATACATTTTGCTTAGACATAATTTAGATGTAATGCACATCAAGAAGAACTTGTGTGATAACGTGGTTGGTACTATTCTCGATCTTGACGGGAAATCCAAGGACGGTTTAAAGGCAAGGTTAGATTTACAATGAATGGAGGTCAGGCCTGAACTCTACCTAGATTGGCAGGAGGATAAGAGAAAGTATTATATTCCGCCAGCATGCTATTCTATGAATAAGACTGAGAAACAAACTTTTTGCATGATTTTGAAGAGTATAAAGGTTCCAGATGGTTATTCTTCTAACTTTGCAAAGTGCATAAAAGTCAAAGAAGGTAAGATATCTGGTTTGAAGATCCACGATGCGCCTGTCATTATGCAACAATTTTTGCCCTTGGCTATTCGAAAGACATTGCCAAAAAAGGTTAGTTCCACATTAATAGAGCTAAGTACATTCTTCCGTGAATTATGCTCCAAGGTAGCACAACCTGAGGATTTTAGAAGGCTGGGAGAGCACATTGCACTCATACTTTGCAATTTAGAGCGAATATTTCCACCAGCTTTTTTTGACATTATGGTGCACTTGCCCATCCATTTAGCTTCTGAGGTAGAAATAGGTGGACCTATCCATTATCGTTGGATGTATCCTATTGAAAGGTATTCATTATATATTAGTCTTTTTTTTTTCATTTCTAATTCGTCCACTATTCTTATGAACCTTCTTATGAGAGAACAGATACTTGTGCACATTGAAGAAATATGTGCGCAATAGGACTCGTCCCGAGGGGTCTATTGCAAAGGGATATGTGATAGAAGAGTGCCTTATGTTTGTGACGAGGTACTTAGAGGATGTTGAGACACGACTGAATAAGCCTGCTAGGTATAAGGAAGATAGTCATATTGGTGGTGTTGAAGGTTTCATGCTTAGCCAAAAAGAGAGGGAACAGATGCATGACTATGTGTTGTTCAATAATGATAACATCTCAACCTATACAAAGTAAGAGTGTATAATTTAATGTAAATAATAGTCTTTATCTATGTATTTTCTTTATATTCTATGAATAATATGAATATTTTTCTATGTAGACGGCACAATCATCTTTAGAAAATGTTGAACCCAAAATTACCTATTCGCGAGATCCAAAAAAAGCACAAGAACGAATTTGCAGGATGGTTTAAGGAGTGTATTAGAACAGCAAATAAAGCTAAACAATCAATTCATGTAGAGCTTGGCGTGATTGCTGAAGGTCCCTTTGCAACAGCGAAAAGATTCACTGGTTATACAGTTGGTGGGTTTCATTTCAAAACTGTTGGTAGAGATCGTGGATCTACAACCCAAAATAGCAGTGTTGTAGTCAATGCAACCGTGATGAGCTATGCGAGTTCAAAAGATCAAAGGCCAGTTGAAGCGGAGATTGCATATTATGGGCATTTAATTGACATAATTGAGGTTTCTTATCCACAAGGTCGCATATTTTTACTATTTAAGTGTGATTGGGTGGATGTTACAAGTTTAGGCATTAAAGTTGATGAGCTTGGGTTTACTCTTGTCAATTTTACACATCTTTTACCATCGCAAAAAGAAGAACCATATGTGTTGGCATCTCAAGCTAGACAAGTTTTTTATGTTCAGGATCCAACAGACCCATATTGGTATGTTGTAATGAAGACTAAGCCTAGAGACACATATGACTTGGGTGGAGGTGATGATATTCCATTTGATAATGATCTTTATGGGAATGGAAGCCTAAGTGATGATCTTGAAGATGATAATATCAACTTGATGAGGAATGATGTTGTTGGAGGATATGTTGACGGTGCTCTACCTATATATGATGTTGAAACAGATACTTGCATGGACTTCATTAATGATGAAGATGTAGATGAATATGAAGATGAAGATGAAGATGAACTTCAATTAAACGATTGATCTGGTTGTAATACTTGAATGTGATAATTTTGGCAGTTAGGATTACATCTACTGCAATAAGTTAAATTTTATTTCCTTTTTGATAAACTTAGGGTCGATCTTTGACATATATTCTCATTTCTTATTTTATCTACTGAAGTATAGTCACATATCATTTTGACATAAATTCTGTTATAAGAGAATAAATCTAGATTTAAAACACTTTAATCACGTATATGCTAGTCACATACCGAGCATGTCCTTCATCTATGCTGTACTTTTCCCTATTTGGCACTGACAGAGGGTGAAGACTAGTGAAAAACAGAAGGCAAGATATACCCACCATAGTAAAGCAATACAAATTCATGAGGCTTATTGCTTTCTTTTACGGACGCCATGTAATACATTCCAGCCTTTTCATAGTCCCCCTGGAATTAAGCAAAAAATTAGACCTATTACCAGGATAGGTAAAGGGCAAAAGGAGAACATTTGTGAGCATAATAATTAATCAAGTTGACATAGACCATCACTAGCAACTAAAAGAAGCCAAAATTCACCAAAAGTGTAAGAAGATGAGAAAATCATTGAGGTTATTTATTAAGCAGGGGATAAGAAGAAAAGTGAAATTCTCCAATATTTTGACCAACCAGAGATTTGAGAAACCATCAAGGATTATTTATGCTCTTCACTAGCCTACAACCAACGTGACGCTTGAAACTTTGAATTAGTCAAATTAAGATATCATGTTAATGACATTTGAATTGTAAAGATAAACTGATAGGTAAACTTATAGTTTGTCGTCTGATTTTGAACATGGATGTATTGCCTAGGAATTAGGTGGAAACTCCATTTCAATTTATCTGAAAAATTCTTACTTTGTGGAGCGAGGACTTCTAATCTTGCTCATATGACAGCGTGTTCCCTCTCCACGACTTCCCTATGCACAGTTGATTTTTTTTACAACACTTTGCTACATTTTGCCTTCATCATATGGTAAAATTTAGCCTTTTATCATTTTGGTTCATAATTTATACTGAATTCTGATGATTCTGGATGCAAATGGCTTGCAAAGAAGTGACAGGTATTGTAAGAGCTGTATTATTGCTGGTTGCATGAGAGTCTACTGGTTGTAATGGATTTTATACAAGCATTGTTTTTCCTGAAACCACTGTTTTTAATACCTGATGTAATTTCTATTGAGGCCCTCATTGAAGATAAATCAGCCTCCTTCTTTCAACATTAACCTAATTAAGTTGATTGATAAGAGTAAATTGAGTGATATTCTGGCTTAGTAAATGAAAGTAGTGGCATTTAAACTACATGAAGAGACTCTATAATAGTTACTGAAATTTAATGTTTAGTTTATGAATGTGGGATCATTTCCTGTGTAATTGAATAATGTCAAATTCTTGTCCTTTCTCCTTGTTGATATTATCACTTCTTCACTAACAGGCTCAACAAACTCACATGTTTATGTCAAAATCTTCCTCATGTTCCATGTCTTCTATTATGATGTTCGCTGATTGTTTGTTAATTCATAGCATTTCAAACTGCTAGATACACATTAAAGAATAACCATCTCATTAACAGTTTCGTTATAGATCGTGTGCCACTGTACTGGTTTGACTACAATTGTAATATGGCATAGGATGAAGGCAGGTTGCCCTTGAGGTTAGGGGATAATATCATGATTCTGAGTCATTCTTGTCTCTTTATTTCTCTTTATTTGCCCATGAGGTTGCCCAACAAGCTTTGTATCTTCTCAGCTAGACCATAAACATCTCCAATATAGAAACTTCAAATTAATATCAGATAACTGGAAAACACATATCTTCTCTGCCATGTCTTTTGTTATTTTAGTTAATAATATCTCAAAATAATAGAGTGTAAATATTCCTATGCGTTTTTATATATTTCAATTAGATTTAATTTTAAATGGATTGTCTACTCAATTCTTGTTACAAGTGTGCAGGTAAATGGCTGAAGAACAGGAAGTTGCTCCTAGAAATTTTAGAGGAAAAGCCAAGTTGGCGTTCTTGGGGAGAACACGAGTGGGGAAACTTCCAGTTAATTTTTGGGATGGGGTTGCAATTGGTCCAAACTCAACTGAGTTGTCTGCTTTGGCCGAATGTCTAGGAAGGGACGCGAATTTATTGCCATTTCACTTTCTTAAATGGCCATTGGTGGATATTGAATATAAGGATAGAGTAATGATGGAAATAAATGTAACTACAAATTGTATTATTTATATCTTTGCGTTGTAATTGGACTTTAAATTATCAACAAACATTGGATAATTTTATGACTAATTTTTAATTATTTTGTCTTTCTTAATGTAAGCAACACTTTGACTTCCCAAATGAATGCAACAAGTACGTCTTTAAGCAACTCAACGCAGCATGGAAGGATGAAAAGGGAGATCTGAAGAGAGAATATTTTACTCCTTTTGCCACTAGGGAAGATCGAATCGCCAACCGGCCAGATAAGGTGCCCGAAGATCAATGGACGGTGCTCGTAGAGTACTGGGAGAATCCTAAAACCCATGTAGGTTCTAATATACATAATCACACATTGTTATATTTTAGCATTATTTATTGATTTTTTTAAAGTTCAAATTATTTGTTATTTAGGAAAAAGCAGGAAAAAATATCCTGAATCGCAAGAGGCATAAAATAATGCATACTGGGGGTTCAAAGAGTTTTATGAAGCATGCGATTGAGGTAAGACTAAACTTCAAACATCATTTCAATACTTAAGTTGTTTATGTTTATTTCATATTCTAACAGATAGAGGAAGATCCAGAGCGAGGTGCACCTTCGGGCACACCAGCAACTCGGTTAGAAATCTTCAGGAAGACTCATACTCGAAAAGATAAGACACCGATCAATGAATTAGCTAAGGAAAAATGGTAATGAATATTGTAGCTAATGCTTTATATTTTTTATTGAACAACATTATATTAAAACATCTTTATGTTAATATAATTTGAATTTGAATTTCTATAGGACCAGATGAAAAAGTTGGCTGACATGGCGACCGAAGAGGGTTCATCTATGTACTCTACTGGACATGACGACATATTCACCCAAGTCATGGGACCTGATAGCCAGGGTCGAAAGCGGTGTTTTGGAAGAGCTACATTCCCGGGAGAATTGTTGAACACTACCTCTAATAGAGATAATGCAGATGTTAGAAGCTTGGAGAGGAAGGTAGTGGATGTATAAGAAGAATTAAAGAGCACAAAAGAAGAATTAAAGAACACGCAACAACAATGTTCTGATCTTAAAAGCACTACAAACACATTACAAGATTCATTGAAGGCTACTATGGATAAAATAACAATGATGAGGGGATATTTTCGATTGTTTCTTCCAGATGGAGTAAGAAAATTAGTTATCTATGTTATATTTTAACACTATTATTAGTGAATATGTTTATGTACAACATTAATTGGTTATTACTTCATTGCAGCACCTGTCGCAAAACACTCAAGTACCAAGGAATTCAACTTCATCCCCCAATTCAGCCACACAATGTAATCATTAGTAAGTAGTGTACTTAACTTCATCCCCCAATTCAGCCACACAATTGTTAGGAAATGGTTGCATGTATCACTTGAACTGCACTTTCCAGTGAAGGAAAATTCATAGTGTATGAGGAGTATGTGAAATTTTAAGATCCTAAGTGCCTCTCTTAGACGTATGCAATACAAATTGTGGTGTTAACTGGAATAAAAATATGAATTACCATGGCCCTTAAAGAGGAAGGGGAATTTAGTTGTGTTTATTTCTGATAATAATGCAATTGTAGTTGATTAGTGCTTGTAAATGCTTGGGTAGAGGGCCTCAATACTCTATTTTGGGTGGCCTGAATTAGGTGCACAGTACATTTATAATACATGTGATGTTTTAGGTGCATAGTACATTTGGGTGGTCTGAATTGAGTTGTTTTTGCATTGAATTGGGTTATTTTTTGTATTACTGAGAAATTTCATAATAATTGAGATCACATCGAGCTAATTCTCTTTTCAAAAATCAGAGGACAAAGGTCGATTCCGTGCTAGGGGAATTTCATAATAATCGAGATTAAAAGAGCTAATTTTCTTTTCAGAAATAGAGGAGAAAAGAAGATATTGTATCATTGGAATTCACTTGAATTGAGATCATACTGAGCTAAACCATATTTTGAAATCAGAGGGTAAAAGGAAGATCTGGTTTTTCACACTGGACATTGTTCATGAGAATGAAAATTCGTGAATCATGCAGAGATGAATATCTATAAGTTGGCAGAGATCATTATCGAAATTCTTGTCTGATGTTAAATCTAGGTGTGAGCTATAGTCAAGTTCGATTTTCGGTCCCTTCTCTATTTTATGCATATATGTACATTATTCCTCTAAAACTTACTCGATCCATTTAGATGCTTGTAAAATCATGTCGATATTTCATTTGATCTTAAATTGGAGTGTTGAAGACCTTAATTTTGGTAAAATTGAACTCATTTGGTATTCATAGATGTATATTGGATATATGCTTCACATGTTGTGCAACTTTAGTTTATTTACAATTCATATATTATCTTTTGAGTGAACACTCTTTTGTGGTGATATACTGTTTAATTTCTATTATTAATATTAAGTACTATTGTATTTGCAGATATCTAACAAGATAGCTATGCAGATAGAGAAATTTGGATATGATTCAAAGGTGGATGGTATTTTGGCTTGTCAATGGAATGTGCAGGATCATCTATATAGTTTTTTGTGTACAAATGAAGATATGAAACTTGAAATCTCTAAATGGAATGCAGGCTAATGTTATTTTGATGTGAGAATCAAACGTGCATGATCTTATTTTAGATTTCTAAATGAATATGGATATGGATATGTTAGTTTGGATTTATAAATTGAATTTAGGTGGATGTTATATTTACTTGAAAGACGCAGTATATGTTTAGAATTGTTACATATTTTGTGGATCTGGAATGGTTATTATTTTTTATATTTGGATGAATCAACTTTGCTGTGATTTATAAATTTAGAATTGGTGTGATTTATTTGTGGATCAAATTCTTGTGTAGCTACAGGTGCATATTGTAATGATCAAAAGTAAAAAAAAAAAAAAAATATGAGCATTAGGGACGGTTTAAATGCGTCCCTAATGTTGGCTTTAGGGACGGTTTTAAGCCGTCCCTAATGAGAATGGTAAATAAAAAATGACCTCAATAGAGACGATAAATTATAGTCGCGAATGCGTACACTTTTGCCAACGTTCAACAAACCGTCCCTAATACTATCCGCAACACGTCTAACAGGGACGGTTAGATTTATCGTCCCCAATATGTATCGGGGACGGATATATAGCATTGGGGACGGTTCAATGGTCGATTTTTTAGTAGTGTAAGCTATTATAGGACGTAGTTGGTATTTAAAGTCTTGTCAAGCTTACTGGTATTCACCCCCTGCACCATCGTTTGTAATTTACTGCTTTCGTTAATCAATGAACAAGCTATTTACAACGTATTCAAATCTTCTGTTGCTAAACTTTCTTTAAATTGTTGATTCAATCGAGAAAAAGCAGAAGGTAGTCGAGAGGAGTCAACTACTGCCGCACAGTGTCCCTTTCTATGCTAGAAAGAAAGGCGTCCCATAAAACGGAGTCTAAGCGCTGCCTAAACGAGATTTTTAGAACAATAGATAATAATAATGTAAAAGAACATTATTATAACTAATGTACATTTCGGTAATACATACACAACAATAAAAGAATATTATTATAATTTTTTTAAAATTACAAAAATGTCAAATCAAGTCTGAGAACTCAACCAAGACGATAATGGACTCCAAATAAATTTCATTTCCCTCATAACATTCCCATATAGTTTGAAACTATGCAACACTTAGTATACCTATTTTAACATCTAAAAGTGATGTGACGAAATTGTTTCTCTTTTTAGCGATCTATTGAAAACTAATTTACAACAAATTTAAAAAGTTGAGAACACGACTGGTAAAACCAATTTACTACATTAATATAATCATGTTAAGACCAGTTCTTCAATTTTGCCACGTTGTAACACAAAATAAAAGAATGAAGAGGGATCACAATCAAGATAAACAAAATAAAACTGAAATTCCCAAAAATATATACATCGAACTTTTAAAACTTTCTTCTCGAATCACAGAGATTTTAGTTGAATCTAAATCACTTCTACTTCTCATTTGTCATCTCAAAATTCTATTTAATTTTTGTTTCCCCTTCTTATGGTTTTAGGAAATCTTAAGTACCTACGTACTTCACTTTACACCTATCCAAGGTTTCATCCTCGACTGGCTCTAAATTTTACATAACCGAATGAAGTGTGTTAAGTTGCTTGGACATAGCCCAATTGTGCAGAACTTTGCCAAAAACATCATAGAAAACAATCTCTACGTCACTTCGTGTCAGCTGAACCGACATGAAACCTTGTCCATCATAGAAAAATTCCAGGTCTTTTCTGTTCATTCCTTTAAGATCTCCCCTCCATGCCTTTGAGCCTGCTCCACTTGTCAAAAACTGGATAGGGCTGCAACACAAACATATGATATATATATATATTGTTGGATTGCGAGTTAGCGGGTTAAAATATAGTGAAATTTTATGTTGATCATTAAACTTTATTAGACTTAGATCTTCCGTCTATGCTTGTCTGTTTGACCAAGGTTAGAGCTTAATCAGAGTACCAGAAATAGACATAGATATACCTTTCGTTATCGCCGATTTGTTCAAGACAATGGTCATGCCCATTCACGTAGAGATCAACATTATTGGCCTGAAATTTCATCATGAATACAAATTTGAGTTCTTAGAAAAGTTAAATTACTATTGCCAAGGTTGTTCACTGTGATATTATGTTTTGAATAATGCTATGTAGCATTTACTCGACCACTGCCACGTAGACTGATGCTATTGCTACATAGTCATTTTGTTTCGTGGAATAATGTTTGGAAAATTGTAAATATACCCGAAGAATTGGAAGCAGCCGTTGTACAAGCTCTTCAGTGTCCCCATGATGACCAACACTTCTAATGGCATGATGCCCTACTACAATTTTCCATTTTGCTGTTGAGTCCCTCAATGCTGATTCAAGTTCCTATTATACAAAAAATAACCAAATAATTCATTAGAAATTTTTAGGACATCATTTGCAAATTTTGTTAAGACAAAAGCCGGGTTTACTTTTTCTACTGATCCGATCGACTTTTTACCCCACCATAATTCAATGAGATTCAAAGATCAAATGTTACATTCTTTTATACAAATAATTCTGCGTCTCTCTAGCTCTCATTTATGAATTTTTGATATGTTACAAAGTTTTCTTCGCACAGATCGATACACACAAATAATAATTAAAATATGGGGATTGATCTAATGCTCCCGATGAGCATTGTGATAATGTCCACCGAGACAAGTGTCATGCACTCATTTGATGAGTGCAAATACCCACTTTACACTTATCCAATGAGTGCAAGACACTTGTACCAATGGGCATTAGATCAAAACCGATTAAAATATAGGTAGATAAAATTGACATGAAGATAAACCGACCCACCAATCTCAATAATAGTGCATTAAATAATAATCAAGAAAATTGCCCAAATAGGCCCTCACTTACTTTTAATACAATTCCAGTATAGGTATTTGCTGGGCTGACGCCACGCCAATCATAAGTGTGCTCGTTTGGAATAGTAAAATAATCCTTTACAAAAGGACTCGTATCCACAAAGAACAATTCAGCAATTTCTGCAAAAAAAAAAAAAAAAAAAATTGTTACAAAGAAACAAAAGAGCTTTCTGGGTTCGTTTCTTGCAGAGAATTAGACACATCTTTAGTTCTATACCATAGAGTTGGATCCAACATATATAATAAACATCCTATTAGATTATATACTTAATAATTGGGTTTAAAATAAATTAAAAAATTACCTGCATTGAGTATAAAAGACCTTAAGCAAAGCCATCTACTGTCTATTTTCCTAAGGGCGGGGCTCAATTGTGCCACTGCATCACCTCTATAATCATGGTTCCCTAAAACTGCATGGAAAAATAAGTGGTTCAAATTAATTAAAAATTATTAGATTTTCCAAAACAATTTCAGTTTCTTTATTTTCTCTTGCGTTCTTACCACTATACCACTGTTTTTGCAGGCTCTTTGCTGTATAAACATTGGTGAATGAATCTATAAATGCTGGATCATGCTCCCCTTTCAACCCATTATCATAAAAATTGTCACCTGTTGACACCACAAAATCTATATCCAATTCCTCTCCAATTCTTCCCATCTACAAAAACCAAAAAACCATATCAATATCGAGTCGATCGATCGATCAAATTCCATCTTAAAACGAAAATTTCGTCAATTTTCTCATACCTGAAAAGCAACTTCAGATTGATTAAAGGCTCCGTTTCTTCCCCAATCTCCAATAACCAAGAATTTGAGGGTTTGATCGCCTCTAATTGGGTGTTCAAATCTCTGAAGCTCTGATGAAATTGTTGACAGGAAATTGATTGTCAACCAAAGGCACAGAACCATGGTTTTGTTGTATAAACTAGCCATGGCTCTGTGAAAAAATAGAATCTGGAATCAAATTAACAGAGAAATAGAAATTATACAAATGAAGAAAGGTTTATTTATTTTTATTATTTGAGTTTGGTGTTTTTGAAAGTCGATTACATGCACACACACACATATATAGGGAAAGAGTTGGCCAAGAGAGAGTTATGCAATGACGCATAATTTGAAGTAAATTCTAATACAAAAAGGATTGGTAGATTACAAAAGGACAAAATATTTGAAATAATCTGTCACTAAATTTGATTTAATTTTTCTATTATTACATATTTAACATTTTTATGTTTACTTGGTTAAACGTAAAATCTGTTTCTCATTGGCTAATTTAAAATTAAACAATTCTTATTGGTTATGACTTATGGGATTATTCGAATATGCTATCGGATCTTCGGTTGGAACCCAGAGAATATTCGGGTCTGATTGAATTCACGAGATTCGAAGGGGGCCCACTTTTTCTGCATTAACTACCCTTGGGCCATGACTACACTTTGTGCGCAAATGTTGTAGGGATAATTACCTACTTTTTTTTTTTTTTTTTTTTTTTGTTGAATTATACTAGACAATGATTTTTTTTTTTTCCAGAATTATTATTTATCATGTATATTTTTTATGACTCAGATATCCAAGCTTCGTCTGACTAATCTGAGGAGTGACGACTTTCCCCCTTGGTTGTCCACCCTATTAAATTCAGATACGGTTACAGGTTATACACACTTGAGCCAGACATTCGACGGTTCTTATCTCTGTGAACTTATCTGCCTTCCAACTTTTATTTTTGCTGCCGCGGGAATTCGAACCTCCAATATTTCGTAAAGAATCCTCATGCTTTTCCACTTCACCATACCCATATGGGCCATATCATGTATTTTTACTATTAGTAGAGGTGGTAAAACTGGGCCGCCCTGGCCTAACCCAAACAAAACCGGGTCTATATGGCTCGGCCCACTAGGCTAGCCGGGCTTGCCCGAATTTTTTTTTTTCGTGGCTCCTTAATAATAATAACTCATTTTGTGAATAGTTCCAATACATAATCCAAATAATATCAATATAAAATGGCCTAAGCCCAAGTCTCCAACTTATTAAATTGTTTATTTTTGAAACATTAGTCCAATAATCCCAAGCTCCAATATAAAATTGTTTAGATTTTATTAAAATTTAGTTTAATTTAAGTTTCAATCCAAATTATGTTTGGTGTGACAAGTAAATTATTTATTTTAAATTTACTTATAAGTAAATTTTTTAATTTAAGCTAAACATGATTATATCTTAAAACAATAGCACTAGCATGCTTTTATTAATTATATTTTAAAAAAATATGTCAAGAAATAGTTTACAATTAACAAAAAAAAATATTATTATTTTGAAATAAAATTGATGTTTATCTATTGACTAATATATGAGAATCTAAATTTTATAAATTAATCTCTTTAAAAATTTTAAAATATATATTGTCTAAGTTTATCTAAGATTGTATTTGTGCAATGTATTAGATTGTATAAAAAATTTATTTTAAAAAAATAAAAAATAATAATTTTCAAGTATGACCCTGCTATGGCAGGCCAGGCAGGGCCCAACTTGGCCCATTTGCCAGCTCTAACTGTTACTATAAAATATTATTTAATTTAATTAAATTAATTACATTCAAAAATCAATTTGTAACCATTTCAATTATTTTTAAGAGATTAAATCTTATCGTAGGGGTGGCAACAAAGCTCGTTGGCTCGTCGGCTCGTCGGCTCGGCTTGGCTCAGCTCGGGCTCGGGCTCATCGAGAGACGAGCACGAGCCCCAAAAAAAAGAAGAGCTCGGCCAAAAAACGAGCTGACTCGACTTGTGACTCGTGGCTCGTACAACGGTCACACCTTTTTTTTTTAATTTCATTATTTTCCTATAAATACTCATATTCTAAACTCATTTTTACACACTTCAATCTCTTATCTCTCATTCAATTATACACTCAATCCATTAACAATTTTCAAATTTCATTCTCTCAATATTAGTGTTATAATTAGTATCTAATATCTCATTATCTAGATATTACTCTATAATTTTGAATTGTAATTTTTCACTTCTACTAATTATCTACATTTCTATTTTCTAGTTTCTACTTTCTAATCTCTACTACATCTTCATCTTCTCATCTTCTCTTTATTCTATTATTCCAAATGGCATACAATCGAAGTGATGATGATTTCAGTGATTTAATGATATTCAAATTCCAGACGATATTCTTAATCAGTTTGGTGGTAGCACTGATTCAATTGATTTAGAAGACTTTTAAGAAGATGCCGATACACAAACTACCATCGGCTCTAGCACTAAACGAAAAGCCACCAAACAAAATGTTAAGTGCTGGCACCATTTTGAGTTGGTGTCGACTGGTAAACTAGTGGACGGAGTCCCTGAATTGAAAGCATGATGTAAACACTGTCAAGAGAAGTTAGCTTGGTACAAATGGATAGGCACGACCTATCTAAACAGACATTTTAAAAAGTGTCAATACAAACATGGAGGTTTGGATACAAATCAGGCACAGCTCCAGTTTGGATCTCTTGGAGCTGGGTCCAGTAGTCCCACTCTCAACAACTGGATATATTCACAAGAACTCATGCGCAACGAAAGACTGCCGGAATTGATAGCAAATATCGAGTTTTCATTATGCTTGGTGGACAATCCTCATTGGACGAAATTCATCCAAAAATATCTCCAACCAAGGTATGTTAATATTTCTATAAATACATTTCGTAAAGACGCTATTGTTAGATATAATACAAAGAAAGAAGCTATTATTAATTATATTAATAATTACAAGGGTGTTGTATCTTTTACATCAGACTTATGGATATGTTGTAACAAAAAATGATACATGGTTGCAACTGCACACTGTAAGGATCTTAATGCAACATTGTAGTCTAGATTTTGATGGTATTTTATTTCATATACGTTGTGTATGTCATGTGTTTAATTTAATTGTACAAGATGGATTAAAATTTATACAATCCAAATTAGAAAAAATTAGATATGCTATTTCACCATCAAGAAAACAAATTTTTGCTGCTCTATTTATAGAAAATGGGCTGCAAACAAAAATTTTTGTAACTGATGTTGTCAATAGATGAAATTTAACATATCTTATATATTACTGTCTATTATAATGATCGACACTCACACGGCTCAAAATATAATTTAGAATTACATGACTGGAAAATATGTGGTCATGTTAGAAAATTTTTAAAAAATTTTTACGACGCAACAACTGCATGTTCTGGTGTGTATTATCCTACTACTCAACTTGTTTTAAATCATTTCTATTATATTGCTAACAATTTTAATAGGTATAAGAATTTTGCTCTTTTTTCTAGTATTATATAGGTCATGAAAGCTAAATTTAGAAAATATTGGAAAAATTGCCTATGTTATTTCCATTAGTATGTATTATAGATCCTAGAATTAACTTAGAGGGTACGAAAATAACAATAATGGCAATTTCAGAAAAATTAACTTACAGAAATCCAGTAATGTGTGTTAATCTAGAACAAACTTAATGTTCTATGTACAAGGTCTATGCTGAAAAGGCCGATACGAACGTTGTATGATCCCCTAATCCAACATGTACTTCGTCATCAATTGATGACATTGACTTGAGTTACGTAAGTACACATAGGAGTGGTCAATGTCAACAATCAGTTGGTTCTTCTTCTAGTTCTTCATTTTCCCGTTCTAATGATACACATGTAGAGTTAGTTAGGTAATTTGCGCATGATGTACTTAGTATGTTAGATGATGAAGAGAGAAATTTTTTTGATATACTATGATGGTAGAGACAACATCAACGTAGTTACCTAATTTTTTCAAAAATGGCACGTGTTCTACTAACATCTCTAGTCTCAACTGTAGCATTGGAGGCTGCATTTAGTACAAGTGACAGGGTTTTGTCTGATATCAGGTCAAGACTCAAAGTCGACATTTTAGAAAGCTTACTGTGTCTAAGGATTGGGATGACGCCGGACTTCGAATCTAAGACAAAGTGGACAAAATAATGTTCAAAGAACTTGAAGATTTGAATATAGACTAATTAGATTCGTAGTAAGTATTATTTTACATTAATATTTTTGTATTTGATATTTTTTTCTTATTTTAATAAAAAATTGTACACATAACATCTTGTTCGTGTACAATTTTAACTTTGCATACTTTTAAAGTAGTCGGTCCCTAGCCCTAAAAAAGGAGGAGGGTTTTTAATCTTTAATTTTTAACATAAAGGATTCTTGATAATGTATTTTTTTTTTATTTTCAAATAAAAAAAATTAAACAAAAATTGAGGGCTGAGCCGAGCTCGTGGGTAGCTCGGCTCGGCCCGCTTGTGGGCCGAACCAAGCGCCCACTTTGGGGACGAGTCGAACTCGTTTTTTATGGGCCGAGCCAACCATTGCCATGCCTAACTTATCGTCTCTACTCTCACACACAAAGCTTAGTAATAACTCTTCAACACATATGACGATTAATAAACATAAATATCAATCCCAAAAGTAACATGCAGAAAATATCAGTATTGCGAATCATCATATGAACGAATGATTTTGAAGTTACACACATTAATTTAGAAGTTATAGCAACGTTAACACCAGTCGTGAACAAAGATGGAAAATAGAGTCAAAAATAAATATATCTAAATTACCTTGATAAAATACGAATTCGATAAAATGGAGAATGTAAATTGGTGGAATCATCATCAACTATATTTTGTATTACATTACTATCGTTACTTCATCAAAATTTTGAAAAATCCCAATAGCATAAATTTTGTACATTTACCTTAAAATTCGATTTCTGATCAATAATTTTTAATAGATACCATGTAGAGTACTATTATTACTATTAATGGTTTCAGATAATTGTTTAAGAACAATAACATTTACTACTAAATAATGATTCGAATTGAAACAAAGATTACGTATCTTACCTCTTAGATGATCGGTTGTGGCTGAATATATATTCTACACTAATAATTTCAATTCAAAATTTTTCTTTGACTCAAACATCAATAAATGATACCAGAAAAGACATCAATAAATATTCAAATCGTTATGCTTGAATATTTTTCTAGATCAAAGCTTTATTTGTAATAATATTAAATGCAACTTTGTCCTTTTGTTTTGATATATACAATGAGTGTCAAAATAATTCAGATTTCCAACATGCGGGCATTGAGAATTACTAATTGGATTGATTCTTCATCATGAAATTTAAGATAGAGACTTTAGAAGGAAGATCGGAATGTTACTGTCAAATCCGAATTTCAAAAATGGATAAAAAGTAGGGAAAATTTGGGGCCGGTCACTGTTAACGCCATAGTGGGTTGAAAAGTCATATGATATAATCTTAATTCAACTAAAGTCATACTTTATTACTAAAAGACCAATATACCCTCCAATTGTAAAAATTGTCATTTAAACACGTAAAAACCAACAAAATCATTTCAATAGCTGTTTAGAAATTCCTTCATTTACTTTTAACAATTTTCATCTTCTTCTTGTGTTTGATTCTTCTCACCGTAACCTGTAACCGCATACAAACAATTCGAAAGCTGATATTTCAATGGCGAACATATTTTTTTATTTTTTATTTTTTGTATAAAGTAACCATTTTCGGTTAAAAATAATCATGAAAATATTGAGATATTATTCCAATTGAAACATATGTAATGCAGTTAATAAATGGAGTTTGGATAAACTGATTCAACTAGTTTTTGATAATGTAGTTGTTGTGAGTTAGGATTTTATGTTGGAACATGTAAAATGCTTGATACTGTTTCAATAGATGTGTTTCAATATATGATACTGTTTCTAATGATAGTGAAATTTGCTGATTTTTTTCTCTGTTTTTAATGATAGTGAGAAGTTATTCTTTCTTCATCTTGGCATTGCTCTGAAGTATGTGTTTGCTTGCTTTTAAGGGACTCAGATATCTTGGAAGAGCTTTAATTTGCAGCAAAATGATGTACATTAATCTGTGATACTGTTTTAGAGGATTTGTGATACTGTTTTGAAAAAAAAATTAAAGATTGTTAAACCTATGATTCTTGTAGTGAACCTTTATGATTCTTGTAGTAATAATGAAAAACTAGGATCTGATCAATCAAGAACTGGGAGTGTTAATGAAAAAGGATCAAGTTCAAAGGATGTTCAACAAGAGAAAGATGAATGGTGGCTTCAATAAAGATATATTTATCCGTGATACTGTTTTAGAGGATTTGTGATACTGTTTTGAAAAAAAAATTAAAGATTGTCATTTTAAGCTAAAGAGACGATTTCAAACGGGTAAAATCCATCACAGGCAGTCGCAAAGCGACTGGTCTTGACCGTCTCGTCGAGACCATTCCGAAAATATATTATAATAAAAATTCTGAGCACGTGTGCAAATTCTATGTTCATTTCTATTGTGATACTATTTTTTGTGATACTGTTTTGCATAATACAGTATCAAACAACACACATGACTATGATATTATGCTTTTATCTTTGATATTGTATTATGCAAAACAATATAATGGATTAGAACATGGATTAAAACAGTATAAAAATTACTAATGCACATTACCTAAACAAAACAGTATCATAGATTAAAATAGTATCATAGACAAAACTAAGACATTCAAACAGTATCACAGGTTCAAGCCTTGGCATAATTAGACAGTATCAAAGAATAAAAGCACAGTATCATAAATAAAACTCATTCTACATAGAATAAAACAGTATCATGGATTAAAATAGTATCAAAATATACTAATGTACATTACCTAAATAAAACAGTATCATAGATTAAAACTAAGACATTCAAACAGTATCATAGGATTAATACATATGCCTACATAGTTTTAGATGACTTCCCTTTAACTTGAGAATGATTGGTAGTTCTTCTTTCTTCATTTTAGCATTGCTCTGAAGTATGTGTTTGCTTTTAAAGGACTCAGATACCTTGGAAGAGCTTTAATTTGCAGCAAAAGGATGTACATTTATCCGTGATACTGTTTTAAAGAATTTGTGATACTGTTTTGAAAAAAAAAATTAAAGATTGACATTTTAAGCTAAAGAGACTACTTCAAACGGGTAAAATCCATCATAGGCAGTAGTAAAGCTACTGGTCTTGACCGTCTCGTCGAGACCATTCCGAAAACATATTATAATAAAAATTCTGAGCACGTGTGCAAATTCTATAATCATTTCTATTGTGATACTGTTTTTGTGATACTGTTTTATATAATACAGTATCAAACAACACACATGACTATGATATCATGCTTCTATCTTTGATACTGTTTAATTAGTCATATGTTTTGTTTGATACTTTATTATGTAAAACAGTATCATAGATTAAAACATGGATTAAAACAAATATCAATTTATATGAATGCATATTACCTAAACAAAACATTATCATGGATTAAAACTAAGACATTCAAACAGTATCACTTATTCAAACCTTGTCATAATTAAACAATATCAAAGATCACATAGAAGTATCACAGGATTAAAACAGTATCATGGATTAAAACGGTATCAAAATATACTAATTACCTAAACAAAACAATATCATGGATTAAAACAATATCATAGATTAAAACTAAGACATTCAAACAATATCACAGGTTCAAACATTGCTATAATCAAACAGTATCACAGGATTAAAACACTATCATGGATTAAAACGATTTCAAAATATACTAATTACCAAACAAAACAGTATCATGGATTAAAACAGTATCATAGATTAAAACTAAGACATTCAAACAATATCACAGGTTCAAACATTGCCATAATTAAACAGTATCAAAGATCACATATATATATATATTCAAACAGTATCACAGAATTAAAACAGTATCATGGATTAAAACATGTTTCAAATGATAGTGAAATATTATAACAAAGTTTCAATCTATTAAACCTTGCCATAATTAAACAGTATCATAGATTAAAACTAAGGCATTAAAACAGTATCATAGATTAAAACTAAGACATTCAAATATTAGATGATGGAACATTCAAGCTCCTATTTACAACAATTCTATGTCCATTTATATTGTGATACTATTTTCTGTGATACTGTTTTGTATAATATAGTATCAAATAACATACCATGACTAAACATTAGATGATGGAATATTCAATCTCATATTTACAACAATTAGATGGTGGAGCATTCAAGCTCTTATTTACATAAGATAGTAGAGTATTCAAGCTCATATATACAATATTCTATGCTCATTTCTGTTGTGATACTGTTTTGTTTAATACAATATCAAGTTGATATTTTATAATACAGTATCAACAACAGATGTTACCTCATTGTTTATATAACTGGAAAATGCTCATTGTTTACATAAATGCTAAAATACTCAACCTAAATACTCAACCCAGGTTAATCATATTGGTCAGCCTCTCTTGCAGTACGGATAGATCAATGCTAACTGTTAAGACATTAAGAATAGAGTACAACCACAGAAGATGAAGAAATAAAAAAGCATACAAACCAAAGATAAGGATTCAAACACTGTGACCAAAGTCCATAAAACGTTATTTTTTTAGTTTCACAGCTAACAAAATCTTCACCAAAAAAATTGCCTAAAAAGTGATCCAAAATCTTCACAAAAAAAGTGCCTAAAAAGTGACACTGTGCCTTAGAAGCACTCGCCGGAGGTCGCCGGAGGTGGAGGCGGTTGTCGCCGGAGGTGGAGGATGAGGTGGCCGGAGGTGGAGGCGTGCTGGAGGTGGCCGCAGGTGGTCGCCGGAGGTGGCCGGAGGTTGTCGCCGGAAGTTGTCGGCGGAGGTGGAAGAGGTTTGTGGAGTTGAAAGATTGTGTCAATGAAAAATATGGTTAAAAGGGGTGATTTTGGAATTAATATAAAATATTGATGTGAAGTATGACTTAATCACAATTTAAAAAAAAGTTTTGACCTAATTTGAAACAAGTCATGTAGAGATGACTTATTGGCAATTTTCCCATTAAAGTATCAATACAAAATTAAATGGGCCGTTTGATAAAAAAATTAACAAATGTTAATAAAAGTTGATGAAATGTACAATTGAAAAGTTGATAAAAATTGTAGATCTTGTAAAACATATAATTAAAATTAATTATTAAATTTAACTTCAACTTTTTAGTCTATACCAAAAAGATGCAAAAGCATGAATTTAGTTGTTGATAGCAGTTGAGTAAGAAAGATTTTATAGATTTAACAACATTAAAAAAAATTAAATATTATCAATTATACTTGACAACAACCATATACTCGATGAACAAAAAAGTAAATGTAATTAATATTAGACTAGTGTGTGCATGTGTTTAATGCGTTTATGTTTTGCCACTTTGCATTAAAAAACAACATTAAATTCTCCTAAGAAAGAGCAAGAATATGTCCATGATTGTAGTACTAATCAAGATACCTCGTGTATATATATGTCGACATTGATTTTCGCAAAAACAAAGGAGAAATTCTCCCTAATTTTTGTGCAATTGGAGGGATTTCTCCTTATCAGTTGCTGCCGGCCCAAACCTCGAGGATTTGGGCCGGCAAACAAGAGGGAGAAATCCCCCAAGCTGCTCTTATTTGAGGGGAGTGGGTGGTGGGGATATGAGATATTTGGGGAAGATAATCCTTATATTTTATTTTTTTAATTATTTTATATAATAGAATATGAATATATTATTTCGTCTTTGTTAAATTGGTCAAATTTATATCACGGTCTTGATTTTTTGTCAATTAACAAACCACTGGACGAAATCTGACCAGACTCTAAAGGTAATTTTGGTGGACAAAGGGACAATTGCATCAAAGGTCCCCAACCTTTCAAAATCGTTGGGGATATGCCCATAACCTAAAAAATAGCACCACACGTCCCTAACGTATGAAGAAATAGGCATCGTAGGTCCCTCTTCATACTTTCTGTCTGTTATCTCTGTTAAAAGTTAAAATGGACCGCACACACTGTATTTTTCCAAAAAAAGTGTCTAAGAATGTCTTTCTCCTTTCTCCCCCTCTCTCTATCTCTCTCTCTCACCACCTACATATGATCCTATGATGTACCATGTGTACTGTATATACAAATACAGACACCACTATTCCGCCAAGAACTCTTGTTTTACAGTTACACCACTTTTGTGCTTTCTCACCGAATAGACTAATAAAATAAAGGTTTACATTTTTAGCTCAAACCCCGCAAAAATGGAGCAAGAAATAGAGAGAAATATGGAAGAAAATGGTGGCAAAGAAAAAGTTTGGATCAATAGTACTTGATATCATATTCGCTGCTTCAAAACCCACTTCCTGTCTTTGATTAAAGATTTGTTTTTTCTCCTAAGATGAGAACTTTTTCAACTGCAACCTCACTACCGCCTTGCTAACGTACACTAACACCGCCAATCGTGCCCCCACCCCACTTGCTCAATCGATCTATCAACCAGCAACGTCCCAGGTTGGCTAACGTGCGCCGTTTGTCTTGATTTTACTTTCTGGCCATATCTCCTTTCCAAACAAGCCATGTCACCACAACCGCCACCACTCTCGCGGTGGCCGCCACCGTCGACATGGTGGAAAAGCCTCCCCAGAGATTTCCACCACCTTGTTGGACCCAAGAGGAGACACTGGCTTTGATTGACGCCTATACTGACAGGTGGTACGCACTCTGCAAAGGTACCTGCGCACGACAGACTGGGATGCGGTGGCGGCCATCATCAACAGCCGCTTCTCTGAGCCTCCATTCCTAAGACCTCTGCGTGGTGCCGCTACAAGATGAAGAATGGAAGTGACCTTCCTCGGACGATACTGGATCGTGTGACAAAACAGATAATTCTGTCCTATTGAAAACATTTCTCGATGAGAGCATACTGAAATTGATGTTTCTTACAGTAGGCTCGATTTATGGCAGAAGCAGCATATATGATATCAGGTAAATGGCTAAAATTCTGGATTGAAATTGGTGCAATTTTATTAGCAATTAGACTTTTTGAAGAACAGTTAAGCAGCGTGCATATCAGCTTCTAGGCATGGCGGATTTAGCCTTTTTGCCTAAGTTTTTTGCCTTTCGGTCTAAATGGTTCACTACTCCATGGGTGGGAATATTGTTGTCAATAGTTGTTGCACTTGGTGTTTCTTACTTGGATTAAACTGGTATCATATCTTCTGCAAATTTCTTGTATAGTTTGGGTATGCTCTTGGAATTTGCATCTTTGCTTTGGTTGAGGAGAAAATTTCCCACAATGAAAAGGCCATACAGGGTGCCTTTGAGGCTGCCGGCAATGGTACTTATGTGCTTAATATCGGCTGGATTTTTGGTGGTTATAATGACTATAGCAACCAAAATGAGTGGATTAATGACTGTTGCTGGAATTTTATGATATTTCTTGATGAGGTTTTGCAAGTCAAAAGGATGGCTTAAACAATGGAGGAAAGTGTATAGTGGAGTACAATTTAACCCTGTAATTCTTAGACGCTTTTTTTGGAGAAATACAGTGTGTACAGTCCAATTTTGGCTTTTAACGAAGAAAACTGACGGAAAGTGTGAAGAGGGACCTACGATGCCTATTTCTTCATACGTTGGAGACGTGTGGTGCTATTTTTTTAGGTTAGGGACATATCTCCAACAACTTTGAAAGGTTGGGGACCTTTGATGCAATTATCCCGTGGACAAAATTAGAAGGTTTTGGACTTGATAACACATTTTTATTTTATTTTAAGTGAGAATATGTAAAAAAAAAATAGTTTATGACTTATTTGTACTTTTAAAAAAATTAGGGTCTTAATTGTAAGTTTTTCATTGTATTTTCTTTATTCTGTCATTTTAATTTATTTAAGTTCGGGGCAAAATTGTCAAAAAATCATTTAGGAACCATATGTGCGAATAAATAAAAGGATGTAGATGATATCTACGAATAAAATTAAATGAGGATGATATTGTTACAAAGTTGAAAGAATGAAGATTGTGAGCGTAATTAATTCTTTATTTAATTCAATTCAACTCGTTATTTAAATTGGTTACAATAGTGTCTTTATAGTTTAAAGTTAAATAATCTTAATTTCTATTTAATCTTGTTTAACCTAATCCAAGTTCATCTATTTCATAACTGAAGATAAAATATTTCTGATGATAAGTGATTTTCTCCTCCTCCGTGCGCATTGGCGACAATGGTTGAGATCAGCAAAAAGTGGCAGGGATTTTGTCTCTCTGTTTCCACTCTGGTGTGATAATTAGTAAAAGGTGAGGAAAAATATCTAAAAAAGAATTACGCATAGTAACAGTGCTTAAAAATATATGAGAGTGTCTTTACCTGGGAGAGTAGCCTTTATTTATATGGGTGACTTGGAGTTACAACCTTTAATGATCTTTAATGACACGTGTCTTCTCATTTCCCTCATTACTCGGAGTTAATGAGGGACATTATAGCTTCCCAATCACCAGTGGTAACTGTCAGTCTGTGGGTCGTAGGTTTGATCGATTCAATGATAGTTGGGTTATTGCTGTCCAAATGTAAAAGGCAAGCTATGAGACCAACTAGGTGGGCATGTCGATGGGACGGGCAAATTATTGTGGCCGGGGTTTTAGGACGCGCCACCATCACCTGTCAAAGTATAATCACGGTTGCCATAACCATCATCATAAGCCCCTCTACTTTTCATAGATTATCGTCGATGGAAAGTAGAAATATTCTTTCATACTTGTTGTTCTTCGACCTTTTCGGTCAATAATAATTTCTTGAATGATGTGATGTTTTATTATTTTTAAAATAGTTATTTGTAACAAAAATCATGTGGAGACATATCCATTGGCGAGGCGTGGTCAAGTGATGAATCGCCGTGTAACGTGTCAAATTTAGACCAATTAACTTAAGCCCCATTTAGGAGGGATTTTTCCCTCCGAATGGAGAATTTTGAATTTTTGAATTCCCTTCCACTCCTCTCTCATCCCCTCCTTTATTTTCCTATATAAGAGAAAAAAGGTGGGAGATTACTTTTAGTCATCCCATATTTTATTACTTGGTTGGATTTCTTTTCAGACTGGTCTCATTTTTCTTGTCTGAGTCACACCTACTCTTTTTTAAGCTTTTCGGCCTTCTCCTTTTTTCTTTTTCTTTTTCTTTTTTCTACATGTATAAGACGGTGATCACGTCTAGTAGTGGTTCTTCAATCAACAAATCTGGTAGTAGTCTTAGGGATCTGTCTTATCGTACTTTATCTGTAGGGAAAAACGATGATCATCCACCGGTTGAGGAATAGACTTTTGTTAGTTCTTTAGGACATGGTGGGCCTCGATGCTTGAATAGACTGAATGATGGGATGGAGAAAGGATCAGATGAGGGAGTAACCTCCAACCTCCGGCCTCACCCGTCCCGGGACGGGGCATGGAAGGTCACCGTGGCCGAGGACGGGCATGTGCTTACATTGCTAAGAGTTTTGAAAGAATATTGAAAAAATATGAGTTACCCCCTAGTCATTCATACCGAGTTCTTGGTCCTAGTGAGCGGATTACATGATCAGACCCTAAGAAGGTGGGTAGTCTATCATAATAGCATGACAGCTGGTTTGAGGTTTCCCTTTCATCCATTGTTCATTTATTTTTTCAACGAGTTTCACATCACTCCCAGTTAGTTGACTCCTAACTCTTGGCGTATATTAATTTATTTTTTGTACTTGTGTCTTGAAAATGACATCTAGCTGTGTTTGAGACTCTTTAAAAGTGTATTTTACGTGTTTCTTGTGTCTGGGAGTAACTGTTATGCCTATATTCAACTTAAAGTATGATTGTTATTACCCCATTTTCCTAATTCTAATAGCGGTTGGAGGAAGCGTTACTTTTTTGTTTAGCCTAAGGTATGACAATTCCCTTTTAAAACCTCCAGGAGAACCCCTTTTTGTAAGCTTTTTAACGAGCCCCTAGACCTTGATCATGGGTTGAAGGCACATCTAGAAAGCTTTTAAACTGGATGTCTCCGAGGGCGCATATGAGCGAGGTGCTACTAATGAGAACTTGCGGTTGGTTTACTTTAGATCACATGAGGATAGGCTTCTTTATGTCTTAATTCCTCTTTTGACTTTTTATTTTGCATGTACTTGCTTCATCAACCTCTGCTTTCTTTTTCATGTATGGATTTTGATCTTGGAGGTGTGATGGATGTGGCTGGATTTTCCACCGATGCTGAAAACCTGCCTCTATCACCTTTAAACAAAAAGAAAAGACGGGCTGATAAAGGAAAGGCCACTGTTGAGATAACAGTTGTCCCTCATTTTGTGCCGTGCATTACTAGAGGTAGTGATGCTCGTGCTTTCAGGGAGTTCAAATTTTGTCCTGTTGACTCGTCGGTCGAGGTTGAGGTCGAGGTCATGTTGGGCTGCGTGAATGAAAAACTTATTGAGAATTTGAAGAGCAAAGAAGCAGCTGCTATGCGACGAATCATGTATACCAACCACTGTAGGGTAAGTTGTCGTATTTTGATCATGCTCTGTTGCTTTCTTATTTATCATTTATCCTCTGGTTAATTTCAACTTCTTTTTGCTTTGTACAAATGGTTGCTATGGAGGAAAAAGTATTGTGCGACTTGGAAAAATTTGAGATGTGTGCGACTGAGAAAAACTAGGACAAGAAGAAAGCTGTAGCGGCGGAGCAATTTCTGTTAGACAAGGCAATGGCTACGTCCAAGAAGAAGGATGGTGAGATCGATCAACTTCATAAAGAGGTTGACCAGTTTCGAAAAAGTTGGAGATTGCATGTGATAAAGCCATAACGGGGTGCAAGATGTCTACTGAATATCAGGCAGTTTGCACATGTATGGTGCAGAATTCTTGAAGGCTGCTATCAACATGATTAAGGAGTGGCTGGTTGACGATTATTTATAAATAAGACCAGATGAATTCGATAAGTATTTTAAGAAACATTGAGTTAGAGGTGTCAATTCGGGTCAGTCTGATAAAGCCCAGTGACGGTCCACATTAGAAAAAGCTCGTGCCGCGACGGATTGCGAGCTGGGTCAACCCAGCCTACGAAAATTGAAGACGATCCCGGCACATCCGGGTCATGCCCATGTGGGTCGCAGTTCGGCCCGTATGAATAAAAATTAATTTTTTTTAAATTACTAACTTATTTTACTTTAAAAAAAATATTTATATTTATAGCAAAAAATGTGTTTAATTACTAAATAAAAAATAAATAACATTGATAAATTCACATTTGTTATTTATAACAAAAAATGTTTACATGAATTTATATCTTATTTTACATTGAATTATTTCTAACTTTGTGAATTTAAATAGAATGCAAACAAATAACAACTAAATGCATCACTATAGTTAAAGCACGTCCCAACTAGATTGACACGTACACAACTATCAATCATTTGCATATTTATATTTTAAGTACATCTCAACTAGGTTGTCACCTATTTAACTATGATTCAATTGTTTAAAATTATATATTGTTTGTAAATCAATTTTCAGCAACTACTAGATTTTTAAACTCTTCAGTAATATCGTCAGGAATTTTATTTTACATCCCTCTATGTGCAAATAGCCAATATTTCACGCATATGAGAGTTTCCAAAATATCTTCTTTAAGTATCTTATTTCGTCCAATACCTTGTTACCTGCACTAAAAGAAGACTCGGATGCCACTATTAAGACTGAAACTATTAGTAGACCTCGTGCTTTTTTTGATAATACTACGTATGACCTCTCATTTAATTTCCACAATCGTAAAATATCTAAATTGTCTACCTCATCTTTAGGTAATAAACTATAATTATCAAATTGATAATATCTTTCTAATTCAGCAGGTGTGGTATTCGTGTCCGTAGTTGATGAAGTACTAACAACATTACGTTTCTTAGCTATTATGGAGAGGAAAAAAAAAGAAGATTTACCTTTAGAAGTTGTACTAGAGTTTGTAGATGCAGAAATATTTTCATTGTTACTGTATTTAATAAAATAGTAGTTATACCTTTCATTAATAAAAATTTGCAATTGTCGATTTGTGATATTTATGTTAAAAGCTATTGTTTCAAAAAGTGATTCTAAAGCACAATGAACTCCAAATAATTTAATGCGAGGATCCATTACAGCTGCCATTGGAAAAATTAGTGCATGTTTTCATAATATTTTTGAAACTTTTTCTCCATTGACAAAATTGGTGTGTTAAATAGATTATTTAGTATTATGTGTGAATAATAGATTATGTGTTAAATAGATTATTCACAAATAAACTCATTAAATACTTGTAATAAAATTTCACACAAATTGACTCAATTATGTGGATATTTAAGTAAACGAAACACAATTATTCTTTTATGCAGTAACCAATTAATATCAATAAAATGTGCTGTAACACAAGCATACCCATTGTGATTGCGTCCAAACCAATAATCAGACGTGAAACACATAATTCCTTCAATATTTGTAAGTTCATTTTTTAATTTTTCAGTCTTTGTATTATATAATTTCAGAAAATCAAAACAAGCAGTATTTTTATTTGCACTTCTGTAAGAGGGTTGAACATACTTTTGCATGAACTCTTAAAAATATACATCTTTTGCAAAAGTGAAGAGCATCTCACTTGCTGAAATAAATTCCGACATTTCAGCTCTCATTCGTATCTGTGAATAAGTTAAATTAAAAAAAAGGCCACAAAACTACTAGCATTAGTAAATGAAGTAATTTGAGCTTGTCTTGGATCTAAATGTCCTGCTTTATTTAGATATTTGTCTTTGTATCTCCGTAGCGTACCAGTGCATTGATCACTTCTCTACGCATAAGCAGTTCTACAAATATTGCATATTGCTTTACTATTTTTTATCTATTGTAAACAATTGCACACCTCTGATGTTTATTTTTTTCTTGGATTTTTAGATGATCCAACATCTACAACATGATCATTTTCTACATTTATTGGAGAACAACTATCGTGTAAATTAATATTTTCAGAAGAAAAATCGTGGAAATCCATAGCACAATAATACAAACTTCAGAAAATATAAATAATTAATTAAAGAAGTGAAAATATAGTAGTTGAAAATCTGTAGTTGATAAAAAATATACTACAGTAAAAATAATGAATGTCTACTACGACTAAGAGGCGAAGAGGAGCTACAAATTTTTTTGAAGTAATCTGAAAATATCAATATGTAAGCCAAAATGCCAAATTACAAAGAGAGTGAGAGAATGATATAAAGAAATTTGTGTAGTTTACATTTGTTGTTTTGTTGAAATTTATAGAACAAAAAAAAAAATTATAACATTAGAGTTAGATACACTCATACACAAATACAATTTATCTGGCCAAAATTTCAAAATTTGAACGTGTGTGTGTAAGTGTGATGTGACAACATAGTTACACACTTTTTTTATTAATTTTTTTTCTTCATTTTCTATTTTTTTTTCTTTTTATAGCTGCATGCCTTCAAATTTCAGGCATGTACATTTTTTATTTGGTAAAAGCAACATGGATCCCTGCTGCTTTTACAATTTGAATGACAGTTGCTGCTTTAAGCAGTGGTTGTCATGTCACTTATGACAGAGAGTCATTGGATGGCTCTCTGTCGTATTTTTTTTATTTTAATATCAAATGGGCCAGCGGTCCTTTTGACGCTAAACCATCCGGGCTGCGGTTCATTGTCATTCGGCCTGTGAACCGGCCCGAAGTTACAGCTGATGCGGGTGGGCCGATGTGGGTTTGGTCAGCCTGCCCGTCCTGACACCTCTACGTCGGGCTGCAGACTTGGGTGCTCAGAAGACCGAGGTGACTTACCATTGGAGGGCTAGCTCTCTACTAGGTGGCTCTCTTGATGATTATATATTTGTTTATCTTTTGTTTTTTGTTATTTAGTCTCATGACGGTTGTCCCATTTGATCATGGAAATTATAAGACTCTGTTTGTTTTGTGTCGAATATTATTGATTAATGCTCCAACTTCAGTTTTGTATGTTCAACGTGGGACATCTACCTTTGTTCTAATAAAAAAGTTTATTTCACTTTGCAATCGTTGTTTGTTACAATGTATGATAGGGCGTATAACCCCCGGCCAATTTGGCAAAGTGAAAGAGCGATGTAAAATTTGGTAGAGGGGGTGGGACAGAGGAGGAGATGGAAGGGGCGGGTGCGTGTCCTCCCCTAGGCGTGGGAATTCCTATGCCTTAGGCGGGGCTGGGATTTTCCATGCCTAGGCAGGGCGGGTGTCGGTGCGGGTCGTCCCTAAATTTTTATTTTTATTTTTTATTTTTTATGAAGGCTCATTACCTTGTGTTTTAAACGAAGGCTCATAGCCTTGTTCGTTTAAACGAAGGCTCTTCGCCCTAATTTCTTAGCGAAGGCTCATCACCTTGTTGTTTCAAACGAATGCTCTTTGCCTTGATTTCTTAATGAAGGCTCATCACCTTTTTGTTTTTAATGAAGGCTCATCGCCTTGATTTGATTGTGGTAGCAGTTGATAAGGATATTTGTGTTGCTTGGCCCCTTAATAGAGACTGTAGTAAATAACAAATGGCTACTACAGGTTGAGTTCAGTAAGTGCACCAGAACTTCTCAGCTAGGCTAATCTTTCTGTAGCACCCTCATCATTTACCTACTTTGGCTTTTATTAAATTTAAAATCAAATGGGAAAATGTGATTTAATACAACTACAGATAGTTGCTTTTATTCTAACAAATAATGCTAATCATTTTATTGATAATATTTCTTCAAGTGCTCCGCATTCCATAGTTTTTCCAATGGTTTACCATTCATATCCTTGAGACTATACACTCCCTTTCCGATCATCTTGATGACCTCGAAAGAACCATGCCAATTAGGCTCCAGCTTAGACGGTGGGTGCTCGTACTGCTCCTTAACACCAGATAATGGAGTTGAAAATTCCTAGGCTTTACTCGACAGTTGAAATATTTGGCAGTCTTGCGCTTGTAAGCCATTGTCTTGATTGCAGCCCTTTCTCTGACCTCTTCAAGTAGGTCGATTTCTGCTATTGTAGGATTGTCATATGTTTGTTAAACTTGCATTCTCAAAGTTGGATTTACAATTTCAGCAGGTATAATTGCTTCCATTGCAAAAGATAACTTGAACAATGTCACTCCAGCTGGCCCCCTAGGGGAAGTGTGATATGCCCACAGTACATTAGGTAGTCATCTGCCCAAGATCCTTTTTCTTTTTCCAATCTCATTTTTAAATCCCAAAATATGGTACTATTAGTGACTTCAGTTTGGCCATTGCTTTGAGGATAGGCTACTAAAGTGAGTCGGTGTGAGATTTTATAACTATCGCAAAAACTCTTAAAGCTATGGTTATAATTGCCTTTCGTTGTCTGTAACTATCACTCGCGGTATCCCAAAATGGAAAATTATATATTTCCAAACAAAACTCTGTATCTTTGCAGTGGTTATAGTAGCTAACGGTTCGGCTTCGACCCATTTCGTGAAATAGTCAATGGCCATCACCAGAAATTTTCTTTGACTCTTGGTGAGTGGTAAGGGACCCAAGATGTGTATCCCTCATTGATAAAATAGGCATACTTCGTAAATCTCCGACTGCGGCTCAGCTAGTTGATGAATTATGTTGCCAAACTTTTGACAGGCATCGCATTTTCTTACCAGCTACTTAGCCTCTTATTTCATTGGCGGCCAATAGTACCCTTGCCTTAAAGTTTTAAAAGCAAGGTCGTCCCCACCTAAGTGATTTCTACACGAGCCACTGTGTATTGCTGCCTCTGTCGGCCGGAGGCACTTCTAATAAGGCACGGAGAGTCTCATTTGATATAACTGTCCTTCAATCACATAATATATAGTAGCCCGTACCCTCAATCGCTTTACCTCCGTTAGATCTGTCGCTAGAATACCTTTCGTGAGATAATCTATGATTGGGTTTATCCAATAAGGTTCGTCATTCAATTCAAGAATCATAATTAATAATACTGTGCTGGGCTCACTAAGTACCTGAACACTAGCTGTGGTCAGAAGATATTTTTGGTTGGCTGATGTTAGCCTGGTGAGAGCGTCAGCCTGCTTATTCTCCTTTTTTGGGACCTTTGTAGTCTCGTACCTTTTGAATTTTTACTGCAAGTCTCTTACTTTCATCAGATAAGTGGCCATGCGGCCATCTTTGGCCTCGTACTCTCCTAAAATTTGTCCCACCACCAGTTGTGAGTCACTACGAATTTCCACAACAGCCACCCCAACTGTATAACTAATCCTAAGCCTGTGATGACTGCCTCGTACTCTGCATCGTTGTTAGTGGCTGGAAATTTAAAACGAAGTAAATATTCAAGTTCTTCGATATATGGAGAGAGAATTATAACTCCCGCTCTTGAGCCGTCACTGTTAGATGATTTGTCTACATAAATAACCCACGTCGTGGTGTCGCCTAGTGACGATGTTTCGGAGATAGTGAGCTCTGTGATGAAATCTGCTAGGGCTTGTGTTTTTATAGCTGTGCATGGTTTGAAATCAATGTCGAACTCACTCACTTCAATAGCCCATTTTAAGAGACGCTGCCTCCGGCCTATGTAGTAACTGCTTGATTGGCTGGTCAGTTATCACCTGTATCTGATGGGCCTGGAAGTACGGTCTTAATTTTTTTGCTGCTATTATCAAGGCTATAACCAATTGTTCAATTATGCTGTACGTGTCTCTGCTATCCTCAACACTTGACTTACATAATAGATAGGTTTTTGTCCTTTCAAAAGGTCTTTAACCAAAACTGCACTGACGTCGTGAAAAGATATTGCCAAGTAGAGGCTCAACTTGTCACTGGGGTTGGGGCGAGCCAACACTAGTAACTGCTGTAGTGATTTCTTTAACTGTTCAAATGAATCTTCACACTCTCTCATCCATTCAAAATTGTTGGATCCTCTCACTGACTTAAAGAAATAGTGAGATTTATATGCAGATCGGGACATGAAATAGTTAAGAATAGCCACCCTTCCAGTCAACTCTTGTACTTTCTTTTTGGTAGACGAGTTTTTCATATCCAGGATTGCTTGTATTTTATCAGGGTTGGCTTCAATGCCTCGATGTGTGATCATAAATCCCAAGAATTTTCTGCTAGATGTGCCGAACACACATTTTTTAGGATTTAGTTTTAACTTAAGTTTCTGGGCTACATCGAAAACTTTCTGGAGGTCGGTTACATGATCTTCGCTACTCTACTTTTGACCATCATGTCATCTATGTAGGCTTAAACATTACGACCGATGAGTCCATTAAACCCTTGATTTACCATTCTTTGATTAGTAGCCACTGCATTTTTTTAACCAAAATGGTATACAGTGTAGTAGAAAGCTTCCATGTCAGTGATCAAGGAAGTCTTCTCCTGGTCACCTTCCATCGTGGATATTTGATGGTAACCAGAAAAAGCGTCTAGAAAGCTTAGCCTTTCGTGTTCAGAAGTTGCATCCACAAGGTGGTCTATTTGTGGAAGGGGATAAGAGTCCTTGGGATAAGCTTTATTCAAATCAGTATAATCTACATACATCCACCATTCACCATTTGATTTCTTTAGTAATACCACATGTGCCAGCCATTCTGGGTAATGCACTTCCTGGATGAAAACCAACCTCTAGCAATTTGGTTATTTCTGTTGAAATAGCATGTTGTTGTTCTGGAGAGAACTGTCTTTTCTTTTGTTTGATCGACTTTTGTCCCTAGAAGGATTGCAAGTCTGTGCTGGGCCACTGTAGGGTTAATCCCCTTGATGTCATGGGGTCCCCAAGAAAACACGTCCATATTATCAACTAGACATGCTACTAGTTTATTTCTTTCAACTAGATCTATTCCACCTCCGATTTTTAGAATCTGACTGAGCTATCACAGCTTCTTCAGTAAGTTCTAGTGGTTCAATTCGCCCTTTAGGTTGTTCAACATCAAGCATCATCACAATATTTTTAAGAAGTATGATGTCTACATAACATCTCCTTGATGCCTGTTGGTCTCCTCTGACACATCCTACTCCTCGACTGGTAGAGAACTTCATCACCTGGTGGTATGTGGATATCATCGCCCTAGCTGTATTCAAAAGCAGGTGGCCATAAATTATATTGTAAGCCATAGGAGCTTTCACCAGCAAGAAACTGGTCATTAGGAGCTTTCACCAGCAGGAAGCTGGTCATTATCACCACATTAGTTGGGTAAGTGCCCAAAGTTAATGGTTTTCTTTGGTATGATAGTGGTTCTTCTAAACCCATGGAGTAGGGTGGTGAAAGGTTTGATCTTGCAAGGTGATATCTTCAATCCTAGGAACACTCCCTAGGACATCTTGTCGGATGCACTACCATTATCCACTAATACCTTCTTCACATCAAAGTCTGCAATGTCAGCCACTATTACAAGAGCATCATCATGTGGACATGTAATGCCTTTCAAGTCCTCGTCGTTGAAGGTGGTGTTTTGGCTGAACCTTTCATTTTTATTTACCGAAATAGAACCACTAGATCGGCCATAGTTCTACCGGCTGAATTAAAGTCACCCACACGGCAATGCCACCCACTATGACATTATAACTCAAGCTCAATGAGGTGGTTGCTGTCGATATTTAGTCTCTTTTCCTTTGTCTTTATCTATTTTCACAAATTTTGAGAGGCGTTGTCTTTTTATAAGTCGTTCTATTTCCTCCTTCAACTACTAGTAGTCCTCAGTATCATGTCCATAGTCCCGATGGAATTTATAATACCTAGTCTCATCTCTTTTGTGTGGTAGTGCCGACATCTTTTTGGGCCACACAAGCTTCTTCATATTTCGTATCTTCATCACGAAATTAGTCCTAGAGGTGTGCAAAGGTGTATTATACACATCCTTCCCAGCACCAGGTCGATTAGGGCCTTGATGACTCATTTTCTACTTACCTTTATCATCTTGGGGCCATGGCTTGTCCCGAGTCTTTCTTTTGTTAGATGCAGGTTCTTTTCGATCTTCAATGCCATTAGTAATGAAAAAGGCTTCTTTCGCATCCACATATTTATCTCCTCTCTGTAGTAACTCATGCATCGTATCAGGTGGGTTCTTGGATAGTGACATTTTAAAAAGATGACTGCGAGCTCCATTCATCGTGGCAGTGACTATAGTAAACATATGTAGATTCTTGATTCCTAGAGTGGCCTTATTGAATCGTGCGATGAAGTCTTTTAGTAGATCATCATTGTCCAGTGTCAATTATATCAGTCCGATAGCAGTTTTCTTAGCTCGTTTGCTGCTTGCAAAGTATGCAGCAAAACGCTTAAAAAATTATCAAACATGCGAATTGATTTTAGGAGAAGGGTCGTTACCCAGTCCCTTGCTTCCCGCCTAAGTGTTGGCGGGAAGGCCCTGCATATAATTACATCAGGGGTGGCTCGTAACTTTATCAAGTCAACAAAAGCCATGATCGAAGTCTCGTGGAAGGGGAACAACCATCACTTCTGGGGCAAACAGATCTTCTTCCATTACAAAAGATTGTAGCCTACTACTTTTCTTAGACATAGCCTCTGCTATTTTGTGACCCATCATATCTTACAACCGTTGCTTGAGGCTCAACACTGGTGCCTCACCCAGCGTAGGTGGAGGAGCCCATGAGGATTGTCCCCATAATAGATTTGGACCATATGTCAATGGGTGCATGTGGGGTGTAAATGATAGGGCCAAAGAATTTGGGGTCAGCGGTGGAACCACCATCGGTGGTATCTCTATTACTGGAAAGTTAGGAGCCTGGAGTGGAGCACCTGGCGGTGATGGTTCCACTGGTGAAAGACTGAGAGCCTAAGGAAGACTAGAGATGATGGTCCCATCGGTAGAAGTCTGGGAGCCTGGAGAAGAGCCCCTAGCGGTGATGGTCCCATCAGTAGAAGATTAGGAGCTTCGGGTGGCTGAGAAATTATAGAGTTTTGATCTTGGAGCTGAGCCGTTAAAGCTGCCACCTGAGCTTGCAGTGCTACAAGTTGAGCAATAGAGGCAAACTCTTGTTGTGGGTGATTAGTGGCAGCGTTGGACTCTGTTTCAACATCCCTGATGGGGCATGGAGGGCGATTACATTCTTCGCTCTTCTAGTTTGAGCCATGACTTTTTGTGCGAATTCCCACAGACAGCGCCAATTGATGATAAGCAGTTTTCTTCTCCTCCGTGCACGATGGTGACAATAGTTGAGATCTGCAAAAGGTGGTAGGGCTTTTGTCCCCTGTCTCGACTCCGATGTGATAATCTGTAAAAGGTGAGAAAAAAATCTGAAAGAGAATTACGCAGAGTAACAGTGCTTAAAAATATATGAGAGTCTGTCTTTACCTGGGAGAGTAGCATCTATTTATAGGGGTGACTTGAAGTTACAGCATTTAATGGTCTTTAATGACAGGTGTCTCCTTATAACCCTCACTACTCGGAGTTAATGAGGGACGTTATAGCTTCCCAATCATTAGTGGTAACTATCAATCTGTGGATTGTGGGTCTGACCGATTCAATGACAATTGGGTTATTGCTGTCCAAATGTAAGAAGTGAGCTATGAGACCAACTAGGCGGACGTGTCGACAGAACGGGCGGATTATTGAGACGGGCGTTCAGGACGTGCCAACATCACCTATCAAAGTATAATCACGGTTGCCATATCTATCATCAATTTCCATGTAAAGATATAAAATCTTAATTAGAAAGAATAAACAAATCATATTGAAGTGTTATCTTTCTTGTAAAAGTGAATTCTTTTAGGTACGCCAGTATGCAAAAGTGAAATCTATAATTGATCAAAAGGTCATGAGGTGACATAATCACTTATTTACTACCAAAAAGAGTAGTTTTCTTGGCCATTTTCTTTTTGTTGCGTAGGTATTCATCGTCCATTTAATTCAAAATCTAAAGCAACTAGGAAGGAAATAAATTTTATCTATTTCAAGTTTGTCTACGCACCCGTTTACGTGCAAGTTTGAATTCATTTTTATTTTTTTATCAAGTATTCGATATGCACAAAATTTCATAAAAAAAAATTGGCGCAAATGATCTCTAACATTTGTTCTCAGTACGGAAATAGTCTCTAATATTTATTTTTTAGTATAAACAACTATAACCTACGTGTTTTGGTGCTCAATTAGTCATTATTTGATAAAAAAAAAATCAATATGCCCTTAATCTATACTTCCATCTAAAAGGGATAAATATTTTTGGACTATTCAACTCTTACAAAATTTTGTGGCTAAATATATTCACACCACATTTTTCTATAAATCCATCACATTTAAATTGCACACAAGGTCCATAACCTTTACTTATTATTAAATTTATGTCCATAATATTTTTTCATCGCATTCTTATCATCTCCATTAATTATCACATATTTTCTTTGGTAACGGTTCCCGTCTAAAAAATTTATTAAGAAGAAACAAAAAGACTCATTTCTCTCTCGTATTTTTAAATAAACAAATAAATAATTATAAAATTTCGATTAAATATTTGTTCCTTATTTTAAAGCACACTAATAGAATTTTTGACGAAAATCTTTAGTAGGAACAAGAATTGTTAATTAATAGAATGTTAAATATAAGAATTCGTTGAAAACAAGTTAAAGACATAAATATGATAATAAATAAAAGTTAAAGACATTTCATACAATTAAAATGTGGTGAATTTATAATAAAATATTGTGAGAATATAACCACCCTTTTTTTAAAAAAAAAAAAAATTCATATTCGCCCTTAGTTTCATTAATGTACGATTATATTTTAATATTTTATATATTACTCTTTTATAGTTCATCATTATAGTACATAAATTTTTTAACAATTTACTAAATGTATTAAATTTTTAAACATTTCAACTATTAAATTAAATATGAATGTTAAAAGATGTTGAACAATCTTCAATATAGCATTGAACAATATAATACATCATGTTATCAATAATCATGTCGTTTGATCTTTATTACAATTAAAAATAAAAAAATATTAAAATATTAAAATTTGACAATATTATTGCAAAGCACGTGCAACGCACGCATGTCTAACTAGTTTTAATAAGGAAAAATTACAGTTAGACTGCTAACCTTTACAAAAAGTGCAAATGCGTCAGATACTTTTATTTTTAATAAAAAATTAAAGGAAACTAACGAATTAATTTTTTAAATTAAGACTTTATTAACTAAATTGAAAATTTTTATAAAACAAGACAAATGCAAAGGGTGATTTTTGAAAATAGCAACTTTTAAAAACATTTGCAAAATGGCAACTTTTAGATGAAAAAAGTTATAATATCCTTTTGCAAAAATGACAATTTTTTTTTCTGACTTTCAAGAGAAGCTACCTGAGGAGTTCTTTTTTGAAAAAAAAAGATAGCTCAACTGTCAAACCACATTTCAAATGTCGTTTGTTTGTTTTTTGTTTTGTCATTCAAAACTAGTGTTGCCCCGTGCGTTTCACTTGATGTTGCAGAAATTGTGTTTGTATTAGTGTTAGTTGAGTCAAGTTGCAAAGGTAAAGTATAATAGTTAGTAATTGAATCTAAGTTATATCAAAGTTTATTTTTGAACCGATGATAATGTTTGATACACTATATTACAAAGGATGTTACTTTAGTTCTTAATAATTCAATTTTGAAAAGAGACACTTCGAACTATAGTCTCCACACAAAAAGGAAAACATGTTGTATTGACGAGAGCTTTGTCACATACAGACTCTATTTTGTTTCCAAAAAATTCAACAATTTAATTTGCTGGTTTTAAAGTAGTTGTGGATCCAAATTGTAAAAAAATGGGTACTTTCCACATTGTTGATTTTGTTTCCAAAATAGACATAATAAAGACATATTGTCAACAAAATGTAGTAAAAAAGAAATGATATCATCACAACATGTCCCTTGAACGACATTTCTTTTACTTTAATGTTGATGGAGTTTTATCGCCAAATTTGTAGCTCTCTATCTCAATTCCAAAAGTAAAGAATGAAGTAACTCAAACATCGGCTTCATTGTCTTCTTGTTGTTATTGTTTGAGACCCGCTTGAAGTACTGAAAAGAAACCCTTCATGTAGCAGAAATGTTGCTCTCATATGGCCTCCTTGAGATTCCAATATTGTAATGTTGTTGAATCAAGTTTTTTTGTAAATAGATACCTAGTTCTCAAATGTAAAGGTAGGAGACTATATATATGACAACAAGAATAACTAAAATAAGAAGAAGAGATGATATACCATTCGGCTCCATTTGTCACAAAATCTCTTTTAGTAACCTGCAATCAAGTGAAAGAACAACAATAACATCTTTAAATTCAAAACAAACCTTCCCAATTATAAGTTTGACATAACCAAGCATTGCAAGTTTCTTATTAAAAGGGATCAAGCGGGCATCAGAATTGTCTAGTGTTTTGGTAATTGGAAGTATTTCCTCTAAATATTAATTCATGTCATCGAGTGGATAAGAATAACAAAGAATAAACATAGCTAAATAACGAAACACAAACATATAATCAAATGACAACAACTAAATAATTTCAATCATATTTTGAAATTAGAAAAAAACATATAACCAATTTGCAATTTCTTAATAATTTAAAAGAAAGTTCTCCTTCAAAACATGATGCAATCAATTGCGAAGAATTATTGCAATACAAAATTTTCAAAAAGAAATTATTGCTAATTCAATTTTTATATTACTACGTAAATAAATTAGGTAACGAGTCAATGAGTTATGGAATTTTCTGTCAATAATTCATCTCAACATCTTTTAACAAATGATCTATTCGTATTAATCTTACCAATTATGCATTATTCTTAAGCCAAATATGAAACGAAGACTACATCAAATGTATGGATAATTGTCAATTATTTTTCATTAATCATGTAAGAAATAGCATTACTTCATTCAAAACAATTTAAAACTTACAAAGATGAAGCAAGTGAAAGAAACTCGGATTTCATGAATAAGTAATAAAAAAAAAATGTGAATGCAAGACATAATCTTGTGCTCCCCCTCTCCACGAAACATTAGCATCAGACTGGATAACATTCAAATAACTACCTAAGGCAGCCAGATTATATAAATTAAGAGAAACATTCTATTGTGAAAACCAGAAATGTGACAAGAACAGAAAAGATTAACTTAAAAGTGTCTGCCCTATGTCTTGGATACACTGAGCATGAATGCATGATGATATCTCGGGGTTAAACCACATAACATAAAACAAGTCTTATAAAATCAAATAATATATGTATAGATCCAAATTCAGCAATAGGACATCATTTTGCATAATTTAAGCAAATTCTTTGAGAAAATAAAAAATAAACACCAGCAAGTGTGCAACATATACAGTCAGATTGCATTAGAATCATGTTGTAAGTGTCCTGCATAAAATAACTTACAAGCTGTTACTAAATAACCTAAATAACAGTAAGCACCTATTTCACAAGCTATTACTAAATAACCTAAAAGAATGATCACACTTTATGTACAACAAGGTGAAGACTACGCTTCAAATGTTAAAATGCAAAGCTTGACATCATATCCCTTTCCAACAAGTACAAACATTAAATTGTACTAATAGAAATCATTGCTTAAAAACATGGCACAAATTGAAAGAAAATATAAAAAAGACAAAATAAAAGTAAGAACAACCAATCATCTATACATTCCAAAACATAAATTGAAAATAGAGTACTTCTACAACATAATAACATCCCTAGAACTAAACTCCATAAACCATATTCCAATTGTGAGACATAAACAAAAAATATATACATTCCAAAATCTTTCGAGTTGCCTACCCGGTTGGTAAATAAGTGGTTCGGTAATCCCTGCAAATTTAACTGTAGACTTCAAGACAAGAAAATCTTCGCCGGAACCCAACCTCTCTGAATGGTGTCAATAAAACAATTACTTTTGAACCTCAAATGTTAATGATATGAACAGTTCCAAAACATGCAAAAAAAAAATGTTCTCCTTGAATTCTTGAATTTTATTAGGACTAATCAATGTTATCCCACGAGCATCAATAAAGAAATCTTTGGATGCAGACAATTCCATTCACAAATGTAAAATTAACAGGCTTGAATAGAATTTCTAGCTCTTCTTTATCTACCATCAAAATGAACTCTTGAAGCACAGTAAATTTAATATCAAAATTCAAAAAAAGAAAAAAAAGAGGTCCTATTATCCAGAACCCCACAATTTGCATTCTTGAGATCATAATTCACAAAAATAAATGGAGAAAAATTAAGACGTACAAAATGCCAGTTTTGTTGATGTTGAACATATAGCTTATAGCAAAAATGAAAATTCTAGCTGTGGTGTAAAGTACAGAAGAATTGCAAGAAGAGTTTGCATTTGCAAGAGAAATTGATTTACCTTTGGAAATATAAATTGAGATGTTCTTCGATGAATCTCTAACAATATATCAGTTTTATTGCTACATTGCAACAATTGATAAGATAATTATCTCTAGCCCTGGAAATCCTTCACGTATAAAACAATGGACATTTCAGTGAACTCATAATGGGCAAGCACATTTAACACCCACTTGATAGCCTATTTTTTGTCCCTTGGAAGCCAAACCCATGACAATGGACTCCATATTTCACTGTATTTCTTTTATCTTTTCCGATGAATATTAGTAGCAAGTATCGTATTCTCATTCAAAAAATTTTATTTGTGATGAAAAAATTCTACAAAATTCCTGAATTATTATCTACAAAAAAAAGAAAAGAAAAAAAACTCAAACAATATTCCAAGCTATCTAAAACCCCCCACAACAACACACCTAACTCAATCAATCTAAGGCTTGGTTTGGTATTGCTGTGCTTTTGAGAGAATCAGCTTCTGCTGTGCTGTAGAAAGAATTAGCTATGGGAACAATCAGATAAGTGTTTGGTAAACTCTTGTTTCAAAATTGCTGTATGTTTCAAAAGTAGCACTTGAGCGTTTGGTAAACGAAAGTGATTTATTGCTGTAACGGTATTAAATTACTAAAAAGGATATTGATTAATATTATTTTGTATTATTATTATTATCACGAGTGGTAAACTTCATTTTTTTTTGGCCTAGTCAAATATTTTTTTAACAAGACAATGCATTCATTATTATTATTTTAAAATAAAAATTAAACACCTAATAAATTTCAAATTTTATAAAAATTACAAAATAAAAGTATAGTCATATAGTGCAAAAATTAATTAAATTTATATTATTTTTTATGCATCCAACTTGCATCAATTCGATTTCTCAAATGAGTATTAAAGGAATTATTTTAATTAATAAGGGGTAAAATAGATATTTTAATAATATATAAATAAAAAGCTAAAAGCAGAATTTGAAAATCTGCTATTTTGCTGCTTCTCAAAATCTGCTGCCAGGTGAGTCAGATTATTTTATAATCACTTTTAAAAATTTTGCCAAACGCCTAAATCAACTTCTGATTGTTTGAGAATCAGAAGTTGGGCTCCAAAATTAATCCCAAACGGGGCCTAAACCTATAATGATTTCACGCTCAAAATCCAAAAATGCAGCTACCTAATGTACATATAAATATTCATGGAGTAACTTAGTAAAAATGTACAAGACACATAAGAAATAGATTTTCTCTTGTATGCCATGTGAAAGTGCAATGTGAAGCCCAATTATTTTGGTGCTTTTTAATTTTAACTATATATTTTTTTAATTTCTATTTATTATAGTTTCCCTTCAAAATAGATGGACTAAAAATACCAAAAAATAAATAAAATCGAGAATTTTTCCCTCTAAATATTATCCTATAATTTAGTCTTCTTTTTTATCGGCAAAAAATATGCTTTGCCTGACTAATTTTTTTGTCGGGACAAATATATATGTTTGTGTGCACAAGTTGTCACACTTTTGAAAATTTTAGAACAAATCGTGGCCCAACAAAAAACGGATTTGTGGGAAAAAGTTCATTCCGTAGACAAATGTCAATTTGTCTGCGAAAATTTTGTAGGGAAAGTATATATTTCTTGTAGTGGACCTTTCATTCTACCATTAACAAGTAAGTTACAATAGTTATAACCATTAACCCACCATTAACTATCCATTAACAACATATGAAATCAGCTGAGAAGTTGGAAGGTCTGGAAATAAATAAAAAAAATGGACAAAACGTAGGCTTTGACTATGTGGCCAATTTTTGGTCTGACATTCATGTATGCAGGTCGCGCTCGCACATGAGTTCAATGGTTGGATGTGTAAATCGGACTGTGATTTGCACCCCCCCCCAGCGTGCATGCAAGAGAGAGCATTTATGCCACACAATATTACACCTTCGAAAATTGTGGCCGTATATATACTAGTCAACCTTTCATCATTTTTTCAATGTGGAATAGCCCACTTGGTTTTTTTTCCCTTCCACTATTTTTCCAACTCCACTTTGAGTTTTAATTTCTCATTCACCAGAGCATCAATTTTGCCAAGTAAATATATGATTTCGATGTTCACGCGAAGGAGAACACGAATCTACTTTTATTTTCTATTTTGAAGAAAAGGGTCCCACACAATTTTATGTCCAAACATGGCACAAAATTACTTATTTTCCAACCTGCCTACATATAAAGATTTATTTAATCCACGAGGGGGGTCAATCTGATTAAAGATATGTATTAGTAGAACAATGAAATCATCATCATCATTGACAACTTGATGGGAGTGCAGGTACATTGTTGTCTCCCTGTGCTACGACTACAACATCCTTCAATTCGATGATGTAAGGTTCCACACTCTCTTCATTGTTCATCGTTACGCTGATAACTTACAGCTACAACAAAATCAAATAGAAGTAGACATAAAATGACTGAAGAGATGTTCCTAATTTGGTTTTTAAAACTACTATGTACTATATTGCCATCAATTTTTTGACGCTTTGAGTCTAAACTCAAAGGTTAAAATCTCAAATTTTCTTTTCTAGTTCCGTAGACTCTGATTACTACTCCCTTACGACTAAGCACCTTTTTTTTTTTTTTACCATATTTGCTTTTCTTTTGAGTTATAATCAATTGCGTAATTATAATCTTTCACTAACTCTAGCCAATTTTTTTTGCCTTATACAACAACTTGAACAAGACCAATATATACAAACTTTTATTTTTCTTGATGATGTCTAAGAGCTTCTAGAGAAAGTAGAGAAATAGTTTTCATATCTTGATTTATTGAAATATTTTGTTAAGTAGTTTTGATAGAATAATCGTAAAAAACTTGTACTTTCCTATTTGGCAAATAGTATTGACTTCATTTTTTAAGAATTGACCAATTATGTAATTGTTTTTCGATCTTGGCTATATTTAATTCTTGACTATTCATTATCTTTTGAGCATGGTTATCATCATCATTTTGTCTAAAACTACTTGTTCTTCTAAATAGTGATCTTGACATGTTTTCTAAGAAACCTACTTGATTAAACTTCTCTTTGCGTCTGGTATAACGGGAACACCACTACAGGAACACCATGCAATCCTCTGCTTATTAGGCTTAACAACACAGTCCAAGCTTACAATGTTGTAACCTCTTTGGCAAAGATAATTTAATCTTGTATGATTCTTTGAAAAGAATGTAAAGACAATAGTTAATCAAAATGATCAAACTTTAACAAGATAGCTCTGATACAATTTGATGCGGTTTAAGGAATGTAAAAATCAAAATATGAAAATAATTGATAATGAACATAAACAGGTTGAATAATAAATAATTTTATTGAATAGTGAATACTGAATAATAAATTTGACTTTTGAACAGTAACCTTAAAACCTTGAATAGTGTCGTTACAAATAATTGAAGAAAACTTACAATATGGATCCTGCAGATTTGATAATTGAAGAACTGAAGGTCGCATGGACTATCGGACTTGATTACAAGAGACTTGAACAAAAAAATTTGAAATGTAAAAACTATTCTATCTTGTGTATCTGTTGATGCCCGAAGACGGCGGAGGGTGCCCTTTTAAATAGGCAAATTTCCCAGATTTGAAAATCGGATTCCAAAATGTTGTTAGTATTGTTGAAGATGTAGCTTTTGTCATTCCACTGAAAGGAATTTGTCGTGAAGAAAGGCTTTCACTAGAAAGAGTTGCCTTTTTGTTTTTATGAAATTGTCTTTGTCGGCCACACTTTGTAAATATTCCATCGAATATTCTGTTTTTGAAAAAGTTGCACTTGTCAGCCATGTTGTCGTCTTTCTTTGAATCTGTTTTTGATAAAGTAACCTACCGAGAATTTTGAATAATTGTGAGGGTGTCCATGATTTAAACTCAAATCAAACCCAAAGCAACCATCTTTGTTTTGATCAGCATTAGGGTCGTCATTTGACTCTGTAGAACTTGCTGTTAAGGAGAGACAACTGAGAATTTTAGCCATTTCTTGAGGATTGGAAGATTGAGCTAGTGTTGCCATTAACTGCTGTTTTTGAGTGAGTAAATTAAATTCTTTCTCTTGTTCTTGTCTAAATAGGGCAAGATATTTTTGAAGAATTTTATCTTAATGATTTTTTCCATTCAAGATCTGCTTGATAATTGGCCCAGGATAAAGTAAACTTTTTCCACCATTTGATCTTGAATCTTCTGATAAAGGTCCTTGGAGTGAATTGAGGAACCCGAGAGTTGATGAAAAAATCCCAATAAAAAATCCAAGCTAAATTGAATTGTCTAGAAAATTGGAGTAGTGGGCTTTCGTGTTGAATATTATACTTTGAACAATAGAGGTTGAAACCATTGAGAATTTCTTCGAAGAGACCAAACATGTGCCACCATTCTTGAAACCATTTAGGAAATGTTTTGGGACAATTTTTGTTGAAGAGAATAAACCAAGAATGTGTAGAACTACGTAAGTAGAATACATAATTCCAAGCTTGAATATAATCCTTGTAGGAGAAGGTTTGTGGATGAAAAGGTTTTGAGAAATTTCTTTCTAAAAGGATACTTGACTTCCAATCGGAAAGTGTGAGAACATTGAAAATCTTAATTTTTGAAAAATTGGGATCTTGAGGATTTGGACGATGAGTAATCTCAATTAAGTCGGTATCAACTAAGATAAACTCATAGAATTTTCTAGAATAAAAAATAAATCCTTTAGGAAAGATTTTCTTGAGGTTTTCTTGAAGAGAATGAGCTCTATGCTCATTTTTTAGAAGAACAACCGTCTCGAATTCGTCTTTGAGAAAATAGCTGGTTGCTGGCATTTGACTTTTATTGATAATGGTTAGATTGGATTGTCTTGAAGTTGGGTTTAGAGGTGATCCTCATCTTGTTATCAATTATAAACATATGAACAAAGTTCTTCAATGGATATGTTACCCAATTCCTCCGAAAAAAGATCTCCTCAATCGCCTCTACAATGCCGTGATATTTTCAAAAATTGATATGAAATCAGGATTGTTGCAAATTCAAATTGCTTGATCGCTACAAAACCACCTTTAATGTTCCTTTTGGTCAATACAAATGGAACATTTTTCCATTTGGGGCTAAAAAATGCTTCTTCGAAATTTCAAAAAATTATGAACGATATTTCAATCCTTATCAAAGTTTTTCAATTATTTATGTTGATGATGTACTAATTTACTCGGAGTCAATAGAACAATATTTCAAACATCTTGAGAATTTTTTCAAGATTATCAAATATAATGGTTTAGCTAAAAAGAGCAAGCTGTTTGAATCAAAAACCAAATTCTTAGGACATGAAATTTTTCAAGGGAAAATTACCCCCATCAATAGGTCCATGATATTTGCGAACAAATTCCCAGATGAAATTAAAGACAAGAATCTATTACAAAGATTTTTCAGATGTGTTAACTATATTGCAGACTTTGTTCCAAATATTCGTCAAATTTGTGAACCCATTTTTCAAAGATCAAAAAAAGAACCAGTCGCTTGGTCTGCTTTTCAAACTAATGCAATTATCAAAGTCAAATGATTAGTTAAATCCCTACTATATATATATATATATATATATATTCAATGCTCATACTATGAGTGGTGGTAACCCATAGGATGATTAAGGCCTAAGTCCAAACCCAATATGAAGCTGATAAGTGAGATTTTACACTTATCTAAACTATCAAAAGTGGACAATTGTAAGTGCTCTTAAATGATTTTTTACTTAATTGTGAGTTAATTTAATTATTTCAGGTCAAAACCCAAGTTCTGAAGGAATTATAGAAAAATAAAGCAAAATAGGCAAAAAGGACTGAAAGTGTACGAAAACTTGGAGATGGGGATCAACTTGCAAACCTCCAAAAGTTGAAGGACATGGGGTGCAAATAAAAGAGGACTGAATTGAAATATTAGAAGGAATTAGAGGACTAAAATGACTACAATCAAAAGTTGAAGGACCACAAGCGCAGAATGGACAGAAATTTCAATAGGGCGAACGCCCTAGATCAAAGCTGGGCGTGCGCCCAGCTGAAGAAGCAAACAACTGAGGCAAAACTCCTTGCCTAGGCGTTCGCCCGGAAAAGGCCTGGGCGAATCTGGCCCGCAGAATTTTCATATTATTTTGTTTCCTTTTTTTTTACTCCGAATGCAATTGGAAACTTTGAGTGCACGATTTTTAGGATTTGGAGGGATCTTTTTAGGTCATCTTGAGAGATCTATAAATAGGACTTATACACTCATAACAAGGGTTGTTGAAAATCTTGTAAAAAATCATATTGAGAGAGAGAGATACCAAGAGACGAAGAACAAAGGCGGAATTGAAGATTGGAGCTTGAAGACAAAGATTTCTTGGTGCAAGATATTCAGCGTTTCATCTTCTATTATTTTCAAGATCTGGTTATGTTTACAATTCTCTTCATCTTTTCTTTCTCCCGAGTCATGAATAGCTAGATTTAATGTTTGGATGAACGATGTAGCCTAAGTTTAATTCTCTAATTTCGAATCTCAAGTTTTGATTTATAAATTGATTAAGTATTTGATTTTACTTCTTTTCTTAATGCTTTGAATGATTGGCCATTATTTCATTGATTTTATGGATTGTAATGAACTGAGAAGTGAATTATTGATCTAGATCACGTAGTAAAATTCGGCAATTGGATGAAAGGTAGAGATACGCTTTTATTATTGCTGCGGTCTGAATTGAATTCCTAGGAGATTTAATACATCTAATTAAGGACTATTCTGACTGCCTAAGTTGACTTAATTAGATATGACTAATTTGAACTCGAGAGAGGTAAATTAGGGTAAATTTGTGAATTCGACCGAATATAGCTTTAGGAACAAATCTTGAGAGGAGGAATTAGAGATGACAACTAGGTGAAGTCGTTCGTCCAAACGCTTTAACTATCATATTTTATTAATTCTTGATTTTTTCTTTATTATTATTTTCGAAAAATCCAAAGTTTTAGCTTAAATCTTTCAACTCAATTTATTTTAAATTATTTACAATAAACTGGCACTTTGATTAATTTAACTAGTATCTAAATAAGATAGTCTTCGTGGGAACGATAATCCGGACTCAAAAAGTCCACTTTATTACTTGTTAACGATATTGTACACTTGCAATCACGTTATTTTCTACAAAAATTTTTTGGCGCCGTTGCCGGGTACTATCCTTATTGAATATTAGTTTAGATTAATCGTTAGTGTTAGTTTTATTTTTTATTTTTATTTTATTTTTATTTTTATTTTTTATTATTATTACTAATTTCTTTTATTATTGTTATTACTACTATTTTCTTTCTTCTTTGTCTATTTCTATCAGATGACAGAAGCACAAATAAGAAGAGGGCTTGAACAAGAAGCTGCAAGAGCAGCCGCTGTAGAAGCAGCCCGAATGGCAGCTCAGCAAATTCAACAACATGAAGAACAGGAAGAAGATGACGATGGAAATATGCCAATGGCTCAGTTCTTAACCCCAGCAGCAACTCCTGATCGTTCAAGCATAGTCTATCCAGCTTTTGGTCGGAATGATTTTCAATTAAGAGCCCATCTTATTAATCTCTTCAGCAATAATCTGCAGTTCTATGGCAGAGCGAATGAAAACCCGAATACTCATCTTTTTCGATTTCTATGGATGTGCCGTAACTTTCAGTTTCAAGGAGTGAATGAGGATGCCATCAGACTTCGGTTATTCCCCTATACACTGAGAGATGGAGCTCTTGAATGGTTAGATTCCGAGCCACATGCTAGTATCGCCACCTGGGATGACTTGGCTAGAAAATTCTGCAACAAATACTTTTCACCAGCTAAAGTGGCCAAAATGAAGTTGGAAATTTCGACTTTTCAACAACTTGATGGAGAGCGGTATCATGAAGCTTGGGACAGATTCAAAGAGTTGCTTAGAAAATGTCCAAATCATGGTATTAAAAAGGGACTTCAGGCTCAATATTTCTACTCTGGACTTTCTTCTCAATCCAAATCGATAGTGGACTCCTCAGCAAACGGGTCCATTGCGAATAAAAATGTCAATGAAGCTTGGGATTTATATGAGCTGATTGCAAACACACATACCATGTTTTCATCTGATCGAACCACTCCGAAGAAAGTAACAGGGATACATGAGATAGACAATCTGTCAGCTACCAATGCACAAATTGCTGCATTGACGAAACAGGTGGAGCTCTTGGTTAGCACACAAACACAAGGAGTAAATGCAGTGCAAACCACTATGATGTGCGAAAACTGTGGGGCTAACCACTCGACTTCAGATTGTATGTTATTGGCTTCTCCAGATGAACAGGTAAATTTTCGTCAGAATAATACACGTCAGCAGTATAACCCTTACTCTCAAACATACAATCCTGGCTGAAAGCAACACCTAAATTTTAGATGGTCAGATAATCAGAACAGTGGTAGTACTGGCAATGCTCAGCATGAGAGAAGACCAAGTTTGGGAGAAATGTTCCAACAGTACATGCAAAAGACTGATAAACTAATGGAGAGGCAGGACACAAATTATCAGAATCAACATGCGTCTATCAGGAAATTAGAGACTCAGATTGGCCAGCTGGCCTTACAACTATCAGATAGAACTCCAGGGACACTTCCAAGCAATACTGTAACAAATCCAAAAGAGCAAGTACAAGCAATCACGACAAGGAGTGGAGTACAATTACCAGAAATTCACGTGAAACGACCTGAGAAGAGGGACAAACAGTTGGTAGCTGAGGATGAGATAGTTGAGAAGCATTCAGTGCATCCACAAGAAGAAGTTCTAAAAGAAGATGCAGAATCATCCAAATCCAAGACACCAATCCCTGTCAAAGCTTATGTGCCACCTATTCCTTTTCCTCAAAGATTGCAGAAGCACAAGCTAGACAAACAATTTGCAAAATTTCTTGAAATTTTCAGAAAACTCCATATCAACATCCCATTTGCCGACGCATTAGCACAGATGCCCAGCTACGCAAAGTTCATGAAGGACATTCTTTCAAACAAACGGAAGCTGGAAGAGCATGAAACAGTTTGTCTGACAGAAGAGTGCAGTGCAATTCTTCAGAAAAAGCTTCCACCTAAATTAAAAGATCCAAGGAGTTTCACTATCCCTTGTACTATAGGTTCAAATTATTTTGATCATGCTTTGTGTGATTTGGGTGCAAGTATTAATCTTATGCCTTTATCTGTGTACAGAAAACTAGGACTGGGAGAAGCGAGGTCGACCACTGTCTCGTTGCAGCTGGCAGATCGATCTATCAAGCATCCTCGAGGTATCATTGAGGATGTATTGGTAAAGGTCGATAAATTCATATTTCCAGCAGACTTCATCATTCTTGATATGGAGGAAGACAGCGATATCCCCATTATTCTCCGAAGACCATTTTTAGCTACAGGGAGAGTGCTAATCGATGTTTGTGAAGGAAAAATAATTCTTCGGGTGGACAATGAGCAGGTTATATTCAATGTTTTTAAGGCGATGAAATATCCAGCTTCTTCAGATTCTTGTTTTCAAGTCGATGTGGTGGACAAATTAATTACAGACACATTTGAAACAAAATATCCACCAGATGAACTCGCAATTTGTACGATGTGTTCTGAATCAACAAAATCAGAACATCTAGCTATACAAGCACGAGCCATGCAACTAGAAGCATCTCCACCAGTCTCTTACAAGAGAACTAGATATTTTGAACCACTTGGTGAGAGCCTACAAAGACCAGTACCATCCATAAAGAGGGCTCATGCTCTTGAGTTGAAACAATTGCCATCTCACCTTCGATACGCATACCTAGGGACTTCTACTACTCTTCTAGTGATTATTGCTAATGATATGACAGAATTGGAGGAAGAAAAATTGCTCAGAATACTGAAGAAACATAAAACAGCTATTGGGTGGACTATTACGGATATTAGAGGAATCAGTCCTTCTGTGTGTATGCATAAAATCCGTATGGAGGAAAAGTTCAAGGCATCAGTGGAGAGCCAGCGAAGATTGAATTCTACTTTGAAAGAAGTGGTCCGAGCTAAAGTGATGAAATTACTCGATGCGGGAATAATTTACCCGATCTCAGACAGTTCTTGGGTAAGTCCAGTTCACGTAGTGCCAAAAAATAGAAGAATCACAGTTGAGAAGAATGATAACAATGAGCTCATTCCGACACGATTGGTCACAGGGTGGAGGGTATGTATTGACTACCGAAAACTGAATAATACCACAAAGGAAAGATCACTTCCCTTTACCCTTTATTGATCAGATGCTGGAAAGGCTTGCCGGCCACTCTCACTACTGTTTCTTGGATGGCTATTCGGGATACAATCAGATCCCCATTGCTCCAAAAGACCAGGAGAAAACCACTTTCACATGTCCTTACGGGACCTTTGCCTTTAGAAGAATGCCCTTTGGATTGTGTAACGCCCCTGCCACTTTTCAGCGTTGCATGATGGCTATATTCTCAGACATGGTGGAGCAATACATTGAGGTATTTATGGATGATTTCTCAGTTTTTGGAGACTCTTTCGATGTATGCTTGACAAATTTATCTAAGGTGTTGAAGAGATGTGAGGAAAGTAATCTTGTACTCAACTGGGATAAATGTCACTTTATGGTGAAAGAGGGAATAGTTCTGGGACACCGAATTTCAGCTCAAGGAATAGAAGTCGACAAAGCAAAAATTCAAGTGATTGAGAAATTGCAGCCACCGAATTCCGTTAAGGGTGTTAGAAGTTTTCTTGGACATGCAGGATTTTATAGGAGATTCATCCGTGATTTTTCGAAAATTACAAAGCCTCTCAGTAGCCTTTTGGAGAAAGACATGCCTTTCAACTTTTCTGATTAGTGTCTTATTGCTTTTAACACTTTGAAAGCAAAATTGACAACTGCACCAATTATTGTTGCACTGGATTGGAGTTTACCATTTGAACTTATGTGTTATGCTAGCGACTTTGCAGTAGGCGCGGTACTTGGACAACGCAGGGACAAAAATCTACATGTCATTTACTATGCAAGCATGACATTAACGGATGCACAGATCAACTATGCAACAACTGAAAAAGAGATGCTCGCTGTAGTTTTTGCCTTTGACAAATTCTGTTCCTATCTCATTGGGTCAAAGGTAATTGTCTACACCGACCATGCAGCTCTTAAGTATTTGTTTGGGAAGAAAGATGCCAAGCCTAGATTAATTCGGTGGATTTTGTTGTTACAAGTGTTTGACATTGAAATATGTGATAAAAAGGGGACAGAAAATCAGGTGGCAGATCACTTATCTAGACTGGAGCGGGGAGAGTCCACTGATAATGTTGACATAAATGAAGTGTTTCCAGACGAACAAATCTTGCAGATTGGGAATGCACCGTGGTATGCTGATTTAGTCAATTATTTGGTCAGTCAAATTCTCCCACCAGAATTTTCTTATCAGCAGAAGAAAAAACTTGTCCATGAGGCTAAATTCTACTTTTGGGAGGAACCTTATCTATACAGGAAAGGCCCATATCAGATTATCAGAAGATGTGTTCCAGAAGATGAAATGAAACTGATACTTGCACGTGTACACTCTTCAGCTTATGGTAGTCATTTTGGTCCTACCAAAACCGCTGCTAAGGTTTTACAGTGTGGTTTCTACTGGCCCACATTATTCAAAGATGTGCACAGTTTTTGTAGATCATGTGATCGATGCCAACGAACAGGTAACATCTCCGCCTGTCACGAAATGCCGTTAAAAAATATCCTTGAAGTAGAATTATTTGATGTTTGGGGCATAGACTTCATGGGACTATTTCCACCGTCCTATTCCAACAAGTACATTATTGTAGCGGTTGATTATGTGTCCAAGTGGGTGGAAGCAAAAGCATTACCAACTAATGATGCAACAGTGGTGGTTGGATTCATCAAGAAATATATTTTCAACAGATATGGAGCTCCCCGAGCTATTATAAGTGATGGTGGTTCTCATTTTTGCAACCGTTTATTTAAATCGGTCCTCAACAAATATGGGGTACAGCATCAAGTTGCCACAGCTTATCACCCACAAACTAGTGGGCAAGTGGAAACATCTAACAAACAGTTGAAACGGATCCTCGAGCTCACTGTAAATTCAACTCGAAAAGATTGGTCCAAGAAGCTTGATGATGCACTATGGGCATACCGCACAGCTTTCAAAACTCCTATTGGCATGTCTCCTTATCATTTGGTGTTTGGAAAAGCTTGCCATCTACCAGTCGAATTCGAGCACAAGGCCTATTGGGCACTAAAACAGTTAAACATGGATTTGGACAAGGCCGGCAAAACTAGGCTGCTGCAGTTGAACAAGCTGAATGAATTTAGAATGGATGCCTATGAAAACTCGGTGATCTATAAAGAAAGGACTAAGAACTGGCATGATAAACACATTCGGCACCGGGTATTCCAGGTTGGGGATCAAGTTCTGTTGTACAATTCGCGACTCAAACTGTTCCCTGGAAAACTGAGATCAAAGTGGTCCGGACCATTCACAATCGCCAAGATTTTTCCGTATGGCACGGTTGAATTAACTTATCCAACCAAAGGAAATTTCAAAGTTAATGGCCAGAGAGTGAAACACTATGTGGAGGATTCCCAACGGCAAAATCCACCATTGACATTGCAGTGCCAGAGTGATTGCAGCCAAACAGTCGAGCCCAAGACTCTAAATTGAGCGCTTAATGGGAGGCAACCCATTCTCTATCCCTTCTCTAGTATTTGTTTTGCATATAGAATTTTAGGATTGTTGTTTTCCCCGTTCTTATCATATTTCGCTACGTTTATTTTGTTTAATTTCTTTCAGGCCAAATGTTTTCATCCTCAAAAAAAAAAAAAAAAAAAAAAGAAAGAAAATTGGCCGGTTTTAAGAACACAAATGTCCGCCCCCCTCATATGTCACAAGCCAATTTCTTTCATTCACCCGGTTCCTTCCTTCTTCCCCGTGCTCCACCCACACACTTTTTCACTTCTAACTGCATCAAGTCTTGATTGACTATCCATTCATCTCCTTCACATTGGCCGAATTGATAATGCAAGGTATTTCTTTTCTCCCTCCATCTTCACTTTACTCTTTCGCTGCGTTTTCTTTTTATTTTTGGGTGATTCTTTTTGTTTAATTGGAGGAGTTTGGGGTTAGGCAGTTGCTGGGTTTGTGATTGTGAGCTGTGGTTTAACAATTTTTGGGCAGAATTCATGATCTCTGTTCACTCACTTTCCAGTTACAATCGGGTGCCTTCAAGGTGTTTGATGAATTGCTTTAGGGAACTTTATGGTGAAATTGGGTCTAGCCTTATACTGGACTTTGTTGCCCCGCATTCAGGACCAGTAAAATTGCTTATTCTCCTAGGGAATGTCACCTGCCCTTCCCCATTTGGTTAATCCCCTCTAGGGACGTTATGGCCTACCCACGCTACCCGCCGGCAGCCCTCCGGTCCCCGTTTCGTCCCCCTTTCGTCTGCCTTTTCTGACATCTGTTCGGCAATAATTTGAACACGATACACACCACGCTAGGGCATTACGTATATCCAATGATGGCTCGGGAAACTTTAACTCTTTCCTCAGTTTTCTCGATTGTGTAAATCCTTGGTCCACTTAGTTCTCTCATATACTTCCTTTCTTTTTTTCTCTACAGCTACAACATGCCACCCAAGCGCAAAGCTACTGTTGCGGAAAAAGGGAAAGGGAAAGGGAAAGGAAAGGTCGACGGGCCTTCTACCTGGACTAGACATGTGGCCGAGCCACCTGATGATGGGTCTATACCACGGTTCCAAACTGAGGCCATCCAATCAAGCTATTACCCAAGCTTTGTCACAAGGAACGCCAGGTAACTAGGACCGACTTCTCTGATCATTTGTTGGAACGAGTCGTCCAGAACTGTGGGTGGAACAAGGTGGTCGGTGCTCAACACGCCGCTTACCCTACTCTAGTTAGGGAATTTTTTGCCAATTTCAACCCGGACATTGATGTCCTGGAGTCCCCCCACCGACACAGAACCTGGGTGAGAGGTCAGTGGATACGTTTCACCCCCACTATGATCAACAGATATTATGGCCTCACACGCACTGGGCTTAACCCTCTCCCCACTCCGCATGACCTTGATATGGCGTTGGTAGCCCGTTATTTATATGGTCGGGATGATGCTTGGGCTTTGGACACTCCTCGGTTCATGCATGATCATCTTACCCGGGAATTGCGCGTCTTACATATTTTTGTCAGTTCCAACATTAGCCCCACCAGACAGAGGACGAAATTTAATGAGCACCGGGCCATCCTGTTATATCATCTAGCAAGGCTCCGTAAGTTCGACTTGGGGACTCACATCTTTGAGTTCATCAAGGAATTAGCTACTTAGGTGGACTCCCAGCGCGCCATTCATTTTTCTTGTCTTATAAGCGGGATCTGTCTCACTCAGGGAGTTCCCATTTTCTCCAGAGAGGAAGCCGACCCCCCTGCCCCCTTATTCAATGCCCGTAGTGTTGAGAACTCGGAGACCAAGTTGGCAGCCAGAGGTACTAGAGCACACCCTGCTAGGGCTGGGATTGCAGATGAGGATTTTCAAGATGAGGCACCTCTCCCACCACCGACAGCTGTCGATTCCGACTTCAGCGTTCAGTTCGCGCAGCTTATGGTTGCTTAGATAGAAATGGGTCGAGCTGTTAGCGCCATTGAGAATGCGATTTTACACATACATCAGAACCAGGAGGCTATGCTTGGTGACTTGCGCTATGTGACCAGTCAGGTGAGGGATTGGCAGCAAACTGACGCTCAGACTCGATCCAATCAGCGTACCCTGGATTACCAGTACCATGCAATGCACGATCAGGTGAGTCGTGTTGGGAGCCGTATGGAAACTCTCGATGAGAATGTCGTGCACATATCGGAGACTGTCTCTTGCTTTTCACAGCAGCTTGCTTCTTTTCGACCCTCTACTTTGACGGGACCACTCCACCAGCCAGATACATCTTCTCCACATTTACCCCCGGGATGTTCTTGATCCTTTCCTAGTTTTTACTTTTGCTCTACGTTTTTCTTACATTGAGGACAATGTGTACTTTAAGCTTGGGGGTGACTTTAATTAGACTTTAATTACTTTCATTATTTTTGTGTATGCTGAAAAAAAAAAATATTTGTATGCTTGTATGTTGGATAGCCTTGCCGGCCTATGAGGATATTATTTGAAATTGATGTCAATTCATGAATTATGCCTACGTTATGCTACTTATGCTTGTTTTATAGACTTTACTTATCCATGTGAGATATGATTAAGTGTGATTTATGGTCATGAATTTCACTACGCTGGGATGGTATATTGAATAGAATACAGTGACAGAGTAGTGAATCTTAGTTGAGAAAACCAAAACTACCAATTGACAACTCAATTACCTAACCGGGTGAAAGGCTAGTTTGGGAGTGGTTAAACCAGTGCAGAAGCTGTTTAGATAGGTGTTGATTCCGTGTTTGAATAATAGTTGTGTGGAGTATATTTTGGCTACCAAGTGGAATCTAGGTATTGACCGGATGCTAGAAATCTAATCCCCGCGTGTTTATCTTGCAAAAAAAAAATGGCACTTGCATTATCTTATACCTCTCTTCGTAGCCTAGTTGACTCGAGTGATAAAGTCCATTGGAGTTCTCAAAACTCGGTGCCCTAAGGTTTAACAGACCTGGGAGCCATCGGCCTAAAGCTCGCTACAAGGGTCATCTAGAAAGCTTAAGGGAGTGAGGTCTTACACATAAGATATTAAAAAAAAAAAAGCAAAGCAAGATTAAACCATTTTACACATAACTTGGGGATATAGATTACTAGTGGGTTTGACTTACTTAGTGAAAACTTGATGGTCAAAGCACTCAATGAAGGGAGAATCATCACAGATCTAGATAGCTAATGTTTTGGCTAGACCTAAACAAAATTTGAGCAGTAAAAGAATAAGTGTCTTGAGAGTCACTTTAGAGCTAATACCAGGGGTGAGAAAATTGAATATCAGTTTGGGGGTGTATATTCTTACGAGCGAGAAAGGAAATGTTTGACCATTGGGGGCATAATATCACCAACCTAAAGGCTTATGGTGATTGAATTGACTATGCGTACACACTGATATCTGTCAAGCATCGGATAAGTCAAAATGATTGATTTTGGTAGCATGATTTAGAAATTTTATTATGAATTGTTTGATTGTTTCAAAAACATGAGGCAAATACGGCAAGCTATCTGTTATAATATATGTTGTTTGATTGTTCAAGTAAATAGTTATGTTCGAGGACGAACAAATGTTCAAGTTTGGGGGTATTTGATAAGTGAGATTTTACACTTATCTAAACTATCAAAAGTAGACAATTGTAAGTGCTCTTAAATGATTTTTTACTTAATTGTGAGTTAATTTAATTATTTCAGGTCAAAACCCAAGTTCTGAAGGAATTATAGAAAAATAAAGCAAAATAGGCGAAAAAGACTGAAAGTGTACGAAAACTTGGAGATGGGGATCAACTTGCAAACCTTCAAAAGTTGAAAGACATGGGGTGCAAATAAAAGAGGACTGAATTGAAATATAAGAAGGAATCAGAGGACTAAAATGACTACAATCAAAAGTTGAAGGACCACAAGCGCAGAATGGACAGAAATTTCAACAGGGCGAACGCCCTAGATCAAAGTTGGGCGTGCGCCCAGCTGAAGAAGCAAACAACTGAGGCAAAACTCCTTGCCTGGGCGTTCGCCCGGAAAAGGCCTGGGCGAATCTGGCCCGCGGAATTTTCATATTATTTTGTTTCCTTTTTTTTACTCCGAATGCAATTGGAAACTTTGAGTGCACGATTTTTAGGATTTGGAGGGATCTTTTTAGGTCATCTTGAGAGATCTATAAATATGACTTATACACTCATAACAAGGGTTGTTGAAAATCTTGTAAAAAATCATATTGAGAGAGAGAGAGAGAGATACCAAGAGACGAAGAACAAAGGCGGAATTGAAGATTGGAGCTTGAAGACAAAGATTTCTTGGTGCAAGATATTCAGCGTTTCATCTTCTATTATTTTCAAGATCCGGTTATGTCTACAATTCTCTTCATCTTTTCTTTCTCCCGAGTCATGAATAGCTAGATTTAATGTTTGGATGAACGATGTAGCCTAAGTTTAATTCTCTAATTTCGAATCTCAAGTTTTGATTTATAAATTGATTAAGTATTTGATTTTACTTCTTTTCTTAATGCTTTGAATGATTGGCCATTATTTCATTGATTTTATGGATTGTAATGAATTGAGAAGTGAATTATTGATCTAGATCACGTAGTAAAATCCAGCAATTGGATGAAAGGTAGAGATACGCTTTTATTATTGCTGCGGTCTGAATTGAATTCCTAGGAGATTTAATGCATCTAATTAAGGACCATTCTGACTGCCTAAGTTGACTTAATTAGATAGGACTAATTTGAACTCGAGAGAGGTAAATTAGGTTAAATTTGTGAATTCGACCGAATACAGCTTTAGGAACAAATCTTGAGAGGAGGAATTAGAGATAACAACTAGGTGAAGTCGTTCGTCCAAACGCTTTAACCATCATATTTTATTAATTCTTGATTTTTTCTTTATTATTATTTTCGAAAAATCCAAAGTTTTAGCTTAAATCTTTCAACTCAATTTATTTTAAATTATTTACAATAAACTGGCACTTTGATTAATTTAACTAGTATCTAAATAAGATAGTCTCCGTGGGAACGATAATCTGGACTCAAAAAGTCCACTTTATTACTTGTTAACGATATTGTACACTTGCAATCACGTTATTTTCTACAACAGAAGCCCAATTATTATGCCTAGACTTAAACTTTATAGGAACGAAGCAACGCTACTGCTTCATGAATATTTAAATGTAGCTTAAATATGTAGCAAAACACAGACAAATAAGGTAAATATTCACTGAGAACTCCCCAAAAATTGACAATACATAACAACCACACATGATTTACCTTAACACAATTTTTTAGACCACCTCTCTGGAGTCTTTTCACCTGTTACATTGGAAGCAGAATTCATTGGAAGCAGAATTCATTGGAAAACTGATATATAGTCGTAGAATAATTCTTGCAATCTGACATTTGGCTTCTCTTTACTTTGGTCCACCACTCATATACATATTAGGTAACACGTAAATTGCAATAAGAAAATTTTAAATCTAGTCAAAATTTCAAATAACTCACAAGCAAGACAACAATTTCAACTTTAAGCCAGCTAAATTATATTCTCAACATCAATGAGTATACAACATAAGCACCTTTTGACTCAAGACACACACACACACACACACACACACACACACACACACACACACACACTATACATTGTTTCAAGACAAATTATTGCACAACAATATTTATTAGCCTATGAAAAACAAATCAAATATCATTGGAATTTACCAACAAAAATAAGGCCAAAAAATCCAAACTCATAAATGCTGCATATTTGAAAATTGCATTAATTTCTCCACATAGTATTACATTCAACACTTTGACAATATTCTGGTCATTGCCAATTTCAAAGGAAAAATAATTAAAAAATAATAATAGATCAGACATAGCACTACCACCATCCCAATTATTCAATCTCAAACAAACAATTACTATTTAGTTCATAAAAATTAGAGTTGGGAGTCACATCCAAACCCTAATAAAGAAATTGGGTGATAGGAAGAATCATGTTGGGATATTTGTGGTATGATGGTGGGAGTGTTAGGTGACAAGGATTTGTTGTTGGTGGGTCAATGGTCTAGTAATGCTTGTGGTAGAATGTACGTGGTACCAGATTCTAGGTCAAGCCAAACATTTATTATTAAGACAAAAAATATAAACATCTCGTTTATGGGAAAAAAAAATCTAGTTTATGGTTATGTGTTCGAGCAAAAAATTAATCTTAAAAATAACAATTGCAAATAAAATATTTCTACTATTAAGCAAAATCATACTTATAAAAAAGATAATTTCATATAGTTAAAAACCTTTAAATATTACAAAAGTACATACTTCCATATTATAGTCTGAAGATAATAGAATTTTGGGAGTTTATATATATGTTCCACTCAATTTTAGGTCGATCAATAACATGAAAAATTCAAGTGATGGACTCAAATTCTTAAAAAATACCCAATAAAATCCATATAAAAAATACCTAGAAAGTCTATAAAATACCACTAATTCTCTGACAAGGAAAATGAAAAATGTAGAAAATAAACATGCCTGATTAATCCTTTCATTTTTCTGGGTTTAGTAGTTTTAAAGTAAAACAAAAAAGATTACATCTTCAATCGGTCATTTTTCTTGATCCTATTTCCCTGAATCTTCTTGTTGTTCGTATCTGCTCGTTTTATTATCATCAAAACAGAACATTATCTGACCCACTAGAAATGATGCTCTTGCAAGTGAACTCATCATTGATCTTCCCACTTGGACAACCACTCGTAGCTTTTGATGGCGCCGATGGAACTGAATGAGCAACAGCACAGGATAGCCGAAGGGTTACCAATTTTCTTTTTCCTTTTTCTAAAGGGAGAAGATGAAATTTAGGGAGAGAAATTAATTATGGAGAGTTCCTGGGCTAGGAGAGAAAGAAGAATACAGTGACTGAGTGAACGAAGAGAGAGAATTGGAGAAAGAGAAAGGAAAGATAGTGTTCTAGAGGGTAATTAATGTGGCATGTTGTTTTGGCAGAATGGATGGGAAACAGACGTGGTGGTGTCATATGGAAAAAGGAAAAGTCAGTCCCAACATGTCCAAAACAATGTCGTTTGAAATAAATAAGGTAAAAATATAAAAAGTGACGTCACCATGACATTACTAAAAAGGTCATCGTTTTTTATGACCACTTGAACAGTGCCTTTTTTTAGGCTCTTTTTATTTAGTTAGAATATATATATATATATATATAAAAGTTTTATTCAAGATGAAGATGAAATAGATAAAAATAATAAAAATATTTTAGAAACTCGAAACAATCAAGAATTACAAATTGCTCAAATAAAACAAAGATTACATAATTGAAAAATACATAAAGTAGATAAGAAAACAATCTATGAAATAGGAAATTTTAATTTTCGTCAAGATTTTGCAATCAATACCTGTGAAGAAACCATTCCGGTCAAAAATCATCTAACTCGAATTAGATTAATATAAATTTCTTCATATCAGACTTGTTCAAGAGGCAATTAAACATTTTTTTTGGGTTAGACATACATATTCTTTTATTCTTAAGAGCTAAAAGACATCTCAAGTTTGATAATTCTTTACTTTCGGTTCTTGAATCAAATATAAAAGGTGGTTCAATATTTTTCAATTGTTATCTAAATTTCTCTGTCGATCTTTTCAACGGAGCTATTTCAAACGCCCTTACTCTTGATCTTCTAGCATCTTAAAATCTCAAATTTGATGATCGATCCAGATCTATAGTGGTTATCTATCGAGTTTATTACAAAGTAATGAGTACCATCCTCAATCCTGTAGAATTAAGATCCTCTCCAAAAGATGTAACTCTTTTGATGGAGGTCAATACTCTTCACTCAAATGCTATCGTTCCTAAAAAGACTTCCATGGGAAAAGATCTTTAACATGGGATCTCGCAAAAGTCAATATGCTTGAAATCTAGATTGATTTTTGACGAACCTTTTTTTAGTTCAAGACACTCAACTTTGTCAAGAAGATATGATTCTGAACAGATTTCTTTTCAACCTTCAAGACACTCTACCTCTTTTGAAAAATTAAAAGAAGCTGATTTCAATCCAAACATTCCAAATACCCATTATGAACCAGAAGGTGAAGTTGAATCTAAAAGATCCACGTCACCAACTGCTTCTAACATGCAACCTCCTCCTCAATCATAGAGATTTGATAGACAGCTAAACGCCATCTCTCCTTCTGTTGATGGGAGACAAGAATTCAATATAAACAACCTCAAGTAAAAGCATTCAGACGAACACTTCAAACAATGTTCTCTAAGAAAGAGCTTGAATCCTTTTGGCATGAGTTTTGCTGATATCCAAAATACTTGTTTTTATGATTGGGTAAAAATCAAAGTTTTTGGAAAATCAAAATAAAAAATGATCAACAATACCCATATCAACAAGACATTATGGAAAACAACTTCAGGACAAACATTTCAAATTGAATATCCTTCTTTAGAGGAAATTCAAATTTCTAGAGGAAACAATGAAGTTATAGCTTCTCCTTTCACCCTTCTTTTGACGATGAACTGTATGCTGAGCCTATCCTGTGAGAAAGCCTGTCTTGACCTACAGCTGTCCTACTGATGAACCAGTCTAGAAGTTGAAAAGAAAGCCGAATGGAAAGGAGAAGAACCCCTAGTGAGAATTATGCTTGATGAGGCGCGCTCTACGACAAAAGATTGAAAGAAGCAACAATGTCTATTACGTGGAAGGCCGTGGTGAGCATCTCGCGAATCCTGTTCATCCAGCTTCCAATAGATAAACCCATCATTCCTTGTCGTCCAATAGCCCGACGCATGTACACCAGGCTGGTTTTTAAGCTCAGTCGGGACACCTAATGAAGGTAGCTACGGGCAATAACAATGCACCAACCTTATCATTGATAGACCAGAAAATTTTGGATCTACTTTTAAAGATATAAAAAATATACAAGCCCAAAATAATTATACAATTATCTTATTACGTTCAGTGACCAAACAATTAAAAAGAATTGAGTCAAATTTGGAAGCCAAAAGTTCGGAAAAACATATAGGAGAAAAGATAACGTCAAACCCGTTATTCAAACCCCTTGATGAATCTACCTCAAAACCTAAGCCGGAAAACCCCTTTTAAGTGAAATAAGAATTTTGGCAGAAATGTCAAAACAACTCTCAAAAATCAGTTCTCCTAAAAATTTTATTGTGGTAACTTCAATAGAAGAACTTGAAGATCAATTTACTGAAGCGCCTTCTCAAATAAATTTACTTAGAGGACAAAATTATTCAAAATTGCCAAATTTTTACCTGATATGCAATATGAGGAGAACTGAGCAAAACAAGTCTCTTATAGTGGAGACGAGATTATTGAATGGAATATAGACGATATGACTGAGTATCAAATTATTCAGACTGACGAAAATCTAGCCAGCTCAAAGGGTGGTGGATTAACTACACCCGATGGCACAAATGATAGTATTGCTACTTTCATTTATTCCATTGTCAAACATTTCATTGGTAATCTCAATGAACCTTACATGTCCAAGACTTCATTATTTCAGATGGTACAAAGATATCTTCATTGCCAAAGTCATGGTTAGAGAAGATTGATTTCAGGCCTTTTGGAAAGAAAGATTTTTATATGGACTTCTAAAACTCTTCGCTGAAAGAGTTAGGTCTGTTATCAAAAATCAAAATAATGACACCATTCCATGTGCATCCCTTATTTATGGTGAAATAATCAACTACATCAATAAAGAAGGCCTTGCATTATGCAATGATATCAAACTCAAAGCAAAACTCAAAAATTAAAGATCTGAAAGTCATAAAGAGCTTGGATCTTACTGTGAGTAATATGGTTTCGAAAAGGTTATTGCTCATTCCTCTAAATTCAAGAAGAGAAATAAATTAAATAAATCTTAACATAAAAAACCATTTAAACGAAAGTTCTTCTCCAAAGAAGAAAGTTATCAAAGAACACCAAAATGAAACTTCCACAAGATGAAATTTCAAAAGAAAAACAAAACATGTTGGAAATATAAACAAGAAGGACATTACTCTCATCAATGTCCTATGAAGAAGAAAATCAACAACCTACAAATTGAAGATGGTTTGAAAAATCAATTGTTAAACCTTGTCCTACATAGTTCTAAAGATTATTCAGAAAATGAGAATGAGCAAGTTAACCAAAATAAAAAAGATTTTGATTTTGAAGAAAGCTCTGTTTCGTCCAAATCCATTAATGACAAACAAGTTTACGGATGTGAAACAAATGCTTGTTATTGCAAAAATAAATCTATCAATGTCCTCACTCAAGAAGATAATTATACGAAAAGGTTATTATCCAAGAAATTATTGAAAATATTGAAGACCCTCAATTAAGAAGAAAATTCAATCAATTGTTAGTTCCTCAGAAACCAAAAATTGAACCATTCAACGTGTCTCAAATTATGAATAGATTCAAAGAAGAATCTTCTAGTTCAAAAATTTCAAAATGATCTTAGATCAGAAGTCAATGAAATGAAAAATCAAATTTCAAGTTTATAAAGACAAATGAAGGACGTCAAAATGGAAGTTATCTTTCTCAAAGACAAACATTTAGAACAAAATCGAGAACCTTCTAGTGAAGAGAATTCAGAAGATGAATCCAACAAAGAAGTTGATCAATCTACTTCTCCGACAAAGAAGTTGATCAATCTGCTTCTCCAACAGAAGAATAACATCTCAACGTTATAAATAGGATCCAACTTAAAAAATAGTATTATCAGATGACAATAATCATCAACAAAGAATTCAAGGTAAAAAGTAGAGTCTTGATTGATTCAGGAGCATATCAAAATTGTATAAGGGAATGTCTTATACCTACAAAGTATTTTGAAAAAACTACTGAGTGCCTATATGGAGCTAGTGGAAAGAAACTTGATATCCAATATAAACTTTCGAAAGCTCATATCTGTAATTCAGGTATTTGCTTCAAAAATATTTTTTACCTTGTCAAAGATTTGGATCAAGAAGTCATTCTTGGTACCCATTTTATTATCGAAATTTATCCGTTCTATGTTGATAAAGATGGGCTAAGGACAAAAATCTTTGGTCCGGATTTCAAGTACAGTTTTACTAACCTTCATCTTTCAAAGATGTGAATGCTCTCAAACAAGCTTCAATCTAAAAAATTATTAACAATATCAACTTCAAAAAACAACATATTAAATTTTTAAAAAAAGAAATTAAATATACAAGAATTGAAGAACAATAGAAAGAATCAAAAAATAAAGAGAAAATAATTCAAATAAAAAAAAATTGAGAAAGATATATGCTCTACCATCCCAAATGATTTCTAGAACCAAAAGCAACATATTATCTCCTTGCCCTATATTTCTGATTTCAATGAATCAAAAATTCCCACAAAATTAAATCTCGACCAATCCAAATGAACAAGAATTGCTCAAATATTGTGTCAAAGAAATTGAAGACTTAAAAGAAAATGGTCTCATTAGGCCTAGTAAATTTCCATGGAGCTGTTATGCTTTCTATGTCGAATATCAATGCAAAATAGAAAGAAGAGCCCCAAGGTTAGTAATCAACTACAAACCTCTGAATAAAGTACTTCAATGGATTAGATATCCTTTACCTCAAAAGAATGATCTTCTAAACAGATTACTTAATGTTGTTATATTCTCAAAGTTTGACATGAAATCTGGATTTTGGCAAATTCAGATAAATGAACAAATAAGTACAAAATGGCTTTTAATGTTCCATTTGGGCAATACAAATGGAACGATACAAATGGAACGAAATGCCTTTTGGTCTCAAGAATGTTCATTCTGAGTTTCAAAAAATTATAAATGATATCTTCAATCCTTATCAAAGCTTTTCAACAGTCTATATCGATGATGTTCCAATTTATTCTGAAAGTCTATAGCAACATTTCATGCATTTGAACATCTTCATCAAATTTATTAAGTCCAATGGTTTAGCAGTGTCTGCTAAGAAGATTGTCTTATGTCAAACTAAAATCAAATTTTTAGGTCTATAAATTTATGAATGAACTATAACTGCAGTTCAAAGAAGTCTTGAATTCTCTAGCAAATTCCCTGGCGAAATTTTAGAAAAAACTAGCCTTCAAAGATTCCTTGGATGTGTCAACTATGTGGCTGATTTCATTCCAAATATTAGGCAGGTCTGTGAACCTCTCTATCAAAGATTTAGGAAAAATCCACCCGCTTGGAGTCAAGAACATAGCCTAGCTGTCAAGCTAGTCAAATAGACAGTTAAGACTCCCCATTGCCTCCGTATTATCAATCTAAAAACCTTCTTCATTGTCGAAATAGATGCCTCTGAATTAGAATATTGGGGTGGGGGTGGGGGTGGGGGTGGGGGTGGGGGTGGGGGGGGTTCTCAAACAAAAAAATTGAACGTCAAGAACAATTGGTCCGCTACCATTCTGCCATTTGGATCGGACCCCAGAAAAACTATTCAATTGTCAAAAAGGAAACTTTGGCTATTGTTTTATGCATTACAAAATTTCAAGATGATCTTATCAATAAAACCTTTTTGCTCAAAACCGATTGTAAATCTGCCAAAGATATTCTTCAAAAGGATGTTAAAAATTTAGTTTCAAAATAGATTTTTGCCAGATGACAAATTTTTTTATCATGTTTTGATTTGATATTAAGCATATTCAAGGAAAGGCAAATGTGTTAACTGATTTCCTAACAAGAGAATTCTTACATGGAAAGATCAACAAAGATGACTTTGAGAGACAAGGGGAAAAAAAAGACAATGTCCATTCATCAATATTTACTCCAAACTATCGATTCAAAAGACAATTGTTCATCTTCCTCTCAAAAGACAACTCAAGCATCTAAACCAAAACAAGCTAAATCAATATCCTCTTCAAGCTAGATTCATACTTAAAATACTTTTCAAGTCCTTAGAAATATTCCCAAACCTCCAAATCATTTTCAAAATCACACTTGTCCACATTTCAATCCGGTTAACCCTTTTGAGTTTGGTCCTTCCAAAACTCCTCAAAAAACACAGTCTTCAACCACACCTTCAAATTTCAAAAAATCTGTCCAAACAGAAATTGAAAAATTGCCAATTATCAGTGAATCTCAAGTAGAACTCTCAAACTTCCAATATTTCACCAAATCAACTACAGAGTCAGTTATTGATTTAGAAACAAATTGGTCAACTCAATATTCATCTCTTGAAGAATGCATCTCTCATGTACTTCCAAAAGGATTTTGGCATTTGCCCGAAAACATAAAAAAGACGAGCTTTTTATGAGTTTATCCTTGCTTATACAAAATCTATAGAGATAACTCATAGCCAACTGCTGTCAATCTTGACTTTTCAAAGTAGTTTGTTTTGAAGAATAGGGATAACGTCCTTGGGAAACCAAAAAATTCAATACTCCAAGCCCCATTTCTTCTTCAAAATTCGGTACATTGACTATCAATTTGCTTGGTATAAAGTTTTATATGTTAGACCAGTCTTTCATTCCTGGTTTATCATGTTCGATCATAAATGGTGTTTTTCATTTCCAAAATGGTTTCAAAAATGGTTTTTATATTTTGGACTTGAAGAACATATTCTTCCAAGCCTTGTTTCAGAAGGATTTCAATATTTCTAAACTCATGGTTCAAAATTCCTTCTTGAACAAGAATGACCACTTTTTCAATTTTCAAAAAAAATTCAAGGTTTGGTGGATCATGTTTTGAGACTTTAACATCTACACTGACAATACCACAAAGTTCTCCCCGAAATATATTGTTCGTATGATCAAGAAAAAATGGTGGGAAAAGTTTACAAAAACTAATGCCTGCCTAACATCCGTTCAATCATGGATCAAAGCCTATGAGTAGGAATCAAGAGGAAAGTCTATTCCCTCAAAAGTTCAAGACAAGCAAGCCGATTTCTTTACTGAGAAGAGGAAACTCATGGCAATGTTGGCACAACGCAAGGACTCAAAAGAATTTGCACACCTAGCCCAACGAGCAGCCTCTCTTGTAGGAACGGCCTCAAATCCTTCAAAAGCTTCAAGTTCATCCTCATCAAAGTTAGATACTAAAGATTTAGCCCAGAACGATGAAAATGATTTTTATGGGATTGATGATCTTGTTTATGACTTATGAAGACCCTCTCAAGACTTCCTTCAAGATTGTTTCCAGGTGTCCAAAGCTACATGTCCATCATTTGCAAAAAAAGTCAAAAATTGTGGATAATTATTGTCCTTTTATCACTACTTTGCTGAAAAGTAAAGAAAAACTATGGGCAATTATTCCAATGGCCGAAAACTTTCAAAAAAGCCAACAACTTCAAAAAAAACAAACACTTCATTCAACAAATCAGAATCAAGTCCGAATTTCAAATCCGTTGAGAATGCCTATTTAAGAAAGAAGTCTTCTCCATTCAAGAGACAAAGTGTTTTTAAGAGATTTTCCCGTATTTCATATTTTCTTCTTAGGATTTCTGTAATCAAGCTACCAAGAATATTTTCATTTCAAAGTTCAAGCAAAATTGTAAGTCTTTCAATTTATGAGATTTCCCTTCTCATACAAGTGCTTTTCAAAATATATAAATAACATTTTCCAATATTTACAAGTAATTTACATATATATTACCTTTTCACGATAGTTCAATTGTCTTTCGTTCGACAACAGCTCAACCCACCATTTTTTTTTTGTTTCCGCATTCTTCTTCTTCAGCCAGACATGAATCTATGAATTCAATCTCTTCTAACAACTTTTGAGATTTATATTCAACATATTTTCAAATCAAAAAATAACCAAACTAATATAGCACAATATAAACCAAATTAATCTATCAAAAAAGTAACTTGTTTGGGTTGGGTTAGCTGGTGGTGAACGATAGCAGGAAGGAGGTGGCACGAGGCGGTGGGTGGTGGAGTAAAATTTGATTTTAGTGAAATAATATATCTGATTTTGAATTAGATTTGACTAGGATATAGTGTGAGTTTAAGTAATTGTTTGGGGGTATATTTGTCCAAAATGGTCATTTTTCAACTTATTTTCAAAATCTACCATTTTTCAAAAGTACCATTTGCAAACGGACATTTACTATAATTTTCTCTATAATAATTTTTTTGTATATTTTACGAACTATTATAAAATAGCTAAAATATAAACTAATAATTATTAACAAACATGTTAAATAAAATTATTAGTTTTATTATTAAGTAATTACATTATTTAAAAATAATAGAGTTCCAACTTTATTTCTCATATTTTAATTATCGTTCGAAAATAGAGAACACATAATATGTAAATTAATTTTTATTAATATTGTCATGTTAAATAAAAATAAATAAGATTGGTTGAATGTCATAAAATTATAAATAATTCTATTCATAGTTGCTCATTACCAATAGTCATCCTACGTGGCATTACTCAGTTGGATGAATTATTTACTCCAATTGAGTAATATATTTATAGCCATTAATTATGAATAATTCATCCAATTGAGTAATGCCACGTATAATGACTACCGACAGTGAGCGACTATAAATAACATTACTCTAAAATTATATACATTATTTTGTTATTTATTTATCTTAATTTTTATTCAAGTTTTTTGCTTCAAATAACAATTACATGTACTTAAAGCACAATAATTTTATATTTTGCTCTTATGAAAAATTTAATTCACACGAATATAATGATATATTTAGTATGCTAAATTAAATATTATTTAATAAATGTATATGATGTATTTGTACTTTTTGTAAAGGTTATGAATCCAATTGTAATTTTCTCTAATTAAAATTAAGAGTATATTTGTATTTTTCATCAAATAAAGACTAACTGTGTACTAAACTACATAGGTTAGAGATGTTTGTGTCAATATACAAACATTAGGAACAATTTCCAAACTGATGACAAAGATTAGTGACTATTTGTGCCAAATTCCCTTTCATAAATAGCGCAAAATTTGAATTCAATACATATATTTACTTTAATAATATGTTGAATTATCTCATTTACATGTCTGTTCTCAATATACACTTTATATTTCAAAATATTAAATTAGAATGGGAATACTAATTCAAGAGGAGTCGATGACCCTTTTTTAGAGCGTACAAGGGAGGTCAAATTCGAAATTCTTTTTCTCGAGTATACCCATTACCAAATAACAGATAGCCGCTCTACTTGGCTGAAAGTAAGCCGGTTGGAGATCATAATCAATAGGTTTATTTTGAATTAGAACTAGAAAATGTTTGGTTTTAGAAAAATAAAAGAAAAATTAATTTATTGAAAAAGAAAAAAATATCATGGAAAATTAGTGATTTGTATAATAAATTTTAACATAATTTGTATATCAAAAAATAATTTAATAATAATTTAATTAAAAAGGAGTAAGGTCCTAAAGGCTGGCATAAGACAGTCGCGAAAACACCTTTATAGTTTACAGCTGGTTCTCCTTCTATAGGCATGGCTAGAGGAAGTGAAAGAATGAGTCCTTTCTAATTGCCAAAACTATTAGAAAGTATAGACTAAAGAATGTAGAGAATTCTTTTTGAGTATATATGAAAAATAAAAAATTATCACCATTTTATAGTAGAGATTTGCACCCCCACATTCTTGAACATTTAAATCTGAAACTAAAATTAAAATTAAATCTAGAAATAAAATATAAAGACCATAACTCAATAGATTAAAACAAATTAATTCAAAGGTCAAAACTTTATTACAGTTACAACAGTCCCCATAAGGTTTTATTCTTTAAATAAAATAAATAGATAAATAAAATATAACAACATATACTGTTCAACAGATGTAGGAGTCTTCTGGACTTGAACCTACACTAAGTGATGACAACTTCCAATTGAGTGAGCCATAATGGACTATGCCTTGAATTAAGTCCTTTGAGCCAAACTTCAATTGCTTCACACACAATATCGAATTAAGCTCAGTTCATTGTAGGTATTAATGACCATGCGCTCTTATCCTGATTCTAGTAAGAGTCTCTAGAGAATAGCCCAATCTCATAACCACGGCCTCATGGCAACTCTTACATAGGTGAGTCGTCCAAGAGTACATGTGACCTGCATCCCATGAGAATTTTTGCCTCGGTACTCATTTAAGGTCAAACCCTTCCTAATGTCACAATAAATAGCACTATTATCATAGGAACGAGAATTATTAAATTATTGCTATATGAGTCAAGTTTCTACCCATTGAACCTTTTTTTTGGGATCTCTAACCACAAAGGTAGGGTTACCCCCATACGTGACTCCATTGTGAGCTTAAGACCATCCTCTCGATGATTCATCAACAACATTTCTGGGTAAATCTTTTGTTAAATTATCTGTCACATTCTTTTCATATCTTATAAAATTAAGAGAAAACAAATTTCTTTTAAGTAATACCTTAATCGACTTATGTCTCGCTTGAATATGTATACTCATCTTTTTATTCAAGTGAAATTGATTTGCTGGCTCTATTACACTTTTGCAGTCACACTGTATAGATAGAATTGGCTTACTTATTAATGGTAAATCTAGTAATAATATCAGCATTTGTACATGTCGTATCCAGTGCTATCAACTCTGAATATAAAGTACTTCTCGAGATAATAGTCTATCTCTTTTAACTGCACCACCTAACATAAATACATATCATGTAGTGGACTTAATATCTAGATTGTCTATTATCCATTTCGCATCGCTATACCCTTCAATCACATTAGGAAATATTTTATAGTTTACAGAATAATTTAATGTACCTTGAAGATATTTAAGTACTCTCTCTAGTGTTTTCCAATGTTCTTTATTTGGATTGATAGTATATCTTAGCGCATGTTTGGTAGTGTTGAAATTATTTTTTAAGTACTTATATTATAAGTTGTTCGTGAATGTGTAGATAAAAAGTGGGTTGTAAGTTGTGGGTCCTTCGCAATGTGTGGATAAAAAGTATGTTTGACAAGTTGAAATTTTAATGTAAGCACTCCTAAACATGTAATAAGCCTCCCAAAAATGAAAGTTATATCAGGTCTTGTCCTATTTTCCATGTACAACAAAGACCCAATGATTTGAGATCTTAAATTGTGAAACTAGTTCACCAAAATTCTTCTTCAAATGTACATTTGAATCATATGGAGTGGTCACTGGCATACTCTCATAATACCCAAACTTCTTCAACACTTTCTCGATTACATTAGTCTTAGTTAAAATCCCTTTCGATGTTGTATTTAATTTCATTCCTAAAATTATATGAGCTTTTCCCAAGTCTTTCATCTCAAAATTCTTAGATAAATAACTCTTCACATCATTAACAAATCCTAGATTTTTTTCTATATATTTATATATCATCTACATATAAGAAAACTATCACATGCTCATTATTAGTTTCTTTGCTATAGAAACATCTATCATGTTTATTAGTATAAAATCATAACTTAGCATAACTCTATTGAATTTTTCATGCCACTGTATAGGAACTTGCTTTAACCCGTATAACGATTTCACCAATTTACATATTTTGTACTTGTTTGGTGGAGTGTAAAAATAGCTTTTTTAGCAGATTTTGAAAAAAAAAAGTTGGTCAAATGTGTTGTTGAAAAGTTGATAAATGTTGCGGTTAGAGTTTAAAACAACCATGCCAAGCATGCTCATTATGTTCTTGTCCTTTAACATTAAAACCTTCTGATTGTTCCATATATATTTCCTCATCCAAGTCACCATTCAAAAAGGCAGTCTTAATATCTATTTGATGAATGATTAGCTTATAAACAACGACTAAAGCTAACAAGGTTCTTAGAATAGTTATTCTAGCAACAAGGGAGTATGCATTGAAATAATCAACTAATTCTCTTTGAGTGAATCTTTTAGCCACTAATCGAACTTTATATTTATATATACTTCCATTAGGCTTTAACTTCTTCTTAAACAGTACTACATTTACATTCTATTGCCTTACTATCTTGAGATAAGTCACATAAAATGCAAGTATTGTTCAGTATAATTAACTCATACTCATCATTGAAAGCTTCTTTCCAATAAAGTGCACCTACAGAAGAAATAGCATCTTTATAAGTTTGAGGTTCACCTTCAATTAAATATGTGAAGAATTCTTCTCCAAAAGTTTTCTCTTTTCTACTCCTTTTACTTCTTCTAATTTCAGGTTCAGCTTCTAAAGCTAAACTGGATAGAGTACTATTTAAAACCATATTCCTAGAGGTTGAGGGATCACTTTAGATTCTAGTCTAAAAAGGAAATACAACTTCAAAATAAGTAGCATCTCTAGCTTCTATGATGGTGTTGTTGAAATACTACTAACTGTTGGATTTAATTAAATTTTATCGGGTTGAATTGCTAAATATATTTAATGATGTTGGTCATTACAATTAATTTTGGGTGAATTGAAAAGTCTCCAATAGAAAGTACGTAATTGGCGAATGGGTATGATGAATGGGCATATTTATTCATAATTAGTGAATATATATGATGAATGGACACATTTATTCAAGATTTAATCTAAATGATCATATCACATAAAAATATGAAATGATACGTTCTAAAGGCTCGAATTAATTAGACCAAATGGTGCACCTATTCATGAAGAGGCACGCACCCATTCAAATAGACATTTCAAAACCTATAAATAGGGATTTCTAAATTCAATTTTTTTTATACCAAATCAATTCTGAATTATTGATTTATAAAATTTCATAACTCTTTAAAATTTCTTCTACGTAATTTCTGAGCAACTTTCTGTTCAAATTAGTTTTGTGCAACTTTATTAAAGTTCATATTTTTCATTTCATTTGACAAGAGTACAATCAATATTTTAATTCGACCGACAAGAATGGTATAGTACAATACCGATTTTGAAAGAAGCGTTGTATCTTAGGAGATAGACATCCATTGATCATGTTAGCACATTTGCAGGGGATGAAATATTTCTTAAGGAGATTTGCTACAGCATATCTTGCTTCATCTCGTTTCTACATTTATGTTTTCTATTTTTCTCGATCGTGTCCCTTCAATATTGCTAACAATCTTAAGACAGATTCTCTGTTTACTTTTGGTACGTAGTTTATTTACATTACTTATTTTTATCGTATCTTCTATATTGTGATTTTATAGTAAATGACTAGTGCCAAATAACTTCTCAGCAAAATAGAGTTATTGTGAGGAAAAACAAAACTTTAAAGACATGGTTAATGCTATGCTTATTAGTTCTAGATCACCACAAAACTTGTGGAGAGAAACATTTCTAAGTGCTAACTTTATTCCAAATAGGGTTCCTCACAAGAAAATTGATTCGATACCATATGAACTATGGAAATAGAGAATGCCTTCCTACAAATACTTGAAAGTGTGGGGGTGTTTAGCAAAAGTGGTTATTCCACCTACTAAAAAGATTAAATTAGATCCTAAAACTATTAAATGTATTTTTATCGGATATGCAATGAATTATAGTGCTTACATATATCTTGTGCATTAATCTGACATAAGTTACATTTATGTCAATACTTTTATTGAGTCGAAAGATGTCGAATTCTTTGAAACTATGTTCCCTAATAAAAGAGATATTCCCGAGAATACTAAAAAGAGAATACGTGATACTACTTTTAAAAGCAATAAAGAGTATGAACCAAGAAGGAGTAAAATAGCAAAAATCAATTAGAATATTCCCAGATAATTAGAAGCCTAATGTACTTAATATATTGTACAATGCCAGACATAGTTTACTCAGTAAGTAAATTAAGTTAATATACAAATAACCCTAGTAATGAACATTGTGATGCATTACTTAGAGTATTGGGCTACTTGAAATGTATGAAAGAGTATTCATTACATTATGGAAAATATTCTCCAATAGTTAAAGGATACAGTGACACCAACCGATTATCAGATACAGATGAATCTAAATCCACTAGTGGCTATATATTTACTCTTGGTGGTGGTGCTATATCATGGAAATCTTCTAAACAAACATGTATAGCTTGGTCAACTATGGAATCCGAGTTTATTGCTTTAGATAAAGAAGGAGAAGAAGCGGAATGACTTAGAAACTTCTTAGAAAATATTCCTATATGGCTGAAGCGTGTGCCTGCTATATGTATTCATTGCGATAACCAAGCAACTATAGCCAGAGTAGGAAAGTCAAGACATATATAACGGGTAGCTAAGACATATATGTCGTAGACATAATACGTTCAGCAGTTGCTCTCAAATGGAACAATATCAATTGATTTGGTAAGTCAAAAGATAACCTAGCAGATCTGTTTACAAAAGGTTTATCTAGAGAAAATAGACTGCGTGTTAAGAAAAATAGGTTTAAAGCCTAAAATCTAACGAGTCAACTTAATGGAAACCTAATCTAGCGACTAGAGATCCCACGGACTAGGTACAATAGGAAAACTAGTTATGAATGACTCCATGAGAAGCACTTCAGAGTTTTAACTCCTTCTCATTTCTATGATGCAAATGTGCTGCCTACAAAGATTGTTGAGGATAAGCTTTGCTTTTAATGATGACTATATCTTGTGAAGGTATAAGTGCAGTATTGTAGGGTACTCTTTATAAAATATCACCTATGTAAGTGAGAACGTGGCCGGTTCTTTGAGAATTTTACTCAGGCGAATTCTATAAAGCATTCGCACGACCCAAGAAGTTCAAGGCCGAAATAATGAACACAATAGAGAACCAAGTTTGATATAAGAGGTGATGTGTTTGATCTATTGTCTGGGCTTACAATAACGGCTGACAGTTCAAAACGTTGCGTTCACTAATTAGCCAAGTAAGTTCGATATATTTCTTACTAAAGAAGGTTCAAAGCGAAAGCTACCTATCTTGATGCGTTATCTTTCAAATAGTACTCTTCTTTTGTTTTCCTTAATTTAAGTCGACTTTTTCCATTCATGTTGGAGATTGGTGGAATTAAATGAAGTTTATCGGTTGAAACGCTAAATATATTTAATGATGTGGGCCATTATAATTAATTTTGGATAAATTGAAAAAGTCTCCAATAAAAAGCACGTAATTGGTGAATGGGTATGATGAATGGACACATTTATTTAGGGCCGGCCCTGAGATTTAGGAGACCTTAGGCAAAAATTTAAATGGAGCCCTTAATAAGTTGAGATGTATTAAAATGTAAATTTTTGACGGACTTACAAGCAAAAAAAGATAATTTTTCTTCTTCTTCACTAAATGAAAGAATGATTGGAATTTGTGTTAAACTCTGGAGCCTAATTTGTTGCACTAAGTAGAGCTGAGCGCGGACTGACCTTCGTGGTAAGGTCGGTGTGGGGGTTGGAAGGGGGCAGGTGGCCTCCCTCCTAGGGGTTCAGGGGTAACACCCCCGAAAGGTGTACGGTATTTGTATTTACTTAAGTAATGATATTTTTCGAGATTTTAACTTCGTAAATAGGTTGTCATAGTAATTCATTATAACTAGGAAACCTTCATTGGTTGCCTTAGAGTTTCATTATAACTATGGAACTTTCATTGAGTTGTTATATATATGACTTATCTTTTGTAAACAAAGATTATCATTCATTATAGTGAAAATACTGTAGCGACTGAAGACAGGATGTAGTCTCACATTGATGTGAACCTGTATAAATTATTGTATTCTTTATTTTTCACCATTTTATTTATTTCTCCAATCCTAACAATTTAGAAAAATCATTTTGAATCAAGATAAAGTTTCTAAAATGAGGTTTAAATGGAAAATTACATTGTCTACAATTTAAAGACTAGATTAAGGTAGTTAATGTAGGTTAGATTTGGACCCTTTTTTTTTATTTAGGCTCATTTCACATGTAAATAGGCTGATTTAAAAAAAATTGGGCCAAAATTGTGGGCCCTAAATAGTTGGGGGCCTAGGCGGTTGCCTAGCCGCCTAAAGCCAGAGCCGACCATGCATTTATTCATAATTAACGAATATGTATGATGAATGGATACATTCATTCAAGATTTAATTTAAACGATCAGATCACATAGAAATATGAAATGGTAAGTTCTAGGGGCTTAAATTAATTAGACCAAATTATGCATTTATTCATGAAGAGACACGCACCCATTCAAAACGACATTTCAAAACCTAAAAATAGGGACTCAATTTTTTTTTACACCAAATCAATTTTGAATTATTGATTTATAAATTTTCATCCCTCTTTAAAATTCTGTCTATGTAATTTCTGAGCAAATTTATATTCAAATTAGTTTTGTGCAACATTCCTAAAGTTCGTATTTTTCATTCCATTCGAGAAGAGTACAATCAATATTTAGATTCGACCGACAAAGTTGGTATAGTGCAATATAGATTTTGGAAGAAGCGTTGTATTATGGGAGACAGACGTCCATTGATCCTATTAGCACATTTGCAGGGGACCAAATCTGTTTTAAGGAGATTTTCTACAACATACCTCGCTTTATCTCATTTCTACATTTATGTTTTCTATTTTTCTCGATTGCGTCCCATCAATATTGCCAATACTAACTTCAAATATTACAACTAAAAACTAATTTGCACTACTATTTTGAGCATATTCTATAAAGACAATATCTATAGTTTTTGGTCATTTTTTATCCTTGTAGGTTCAGGTATAACTATCTTTGCTAAACACTCCCACACTTTCAAAAAATCTAACCTAGAAGATCTCTTTTTCCATAACTTGTAGGGAGTTTCAACATTATCCTTAACAATTACTCGATTCAATATATAACAAAAATCTATAACGGCTTCACCCCATAGGTTCTTAGGTGCTCCAAAACTTATTAGCATAGCATTAACTATATCTAGCAAAGTTCTATATTTTGTTTCAACAACACCATTGGATTGCGGTGACTTCATGTATTATACCATTATCCTTACAAAAAATCTTAAGTTCATTAACAGTATACTCTCATTCTTTATCAGACCTCGAATATTTTATTTTGCTCTCTAATTGATTTTCAACCTCACGTTTATAGATCTTGAACTTATCATAAACTTCGTCCTTAGTTTATAATAAATAAACATAGCAATACTTGGAGTAAACATCTATAAATATTACAAAATACTTGTTACCAACTCTTGTTGGTGATTTATTTGAATCATAAACATCGCTATGAACCAATTCTAAAATACTTGTATCCCTTTGTATAGATTTGAATGATTTTTTAGTTTATTTGGCTTATACAAAAACTTTACGCTTTCTATTATCCACTTGAACTTTCAGAATCATGTTTAGATCCATTAGTTTCTTGATCTTCTTATGACTACTGACATGCCACAAACAATTAAATTCAACATTAAGAATCATTAAAGGATTTTGATATAGATCATCAATAATATCCAATTTAAACAATTCATCACTAATATAACATTCCAAAGATCAATTCATCTATTGAAAGAAGTCACGAGCAAGCCTTACAAATGAAATAGAGATTAAAAGAGTAAATATTCACCCGCGAAGACTTTCTTTCTTTTTAGTTGCTAAACTTGGATAAAGGACAAAACAAATAAACATTATTTTTTGTTACTACAACCTTATTTGATTGTATTGATATCCAATTCGATCTGTTACATCAGTTAAGTAATTCTTCACCGGCGCTACAAGAGCAGGTCGGACCTCATTCCCAAGCGAGTCTTACTCCAGGTCGGATCTCATTCCCAAGCAGGTCTTAATCTAGGCCGGACCTCATTCCCAAGCGAGTCTTACTCCAGGTCGAACCTCATTCCCAGGCGGGTCTTGCTCTAGGTCAGAAAACCTCCCATCTAGGTCTTACTCCAGGTCGGACCTCATTCCCAAGCGTCTTACTCCAAATAGGACTTCATTCCTAAGCGGGTCGGACCTCATTTCCACTCGGGTCTTACTCTAGGTCGGACCTCATTCCCCCTCAGGTCTTACTCCAGGTCGGACCTCATTCCCACTCAGGTCTTATTCCAAGTTGAAAGACCTCCTACCCAGGTCTTGTGGTTAAGCTCACGTCATCAGTATGGCACGTCTTCTCATATGTCAGACGTCAGACCTGACCTATCATGGCAACCAATGGTTCTCCATGCCCATCGTGGATGTCTTACCGAATTATTGAAGAAGGTCCTACCTATCTAATATGGTGAGGGACCTCCCTACCTATGGAGGTCCTACCTCATCAGTTCTTACCCGACTTATTTTAGGTTGGACGTCAAGTAGCAGTCAACCAATACTATGCTATTGTCATCAATAGCACATTTTTCCAAATATTAGACGTCAGTCCAGCCGCCGTAATCAATACAGACTGACTTCACATTAAATGCCCAAAAAGGAGATGTCTTGTAAGCATTTAATGCTGAGCTTGGCATTAAATGCATGTAATCATCACATATCTTCCTATAAATAGGAGACATAAATGTCCAACAGTTCAGACATTCAATGGCTGATAATAAACAACATACTCGAAAAGAGCTTACAAACATGTCTTCTGCTACAATTCTCGTATCTAGTTTAGTTCGGCCACGTCCGACCTAAATTCTTAACATAAAGTTGACTTGGAAAGTGCAACGTCATTTTACAACGTCAACATATTCCATTACAAGCTTAAAACCTTGTTGAAGTAGACATGATCTGCTAACTAATTTTTTTCTAACTTCAAGTTCACATCAAACTTGATCTAAAATCAAGGTCTTCCTCGAAGTAATTTTGAGCTCAACTTTTCCTATTCTCAATACATCAGCAATAGAGTAATTTTTCAATGTTACGCTTCTTCTATTTGAAGTCTAATAAGATTCAAAAAAATTTTTTATCAAAACAAACATGAAATTAACTCCTAAATCTAGCCACCATTCATTACTTTTATAAGTAAAATTGATTAAATAAGGTGATGATTCAAACCTAAGAGATTCATCATCCTCTTGCATGTTCACTTGACTATTTGGAGATTTGGTTTTAGGCTTGTATTCCTCAATTTTTTTAAGTAACAATCTCGAGCAATATGATTGGTTCTCCCACATGCGAAGCATGGCCCTTGCTCCTTCTTTTCTTTTCCTTTGCCATTCTTACCATCATGACTGGTGTAGTGATTTTTGGGACCTTAGGAGAACTTCATAAATTTCTCTCCCTCCCCCTCCACCTCCACCTCCACCTCCACCTCCACCTCCACCTCCACCCCAAATCATAGTATGCATTCAAAATTCATAAGAGTTTTACGGTACTAATTGTTAACTTAAAATTCAACAACAAAATGACAAAAAAATATATTATACAAAATATTTATATTATAATCAAATAACAAGACCAGATGTATTCCAAATGATCACTTAAATAATACTTGTCTTGTGGTTTTAGTAGCAAAAAATATTAATCAAAATCACTGGTAGGTTGAATCACTTTATCATTCGTTTCATTCACACTAGCAGGTTGAATAACATTCTCATTCTCAGTCGATTCATTCACATTGTCAATGTCATTTACATTTGGTTGTTCCTTACTCTCAATTTTTTCACTATTTCTTCCATCTCTCTTGTTTTGTTGCGATTAAAGTACTTACCAATACCTCATGTTTGACTTTGAACTAAAGCCACTTTCTTTCGTTTATTTTTTCTTTTTTTAGCACTAGACTTAAGCGTCGTATATGACTATCGTTCAATGATTAGCATAAAAAAAGTAAGAAAATTCAAATATATTATACACAATCTAGAGATGGAAAACAAAATTCGAAGCAAAGTAGACTTTCTATCTAGATGACATTAAATGCTTATTTTTTATCCTACGGAAAAAATAATCAAGCTTTTTTTCCACTTGAGCAGCTATAACACTCCAGATTTTTTTTTAACCCGGAGGGTCACTAAAAGTCTAACAATAATACTTGATGAATCCGAATTAAACTTTCTGTGAGCCCGTGAGGGGTTTTAAATTTTATCTGCAACAGAAAAAAATATCATGCGCGCAAGGTAAAATAAAAAGGGACATAATTTTATTGGTAACACTAGATGTCACCAAAAATTATTTGACCATCCTAACGTGCTTAAAAAACTATGGTTTTTGACCAGTTACCATTTAAAGCTTTAAGGAACAATATATCAAAAATTCAAAATTTTATCAAGTCATTTAGTATATGAAATAAGTGGCCAAAGTTGCCTGAAAACTGTACCTTGGGTACATTCAGCACAGTCCAAGAAAAAAGTCATAATTAATTTATCCGACGTGATTTTAAAGTGATTCTAAATGTTTATAATAGAAAACTTATCAACCTATCCAACGCCACTGATTTCGCTAAAAATTGTGCAGTATACACAAAGTTATGTTATTTTCAAAACAAGGGCAGAAAACTAAAATTTCATATCTTAAATGTAAATTTCATAATTAACCCCAAATCAGTAATTTACATAAATGTACTAACGGCATTCAATCTTACACAATTTTAATTTAACCAAAAAATTGAAAAATAAATTTACACCTAGAGGCTCGATTATATCGACGCCAAAAACATAAATAACCATAGAGTTTTATGTTGCCACTCTTCTGCCGTCACGCTACCGCCAAACCATTCAATCTGGAAAGTAAATTTATTTTTTGAGCGTGAGCATTTCAAAGAAATACTCAATAGTAAATATACATAATTTTACACAACCACAAATGCGACATATGTTAAGCGCTAAATTATTCATAGAAAACATACATTAATTTGGAAATCGGTTCCACATATATCTTAAGTGATATCTTCAATCACTAAACATTCTAGGTGATTTCTTCAATCACCGAAATAATGTTTCATCATAGACGTGCCCAAAACCAAGCTAGATCAATTACATACATCTATCAAGCGATGGCAATGTCGAAGTAATTAACATGGCACATGTGTTTACATAAAATTTTCTCGATTAAAACTTCATTATTTCACGTAAAGAGTATAATATAGATCTACCTCAAAAATTCAAATTTTTGTTGAAGTTGAAATGGAGGATTTAATGTTGCTTCACCTTTCCAAAATAATCCTGCATGCTTCCCTTTTCTTTTTATAAAATTATGTACGAAGTTGTGTGTTTTGGGGGGGAAATTTGAGGGGTAATTAACATATATATCCTACTTCTACTTTCAAATCTGAAATATACTAGATCAATATAAAAGTGGTAATAATACTAGAATGCTACCAATTTTTATGCAAAAATAATGGGTTTTAAATGCGGTCAACAATAATTCTTGATTTTTAATGCAACCCACCATTATTGCACTTATACCATATTAGATAACATTAAATTAGTTTCAACTTGCAGTAACTTATCACCAAATTTGCAGGTGGAATTCAAAATTTAAACTGGTAATCAAAAAAATGAAGACCAGATTTTATTTATAGTATGTGTTACCACCAGATTTCGTTAAGGCCTCCACGTCAGCAATGGCCTAATAAAGACCCTGTATAGACCCAAATTAGACCTCGCTAAAGCCTCATAGGCCCAGCAAGGACCTTACAGATACATGAAGGTCTCACATGCCTAGCGGAGGCCTCGTGGATATGTTTAAAGCCCAGAAATATATTAGCATTACTGAATCAGAGTATAGAGAAGCCCATGAAGGGGCTCGACACTCATGACCGACCCAGGGAACTTTGTCGTACTTCGAATCCCTCGTAATCTGTAGGAAGCATAATATTTTAGAATAACCAGATGAGTAATTAAAGAAAGATTATGTTTGATTGGCACACGAATTCTCACAAGAAAACTAAATACCAATCTCCTAAAGATTAGGCAACATGATAATAGAAATTGACTCAAACAAGGGATAGAATCTAAGATATTGCATTGCCTACCGATTGACCATATTCCATAAGGAAGGAGGATCCAATCAGACATCTAATTGATTGTTTTCCTAAATCAATTAGGACTCTGAGATTATAAATACAACATCCTCGGTTATTCTAAGGTACGCACTTTTACGTATAATTCTCACCCTTAAACTCTGCTCAAATCTCTGCCTGCTTGTCAATTGTTTTCATTATCTGTAAATTATTCTATATACCAGCAGTTGACTTGATCGTCAGAGTACCAACGATTGTCGGACCTTTTTTCGGTGATCTTTGTGCCTAACGGTCGTCCTAGTGTGCAGGTAACATATAGGTTGGCAGAGGAGTGACTGGAGATCTATTGACATGTGGACAGTACAGATTCTGACTTCAAAAGATTGGCGCCATCTGTGGGAAATGAAAAACGTTACACAACCAAAAAACTTGTGGTAAAAACGTGTTTTGTACCCAAAAGAACATGGCAATAGAAAATTTCATGGAAGAAGAAGTAGAGTCCCATCGTACTGACTTACGGCATGAAAGTGTTCAAGACCTTCAGAACGTAACCTGCCGTAAGAGGAGAAGACAATGATAGAAACAGACGGTCGAGTAGGAGAACCAAGACCTGGAGCTAGACAATGCCCGGATGAAGGTAGCGCTCGAAATGTTGGAGAACCAATCCCTCCAACATGGACCCAAGTATAGCCGTGCTCGGCAAAGCCCTTCGAGGTCCGGTTTGATAGAGAGCCGTTGATCTCGGGATGACCTACCAACTTCAAATGGCAGGAACCCTTGTAGGATAATCAGAATGGAAGACCCTCCCCCTTCAGCGCGTGGAAACCAGCTCGCTCCTGCTGCCAACGTGTTTGACAGGTTATGGGTGGGATCCTCCATAGCACCACCCCTACCAGCGCACAGCAGGCACAGTGAGCGCAGCGAGGCCTATACAGAAGAGAGGAAGGACCCCAAACTTGTCCCCACGAGGCTCTAAGATAAAAAGGAAAGATTAGAATGCTATGAAGATGATGATGACGAAAACCTTCCATTCACCAATTTCATGAAGGCCATGAAGGTTCCCACTGATTTTAGAATGCCCCTGATGGACAAATATAACGAGAGAGGCGACCCTACGAATAACATCAACATATATAAGATGAAACTCCAAGGTCACTCTCCCGTAGTGGAGTGTTGAAATTTCCACACCACACTTACATTCGACGCGAAGAGATGGTACAACAAACTGAAACCAGGAAGCATCAGGAGCTGGCCTCAGCTCAAACAAGAGTTCGTCAATGCTTTCATTGGCAACCGAACAATGATAGCTGATATTACCCAACTCCACGACATTCGGCAAAAAGAAAGAGAATCAGTGAAGAGCTATTTCAAGAGATTGAGCAATGTCATCAACAAAATCGAGAGTGTCATCAATGACAAAGCCTTAAACACACTAGTGTCCAGACTTCACATGTGCACCCCTTTCTGGAGAGACATCCAGAATAGCCAACCCAAACTTATAGTCAGTTGGTAGACCTGGTCCAGCGTGAAAGACCGCTAGGCGAAGTTGTGAGTCTGCATGTCTTTCATTCTGTAAGTCCTGGTTCACCCTGCGTAAATCCTCATTAGACGATCGAGAACAGAGAAAGATCCAAAAGAGACAGAGGATATCGCTATCGGAGGAAAGGATGACGCTCCCATGAACTCCGCTTCAATTGCTTTCAAGGAAAGCATTCTCCCGAGCCACACAACAACCACTATAGGAGATTCAACTAGATAGAGACGATCCCAGCCCCCTTGATCGGGCCATCCACAGCGATTCGCCAACCAGCCGTTCCACACCCAAGTTCTGTCGTATATACAGAACTCAGGTACATAACACAAAAGACTGCCCCGACATTTGGAAACTGATCAACCAGGGAAATCAGGGACAAGGAAGGAGAATCGACCAGCTCGAGGGCATCAAAGACCGCCCAATGATGGGCGAAGACCTTCGTCCCGACACCAGGACGATGGACCTCGCTACAATAACGGAAGAAATGTTAGAAACATCGACCCACCAAGGGCAGATGAACCCGCGAGAGCCCTTGCAGTCGATGAGATCAACACTATTATCAGAAAACCCTATGTCAGAGGGCATATGATGAATTCGCAGTGGAACTACGCTAAAGCGGCAAGAGAGGAATTGATGGAAAGTTGGCAAGTTCAAGGACACCAACCTCAAACCCTGCAGATCACATACATGAAGGAGGATGAGGCCGGTATCCACTACCCGTATTGTGACGCCTGGTAGTTCGCACCGTTGTGGCCAGCAACAGAGTAGGACAAATGTTGGTCGATGATGACGATGCTGTAAATATCTTGTTTGGCAGTACCTTTGACCAAATGGATGTGGACCACGAGCTGATGGCCATTTAGGAGCTGTTATTCAGAATCACAGAGATAGCCTCGTCCCACGAGGGAGAATCACCCTCGTAGTAGACTTCGGAGAGCTCCCATGTCATCTGAAAAAGTTCATGGAATTCTTAGTGGTTGATGCTCGCTCTGCCTATCATGGAATCTCGGTAGGCCCGCGTCCAAATATCTACAGACAGTTACCTCTATCCATCACTTGGCAATGAAGTTCCCAACGCCTGGAGGGGTCGTAAAGGTTCGCGGTAACCAAACAGAGGCGAGGGCCTGTTATATGAACGCACTACGAAAGGCAGCGAAGCGTAAAGATGTTACCTCTACGGTAATGACAATACAAACAGAGCTGATGGACGTGGACCCCAAAAAGATGGACAAGGAAATGGTACCAGACGAAGGTCTAAACCCCTGGATTATAGGCTTAGACTCGGTGGCCTTTCTATCGGAAGAGTTGGAACCATTTTCTGTAAAATCCTTAGACCCAACCCAAATGCTATAGTTGGGGCAAAAACTTGAGAAAAGGATGAAGGAAGAACTGAAGCAGTTCTTGTGAGAATGTGCCCCAAGATACATAGTGACATGTTGGGGATTGATCCATCTGTGGCTTGCCACGCCCTAAAAGTGGATCCAAAAATGTGCCCCAAGATACAAAAGAGAAGGCATTTGAGCACTGAGAAGTATGGCACCTTGAAGGACAAAGTTGACAAACTGCTAGCCAATGGATTCATTAGGGAGGCAGTCTACCCCCAGTGGGTATCCAACCCCGTACTCGTAAGGAAAATCACCAAAAAGTGAAGGGTATGTATAGACTTCTCATATTTGAATCAGGCGTACCCCAAATATAGCTTTCTGCTACCGCGCATCGATCAATTGGTTGATGCAATCGTCGATCACAAGCTACTTAGCTTTATAGATGCCTACTCCGGCTACAACAACATCTCGATCAACATTTAGTGAACCGTATGTTCTCGGAACAGGTTAGAAATACAATGGAGGTCTACGTTGATGACATGTTAGTGAAAAGCGTGAATGACGAAGACCACATTGGGCACTTGAAGGAGATGTTCGGTATTCTCCGTAAATATCGCATGAAGCTTAACTCCCTGAAATGCGCCTTCGATGTCGCATCCGAGAAATTCTTAGGCTACATGGTGAATCAACGCGGGATAGAGGCTAATCACGAGAAGATCAAAGCACTTGTCGATATGCAATTGCCTTCCTCTCCCAATGAGTCCAGAGTCTGACAGGGAAATTGGCAGCCTTGAACCGATTCATATCAAAGGCGACCGATCGTTACCAACCATTCTTCCAGACCATCAAAGAAGAGAAGCGGTTTGATTGGACCGAAGAATACGAGAAAGCCTTCCAAGAACTCAAGATCCTCCTCGAGAAGGCTCCACTACTGTCCAAGTCGAAAAATGGAGAAACATTACTCATCTACCTTGCCGTATCCCAAAAGGCGGTGAGTTCAGTCTTGATTCGAGAAGAAGGCCCGACGTAGCTCTCTGTCTATTATGTAAGCAATGCCCAGCAAGATGCGGAGACAAGATACCCAGACATGGAGAAGCTCGCATGGTCACGGATTTTCACATCCCGAAAGCTCCGGCCATACTTCCAGTCTCATAGCATCGATGTCCTGACAAATCTCCCTCTAAGACAGATTCTTCAGAAGCCGGACATCTCAGGAAGGTTGATGAAATGGTTGATCGAACTTAGCCAATTCGACATCTCTTACAAGCCAATGCCTTCCATGAAAGGACAAGCTTTAGCAGATTTTATGGCCGAGTTCGCCCATATCCCAGAGGGCTTGCTTGAAGCCAAGCCTCAGGAGGTACCAACATGAAAATTATATGTTGATGGATCCTCAGGCGAGGCCAGAGCTGGAGCCGGGATTCTGCTGATCAGCCCTGACGGCCATAATCTCAATTGTGCGCTTCACCTGGAGTTCAAAGTCTCAAACAACGCTGTCGAATACGAGGTGCTCCTAGCAGGCTTGAGGCTGGCACGAGAGATTAAAGCAAAGAAAATCCATATCTACTGTGACTCGCAGCTAGTAGTTAGCCAAGTCAACAGAACCTACACGGCCCGCGAGCAATCTATGGTGGCCTATTTAAAGAAGGCCGTAGATCTCCTATCCCACTTCGAGGTATTCGAAGTACTCCAGATCCCTAGGATTGAGAACGGTTATGCAGATGCTCTTTCCAAATTGGCAAGTAGTAAAGACTTCGACTTGATGAGAGTCATTCCAGTTGAAAAGCTCAGCAAACCTTCCATTGACGAAGCTACTCCCTAAAATATCACGATGATCAATGAATCTCCCAAATAGATAAAGGAGATCATCGCATACTTGACTGACCAGGCCTCACCCGAAGACGGAGAAGAAGCCAGAAAACTCTGCTTGAGAAAAGAAAAGGAAAGGAAAGAGGCCCGGTATTTGGTGTATAACATACTATTTGATTTTTATATCACGTTAGTGAAACCAAACGAACAAATCACACTAGCAGAATTTTCTTTTCATATGGCGAATGAATTTAAAAGTTTAATTATTCCCAAAAGGATAAAATAGGTAGGCTCGTCACATATAAAAATGAATAACCACAATAGTTCAATTCGTACGTAGAATAAAAGACAAGTGTGTGCAAGATTTAACCTTGACCAATTAATTAAATTGTGATTTTCAAGAAGTGTCTTAGTGACGCAGTTAGCTTATTAAATTTATTATGAGGCAAAAATGAAAATTGTCGTCTTTAAAAAATTTCGGTGGCTACACTTTTTTCCACTTAAGCAATTTGAAAGAAATAACAATGAGGTTGAAAGAAAATCACATATAATTGCAATTTGAAAGTTCTAAAGAATAAAAGCATAACTAAACATTCCTCAAAATAATTAGTGCGGTAAACTAGGCCTATTAAAACAGGGTAAAGAAAAGGGATTTTTCAAAGCAAATCTATATAGTGTTGAAAATGGTGTTTAAATCAAATTTAATAAGTTGGATTTGATCAATTTTGACCAAGAATTTTAAGTGAGTCCCGTTCACCAATTGAGGTGGGACATTGGTTTAGCACAATTTACTCCAAAAGTATATGTTCTTTGTATATTTGGTTGTGCAAAACTATTTCCGGATAAATGAGAAATTATAGTCAAAAGTGGGCATCTTAAACTAGAAATATAAAAGATAAATTGGAGAGAAAGTGGGAAACTTGTCTTACAAAGGAAAATAAATATGATTTTTATCTATTTATATAACCCAATGTTGGATTTAGGTTTGTGTCCCAAGAGGTACCACAAGTCTTTAGACCATATTGGGTTCGATCCAAAGCTCGCGCACGCGGGCCATTACTACCCACCGGTTGGCCAGCTGGGCTCGAGCTCAGGGCTCGAGGCACTGTGCCGCGGGTCGTGGGTATTGGGATGAGGCTTGGCCCAATATAAAATTTTTAGACAAATAAAATAAATAATGATCTTATTTAATTATCTTTCTAATTGACATATGAATAAATATATCTCCAATCAATTGTCGACACGTGGCTCAAATGAATCTATCCTCAGAATGCGACATATGTCCCATCTTCTAGAAGACAAACAGATTATGGAATCTGTCTTCTCCTGAACAGACACAATAGTTCAGACAATACCTATCTAGAACTGATATTTCCAAGTGTTGTGTCTTTTGGAATTCTACAAATTAGTTCCCACATAATTTCAATTTAATTCAATTTGAACTATCAATCATATCATTATGCACCCTGCATTTCTAAATAGAGCTTGCATCCGTCTTTGCATAAAAGGGAGAGTATAAAACATCTTTCTGATTCGCTGTTTCTCGAGGTTTAAAGTGTTACCACCGCGAGAAGGGATCATTGTATCTTGGGAGACGTTTGCCATCCAACTGTGAGCACTTTGCGGAGAAATTTCATCTTAAAGAAAAAGAGTTCACCTTTAGCCCCGATCCATCATTTTTAGTCATTTTATATTTCTACATTTTTTCAGTTTTCAAGTACGTCATTTTTGTGCATTAATAAATAGAATATAATTTACACCACTTAATCATTTATTCCAACATATAGTGAGGTTCAAAGCAAATCCATATATTATTGCACCTATTTGCATAAATTTCAAAGATACTTGGAAATTGGTCAAGCAATAACATTTCGAATGTTTTGTTTTCTATCATCTTAAACATATAAAAAAATCACTATGATAATTAAGTAATGAGGATGGGCGTAAAAAAGAGCATTCACTTTACCTCAAAAGGACAATGATGAAGGACATCAGAAATTTACTAGGATTAATAGTAGTTGTCATAGCTCATTATACCTTAGTGTGTATGAAAAATGCTCTTTGTACACCCTGCTTTACCGCATGGGTTACCACATGTGATTAAATGACTAATATGCCCCTCATTTGAATTTGAATTTACACCTTCACATTTTGGCCTTACCACCTTATTTTCTCACTGTTATGGGAGCAAAAAAATGTAAAAAAAATAGTTATGTTTGCTTAGAAGAAAAAAAAACAGTTATGTTTATTAAAAAAAAAATATTGTAATCGTAAATTCGACTTATTGGTAAATTGTTGACCAAGCCATTTATGATTTTTGTAAACTTAGAAGATTTTTGCATATTAAAACTTAGAAGATAAATGCATATTACATGTTTGTGAACCAAGTTCAATATATATATATATATATATATATTTTGCATTACAAGAACACATAAACTATCTTATTGATTGTGGGGATACGTGGAATCTTGGAGTGGCAAACAAGTTTGTTGAAATTTCTTCTTCGAATTATCAAACTAGAGGATACATTGAATTTAATTGTTGACTCGACGCATAAGTTGGCACCAAATTTACTCCGTAACCTGGAAGTCATGGTTGATATTGAGCACCTTGCGATAAGTCGATAATGGGATAATGGACTTCAGGTGCTTGGATAAAGCTTTCACTAGCGTCATGTATATTGGATTGTATTACGTTCTTTATTTTACTTGAGCTAGAAGTCACATGTGTAAATAAATATTACAATTAAGCAGCTGAAAAATGGTATAGAAAAAAAAAATGAAAATTGGCACAACGAACGACTTGGGTGATCGCGTCTTTGAAAAGTGAAACGAGATTTCCTATATAAAAATATCGAAAATAAGAACTTTCATAACGTATGTAATACGAAAATAAATTTTTGCGACTATGACAAATATATAACTTCCATAAAGGTATATAACATAAAAATATGGCAAAAAATGAATTTTCAAACAAGAACAAAAATTACTTTTTTAGACATAGTAGTGGACAACTTGAAAGGAAAATAAAGATTCAAGTCAAGATTGAGACAATGGAAGGAAAAATGTCGTCGGAGAGTCGCCGAAGATTCGCCGGAAATAATAAACTGAGGATAAAAAATGGAGTGAATGAAAAAATGAAAATTCCATTATATTTTTGTTGAAAATGTAGTCAGGTGGTAGGAAATGTAGTAGGAATTTAAAGTGAAAATCCATTTATCATTTAATGTGTGAACTAATATCTCGTGATACATCACAAAATATCGCGATATATTGTAAATATCATCTCGCGGTCATCCAAGTGGTAAAGGCGGGTGTACATGTAGCTGGACTGAGTGTTTATTTGGGTACCGAGCCTTTTTTCCACTTGAGCACCACTTCTTTTCTCTCTTCGAAGACGACAGAGTGAAGGGCATAGACCAAGTCCTTAAAACGGTTTATAGGATTGGATGGTTATTTTTACTCTGTTGAACTCTGTGAGGGTGAGGTGTCTAGAGGCATTCTGAGCGGGAAAACTGCAAAACAAGAAGGAAAAATTACATATATGCCTGAAAAAGTTTGGAAAAATTAGAAATTTATTAGATTTGTAAAAAATAGTAAAACTTCACGAAATGGAATGAAAACGCAGAATGATACTAGATAATTATTATCACTTGAATTCGCTCACTTACCATCTCAAACGGGCGTTACTTTTGAATAAAAAAAAAATGGAAGGACCTTATCCCCAAGTAAAACTGCATCAACTATAGACTTTTGTTAAATCGCAATGTTTCATGTTTATCAAATATTTTGTGCAACAATTTTTCTACAATTCAAATACATTTAGGAGCAGAATCACCAAGGGACAAAGGGGATCAATTAATCTCGCAAATATTTTGAAAAATTGTCTAAGCCCAAATACAAAAATCTAAATTAGTCCAAATAACTCAAGGCCAAGTTTCAACCCAAATTATTTAATTCAAGTTCATCCCAAATTGATTTCAAGTCTAGGTTTTAATTCAGTTGGTGATCCAACTCCCAAGTCCATGATATCATTAGCATCTATTCAGTTCTGAATCACGGTGAAATATCAAGTGGATGGAGCATTAATCAACAAATTACCCTTAACCGTTCCGGTAATACACGTTGAGACTCTCACTATACTTCTTTGCTTATATTGATTCACATGTTTTATGTTTTCAGCTACAATTGATGTCATTTAAATGATTGTTATTGATGTTTCATGTTGTGGATAAGAAGTAAAACACTTAATTTGTGAAACTTGATACTAACATTTGACTTTGTCTTTAGACTACATCTTATGAAAAAGATCTTAGAAATTTCAGATAAATTGTCAAAGGCATTACAAAAAAAATTAATATATTGCAAATGTCATGAGGTTAGTGAAAATTTGTAAAGAATGACTCTAAGCAATGAGGGATAATGGATGATAATCTTTTTTGGAGAATTTTTGTTCTTTCTTTGAAAAGCACAATATTAATGTTCTTAACATAGATGATATGTATGTACTTCCAGATCGTCCACGGGATAAAACTTCAGAAAAGACAATTTTACATCACTTACGTTTTTTTTATGCCGTTATTGATATGCAAGTTCAAGAGTTAAATGATCGTTTTTTCGAGGTAAATGGTGACTTGTGCCTTCGTGTAGCATGTTTGTGTCCAGATTATTCACTTTCTACTTTTAACAAGGAAAAATTAATAAGACTTGATGGTGAGTATTATCCCGAAATTTTTTTACCAACACACCTCTTGGCATTTGAGGAATAACTTGAAACATATATTATTAATATGCGCATTGACCTAGATTTTGGAGGTAGGGGCCTTAGTGATCTTGCATAAAAGTTAGTTGTGACAAAAAAAATGAAGTTTATCCATTATTTTATATGTTGACATTGATTTTAATTCTTCCAGTTGCTAGTACTACGGTAGAATGAAAATATTTTTTTGCAATGAATTTTGTGAAGACTCGACTGCACAAGTGAATTGGAGATCAATGGTTGAGTTAAAGTTTGATTATGTTAAAAATGATATATTTCATAAAATTGATAATTGTGTAATTATCCAACATTTTCAAAGTATGAAAATTTGTAGAAGTGTAATAATGTATCGAATTTTTTTTCATTAGTAATATATTATTTCAAAAAAAAATAAAATTTGACTACTTAATTTTTACCCACCCAAAAAAATAATTTCTAGCTTCGCCACTCAATACAATGCACTCACAATGCATTAAGTTTTGGAAAATAAAATGAACAATCAAAACGTGAATAGTAAACAACGCAAGTGAAAGATGTGAACACAAAACAAATTTACAATTTAATACTTAAGCAACAAAATATTATTTTTTACTATGTATCACAACACTAATTTTATTACATAAATCACGTATACGACTTTAGATTGTTGTGGAAAATTAGTGATACGGAATAAACTTTAACAGAATTTGTAGAGAATATAATAATCCAAAAATAATTTAATTAAAAGAGAGTAATGTCAGAAATGCTAACATAAAAGAGTCGCAAAAGCAATGTCTAAAAATCGTAGCCTTTCCTTCATCCAGGTATTTTCAGCACTGCACGGCTACATAATAAAACATTTATACATTACAGTCGATTATCCTTAGGATCAACTATAGGGAGTGAAAGAACGAGCATTTTTTTAGTTACCAAAATATTGAAAAATATAGAGTTAATTGTGTATTCTTTTCGAGTATGTATGAAAGAAGAAAAATTCTCACCTTTTTATAGTGGAGTTTTCACCCATACTTATGATTAAAGGTGGCAAAAATGAATCGGACACTAGGTAGGGCCGGCCTGATAAAAAGTTGGTAAAGTAAAAATCGAGCATATTTGGCTCGGTAAAACTAACCCACTAGACCAATAGAGCCGAAGCTAGATTGGCCCAATAAAATTCTTGACTCAAATTCTCCACCCTCATTCATCCACCCAACACCCCCCCCCCCTCCACCCAACCCACCAAACTTGTAGCAAACAAGGGGGAGCCCTTGTTTGCTTCGATCTCCTGGTTTTCGCTCTCGACCAGCAGTCCTATATATATATATATAATTGTTTTGAAAAATAAATTAAAAATTTAGGTTGGACTTACCAGTAGCCCTGTGGTCCAAAAATAGCATGGGTTGGCCGAGCAAATATGGACCCATGTAAAATTAGATCAAAACTAGCCCAATCCAATTTTTTTGTAGCCCATCCATTTTTAGGCCGGGTCAACCACTACGTCTGACCCATTTGCCACCTTTATTTATGATCATATAAAGCTGAATTAAAATTTGAATTAAATCTAAAAATAAAATCTGAATACAAAAACAGAAAAATAAAGAAAAGAAAACTGAAAAAATTAAAACAAATTAATTGAAATGTTAAACCTTTATTTTGGTTACAACAAAAGAAAGTACTTAGGAATTTATTGTGGATTATCAATTATGTTGACCCCAAAATGATGAGCTTTACATAATTTTAGTATCTGAAAGTTAGATACAATGTCAATAACAAATGAACTTTTGTACATGCATTTATGCAAAATGCCATACTTCCTTAACAAATCCATTCATATAAAAGAATTGCAGTGTTACAGCTTTTTTTAGTTCTAACTTACGAAATGGCTTCCATAAACAAAAATTATGTTCTTATGCTACCATCGTTGATAACTTGTCTTTGTCTAAGGGAAGATACTGTTATGGCTCTATGGAAAATTAGACGGCCTACTAGTTAAAAAACTCCCGTTACATTTTTGGCCTCCAGAGACTCGAGACGAAAATGAACTTAAGTTAAAAGGAGTGAGCCCGCAATCAAAACTAATTAGTAAGTCTCTTTGGATTATTAACTATCTAGTCTAGTAAATTTGAATTTCAATAAATGTATGACACTAAGCAGTTAAAAAAAAAAAAAAAAAATTCATAGCCAAGCATGTATGCTAGGCTTTAGAAGAAGTAAAAGTCAAGTTTAAGCTTCTTTTTTGTGAGGGTAATTTTATTTTTGGTCATCGAACTTTTAATGAAATTTCATTTAAGTCATATTTGTCTCAATAGATTACTAAACTTCAATTTACTTAGGGGAAGGTGGTATTGGGGGACACCAGGACTCCTTAACTTTCTGAAAATAATTTTTTAAAATCTTGTTTTAATTTACTAACCACCCAAACTCAAAGTTCAATTGTTCAAACCAAATAATCAATTAAGGCCCAACAAAAATGAATAACCTAAACAAAGAAGACACAAAAACGGATTGATATTCATCTTTTTCTGCCACTAGATCTTACGTCTTCTGGTATGTGAACTTCAAATCATGATTCACGCATGGCAGGTAGCAGCAAGAATCACGTTGTCTAAGTTCTTCTGTCAAATTGAATGGCCGAGTTGCCATAAAAAAACATTAGATTCTCATAAAAATTGGCTCAATAATGAGGAAGAAAAAAAAATCAGGGAGCTCCCCCGAACCCCTGTGAGAGGGGTTCCCCTCTCCCGGCCCACCCTTTTGTCATATCTTAGCTCCGCTCCTGTTTAGAGACTCCCAACTTAAAATGTTTGGTTCCACCACTACTTATAATGTTAGTCATTCTGTGAGCCATGTAACTAAAATTAATGTCACAATTCTACATAAACTTTAAAATTGACAACAATTTGACATGTCTCACATTTCTAGGTAAAATACTACCTAATTATGTTTGTTAGCTCGAAGAATGTCTAAATAAACGTGTAAACTTGAGAATAACTATTTTGATAAAATGTAGCTGCTTAAGGTTTCACTCTTTCACCTCACAGTGCAACAATCTTTGTTGCGGATGGTGTACTTAAAGAATTCAATTGTGTTTTACTTTGTTCAAGATTGTTGCAATATGCTCAAATTCTCATATACGAAATACTAGGCATGAGGTTGTTGTCCTCTATTTACCCCCAAACAATCTTTTCATATTTATTTGTATTTTTCTCATTTTTTTGCCACAAAATCAAAATTAATTTGGAGTTGAAAATATATATTTCAACCCCCATTTAACCATATTAAAATTTAAAAAAAAAAGTTAAAATGTTATCAATCATACTCTACAATATGATCTAATAATATCAACTACAGCTGCAAAATAAATAAATAAATAAATCGTCAAACTGCAAATCGGATCGAATTTGTTGGTTTAGATCTACGTGGATCCGTCTACATTTCGATTTTGAACCAAAACCTAACCATTTCAAAATAGCTTAGTTTAGATTTCAATGTTTATAAAACCACTTAAATCAAATCGAATTGTTTTTAATTTTTTATAATTAAAAATAAATTAATTCTTCTTATTTACACATTTACAAAGTGAGCAAAATACAATGCAATGCTAAATTTATTGGCATGATTTATTTAATTTTTTCCAAATTATTTAGTCAATGGCTTAGGGATGGCAACGGGTCGAGCCGGACTGTCTTGACCTTTGCCAAGAAGGACCCGGCTTGGCCCAAGGTACTGGCCAAGCTAGGCGCGTCCCATTTCTATGAGCTCAGATCGGCTCGTGGCTCGTGGGCCACACGGGCCGCAAGTGAATTTTTTATTTATTTATTTATTTTTATTTTTAAAAATCTAAAATGAAATAAGTTATGATAAAATTAACGAGTCACGGACCATTCATGGGCCGGCCTGTTATTTCCAAGAGTCGAGCCCAGCTCGACCCTTGTTTGTTTTCCATAACAGGCCAAGCTTTTACGAGCCGGGCCCATGGATGGCCCGAACCTTTTGCCATCCCTACACAGGCTCATAACCCACAAAATCATTATTGAGTCTACTTATTTACTAATTTCTGTCAATTTTCTCCATATTCTCATTTGTTTATACGATAAATATATAATGTAACAATTGAGACAGATTAATTTAATGTACCATTTATGTTTACAAAATACTCGTTTAAGCTTATATTGAGAATTTTAGACTAATTTACTTATATTTTAACTTGTTTTAAATGTGTTATTTTTATGTTAATAGGTAAACATCCCCTAAGATGTGTTTTACATAACATATTCTCCATTTTTACTCAAAAATAAATTTGTATTTCCTATTTTATCCTTCTATAGTTGCATTACCTTTAATTTATTAAAACATATTTAAACTATACTTCTTTCTCTTTTTCCTCATTACTAAAAAGAAGTATTGTTATAAATTAATAAAATTGATTCATTGCAATATATGAATTTTTTTTTCTTATCTTAATACTAAAAATATAATAAAGCTAGCATTAAATAATGCTTATTAAAATAAGCTTTCTTCAAACTAAAAGACAATTTATTTATTTAAAATAAAAGTAATAAAAAAATAAAAAAAATAAAAAAGAATATTTTAAATCTAATATAACGACCAAAGTATAATAGAAAAGTTTTATTTATTTTAGCCTACTAATGATAGTTAGGTGTTCAACATAGACAGCTTAGCCAAGTGTTCAACGTAAAGAGCCCAAGTTGAGGGACCAGAAAATTGGGGGCTCTAGGTAAAACTTTGATCGACGCGAATCATCCATCATCACAGATGATTTAATACGTCTACCTGACTGGTGCTTTTATCCGCGTGTCACCCGTTATTGCATGACTCAATTTGTTAACCAACCAATGGGTTTATCCGCCTATCACCCATTACTACGGCCAAGATTCAAAGCTTTTTGTGAAAGAGTATCATATACAGTTTCGGAATACCTCGAGTAGCTGTTATTGACAATGGTAGGCAGTTCGACAATCATGGTTTCAAGGCTTTTCTGTGAAAGCTACCATATAGAGCATATGCTCGCCTCAGTAATGCATCCCCAAGCTAACGGACTAATAGGGGTGACGAACCGAACGATCTTATGGGACTTAAAAGCCAGACTAGAAAAGGAAAAATTGCATGTGGGATGATAAGCTACCTAACGTATTGTGGTCCTATCACACTACCCCCAGGAGACCGACTGGAGAGACTCCATTCAAGCTCTCTTTTGGGATGGAAGCTGTCGTACCGATGGAAATTTTGAGCCCGACAGGCAAGATGACAAGCCAGCAAATCAACCCCACCACTACCATAGCTGAGCTCAATCTTCTAAAGAGAGTGAAAGAGAAGACTGCCGTGAGAACAACAGCATATAAGCAAAAGACAGCAGAATACTTCAATCCACAAGTGAAGCCCAGATTTTTTCAAACAGGGGACTCGGTACTGCAAAATGCAATGGCGGTAGGGCACCATCCTGCCAAGCTACGAGCGAACTGGGAAGGACCAGCCAAGCTAGGAGCGAACTGGGAAGGACTATAGTGTTCGACCATTGTGATTGACCAGATAGTGGTCGATCCTTCTTAGTCGACAATGTAAGTCAACTGAAGCAGTCGACCGCAAAAGTGAAGAGTGACTGTTGGGTGGAGGCACTCAGAGTATTCGAAATTCGACTCGAAAATTAGAATGGACCATACTTAATCATGAGCACAATCATGAATTTTTAAAAACCAAGCAAGTGGATATCGTCGTGAGTTTTCCAAAGTAGGCTAATGAGTCATGTCTCCCCACATCACGGGCTAAGAAAAATCCAAAGACTTTAAAGAGAACATCATTTATACGCCCATATTCTGAGACGAAAAGATAAAAGACTTCTGAAACATTGTTTTACGCCCATACCCGAGCTAAGAAAGTTTGCGAAGTCTTACAAAAAATGGAGAGAAACAAAAAAGCATGCATCAAGTTGAAGGACAGCCAGCATCACTCCCTCTAGATGTGCCATCCAGACAACCCTTAGAAGCAATCTTCTTGGGAGCTGGTTCAACTGTCCGTTGTCTGGCCACGAAACGTTCGATCCCCAGGGGGTCGAGAGATGGATGCTCCTTAGCCAACCACTTCTTGGTGAGACTTATAGAAGATTTCATTAACTCTGCGCCACGAAAATTATGCATACAACTGGTGAACTCTGAGGAGGCTTTATAGCTAAAAACAACGTTTTCTTGTGCGCGAGCCAGGGTGGAGCGTAGCGTGTTGATCTCATCCTCCTACGCCTTGGCCCTAGACTTAGCCAATTTGGCTTGGCTGCTTATATCTTCTATCTCTTTCTTCAAGCTAACAACCTCCTATTTCCTCTCCGCTTCTTGAAGATCCATTTGTTCCAAGTGTCTATCCAGCTCTTCGTTTGCTAAGGCGATGGCGTCCTGCATGGTGATTGTTGTGAGAATTATGTAATTGCAAGTGAACAATATCGCACAAGTAATAAAGTGGACTTATTGAGTCTGGATTATTGTTCCCACGAAAATTATCTTATTTATATAATAGTTAAATTAATCTTAATGCTAATCTGTTTAAAACACTTTAAAATAAATTGATTTGAAGATTTAAATTATAAATATGAAATTAAGAAAACATTGTAATAAGTTATGTGAAAGCAAATATCAAGAATTTAGAAAATATGGTTTATTAAAGCGTTTGCATTAACGAATTCACCGTAGTTGGCATCTCTAGTTTCTCCTCTCAAGATTTATTCCTAATGTTGTATTCTATCGAATTCACGAATTTAACCTAATTTACCTCTCTCGAGTTCAAATTAGTCATATCTAATTAAGTCAACTTAAGCAGTCAGAATGACCCTTAATTAGATGCATTAATTCTCCTAAGAATTCAATTCAGACCGCGACAATAACAAAAGCGTATTTCTACTTTTTATCCAATTGCCGAATTTTACTACATGGTCTAGATTATTAATTTACCTCTCGATTCATTACAATCCACAATTCAATGACAAAATAATGGCCAATTATTTCAAGTAATAAGAGAAGAAGTAAAATCAAATACTTAATTAATTTATAATTCAAAACATGAGTGTCGAAATTAAAGAATTAAACTAGGTTACATCGTTCATCTAAACTTTAAATTTAGCTATTTATAATTCTAGAGAAAGAAAAGATGAAGAGATTTGAATACATAACTGGATCTTGAATAAAAGATGAGAATAAGTTGAATATCTTGCACCAAGAATTCTTCGTCTTCACATTCCAATCTTCAAGATATTGATCGTTCTTCGTGTTCTTCACCGTTATTTCCTCTATTTTTTTTTTCTATTCTCAAAGATTCAACAACCTTTTTTTACTTAGGTCAGATCTTTATATAGTGTTTTACTAATTTTGAAACTCATGTACATAAAAAGACAAAAAAGATCATGACTAGAGTTAAAAATAAGCAAAAAAACGTCCAAACGCGCATTGCCGCGATCAAACAGAGCACATTACAACGATGCGAATGACCACGACAAACAGTGAGAAATTCACCAAAAATTGGTTTCAATCCCCAAATTGCAGACCTAGTCCTCAAAGTTTTGATGTGTATTTTATTTGGTCCACACTTCATGTTTTTGTCCTCTTTAGTCCTCTGATTTGCCACTCAGGTCCTTCAATTTTTGAATATTCTGCACTTTAGTCCTTTAATTTCTTCTTTTATTTTAATTTAGTCCTCTTTTATTTACAATCCAAGTCCTTCAACTTTTGAATATTTGCAAGTGGGTCCCCATTTCCAAGTCTTCGTGCATTTTCAATCTTTCTTTGCTCATTTTGCTTTGTTTTTCTCAAATTCCATTCGAACTCGAGTTTTGACCTAAAACAATTAAATCAACACAAAATTAAGTAAAAAATTACTTAAAAGTACTTACAATCGTCTACTTTTGATAGTCTAAATAAGTGTAAAATTACACTTATTAGTGATCATCTGATAAGAAGGTTCCAAGGTGAAAATCATTTACAAAGTTGACACAAAATAATAATAAAGAAAGGAAAAAAGAGGAAAGAGATGAGACATTACGCTCATATTATGCACTGCCAAGGTCTTGTTGACCGACGAAACCTTCCCCCGGGATAAACCAGTACGCAGGAGCTCAAGTGCGCAGCTTCGAACTAATTCAAGGTCCTTGTTGGCGTTACTGGGCAGAAAGTGAATATCATGAAGAGTAGTCCGATCCTTAAAAAGATCGTCATTGTACTGAACAACATACGCATCCTTGAGATGTCTCCCTCAACCACCCCATTTCTCTATGTTGGTGGTGGTTAGAGTTTCCTTGCCCGAGGTAGATCCTTTGCCTTTGTATGAGGACCTCATCCTCTTGCTCGATGCAGAATCCTCCACTGGCCCCTTATTGTTAGTAGCTAAAGGAATATAGTTCAACACAACTTTCAAATTATACTCCATACCTGTACAAGAAAAACAATAGTTAGTCTAGAAAGATCATATAATGTAAAAGCAAAAAGGTTAGCAGATGAGGTGCCTACCAACCGGACGACTGATTCCTACAGTCAGCATGTTACGATCTGTTAAAACTTTGTTTAGCTCTGAACCGGAGGGTCTAAATTGATAAGTTGGTCAATTTTTTTTTGAAGATAGGGAGTGATGTCTCTACTAGGCTATTGAATAGTCGGATTTGTGGATGTTTCCAAAAGGTATCAAAGGGAAAACTTCCAGTAACAGGCTTAATGAAGAAAAAACGGGCCCCCTATTTGAATTCTTATAGTGGGGCACATGGAAATGAACCCGGGTGGAAAAATATACGTAACTATCACAGGACGTGAGGCGATGCATTTCAAAAATACACCTAAAAAGGTCAATGGATGGATCAATATCATGAAGAAGGCACATGTACAGAAAATAGAGGGCTAATCTCCAAGCGTTTGGGCCCACCTGGCTGAGAGTTAAGTGAAATTCATGAAACATGGCGACGAAAATGAGATGTATTGGAAACCTAAGTCCTCCATCCATGCTATGTCTATACATGGCAACCTCGAAGGGATTTGACCCAGGGAGCCGTTCTTTCTGGTGCGGGGCTCTATATGCATGGTCATAAAAAATCTTAAATTTAACTAGCATCCTATTTAATTTGGTTTCAGAGTTATACACATTGTAGCCTTTGGGAATGTTAAGATGTACTATGTGCCCGAAAGAAGACCTACAAATTTGAATATTAGCAAAAGATGATCTAATGGGTGGCATCCGACCTCCAGCTCGTATGGCACTAGTTGAACGACCACTCAACTCCAAGAAATCAGTCGACTGTTGGGTAACCTCAGATGCCGGTCGACTTTCTCCCGTTTGGAGACCGGTCGATGCCTGAAAAGTCCATCCATCGATTAATTTCGTGGAACTACTGCGATCACTCTGCTTGACCCACTATGGCTCTTGCCAGTAGAGTCAGAGGAAGACTCAATGCTAGATTCGTTATTAGAGGAAATGACTACCCTAGGCATGGTAAAGAAACGAATTGGAGGTTACCTAGAAACTACAAAGTCAGTCGGGCTATGAAATATAGAAGACGACAAAAGGCTATGGACTCTTTCGATAATTTCACGGCCGATTGACAAAACAAAGTGCTCGATCGAAGTGCCTTTCAGTGAGTGAGCTGCAAGTCATAAAGAAAAAGATATTCCAAGTTCCAAAATCTTGAATTAGATTGGGCCATTTGATTAAATTGAAGACAAGTGCGATATTTACCAAATTTGTGAGATTTGTGAGATTATGCTTGAATGGTCGGTCGGCAGCCAATGTAGACCGGTCGACGGGCTCGAATGGTTGGTCTACCACCAAGGTAGATCGGACGACCTCTGCTGGACAATCGATTGATCGGAGCTGGACGGTCGGTCGACTGAAGCGAGACGATCTGTCGGTAGCTGATGTCCTCAGTTGACGGCTATTGGGGACGATCGGTTGAAGACACCCAACCAAGAATCAAACTTTGGCTTGTTAGAGAGAAAGTGGTTTTAGGGAGAAAGCTTGTGAGCCTTTGTGAATGAACCCAAAAAAATGAAGAAATCCTCTACTTTATATAGAGAAAGAAAAGCCGGGAAATGAAAGTTTGAAAATTTTAAATTTTTATTAAGAGAGAAAAGGCGATAAATTGAAAAGTTTGAGACGTTTTTATAAATTGAAAAGTTTGAAACCTTTCGTATAAAAAAAAATATAATAATAATAAATAATAATTTAATTTATGTTAGCCTTAAAAAATTGATGAAGAATTTTTAAACAAACGATTGCCCATTAAAAGGTAGTGAGTGTCTTACTTAAAGACTGATAAGCTAATTTTGCTGAAAAATGAATATTCGTACTCACTAGCGATAACAATCACTAATGAGTATGGGGCTTATGATGATAGTCAGGTGTTCAACGTAGAGAGCCCAGCCAGGGGTCCAACGTAGAGATTCCAACCAGGTGTTCAACGTAGAGAGCCCAAGTTGAGGGACCAGAAAGTTGGGGGCTTTACGTAATACTTAGATTGATGCGAGGAGTCGGCTAACCTTCCTGCTCGAGCTCGGTTGACCAGTTTGAAAATAGGTTGTGATACCTGAAGATTTTCCACGTGCATGATATCCGACAGTTACAACACAAAGATACTCTCGCCCCGCTCACTCCACTTTTTTCGGGATGAAGACACGTGTCTCCCTGATGAGCTGGGATGTTTGCCACGTGGACGTAGAGAAATTGCCTATAAATAGCAGCCCATTCCATTTAAGGTATTCTCTCAGAAAAAAAACCTTTTAATTACATATGCTATACGTAACTCTCCAATATATTATTCTCTTACTGACTCTTACACCGAAGTGAGAACGAGGGAGAAGAGCTCCGCCACTTTTTCAAGTTATAAGCCGTGTGCACCTCCAATATTTGTAAACGAGATTGTGACTAATAACATCACCTACAAAAGATGTTTAGGATATTTGAATTTTGAAAATACATCAAGTGCTCCAATAAATTGAGATGGTGTCTACAAGATTACGATATTGTCTCGTAGTTACAAGTTACAACATCAAAATATATTCTTTTTCCAAATTTGAGGGGTCGTAATAGCAATAACCAAACTTCATCATCCCATTAACCGACAGAGAACCTTCTTCAACCTTGCTCATTAAGCAAACCAATAACACGTCTCTTTTATTCTTAACAAACCACACAAGAATTCAAGAAACAAGAAAAAAAGTGGGCACAGAACGGAAATTCCAGAAAAGGTTGCGAATCAAAGAAAAAAATGGCGCTGCAGTGGGTGATTCTAACGTACGTGGTGGCAGCGGAGGCAGCGGTCGCAATTCTTTTGACTTTGCCATCGCCCAAGGTTTTGAAATCTACCATTGTATCGCTTATCTCGCTTATTCTCCAGCCTTTACTCTTTATCATACCCTTCGCTGCTTTTCAGCTCCTGGGTACGTAGTATTACTTTTTGAAATTTTATTTTTAATTTTAAACGCTTTTATTAATTTTTGGGTTTAGGATGTTGAAATTTGAAATGGGTTTGTATGATTTATTTTTATATGGATTTATATTAGATATATACTGGAAGAATGAGCATCGATTGATGTGTACTGGGGAGATCTGTACTGCTGCTGAGAGGGATCGCTATGAGAAATCGGTAATAATTTTGGTTAAGATTTTAATTTTTGTATTTTACTTTTTCTTGGGGTAGGGTGGGTAGTTGTTTAATCAATTTGTGGAAATGATAATTGTTAAAGTAATTGTTAATGTAGGTGACAAATATATAGTTAATTCCTGAAATACTAGTTTACGCTGTATGCAGAATAAAAAGAATTTATTCATTGTTTATAAACATTGAGCAGATTAGGAGCACGTTTGGCTTAGCTTAAAAGCCACTTTTTTCGGATGCCGGAGCTTCTTTTGTAGAAAAAGATAGGCTCTAGAACATTCTATTGATTATTTGTCGTTAATGACTAATGAAATTGTACAGTCGGGGAATATCTTTCAATTTCATCTCTTTAACAGATGGCTGGGTTCAAGCTAGGCTTGACTGGTTTTTGAAGTTTCTAGTCTTCTCTTGCTTGAAGTTGTTGGTCAAAGTTTATTTCAATTATGATTGGTATTCTCTTAAACTATATGTCAAATAGACATTATTCCTTGATGAGAACCATCCTCTAATTTTTGAGTTATATGTTGCGGTGCTCTCTGCTGGTACACATACATTGAGATGAGGGACATCATAGCTTGTATTTCTAATTGCGAAAAATCCATTTAAATTTTGAAAGGGAAGTCCCACACCCTAAAAAAAGTTGAAAAACCTAAAGGAGGGAAAGATTTTATTATTCATGTATCAATGGTGATCGAGTAGTGTCAATCCAGACATATGCTGATCTGGGATATGGAACTTTAGAGCATGTTTGTCGGTGCTCATTATCTAAGTATTTATAAGCTGGTCAAATATTATATTTATCCATATATTTCGTAGGACCTACAATTTTTATCTACTTTTTATCCATATTCGCTGCTTATAATCTACAAGAAGCTTTACTAAGCATACTTTTAGAATACCACTTATTCAATTTTTGTTTCAGGTAGAGAACTATTTCCCCATTTCTTGTTGTGAATTCCCTTATTACATGAACATCATTCCCAATTTACCACTTTTTTATTCTGTAAAAAACTGAATCCTATACCGAATAATATCAAAATTAGATGGGCTGCTTTGACAGTGGACTCTTTAGCTGTATTTTTTCATTCATCGAAAGGTAGATCTTAATAATATGTATCTTGTCAGTGTTTAAACTTTTTTATTCTTTGTGTGACTTGATGGTGGTCTTCTATGGGTATTTGTCCTACCTCTGTCCAAGAAAAAGGGGGAAAGAAGTTATAACTGTAGTTATCTACCATTTGATGCCAAATGTTCGATGAGTAAGTCCAATATCGTTGATGTCAGTCTCCTGTATGTCCATTCATATTTATAAAACAGTTCGTATTGTCGGGACGATTCTTGTTTCCACGTCTCTCCTTTCGATCCCACTCTGGTGATCTTTACTTATTCATTTTTTTTCTCAATTATGATTTGTTTTGGAACTCTTGAATCCTGTGGATATATTCTAACCACCTATATCATTTTTGAAAGTATTATGCTTTCTGAGAAAAAATTGATTCAGTACACGAAGAACTTGTACTACTGGTGAATGGTGATAAACAGATTATTGTTTCAGAAAATAGTATGTATAGATAGACTTGTGATTTGGGGTCACAAAGCATGTTATAATAAGGAAATTGCATTAGGCTAACTCATTTTGTGAAGGCACCCTAAACCTAGAAACCAGTCTTGGTAAAATTAATAGCTGATATTCTTAATTCTTATGCTTTGTGATGCCATCATCTAGCTTTAGCTTTTTATGTGGGAATTCATTAACATAAACAGTGGAATCGCTCTATTATGTTTGTTACATGATGCTTTTTTTTTTTTTTTTTTTTGCATTTTATACTTTCTGTTGTTTAAGCCGCGGCATTAGGCCATCGATTGCATGTGTTTTTTCCAATCCCTGCTGTTGAATGTGGGGTGTAGATCTACAAGGCTCAGAGGAACGCTGTTCTATGTATTGCTGCATGCCTCCTTTATTGGTAAGTGACCTGCAAGTCCGACAACCATATCTTCGTATACAAGTATATTAAGCCTCTATTTTCACTAATTTTAAATGCTATGCCTTTAAATGTTGGTGCAGGTGCATCTACCGTATTTCCAAGTATTACCGGGAGATTCAAAGGATGGAGGAAGTCGAGAAGCGGTTCAAGGACGAGTAGATTTTCTCTTACGTTCCCTTCTGCCAAAAGAAGTGGAGTGGATTGACAACTCACAACTCTTTCTGTAGCTTAATGGAAGAGTACAGTTATCTCTAATGATAGTTATGTTGAATTTTCGTGTATCTATGACTGCCGTCTTCTATATAGATGTTATGTAGCATACTCGTTTTGCTCTTATATTCATTATGAAGCAATGTGAGTTGAATATGAATGAAGTTTGATGGCTGATATGATTGTGCTCTTCCCTAAAATAATTTCTTGGCATGGCATGCGTGGTACTACTGTTACAAACAATGTCGAATAATTAAAGAAAATTTGCACTTTTCCATCTTCAATTTTTATAGTTTATAATTAATCTATCTTTATTTTTATTTTTTAGCACCAGATACATTTTATTCAATTGCAAATCACGTTCACATCGACAGATGTTGACGACTATGTCTTCTCTTAAATAAACAAAAAGAAAAGAAAAGAATATAACAATAAAAAATAATAAAAAATAATAAAAAAGTTTTATAATATTTTTAAAAAGTACAAAGTATCTTTTTTCTATCTAATCCCCACTCGTTTTGAAAAAAATTAGAATAATATTTTGTTTTGCTTATTACAATCTCTTTTCTATTTACCAATTTTTGTGAAGTGATGTGGTTGTTGAGCTTCAGACTATGCCCATCGATTGAGCCGTCGAAACAAATCTTTTGGATATTGAAACTCTACAGTTAAATGATGTCGTGCATGGCTCCATCGACTTCAAGGCCGCCCTGTTACCCGATACAATGATTGGAAGTTCGCTTTCATCATCATAGGTATACTAAAATTTTATCCAATTTTCCGTTCAATAGTTATGGCATAAAAGATTTTTTTTATAGATTATTTGTTATTTAGGTTTTGTAGGTGTTGAAGTGGCTGAGAGATTTACGTACTATGGAAGAGGTTGAGATTGTGGAGGTGGCCGCTATGATGTGGTGGTGATGGTGGTGTGGAGATGATAACTGGGGTAGGGTAGGGTAGGGTAGGGTAGGGTGGAGTGGGGGTGAGGATGGATAAAGTGGGCGAAGAAGAAGATACTTTGTATATTTTGAAAGGTGGTGTAATTTCTTTTGCAATTTTTTTTTATTGTTTTATTGTTTTTTTGCAATTATTTATTTATTTATTTAAGAGTGACAAATTCGTCAAAATCTGTCTACGAAGATGTGATTTGCAATTAAATGAAAAATTGAGATGTCTGGTGTAAAAAAAAAATTAAAAATAGATTAATAACAAACTGCACAAATTGAAGACGAAAATTGCAAATTTCCCAATAAGTAATTATCCATTTGGTTAGCAAACTTTTCCTTCATATTTTTGAACTGAACTCTGATGTCTTTTGGTAAATTTATTTTGTTGCTTTATTTCAACATGGTCACTGGGGGAATTTCAGAGTGCTTCATGCATTCAGAATTCCATTGGACTAGTTAGGGCTTGTTTACTTATGCTTAAATTATAATTTAGATTGGTCAAAAATATTTGTTATCTACACATTTCGTAGAACTTACAATTTACTACTTATTTATTACAAGCACTTCAAAAATAATTTTAACACTGCAAAACATGCATGTTTAAGTGGCGCTACCATGCCCAGACCATTTCATAATGACTCAGACACCACATTGAAATACTCGTCTTGGAGTACAATGATAGAGAGGAGGAACTCAACGGGGGGAACTAAACACTCACACTAAGGGCATCAGAACCGTACTTGGGGGAAGACTTAGATGACTGTTGGATCGTGCCTTGGGGTTCGTAGCAGTCATATCTATCAAATATGACATCAACGTTAATTAACGGTATTGGTTTTTAAAAAATAGCTGAAAGGCAAAATAATTAAATAAACCTGTAAATGAAGAGTAAAATTCGTCCAAAGATACTACGAAAATTGAAACTAGGAATTTAGGAACATCTATCTAGCCTACATATAAATATGCAAGCAATGGCGGATCAAGGATTCTCAAGTTATGGGGGCCAAAAAATTTTTTGGGAGAACTGGGGTTCGGGGGCAGCGCCCCCGAAATTTATTTTTTTAGACAATTTAATCAATCTACAAACAAAATATAATAACCAAATTCAATTTACAAATTCACATCACAAATATCAATATACAATAATACAAAGCAACCAAACAATCATTCTTTCATTGACCACCCATCTCCATTTGAATATATATATATATATATATATATATATATATATATATATATATATATATATAACAAAGTTACATTAATGTATTATATCAGAAAGCATCGCAAAGTTACGAATAAATTAAAAACATCTATTTCATCCATCGACCACCATTTTTTTATCTTTCATTTTTCGACAGTAAGAGATGCAAAGGACTGAAAGAAATGGAGTTGGAAAAATAAAAAAAAGTGTAAAAGTCAATTGTGGGCAAGTTAAAAAAAAAAAAAAAAAGTAAAAAACAAAAATTTGTCTAATGGGTCACGGCCCTCACACCAAATCCACCACCGCATGCAAGTCCATTTCTCTCAACAAAAACGTTGAAAACCAAAAGGGAAACATTGTAGTGAATAATGTTTGGACGGGAAGCCATGAATTCTACATTGATTAAATAATGAAATATTAATCTGTATATAAAAATTTGAACTACTACTCTTAATAAAGTTGACATTTTAAGATCAAACCCAAGTTCTAACATAGTATCAGAACCCATTAAACTCAAACGAGCAATTCGGTCCGTCAAAAGCTCAAAAAAACATTCGAATTTCAAGATTAGTGTGCTCAAACGAACCACCATCTTACAGAGAACATGTTAAGGCATGAATTCCACATCGGTTAAATACAGAAATATTCAATATATAAAAGTTTGGACTACTCCTTTTAATAAAGTTTACCTTTTAAGATGGAACCCAAGTCTTAATAGGCCCAACACAAACAATTCAACAAGAGTACAATGGAGTCTTTCCACCGTTCTAACAACTGACAATTGTTGTTGATTGCTTTAACTTTCAAGCCTGTAGATTTCATACAAACAAGAGTCCTAAACCCGCCCTCCCCCTCGCCCCAGCAGGCACGCGCACAGTTGTTAAATGGCACTGGGGCAGAAAGGGGTAGACAAAAGGAACAAAATCAGTTAACTTGTCTATGACATACCAATTCTGTCGGAATCAAAAATATGAGAAGAAAATTCTTTATCACTCCATAAAACAATGGCATCAGTAATAGGAAATGCTGTACAGGAGCTTCCGGTTATTTTGCCTCTCAAAATTAATCACTAGATCATCTATCGAGTCCTCCCAATTTTCAGTAGTCTCGAGCTGCAGAAAGTAGTACCATAACAGTAATCAGTCCAATTTTCTACAAGTTGAAGTCGAAAACTTGATAAGCACAACAGAGATGTATACCTCCTGGCACAATTGTAAAGCAAGCCGCCCGCCTATAGCTGCCTCCTCGTGGTTATCTTTTACTTCCAAGTTCATCACTAGAACAGGTTTGAAAAGCACGTGATTCCGATTATGGAGATCTGCACCATTTTCTTTCATTGATGGCTGACTAATTGTGCAAAGATGTATAACACTATAAAAAGCAGCAAAACAATTTCTCTCGAGTTGCGGAACATGCCTCAATGCACTCATTTATAAATCTGATAAAGAAAATTTGTAGCCTTAAAAATACACAACCCCGTTCTCCTGCCCACAGCTACTTGTCGCGTGCCCAATCAGATCTAATAGGACACGTGGCAAGGTGCCACATCAAAAAAAAAAAAAAAAAATCACCCACCAATTCCCCCCCCAAAACCCAACAAACGAATCCCAGCAAACCAACCAATCCTCACCATACCCAGCAAACCCACCCCCAAAACCCACCATACCTGAGTAAAAATTCCAGTTTCGGAGGCGGATCGTTGTGGTGTTCCAGTTTCAGCGGGGAAAACAAAATAGAAAATATTGTGGGTCAAGAGAGTGGTGGGTCGTGGTGGAATTTTTTTGCAGGTCCGACGATTGAGGAGGGTCAAGAGAGTGGTGTGTTGTGGTGTTCCAGGTTCAGCGGAGAAATTTTTTTTTGTACATCCGACGACTGTGGAGTGTTAGGTTCGGTGAGATGAACGATGTGGGGGCCGGAGACGAGAGTGGTAGGTCATGGCGAGGGGAGTGGTGCTTCCGGCGTGATGGGTGGTGCTTCCGGCGTCAAATGGTTGGGGTGGGAGAATTTAGGGCACCAAAATTGGGGGAATCCGGGGAGAGTGAAAGCAGGTACGTGACCTAATTTTTTTTTTTTTTTGCTGCATTCACTCTCCTCGAATTCCGGCGTGATGGGTGGTGAAAGCAGGTAAAGTGGAGATTGGTTTGCTGGGTAGGGTGGGATTTTGGGTTGGGGTGGGTTGGGGTGGGGGGGGGGGGAATTGGTGGGTGAGTTTTTTGTTTTTTTTTTTTTGGCTGATGTGGCACCTTGCCACATGTCCGATTAGATCTGATTGGGCACGCCACGTAGATAGTGGGCAAGATAATTCTTGCCCACTGTGGGACGGGAGAACGGGGCTGTAAAAATACATGCTAGAAGACTCCCACTGTTGTCCTAGAGTTTTATGCAACTAAACCTGAGAAAATGAGAACGCTTTTACTATGTACATTTTCGTTACAATGCTTTACAATGAGAAAAACAAACCCTAATAAGAGAGAATTATTTCAATCAACATAAATTTTTGCAAGAGGTAATTAATAGATGATACTACGATTTCACATTAATATGTTCCTCATAATTGATGATATATAAGTGGAAGAGTAATAAATATTCAAACCTTCAGCAACCATATCAAAAACTTTTTCTTCAAATGTAAGTACCATGTCAAAGGTACCATCCGCAGCATTCTCTTGCCAACGCTGAGGAGCAAGTTTAACTGACAAGTTCCTCTTAAGCATTGTTATTATGCCATTTCGCCGGTATCTGAACAGTTTCAACATTGTAAGGATCAAAACCCCCAGTCCGTCACATTCAACATATTCATAGATACACGTATTCAAAGTTATTCATGAACAGACATCCATAGTTTCCCTGTTGTAGATATGCTAAAATGTTTTACTTATACTACAAAAGATAACCAAATTTCAAAGCCTTAATACGTGCTAAGCTAATTCATAATTCACCAACCATCAATGTCATTTGCACTTGGTTTCACAAAGTTCTATACAGTTTTCCCATCCTCATGGATTACATTTTTATTTATTTTTTTTCAAGAAGAAGAAGAGAAGCTTCATTACAAGCCAGTGGCAACACAACAAATAAGCAATCCTAATGCTCATGTTCAAACCATCTGCAATTTGGTACCTTTCACAAAATGACAAGAGATTGCATTATAACAAAACTTTGCAACCATTGCATGAATTGGATATGGTTTAGGTATTGAAACAAAAGCACTTATATCAAGACATCATTTTTCTTTCAAGAAATCGTTGATATGTGAGAAAATACGTGTAGGCTATTGAACATAATTTGTACTACACTTGCATAACAAATTTAAGTTAGTTCAATAAATATAGCACTTGATAAGTGTTTGAGAATGCTAGTTTACGATTTCCTGCCAGAGAAAGGTAAAATTAAACTTAATCCGTTAACAATATCTATTAGGATCATGTCCCAAGTTGTTAAGGGTAAAATCCCCATATGAGAAACAATAATCATAATCTAAGGACTTAACAAGGTCAACCTTTCACGATAAAATCCAAGACTCGATAGAGTGCAGGGACGGATGTACAACATGGCGAGACCCCGCGTTCGCTCGTGCTAGAATTTCACGAAAAAATGGTGTTGGCTATCAGGAGTGGACCCACTCAGGAACCAGTGGGCGCGGTCGCCCCCACTGGGTTTCATCAATTTTTTTTTCCTTCCTGTGTGCATTCTGCGTGTATGTATATGTACATGTATATATAAAACTTACAGTTAATGGGTTGAAGTTGAGAGAGAGAGAGAGAGTGTATATTTTAAATTCAAAATTTTATTTGTGGTCCTAAACTTTGAAAAATTAAAAAATAAGGCAATTGAATAAATAAATCTCTAAGTAAGGATTTATTATTTCTCTTTAATATAATAATTGCATAATTTGGAAAGGGGTGTCAAAATTAAAGAATACAGAAAGCATTTATCAGAGCTTTTGCTCTTTTTTTTTTTTTTTTATATTTGTCATAGATTTGATTTTATATTAAGCTTTTTCTTACGTGGTGTTGAGGGCGAATCAAGTTTGTGACTGACACTTCTATCTCTAACATGTTGAAGTTATTCCCATTTTGCAGTTGGATCTCTAAACCTATAGTCCACGAGTATTTTGAGTGCAACATTTGAAAACGGTGCAGTTTCCAAACAATACAACTAGATGTAGGCATCAACAACTGAGCATTATTTTCACAAGCATCGGCCGTTGACTGGTCATTATTTTCACATTATTTTTTCACAAGCATCGGCCGTTATATGACTGTTGACCAATCAACGTCCACCCTAGCTGAAATTCAACCCTAGATCTGCCACTAATAGAGTGTTAGACCCAAAAAGCTCAAAACCAGCAATTCAATCTGTGTCAAGCTCCAACAGACAGTTCCCAAATGAGTCCCCAAACATAATCAAAAGCAATACAACACTGGTAAACTAGTACTATATGCTTAAAATTTCTTTAAGTAACAATATCTGCGGCCATTTTTCTAATAAAATTACATAGATTATTACCCTGAAAAGCATCACACAAACTCGGTGCATTTCAAACACAAGAAAATACGAAAATAACATAAATTGAAATAGTAGCACTAAATATAGTATAAAAACAGTAATAATATATAAAAAGGAGAAGGAAAAAAACAATATTTGAGCTTACAATTCGGGGTCTTTGCGGCGGAGGTCTTCGAGCATGTGCTTGTAGGGGGTGCCAAAATCATAGACGTTGGGTTCTCTGAGGGAAGGACCAGGGAGCTTAACGTGTTGCCCAGTCCCGTACGAAGACACGTCGAAGCCTTCTCTCTTCAGCAGCGCATGGGCTTCCATGCTCCTGTTCTGATTCGACGAACACACCATCGCGTACCTAAGCTTCATGCTGCTGATAATTTATCAATTAATGGATTTAATTGAAAAATTAATAAGTTTTTCTGGGCAAATTGAGAAAAAAATTTCTTTCACTGATGGGTGGGGGGATTTTGGTACTGCGAAGCAGGAGCAAGGAAAAAGGTTAGAGAACTGGAGAAGACGGTAGCTTCTCAAATTAATTATACTACTATACCCCTTTTTTTTTTCCGTGAAATCCGACCGCAGATGATTTTAATGGATTGATGAGTTGAGAAGAATGAAAAAGAGGGAGTTTTGTTTAAGAATAGTTTGATTTTGATGAATATGAAGAAAAATTTGGAGAAATGTAAGAATTGAGAGAAAGATATGAGTCTTGATTTGATAGAACAAAGTCGTAGTGATAGACAAATAAGTATTTTTTATGTACTTGTAGCGGAGTAAACCTAAGTACGTAATAAACTAAAAAATAGGGATTTTTTAAAAAAAATTTGTTGTAAGAGGTGTTTAAATTAATTATGCCTTTTAGCAAACCAAATCATATAAACTATACTACTTCTAGAATGCTCTAAAATGGAAGAAACATTTTTGGATTATTTAATCCTCCTATATTGGGTTAATTTTACTGATGGTCACTGAAGTTTCATTGAGATTACAAAATTGTCACCAAAGTAACAAAGTTTCAGCGGTGGTCACTGAAGTTTACTAGAGCTTGTACCAAAGGTCACTCGCTGAAATTTTCCAATTAACTTGATGACGTGCCACTTGTAAATGTCCATGTGGCGCATATTTAGATGACACGTGGCAAAATTATTGACATGTCGACTTTATCCACTAATTATAATAAATTTATACTTTAATGAATACCTCTATAATATAAGGACCTAGCTAAAAATACTTCAAAATAAATTTTATAATAAATACTTCAAAAATTGCATCTAAGGTCCTTCAACTTTTTACATATTCAAATTTTGGTCTCCAAATTTTTAATTATTTTTCAGTTAAGTCCTTAAAAAATTGCATCTGGGTCCTTCAACTTTTTACATCTTTACACTTTGGTCTCCAAAATTTTAATTATCTTTTAGTTAAGCCCTCGAAAAATTGTATCTTAGGTCCTTCAATTTTATACATCTTCAAACTTTGGTCCCCTAAATCCTTGATTTTAGTGGTCAAAATAAGTACAATTTTAGTGGTCAAAATTATTATTTACAATTAAATTCTTGACTTTACACTCAAATTTTCACCTAAACGAACAAAATACTCAAATTTTCACCTAAACGAACAAAATAATATAATTAAATAATAATTGTACTAAAATAATATAATTAAATAATAATTTTGACCACTAAAATTGTACTTATTTTGACCACAAAAATTAAAGATTTAGGGGACCAAAGTTTGAAGATGTATAAAGTTGAAGGACCAAAGATGCAATTTTTGGAGGGTTTAACTGAAAAATAATTAAAATTTTAGGGACCAAAGTGTACAGATGTAAAAAGTTGAAGGACCCAAGATGCAATTTTTGCAAGACTTAAATGAAAGATAATTAAAAATTTGGAGACCAAAGTGTAAAGATGTAAAAAGTTGAAGGACTTAAGATGCAATTTTTGAAGAACTTAACCGAAAAATAATTGAAAATTTGGGGACCAAAATTTTAAGATGTAAAAAGTTGAAGGACCTTAAATGCAATTTTTGAAGTATTTATTTTAAAATTTATTTTGAAGTATTTTTAGTTATTTCCTTATATTATAGAGGTATTCATTGAGGTCCAAATTTATTATAATTAGTGGGTAAAGTCCACATGTCAATAATTTTACCACGTGTCATCCAAATGTGCACCACATGGACATTTATAAATGACACGTCATCAAGTTAATTGGAGAATTTCAGCGAGTGACCTTTGGTGCAAGCGTTAGTAGACTTCAGTGACCACCGCTGAAACTTTGTTACTTCAATGATGGTTTTGTAATTTCAATGAAACTTCAGTGACCATCAGTGAAATTAACCCTCATATATTACATATTTGTACTATTTTACTCTCCAATATTAAATTAAAAATATCCAAAAACTTTTCCTCTCTCATTATTATTGAATAAAATAAAGGATTGTTTGGAGCCTTGGGACAACTTATCTTCAATTTTTTTTTTTAACTACAGAATACAAAAGATCATATGATGATTATGTAATTCCTAAAGAGTAATGCTTTGTAGACATTAAGTTTAACCAAAAGTTAAACTACTATAGGTGAAATGTCAAATGTGTCCTTTGCAAGGACATAATTTAAATTTCAAATTATGTCCTTGCAAAGGACACATTTGACATTTTACTCATAGTGGTTCAACTTTTGGTTAAAGTTAATATCCACCAAGCATTTTTCATTCCTAAATATGTATTTAGGATCATACAAATGGGATTTATGAGTTGGGGAGTTAGAAGACCTTTCATTTGTTAATATTGACATCAAAATTTATCATTTTTTTTCTCTAGAAAAGCCTTGTGATGGTCGACTCCTCATCCTCTTTACCTTGGCATCAACTTTTCAAATTTTATATCTAAATTTTAAAAGTTAGAATTAGAAATTTTCTCTCAAAATTCTCTCATTTTGTCTTTTTCTTGTCACAACATATTACACACATAAAACTCATTTTTCTTCAAACTTTTACAAAAGAAAGAAAAAAAAAGTGATAATTCAAAGTTGTTGAAATACAAACAAAAATTTTTAGATTTTTTAATCAATTTTCATATTCAAGAAATCTAAGGTGAGACCTACGTACAAGTGCTTATTTCAACTTGATATAATAATTTTTATAATCTTACACGATGTGCAACTCTTTCATTTGATATGATTCCATTTGGTCATTTATAAAATATTATAAAGAAATGTGTAGAACTTTTCATTCGATATGATTCGGTAATGTAAAAAGTTTTTTCATTTGACATGGTTGGTTGTTCACTATGAAATGTGGTATGAATTGTATAGAACTTTATATAATTTTTGGAGGGATAGATGGTATGTTCAGTACTAGTGATAATTGAATAAGATTAAGAAACAATGACATCTCAAACATTTATCTATTGGTCAGTCAATTTTACTGTAGCAAAAATGCTCATACAGTCTAAACCAACTGAAATTGGAAATGGTTACAATTCATTGGCATTAGTTTGAAACCGGTAGAAGCATGTGTCTAAATGAAAAAAAAAAAAGATAAAAAAAAGAATATACAAGAATCAGTTTTAATATAAACAAAATAGAATTCCAAAAGGGGAGAGGAATAGAATTCTACCAGTTTAAATATTAACCAACATAATTAACGTGAAGTAACATGCCCGACATTAATAAATATTCCAATTTATATTTTTTTCATCATTATTTAATTGCCTACATTTTAAACTAAGAAAATTTCTGACATTTTTCGCCCTTTTGACCTCTCTATGTAAGACATGTTTTCTTTCATTCTCATTACATTTACCAATTCTATTATTTTCTTTTAAGTGTCATTACATTTTATTATCTTATTTAGTCCTCATGAATGAAAATTGTAGCACGTATATATAATAAGTGCTTGATTCTCAAGCTGGTTGTCATAGAGAGGCATTCAAGTTACGAATTCATTTTTTGAGGCGTGAAGTAGACTAAAAGTGAGTCATTATTCTTCTGTTAGTTCGTAAAAAAATTTGTAAGTATCCTTCATATAAATAGTAAATGGTCTTCATACATTTTCATTTCGTATAATCATAATGTGTATTTATCAAAATGGACTTTGTTCATAGAGAAATGAGAATGTGGATTGATTGGAGTTTTATCAATTAAAGTAGCTTGCACAAAGTTCACTAAATAGGATATGAGAAAAGACATTATGTGAAAAACGTTGTATAAGCATTGTTGCTATAATTATGTCCTTGCAGATTTAGTAGGGTTCAAGAAACAACTCGATTACAATTTCAAAACGTGAGAGAAATGTTGAGATATTTAATGTTTACCAAGCGTTTTATGTGTTGAAGTTCTTGGAATAATACATTAATATTAATAACGAATACAATCAAAAGTGAATATGTAACATAATTGATGTTTAGCTAGACATGATAATATAATTCATTTATTTCTTTCTAATTTTCTTAGTCGCATATCTTTTTATTAATTAAAAATAGTTAATTTTGCTATTGCCGAGGCTTCACTCAACATCTATTGAAACAAAGATTAAATTGAAAATCTAGGGATTTGACCATTATTAAAAGTTTTTCAAATACTTATTCTTCATAGCATTAATTCCATAAGATTTAATATTAATAGTTAATCAATCATCAAATCTCAAATCACCAAAATGTATTCACTGAGTTCAATTTGCTGTTAATATTATCATAATATAAAACTCATCTCTAATTGCAGTTATATTTCTATGAATGTAAATAAAATATCAACATTATTAATTATAGGGTTAATTACACAATAGTCCACATTCTTTCAAGTTTGTAACGATTTCATCCCCATTCTTTTTTTTAGCAGATATTATCCATATTCTTCTTTTTATTCTCAGGGTCTCCAAATCACTATTTTTCACTATTCTGACAATTTTCCTCCTTGACTTAAATAAATTAAAATAATAGAGAAAAAAATACAATGAAAACATTGCAATTAGGCCCTTAATTTTTTCAAAAGTACAAATAAATCTTAAAATATTTTTTTTATACAGATAGGTGTTCTTCTCCAACAAAAAAGAATCTATCTTTTCTTCCCACCCCCACCCCCACCCCCACCCCCACCCCCACCCCCACCCCCACCTCCACCTGTACCTGCACCCGCACCCGCACCCGCACCCACTTCATACTGCAAATCCTGCACACTCCATATCAATTATTCGTTGGCTTGAACTGATGCATACCTGCCATACACGCACACTCTCAGCAATATCAGTAAACAATTTCCAGAGAAAAAAAAAGAATTGAACAATTGGTAAAATGGGAAAAAAGTTACCGGTATTAGCAAAGAGGAGAGTAGGATCATTGTGAGGAACAACGGGGCTTGATGTCCAATGAACATGGCCTTTGTCCTCGAAGAATTTGATGAAGGTATCCCTAACTTGGTTGGCTGGCCACACCAATTCAGTCGCCTGAGATCCCATCGATGATTCCGATAATGCTTCTTCTCTACTACTACTACTACTACTACTACTACTGCAATAGCTAATACTGCGTCTCAGAATGAGATGAATCCTAGTATGCCAAACGATATTGAACAATGGTGAGGGTGAAGCACCCACTGGCAAAGGCGAACGAATAGGTTGTGAACAAGGCGACGGCGACGGCGACTACGAATGCGGCGGAACTTTACGAAGTAGACTGCGGAATGTTAATGCTAAAGGATTGGGGAAAATGCTTCTCCAACAATGATAAACCCTCATCCATGGACCGAATCTTCCAAGTGAACCAAGACCATGCTATTTCTGAATACTTTCAGGTCTTGGGTCCTTTGGAGATGAGGTTGAGGCACATAAGTCTATGGCAATAGTTCTGTTGGTTTGCTCGACTGTTATAATGGCTAGCAAACTGATAACCCTTCTACCCAGGCATCTTCTATATGGGAGAGATATTCTTCAAGCTTTGTCATTTTCTTTGAGGTATGGGGAGGGGATAAACAAACTGACCAGGGGAGGGATCAATTGGTCACAGTGCTCTGATATGGTGTGTGTAAGAGTTGCAGTATGAAGGGGGTGGGGGTGGGAGGAAAAGATAGATTCTTTTTTTGTTGGAGAAGAACACCTATTTGTATAAAATAAAATAGTTTAGAATTTATTTGTACTTTTGAAAAAATTAAGGGCCTAATTGCAATGTTTTCATTGTATTTTTTTCTATTATTTTAATTTATTTAAGTCAATGGGTAAAATTGTCATAGAATTGTCAGAATAGTGAAAAATAGTGATTTTGGGACCTTCTGTGAGAATAAATAGAAGAATGGAGATGATATCTGCTAAAAAAAAGAATGGAGATGAAATCATTACAAACCTGAAAGAATGGAGACCATTAGTGTAATTAACCCTTTATTATAATATAAAATAATACAACATATTATCAAGAACGGTGTTTTTTTTATCTTATTGTAACTACTACTTTAATATTTTAAATTTTTAACAATTAAAAAATAAGAATGTTGAAAATATTAAAAATTAATAAAATTATTGCGAAATCACGTGAAATGCATGTGTTTCTAACTAGTATAGATTAAAGCTCCCAAGCTCAATTCTAAATTCTCTGTGCTCTTTTTCTTCAATTCATTTCCATCAAATTCAAAATTGATTCAGTTTTATCTGTTTTCTTTTTCAATTTTGTCCAAATAAAAAACTGCATCTATTTTTCAATAATATATTTCTCCATCCGTCCCACAAAGATAAATTTACTTCCATTGTCACATAGATTAAGAAAATGTAACTAATATAGTTGGAATCATAATTTTTACTTACATTTATCCTAATATACCCCTACATTGAATAATGATATTTCATATTTGTTGATAACAATACACATTAAATAAGAGCATATTAGAAAATTAAGGAATCAACTATACTCTCAACAAGAAAGGTGAATTATAATTTAAGACAAGTAAAGAAATAAATAACCATATCTTTGTAGGATAGAGGGAATAAAATTTATTACTTCTTCATGGTTTTTATTTTTCAGATTTTAAATTTTCAAATTCGATAATCTTTTCATCTCAAATTTCAATTTCATTCTCCAAATTGGCATTGAAATTTCATTTTTTCAAATAAATTATCAACATATTCTACTTTGAAAAGTTATTGCAAATTTCTTATTGATTTGAGATTTTTGTTCGAGTTATACTATTTATATGAAAATTATACTTTCAATCGATGGTGGTTAGGGCTGGGCAAAAACCCCGTAAAATCGACTAACCGACCTGAACTGAACCGACTCGGGTCAGTTTTTGGGCCCGGTCAGGTCAGTTTCAAACCCAACCCGAAATTGACTCGGTTTCTAAATTTTTTTTTTGTTCTTTAACAAGGCCAAAACCGAAAACCCGAACCGACTCAGTCGGTTCAGGTCGGTTTCGGGACTATTTTTCAGATTTTTTTTTCAGTTTGAGTTTCTCCAAACCGATTTTATTTCGGTTCTGGTCGGATTGGGTTGAAAACCGAGCCAACCCAACCCACGTCCACCCCTAATGGTAGTGAGTTAGGTAGTGTGACTATAGTGGTTATAATGGGCATTACATGCTGTGTGTGAAAACCAATTAGAAAAGACTCACACAAGGTGACTGTGAAAATGAACTAGCCAAATGTGAAGATGTATGAATTAAAGATTTTGCATTAGAAATTGACATATTGTCACACTTTTTAATTAAAATATCATACACTATGTAATTTGACTATTTGTAATAAAATATTATTTTCTTAAGTTTACAATGAGCTTATAAAACCTTTAAACTGATATTTAAATCTTGCTCCCTACTTTTTTGTGTTCTAATGAGTTGCTTGTTATAAAAGTTTAGATGATTTAACAATTGGATTTCATATTTCTCTATTTTGGATTTCAATTTTTAGTTTGAAGAATCAATGCTGCAAGTTTCGTGTTTCTGAATTTTAGTGAGATTCTTTATTATTGGCTATTGTTTGCTCAAATTTGATATTTGTTCTACATTATTGAGTGACATATATTAATGAGCATCATCAGACATTGATTGTATAACTCTTTTTTGTCTTGAATATAAATTAATGTTTGTATTAGAAAGTGACATGCTATGACACTTTCTACTTTATACTTTAAAAAATCACAACCTGTAATTTGACTTTTTTAATAGAATATTTTTACTTACGCTTATAATAAACTTATGAAAAAATTTTAACTGATATTTAGATCTTATTTCCTACTTTTTATGTATTGTAATGTGATAAGTGCGTTTTGTGCACTTATTCGGGTCTTTAAACTAAGCTTTTTCGTTATTTTGTAATTTTCTACTTAATTCGGTGCATTATTCTTTACATTTCAGTTTTGGACCCGTTTGTGAGAAATTGGAGAAGAATGGATGAAAAGAGGTATAAATTGAAAGATGAAGGACCACATTGCAGATTATCAAAAGATGAAGGACCAAATTGGAGACTATCAAAAGTTGAAGGACCAGATTGAAGATTATTGAAAGTTGAAGGACCAAATTGGAGACTATCAAAAGTTGAAGGACCAGATTGAAGATTATTGAAAGTTGAAGGACCAAATTGGATGAAAAGAAACGTTGGAGGACCAAAAACAGGGCGAGTGGAAATCATAAGCTGGGCGATCGCCCACATTATAGCTGGGCGAGCGCCCAGCATTGTTAAACTACAACAGAGAAGCAAAACCACCAACTGGGCGATCGCCTGGAAATACACTGGGTGATCGCCCAGTGTAAATTTTGTCTGCGAGATTTTTTTTCCTTTTTTGAATTCTAATCTAGTTAGGTAACGTTTGGCCCACAATTTTTAGGTCTTTTTGGCATCTTTTTGGGGCACCATTAGAGTAGTAAATATATGAGTTATTAACTCATAATAGGTGGTTGAGTTTTTGGGAGAAAAACATAGACGATGGCATTAAACGGAGATCAAGACTGCATCTTTGAAGAATTGAACGAAGATCAACAACGGGCAATTATTCTTTCAAGTCTTCTTCTTTTCCGGGTGATGAATTCCATGTGTTCTTCCCCTTCTTATTTTCTTATTATTAGTATGCTAGGCTAGTTTAATTAGCGCTAGAATTACGATGAAACTTGTCGTTTAAATTCTTTTATCTTGAGACTTGGTTTTTGACACTTTACTTCAATATAGTTTTGAATAATTAATTTTGATTTGTTTGCATCTACAATTATATACGTAGTAATTGTATGATTGTTGTGGTGTGTTTTACTATCGAAAGGTCGAAAGCATGCTAGACGCTATTTTAATTATCTTAAAGTCCGATAGGGGATAGAAATATACCGCTATGCTTTAGGTGATCTTTAATTATCCATGGAAATTTAATGCTTTCATTTGTATTCGCATTCGTCATAGAAATATAGTCGAGTCATGCATATGAATAGGTTTAACTTTATTCGAGAGAAACTGTTGAACAATCTAGGGATATTGATCTTCATAACTGAATTAATTTGTCAAGACCAAGAATCAAGATAGAAGAAATAACAACTACAAGTGGATTCGGAATTCTAGTGCTTTTCCTTTTTAAAAGTTAAATTCATCTTTAGTTAATCTTAATCTTTCATTTATTTGAGAAATAGTTGTTTAATTGTTTTTATTTTATTCTTTCAATTAGTTATAAAACACAAAATCTTTCAAAGTTTTTTAGATTCGGTTAAGGTTAGCGTGATTAAATCGAATTATCTAAATCCTCGGGGGATCGATATTTGGACTCAAAATCCATTTTACTACTTGAGCGATCCGTGCACTTGCGGAATTATTAAAGACAGAAAATCGCTATCAAGTTTTTGGCGCCGTTGCCGGGGATTTAGTTTTAATTCTGTTCAATTACTTTAACACTAATTCGAACTTATATTTTTTTTATTTGCTTTAATTACTTATTTCTTTAAGATTTACAGTGTTTGCTTTGCTTCCTTTCAGACCATTGCATGTGAAGTGAGAGACACGAGTCTCTAATTCCAGTTGATCCAGAGATCGAACGCACTTTTCATCGCAGACAGAGAGAAGCGAGAAAGACACAGCAAAAAGAACAAAAACAGCAAGACATAATGCAGAACAACGAGATCGCTCGGGCCAGACAAGAGATAAATGAAGACAATATGCTAGTTGGAGACTTTTTGACTCCACAGATCATACAGAGCCAATCCAGCATTGTCTACCCACCTTTTGGGCAGCCGAATTTTCAGCTGAAGACTAATGTCATTCATCTATTCCAGAATGGACACCAATTCTATGGCAGGACCGATGAGAATCCACATACACACGTTTCAAGATTCTTGGAAATGTGTCAACACTTCAAGTATCAAGGAATCTCAGACGACGCCATCCAGCTACGTTTGTTCCCACATACTCTTCGGGACAAGGCTCTTGAGTGGTTGGACTCACTACCAATTGACAGCATAACCACCTGGAATGATCTAGCCCAAAAGTTTTGCACCAAATTTTTTCCACCAGCAAAGGTCTCGAAGTTGAAGCATGATATCTCCATATTTCAACAGTCAGAAACAGAATCTTTTGATGAGGCGTGGACCAGATTCAAGAATATGTTAAGGAAGTGCCCTCATAATGGTGTTGGCAGGGGGCAACAAATTCAATATTTCTATGCTGGGCTACTACCTTCATTTAAAAGTATGATTGACTCTTCATCCAACGGTTCTCTATCTACCAAAACAGTGGTTGAAGCTCTAGATTTGTTTGAACGAGTTGCTACCACCACTGCCATGTGGCCATCAGATAGAGTTATACAAAAGAGAACTGCGGGGGTACATGAGGTAGATACTTTTACAGCATTGTCTGAACAGATAAAGTCGTTGGCACACAAAGTGGAAAGTATGTCATATTCAGCCAATGCAGTGTAAACAAAGAAATCAGCATGTGAAGAATGTGGAGCCAGCCATAGTACATCAGAATGTCCTATTCTATCACTACAGCCTGAACAGGTCGATTACATTCAGGTGGTCAGCGCCAACAAAATAACCCGTACTCCAACACATATAATCCAGGGTGGCGAAACCATCCAAATTTCTCTTGGAAGGATAATCAGAGTAATTTCAGACCACAGTTTCAAGAGCCAGAAAAGAGAACTTCACTAGAAGAAATTCTCGGTAAATTCATCGAAAAGACCGATCAGTTCATGCACAAGACAGATACTAATTTTCAGAATCAAGGAGCTGCAATAAAGAATCTTGAGACACAAATGGGTCAGATGGCAATTGCTTTATCAGGCAGAGCACCAGGTACTTTGCCCAGTAATACAGAGGTGAACCCCAAGGAACATGTTAAAGCTATTACTACTAGAAGTGGGGTTCAGTTACCAGAGATCCATGTCAAGAGATCAGTTGCAAATGAAGAAGTGGTACCTTCCACTGATGAGGAACACGTGGTACAGGCTGAGCAGACAACAGCTATGAAAGAGAGTTCAGGCACACCACAGGTTAAGGCAACCGTTCCCATCAAGCCATATGATCCTCCAGTCCCATTTCCTCAGAGGCTACAAAAGCACAAGTTGGACAAGCAATTCAGAAAATTTCTTGAGATCTTCAAGAAACTACATATCAACATCCCTTTTGCAGATGCACTTGCTCAGATGCCCAGTTATGCTAAATTCTTGAAAGATATCCTTTCAAATAAACGCAAGATGGAGGAACATGAGACGGTGATGTTGACAGAAGAGTGTAGCGCTATTTTACAAAATAAACTACCTCATAAACTCAAAGATCCAGAGAGTTTTACAATACCTTGCACCATTGGTGATTTTTGTTTTGATAAAGCTTTATGTGATTTAGGAGCTAGTATTAACTTGATGCCGCTTTCTATTTTCAGGAAATTAGGTTTGGGGGAAGCTAAAGCAACTACGGTAACTCTGCAGCTGGCTGATCGGTCTATTAAATATCCAAGAGGAGTTGTCGAAGATCTTTTGGTAAAAGTGGACAAATTCATCTTCCCAGCTGATTTTATCATTCTCGACATGGAGGAAGATAAAGATGTCCCACTTCTTCTTGGTCGACCATTTTTAGCCACTGGAAGAGCTCTGATCGATGTACAAAAAGGCCAACTGATTCTGAGGCTTAGTGAGGAGCAAGTCACATTTGATGTCTTCAAGGCGATTAAGTATCCAACCGAGTCAGATAGCTGTTTCAAGGTTGATGTGGTTGATGACGTAGTACATGAAAATTTCCATCTCCATAATCCATTAGATCCATTGGAGGCTTGCATTGTGCATTCTCAATCATCTCACGCTAATTCTAGTGAGGTTGAGATGTGCGCAAGATATCTTGAAGCTAATCCTCTATATACACGCCGACCACGCTTTGAGGAGTTAGGCACAGGTTCTACAAAACATCTGCCTTCTGTTCAACAGCCTCCAAAAATAGAGCTCAAACAGTTGCCCTCTCATCTCCGTTATGCCTACTTGGGGGAGTCCTCTACTTTGCCTGTAATCATTGCAAATTCAATTAATAGGCTTGAAGAGGAAAAATTACTCCGAGTGCTTCGAGAACACAAGACAGCTATTGGGTGGTCTATTGCTGACATCAAGGGTATCATGCCTACTCTGTGCATGCATAAAATTCTCATGGAGGATGATTTTAAACCAAGTATTGACAGTCAGAGAAGGCTGAATCCTAATATGAAAGAAGTGGTCCGAGGAGAAGTCATGAAGCTAATGGATGCCGGGATAATCTACCCGATCTCAGACAGTGCTTGGGTCAGTCCAGTTCAAGTAGTGCCAAAGAAGGGAGGTATCACCGTGGTTCAGAACGAAAAGAATGAGTTGAACAGGATGGAGGGTTTGCATTGACTACCGCAAACTCAATACTGCTACTAGGAAGGATCATTTTCCCCTTCCATTTATTGATCAGATGTTGGAAAGACTGGCTGGATATTCTCATTACTGCTTTTTGGATGGATACTCCGGGTATAATCAAATTCCAATAGCACTTGAGGATCAAGAGAAGACCACATTCACTTGCCCCTATGGCACCTTTGCTTACCGTAGGATGCCTTTTGGTCTATGCAATGCTCCTGCCACTTTTCAGCGTTGCATGATGGCCATTTTCTCTGATATGGTAGAGAAATTCATTGAAATATTCATGGATGATTTCTCGGTATTTGGCTCATCCTTCGATGAGTGCTTAGAGCACTTACACCTGGTTTTGCAGCGGTGTGAAGACTTAAATTTGGCTCTCAACTGGGAAAAATGTCACTTCATGGTTCAAGAGGGCATCGTGTTGAGACATCAAATTTTAGCTAAGGAGATTGAAGTAGATAAAGCAAAAATTCAGGTTATAGAAAAATTGCCGCCACCAACTTCTGTCAAGGGTATTAGAAGCTTTCTTGGGCATGCCGGGTTCTATCGTCGTTTTATCAAAGATTTTTCAAAAATCACAAAACCTTTGTGTACTCTGCTGGTCAAGGATGTGCCCTATGTCTTCTCTGAAGAGTGTCTATTGGCATTCAACACTCTAAAAGAGAAGCTCATTTCAGCACCTGTGATAATTGCACCTGATTGGAGTCTCTCGTTTGAACTAATGTGTGATGCAAGTGATTATGCAGTTGGGGTAGTGTTGGGGCAGCGAAAAGATAAAGTTTTTCATGTGATACACTATGCTAGCAAGACTTTGAATGAGGCACAGCTTAATTATGCCACTACTGAGAAGGAGCTCCTAGCTGTAGTCTATGCCTTTGATAAATTCAGATCATATCTTGTCGGATCGAAGGTGATAGTTTACACTGATCATGCAGCCCTGAAGTACTTATTGGCAAAGAAAGATGCAAAACCGAGGCTAATTAGATGGGTATTACTTCTACAAGAATTCGATCTCGAGATAAGAGATAAGAAAGGAAGCGAGAATGTAGTAGCTGATCACCTGTCCAGACTTGAGCAGGAAGAGCAAATCGAGAGCTTGGATATTAATGAAGTGTTTCCAGATGAACATATTTTTCAGTTGGAGAAAGCACCATGGTTTGCAGATATAGTAAATTTCCTGGCCAAATCCATCATCCCGCCAGATTATTCAAGTCATCAAAAGAAGAAATTTTTCTCTGACTTGAAGCACTATTTTTGGGAGGATCCCATTCTCTATAGACGGGGTCCAGATCAAATTATTCGGCGGTGTGTTCCTGAAGAAGAGGTCCCTCAGATACTTGGGCATTGTCACTCTTCAGCCTACGCTGGACACTTTGGTGCCTCTAAAACAGCTGCTAAAGTTCTACAGTCTGGGTTCTACTGGCCTTCTCTTTTTAAAGACGCTTACCTTTTTGTGAAGGAATGTGATCGATGCCAGCTCACGGGTAATGTCTCAAAAAGGAATGAAATGCCTCTCAACAGTATACTAGAGGTCGAGCTTTTTGATGTTTGGGGTATTGATTTCATGGGGCCATTCCCTTCATCTTTCTCAAATCAATATATATTGGTTGCAGTAGACTACGTCTCTAAATGGGTCGAGGCCGTCGCCTTACCTACTAATGATGCAAGGGTTGTGATGGATTTCTTAAAAAAATGCATTTTCACTCATTATGGCACACCCCAAGCCATTATTAGTGATGGTGGTAAGCATTTTTGTAATCGTCAATTTGAGTCTTTGTTGGCTAAATATGGCGTTCGGCATCGCATTGCTACTCCTTATTACCCTCAAACAAGTGGGCAAGTGGAAGTCTCCAACCGGGAGTTGAAGCGGATTCTTGAGGTGACGGTGAGTTCATCAAGAAAAGATTGGTCAAAGAAGTTCGATGATGCTTTATGGGCCTACCGAACAGCTTTCAAAACTCCTATAGGCATGTCTCCATACCGGCTAGTTTTTGGGAAAGCGTGCCATTTACCAGTTGAGTTGAAGCACCGAGCATATTGGGCTGTCAAGAAGTTGAACTTCGATCTAAAGGCGGCCGGTGAAAAGAGACTCCTTCAATTGAATGAAATGGATGAGTTTAGGTTGGAAGCTTATGAGAACGCGAAATTGTATAAAGAGCGGACCAAAAAGTGGCATGACATGCACATTCAAAGAAGAACTTTTGAGGTTGGGCAGCAAGTCTTGTTGTATAATTCCCGCCTCAAGCTTTTTCCTGGCAAGTTGAGATCTCGATGGTCGGGTCCATATACAATCACACAAGTCTATCTATATGGGGCAGTAGAAATCAGTCATGAGAGTAAAGGCACGTTTAAAGTCAACGGGCAGCGTTTAAAGGTCTATTGGAATGGTGGATTCTCGAAAGAAAAGTCCACCGTTCAACTTGCACACCCGGAATGATCAACACGAAAAGTCGAGCTCTAGACTATAAGTCGAGCGCTTAATGGGAGGCAACCCATTTTTCTATCCCTTTCTCCTTGTTAGACGTCTTTATTTAAATGCACGTAGTAGGATAAGTTTTATTGCTTTCGTTTTTGGTTTTGCATTAGTTCTTGCACTTAGTTGATTTTTAGCGTTATTCCGTCCTCATTTCCAATTCAACACCAATGTAGGATTTCATATGATCATATAGACCATAAATTAGTCAAAAGCATGAAGTGAGTTTTAGTACCGGTTTGGTTGTTCTAATTCACCATTTTTCAGTTTGGCTTGTGCCTCAAATTTCACATGTTAAAGTAGGTCTACTTAGTCACATTTAAACTACACGTGTTTTCCTTCACCGTTCCTATTTTAGCACATTTTCAATGTTGACATGTTGAGTTGGTCTAATTGAGTTTAGTTGGTAGTAATTTAAAAAAAAAAAAAAAAAAATTCTGGTGAACCGGGCGACCGCCCAGGTTAAACCTGGGCGATCGCCCCAATGCAGTGCATCAGGGCAGAACGCCCATGGTCCCGCCCAGGCGATCGCCCTGGTTTCGACCAGGCGATCGCCCAGGCATGTGCTGGGCAGCATGCCCAGCACTTAAGTTCAAACAGCCATTTTTTTTTTCTTTCTCCTACTCCTCTCACGCACCAACACTACACGCCCCTATTCACGCACCATCTTCTTCACGAATTCAAGTCATCCCCTATTCACACATCTCTCACCAACATTCACACGTAGTATAGTGTGTTCCATTACGTTCCCGTCATATCCCTCGAATTGGGCAACGCAACTCACACGGTATGTTCTTTCTTCATTTCCTCTCATGTTGTGAGTTTCAATTTTTCGGTTTCACATTAATTACTTGAGGAGGATGGGCTAGGTTAGATGTTGGGTTGGTGAAATTGTTGTTTTGCGGTATTAATTTTTGGGTTAGCTTCACTACCCATTACATATAACTTCGGCCTAACACATAGTTGCACTATAGGTGTTTGATAAATTGACTGAGTGGAGTTGCTTGTGAACTTTAGGTTCCCTTAAATTGGACTTTCATCAAAATCATTCCTGCTTGATCATTGTGCTTACATCCCTGAGATTTCAACTCCACATTATCCACACCACTTCAGCCCACAAAAGGGCAGTCATGGCATGCCTTGGCTGGGCATCTGCCACTTCAAGTCGACTGTTTCGTCCCCCTTCTGTCCTGCTCATTTGTCCTCCGTTTTACCTCAATTTTGGATATGACCACGACCATTCCATGTAGAACCATATGCCCGGAGATGGCTCGGAAAAATTTCATTATTTCCTCAGTTTCTCCGGTGGTGAAAAGTAGTGACCGGACTAAGTTTCAAAGCCGAAATTCTCTAATTTTTTTCTTTTCCTTTGGTGTATTTTATGTGTTCCTACCTTCATTATGATGCCTAATGAATTCGCCTTTCTTTTTCTTAGGTACTATGGCACCAAAACGAAAAGACCCACCAACAAAAAAGGGGAAGGAGAAGGTCGGTTCGTCATCTAGCTGACGCCGCCCGGTGGAAACTAACATTGACAACGGTGGTATCTTAAGATTTTAGGATCCCGAAGCAGAACACATCTACAACAAGTGGTTGGTGCAGAAACATATTTGGGCCGAAAGGGAGGTAATTTTGACCGACTTCTCCTACTCTGAAATGGCAAACCTCATTCAGTCTTGTGGTTGGCACGGGGTCGCAGGCAAACCTCATTTGGCCTATCCGCTATTGGTCAAGGAATTTCTTGCCATCTTCAATCACGCTATTGAGGAACCGGAGGCAGAACATCGGTACACCACTTGGGTCCGAGGAAAGTGGATTAAATTCAGTCCCACTGTGATTGAAAATTTTTATGGACTGACTGCCGATGATACTGAGCCCGTCCCCGCTGATCTGGATATGACACAAGTGACTCAGTTTCTTTATGGACGAGAAGACGCGTGGCCTCTCGTGGGACCCAAATTCCTACACAACCAGTTGACAGAGAGTCTACGTATCTTCCATATTTTTGTGTGTCGTAACATCGACCCTACTTCCCACCGCACGGACTTCAATGACACTCGAGCTCAACTCTTATATCATCTTGCAAGTGGGCGAAAAATTGACTTGGGGACTCACATATTTCGATTCATTGTAGATCTTGCATCGCAGTGTGCATCTGGCCGGTCCCCGATGTTCCCTTGCCTCATTAGTACACTTTGCCTGGCAGAAGGGGTACCATTACTTCCTCATGAAGAGCCCGAGATTCCTGAACCGCCTATCAACAAACGGACCTTGGGACGTCTGGTGGCCAGACGAGCAGCGGACAATCCAGCCCCGATCCCAGTTGCTGAGACTGATCGCCTCTTGCGTCAGATTTTTACCCAGTTATCCGAGCAGGGTTGGGTTTTAAGCTCAATTCAGTTTTAAGCTCAATTCAGCACACTCAGCAGGCCATGTAGCGCACGGTTGACCACATGAGGATTGAACTGGACTCCTTGACTGCGGCAAACACGGCACTTAGAGGGGAGCAACGGACTATAAACTACACGTACGACGATGTCCACCATCGCATGCTCCATTTTGCGCGGCGCTTCGATGATATTTATACCATCGTCTCTCAGCCCGCGGCCCCGAGTGCTCCTCACTATGGATCCACCCCTCTTGCACCAGCCGATCCACCTCGACCTTCCTCTCCACATTTATCTCCAGGGAGTACCTGATCTTTTTCCTCCTTTAATTTTGTTATAATTTGCTTACATTGGGGACAATGTAATACTTTCTTTTGGGGTGGGTAAAGTATCAGGATACTTATTGGCTACTTTTGAATGCGTATCACTCGGGTCTATAAAAAAAAAAAAATTAGTTGTTGTTAAACTTCTTACTGCCAATGATGATGTTTGTTTGAAAATCGAGTATATTTTTAGTGGAATTTTAGACAACGCTTGAACTCGTGCTACTATCTGAATTATTATCCATGTTTGACCTGTTTAACAAAGCACAAAGCCACTATTGATTTATCATTTATTGGGACCGTGATTTGAGTGTATGAGTTGATATTGTTGACTTAGTATCGTTACAAAAAAAAAATTCCGTTCCTAAGTCCTTAAGCTAGTAACCAAACTGTTTGAGAACAGTTTGGGGGTGTTAAAATACTACTTGTGTATTGAGAATTATGATGGTTTTGGTCTTCTAAGTCTCATCTTTGGTTGAATAGGTTATAGTAAAGGAATCTAAATCGAGCACTACTTACTGCTTAATAAATAAAATAAAATAGCTGACTCGAGCAACTAAGCCTATTAGGGTATTTTAAAACCTGGTGCCCTAAAGTCATCTGACTTGGGAGTCATCGGCCCAAAGCTCGTTACATGAGTCCAAAAAAAAAAAAAAATTTTTACATCTTTACTTCTCTTATAGCCTGTGGGACTCGAGCAATTAAACCTGTTAGGGTATTTCAAAACCTGGTGCCCTATGGTCATCTGACTTGGGAGTCATCGGCCCAAAGCTCGCTACAAGGGTCACATAGAAAGCTAGTAAGAGAGAAGTATTGCACAAGATGTACGATCATTTATATAAGTAAAATAAATAAAAAGTGTTAAAGGTGCTCGGTAAGGATTGCTAGATTAAAGCCTAAGAGACTGAAGATGAGAAATTAGAAATCATTCACCACCCTAGTTCTGAGAATACAAATTCTAATTTTACCACTTTATTTGAAAAAAGCATTGTGTTGATCAATAAGAACTAAATTGCTAGAACACCTCGGGATTGGAGAGAAAAGCATTAGAAGTGTGATAAATTACGAGAGGTGTAAGGAAGAAATGTCTACAACGGGTTCGGGACTATAAAAATATCAACAACACAATATTAGTCGTGGTCTAATACATGAGTAAGTTTAATTTTTGGCTAATCACACACTCACTAAAGGTCGAGAAATGGATAAGTGAAAATTTGAAGTGTTGTTTGATTTTTTTCTAAACGTATTACTTGAGTTTCAAACATGAGGCATATAGTAAGACATTTGACATAAACTCAATCATTGTTATTTTGTTTAGCTTAGTTTAAGTCTATGGTTTATTTTTATTTTGTTTTGTTGTTCGAGGACGAACAAAGGTTTAGTTTGGGGGTGTTTGATAAGTGCGTTTTGTGCACTTATTCTTGTCTTTAAACTAAGCTTTTAATTCGTTATTTTGTAATTTTCTACTTAATTCGGTGCATTATTCTTTACATTTCAGTTTTGGACCCGTTTGTGAGAAATTGGAGAAGAATGGATGAAAAGAGGTATAAATTGAAAGATGAAGGACCACATTGCAGATTATCAAAAGATGAAGGACCAAATTGGAGACTATCAAAAGTTGAAGGACCAGATTGAAGATTATTGAAAGTTGAAGGAACAAATTGGAGACTATCAAAAGTTGAAGGACCAGATTGAAGATTATTGAAAGTTGAAGGACCAAATTGGATGAAAAGAAACGTTGGAGGACCAAAAACAGGGCGAGTGGAAATCATAAGCTGGGCGATCGCCCACATTATAGCTGGGCGAGCGCCCAGCATTGTTAAACTACAACAGAGAAGCAAAACCACCAACTGGGCGATCGCCTGGAAATACTGGGCGATCGCCCAGTGTAAATTTTGTCTGCGAGATTTTTTTTCCTTTTTTGAATTCTAATCTAGTTAGGTAACGTTTGGCCCACGATTTTTAGGTCTTTCTGGGGCACCATTAGAGTAGTATATATATGAGTTATTAACTCATAATAGGTGGTTGAGTTTTTGGGAGAAACATAGACGATGGCATTAAACGGAGATCAAGACTGCTTCTTTGAAGAATTGAACGAAGATCAACAACAGGCAATTATTCTTTCAAGTATTCTTCTTTTCCGAGTGATGAATTCCATGTGTTCTTCCCCTTCTTATTTTCTTATTATTAGTATGCTAGGCTAGTTTAATTAGCGCTAGAATTACGATGAAACTTGTCGTTTAAATTCTTTGATCTTGAGACTTGGTTTTTGACACTTTACTTCAATATAGTTTTGAATAATTAATTTTGATTTGTTTGCATCTACAATTATATACGTAGTAATTGTATGATTGTTGTGGTGTGTTTTACTATCGAAAGGTCGAAAGCATGCTAGACGCTATTTTAATTATATTAAAGTCTGATAGGGGATAGAAATATACCGCTATACTTTAGGTGATCTTTAATTATCCATGGAAATTTAATGCTTTCATTTGTATTCGCATTCGTCATAGAAATATAGTCGAGTCATGCATATGAATAGGTTTAACTTTATTCGAGAGAAACTGTTGAACAATCTAGGGATATTGATCTTCATAACTGAATTAATTTGTCAAGACCAAGAATCAAGATAGAAGAAATAACAACTACAAGTGGATTCGGAATTCTAGTGCTTTTCCTTTTTAAAAGTTAAATTCATCTTTAGTTAATCTTAATCTTTCATTTATTTGAGAAATAGTTGTTTAATTGTTTTTATTTTATTCTTTCAATTAGTTATAAAACACAAAATCTTTCAAAGTTCTTTAGATTCGGTTAAGGTTAGCGTGATTAAATCGAATTATCTAAATCCTCGGGGGATCGATATTTGGACTCCAAAACCATTTTATTACTTGAGCGATCCGTGCACTTGCGGAATTATTAAAGACAGAAAATCTCTATCATAATGGGTTTTTTATTTTTTTTAAAGTATGCTTGAATTAATCGTTGGATTTCAAATTTTAGTTTAAATAATACATGCTGCAAGTTTTATGTTTCTTGATTAACTGAAATGTTTTCTTTCCTTCGCAAAGTTTTATTTGAACCTAGAATATAAAAAATATTTTGAATTTTGGGGAAATTTTTAAGTATTAATTTTTGGTTCTAAATTGGTATTTGTTTTGCATTATTGAATGACATGCATTATTGGGGATGATCACATATTCATGTATCACTTTATATATTTTGAATATGAATCAAGGTACAGAATTAGAAAGTAGGATGTTCTGATACTTTCTAATTAAAATGTCACATATTATGTAATTTGAATTTTTGCAACATAATATTTTTGCTTTAGCTTATAATGGGCTTATAAAAATATTTAAACTGATATTTAGATCACACTCTTACTTTTTGTATTGGATATGAATTAGGGTTGTTCATTTGAAATTGACACGTTTTATCACTTTTTAATTAAAATGTCACACAATGTGTAATATGATTATTTCACTTTGATAATTATGTATATGTCTATGTGAGTGTGTGTGTGTATTTTTTTTTTCCCAATATGAATAAAATCAATGTTTTCATTTATTATGGGTTCAAATGAGAACAAGATAACCAATATATAAATTTAAAAATGATTGGAATTGTCATTCCAATAGAATGCCCATACAGCAAACTTGAGGCATGATATTTTCAGAGATAAATTTTTTTGTTACTTTAATTTTTTATTGTGTTAAATAAGAATTAAGGTTTTGCATTAGAAAGTGGTATACAATAACTTTTAATTAAAATTTGAGTTTTTCTAATACAACATCTTTGGTTAATGCTACAATGTGATTATAAGAATTTATTAAACTAATATTTAGCTATAGTTTTATTTTTTGTTGTATTAGATGTGAATTAATGTTCTATATAAGAAAGTGACGTGATGTGCACTTTTTAATTACAAGTTCACACGTTGTGTAATTTGGTTAAACAATTTTGTTTGTCATAATCATCGAGCCTGGTCGACCCGACTCTTTTTCTTGACCCTGACCGCTTGCTACATTTTATTCTTTGCATATATCGTCTTTTGAATGAAGACACTCAATCAGTCCAACTTTCTCAAAATTCTCACCATAGCCCCTTAACTAAGTTTAGCTCTTACTTTTATTTTTTGATGTGTTAGATATTAATTAAGATTTTGTGTTATAGAGTGACATGCTGTGTCACATTTTAATTAAAATGTCAATTAATTTTATTTACTAAAAAACACATACTATGTTACTTTTATAGTAAAATGTCACATACTATATTTTTTAACTAACTAAACTTTCTACCTTATTTTTCAATTTTGTAATAATTTTTTTTTGTAGTGGGCCTAATTTGACAAAGCGATTTTTTTAGTTTTTTAAATTTTTATAGGATAAATTCGTAAGTATCTCCATTCTTTCATAAATATAAAAGTCATATCTAAACTCTTTCATTTCTAGTACTCATATCTTCAACTTTTAATATTGTGCAAATGTTATTCCCACTTTAGGGATGGCAAATTACCATGAACCTGTCCTACCTCACCCCTTCTTGTCGCACTCTGAATGAGGCCCTATTGGTTAATCTAGCGAAGACTTAGATTATTGTCTAAACAAAAAAATATATATTTTACTTTACATTTACGTTTTAAAAAAATAAAAAATAAAAAAATTAATAAATTAAACAAGATGGTAAATGGAGATATATTAATCTCCGCCCCTGCCCCGATCCTGCTTCACCTCCCAAAAAACCCCCACGTGACAGGGATAGTATAGGCCTTCTCAGCTCCACCCCCGTCCCTACCCCATTGCCATCCGTAACCCACTTAACAAAAATTACATACTTAAATGTTAATTGTTCACACGACATGCACATAACGTGTGACTAAAAGGATAAAAAGTTGACAAAAAAATTATTTTCTTTATTCCAAAAATTAAATCGTGGCTGTTCAATTTACGTTAATATTGTTCTTTTTGAATAATTTTACGCTTTGAGTCAGACACAACGTGTGTCACGTGATTATTTAACGTCTAAATAGACATTGTCGATCCATTAAGGATAGTGCGAGCATAGTGTTAAATTGTTGGAGATATGAGTGCCACAAATAGATAATTGAGGATATGACTGACAAACTCATTAAATATTGAGAATATCTGAAGGAATTTTACCCATTTTCTTATAGAAATTACGAAACAACTCCTTTATACAAGGTATATTTAAAGGATAATTTAGAAAAGCAATCAAATGTAAATGGTGATTGTGGAGAATAGCAACTTTTAATAATATTTGTAAAAATAGCAACTTTTAAATGCAAAAAAATCATACATACCCTTTTGCGAAAATGACAAGTTTTTTTTTCTGGCTTTCAAGAGAAGCTATTTACTATCTTTATTTTTTAAATTGAACTGTTGAAATCTCTCTTCTTTTTTTCTTTTTTCTTTTTTCATTTTGATAGTTGAATTGTCGATTTTTTTTTTACAAAGAGTTCAACTATTGAAAATGACCTCTTTAGCTAACTTTGGCTGGTATTTGAGTGGGAACAAGCTCAGATAAAAAGCCATATCTGTCTGTCATTTACAAAATCTATCTCTGTTGGAACTTTTTATTAACCCATATTTATGTCTTTCTTCGATACCGACATTCTAAAAAAATTCGATAGTTGAACTATCAATTTTGACAGTTTAGCTGTCTTTTTTTTTTTCCAGACAATTCAATTGTCTGTCGTTTGGACAGTTCTACTGCCATTTTCACAGTCGTAATTAACGATATTTGTTACTCTTTCAACCCAGCCTCCTTCATCAAATTTTCTATAATCATTTTAAAAAAGAATCCAGCAGGAGTATCTAAAATCAAGTCCAAACTAATCTACCACAAAATTTAGAATTTTTGTTCTTTTATAACCTAAATTAATCTATCAAAAAACTAATTTACTTGGGTTGAGGCTAGCTGTGGCGCGAGGCATGAGTTGAAATTTTTTGGTGGAATCTTTGTAGATTTGCTTTTTGTATAATTAGCATTTGACTGAATTTAATTGGGTATGTTGAGATTTTAGGTAGTTGATATTTAAATCTTACTATCTTTTCAAAAATTACAAATTACATACTCATTTGCCATAAATCATAACAAAAATAGTTATATTGACATCACAATTTCTCTTTCTTCCACTACATTTTAATTGTACAAAAGATTTTCAACATTTGGTCATTATCGCACTAGTGTCTTCAATTATTTATTTATTTTTTGTTGTTGTTGCTTTCGTATTCTATCATCAACCTTTCATCAAGCACATATTATCTTTAATAACGATCCCTCTATGCAATGCGACAACGACAACATGAGCGTAGGGAAACATCTCTTACTGAAACTGTTTACATGTAAAAATGTTGCCATTTAAACTCACAACATACCATGTGTTCGGTCAACTATTCAAGTCAAACCAGAATTGGTCTAGGGGCTCTACATACAACGTCTTTGCCACCTCAAGACTATTGAAAAGTTTTTATTCCATTGCCGAGGTTAGAGTGCTTGTATGCATCTATGACTTCGCGCATTTATTATAAAACCGTTCATGCAACTTGCTGCGAATGTGCTCTATTAGTGCAAAAATTGGTAACTCACGATCTTTCTTAAACAATGAATTCTGCAACTCTACATTGTTTAATGTCATCATATTGTACCGAATTCTAGTAAAATATGACCTTGCCCAATGTTCAACCCCCATATCGATAAAATACTGCCACGCTTTCTTCGATTTATTATGTATCTCACCCATATATTTATTAAATTCCTCGACACTGTATGCCTCTGCCGCTCTCCTAAACAATTAAAGGAAAGCAGGAACCCGAAATCTCGTATACAAGTTGCCTTGTATATAGTACATGTAGTAGCCATGATGTGCATCGAGATAAACATCTTTTCACTAATTTTAATACTATTACCCCTATCAGACACATAAGCAATGTCCCCAACGTCTTCCGTTACTTCCTTCAACCTTGAGAAGAACCAGTTCAATGATTTATCATTCTCATTATCGACAATGCCCAATGCAAGAGGATAAATTTTCACATCTTGTCAAGTAGCAATAAGCATCGTACCTTCATATTTTGCTTTAAAAAATGTTCTATCGACACAAATTATGCACTGCATTGAAGATATAAATCCTCGAATACACAGTCTAAGAGCCATGAAGAAGTATTGAAGCGGTTGTCGACATCAGTATCAATAAAGAACACCGAGCCCGAATTAGTTCTCTCCAAATTATGGCAATCCTCAGGTGAACCCATTAAGCCCTCTAGAGTGCATACTTTTGCCTTCTGATAGCTCATTACAACTCTGAACTCCCAACTGATGTCATGAATAATGTCTGTAGGTTTGTACATTGTTCTGGAGTCTCAAAACTTGTGCATTATATGTATTCCAATAACCCATGATCGTCCTTGTCTGTGATCATTGCGTCGAGTCCCATATTCGCAAGTATGTTCTTGTGCATACTTTCGAACAACAACAAAATCAGATGTGTCAAACTTCGTTGCTCGTAAACACCACTTGCAACTGTCATCTACATAAGCAAGTGTGTACACTGTTTTATTTAATTTCTTTACTATAAATTCAAAGTTATGTTTCAATGCAATCAAGTTCACAGCTTCTTCACTTCCTACAGATCTTTATTCTTATCAAACAATTGGTCAACATGCATATTTTCACCATCAGGAATCACTCGTGTCGTACGAGATGATCGTGAATTAGGACTAGCCTGGTGCCCACTAGACTCTTGTCTACGTTTAGCTAAGGCAATGAGATCCTCATTTGTAAATGGAAATTCCTCCTCATTGTCTTGAACTATCTCAAGAAGTTTTTGTGTAACATTCCTCTCCAGAAAAACTACATCATCATCTCAAGCTATCTCCACTGCATCCCAAAAATCATCTTTGTTACAGTACATTTCATCACCTGCTTCATCCCCTGCGTCGTGTCGTTCACAGGTGGTTCCCTCCTCACAAGAGTTACACATATATGAGTATGATGCTTTTCATTCAATTCAATAAGCCATTTCAACTGTATGTCTTAAGTTATCTTTACCGGTGGAACTGAAAAATGTATATTGGTAGGAAAAAGAAATCTAAACTCTATATCACTTTTCAAAGAGTCATAAATGAGGAGGTTTCATATATTACGATACAAGTTCGTATACGATTTATTCGCATATACATGAAGTGCAGCAACTGATTCTCCATTACTCCCAATCCATTTCCATGTCCATTGACCTTGGTCATTCTTTTCAAACTCACTGAAGTAACAAATAGCAAGGAGTTTCATATTTGCAATTCAACAAAAAATTTGAAATGATGTTAGCTAAGTATTGATGGAAAGCCATATGGACTGTTAACAGACTACATGGTGATGGTTTTTATGTTCTGTTTGATATGGCCTGTTAAGATCAGTTGGTCAGTTATGACGTCTGCGAAGTTCGGTCAACTAGTGGCTAATTAGAAAGGTTAACCTAGTCATTAATTGTAGGTTAACCGACCAAAAGTATAGGTTAATTGACTAACATTGTAGGTTAATAGACTTAAAGTGTAGGTTAACCGATCAAAAGTGTAACACCTACGTTCTATTTTATTAGGTTAACCTACTTTCTAACTTGGTTTTAACAGACTGCTTACCAACGTTCTACCTTCTTCAATTTTAACACAACTCAGGAACAAAAATCTTTCCAATTAATTCGTTCTATAATTTACTTTTTGTCCACCAATTCATGCCTATTAATCTAAATGTGCTAATTACGATACCCAATTAATCTAAATGCTAAGATATCATTTCACAATTACGATACGTTATAAGTGCATTTTGTGCACTTATTCAGACCTTTAAACTTAGCTTTTATTCTGTTATTCTATTAATTTTCTACTTAATTTTTTTTTTCTATTTCAGTTTTGGACCCGTCTATAAGAAATTGAAGAAGAATGGATGAAAAGAACAATAAATTGGAAGATGTTTCAGAAGTATGATGATCAAATTATAAGCAATTGAAGCATAAAGGACCACATTGGATGCTATGAAAAGTTTTGAGGACTAACGAAGACAACATCCAAACTTGGAGGACTAAAGGTGCAAATTCAGAAAAAACTAAGCTGGGCAATCGCCCAGCTGTGTTGTAAACTAGTACTGGGCGATCGCCCAGGTAAATGTTGGCCGCGGATTTTTGTTTCCTTTTTGTGTTCGACTCCAGTTAGAAAACCTTTTGGCCTACGAATTTAATGAGTTTTTGGGATCTTTTGGGATACAATGATGATACTATAAATATGATTTATTAACTTATAACGACGAGCTAATTTCAGAGTATATTAAGAGGCAAATTTTGAGAGAAAAATAAGAGACGACTCAAGAAACGAAGATCAAGATTTATCATTTCAAGAATTAAATGAAGATCAAGTTCAAAAATTTTATCTTTTGAGTTTTCTTTATATCCGGGTGATGGTTTTTATGTTTTATTTATTTTATTTTCTTTTTCTTAGTATGCTAGGCTAGACTATTTTGTGCTAGAATTACAATGAATCTTGTAGTTTAAGAGACCATTCTTCAAAATCAACGCTCTTCAATAAAGAATTTGGAGACACAAGTTGGTCAAATATCAGTTTCTATATCAGGTAGAGTACTAGGTATGTTGCCAAGCAATACAGAGGTAAGTCCTAAGGAACATGTTAAAAGCTATTACTACCAGAAGTAGGGTTCAATTACCAGATATCCATGTAAAGAGGCCAGTTGCAAATAAAGAAAAGTATCGTCCACTGATGAGGATGACTTGATTGGGAGATATATGGAAACTACCGGTCACATAGTTTTTGTCTCTACTCCTACACCTTTCCAATCGACATTGAAGCCAACTTAATGGAACACATGCCAAACATTACAACAAGGAGTGTAGATAAACTGTTTGAAATTTTAGATAATAGACATGTAAAGAGGCCTACTACCAGAAGTAGGGTTGAATTACCAGAAATCCATGTAAAGAGGCCAGTTACAAATAAAGAAAAGTATCGTCCACTGATGGTGATGACTTGATCTTGGACAATATATGGAAATTACCGGTCACACAGTTTTTGTCCCTACTCCTACACCTTTCCAATCGACATTGAAGCCAACCTAATGGAACACATGCCAAACATTACAACAAGGAGTGGAAATAAACCATCCGAGATATTAGATAATAGACATGTCATCCAACCTGAGGAAGCACCAATTAAAGAAGAAGATTAGATGGAGAAAGAGAAGATGATCCTAAATGGGCAAAATAAAAAAGTGACATTTAATTGTGTTGCACTTATCAAGCAATTCTCCGACTCCCATATTTCTTCTAAAATTGATTTTGTGATCAAGGTCGATGAGAAAGTTAAAGTTTTCGAAGTTGTGTTCGAGCAAGGTGCCAAACTACAATCATATTTTTATGAGTAGTGCAAATTTAAAATTTTGAGGATAAACGAAAAATGGTGCAAAGTCAATAGATGCAAGCAAAGCAAGTCATCCAAAGTACTATTTAAAGTACCGTAAAACAATAGTTACAAAGTCAAGCTAACGACTTTAAACAAGTGCTTAATGGGATGCAACTCATTCTTATATATTTTTTTAATTAATTTAGGTTAAATAATGCATTAGTTTTTATTTTATTTATCATTTATTACACTTATAAAGTCTCACCATGTCAACCGCATGATGTCCCACTTTGAGAGCTGCGTGGATAGTATATATGACATCATCTTTCGACCAAGAGTCCCAGTACAACATCTGAGTCCACTTCAGCCGAACCTTCAACCAGCTAGATCCATCTTCTCCACATCTACCTTTGGGGAGTAACTAATCTCTTTCCTCATTTATTTGTTTATTTTTGCTATTACATTGGGGACAATGTAATATTTTAGTTTGGGAGTGGGTTATGTATCATGATACTTAATTGATGAATTTTGAATTTGTTTATTATTCGGGTATATACAATTGAAATATTTGTTAAAAAAAACAAAAAATTATTGTTGAAAGGTTTACCGCTAATAATGGTAGTATTTGTTTGAAGTTGATTACACTTTTATTTAGAATATTGGGCAACACTTTAACTCGTACTTTTACTGAATACTTATCCATGTTAGACTAGATTAATGGAGCACGTAGCCATTATTGACTTATCTCTAATATGGGAACATGACTTGAGTGTATGGGTTGATTTGATGACTTATGATTGTTGTGAAAAATCTCGTTCCCATATCCTTAAACTAGTAACCAAACTATTTGAGAATAGTTTGGGTGTATTAAAGTTAGTACACGTGTTTGTAGAATTTTGATGGTTTGGATTTTCTAGGTCTCATCTTTGGTTGAATATGGTGTATCATCTTTGGTTGAATAGGGTGTAGTCAATGAATCTAAACCGAGCACTACTCACTGCTAATAAAAATAAAATAAAATGTCTTACTCGAGTAATTAAGTTTGTTAGGGTATTTTAAAACCTAGTGTCATATGGTCATCTGACTTGGGAGTCATCGGCCCAAAGCTCGCTATATAGGTCACATAGAAAGCTTATGGGAGAGAAGTATTGCACACAAGATGTAAGACTGTGTACATGAGTTAAAAAAATAAAAAGAGTTAGAAGTGCTCATAAGGATTCCTAGGTTAGAACCTCAGAGAATATGAGAATTTGAAAAAAGTAATGTATTGATCAATAAGAACCAAATTCGCTAGAATACATCGGGATTGGAGAGAAAAACATTAGAAGTGTGATAGTTTACGAGAGGTGAAAGGAATATATGACTACAATTAGAAGAAATTACATGGAATCCTATTTTCTTGCACTTATCAAAAAATGTCATAAGAACAATTGGATAAACTAAAATTGCTGTTGAACTATGGACCAAACTTCAGTACCAATATGTGACTAAAACTATTCCAAATAAGTGCTACCTTCTAAAACAATTTTTTTTTCTTTTAAAATGGATCGTTCTCTTGACTTGGATGAAAACTGGAATAGATTTACCAAACTAACCCAAGATCTTGCCAATCGTGATGAAATTTTTTCACAAGATCAATTGGCAGTGGTTCTATTAAATTCCATAAGTGACAGGTATAAAGACTTAAAAAATGCTCTAGAATATGGGAGGGATACACTAACTACTGATATAATAATCACTGCCCTAAGAAATAAAGACCTAAAGCTAAGGGTTGAGTCTAAAGACAACTTAAGAGGAGAAACCTTAGTGATAAATGAGAAAAGTAATGGTAAATCAAATTATCACTCTAAAAAAAAAAATACTGAGAGTAAAAAGAAGGTTCAAGATAAAACCAAACCACGTCCATGAACAATACAAAAGGAAAGAAATGTTACTTCTGTGAGAAAACATGTCACTTTATTAAAGATTGATACAAAAGACAAAATGAATTAAAAGAAAAAGGAAATAGAGAATATACTACTGTTTTAGCTTACAATGAGGATTGGACTGAAAATGGGGTAGTGCTTATGAGTTCTGAAAGACACTTGAATCAAGACTTGATCATTGATTCAGGTTGTACTTTTCATATGTGCCCAAATAAGAGTTGGTTTCCGAATTTTCAGAAAATAAGTGGTGGGTAGGTTTTAATGGGGAATAATATGACCTCTGAAATTGATGGAATATGGCCAGTTGTTATTATTTTAGAAAATTGTCCTTAACAAAACAAGATATGTGGGAGAACTTGAAAGAAGCTTAATATCTTTAGTTGTCCTGTTTAGTTGTCCTGGATGATACGGAGTTTGACATAAAAATTGGTTAGGGACAAATAAAATTCTTTAGGAATTGTAACTTGATCGTTAATTCTCAAAAAGAGATATGGTCTATATTTTCTAAAAGCAAAACCTCTTCTTGGTCTTTTAACAGCAACTTCAAGTAATAAAATCAATTTTGCAAACTTATGGCATGAAAGGTTAGGGCATATTGGAACAAAAGGCCTAAAAGCTTTACAAAATCAAGGTGTGTTTGGAAAATTTAATCTTGGTGATATTACTTCTTGTGAAAAATGTCTTTTAGAAAAGCAAGTTACACTTCCCTTTCTACTTGGAATTCATAAATCTGAACATTTGATTGATTACTTACATGATGATTTATGGGGTGTTGATTTTGTTACTACTCAATCTAGTTTTAAATACTATTTTTTTGATTATTGATGATTTTTCTAGAAAGATTTGGGGGTGTTCTTGTTGAAAACAAAAGACGAAGCATTCTCAATTTTTAAAGATTGGAAAATACAAATAGAAAATCTAATTGATCATAAAATTAAAGTGTAGAGAATAGATAATGAGTTTGATTTTTAAATTTTGAATTTAATGAATTCTGTAAAATCCATGGAATCTTAAGAGACGTATACTCCTCAACAAAATGTGATTGCTAAAAGAATGAATACAAGCCTTTTAAATAAAGTAAGATGCATGCTATTGAGTTCTGGTTTGCCAAAGTTGTTTTGGGGATGAAGCAGTATTGACTACTACCTATTTGGTGAATGAAAGTCCCTCAAGTGCTTTAAACTTTAATGTTCTTCATGCTCTGTGGACCTAAATTTCTGTAGATTATTCCCACCTAAAAATATTTGGATGTGTTGCATATGCTCATCAAAATATTAGAAAATTGGAACCTAGGTCTCTTAAATGTGTTTCTTAGATGGAGAAAATGTAAAAGACTACAGATTATAGGTTAGAGAAGAAAGAAGATATAAAGTAATAACTAGAAGGGATGTTGTGTTCAATGACTCTTTAATACCTCATCTAAAAGGAAACAATGTAAGCTTGCAAGATAGAGATGTTAGAATTGAGGTGGACTCTTCTAATCTTGGTGATGAAGAAAATATGAATATGTATATGAAACATAGGTGGGAGTGGATGAAGATCCATTTGATTCTGCAACTTTGCCTTTTGGTGAGTATCAACTCACAAGAGATAGGAAGATCAGACCACCTGCCAGATACAATGATGATAATTTTCTCTCCTTACTTACATATCAAGAATTGAAAATGAACCAAACACTTATGATGAAGCTATAAATTGTAAAAAGTCAGATAGGTGAAGAAAATCTGCTATGGAAGAAGAAATAAATTCTCTTCTTCTAAATAATACGTGGGTATTAGTTGAAAAGCTAAAGAATCGAAAATTGATATATTGTAAATGGATCTATAAACTAAAAAGGGAGAAGGTGGTCAAATCAAAGTCAGGTATAAGGCCAGATTGGAAACACTGAAATCTTCTCCCTGTAGTAAAGTTCACCACTGTAAGAATTATTTTAGCTTTAGTAACTCAATTTGGTTGGGAGTTTTTTTATATGGTGAATTGGATGAAAACAATTGCATGTCTCAATGATAAGTGCATTTTTGTACACTTATTAGAGCTTTAAAACTAAGCTTTTGTTCCATCATTTTATAGATTTTCAACTTAATTTTGTGTGTTTTCCTTTCTATTTTAGTTTTGGATCCATTTATAAGCAAGTTGAGAAGAATGGATGGAAAGAGCAAAAATTGGAAGATGTTTAGGAAGTACGAGGATACAATTGCACTCAATTGAAGCTTGAATGACCACATTGGAGGTTATTGAAAGAGTTAAGGAGTAAAGTGACCAAAATCCAAAATCGGAGGGTGAAACACGCAGAATAGAAACTTTTGTTCTGGGCGAACGCCCAAGATCTAAGCTGGGTGATCGCCTAGCTTAAGATTTTGTAGGTAGAACTAAATTATTTTTCTTTTTCTTGGGCAATCACCCTGGTTTTTATTTGGCGATTGTCCAGTGCAATTTTCTGCCAGTGGATTTTTTGCCTTTTTGAATTTTACTCCAACTTGGAAACCTTTTGGGCCACAATTTCTTACAACTTTTTGGGATCTTTTGGGACATTTAGAACGGCTATAAATAGGAGATATTAACTCAAAATAAAGAGTTGTCAATTGTTCTGTGATTTCAATGGGAGAAACAAGAAACGATGATTGATAATCATCTGGACAAGATTGAACGAAGAACCAGGACCACATATTTCTTCTTATCCGGGTGATGGATTTTATTTTTTCTTTTGATTTTCTTATTCTTAATATGTTAGGCTAGATTTATTTCTTCTAAGATTACGATGAAACTTGTACCATAATTCTCTAATTCTTTGAACCTAATCTTTGATATTCAAACATGTTTTTAAATTTTGTACAATTGATATTGATTTCTTTTTATCTACAATTATATGCACAATGATTGTATGATTTTTGTAGCTTATTTTACTATCGAGAGATTGAAAATAAGTTAGACATACTATCAATTGTCGTAGAGTCTAAAAGATGATAGAGATATACTGCTAAACTTTACGTAATTTTTAAGTATTCACAAATTCTAATGCATTCTTGTATGTTCGCATCTGTCATAAAGATATAGTCAGATCACATATATGGATAAGTCTAATTCCACTCGAGAGATATTGTTAAACAAATTAGGAATATTGATCTTAATAATTAAATCGTGTTATCAAATTTAACGGTCTGGGTTAAAAGAGATTGATATAAGTAGATTCGGGATACTAGTACGTTTTTCTTTATTAAATTTATATCACATTCGCATTCATCTCAACTTTGCATAAATTTTAGTTAATTTAGGTCTTGCATTAAGCAGTTAGATAAGTAGTTTGATAACTAAATCTTAGAAAATCCTTTGAATTCTTTAGTTTTGGTTAAGGTTAAGTTAATTCAAAATTAGACTAACACAATCTCTGTGAGTATGATACTTGGACTTTAAAATTTACTTTATTACTTGTGTGATTCGTATACTTGCAGAATAATAATTGCTAACACTCAACCTTTAGGTTTTAAGAAAAATAATGAATCTGAAATGGTTTGCTTGCTTAAAAAAAATTTGTATGGGCTCCAAGGCAACGGTACAAAAGATTTGTTGATTTGGTACTTGATCTTGGTTTTCAAAAGAGCAAATATTATTCTTGTTTTTTACTGTAAATGAAGTGGTGGGGCTGATTCTCTTTATTTATTGCTCTATGTTGATGACATGCTATTGGCAAGTCATAACAAAAGTGAAAATTAAGAAATAAAATATAAGTTGAATTATGAGTTTGAAATGAAAAACTTAGGGGCAGCTAAAAGAATCTTGGGGATGCAAATTCATAGAGATAAAGAAAATAACTTGTTATTTTTGAATCAACAAAGTTATGTCAATGAAGTTCTTGAAAAGTATGCTATGTCCAATTCCAGACCTTTTTAGCTCACCTCTTACAGATTATTTTAAATTGTCTTCTGATCTCTGTCCCAAAAACCAAAATAAATTTGAAAGAATGGAAAGAATTCCTTATGCAAATGTGGTTGGGTCTGTAATGTATTTTATGAAAAGTACTAGGCATGATCTTGCTCATAGCATCAGCGTGCTTAGCAGATTCATGGCAATTCCTGGTGAAATTCATTGGGAAGTCTTTAAGTGGTTGCTCAAATACTAGAATAGTAAAACCCCTCTATAATTCTAAGCTGTAACGCCCCAGAATTTTTCAACCCAGAAAGTCACTTAAAAATCTTTAAATAAAATTAGACGACTCTAAATAAGCTTTTCCATGCCCTTTAATAGTTTTAAAAAAAATTAACTATTGTGAAAAGTAACAAGCGCACAAAGGAAAATGAAAGAATTTTTTAAATAGATGATCATGGGGTAGAGGAGGGGTCGGTTTCTTCACTGTTGTAGGGTGACTTTTCAGCCGGTTTTGGAGAGTTCTTGGACACATAATGGGCTGAAGTGAGAGAGATCATGGGTGGTTTTTTTTTTTTTTGGTTTTTAGGGACTGTTTGGGAGATGATTTTGGCATGAGATTAGGGGCTTTTGGGGGGCTTATTTGGGCATGAGATTAGGGGCTGTTTAGGTATTTAATTAGCATAAAAAAATTGGTTTGGTGATTTACAAAAATTCCTTTTTGTTTGACACAAAAGATAAGGCAAATATGTGAAAAAAATCTAACGCGACTAAATTATTAAAATGCACTAGGAAGTTCGCAAAGATGCCGAAAATTGAAATTTATTTTTTGTGAAATTTTAAATGTCAACAAAAATTTTCCGGTTGTTACAACCTTCCCCACTTAAAATAATTTTGTCTTCAAAATTTAACTTGGTTTACGAGGTCCGAGTACTTAGTTAAAACATCTTCTTCTCTTTCCCAAATGACCCCATCCTCTTCGTATCTACTCCACTGAACTTTGACTAAAGGGATTTCTCAGTTTCTTAGAACATGGACTTTTCTTTCTATGATCATCGCAGATGATTCTTCATAAGTCATATCATTCTTCAAATCCAATGACTCATATTTTACCACATGCGTAGGATCATACATGTACTTCCTTAACATTGAAACATGGAATATGTAGTGCACTGTCGAGAGCTTGGGTGGAAATGCCAAACGATGTGCCACATTTCCAATTTTTTCAAGAATCTCAAATGGGCCAATGAAATGCGGTTTCATTTTTCCTTTCTTACTGAAACGTAGTATTTCTTTCATAGGGGCCACTTTTCGAAAAACTTTTTCGATCATCTTTTGATTGGTACAACTTTTTTGACGGTCTTGCACTGTCTTAATTCTAGACCTGATCTTGTCTATTGCCTCCACTATTTTCTCAACTAACTCTGGACCTAAATTCTCCTTTAGTCAACTTCATCCCAACAAATGGCGAACGGCATCGATGACCATATAATGTCTTATATGGTGCCATGCCGATGGTAGCTTGGAAACTATTATTGTAAGTGAACTCCACCAATGGTAGATGAACTTCACATTTACCACCCAAATCCAAGACGCATGCTCTCAACATATTCTCAAGGATTTGAATAGTTCGTTCTGATTGTCATCGTTCTAAGGATGATAGTTGTGCTAAATTTCAATTTACTTCTCAAAGCTCTTTGAAGACTTTTCCAGAAATTTGAGGTAAACCTTGGGTCTCGATTCAATACAATGGATGCTGGTATCCCATGAAATTTGACAATTTCTTTGACATACAAATGCGCTAACTGCTCCAAACTGAAATTAGTTCGAATGGACATAAAATGTGCAGATTTTGTCAAACGGTCTACTACAACCCAGATGATATTGTGACCTATTGTCGATCTAGGAAAACCAACAACAAAATCTATTATGATTTTCTCCTATTTCCACTTCGGTATATCCATTGGAATTAACGGCCCTGACAACCTTTGGTGCTTTGCTTTCACTTATTGACACACCAAATATTTTGACACAAAACAAGCTACAACTACTTTCATGTTTTTCCACTAAATGTATTACGTAAATCTTTATATATTTTGGTTTCTCCTGGATGTGCGGCGTTAGGAGCGGAATGAGCTTTATATAAAATCTCATTTCTCAAACCTTCACCCTTAGGCACACATATCTGACCTTTGAACATCAAATCTTTGTCCTCAACTATTTCAAACTATTTCATCTTTTTGGTTCCTACTTCAGTCCCGATCCTTTCCAAGAAAGGATCATCCTTTTGAGCTGCCATAATTCTATCTTTGAGTGTCGACTTTATTGTCAAGCTTGCTATCAATGCCGATGTCTGCACCAACGGTGCTAACACTTCAATTCTCATACTCTCAAAGTCCTTGATCAGATTATTTTGTTTCGATTGCAATGCAAACAATTGACCCATATTCTTTTAGCTTAGAGTATCCGCGACTACATTTGCCTTACCCAAATGGAACATAATAGAGTAGTCATAGTCTTTTACTATTTCCAACCACAGTTATTGTCTCATATTCAACTCTTTTTGGGTAAAAAGTACTTGAGACTCTTGTGGTCGATGTAAATCTCACACTAGCTTCTATAAAAGTAATGGCGCTAAATTTTTATTGCGTAAACTACCGTCGCAAGTTCAAAGTCATGTGTCGGGTAATTCTATTCATACTGTTTCAACTGTCTTGAAGTATAAGCTATCACCTTTCCATTTTGCATCAACACACAGCCCAAACTGAGCTTTAATGCATCACTGTAAATTACGTAGCCTTCTGAACCTTTAGGTAAACCTAATACTGGCAGACACTAGCTTGTCATTTAACTCTTGAAAACTCCGTTCACATATCTCGGACCAAACATATTTAACACCCTTTTGAGTCAACTGCATCATAGGACCAGTTATTTTGAAAAATCCTTCTATGAAACATCGATTATAACAGGCGAAACCCAGAAAACTTCTTACTTCTCCAACATTTGACGGTGTCGGCCAATTTGACACAACCTCCACCTTTGATGGATCTACTTCAATTCCCTTAGCCATCACAACATGACCAAGGAATCCTATTTAGTCCAGCCAAAATTCACATTTCTTGCATTTGGCATACAACTTTTCCTTATGCAATGTCTTCGATATTTTTCTCATGTGCTCTTGATGTTGCTCGAGATTTTTGGAATAAATCAGGATGTTATCTATGAATACAATAACGAACTGATCTAAATATTGATGAAAAACTAGGTATATTTAAATTCATACATACTATCGAAGCATTCGTCAGTCCAAAGGCATGACTGTAAATTCATAATGCCCATAGTGAGATCAATGCTGATTTTGATATATCCAATGGCCTGATCTTCAGCTGATGATAGCCTAGCCTCAAGTCGATCTTTGAAAATACTGAAGGACCCTTCAATTGATCAAATAAATCCTCAATTCTTGGAAGTGAGTATTTATTCTTGATTGTCAATTTATTCAACTCACGGTAGTCGATACATATTCTCATCGATCCATCCTTTTTCTTTACAAAGAGAACTGGAGCTCCCCACGGGAAAACACTTGGTCTGATAAATTATTTATCCAACAGCTCTTCTAATTGCATTTATAACTTTTGCAATTCGTTTGGTGCCATCCGATATAGAGCCTTTCATATGGGTGCAGCTCCAGGTATCAGATTAGGTGGAATGCCTACTAGGTCATCTAAAAACACATCGGCGTACTGTCGAACTACTGGCACATTATCCAAAGATACTTCCTCATATGGGGTGCTAGTGAGATTGACAAGAAAACCTAGACAATCTCTTTTCTTTAGCAACTTTTGCATGCAAAGCTGAGATAAGGCAGGGAAGTGCTTAAATCTTCGACCTATAAAATTTGAACTCCTTCCGTCCTGGTCTCCAAAAGATTACTTCATTCTCAAAACATACAATGGTAGCGTGATTACTACCCAACCAATCCATCCCCATGATAATATCAAAATCTATTATAGTTATAAATGCAGGCCTACTAACAAATGCAACCCATCAAAATCTATTTGAACTGTCCTAGCTAATTTATCCAGCTTTATTGTTTCCTGACGGCATACTAACCTCTAGTACACTATCAATTTTGTGACATAAAGCATTAACTTTAACTAGGCATGCATCAGATATAAATGAATGCATCACGCCAGAATCAATAAGAATGTAAACAAGTACGCTAGAGATATATAACATACCCGTAATAACATCCGAATTCTGGATGGCCTCTCATGTGTCATGGAAAACACTCTAACTTTTCCTTTGTTCGCATGATCATTAACCTTTTTTGGCGCTACCTGACATTGAGGCACGTAGTGTCCTGGCTTGCTACACCGAAAGCAGACATTCTTGCCAAAGTGACAATCACCAATATGATTCTTCTTTCACTTAGGGCACTGAGGAATGAGATTACGTGACTAAACCCATAAAAGACCTTGATCATGTCTTTTGAACTGGCCCAAATTTCGGTTCTTATTTTGATCCTGCTAATTTCTCTTTCCAGATTCATTTTTTTGTCCTTGAACTCTGACCTTTAAATGCGAGAAGGACACGGTCTGGGTCATCTTGACCACTGCTCTAAAAGTAAGAAGTTCATGTGAACTAACAATCTGTCTGATCTCTAGATGCAAACCTCTTTCATAACGTCTTGCCTTCATTAGTTTAGTGTTGACCAAATACAAAGTGTAGCATGAAAGTTTCTCAAATTTTTGCTCATACTCAGTGATTTCCATATCTTTCTAAACTAGGTATAGAAACTCTAACTCCTTATAATCCTGCATAGCTTGTAGAAAATATTTTTTGTTAGCTCGACCTTGAACTCGGCCAATGAGAGATTATTCTATTCTTCATCAGTATGGGTGTGGAATGCCGACTCCCATCAGCGACCTGCTCGCCCAACTAGCATAAACTCTGTGCAAATGACTTTCTGATTTTCTGGACAAGCAATGTGCCAAAAAAATTTCTCGATTGTATGCAACCATTCCTCTGCAGCAAGATGATCTTTCCCAATAAAATTAGGATGGCGGTATCGACAGAATTGTTCAATCACCGGTGCGGCAGTGGCCTAGTGATGTGCTAGAGGGGCCATGGAGCATTGTCATCCGAGGTAACATAAAACTCGGCCTCAGACTCTACCTCGAGATCTTTATTCGAGTCTTATTCAACCTTAATAACTAGATCAACCTCAAACACTAACACTGGCTCTGGCTCTGGCTCAACTACTAGAGCAAGCTCAGGAACGAGCTCAACTACAAGAGCAGGCTCGAGAACGAGCTCAACTATTGGAGTCGGCTCAGGGATGGGATGGAGACCGCCACCATATTAACTGTAATACTCTAGTGTATAATGATGACTTCACAATATATGCCGTATTCTACCTCCGAGTGGTAGATCTCCTCCAGATCTTAATGGCAACCGGCTGTCCTAGACAAATCAGTGAGTCAATCACATGAGCAATAGACTCTGCATTGGTTGTTACCAAACCATAGCTCATCGTCCTGACACATGTTGCCCTATAGTTACCGATATGATTGGCCGCTTGGTAATAAAATGTATATAATCATTCTAGAAAATACTCACTCGGAGGAACCATATCTAAGATACAAATTATGAAGAGTCCGGTTAGCTGGATATCTATCATCTTTTAATTAAATTCTAAGGACTAACATAAATTGTCATAAAGTTTAGTCGCCCTTTTCAAAACATTTATAACCACATAATTGTCATTTGAGGTAACATAAGACTCGGCCTCAGACTCTACCTCGAGATCTTCATTCGAGTCTTATTCAACCTTAATAACTAGATCAGCCTCAAACACTAACACTGGCTCTGGCTTTGGCTCAACTACTAGAGCAAGCTCAGGAACGAGCTCAACTACAAGAGCAGGCTCGAGAACGGGCTCAACTATTGGAGCCGGCTCAGGGATGGGATGGAGACCGCCACCATATTAACTGTAATACTCTAGTGTATAATGAGTACTTCACAATATACGTCGTATTCTACCTCCGAGTGGTAGATCTCCTCCAGATCTTAATGGCAACCGGCTGTCTCAGACAAATCAGTGAGTCAATCACATGAGCAATAGACTCTGCATTGGTTGTTACCAAACCATAGCTCATCGTCCTGACACATGTTGCCCTATAGTTACCGATATGATTGGCCACTTGGGAATAAAATGTATATAATCATTCTAGAAAATACTCACTCGGAGGAACCATGTCTAAGATACAAATTATGAAGAGTCCGATTAGGTGGATATCTATCATCTTTTAATTAAATTCTGAGGACTAACATAAATTGTCATAAAGTTTAGTTGCCCTTTTCAAAACATTAATAACCACATAAAATTTTCAACTCAACTTAACATTTTAACATAAATGAAACAATTAAAATTTTCCATAAAATTTAAGTTTCATTTATCATACTTAACAACATAAAATAAAAATTTAATTAACCTTTCTTTACCTCAGAACTGGCGTAGCGTGGCGATGGTGAGTAGAGACACTTAAATTTTAAAATTTTTAACTTCTAAATTTTCAACTCGACATAATAAAATAAAGACAATAAAAAAATAAAATAAAATTTTTTAAAATTTATGAGAGTCTACAGAAAAGTAAAACCTGACTCTGATATCAAGCTGTAACGCTCCAGATTTTCTCAACTCGGAGGGTCACTAAAATAATATCTAAAAATGTTTGACGACTCCAAATTATATTTTTCGTGCCCTTGAAGGGTTTTAAAAATATAACTGTTGTGAAAAATAACAAACGCGCAAGGGAAAAAGAATTGTTGCCATTAGACCATATATAAGGCTTTCCATATCTACTGATTTGACTCAATAACTCCAAACGTAAAGAGAGTTATAATTTTTCAAAGTAGGTGCAGAAAGCTAAAAATTCAGAACATGAAACGAGGCAAATTTCTGTCTTAAAAATTTGGGATAATTGCATCAAAGGTCTCCAACATTTCAAAATCGTTACAGATGCCTCTAACCTAAATTAATAGCACCAAACGTCCCTAACGTATGAAGAAATATGCATCATAGGTGACAGTTTCCATCTATTTTCTTCGTTAAAACCAAAATTTGGAATGCACGCGCTATATATCCCTAAAAAATACTATGCGTACTTGCGAGGACTTCACCTACATACTTTCACAGAAAGTCTCAAAACCCTCCATATGGCACACCACAACTCTCTAACATCTTACTTTTTCAGTCAAAATTAAAAACCTTTCAATGTAAAATTATCTGTCTCTTACTCCTTAGCAAAAACACTCAACTTTACAACCTCTCCATCTATCTTCAACAGCCCATGAAAAAAAAACACAAAATGAGCCTATAACAAACAAGAAAACTAGATATTCAGAAAGAAAAGTAACAAGAAATGAACAGCTGATCATAAGAAACACAAAAGCCCTAGAAAACCATGAACTGACGAAAAATCCATTGATTTTCTTCAAGAGTACATATTTACACTCAACTCCATTCACACATATAATCTCTCTCCTCTCTCTCTACCCAACTCCTTATACATATGTCTTGGTAGGTATATGTGAAAGTATGTAGGTGAAGTCATCGCAAGTATGCATAGTATTTTTTTGGGATAAATAGCGCGTGCATTCCAAATTTTGGTTTTAACGGAGAAAATAGATGAAAACTGTCAATAGGGACCTATGATGCCTATTTCTTCATACGTTGGGGATGTTTGGTGCAATTATTTTAGGTTAGGGGCTATTCCTAACAATTTTGAAACATTGGAAGACCTTTGATGCAATTATCCCTAAAAATTTAAACGATAATTAAACCAACATCTTATTTTCCATGTACATTACATAATTAAATACTAAAAAATCAATACTTAAATTATATTATTTACATCATGATTGACTCGATTATCTCGACGTCAAAACTTAATTTAAATAAAAGAAGTCTACTTCATATTCGTTAGCCTACGCCATCACGTCAACGTCAACCATTTCAATCTGAAAATTTGTTCATTTTGGAGTGAGTATTATATAAGAAACACTCAGTAGTAACATATCCTAACATGTGAGAAAATATATGGAATTAAATTGCGACATGCTAAACATTTAAAATATACATAGGAATACATTCGGTATCCAGCACCACGTGAAACATAAAAATGACTACCTTCAATCGCTAACATACATATGTGATTACCTTCAATCACAATCATAAAATTTCGACTTTGAAATTTAGTATGGCATTCAATTTTCATAATATTTTCTCCATCTAAAAATCATGTAATTAAACTAGTAGTACAAAAAATTACATTAGAAAAGGAATTTCGGTTGAAGTTGATGGTGAAAAAGAAAAATTACTGCACTTCTCAAAGAAGACACACCGCATGCTTGCCCCTTTCTTTATTTACTTTTTAGTGCATAATAGTGAGTGATTTATGTGAAAGATTGGAGTGGAACAAGAGAGTAAAATTGGTCAAAATCTGGGAAAGAAAAATGTGTTTCTTGTTACTATTTAGGGTTGAGAATTGGGAGACAAAATATGGGTTTTGGGCTTGCCAAAATTAGGGTATAATTTGAAGGTAATTTCTGTGAATTGGTGTCTAAAATAAAAACAAGGAAAGTGGGACTTAAGGGCCGAATGCTTCAGGGGTAAAAGAGAACACTTTGGCTGAAAATTCTACAGCAATAGGCATTCCTAGACAGTGTTAGGAGCCGAATGTTGAAGGAAAGATATGGCAGACGGTTGAATGATTTTTAGTGCTTGAGATGGAGGAAAATAACAAGGATTTGAGGGCTAGAATCTGGAGTAATTTTGGTGATTGAAAGAGAGGAAAAATCATATGCTTAAGGTCGAAAAGAGAGAGCTGTTGGGGCGGCTGAAGTTCTAAGATTTGTTTGTGCTAAAGAAAACTAATTGAGAGGGGCTTAAGGGGCTAAATTCTAGGACAAAATGGAGGGGGTGGGGTGGGGTGGGGTGGGGGAAGGTGGAATAGTTAACTTGAAGGCTGAAATGTGGGAGAGAAATGGGTAAGAAAGTGGGGCTAAATGGATGATCATGGAGTAGATGATGGGGTAGTTTCTTCACTGTTGTAGGGTAACTTTTCAGCCTGTATTGGAGAGTTGTTGGACATGGTTTTTGGCAGATGAAGGGGGACGTGAGACGTTTTTCTGGAGGTTAAAAGGCGGGGTTGTTCACCTGAAATAGAGGGTGGAAGATGTGGGAGAGAAATGGTAGGTAATGGGCTGAAGTGAGGGAGATCATGGGTGGTTATTTTTTGGTTTTTAGCGACTGCTTGGGAGATGATTTTGGCATGCGAATAAGGGCTGTTTGGGGGCTTATTTTGGCATGAGATTAGGGGGTGTTTGGGAGTTTAATTATTATAAAAAAATTGGTTTGGTGATTAAAAAAAATTTATTTTTGTTCGACAAAAAAGACAAGGCAAATACGTGAAAACAAATCTAACGTGAGTAAAGTATTAAAATTCATAAGGAAGTTCACAACGACGCCGAAAATTGAAATTTATTTTTTTGTGAAATTTTAAATGTGAACAAATTTTTTTCGATCGTTACACACGACATAAACTGAGCTTCGACGCATCACCGTAAATTACGTAGCCTTCTGAACCTTCGGGTAAAGCTAGCATTGGTGCTGATACTAGCTCGTCTTTTAAGTCATGAAAACTCCGTTCGTATTTCTCGAACCAAACAAACTCAACACCCTTTCTAGTCAACTGCGTTATACGATTAGCTATTTTAGAAAATCTTTCTATAAATCGTCGATAGTAACCGGCTAGACCTAGAAAGCTTCCCACTTCTCCAACATTCGATGGTGTCGGCCAATTTGACACAGCCTCAACCTTTGATGGATTCACTTCAATTCTCTTAGCTGTCACAACATGACCAAGGAATCCTACTCGGTTCAGCCAAAATTCACATTTCTTGAATTTGACATCCAACTTTTCCCTCCGCAAAGTCTCCAATACTGTCCTCAGGTGTTCTTGATGTTGTTTAGGATTTCTTGAATAAATTAGGATGTCATCAATGAATACAATGACAAACCAATCTAAATATTGATGAAAGACTCGGTTCATCAAATCCATAAATAACGTAAGAGCGTTCATCAATCCAAAAGGTAATATAATAAATTCATAATGTCCATAGCGAGTTCAAAATGTTGACTTTGGTATATCTGATGGCCTGATATTCAGATGATGATAGATTGACCTCAAGTCGATCTTTAAAAACACTAAAGCTTCCTTCAATTGATCAAAGAAATCTTCATTTCTTGGAAGGAGATACTTACTTATTCTTGATCATCAACTTATTCAACTCACGATAGTCAATACACATCCTCATCGACCCATTTTTCTTCTTCACAAAGAGAAATGGGGTTCCATATGGAGAAACACCCGTTCTGATAAATCTTTTATTCAGCAGCTCCTCCAATTGAATTTTTAATTATTTAAATTCTTCTGGTGCCATCCGATATAGAGCATTTGACATATGTGCCGCTCTAGGTATTATATCCATCATGAATTCCACTTGCCTATTAGGCGGGATACTCGATAGGTCATCTAGAAACATGTCGGCATATTCTCGAACTACTTGAACACTATCCACTCATAATTCCTTAGATAAAGTACCGGTGAGATTGACGAGAAACCCTTGACAATCTCGCTTATTTAGCAACTTCTCTGCTTGCAAAGTTGAGACGAGGCGGGGAAGTGCTTTAATCTTTGATTCATAAAATTTGAACTATTTCTCTTCCAATCTTCGAAATATAACTTTTGGGAGTTGAAATTTGATGATCTTTATGGCAAAAAATCTGATGGAGAAAGGATTTGATAAGGACAGTTTTTAGCAAGTTTATGGCAGGATTTTTGAGGGAAAAAATGTTTAGTTTTATTAGGGCTTTTGTGGACTGATTTTGGGAAAAATGTATGGGGTTCATTGTTGGGAAAGAAGATAAGAAAAATGGCTAGCTTATTGAAGAAACTTGGACCGAAATCTACAAGGAAAAATGAGATGAAACTGGAGTGAAAGCTGGAATTTTGGGGCTGATGTAATGTGTGAAAGTGGGGATCTTTGGGACGATTTTCAGAAGTTGTTTTATTCTCTGTAAATAGTAATTTTGAGGCGTGTTTGGGGTTTCTTAAGGATATAAGTCATTGTGGCTTCAATTCATGTAAACTCTAACAGTTTGTAAACATTCTTTGTCGTTTTGGTTGGTTATTAGTGCTATGGAGCGTAATCCATTTTTGTACATGAGATTAGGTGATCGATCTGATCCGGAGCTACGATCGAAACAAGTCATTGTGTTCATTTACGTTTCTTTCATTTTTCATTTCGTGAATCCTTTAAGTACTTTGTGTTCTGAATGAGTCTGATATTTTCTGGGCTTAACAGTGGAATAAGACCCTAGATCTGACTTTCTTACGACTGAATTTGCGGTGAATCTCAAAGTTTGGTAAAGATATTGAAAGTTCTAAAACCTAGATAAATTAAATTAAAAACAAATTTAATCTTAATTAAATGAGTAGTGGACATAACACAGTCAAAACTGACGGGTTGTAATGTAAAGCAGTTTTGACCCGTACTGGCAGATCAATGCAATGTTCGTTTACCTAATTTGTTTAAAGCTTAATTTAAATAATTAAATACGAACACAAAATGTAACGTGGTAAACCTCGAAAGAAAATATTCATGGGCTCCCATGCCATAGGTAAAAATAATCCACTATACAATTGCATTGGTTTTTGTAATTTTGCAAAATTAACAAAATAACAATCAAAAGAATATAGATCAACTCCATTTTCTACTGTATTTGACTGCAACCACCACTTGAATTAAGAACTCCCGTTCTTAACTTCACGCTAAGTAGATTAAGCAAGATACGAAATTTTCCTTGAGTACCAATTTACTTTTTATTTTTCAATGAGTTTGAAGAAGACTTTTTTGTTTTGAAACTTAATCAATGAAGCTTGATGTCTTGTTCTTTCATCAATTGAGTCAGTCGGTTTGGAGCTTGAAGAACAATAGCAAAAAATTATTTTTCAAAACTTAATTCCTTATTGATTTGTACTCTTACTTATAGGTTAAGTAATAATCAAATTATGAATTATTCTTACCTAAAAATCTAAAATAGGAGTGGTACGAAAATTAGTAGGAAAGATACCAAAAGATTGTAGAAGGAAAGTATTTAGGAAACTCAAGATTAACTTTAAATATTTTATTATAAACAAATCCAAGAGAATAAGAGAATGTATTTTAACCTACAAAAGGGCTGTTCCTGATATTCACGTGATCATTTAATTTTATGTAAGGAAACAGAATAAAATTCGTAGCCCGCAGATATGAAATAAAATTTTCTTAAATAGGCTTACAATCTCAGCCAATCAGAACTGGCAGTAACCCGACTAGTCAGATCGTACATGCGTTACCCTCCTCTTTTGTCATTAAAAATCAATAATATTAATTAAGTGAGCCAATATAAAAAGATGAAACAATATGACACCATATTTTTTCAACTGATATAACATTCTTTGGTGAGATCTCTCCTATCTATAGTATTTTTTGCTATTGTTGGTAGAAAAATCTTTATTTTTTCACTTTGAATTCCGTTCACAAAAATCCCATGGAGACTATTCTTTGTCCAAAAGCTCATTCGAGATCTTGAAATCTGAGATAAATCTAGTATAGTGTGATGCTTGGAGTTTATTTGCTAGAGAAAACGTGTTTGAAATCCGTGTTGTATGATTCAATATACATTGTATAGGTATACTGTGTGATATTTTTTGTGATCCACTTTGTGTGTTTTTGCTAGAAAGAACAAGTGTTTTTTCTGTTAAAGGTTTTCTATGAAAAATGTTTTGAATTATTTGTCTTAGAATCTTGTAAATAGGTGCTTTTTATGTGCATACATAATCTTTTTATGTTTGAAGTGGAATTTTTGTTTATTTTTATTGTTTTTGCTGCAACAAGATTTGAACTAAATATATTTGATGTTCAAATCTCTTGACACCTTTGTTGCATTAAATAGCTTTTAAGCTTTTGACCCCACCCATATACTAATATCCCTTTTCTAAAAAATTTGAATTAGAAGAAATTGCATGGAATACTATTTTCTTGCACTTATCAAAAAATATCAAACGAACAATTGGAGAAACTAAAACTGTTTGCTAAACTTTGGAACAAACTTTAATCCTAATATGTGACTAAAACTATTCCAAATAAGTGTTACCTTCTAGAACAAATCTTTTTCTTCTTTTAAATGGATCATTCTCTTGATTTGGATAAAATCTTGAATAGATTTACCGAAAATCTTTCTAGTTGTGAGAAAAAACTTTCACAAGATTCTATTATAAGTGACAGACATAAAGACTTAAAAAAATACTCTAGAATATAAGAAGAATATTGATATAATAATCAGTATTGATGCAATGATGAGATATGATGCACGTGTAGAAAAACTTTATAGTTAGTACATGTCCACACTAATTATATCACTAATTTTATTATAATAAAGTCGTAAACATATGCAACAACAAACAATCTTGTTTGGCTAAGTGCTTCTTTGCCTTATTTAAAGTTTAAATTAAAATTTAAACTGATCAAATTAGTCAAATATATTTTATATTCACACATTTTGTAGAATCCACAATTTACTATTCATTTATTATCTACATATTATATAAAACTTACAATTTATAAACACTTAAAAATAATTTCAAGACCACCAAATATGCGCTAAGCTTGAAATTAACTTTCTATAAAGTATGTTTACACTTGCTTGCTAGAAAAATTAATCTTGCCAATAAAAAGTAACTTTTAAAATTATATTCACAAAAAGAGTTAAGTTCATTTTTGGTCATTGAATTTATAGTGAAATTTTAATTAGGTTGCCTACTTTTAATTTGTCACAATCAAACTACTGAATTTTAATTTACTTTCAATGTTAGCACTTATATAGAGTCCTGTTACTGAACTTAACATTTCAATCCTATGTTAGCCCTAGTTTCTAGATAAATATATCTAATCATGTCGTAACCGTAAAATCTTATAATTGAAGATGAATAGAAATTTGAGTATGCTTCATCAGATGAATTATTTTCGATTTTAAACACGATTTATATTTGGACATGGTAATGGCCGTCTGGTTGCTTTAGAAGTGCCGCTTCAATAGTCTACCCCCATCTATATCTATACTATAATATAAGTGTCTATCATCTATTTACTATTCACCCTTCAACCAATGCGACGTCGTTTTGTTAATTCAGTATTCCTAATTTCGTCCAAATCTCACCATTTTGTCCTAATCTTTTGACACTTTTTTTATATTAAACTAATATCTTTGGCCGCAATTTTTGACTTCTTCATCTTTTCTTTTCTTTTATTTATTTTAATATACATATATTAGTGTCTTTTAGCCGCAATTATTGACTTCTTATATATTATAGTAAATATATATTCATTTTTCCCTTAACAAGTCATCAAATTTGGTGCTTTTTTATCCCCAGTTACTATGGACAACAAAGGACGAAATACAATCAATTCTTAAAGGTTTTGCTAAATTTCATTTTCTCTAAACTGCAGTTTTTTTTGTCCAACTTAAATATTTGCTGCACTTTATACATTAAGTATTTTTACATAATTCCAGTTGGAGACGATATCCCTATGGGTTACCTAACCATTGGATTTGGTTTCACATAATTTCATGTTATATAACTCAAGTTATAGACAATTTTGTAAACTGCGACAGTATGAATCCGAGAAACTGACTTAGATGTTTTGGTGAGCATTTTAGTATGCCGAAACATGCCTTCGGACTATCAAATTTTTATATGTCGTAGCTACATGGGTATTCTACGTTCCTTGAAAATTTCATATTGTTCGGTGATCGTTTTCTATGTGAAATAATTTTTTTTTACTCCATGACCAGGTGAATTGTTTCTCTAAATTGTCTTTCTGTTGACCAACTCAAAAATATGTTGGACCTTATATATTAAGTATTTTTACATAATTCCAGTTGGAGACGATAGCTCTATAGGTTACCTAACCATTGGCTTTAGTTTCACATAATTTCATGTTATATAACTCGAGTTATGGACAATTTTGTAAATTGCGATAGCATGAATCCGAGAAACTGCCTGTGATGTTTCGGTGAGCATTTTAGTGTGTCAAAACATGCCATCGGATTATCAAATTTTTATATGTGGTATCTACATGGATATTCTACGTTTCGTGAAAATTTTATATTGTTCGGCAATCGTTTTCTATGTCAAATAAATTTTTTTTGCTCCATGATTGGATGAATTGTTTCTCCAAATTGCACTTTCTGTTGACCAACTCAAAAATATGCTGTACCTTATATATTAAGTAGTTTTACATAATTCTAGTTGGAGACGATCTATGGGTTACCTAACCATTGGCTTTGGTTTCACATAATTTCATGGTATATAACTCTAGTTATGGACAATTTTGTAAACTGCGACCGCATGAATCTGAGAAACTGCCTAGGGTGTTTCGGTGAGCATTTTAGTAAGCCGAAACATGCCGTCGGACTATCAAATTTTGATATGTGGTAGCTAAATGAGTATTCTATGTTCCCTGAAAATTTCATATTTTTCGGTTATCGTTTTCTATGTCAAACAAATTTTTTGTTACTCCATGATCGGGTGAAGAAATTTTAGTAACACTGCCCTTATTTTGAAATTTTTATTCACCTTGTCATGGAGTAACAAAAAATTCTTTGACATAGAAAACGATAACCGAACAATACGAAATTTTCAAGGGACATAGAATACTCAGGTAGCTACCACATACCAAAAATTAGTAGTCCGATGGCATGTTTAGGCATACTAAAATACTTACCGCGAAACCTCCTAGGCTGTTTTTCGGATTTATGCCGTCGGCATGCCGGAATCGCTATTATAAACCAATCAAAAAACTTTAAGTAGTGTAAATATCTTCTTAAAATTTTGTGGACCTTGGTTTTGTGGTAGTTTTAGTGGATTCCCATGTTTTGGTTATACGTTAATGATGTGAATTTGAAAGGTTTTGCTAAACTTCATGTTTTTCTAAGATACAGTTTCTGTTGTCCAACTCAAAAATTTACTGCACCTTATATATTAAGTATTTTTACATAATTCCAGTTGGAGACGATAGCTCTATGGGTTACCTAACCATTGGCTTTAGTTTTACATAATTTCATGTTATATAACTCAATTTATGGACAATTTTGTAAACTGTGACAGCATAAATCCGAAAAACTAACTAGGATGTTTCGGTTAGTATTTTAGTGAGCCGAAATATGCCGTCGGACTATCAAATTTTGATATGTGGTAGTTACATGAGTATTCTATGTTTCCTGAAAATTTCATATTTTTCGGTGATCGTTTTCTATGTCAAATGAATTTTTGTTAATTCATGACTAAATGAAGTTTTGAAATTTTTTTTTTCCCACGTACGTGGAACGGAAAAGTTACTGTTCAAGGATTTTTTTTTTTTTTTTTTTTTTTGGTAGGTGGACATTTCATGACAAAATATAAAAAAAAAAAAAAAAAAAAATTCCCCACTTTGCAAATTATTTTTTTTTAATTTATCCCCAAACTCGGCAAAGTGGGAGAATTAAAAAAATTTAATAACTCGGCAAAGTGGGAAACATTAGATTTTTTTTATTTTTTTTTATTTTTGTGGGCTTTTAGCATTTTTTTTTTTTGTAATTTGTACTTTTAGTGCACAATCTTTTCATTTTATAACAAATTTACTCATAACCTTTTTTTTAGCTTTGGCCATTCCCGACCTTTAAATTTTGTTACAAATTTTATTTTGTCTACCTCTTTAAATAAAAAAAAACAAATAACAACAAAATAAAATAAAAATGTAAATGAAGTCCTACAACTTTTAAAAAGTAGCTCAATTTTATTTTGACATTTTTTCATTTTTTTAATTTGCGCTTTTTGTCCAAACCTTTCAAATTTGTAACTAATCTACCCCAAAATTTTTTTTTTGGGGCCATTGGCCATCCAACTATCACTATTTTGTCCTACAAATTTGTATTAAATTTTTATAAAATGAGCTTTTGTTAGGTTTGCTATTTTTTTTTTTCAAGATTTGGTCTTGGTTTTGTTGAGTGACTCTAAAAAAAATACAATAAAGAAAAAAATACAAAAATTTGTCAAATAACTCGACTTTTTGTTAACTCTCGACTTTTCTTTTTTTTAATTTCGATTTTAATTCAGTTTACCTTTTGAATTGTAAGGTAAATTTTTTATATTTTTCAAATTTTTTTTTTTTACATATTATTCTAAATAAATGCAGCATACAAAAAACAATAAAATAAAATAACATCCAAAAATTTTATAAATAAATAAATCAAAAAACCAAATATTGTCGATTTGCTCGACAGCACTATAAAAAAACATTAATCAAATGTGTAACTCGGCAACATTATTAAAAAAAAAAAAACTCATTGATTCATATAAACAAAAGTTAAATTCTATTTTGTTTATTATTTGTTTTTTTTTTCCATAAATTTTTATGATTACTGTATAATCAAGTTAGTAAAATAAATTGGACTTTTTCATTTTCAATAATTAGTGACCATTTATATATTTTAATAATTAGACACATGAAATTAAAATTTCGTGTACTCACTACATACATGAATTATTTAAAGAGATAAATGTTGTAATAGATAGATACTAAGATACATGTATCGAGATAAATGTGTTCATTGAAAATTCTATAATAAGCCATGTAACGTTCACATAAAATTAAGTGATTTAATTAACTCGCTACATGAATTATTTAAGTAGATGAATGTAGTAATTGATAGATGCATATATTGGAATAAACATATTCATTGAACATCGTATAAAAAGGCACACAATCTGACAATGCTACACATTTTGTAAGAGGAGTCAATCCAAGAATAAAATTTATCTTGAATTGTTTTTGCTATTTTAAAGTAAATCTCCAATTTTCTATAAATTGACATTCTTCCGAAATTATCGAATATTAAATAAAAAGTGAAAAATTATACAGGGAAAGATGTTCATAATATAATTAATTTTTGTTTACACCTACTCTAATCAAATTTTAATTTATAACATTATTAGTAAGAATGTTATAATTAAAAGTTATAAAAAATAAAATATGTTGTTGATTTTTTTCATTAAAAAAAAAATTAGAAATGTAAAAGCACACCAAAAAAAAAAATCATGAACAGTAACTTTTTCGAGTTACTATTCACCTCGAAAAAGTTTGTCGAGTTGAATAGTAACTCGACAAACTTTTTCGAGTTAAATAGTAACTTTTCGAGTTACTGTTCACTAATTTTATTTTTTTTTTGTATGTTTAACTCGAAAAAGTTTGTCGAGTTACTATTCATCTTGACAAACTTTTTCGAGGTGAATAGTAACTCGAAAAAGTTACTGTTCATGCAAAAATTTTTTTTTTTTTTTGTGAGCTTTTACATTTCTAATTTTTTGTTCAATGAAAAAAATCAACAACATATTTTATTTTTTATAACTTTTAATTATAACATTCTTACTAATAATGTTATAAATTAAAATTTGATTAGAGTAGGTGTAAACAAAAATTAATTATATTATGACCCTCTTTCCCTGAATATTTTTTCATATTTTATACAAATATAGATTCTTAATTGAACTATATATTATACAAATATGTCATTATTATACAAAATTTATATCAAGTGTACGCATGAGAACATAATACCACATATTTTAAATAAATAGCAGTAAACAGTTTTATGAAAATTAATATTCATTTATTTGTCCCAAATTCTAAAATATATTTTTTTTGAGTAGTCCGACAATCTATCATGACAAAAAAATTAAAAAAAAAATTAAATTTTGTCGAGTAAGGTTTGTCGAGTAACTTGACAAATTTTTTTTTTGAGTATCTTGCCGATTTGTCATGACCAAAAAAAATTTATTAAAAATATAATTTTTTCGAGTAACTCGACATCAATTTTTTAGACTTTTTATTTATTTATATTAGATTAATCCTTTAAGCCGCAATATAATTTTGTATAATTTTGTTAAGTCATTATTGTATTGATAATAATTTGCTGGATTGTTACTGGTTGCCATGTCTAATACCAAAATGACATCCTTGAACATATGAAATGTTTTAGTAATGCTTTGTAATGTGATTCTTTAGCAACTAAATGTGATGAAATATTTTTTTTTATGTCTTCATATATATCTATAAAAAATCTGTACTAAACTACTAATTATAGAATTTCTCATAAAGATAATATCAAAACGGTACAAAACACAGTATTACAAATACGTCACGTGCAACGCACGGGCCAAAAACTGGTATATATATATATATATATATATATATATATATATATATATATATATATATATATGAAGGAATTATTCTATTATTACTCACTTATAATAGTGGAATCAATTTATATATATTTTGATTTCGTTCCCCCGTAAAATCAATATCACAACCAATGAGGTCTGCAAGTTTCACATCTAAGTAATATTCGATTCGATAATTTACAATATAGATAGATCTATATTTAACAACAATATTCGAAGACAATATATTAGTAGATATCAACATTTTTTCGGTCGTACCCAAACAATAATATTCCAGAGAAAAATGCACTTAAGATCAAATATTTCGAGCCTACTTCTGTGGAAAATTCAAACTTTCTTTTTGATGCTGCGATCACATAAAAAAATAAATAAATTTGTGGCTCAATAGCTAAATACAGGTATAACTCCCCCAACTTCATATGAACTTTGAGGCTCAATGGCTAAATACATGTACAACTCCCCCAACTTCAGGATCGTGACTCCTCCAAGAGAAGCTGATAAAGGGCTAAACCTCAATGGCTCTTTAATCTCTAAAAGCAGGGAGAGAAGCTGATAAAGGGCTAAACCTCGATGGCTCTTTAATCTCTAAAAGCAGGGAATAAAAGGAAGTCGAACTCTTAGGGTCCCACCCGTCCAAAAACGAGAAAGAAAGCAAAGCGAAAGGACTCGACTGGTAATGATTCCATCATTAGATATGAAAGGCTGCAGCTCTCGCTTGCAAGTCTACGAGAAAACGAACTACTCTATTAGTCCAGCTGTCTCCAGTAGTCCAAATTCATTACTTGGTCTTATATACCTAGTTGTAGGCATTTTCTTGTGAAATCTAACTTTGTCGGGTAAGATAACCCAGCTTGTGCTATGTGACCGGCGGTACCTTGTTTTAGGTACGTGCTTCAAACTAGTCCAATGGTAAGCTGAAGGCATGAAGCTCTCTGAAATTCCCCCAGTGACCATGTTGAAATAAAGCAACAAAACAAATTTACAAATAAAAAAAAAACGAGAGTTCGGTTCAAAAAGATGAAGGAAAAGTACAAGTTTGCTAACCAAATGGCTAATTAATTATTCGACATTGATTTGTAACAGTAGTATCACGCATGCCTATGCCAAGAAATTATTGTAGGGAAGACCACAATCATGTTAGCGATATAACTTCTTCATTCATATTCAAGTCTCAGAGCGTCATAATATGAATATAAGAGCAAAACGAGATGCTACATAACATCTATATAGAAGACGGCAGTCATAGATACACGAAAATTCAACACAACTATCATTAGAGACAACTTTACTCTTCCATTAAGCTACAGCTAGCCTCGTCAATCCACTCCATTTCACTGGTTTTGACAGAAGAAGGGAACACATCAGAGAAAATCTACTCATCCTTGAACCGCTTCTCGACTTCCTCCATCCTTTGAATCTCCCTGTAATACTTGGAAATACGGTAGATGCACCTGCACCAACATTTAAAGGCATAGCATTTAAAATTAGTGAAAATAGAGGCTTAATACATGTATACGAAGATAAGGTTGTCAGACTTGCAGGTTACTTACCAATAAAGGAGGCATGCAGCAATACATAGAACAGCATTCCTCTGAGCCTTGTAGATCTACACCGCATATTCAACAGCAGAGATTGAAAAAAGCACATGCAACTGATGGCCTAATGCCGCCGCTTAAACAACAAAAAGTATAAAATGCAAAAAAAGGACAAACATAATAGAGCGATTCCACTGTTTATGTTAATGAATTCCCCCATAAAAAGCTAAAGATAGATGATGCCATCACCAAGCATATGAATATCAGCTATTGATTTTTCTGAAGACTGATTTCTAAGTTTAGGGAGCCTTCACAACATGAGTTTCCCCAATGCAATTTCCGTATTATAACATGCTTTGTGACTCCAAATCACAAGTCTATCTATACATAATGTTTTCTGAAATAATAATCTGTTTAATTATCACCAGTAGTACAAGTTCTTCGTGTACTGAATCAATGTTTTTCTCAGAAAGCGTAATACTTTCAAAAATGATATAGCTGGTTAGAATATATCAGTAGGATTCAAGAGTTCCAAAACAAATCATGAAAAAAAAAATTGACAAAGAAGAAGTAAAGATCACCAGAGTGGGATTGAAAAGAGAGACGTGGAAACAGGAATAGTCCCGACTATACGAACTGATTTATAACTACGAATGGACATACAGGAGACTGTCATCAGCGATATTGGACTTACTCATTAAGCATTTGGCATCAAATGGTAGATAACTACAGTATAACTTCTTTCCCCCTTTTTCTTGGACAGAGGTAGGACGAAAACCCAGAAGACCACCATCAACTCAGACAGAATAAAATAGTTTAAACAATGACAAGATACATATTATTAAGATCTACCTTTTGATGGATGAAAAAACACAGCTAAAGAATCCACTGTCCAAGCATCCCATCTAATTTTGATATTATTTGGTATAGGATTCAGTTTTTTACAGAGAAAAAAGCGGCAAATTGAGAATGAAGTTCAAGTGGTAAGGGAATTCACAAGAAGAAATGGGGAAATAGTTCTCTACCTGAAACGAACATTGAAGAAGTGGTATTCTAAAGTTCCATATTCCAGAACAGCACATGTTTGGATTTACACTAGGCGATCACCATTGATACATGAATGGAACAAGGGTTCTTGAATAAAACCTCTTGCTCCTTTTGGTTTTTCAACCTTTTTTTGGATGTAGGGTTGCAACAGGGAGCTAACCTATTTTCCCAAAAATCTAATGGACTAATCCTCTTTAAAATTTAAATGGAGTTTTCGCAATTAGAAACCACAAGCTATGATGTCCCTCATCTCAACGTGTGTGTACCAGCAGAGAGGGGATCTGACAACTTCAAGCAAAAGAAGACTAGAAAATTCAAAAACCAGTCAAGCCATGCTATATGTTAAAGAGATGAATTTGAAAGATATTCCCTCAACCATACAATTACATTAGTCATTAAAGATAAATAATCTAGAGAATGTTCTGCAGCCTTGCTTTTTCTACAAAAGAAGCTCCAAAAAGGTGGCATTTAAGCTAAGCCAAATGTGCTCCTAATCTGCTCAATGTTTATAAACAATGAATAAATTTATTTCTATTCTGCATAGAGGGAATTGTTGGTATTTTGTTTAGTAATGTTGGTTTTGACCAATTCTGACGACTTATTTAAGCGGAACAGGTTAGTTGAGTACGGGAATTGTAAGGCCAAATGTGTTCTACTACACGAGTAGATTAACATAATATATTTAGTTGCTCGAACCAATTTCTAGTAAATGAAAAATTAAGGCCAAACGTGAATCGCTTAAATACACAAATATTGTTGAAAAATAGGATTAGAATATTGCGGAATATTCTAGAATCCATTTGGATGAAAAGTCATGTCTTTTTGGACATGTCATTTCTTAATAGTCACATCTTTTCAACTTAGAGACATGTCTTTTGGACATGTGCTTTTTCAATATGAAATGTTTTTTGGACGTGCCTTTTTATGGAGTTGTGTCTTTTGGTACACAACTTTTCAGATATTATAAATAAGCCCCTTAAGATTAGAAATTAAATCACTTCACTTTCAACCAAACGTCTCTACACTTTTTGCACAACTCATTTTAGTATAGAAATAATTTCAGCATAAAATTCAAGGCAAGTTTTCATTTAAAGAGAGAACAAAACACTGTCCGGTTCGTTGTTCTCGTAAATTGGAGTGTTATTATTATGAAAAGTGGTCGTTTGATTTTAGGAGACGTGTGCTGAGAAATTGTAAGCACTTGTGCGGGACAATTTCGTCTTAAGGAGAAAGAGTCGAACTCTTGCCTCAACCGATCTAATTCTTCATTTCTCGATATTTCTATAAGTCTTCATTTTGCTAGTTTGTATGCACGTGATTAAATTGTCAGAATATAAATAATGCACCAATTTTACCAATAATCTTAAGATGAAATTCTTTTTTTGTGCATTTTATATTCTGTTTTACTCAATTAATCAATGTTAAAATTTTGTCTAGATTCGGTATTCGAATAATCTGATAGTGCAATATAAGTATCAAATGCAGTAATCTCATTTCTGAAATTGATGATGATTTTGGAATTTCTAAATCATATTTCAATTGTGTATCAATAATATTTGTGCATGTTATTCAATGCAAAATTGATTTACGTGTTTTAATGCATTGAAATAGTGAAATTCTATATTGACTTAATCATAAACTTCTCTTTACATGCAATGGTTAATGATTTGATCTAATTTGCAAGAGAAGTCCCCATGTTATTAATACAAGTTATATTGCATGTTCTTATTTATGCAAATATTTATCATTTTAATTATATGATAAATTGATTATTCAAAAGTCCGATGTTATTTCTGATTACATTAGGTGCATTGTAATTAGTCTAATTTATGGTCTATAACATTCTGCTTGTTTCAAGAAGTCCATATTATTATTTTAATATTTATTGAATAAGTTAAGTTTCTACTTATAAATAAATAATAGATTTCTTTAACATGAGTGGATTTCAAGAGATGCCAACAAAAATTATTGTTTTATCTTACGACTTTGAATCTACCGAGATTCTAGCGTGAGGAAAACAAATTGTCCAATAAAATGTCACATATAATGTTCTCGGCAATGATGTTTGAAACTAATATAATAAATAACATGAGCATTATATATCAACACGGACGCTGCTTGTCATGTTTGTGCAAACAAAAAAGTGTTTTCATCTTACACTTCCATCATTAGAAGACAACTCTATACGGAAAACTCTTCTACTTTAGGTATCATTGGACTAGGCAAAATAGTGTTGAAAATGACCTCTGAAAAATAAGTAACCCTAATTGATGTTCCATATGTTCCAGAGATTCACAAGAATTTGGTTTCTGGTTTATTATTGGGCAAGAACGGGTTCACACTACTTTTTGAGTTTGAAATATTTGTACTAATCAAAAAGATGTACATGAGCAAGGGATACTTAGCCAATTGATTGTTTAATATGAATGGAATGCTTGTGTTTCATGATATTGATGAAATTATGTTGCTAAGTTGCTAAGCACAATTCTACCCAGAATTGTGGGGGTAGGATTATTGTTTGTATTATATCCTCAACATAAGTTCATATTCACACAAAATTTGTGGGAGATAGTGTTGCTTTCTTCAAATTAGAGTATTGAAATATTGAAACAACATTAAAATGTTGAATTGCATTGTGATGAATCCTTTGCTAAACTTGAAAATCGTACGATGTTGTAAATTAGATATCCAATGCAAAAGAATCAAAATCTACTAGTAAATATATTTTACTATTGAGAGTGCATTTGTTTTTTGGAAATCATCCAATTAACTTGAGTATTGGAAGATCGTGATAGAATATGAATTTTTGAGTTTTAAATGAAGTAAGAAGGAAATATGATCTATTCAAATTTTCTTTAAAAATCCTCAAATCCACGTGTATAGCTCGATTCACGATGGAATCTGAGTTCATATCTTTAAAATAGAGCTAGAAAGGAAGCAGAATGGCTTCGTAATTTCTTATAGGACATTCCGTGTTGGCCTAAACCAGTGCTTGCAATATAGTGTACATTGTAACAGTCAGTTGGCTATCGAAAGAGCACAAATAGTATGCATAATGGTAAGTTTCGGCATATACGTCGAAAACATAATACCATAAAACATTTGATCTCAAATTATGTAATCTCCATCGATTATATAAACTCAAAGGAGAATATTGCGGATCCGTTTACTAAAAATTTACCAATAGATCAAGTATACTACGTATCGAATGAAATGAGATTAAAAGCATACTACGCATGAGTCTTTATAATGGTAACCCAACCTTGTTGACCGGAGATCCCAAGATATTGGTTCAATAGGACATCTAAGTTATGAAGATTCAGTTTAAAGCACTTAGAAGTTATCTCCTACCCATTTCTATAATAAGAAAAGTGCTTTCTGCAGGGTATATTAGGATAAGTAATAACTTTTAATAATACTTATAGCTTGGATAAACCAAATGAATGCTCTTAATAGGAGATCACATATGTAAGTATAAAGTGGGACCGCTTGTATGAGAATGTTTCAAATCTTGAATTCTCTAAAGAACTTATGAAACCCAAGAGTTGTTCAGGGCCAAAATGAACACAATAGTGAGAACCGAAGGTATTAGGGAGGTTATTGTGTGGATATTATTATCTTACTTTACACCAATGGTTGAACAGTTCAAGACACCGCGTTCAATAATTAGCCAAGTAAATTCAATAGTATTCTACCAGAGAAGGTTTAAAGCTAGAAGCCACCTATCCTGATGCAATAGCTTTCCGCCTTTACTCTCTTTTAGTGTCTGCATAGTCGTTTGCATTAATTTTTATTCATGTAGAGGATTATTGGAAATTCGTTTAGTAATGTTGGTATTGACCAACTCTGACCAACTATTTAAGTAGAACCCGTTAGTTGAGTACACGAATTGTAAGGCCAAATATGTTCTACTACACGAGTAGATAAACATAGTATATTTAGCGTATGTTTGATAGTGCTGAAATTATTTTTTATGTGCTTATATTATAAGTTGGTGAATATGTAGATAAAAAGTGAGTTGTAAGTTGTAGGTCCTACGAAATGTGTGGATAAAAATTATGTTTGACTAGTTTGAACAGCTGAAATTATAATGTAAGCATATCCAAACACGTACTTAGTTGCTCAAACCAATTTCTGGTGAATGAGAAATTAAGAATGAGAAATTAAGGCAAAAAATGATTCCCTTAAATACACGAATATTGTTGAAAAATGAGATTAGAATATTGCGAAATATTCTATAATCCGTTTGGATGAAAAGTCGTGTTTTTTTGGACATGTCATTTTTTAACATTCACATCTTTTCAACTTAGAGACATTTTTTTGGACATGTGCTTTTTCAACAAAACATGTCTTTTGGACGTGTCTTTTTATGAAGTTGTGTCTTTTGCACAACTTTTCAGATATTATTAATAAGCCCCTTATGATTGAAAATTAAATTACTTCACTTTTAACAAAATGGCTATACACTTTTTGCACAACTCATTTTAGTATAGAAATAATTTCTGCATAAAGTTCAAGTCAAGTTTTCATTTAAATAGAGAACAAAACACTATTCGGTTCGTTGTTCTCGTAATTTAGAGTGCTACTATTACAAGAAGTGATCGTTGTATATTTAGAGACGTGTGCCGAGAAATCGTAAACACCTGTACAGGACAATTTCGTCTTAAGGAGAAAGAATCGAACTTTTGCCTCGACCGATCTAATTCTTCATTTTTCGATATTTCTGTAACTCTTCATTTTACTAGTTTGTATGCATGTGATTAAATTGTCAGAATATAAATAATGCACCAATTTTACCAACAGAAATTGGACAAACTACCTAAATTCAAAAGTGTATTTTGAAATATGCCTATTTTTTAAAACATTTGATGAATTGACAAAATTACCCCTAGATTACCAGCTGAATATCTATGATATTCATTTTCTTATCTTCCCAAGCTTAGTCTTCCTCTCTCTAACTCAAACATTCTCTCTCCTCACTTCCTTCACCATTACCGCTGCTATAAGCGCCATTTCTCACTCCCCTTTGTTATTTTTGTAGCTAGATTCTCTTATTCTTATCCCAGATTCAAATATATTGTTAGATCTGTCACTGATTTTTGAACTATTTGAAGAAGTCGACCGATTTGAAAAATTTGAAATTAGTTATAAGCTATTAAAAATTGAGATAATTAGTGTATTTTTATGTAGATTACATCAAGCTTAAATTTAATATATTGTATCTCTATTTTTTTCGATTTATTTTTTGGTGGTAATTTTTTTCGATTTAATTTGTATATTAGTGGATCGTATTAAATATTGAATTTAATTCACAAATTTATCCAATTTAATTTGTTGGTATATTTTTTTTGTCGGAGAATGAAATTGATTATATTTTATCGATAACAAGCAGAAAAATGGACCACAAACACGACTCTTTGTCGACATAATGAATGACCATTTTGTCGACATCGCCAAAATGGGAATCCCACATCGACAAACAAAATGGAAACCAATTTGGTTCCCATTTTGTCCCACATCGACAAAATGGGAGCTTATTTCCCATATTGTCTATGTGACAAAGCCCATTTTATCTATATAAAAATAGTCAAAGTTTTATATCGACAAAATGGCACTAATTTCTACTAATTTTGTCTGTGTCTATTTTGTTGATAACATCGACGAAAATGGACAGAAATTTTTGTCGATGTCAACAAATTTTTTGTCGATGTCTATAAAATTTTTTATATCGAAAAATATTTATTTTGAGATAAAAGTTTTTGTTCAATGATCCGTTCAAATTAATATTTAGTAATTAAAAGTTAAAATTAAATAAGTGTCCAAACTAAGTGATATAAATTTGTGCATATCATCGCAAATGTCCATTTTTCAGACTATTCTCTCAATTTTTTTTAACAAAAAAAATAAATTGTCAATTTTTTGTATTGATTTGTCGATTTTTTTGAGTGATAGCTTCTCTTAGAAACTATTGTATACTGTCAACCATCGTTGAATCTTAACCACACAAAAAGTAGTCATTTTTATAAAAGGGTATATTTGAAAATTTGCATCTAAAAAAATAATATATTTACAAATATTATAAAAAATTGTTATTTTCAAATCCACTATTTATTTTTTGGGTATATTTGAAAATTCCCCTTCTATATACAGGGCAAACTAGTATATGAGGACATTAACAATTACTTTAACAATTATCATTCCCAAAAATTGATCAAACAACCGCCCACCCTACCCCAAGAAAAAGTAAAATACAAAAATTAAAATCTTAGCAAAAATTATTACCGATTTCTCATAGCGATCCCTCTCAGCAGCCGTACAGATCTCCCCAGTACACATCAATCGATGCTCATTCTTCCAGTATATATCTAATATAAATCCATATAAAAATAAATCATACAAACCCATTTCAAATTTCAACATCAAAAACCCAAAAATTAATAAAAGCGTTTAAAATTAAAAATAAAATTTCAAAAAGTAATACTACGTACCCAGGAGCTGAAAAGCAGCGAAGGGTATGATAAAGAGTAAAGGCTGGAGAACAAGCGAGATAAGCGATACAATGCGAGATTTCAAAGCCTTGGGCGATGGTAAAGTCAAAAGAATTGCGACCACTGCCTCCGCTGCCACCATGTATGTCAGAATCACCCATTGCAGCGCCATTTTTTGCTTTGATTCGCAACCTTTTCAGGAATTTGCGTTCTGGGCTCACTGATTTTCTTGTTTCTTGAATTCTTGTGTGGTTTGTTAAGAATTCAAAAGAGACGTGTTATTTTTTTTTTGCTAAATGAACAAGGTTGAAGAAGGTTCTCGGTTAATGCGATAATATAATTTTGGAAATGACAATCATCTCCCTGAGGTTTAGTTATTGCCATTACGACCCCTCAATTTTGGTAAAATCAAAATATATGCTAATGTTCTAAATAATTTTCAGTTTCGAACAAGTATGAGATCATATCACATACATCCTCTCAACTAACTAAAAATACCATAGACATTTCTTGTGTTTCCAAATAAAGTAGTTCTATTGACACATTATTTTTTTTTAATAAATGTATCACATTTTAATTTTACTAAAAGCTTTTAATTATTATTTATTGTCATATTTATGTCTATAATTTTTCTTTTATTGTATTCTTATTTTTAACTTTTTATTAATTGGATCATATTATCTTTAATAGCGATTTTCATCAAAAAAATTCTATTAATGTGCCTTAAAAAATGGGACAAATATTTAATCCTGATTTTATATTTTTATATTTTTTTATATTTAAAAATACGAGGACAAATAAGTCTTTATCTTTCCTAATGGTTTTTTTTAGACGAAAAGTATTATCAAAGACAAGATGTGACAATTAATTGAATGTTGATTATAAGAATGTAATCAAAGAAAATTAAGGACATAAGTGTAGTAATGAGTAAAGATTATAGACTTTTTATGTAATTTAAATACAGTGCAATTTAAATATAGTGCAGTTATAGAAAAATATGATGTGAATATATTTAGTCTTTCAAATATCATAATTTTTTTCTAGGCTAAAATAAATATAATTTCTCTATTATACCCTTATCGTCATATTAGATTTGGAATGTTTATTTTATGTATTGCAAATGAACTAATTTGATTAATTTATAATAATACTTCTTTTTTGTAATTAGGAAAAAGAGAAGGAAATATAGTTTAAATATGTTTTAATAATAATTTTAAATGTAATACAAATATAGAAGGATAAAATAGGAAATATAAATTTTTTTTTTTAAGTGGATACGGAGAATCTGTTATGTAAAACAAACTTCAGTGGAGGTTTGTAATTTTTTAAAAATATAGATAGTGCTTCTAATATCGTCAATTAGTGGGTAAATTTAATAAATGACCACCAAATTAATTAAGGGTTACTACTTGCTCAATCAACTTGAAAATATTTTCAATCGCTCACCCAACTTTTCAAATAGTTTACTATCCACATTCATTGAGAAAACATTAAACTGAGCAGATAGAAATTAGTACGTGGCGAATGAAAAGTTGATGTGGAATAATTAAATTGTTAAAATCGTTCATGTAACAAAATCGTAATAGCCCAACAAACCTTTAGATTGCTTTAAAATACGTTTTTCTAACTTTGAAAAAACGTATTTAGCTTGGAGAAACGTCTTTTAAAGCAAGTTAAAGGTGTGTTTGGCTATTGCAATTTAGTTACGTGGACGATTTTAATAATTTAATTATGCCACATCAGTTTTTTGTTCACCATGTGGAAATTTTCGTTCGCTCGGCCTAACGTTTTCGCAATGAGTGATATATGGTAAACTATTTGAAAAGTTGAGTAAGCAATTGAAAACGTTTTATAGTTGAGTGAGCAAGTAGTAACCTTAAATTAGTTCGGTGGCCATTTATTAAATTTACCCTTAGTTTGTTGAAGACCATCTATAATATTGTCTCATCACACTACAAGTTATGTATAAGGGATGAGGAAGCTAACGAAGCTACTAGGGTCTTAAAAAATTATAAAGTGAAATTATTTTTTATTTTCTATTTCGTTCAATTGCTGTGTCATAAAGATAGGAAATGAAATTATATATAAGTCCTTAATGTACTCAAATCCTAATAACTTGACATTTAAAGTAGAAACGAGGGTTCCTTACCTTGTTTGTAGTAAATTACATATGGAAAAGTCTCGATGAATTTTACCCACTTGACATGCCTCCTATTTAACTTACTTTGCCCTTTCAGGTTCATGATCAGTATAGATAACAAACTCCTTTGGACATAGGTAATGATGCCAAATCTCCAATGCTCTCACAAATGTTTATAGCTTTTTGTCATATATTGAGTAATTCAAAGTTGCCCTACTTAATTTTTCATTAAAATAGGCTATTGGCTTTTTTTCGTACATCAACACAGCTCCAATACTTATTCCTGAGACATTACATTCAATCTCAAATTTTTTGTTGAAGTTAGATAGTGCTAAAACAGGTGTACAACACAATCTATCCTTAATAACATTAAAAGTTTTTTCTTGTTTAATGCCCAAATTAAACCCAATACTTTTCTTTACAATTTCAGTAAGTGGCATAGTAAGTGTGCTAAAATATTTAACAAAATGCCTATAAAAGCTAGATAAACCATGAAAGCTTCTCACCTCAGTTACTCAATAACACTTTTAGGCGTTGGCCACTCCTTAATGACTTTAATCTTTTCTTCATCTACCTAAATCCCACTAGCACTAACAACATAGCCAAGAAAAACAACTTTTTCCATGCAAAAGATATACTTTTTAATATTAGTATATAGTTTTTCATTCTTTAAAATATCAAGCACACAACGCAATTGATCAATATGCTAATATAAGTCCTTACTATACACTAAGATATTATCAAAATAGACTATCACAAATTTGCCTATGAATACACGTAAAACATGGTTCATTAATCTCACAAATGTGCTCGGGACATTAGTTAGACCAAAAGGCATTACCAACCACTCATACAATCCATACTTAGTTTTAAAAGCAATTTTTCATTCATGTGTTGCTTTCATTCTTTTTTGGTGATATCTACTTTTAAGATCTATTTTACTAAAGATAAATGACCAATGCAACTCATCAAGCATATCATCTAATCTAGGTATGAGATGATGATACTTTACCGTTATATTGTTGACTGCCCTACAATCAATACTCATTCTCCATATCCTATCCTTCTTAGGCACAATTAGCATTGACACTGTACATGAACTCATGCTTTCCCTCACGTACCATTTGCCCATCAACTCCTCAACTTGCCTTTGAAAATCTTTTGTCTCTTCTTGATTACTTCTATTGGTTGGTCGATTTGGAATAACAGCTCCGGATACAAGCTACGGGTACAAAGACAATTTGATTTTCAATGCCTCTAATGGGTGGTAATAAACTAGACATCTTTTCAGGAAACACGTCCTCATATTCCTACAACAAAGAAATAGCCAAAATAGAGAGGGATTGGTTAGTTTCGCCAAGTACAAGGTAGGATTCCTTATATACTAGCAAAATTATTTGTTGATTTTCCATAACAACCCTCTTAATTTCACTTTCTTTTGTAAAGAAACTCACTTTTGTCTTTTCTTTTATCTTTGTAGGTTCTCTATCTTTTTTCTCCAACGATTCTACTTTATTTTCAGCTTCACTCTCATTTTTTTCCTCTCTTATTTTCTTTTATTGTACTTCTACCTCACATTTTCTTTGCTACTCTGCCTCACCCTTTAATTTCATTTGATCTCCATAGACTTGTTTTGGTGTTAAAGGAACATGAGTAACTAGTTTGTTATCATTAATAAAGTTGTACCTCTTCATAAACCCATCATGCATCACCTTTCTATTATACTTCCATGGCCTCTCCAACAAAAGATGGCCAGCATGCATAGGAACCACATCACACATCATCTCATCACTATACCTCTCAATAGTAAATCTCACTAAGACTTGCTTTGTAACCTTCATCTCCTCGCATTTATTGAACTACTGCAACTTATAAGGTCTAAGGTGCTTTAGTAAAGACAAGCTCAATTTCTCAACAAGGGTTGTACTAGCTACATTGGTGCTACTCCCTCCATCTATGATCATACAACACACTTTGTTATCAATATAGCATCTAGTATGGAATATATTTTATCTCTGCCACTCTATATCATCTACCTTAATTTGTGCATTAAGAGTACGATTCGCAACTAGAGCTTCATCTTCTACAGGATACTCTACACCATCATCTTCCAACTCAGGCATCTCATCACTATCACACTCATCCTCAGTCTTCACTTCTCCATTATCATACAAAATCATTGCCCTTATGTTTGGGCCCAAAACCCAAACATTTGATATCCATATTCCTAGATAGTTAGAAATCTGACTTGTGTTTATTATTTCTAGTTATCCCATCTTTTTTCTTAGGTGGTTCGGTCTTCCCATTTGAAAAAACCGTATCACTCCTATCATTACTATCCTGCTTCGGTTTCCAAAGAGGGTTAGATCCCCAAGAATACCTTGTTGTCTATTTTTTTTTTCAATTGCCTCTCCACTTTCATAGCCATATGTACCATGTCCTCCAACTCCACATAGTGCTATAATTCAACTACATTGGCTATATCTCTATTTAATATATACAAAAACCTGGCCAATGCGGCCTCCATATCCTCCTCAACATTAGCCTCAATCATAGCCACTTCTATCTTCTTATTGTAATCCTCCACACTTTTTGAACCTTGATTAAGACTCTGCAATTTTTGATTGAGATCCCTATATTAATGACTAAGTACAAATATCCTCCTCATGAGATTCTTTTAATTACCCCAAGTTTCTACAGGCTTTTCGTGATTTCTCATCCTATTTGTCACAAATTGATCCAATCACATTATAACATAGTCAGTGAACTCAATTATTGCCAATTTCACATTCTTCTCTTTTGAATAGCTGTGACAATCAAATATTAATTCCAACCTCATTTCCGATTCTAAATAGGCTTTTGGGTTATTCTTACCTTGAAAGGAATATATTTTTAATTTTATATTTCCAAGGTTTCTATCTACTCCATCTTGACCTCTATAGTCTCCTACTCTTGGTGCCTTTCACGCCTATCTCTTCTATGCCTCATCCTACCTATCTCAGCTACATAATTATAGTCATCATCATCCTCACTACCCACTACATTCTGATCCTCAAATTCAGCCATATGATTATGATCACGTCTATCATGTCTCCTATCATTAGAGATCTAGTGTTGTTGCTCCCTTAGTAAGGTTGTAATCACCATAGCATGACTTTCTATCCTATCTCTCATCATGTTATTGCTATCCCTCATCTCGTCAAACACCATATTCATCCGCTTAAATTATTTTTGTATGGCTTTTAACAAAAAAAAAATGGTTATTCTCTTTCCTAGGTATTGTTTCTTCATGATTAGACATTTTGGGTATAAAAAAAATAAACAATTTGGTATTAAAAGAAAAATTAATCTCATGTGTTTACACTAGTGTTTTACTCTATTTGGCTTTTTCTCGATAGTAATCTCACCACTCTCGCCTTTTACCTGTTTTTGTTTTTCTTTTAGCTAAGTTCTCTAAGGAACTAACTAAACTCAATCAAGAATTCGATCATCGCAACGTTCAAGAACAAGAAACAATAAGGACAAAAAAAAAGACAACGAGAAGGACTCAAGAATAAAATCACAAGAAGAATAAGATTTAAGGATTTAAGCACCAGATGAGAATATGGAGTGTGTGTTTCTTGCCAAATATAACACAAGAATCTTAAAAGGATGCGTTTCTTGACTTTCTTGAATTTTCATTTTTTTCCTTTTTCTTTTTACTTTTTGATGCAAGGCAAAAACTAACAAAGAAATATCACAAGGCAAGAACTAGAAAAGAATTAACTTTGGTGCCTTAATTGATCATGCCCAAACAATTCTTGAATGCTTTTGTGCAATAAATTTTTTTTGTTTTTTTAATGACTCTAAGATATGATGAATCCAAACAAGAAAATAATCAAGATGAAATTTGATAGAAACAAAAAGAAAAGATAGAACCTAATTTTAGAGCAAAAGTTCTGATACTAACTAATGCGAACCTACGAAGATTGAATCTTGGAACCCACAACAAAGAATGATAATGAACATTAAGAAAGCTAAAATCAAGCCGCAAGACCTTGACACAATGATTTCTTAAATCAAAGAACCAAGTTAGAATGAATGCCACAATGATTTGCAAAGTCTTTGATAAGTTTGATTACTTCAATTAAGAACAAGGTAGAAAAGTGAATCTCACTTTAATGTATTCTCTCAATAATGAATTATGTTTTGTTTACAATGAGAAGTGTTTATCTTGGAAAATGAGCGATGACACACTGTAGAAGCTACGAGAGCAGTCCCAGCTAATGAGGATCAGCCTCAAGAGGGGCACCCAACTGCACTTCAACTTGTCGCACGTCCTAGAGATTGCGACCATGTTACATCAGCTACTAGAGGGTTAGATTGAGCATACGAGGCTCATTGTTGCTACGAGGACTGAGTTGTGCATGGTGTAGTAGGAGTTGACAATGCTACGATCTCATATAGATGGAGTCAGGCATACACGTATGAAAAATAAAAGCCATCAGAGATAAACTGATCTAGAACAGAGTCAGATTCGATCCAAATGTGACTAGGTCAAGAGGCATTTTGATAGATGTGTAGATCAGTTGGACAATATTCACGTGAAGATTTGCCAACCTAGAACCCGACATGATCTTCTAGTAGTTGATCCTAACGCATTTCTTCTGCCAACACCATCCAACCCACCTTCGGAGAGTCTCTAATCTCTTTATTTATTTCATTTTATTATTGTCTTTACATTGGGGATGATGCTTGTTTTAAGTTTGGGGAAGGGGGATAAAAAAATGCTTGATTTTTGTTTGGCATTCGGTGTTAAAAAAAAAAATTATTTATGTTTGTTTGCATGCATGCTTGCATTTCATGAATAGCCTTGCCAGCTAATGATGTAAACTGTTTTGAGTTTTTCTTAAATTCATGATTTGTGGACAGAAATATTACTTTTGGTTAAATGTGAGGCTACTTATCCATGTTTGATACCATGTTGTGTCAGTTAGTTATGATGATTTGTAGCTATGTTAGTGTATTTATATTGAAAACAATATGATGTCTTTTTGAGACTAGAACTATCAATTCGATAACATTTGCATCTCAATCAAGTAACCAATAGATCAATTAAGTGTGGTAGTAGTTAGGCAGTGAGGATGGCTATCTAGGCTTGTGTTGATTCCATGCATGTTGAAAAATTGTGTGGAACACTTTAGACCAGTTAGAAGCTAGGTAATGACCAAATGTTAGGAATCTAATCCCTGCATATGAACTTCTTGCACGCAAAGGACTAGTCTATTACTATCTTATAACCCTCTTCGTAGCCTTTTTGACTAGAGTGATAAAGCTCGTAAGGTTCAAAAGACCCGGGAGTCATCGACCTAAAGCTCGTTGCCTGAGTCATCTAGAAAGTTTAATGAACTGATTTTTGCACAGAGAATCTTCATAAACCTAGTTAGTCACGATCATTCGATATCTCAACCAACTTCGATCAAGAAAATAATGAGTAAAGTATAACCTTAGATTTGATACCCCAGGAATTAAAATAAAACAACAATTTGGAGAAAAGTGTATCTTACGAGAGGAAAATGAGAATTTGACCAAAATGGTCGGACTATCACCACCATAAAAATTAAGTATGTTAGATTAACTGCTCATGCACACATATCAAGCATGGTTTAAGTAGAAGAGCGTTTGCAATAGTAATACCTGGACACTTCTCATGAGTTGTGAGCCGTTTAAAAAGCTGAAGCAAGAACGACAAGCTATTTATCTTGTGAAGTTTGTTACTGTTTATTTCGTTTTCTGCACATGATTGTCAATAGCTAGTATATTCAAGGATGAATAAAGGTACCAGTTTGGAGGTGTTTGATAACTATAATTTTTTAGTGATCGGGGCCCACAAAAGGGTCAGTTATGAATACTCTTACGTGTTTTCAACATAATGGCGTGTTGTTTTTTATCATTATAGGAAAAAAATCAATTCCAAGTGTTGATCGAACAAAAAGAAAGCAAACAGAAGAAAAATGGACTCAATTGAACAACTAAAGAGAATTGAGGGGCTTGTCGCAAGAGGCTGATTTCATTTGCACAACTTTATAGAGCACAACCATGCGATTGCAAAGTATTTAACCATGAGATTGCATGGTTAAATCGTGGATAGAAAATTATGTTTCCTTATGGAAATAGAACTCTATTCAGTACAGGATAAAAACATAACGTTAAACATGTTTCTCGGGACTTTTAGGAGGATGTAAAATGCAGAGAATAGAGAAATCGTTGGGGAGGGGAAGAGAGAACAAAATTCATCACATGAAACAAAGATCAAATGAACGGATTGAAGATTTTTCAACAAGGAATCACGAGTTGTGTTTCTCTTTTCTTCTTTTCCCTCTGGATGATGATTAGTTCAACTTTTGTAGTATTTTACAAAATTACGTCCGACTAAATTACTTATTTCTATAATAAAAGTTGAAACCTCAGTTTTTGATTAATTAGAAGTTTTCTATTTTTTGTAATTTCGTGCTTCCAGGTAGATTATTCTTTATTCCCTTTTTACGTTTCGATGCTTCATCACCATTGAAATGTTTTGTGATCTTTATCATTTTCTAGAAATTCAATCTAGATAAGCACATGATATTGAATAACATAGGGTCCAATAATAGATAGAGATTAGTGTTATGCCTTATGAAATCCTTTTTGGGTGTTCGTTGTGATTTAAAATGTATATTTTTATGTTCGAACAATAGTTAGAGATAGTTAAGTTCGTATATCAATATAGAATTAATAGACCATCGAGAGAGACTTTTGATTATTGTAGGATCACCGATTTTTATTTTAGGGTAATTATTAGCTAAAACAATTAACGGATAATTGATTAATAAATGTGTAGGTGGATTTGCGAATCCTAGTGTTTGTAAAACTCGAATTTGCTCTTAAACTACTTTTGATTACGTGATAATTTAGACTTAAATAAACTCAAATAGAATAACCATAGAATTGAAATTCTCAACGAATCTGTGTTTTGAATTTTGTTAAAACTCAAACTATACATCAATTAGTTAATCAATTGTTAGTCCTCGTGGGTTTGACACTTTTCTTATCACTTTATTACTTGCAACCGAACCATCCACTTGGAGGATTAAAATCAACAACATTCAACTATGATGCCTGCAAATGACAATGAGAAGGGTTCATCTACCATTCCGTCAAGTGTGATTATGATCTCCATGTTGTTTGTGCAAAAATACCTTTGAGAATTACTCATCGGGCACATTCTTGTGTACTTCATCTTACTTTCAAGAATCTTTATGAGGCTAAATGATTTTCCTACAATATCCGTTGACAGATTAGTGCGAAGTAGTGGCTGTACATATATAGATCAGATTCGCAAAGGTTATCCTTTGACTTCACATAGTCAACAGAGATAACTCTAGTTGAGTGTAGATGTCTGATGATATTAAGTCTACGACGTATGTGTCTAGACTTGCCATTATACATGTTACTCTGTGCCCTTCCAATCACAGATTGCTGGCATAGGCTTTGTCCATCTTAGAATACTGATGCGGGCCACGAACCAGATACGAACCATGGTTCGGTCAACCATGGTCCAGTTGGAACACTAACGAGATCAAGGACCAAGAAGATCAAGGAAGACATACAAGGCCTCGTTAAAACCTTGTGGGCCGATGCCGATATCAAATACACGAGTCTGACAAACGAAGTACCAACTTGGATACACTTGATCCAAGCTAAAGAAGGGATGGATGAACAATTCGAGGATAAAACAAAGTTGGAGCAGAACGGACAGCATTGCGATCGCATGGTTATCAATACTTGCGATCGCAACATAGCAGATTCAGAAGCAGAACGTAATTACGCAAAGACATGCGATCGCAGGTCTTAACCCTATGCGATCGCAAGGATTTAACCCTATGCGATCGCATAGTTATAAATTTGTGCGATTGCATGAAGGCCAGATTTTTGGCAGAATGTTTTTGGACCAAACCATGCGATCGCAACGGTTTGTACCATGCGATCGCATAGGTATGCCGAACAGCAGATTCGCCAGATTTAGTTTCCTTTTCAAATTAGAACTCTTAATTTAGTTGCTTTTAATTATGGCCGGTTTAGATTCGAATTTTATTCTTGTTTACTATATAAACAATTCTACATTGTAACGAACTCAGTTTACGATATTTTGAGATTAATTAAAGTGAGATTTCGCTTTTCTTCTGAGTTCTTAATTGGACTAAACGAACTTATCAAAGAATTCGCACTCTTTGTGGCGTTCATAACTTTGGTTCTTGATTCAAGTAATCAACGGGTCAAGTTTCTGCGGCCAGATTTTAGCTTTCTTGGGGTTCAGATCAATCTCTTGTGGGTTCCGAGATTCAATTCTCCGCGGGTTCGCATCAGTTGGTATCAGAGCTTTGGCTCTAAAATCAGGTTCTATCATTTAATTTCTTGTTCTTCATCAGATTCATCTTGAATCATATCAAAGAAAAAAAAAAAAAAAAAAAAACGAAAATTCAAGAAAAAATTCAAGAAACGTAATCCTTTGATATTCTGATGTTCTAATTATCATCTTGGGCCGAATTCCTAATTCTTATATTTTTTTTTCTGTTCACCCTTATTCTGTTATCGTCCTTCCCAAATTCTTGTCTTGAACCCTTGTTTTTGATCCTCGCGGGGGTCGAATTCTTTTGATTGAGTTCAAATAGTTCTTTAGAGAGCTTGGTAAGAAAGCAAGAGAGGAAAAAGGCAGAGTGGTGAGATTCTTATCGGGTAAAAGCCATATTGAGCGAAACACGAGTGCAAACACGTGAGGCACATAAACTTTTCAATCTTTCCTTTAATTCTTTTTTTTTTTTACTTGCATTTAATGTCTAATCATGAAGAAACCGCACCTGGGGATGAAAGTCACCAGTTCTTTCTGTTAAGGGCTATGCAGCAACAATTTGAGCGTATGAATATGGTGTTTGAAGAAATGAGGGAGAGTAATAATACCTTAAGGGTTAAGATGGATCAACATGATACTTTATTTACCACATTACTAGGAGAACAACAACCCGGAGTTGCTCAGGGTAGGAGATATGATAGGCATAATCTTAATCCTATTGCTGATTTGGAGAATGAGGCTGTAGTGGGTAGTGACGATTATGATGTTGACAACTATGGGGCTGAGATGGGGAGGATGAGGCGTCGTGGAGATAGGCGTGAAAGACCACCTAGGGCAGTCGATTACAGGGGCCACGGTGGGGTAGATAGGAACTTTGGGAATATTAAGATGAAAATTCCTTCCTTCCAAGGTAAAAATAATCCAGATGCCTATTTAGAGTGGGAGATGCGTATGGAGCTAATATTTGATTGTCATAATTATTCGGAGGAGAAGAAGGTCAAACTAGCAGTGATTGAGTTCACTGAATATGCTATCATGTGGTGGGATCAATTAGTAACGAGTAGGAGGAGAAATCATGAGAGACCGGTGGACACTTGGGATGATTTAAAGGCTCTCATGCGTAGGAGATTTGTACCTAGTCATTACTATAGGGACCTCTACCAAAAATTGCAGGGTCTTACGCAGGGCTCCAATAGTGTAGAAGATTACCATAAGGAGATGGAGATGGCTATGATTAGGGCTAATGTCGATGAGGATAGGGAATCAACTCTAGCCAGATTTTTGGGTGGATTAAATAGGGACGTAGCCAACATAGTTGAGTTACAACATTATGTGGAGTTAGAGGACATGGTGCACATGGCTATGAAGGTAGAGAGACAGTTAAAACGCAAAGGAGCAGCTCGATTTTCTTCGGGATCTAACCCTCCCTGGAAGCCACGGTGGGATAATAGTGGTAGAAATGAGAAAACGGATTCAAGGGCGAGGACCGAACCACCTAAAGTCAACAATGTAGTACCTACCTCCAACAAACCTAAACCAGATTCCCAACCCTCTAGAAATAGGGACATAAAATGTTTTAAATGTTTGGGTGTTGGGCACATTGCTTCACAATGTCCAAACAAACGAGTAATGATTTTGCATGACAATGGAGAGGTGGTATCTGAGGTTGAGAGTAAGAGTGACAGTGATGAGATGCCTGAATTAGAAGATATTGGTGTAGAATACCCGGTAGAAGGTGAGGCTCTAGTGGCGAGACGTGCTCTTAACACACAAATTAAGTTACCTGATATGGAGCAGCAACGAGAGAACATATTTCATACTAGGTGTTATATTAATAACAAGGTGTGTAGTCTGATTATAGATGGGGGGAGTTGCACCAATGTAGCTAGTACCACACTAGTTGAGAAATTGGGTTTGTCGATGCTAAAACACCCTAGACCTTATAAATTGCAATGGTTGAACGATTGTGGGGAGATCAAGGTTAACAAGCAAGTTTTAGTGAGTTTTAGCATTGGGAAGTATAGTGATGATGTGATGTGTGACGTAGTTCCTATGCATGCTGGTCATCTTTTGTTGGGTAGGCCGTGGCAGTATGATAGGAAGATTATACATGATGGGTTTAAGAATAGGTACAGTTTTGTCAAAGATGGAAACCCGGTTACTCTTGTTCCCTTAACCCCAAAACAGGTCTATGAGGACCAATTGAGATTAAAAGGTGAGACAGATCAAAAGAAAAAGAGTGAGTTAGGGGCACAAGAACAGAAGAGTGGTGAGAAAAAAATTGAGAGTGTTCCTAAAGCTACTTCGAAATCACGAGAGAAAAAAAAAGTGAGCTTCTTTGCAAAAGAGAGCGAGGTTAGGAGGGCTTTCAAGGAAAATCAACCTGTGATTTTGCTAGTGTACAAGGAATCCCACCTTGTACTTAGTGACAATAACCAATCCCTCCCCGATTTGGCTAATTCTTTGTTGCAGGAATTTGAGGACGTGTTCCCTGATGAATTGCCTAGTATCTTACCACCCATTCGAGGCATCGAACATCAGATTGACTTTGTACCCGACTCGGTCATTCCAAATCGACCGACATACAGAAGCAATCCAGAAGAAACAAAGGAGCTTCAGAGGCAAGTTGAAGAGTTGATGAGCAAAGGGTACGTGAAGGAAAGCATGAGTCCTTGTGCGGTGCCAGTGCTACTTGTACCCAAGAAGGATGGAACTTGGAGAATGTGTATTGATTGCAGGGCAGTCAATAACATTACGGTAAAGTATCGTCATCCCATACCTAGATTAGATGATATGCTTGATGAATTGCATGGATCTTGTATTTTTAGCAAAATTGACCTTAAGAGTGGATATCATCAAATAAGAATGAAAGAGGGAGATGAGTGGAAGACTGCTTTTAAAACTAAGTATGGTTTATATGAGTGGTTAGTTATGCCTTTTGGTCTAACAAATGCCCCAAGCACTTTTATGAGATTAATGAACCATGTTTTACGTGCTTTCATAGGAAAATTTGTGGTAGTTTACTTCGATGATATCTTAGTGTACAGTAAGAATGTGGATGAACATATTGACCATTTGCGTTGTGTGCTTACTGCTTTAAGGGATGAAAAATTGTATGCTAATCTTAAAAAGTGTACTTTTTGCATGGAACAAGTTATTTTTCTTGGCTATGTTGTTAGTGCAAATGGTATTGAGGTTGACGAAGAAAAGATTAAGGCCATTAAAGAATGGCCAACACCGAAAAGTGTCACTGATGTGAGAAGCTTTCATGGCTTAGCTAGTTTTTATAGACGGTTTGTTAAAGATTTTAGCACACTTGCTACGCCACTTACTGCTATCATAAAGAAAAGTGTTGAGTTTAATTGGGGGATCGAACAAGAAAATGCTTTTAATATTATTAAGGATCGATTGTGTTCTGCACCTGTCTTGGCATTACCTAACTTTAACAAAACTTTTGAGATTGAATGTGATGCGTCAGGAATAGGTATTGGAGCTGTGTTAATGCAGGAGAAAAGGCCAATAGCCTACTTTAGTGAGAAACTTGGTGGGGCTGCCTTGAATTATCCGATCTATGACAAAGAGCTGTATGCATTGGTGAGATCCTTGGAAGTTTGGCAGCATTACCTATGGCCGAAGGAGTTTGTTATCCATACCGATCATGAGTCGTTAAAGCACCTGAAAGGGCAAGGTAAATTGAATCGGCGGCATGCCAAGTGGGTTGAATTTATTGACACTTTTCCTTATGTCATCCACTACAAACAAGGTAAGGAAAATATTGTGGCTGATGCATTATCTAGACGGTATGCTCTCGTTGCTACTTTAAATGCTAGATTGTTAGGATTTGAGTATGTCAAGGAGTTATATGCTAATGATCATGACTTTGCTTGTGTGTTTGAAGCATGTGAAAACAACGCCTTTGGGAAATTTTATAGGTTAGATGGCTTCTTATTTCGGGAGAATAAATTGTGCGTACCTTTTAGTTCTCTACGAGAGCTACTTGTGCGTGAGGCACATGGTGGGGGTTTAATGGGACATTTTGGTGTAAGGAAGACCTTAGACATATTACATGAACATTTCTTTTGGCCTAGAATGAGGCGTGACGTAGAGAGATTATGTGCAAGATGTGTTATTTGTAAGCAGGCCAAATCTAGGGTCTTACCTCATGGTTTGTATACTCCTTTACCCGTACCTAATGAACCTTGGGTTGATATCTCTATGGACTTTGTGTTAGGTTTGCCTAGGTCAAAGCACAATAATGATTCAATCTTTGTAGTTGTTGATAGGTTCTCGAAAATGGCACATTTTATTTCTTGTAATAAAACTGATGATGCAACTCACATTGCTGAATTATTTTTTCGAGAAATTGTCCGCCTACATGGTGTTCCTAAGAGTATTGTGTCTGATCGAGATGTTAAGTTTCTTAGCTATTTTTGGAAAGTTTTATGGGGTAAGTTAGGGACTAAGTTACTGTTTTCCACTACTTGTCACCCCCAAACAGATGGCCAAACCGAGGTAGTCAATAGAACTTTAGCTACTCTATTACGCGCTGTGATACAAAAGAATCTAAAGAACTGGGAGGATTGTTTACCTTTTATTGAATTTGCATATAATAGGAGTGTTCATTCTACCACGAATATGTCCCCATTTGAAATTGTTTATGGTTTTAATCCACTAACCCCTTTGGATTTGATTCCTTTACCTGTTGATGAAAGGACTAGCTTAGATGGACACAGGAAGGCAGATATGGTAAAACATATCCATGATAGTGTACGACAGCAAATTGAAAAGAAGAATGAGCAGTATGCAGCAAAAGCCAATAAGGGCCGTCGACAAGTTATCTTGGAACCTGGTGATTGGGTTTGGGTACATATGAGGAAGGAAAGATTTCCTGCGCGTCGACGTTCTAAACTACACCCTAGGGGGGATGGACCGTTTCAAGTCCTTGAACGAATCAATAACAATGCTTATAAACTTGATCTTCCAGGTGATGTTAATGTTTCTGCTACCTTCAATATATCTGATCTTTCTCCCTTTGATGTAGGTGATGATTCGAGGTCGAATCTTTTTAAAGAAGGAGGGGATGATGCGGGCCACGAACCAGATACGAACCATGGTTCGGTCAACCATGGTCCAGTTGGAACACTAACGAGATCAAGGACCAAGAAGATCAAGGAAGACATACAAGGCCTCGTTAAAACCTTGTGGGCCGATGCCGATATCAAATACACGAGTCTGACAAACGAAGTACCAACTTGGATACACTTGATCCAAGCTAAAGAAGGGATGGAGGAACAATTCGAGGATAAAACAAAGTTGGAGCAGAACGGACAGCATTGCGATCGCATGGTTATCAATACTTGCGATCGCAACATAGCAGATTCAGAAGCAGAACGTAATTACGCAAAGACATGCGATCGCAGGTCTTAACCCTATGCGATCGCAAGGATTTAACCCTATGCGATCGCATAGTTATAAATTTGTGCGATCGCATGAAGGCCAGATTTTTGGCAGAATGTTTTTGGACCAAACCATGCGATCGCAACGGTTTGTACCATGCGATCGCATAGGTATGCCGAACAGCAGATTCGCCAGATTTAGTTTCCTTTTCAAATTAGAACTCTTAATTTAGTTGCTTTTAATTATGGCCGGTTTAGATTCGAATTTTATTCTTGTTTACTATATAAACAATTCTACATTGTAACGAACTCAGTTTACGATATTTTGAGATTAATTAAAGTGAGATTTCGCTTTTCTTCTGAGTTCTTAATTGGACTAAACGAACTTATCAAAGAATTCGCACTCTTTGTGGCGTTCATAACTTTGGTTCTTGATTCAAGTAATCAACGGGTCAAGTTTCTGCGGCCAGATTTTAGCTTTCTTGGGGTTCAGATCAATCTCTTGTGGGTTCCGAGATTCAATTCTCCGCGGGTTCGCATCAAATACCCTCTAAGAATTAGAGTACGTAGCCATTCAACCTCTTCCCTATACTTGTCCATGGCTATAAACTTAGATTCTATAGTGGATCTGGCTATAACTGTCTGTTTAAAAGATTTCCATGAAATAGATGCACCTCTTAGTATAAACACTAATCCACTTGTAGACTTGGAGTCTTTCATTATATAACTGCAGAATATCTACTATAATGCAGCACATAATCACTAGTATATTTTAAGTACCTTTGAACTCTTACTATTCATTTCTAGTGACCAGCGCCTATATTACTCGTGTCTCTACTTAGTTTACTAACTGTGTAGGCTATGTTTGATCTTGTGCAACTCATCGAGTAAATGTACTTTTACTAGATAAAGTTCAAAAGGTAATACATACCTGTCATATGCAAGCTTCGACCGTTGAATTTTATCACCAAGTCTTCCACGTTTCTATTAATTTTCATTCATGTGAGAATTGTTGGAAAATTTAGTGTTTTATGCCATGTTTGGGTATAATTTTGTGTGGGACCCATTTCTTCATTATAGAAGATAAAAATAAATTCGCATTCTCCTTTGTGTGAAGATGGAAATCATATATTTACTTGACAAAAATGATGCTCAGGTGAATAAGAATTGAAGCTCAAAGTAGAGTTGAAAATGGTTGGAAGGAAAAAAGCAAGTGACTTATCCCACATTAGAAAATTGACAAAAAATTGATTAGTATTTATATGGCCACACTTTACCAAGGTGTAATCTAGTGTAGCATATAGGCTATCTCTTGCGCATACATGCATGGGAGTGCAAATCATGAACTGATTAACACCTCGACCATTGAACTTATGTACTAGCGTGACCTACGTACAAAAACGTCAAACCGAAATTAGCCCCTTAGTAGGGTCTACGTTTAATCAGACCTTTCAACTTCTATAATAACTCAAGAAGGTTGTTATTGTTGGGTTAATTGAGGTGTTAATTTTGTAATATCTAAAATTGCCCATTTTATGGAGGAGTTGAAAGTTTATCTGGAAGCTTATATCACATGTTCGAATTTTCAATAGTTACAGATGAAATTCATTATGCTTCATTTTCTTCAGTCCAAAAAATTTAAGTGTCCACTGCAGCCCATAATTTCAATGTTCCACCATTGTATCATGAGAGACAGACACTAAGTTATCTCAAGCATCTACGGTGATGGGGTGAATCTATTTAAGGATTGTTGAAAAATTTAGTGTTTTATGCCATGTTTGGGCATAACTTTGTGTGGGAACCGTTTCTTCATTGTGGAAGATAAAAGTAGATCGTGGTCTCTTCTGTGTGAACATCGAAATTATATATTTATTTGCCTAAAATAATGCTCGGGTAAATGACAAATTGATGCTCAAAGTAGAGTTGAAAAAATGGTTGGATGGAAAAATGCAAGTTCCTTATCCCTCGTTGTAAAATTGACAAAAAAATTGACTAGTATTTATATGGCCGCAGGCTCTCTCTTGTGCGCGCATGCATGGAGGTGCAAATCAAAAATCGATTAATACTTCGGGTTATTTATGTGTGAGCGCGACATGCTTACACGTATGTCGAACTAAAATTCGCAGAGAAAATTTGGAGAAATTCAACGGATTGATTTTAGTAGGTGGTCGCTCAAGATTCTGTTTTATCTAACCACCTTGAATTTTGTGAGATTCTTGAGTCATGATACTTTGAAACTCAAACAAGTTGAGAGAGATATACAAGTTGTCAGCGCGGTTAAAGCTTGGAAACATTTTGATTTCTTGTGCCGGAATTATGTCATGAACAGTTTGGAAGATTCACTATACAACGTGTATAGTACGATAAAAATGGTGAAGGAATTGTAGGAGTCCCTTAACCAAAAATATAAAACCGATGATGCAGTGGCTAAATAATTTATTGTTGGCCACTTTCTAGATTATAAAATGGTGGACTCCAAAACTATGATCAGTAAAGTACATGAACTCCAAGTGATTTTACATTAGATTCATGCTGAGTGGATGGTCTTCAGTGAAACTTTCCAAGTGACAGTGATTATTGAGAAGCTATCCCCAGCCCAAAAAGATTTTAAGAATTACCTAAAGCACAAGACACAAAAAATGTACATTGAAGAACTGATTGTTAGACTTCGAATTAAAGAAGGCAACAAATGTTCTAAAAAGAAGGGCTTTAATCTGCCTATAGCCGAAGAAAATGTTATAAAGCATGGTCAAAGTTCTAAGACCAACAAGAGCAAGTTTGGATCATTTGGGAAAGTGACCAAACTGGGACCGAAAGGAGGAATTTCCAAGAAGAAATTTCAAGGAAAATGCCGTAATTGTGACAAAGTAGGTAACAAATATTTGGGTATATATTGCCAAATAAGACTAATAAAAAATAAGAAAATGTAGTTAACAAAATCGCACTAGATGTGTTTGAAATGAACATCGCTGTAGTAATTTAAGAAGTAAATATGGTGTGATCAAACCCAAGGAAATGGTGGATTGACACCGGTGCTACTAGACATGTTTGCTCTGACAAAGAGTTGTTCAGTTCTTTTAAAGTAATGTAGAATGGACAGAAGCTCTTCATGAAAAATTCTGCTACATCTGAAATCAAGGGCCAAGGCAATGTGGTTTTGAAGATGACTTCTATGAAAGAGCTGACTCTTAACAATGTGATGTATATGCTAGAAATCCTTAAGAACCTAGTGTCTAGGTCACTGCTAAACAAAATAATTTTTGTATGGTGTTTGTGTCAGATAAAGTCATTTTGTCTAAGAGTAGAATGTTTATAGGAAAATGTTGTGACTGATGGGCATTTTAAGCTCAATGTAATAACTGTTTAGTAAAAAATGAATTAAAATGAATAATACTTCTGCTTACTTGCTTGAGTCTTTTAATTTGGGGCATAAATATGTTAATTATGATATTTTACATGTATCAATTAACTTGAATTCCATACCTTTATTCCATGTTGATTCTAAACATAAGTGCAAAACATGAGTTTGATGCATAATTGACAACGTCATCATTTCAATCTGTTGAAAGAAATATGGAACCACTTGATTTAATTCACACTAACGTATGTGATTTAAAATCTGTGCAAACAAAGGGTAGAAACAAGTATTTCATTACTTTTGCCGACAATAGCAAAAAATATTATTATGCGTATGGATTTAAGATCAACGAATATGACAAATGCATTTATGTTAAAGACACCGAAAATGGCTATGTCATTTTACGTCCTTACGTTGATGATATGCTTATTGTTGGTAGTAATGCTAAGATGATTAAATCCACTAAAAATATGTTGAATTCAAAATTCGACATAAAAGATATGGGTTTAGCTGAAGTCATACTTGGAATTAAAATTTCAAGAACATTAAATGGACTTGTTCCAAGTCACTCACATTATGTGGATAAAATTCTTGGAAAATTTAATAAAGGTAATTTTGGCATGGCTAGAACACTGATAGACACAAGTCAGCATCTATCGAAAAACAGAGACGAGAGTTTCTCTCAGGCAGAGTATTCTAGAATTATCCGATTGTGGTCACTTGACATGGGACTGCGAAGGCTTCTTGCGAGAGCGTAACCTTTTGGGGATACCGGGAGTCTCTTGCCTAGCTTTACAAAAAAGAGAGAGGGTAATGAGATAGGGCTTGAGATTTTGAGTATGCGTAGTAAGTATATAGAAATCTAAATGACCCAATCCCTTAAAAAAATTCAATCTACTTCTGGACCATGTTTACCGAGTCTCTTGTACGGATAAGGGTCCATATGGCATGAGAGTGGTGAGACAGCCACATACAGGGATACTTTTTTTTTTGGAAGAAGATGGGTTTTCTACTGATGCAGGAGGTTCCGTTTTCTTGAAATCTACAAAATAGGCGCAAGCGGACTTCTGCCATCACCAGAAAAATGTGGGGTTTTACTGAGAGTGAGTGGCCTCCGTAGCGCTCCTAAGTACCAAGTCACTTGACTGAAAAATGTGGGGTTTTACCCTTTTATTGAAGTACTCACAGACTTGCATTTCTAGGCAGTTGTTCTTATTGATTCTCCCTCCCTTACATTCTCTAGCAAATTGAGCTCGACCTTAGTTGAGGTAGGGTTGTTTATTGGATGCACATCCTAATGGTCGGTTAAGTACCTCTACTAGACTACCGCATCTATTCCAAACACAAGTTTGAATGGGATATGCCAGTTGACTCTCTTGGGGTCGTATGATAAGCCCACATGACATTTGGAAGTTCATCGGGACATGCACATTTTTCCTTTTGTATCTTTGTTTTCAAATATTGCACTATGGTATATTTTGTAATTTTTATTTGTCCATTACTTTTACTTTGAGGATGTGCCACTGAAGTTAACCGATGTTCTATGTGATAACTATCACAAAAGCTCTTGAAGCTATGGTTGTCAAATTGTCTTCCATTATCAGTGATTAAAACTATTGGTATTCTAAACTGACAAATGACATTTTTCTACATGAAATCCTGTCTTTGCTCTGGGGATTGTTTCCAGTGGCTCAGCTTCTTTCAATTTAGTAAAGTAGTCAATTGTGGCCACTAAGACTTCCTTTGCCCCTAGGGGCCTTGTACATCCATTCCCAATTGATGAAAAGAGAAGACACCATAAATAACCACTTGCAATTTAGCCCGTTGATGGATAAAGTTCCCAAACCTGTGGTAGGTATCACACTTCTTGACTATATCCATTGCATCTTATTTCATTGTATGCCAATGATACCCTGTCTCAAGGCTTTAAATGTAAAATCCCTGGTTCTTTGGTGGTTTTCGCATTCTGCTGTGAATTTCATTTAAGATTTCATTGGCTTCACTTGGCCAGAGACATTTTAGGCAGCACATTGACAACCTTCATTTGTAGAACTTTCCATCTGTTCTAGTGTACATTTTTTAGCAGACTTTCAACCTCTTGGTTTTAGCTGGGTCGTCTGGAAACATGCTAATGACTAAGTAGTTCAAGATTAGTTCCATCCAACATGGCTCTGTGCTTACCTCATTCACTTCAATCACATAAATTTTGTTGGACGGATTCAAAATATGCACACTCGCTGTGTATGGTTGGTTTACTTGGATGTTGGAGGATAGGCTGAAGATCACTTCGGCACTCTCGTTTTCTACTCATGGGACCTTTGTAACCCAAATTTTTGTGTACTTCTAGTGTAGGCCTTTTACTTTCAAAAGATAAGTCACTACAATGGCTTCCTTGGCTTTATATTCTTTAGTTATCTGCCCTACCGTCAATTGCGAGTCATTGCAGATTTTCACTAATGAAATATCCAATTGCAAAGCGAAGTTCAGCCTGGTGATCATGTCCTCATACCCTATGTCATTATTTTTCGTAGGAAATTAAAAATAGCGTGAATATTCAAGCTCTTATGTGTTTGGCCCAAGAGTATAACAATGGCTCTAAATCTTTCATTATTGGAAGATCCATCTACATAGACTACCCAATTACAGTTTATGGTCTAGTGTAGTTGGTGGGAGAGTGAGTTTTGTAGTGAAGTCGGCCAGGGCTTGCACTTTGATAGTTGTTCTAGGCTTGAACTCTATGTCGAACTGATTCAACTTGACTGCCTAATTTATGAGGCGCCCTAAAGTTTGTAGGCGGTGCAATATCTATTTGATGGGATGGTCTGTCATGGCCAAGACTTGATGAGCCTGGAAGTATGGTCTCAATTTTCTCAACGCCGTAACCAGGGTTAAAATTTGTTGCTCGGCCAAATTGTACTTGGCTTCTGCTTTCTTCAATACTTGAATTATATAATAGATAGGCTTCTGCATTTTTTTGAAAAACTTTTACCAAAATCATGCTCATAGTGTGCCAATACCACTATACAGCGATTGGGTTGGTTACTCGAGTTGGGTCGAGTTAACACTGGACTATAGTAGTGGTTTTTTAATAGGCATAGTAATTCTTTGTAGTCTTCCATCCATTAAAGAATTTTCATCCTCTGATTGTATTTAAAAAAGTGTGGCACTTGCCGGCTGCCCGTGACATGAAGCAGTTTAAAGTTGCTACCCTCTCGATTAAACTTTGAACTTATGTTTTGCTAGTAGGACTTCTCATGTCAAGTATAGCCTAAATTTTGTTTGGGTTTGCCTCGATTCCCTGTTAGGTGATCATAAAAACTGAGGAAATGTCGTCCTGATGTTCCAAATACACATTTGTCTGGGTTAAACTTCAACTCGTGCATGCAGGCTACTTTGACTACCTCTTGAACATTGCCTACGTGGTTAGAGGCCTTACTATTTCCATCACCATGTTATCCACATAGGCACACTTCAACCTATGAGACCTCCAAAAACTTTGTTCACCATTCTCTGGTAGGCAGTGTCGGTATTTTTTGGCCACGAAGAGCATAGCGGTATAATAGTAGGTCCCCTGGTCGATGATGAATGAGGTTCTTTGCTGGTCACAATTAGTGATGGATATTTGGTAGTACATCGAGAAGGCATACAAAAAAGTCAATCATTCATTCTCAGACGTGGAGACCACAAGGTGATCTATGTCAGGGAGGGAGTAAGAGTCTTTTGAGCATGCCTTGTTCAAATCTGAGTAGTCTTTGCACATTCGCCACTCTCCATTGGACTTTTTCACAAAATCCACATTTGCCAACATATTAGCATATTAAACTTCACAGATAAAACCTGCTTGTAACGACCCGAAAATTTTCATATTTAAATTTTATTGTATATTAATATACTTCAAGTTCAAAACATCAATTTCTTCAACAATTGAAATTTTTCTATGGCGTATGATGTAAAAAGTAGAGAAAAATGTGTAAATTAAGTTTTAAGGACCAAATTAGAAGAAATTTAAGTTGGAATATTAGGACCAACTTAGTTATACCTTAAAAATTGAAGGCAGGAACCAAAATCTGGAAATGTGTAAAATTTGAATAAATTACAGTTTTGCCATTGTGTTCGAACTCACTTTATAAGTGTTCCATGAATAGCACGTTAAAGTATGGCCGATGCATGTCATACCACATCGAAGTTCATGTCGAGACCTTCATTTTGGTATCAAAGTTGTAGATTTTTTGAGTCGGGAGAAGCATAGAAAATCGAACCAAAGTTGAACTAAAGTTAAGTGAAATTTTAAAAAATATGGAAATTTGGTATAGAATTTCGTGGTCAAGCAGCATACTTTGCGTAAGTCGTACAAGCAGCCGGATGATCCGTTCTTTTTGCATGTGTATGCGTTACGATGCTTGTAACAAGAATTTTGCAACGGTATAAAGTTCTCTTAGTTTGGATCTCGTTAAAACCCTCAAATATTGACCTGAACATGGCATCTCTAACATGAAAATCTGCCTATTTTTCTATTAAAATATTGGATTTAGGGACACTTGTCAAGAAGTCATCATGACTTCTTAGGGGCTGTTTAGTAGAACTTAAAATTGAAAAATAAATTAATCCAATACCGCGATACTATATTCGTATGAAATAACGAAATTTAGACAACCAAACATTAAATAAGTAGAGTCAAGAAAATAAGAAACATCAAACAAACCCTAAGACTTTCTCTATAAATAGAACTCTTCAGCCCTTAGAGAAAAACACAGCAAAACAAGGTGAGTAAAACATTTATGTGTTTGTAATTCTACAGTAATTAATACCTTTGATTTTGTTCTTTCTTTATCTTTAATATTCATACTGAAATTTGTAGTATTGTAGCTTAACCTACGCTAGAACTAAGAAAATTTCTTTAGAAATTTTTAATTATTTATCAGCCTTCTTCCTTAAAAATTCAGCATCAATATTATACATATTATTTCTGTTAAGTTGCTGTTTTTGTAGTTAGAATCATAATTTCCTCCTTCCAGCAGTGAGTTTTCTTATCTTAACATAGTATTTTCGCTTATTGAAGTTTAGAAATTCGTTTATAATCTATTCATGCTTATCTCTTGTTTATGTTAAATTATTCAGAATTTATATTAGAATTCCAGATCTTTATTCACCTATGTTGAAACAAAGAAATTTCCTTTTAGATATCTATCTTTATTAATAATATTTCAGCAATATAATTCCAGAGATTTCAGCAATAGAAATGATGAACTTTGTTACTGATATATAACAATTGAAATATGCTACTTCTTGAATTTATATGTGAGATTTTAGCAACATGGTTAATTGCTCTAAAGGATGATTTCACTTATTTAATTAGGGGTAAATGAAATCCAAAAATTCTTAAGGTGACAAAAGGATAACTTGTAGCTTTACATGTAATTAACTTGTACCAGAAATCTATACTTCTTCATTTGGTGAGAATTTTGGTGATCAATTATAGTTCAAGTCTTAATTCTATGATATTTCATTTATTTTCTCTTCTTAAACAAATATTTTTACAAAGAATTTCACTGTCCTTATACTAGATAATTGAACAAGTGCCTTAATTGATTTTGGACATGGATATTGGTTTTTCCTATGATTGATAAATGATATGCTGAAGTAAGATCTCGTACAGAATGACCTCCGGACTCGTGCTACTAGTATCTTATATTCATGCTTCTCGTATTTTGAATATGTGCATCTAGTAGCCCTTTCACATAATAACATCCATAGATTATGCATATTCTGATTTTTGTTTCATTCAAGCATGAATATTATGTTTTATTGAAAGGAAAATATGCTTGACAAGATTTAAGATATTCTTGTGAATTCATGATCATTAAGAAGTCTTAATTTATGAGAAATAAAAGAATCATGAATCATAACTACTTTCTATACATAGACCTACACCAAAGGAGGTTGATGCCTCATGGACTTTAGGGTCCATATAGTAAGGTTATCAGCCACGAGGGCCATATGAAAGTTAAGGCCACGAGGGACTTTTTAGAGACTCCTAGCCACGAAAGCTATTTGAGGAGTTAAGGCCATAGAGCCTTGGGATACGAGCAAAGAATTGCTCAAGAAAAGTATGATGACCTTAGTGCTATTTTAAGCACAAATTTTGAGCGCTCGGTGTATAAGTTTCTATATATAGAACGGGTCCAAAGACAAATTAAAATTTGTTGCATATGCATTCTGTATTCAAATATAAATGATGGGTGTTTAGATGAATTTTGAATGCATATTTTATTAATGGTAACCTTATGTTTTTCTTACATATGTATATATAAATATGGTAAATAATTTGGATATGATGTTCGCCTATGATCTTGGATGTTTATATATTGATTTTATTTAGAATATATGAGATTATAAGAAGTAGTATTCATGAATTATATTCTGTGTGCCTTAATTGTTGTTTTACTCACTAAGCTTCGCCGCTTATAAGTGGTTTTATGACTTTTGTAGAAAATGGATCGAGTATACACCGACTTGGTAAGAACGTGGAGTAGAACGTCAAACGATGGAAACGAGTATCATATTATCACTAAGAAGGACGTGTGGTCTCGACATCCCTTGTGGCCTGATTTATATATCGAAGAAAGAACGTACCAAACTGTTTGTATCTACCATGCAATAACGTTAGAACATTTGAGAACTCTTGTTTTCATCTCATAAATATGTTCGGTTATAATATTTTGTACTTCCCTTGGTACCATCACAAGGATAAATAGAAAAGAATGATGATATTTTGCTGTAATAGATATCGGGATGCTAAATTTTGTAAAGTATATAAATACGATATAAGTAATGAAATTTAGTTACTACGCTTATGTCGAATTTAAGGTTTTAATTTTGTTATTCATTTTTAAAAGTTCTATTTCTAGTTTCAGTTTCAAAGTCTTAAAAATTGTATTTTATAATTTTAAACTAATCATTGGGAACAAACTGAAAAATGAACAGAGACATATTTGACTTAAGACTAAAATAAGGATACTAGTATCCATTAGAAACTGGTCTTCCAACTAAACTCAATGATACTAGAAATATTAGACCTGAAGCAAAAAGATAAAAATACACATCCTGTTTTCTATAAATAAGATACTAAATTCTTTAAAAAGTTAGTTTTCTAATTCTGCTATTAAGAACCTTCAGTAGACCTGAAGTAAAGAATAAAAAAAAAATCCGACAATTCAGAGGTCGTTACACTGCTTCCAACAATTTATGTACTTTAGCTACTAAAGCTTGTTGCCTCTCCGGGGCAAATTGTCTTTTTCTCTACTTCACGGGTTTGTCTCCACTGCCGATCCCAACCCATGTTGCGCTATTTGCAAGTCAATCCCGTCTATGTCTTTGGGCTCCATGCAAAAATATCAAGGTTAGCTTTCAAATATGCCATTAATTCTCATTTTTCCACTGGATCTTACATTACCTTATTTTTCAGTACATCGCCTTTGGAAATTGGATTTCTTCTCCCATCTCTAAATGTTTAATGTGTGCTTTCGATTGTTCTAAATCGAGAACCATGACTGATCCAATGCTTTTGATATGTATGCTATCCATATAACATCTTCTAGAAGAGCATTGACAATTCCGCACACACCCTATCCCTGACTAGTGGATCATTTTATTGCCAGATCGTAGGCTAAGGTGATGAACCTGGCAGTATTTAGTATGAGCCGACTGTGGATTGCATTATACACCATGGGAGTCTTGACAACTAAGAAGTTGGTCATGGAAACTATATATGCTAGTTGGATGTGTTCCCAATGTAACGAGTACTTCAACATCCTCCTTGGTATAACGGTAGATCTGTTTAACCCTTGCAAAAGTATGTGCACAGGCTTGAGTTGTTGGAGAGATACTTCCAGACTCATGAATGCCTCATACTAGAGCACTTTCGCTTCATTGCCATTATCAACTAACACCATTTTTACATCAAAATCCGTATTGTCCTTGATAATGGCCAAGGCATTGTTATGAAGGACATATACCTTGATAAGGTTTTCGTAATTGAAAGTTAGATCGTGGCTGTAAAGAGGCTTACCCATGGTAGAACTTGTACCGCCCGAGCGAGCTTAGGTTTTTCTAGCTGAATTAGAGTCTTCTCCGATTGCTATTCCCTTGACGATTGCATTGATTATTCTAGCCCAGGGTATTAGGTCATGAATCCCTTCATTAACTTTTCCCTTTTCCTTGTCAACCCTTATAAACTTAGCTAGGTGACCATTTCTTAGGAAGAGTTCGATCTCTTCTTTCACCTACAAACAATCTTCAGTATCATGCATATGATCTCTATTATATGAGCAATATTGGTTCTTGTTTCTCTTGTTGGGTGTCGCTAGCATCTTTCGAGGCCATTCAAGTTTCTTCATGCTCTTTAACTCCATCAACACATTTGTTCTTGAAGTGTGTAAGGGTGTGAATGTAGCGTCTCTTCTTCCTTCTACCTTTCTTTTGTCGTAGGATTTAGTGTGGCCGTTTGTGACACGACCCGTCCCGAATCACCCTAGTAGACCCAAGACGTGCCATGCGCCGATGATGGATGCCGGACCCACCATTGAGGCTACTTAGACTTTTCTATAACTTATTGACTTTCTTGGACTAAAAAGATTTTATAAAAATTTTGGCAGAGTTCCCTTTGCAAATTGAGCTAAACCAAACCTGAAAAGCAATAAAATTTCCCAATTTCATACTTAAGATAACAATTAAGGATCACCTGTCCCACAACATACATAAAAAACCAAGCTCAGGAATTGGCAACTCTATCATCTCCAATATCTTTAATAAATGGCTCAAAAGCACATGAATTTTACAAAAGGAGTAGTGAACCTAACCAACCATGTACATATGATCCAAAATAAATCATCAAAAGGACCTAAAACATATATCCCAAAAATAAATGATGACATGCTCAATGGAGATGAATCATACAACTAATCCTCGTGTGGCTCTGGCTCAACAATCAACAGACTCTTCCAAAAGTTGCTCAAAATTCAACTACTACCTGAGTAAGAAAGTATAGAAAATCTGTGAGCTAATAGCTCAGTGAGTGGAGAGTTCATAAATAATCATAATTTTCAAGAAACTGCTTTCTCACGTTATATATACATACTGAGTAAATACAACTCGTAAATCATAAAGAAACTGGATAATCTGACAATTTAGTAAATCTGCAAAGAAGTGCCATCTGATAACGAAATACGTAAACATGTGTTTCAGTAAACTAAATAGCTGTCATATATTGAAAAATCACACCAGAAAGTATCCTCTGATAATCTGTAATCTGAAATCTGGTCATACACTGTGGAAACACATTTACACTAGTGCAGAGTGGGTAAAATCACCATATCTAGTCATACGCGCGTAGACTAGCTGAGCACTCCCGTACACGGCCCAAAGCCCCTCTGTGTACGAAAGTGGGTCCCAAAGACCTCTGAAACAAGCACCCTTATATACGGCCCAAAGCCCCTCTGTGCATAAGAGTGGGTCATAAAGACCTCTCATAATACACCCTAGTACACGGCCCAAAGCCCCTCTGTGCACTAGAGTAGATAACAGCATCATCAAACACTTTCTGGTGGTTTTATAAACTGTATCTAAATCACATTTCTCATGATAAAACATAACAATAACTTGCACTAATAGAACTGAATTTGTTTATAAAATCTATTATATTCTGAAAATCATGCTTGTCTTCATAATAATTTTGTAGCTAAAACACATGGTATTTAAATTCTTATATTTTGAAAATTAAGTTTTTCCACTCACAGAGCTTTTGGCTAGGACTAAGTCGGTCGGTACGCTGCACCAATTTCCTCGTCACCTCTTGAAATAGGATATAATTGCTCGAATAAATAAATAATCATCCCAAGTAACACTAATTATTAGAAACAAGGCTAAGCTTAGCTTACCCTAGTTAGGCAAAACTTATTAAAAATTCCTTTACTTACTTGGATCTCATCCTCATTCTAATTCACCACTTATTCAATAACATATAATTCTCTTTAATATTCTCAACATTTTCTAATCTTCCTTAAGGCCCTCAAATAATCTCATTTACATCACATTCACTTAAATGACCCAAATAGAAATTCTAGGATTTGCTAAAATCATCATTCTAAGCTTTTAACATAATTAAACCAAGAATAGCCTTAATATCCTCAAAATAGCTTAAATATCTAAATAAACTCACTAAGTCAAGAACCCTAAAATTTCATCCATTAAATCCTTCATTTAACATGTAATTATAGCTCATAACACTAAAAATAACTTATCTCCTTTCATAGCATTCACATTTAAGCCCATAAGTAAAAACCCTAATTTTTAACCTCATTTCTAAAATAAGTGGGTTCTTGCTTACCTCTTGAAAATGGAGAAGTTGAAGAACCCAAGCCTTAATTTTTCGACTACCTGACTAATCGGCCAGCACCTTCTTCTTCTTCTTCTTCTTCCTCTTCCTCTTCCTCTTCCTCCTCCTCCTCCTCTTCCTTTTCTCATTTTTCTTCATTTTTCTTTTCTTTTATTTCTTATCTGCCGCGGTTGCTGGTTCTCTGCGTTTCTGAAGAAAGGAAATGGGCCAAATCCATATTTTAATTATGCCTAATTGCAACCTTAGGCCTCCAACTTCCATATATATATATTGACATTTAAATCCTTAAATGACCATAGTTTATAAAATAGTCCAAAACAATTTATTTACTTAATTTAAGTCCAACTTTGACTATATGACTTAGACTTGACCCAAAATATCATTGACTTTGACTAAATAAATTTTGACTTTGACTAATTTAAAACGGGTCGTAACAGTCTGAGTCAGAGTTGCCCTCTCTCTTATCATCGTTTATCCCATGTTCATCACAAGATTTTCTCTTGTTGGATTCTAGTTCCTTCATTTTGTTCACGGTCTTTGTTATTATAAATGCCTCATCTACATCTACATACTTATCTCTCCATCTCAACAACTCATTCATAGATTCTGATGATTTTTTTGATAAAGACATCTTGAAAGAGTGGTTGCGAGTGCCGTTCATTATGGTGGTCACTACGACAAACATTTGCAAGTCTTTAATCCTCAGGGTTGCTCACTTAAAGTGTGACATAAAATCTTTTAATGGCTCATCTTTTTCATGTAGAAATTGCGAGAGGCCAATGGCAGTATTTTTGCTTTGTTTGCTACTGGCAAAGTAAGCAGTGAGTTTCTTTGAAAAATCATTGAAAGTATATATATTTAATGGGTAAGTTAGCCGTCTAGTCTCATACTTCACATCTTAACGTCAGAAGAAAGGCCCATCACATGATGGCATCTTTAATCCTGAAGAGCCTCATTAAGTCAACAAAGGTTTACAAATGGTCAAGTGGGTCTGTTGTGCCATCATACTTCTCAATGTCCAACTGATCGAAGCCTTCTTGTAGATAGAAAACACAACTTCGGGTGAAAATGGATCCTCATCTAAGACCAATTGTAGGCCTTTATATTTTCTCTTTGTTATGGCATCCTTTATCTTAATGTTCATCCAAGTTTCCATCCTCTATTCTAGACCCACCTGGGTGGTTGTTCAATAGGGTACGAGAGACAAAAAAACCCATGATGATGGGTTGGTAGGCAAGGTAGTTGTTGGTTGGGGCCCTGAGGTTGACCCGCTTGGGCATGATTCTGCAATAATGTTCACTAGGGTAGCCATCTGGATACTGAGAGTGTTGAACTGATTTCTAGTCATTAAGTTGGGCAGGGGGGTTGCCGATTTTGGGTGTGTTGGCGTTACCCCATTCCTAGCTCTAGCTGGTATCACCATAACTTCTATGTTTAAATTGAGTTATCCACAGAAGGACCCATTGATATTACTTATAAAATGGAAACACCGGAAGTGATGTTCAGATGATCGGATATGTGTCTTCAATACTTTGATAACCTAAAAAAAGACAGTTAACTTTCTCTCTTTGTTTCTTTATGTTAGAAATGGTTTTTTTTCTAGATAGATAAATATTGTAACTACGTGAGTTCATAAAATGGAGAATGATTCCTTAATCTGAATGCATTGGGATCATCACCTTTATGTAGAAAGTGTTGTTGTGTAGGTGGTACAAGGATCACGAAACATGTGTTATGCTCTAGTCCGTAAGATCTAAGGTTGGACCTTATAAGTACCATGGTGCCTAAACCTTGTGACATGTGTCCAATCTTCAAACATTGGATCTAGGGTTGCTTGCATTAATATAAAAATTTTAAGGTCCTTGACAAAAATCACCAAAAATCACAGAGATTATCTCCAAGCATGAGTGGTCAATTGGAAGACTAGTCACATGGTATTTCATGGCCGGGTGGTGTACTACCCAACCACAAGGCCTTTGGAAGTCGAGTAGCATGTTACCCGACCTCGGAGATGTGGCTGAGTGGGGGCCTACTCGGCCACAAGGACCTTGGAGGCCGGGTAGCTTGCTATATGGCCTTGATATGTGGTCAAGTAGGGACATACGCAACCACAAGGCCCTTGGAATCCAGATAGCTTGCTAACTAGCTTCAGGACTGTGGTCGGATAGGGTACTACTCGGTCTTTGGCCTTGGCCATGTGGCGTGCTACCTGAACCCTACTTTTTGTCGTCGGGTAATGTGCTACCCTACCCAGGGATCACACAATTTAAGCAACGGTCGGGTATTACCCGGCCATTGGCGGACATTCTTTTGGTGTAAATTTTGTAATTTCTCGTTTGTGAAGTATCACATCGGATCACAATTTTATGGTTTGGGCCAAGCCAGTGGGTTTGTGAATTCGAGGACGAATAATCTGATGTAGAACAATAACTAATTGTTGTCCATTCATATTGTAGAAAGCTATACATTGCCTCTTGAAGAAAGTGATTTGATCTATTGAAGACACCTATAAATCATGTTGAACTTCCTCCACCACAAGAATCATAAACATTGAACCTTTATTCTTTAGTTAGGTTTTATTTTCCAAGGGCTGAAATATTTATGACAACTATTGGAATTTCTAAACAGCAATGTGGTACGAATATTGGAAAATGGAAATGTTTGAATGGAGAACTTACCTTTCTTTTTACAAATTTTCACGAAACAAATCCTACTTTTCTTGGGAAATTGCAACCCTTAGAAAAGTCATTATCTTTGGATGGATGGCCACGTCCAAATGCTATATATAAGGCTTTCTTCTTTGTGAAAATAATATTATTTTCACTGTCTTTTACTCTCTCAAAATATTTAAATTATCTCTCCTAAAATTATGTTTCTTATTTTTACTTTCAAAGAAAATCATCCAACAAAAATAAGCTTTGATACGACTTATTAGGTTTAACCGCTTCAAAGCACAAATAGAACCAAGAATAATGGCATAAAATAGAACGAACACAATACAACAATTGTAGTATACATAGACTACAAGAATATACAACCCCTTTACAACACGAGAGTCAATCAATAATTGACATCAGAAACTCTATGACTCACAAAGAGAAACTCCATATATCTCTAAAAAATGAAAGAACAAAATATAGAAGATGAGATGATGGAGGATGTAAGTTTTAAACCTAGAATAATTAAATTAAATTCAGTTTTAATCTTATTTAAAAGCGATGGACATGAATGCAGTCAGAATTATCGAGTAACGATGATAACAGTTCTGACTCACACATGCAGGTCCTAGCTACTATTTGTAACAGTATGCAAAAATTAATAAATTAAAACTAACATGAACACCATATGTAATGTCATAAACTCTAAAGGGAAATATCCATGTGCTCCCATGCCATGAGTAAAAACAATGCATTAATAATTTCAATCAATAAAACAATCGGATATTTGTAATTTTGAAAAATTAACAAAATAACAATCAAAAGAACTTAGATCAACTCCCATTTGATACTTCTTCTTTTGACTTATTGATAAAGTTGAATCAAATCTACCGGTCTTGACTTTATCACCACTTCCTTATTGTATTTGGTCGCAACTACCACTTGGATTAAAAACCTCCGTTCTTAACTTCACGCCTAGTAGCTTGATTAAAATATAGAATTGTTCCTTGAGCACCAACTTGTATTTGATTCTTCAATGAGTTTGAATAAAACGTTTGCTTTGAAAAATTAATTAATGACCCTTCAAGTCTTGTTCGTCCTTCATGAATTTGGTTGGCTATTTGCTTATAGAACAAGAACATAAATTGTAATTTCAAAGCTTAATTCCTTCATGATTTTTCACCTTACGTATAGGTAAAGTAATAATCAATATATGAGTTATTTTTTTTTAGATTTGTAGATAGAAACTATTTAGGAAAGTTAAGTTTATCATTAGATACTTTCTTCCTAAACAAATCCAAGAAAATAAGAAATGATACATGACCTAGAATACACGAGTTGTACCTATTCACCACAAAATTAGATCATAATATATAAGGAAACATAATGTAATTTGTAGCTCATATGAGCTCGAAAAAATACGCTTATCATCTCAGCCAATTTGAACTGGCAATAGCGTGTCCAGAACGTGAACGCTTACCTCAATTTTCAATATTTTAACCAGCAATATAATTTAAGTAAGCTAAATTAAAATAAATGTAAAAATATGTGACATTCATATTTTTCGACAATCTCTCCCTTTGGCGTTGCTTAATTGCAAAACTTAAAACTCGGATTTTTATTTTAGTGCGTGTTGTGTGCTAAATATCTTAGCAATCAAGAACCGTGAGCATCATCATTACACCACCAATAAACATATAACCACCATTATCCCCCTCAATAATATACCATAACATGAACAATAGTATTGTTCAATCATCAATAAGCACACACACATATTACTCTCTCATTTTGTAATAGACAAATAGTAAAAGAGAAAGAGGGAGGGAAACCAAAAACTAAGAGTAGTATTAGTGTAATATAGCCATCCATCAAATAGTTAGAAGAGTAAGTCAGAACCACAGACAATCAGTTAGTAGAGGGGTTGGACCTCTTTGTATCAAACACTAATGGCCTTGTACTTCTTTTACGAGTGGGAACTAGGGATGGAGCAGATGATGGATCTGTAGTTGGCCCAGGCACAAGGTTAGAATCCAGTTAATCTAGTTCATGTTCAGGGCTTGCAGTGTATTCAGGATAGCCCAGTGTGACGACCCAAAAAGTAGAGATGATACATTCATCTCCCATATATTTAGTTTTTTCCAAAACCCTACACATAAATTGAAATACATCAAAAAAAAATTTGGTAAGAAAGAGGATTTGTTCTACTTGGGTTTTGACAACTCCGAGTTGGTTTTAGCATGTCCAGATGACTGGATTGGTCGAAGGAGGTCAGCACATGCTTGGGAACTCTGGGAGTGAGATTTGGACTTTTTCCAGATTGGTAAACTCATGCACACCTAGAGTAGGATGATCATCACAAAAATTGTCCGTTGACATTGGAGGCACTCCCAGATGAGCTAGGAAATGATGGATCAGAGCTGGATGTAGCAGTCTGTACTGCTTAGCTCTTCTTAGCCCTTCATAAACTATTCTATAAAAAATCATTTTAGCCCAATCAATACTCATCTACCTGCCCAGCTTGTACAAGATAACAGCCATATCTCCATATACTTCAGACTAGTGTGTCAAAAGGTCAATATTGTTGATCAGGATTCTGCGCAAAATTTTGTATTTAGGTAGAAGTTCGAAAGTAGTGAGTTCACTAGCTTCATGCCGAGTAGAACCAGTCATTTCCATGGCTATACTATCCTTAGTCAGTTCCTCATCGTTTGTGGTAGTCACTTCATCCAATCACAGTCAGTTCCTCAGTGAGTTTGGACTAAACGTAAATTGTCTCCCCCTTACATAGATTTGCCACCTAAATTCATTCCTTACCTTTCACAGATTTTTGGGCACATTGGCTATGAACCTTAACTAATGTTTTACTAAACTTACTAGTGAATGACAACATGTTATGAAGTTTATGATACCCAACAACCTTATCAAAATCAAAAGAGATGAATTCATGAATAACTACCTTAAATTAAAACTTACGTTATGTGGTGAATGATAGAAATAAGCTTTCAACAGACTTAGTTAGAAATAAGTTATTGAGAGGATTAAAAGAGTATTGATAAGTACAATTTTGTACTTATCTGAGCTCACAAAAAGGGACGATTATGAGTACTTTAATTTATTTTTGGTTTAATGGCGTATTTTTTTCTTATTATTTTAGGAAATAATCAAATTCAAGTGCCCATTCGACGAAAAGATGAAAAGAGAGCAAATAGAAGAAAAAGAGACTCAATTGCAAAGATAAAGAGACTTGAAGGACTTTGGCATGCAAATTAAAGGAAGAAAATCAAGAATGCGTCCAAGATAACCATGCAATCACATGGTTATACTTTGTCGCGATCGCAAGGCCTTCAGAAAATCTCCAGAATGTAAATTGAGTTAACCATGCGATCGCAAGGTTAAAACGCGGAGCAATTGGCAGTTCCTTGATAGAATTGAAACACTACCAAGTTCATATTAATTCAACTACCTAATTCACGTCTTGGAGGGTTTGGAGAACATTATAAAAGGTAGATAATAGCCAAAAACAAGGGAGGAATTTTGGGAACAAGATACAAAAGGAGAATCGAAGATCAAGACACGGGATTGAAGATTCTTCAGCCGGAGTTACGGGTTTTATTTATTCTTTCTTCTTTTTCTTTCGCTGGAACATGATTAATACAATTCTTGTATTATTTTACATAATCATGTCCTGCTAATTTACTTATTTATAGGATGAACGATGAAACTTTATGATTTTAATTAATTAGAAATTTTTCCATTTTAGTAGGTAATTGCTTTTGGGTTGATTATTCTTTATGCAGTATTTTAATAATTTAATGCTTGATCACCATTAGAATATATTGTGATATGTATTGAAGTCGAGAGATTCAATATATATTAAGCACGTGGTATTGAATAACGTACGGTCCAATAATAAATAGAGATTACTATTATGCTCTGTGAAATCCAGTTAGGTGTTCTTGAGATTTAAATGCATATTTTTATGTTCGAAATCTGATTAGAGATAATTAGGTTCGCATATCGATATAGAATTGATCGACCATCGAGAGAGGCTTTTGATTATTATAGGATCACCGATTTTCAATCAAATTATAAGCTAAAACAGTTAAACGGATAATTGATTAAGGAATGTGTTGGTGGATTCGCGAATCCTAGTGTTGGTAAAATTCGAATTCATTCTTATAGATTTACTTTAATTGTTTGATAATTTAGATTTAATTAAAATAGTTTTAGAATCCCAAACCAAATGGAATCTGTGTTTCTTTATATTGTTAGATTTTGAATTTTAAATTAATTGGTTAAATTGATATATAGTCTTCGTGGGTTCGACACTCTACATATCACTTTATTACTTGTTAACGATCCGTCCACTTGTGGGATTATAATAGCACAATACCTACCTCTAGTTAGGGTTGCAAACCTAAACATCTCAGAGTCTGAAGTGGACGTAGGCAGTCTGTAAGTACCGCAAGAAGATGTGGAGAGCCTATTCTGACTGGTAGGCATGGACTTCTCATCCTCTTTCCCATTTTTTCATTTGCCATTTTTTCTGTCCTCATGGCTCTCTTTGGTAGAGGAGGGATAAGAGTAGATTCAGAAGACTCATCAGAATTGCCTTCAAATTCAAAGCTAGAATTTTAGAGAGAAGGATCCCTTATGCCTTTAGCACCCTCACCTCATGTAGGATGAGATTCTGACCCCTCGTCACTAGTCACTTCATCCCCATATTCTTGAAATTGGAAGTTTTGAGAGAACAAACCCTAGTAGACCGTTTAAAAAGAGATGAGTTTAAAAAATTGCATAAGAAAGTAACTGTTAATTCTGGACGTGTAAGAGCAGTTACCAAAAAACATCTAATTGACAGTTAATGACAAAATCATTCCATAACCAAATTTTTCAAAATTTGAATTTCAATTGTTTAAATTCTTGAATTTTAAAAATGAAAATTTCCCTTTTTAGAAAACTATCAATTAGTTGAATTATTTTACAATCAGATGAGAGCACAGATTCTGAAGAAATCTAAAGATTTTTCTGAGTAGAAACATGATTTTTCTGTTAGTTTTGGACTTATGATGAGAAAATCTACAAAAAAACCCACACAAAATCATTCAGGCAAAATCAATATGGGCTAAATAATTTGGAAAGAAATTTTATTTGAGGAAAAATATCACAATTCACAAATTATACAACCAGTCCAAAAATATTATCATATACAAGAATCTTTCAATTTAATTTTTCAGATTCACATGTGAGTGTGTGATATGACATTCTAGACCAATCAATCATAGCCCCCATAAACTAAATTGAATCTTGTCAAGTGAACAAATACAGAGATGTAATTCAAACCAGCCATCATCTGACATTGTCTTTATTAATAATAAAACATGTATGTGCCAGACATGAGTTTATAAAATTTTCTTTTGAGAACTCATTGTGCTGACTCTCTTTTCAATTTTTATTGTTATATATTTTTTATTTGTCGAAGTAAAGATTTTTGAGGTCATGGAATTGACTTTCTCACAGTCATAGAAGTGGCCCTTTTCTATATGACATATATTCATTATCAAGGCCGACTGCACACATCTATGGTGGTAGCCCTCTCCTCTAATGAACCTGCCTGTTAACACAACAACATATTATAGAACCGAGAGTTATAGATAATGACCATAGATCCACAACAAAGTACAAACCACTTTCTGGATCCACAACAAAGTATAAACCACTTTATAGAAAGCAACCCAATCACTATTAGGGCACAATCAAACTAGTCAAAATGTCCTAAAGTGTGTTTATCTAACAATGATTTACCATAAAATTTAATCAGCACATCATACTGATTGATTAATTTAAGTTAATTCTAATATTCATAGACCAATCATAAATTTATTTCATATGCTATCTGCAAGATCCACCTTTAATTTTTTGTTTTTTAGTTTAAGAGAAATGCAAAAAAGATACGATACAAGCACACATGATGAATTCACACAAAAATAAATGAACAAATTCAAAAACTTATTCTACAAAAAAAAAAAAAAACTTTTTAATACAACAAGCAAATGCCCATAGTTTTTCGTAAAGTCTTAAATGTAGTAGAATCTAAGGCTTTGGTGAGCGAATCAGCCAACTGATACCCAGTCTAAATATGCTCCAAAGTGATTATTTTTCTATTGACCAAATCTCTAATAAAATGAAGACTAAAATCAATGTGTTTGGTCATAGAGTGATGAGCAGGATTTTTGGAAAATGTTGATGGCACTAATATTATCACAAAACATAGTAACAGAATCCTGATCAATACCATAGTCACTTAGCATTTATTTCATCCAGTGTAACTGAGTGCAATAATTACCAGAAACAATATACTCAGTTTCTACAGTGGATAAGGAGATGGAGTTTTGTTTCTTAATTAATCATGCAATAAGATTGTTACCAATGTAAAAAAATCCTCCACTCGTGTTTTTCCTATTATTTATGTTTCCTGCTCTGTTAGCATCAGTGTATCCTGCAATATGAGAGTTAGTTCATTAGTATACTACAAACCAAAATCAGAAGTACAGTTAACATAACGAATAATTCGTTTCACTGCCGCAAGATAAAATTCTTTTGGTTTGCCTTGATAACAAGCACAGTCTCCCACACTGAATGCTATGTCAGGACGGCTTGTATTCAGGTACAACATATTGCCTATCATGCTCCGGTAAAAACTGGTGTTGGCCTCCTTGTCGTGGTCATCTCTAGAGATCTTCAAGGACATGAACATGGGAGTTCTAATTGACTTGGTCTTTTTCGAACTAAACTTCTTTACCAAATTTTATACATACTTAGCCTGTGATATAAAAATTCGAGTCAACCTGTTTGACCTGAAAACCTAAAAAGAAGTTTAGTTCACCAACCACACTCATCTCAAATTCATTTTGCATAAGTGTAACAAACTTCTTAGATTTTATTTCTGAGGTAGAACTAAACACAATATCATCAACGTAGATTTGTGCAACCGTTAATCCAAATTTGAGATATTTATTGAACAAAGTTTTGTAAGCTTCTCATTTCTTTATCCTTGTTCCAACATGAACATGATCAGTCGTTCATACCAAGCACGTGGAGCTTGTTTTATTCCGTATAAGGCCCTTTTGAGTCTGAATATACATGGTCGGGAGAACAAGGATAAAAAAATCCCTTAGGCTACTCAACATAGGTTTCTTCATTCAGAATTCTATTAAAAAAGAAAATTTTGACATCTATTTGGTAGAGCTTGAACCTCATTTGACATGCCACATATAATAGGAGTCTAATGGATTCAAGTCGAGCTGTGTGTGCAAATGTTTAATCAAATTCCACTCATTCCACTCGAGTGTATCATTGCACAACCAAGCGTGCCTTGTTTCTGACAATGTACCATGTTCATCATATTTATTTTTGAAGAACCACTTTGTCCCGATTACATTTAGGCCAAGGTACAAGTTCCCACTCCTCATTTTTTTCAAATTGAGCCAGCTCTTCATGCATGGCTGTAACCAAAATTTCATCCTCAATTGATTTATTTATATTTTTGAGTTCAATCTGTAAAGTGTAGCAGACATTTATAAGTTCAGTAGCAAGCCTCATCTTAGTCACCATAGCTTCACCAGGATGTGCCTTCTCTATATAGGAAAGGAGTTGCCTTCTTGTGTTCTGTTTTTCATTTGTATTAGGCATGTCAGAACCTATAAGAGCAGGGATAGAGACACTAGAAGTTGATTCTGGTAGTTCAGTCTGTCTGTCACTATCTAAACTAGACACATAGTTATCTTGAGTGTTCTGACTTCCATCAATCTCTTTTTCTAAGGTATGAATTTGATGTTCCTGTGAATAAGAGAAAAAAATCATCAGTATCATCAATTTTTACATTGTTGGACTCAATGATAGTTTGAGTCCACATGTTGTAAATTCTATAAGTTCGACTATTTTTTGAAAGCCAATAAACAGTCCCTTATCACTTCTTAAATTGAATTTACCTAAGTATTCTCGATCAATTAACACATAGCAGTTGCTACCGAAGGTATAGAAATACTAGAGGTTCGACTTCTTCCCTTCCAGATTTCATAGAGAGTTTGTGTGGTACCTATTTTCAATGACACACGATTCAAAATATAACATGCAGTACTAATAGATTCAGCCTATAATTTAATTTGAAGTTTCTTACTTTCAATATTACTCTAGCATCTCTTGTAAATACGCATTTTTTCTTTCCACAACTCTATTTTTTTCAAGGGTTTTACGAGAAGAGAATTCATGAAATATGTTATATTTTTTTTACAGAATGTAGATAAACTGGCATTTTCAAACTCCTTTCCATGATAACTCCTAATCGATAGAATTTTTATCTTCTAAAAGTGCTTCTCAGTTGTTAATTTTAGGTGCGAAAATTTAAATTTTTTAAAAACATCAGACTTTTTTCTCAAGAAATCTACCCAGGTATATCTAGAAAAGTCATCCACACATATATTATTATATTTTTTATCACCAATACTCTATGTCTGAATAGGTCCATCAAATTGATGTGTAATAATTCTAATACACATTAGATGTAGTAAGAAATTGACTTTGGTTTTTTTTTTTACTTTTAGTTTACATACCTTTTCGCTATGAAACACACACACCTTCATATTATTTAGTGAGCCTAGGAACTCCTCATATTGTATTTAATTTTGTTAGTCTCAACAGATAAACGTATTTCAAAATATTTACCTCCGTCATTTATGATTGCTGGAGGAGTCCCGAAACGCGTGAAAATATTCTTTTGAGAAAATTTAGTACCACCTGGCCATCATTAGTAGGTAAAGCTACACTTCTACCCATTTTGAGACATAATCTACAGCCACCAATATGTATAGATTTGAGAACGATGGTGGAAATGGTCCCATAAAATCAATTCTCCAACATCGAAAAATTCAACCTCCAAAATGTTTCGAAGAGGCATTTCTTGTTTTTGGGATATGTTCCTTTGGCACCTATCACACTTTGTCACCAAACTATGAGTATCTTTAACAATGTCGGCCAATAAAATCTAGATTGCAAGACTTTGGCTGCATTTTTAATAACTCCAAAGTGGCCTCCGTAGGGTGACGATTGACACTGTTCTAAAACTATTTCCACCTCTTCTTCCAATACACACCTCTGAATTACTTGATCTACTCCACTTCTATAGAGAATATGATCCTTCCAAAAATGTAAGTTCAGAGAAGAACTTTTTTTTGGGTCATTGGTGATCATAATCCGGTGGTAAAATATAGCTTACGAGATAATTCACATAATCGGCATACCATGGTGATCTTCTTCTTTTTTGGATTGATCGTTCTTAAAAATCTGTTCGTCTAGAATTTTTTCACTTATTTCATCTTCCTCATTCCCTTCGGACTGCTCCAACCTTGACAAGTGGTCGGCTACCACGTTCTCACTTCATTTCTTGTCTTGAATTTTCAAGTCAAATTATTGAAGAAGTAATATGCAATGAACCAGCCTTGATTTCGTATCATTTTTAGCAAAGATATATTTTAATGCCGCGTGGTCCGTGTGCACTATCACCTTCGATCCAATGAGATAATATCTAAATTTCTTGTTGGCAAAAAAAAAAAAAAGGCTAGTAATTCTTTTTCTGTAGTAGCGTAGTTCATTTGAACATAATTGAGAGTTCGGCTGGAGTAATATATAACATGAATTGTTTTGTCCAATCGCTATCCCAAAACTACCCCGACGGCAAAATCACTTGCATCGCACATGAGCTCAAAAACAGTAAATTCCAATCAGGTGCCATAGTTATTGGCGCTAAGATTAACCTGTCTTTAATTGTATTGAAGGTATTTAGATAGTCTATAGAAATTTCAAATTTGACACCCTTTTCCAATAAGTTACACAACGGTTTGGTGATCTTGGAAAACTCTTTTATGAATTGTCTATAAAATCCGGCGTGTCCAAAAAAGGATCGAATACCTTTAGCTATTGTTGGTGGATGAAGTTTCTCTATAACTTGAATCTTTTCTTTGTCAACCTTGATTCTCTTAGCCGAAATCCGGTGTCCCAACATAATTCCTTTATGGACCATAAAGTGGCATTTTTCCCAGTTAAGCACCAAGTTCGTCTTCTCGTAACATTGAAGTACAATGGTTAAATTTTTGAGGTGCTCATCAAATGACGACCCAAAAATAGAAAAATCATCCATGAATACTTCAATGAATTTTTTGACCATATCCGAGAAAATGGACATCATACAACGCTAAAATGTGGCAAGAACATTGCAAAGGCCAAAGACATTCTTCGATATGCAAACGTGTCATAAGGATAGGTAAATGTCAGCTTCTCCTAATCTTCTAAGGCTAAATGGATCTTATTATAACTCGAATATCTATCAAGAAAGAAATAGTGAGAATGATCTACCAATCATTCCAACATCTGATCATTGAATGGCATCGTTCAACTTCCTATAGTCAATACAAATCCTCCATCTGGTAGTTAATCTGACAGTTATAAACTCATTATTGTCATTTCTTTCTACTGTGATTCTTCTTTTTTAGGCACCACTTCAACTTACCCATGTACTTTCCAAAATAGGATAGATGATACCAGTATCGAGTAGATTCAAAACTTATGCTCGAACTATCTCTTGCAAATGAGGATTCAATCTAATCAATTTTTGATGGTCAATAAGAATATCCCTTTTGTTGACTTCAACTACTCACACTATAGGCTCGAAAATATTTTCCATATCTGCAGGCGTTGGATCACGGATCTGGTTGTTGTCACCCGTTGTGTCTCATAGATGTTTTCTCTTTTCCTATTGTTCACGTTGTCGTTGGTGAAAACTCTATTCAATTTTTGGGTCGAAATCAAGTAGATCAAGATCTTTCGAATGGCACATGCACGATCAAGACATGAAACAATGAAAAATAGCCAAGATTCAACGTTTACCCAAAGAGTTAAAAGAAAATGAAAATGTTTGTTAAAACTAAAATATCTATCAATTTAGCAATTAATAAAACTAGTCCCTGGTAACGGTTGTTGTCATTATTAATTCCGCAAGTGGACGAATCGTTTACAAATAATAAAGTCATAAGCAAAGTGTCGAACCCATGAGAACTAGCGATTAATTAGCCAATTAATGTATACTTCGAGTTTTAACGAAATTAAAACACAAATTCTTTAAGAATTTAAATTCCAAGGTCATTCTATTCTAGTTTAACAAGTCTAAATTATCACTTAATCAAAAATAGTTTAAGAAGCAAATTCAGGTTTTACTAGTACTAGGATTTGCGAATCCGTACCACGATTGACTATATAATTATTTGTAATCATTTTCATAAATTATTGCTCTAGATTGAAAATTGGTGATCCTATAATAATCAAAAGTCTCTCTCGACGGTCAATTAATTCTATATTGATATTCAAACCTAACTATCTCTAGCTATGTTTCGAACATAAAAATATGCATTTAATCACAACGAACACCCTAAAAAGATTTTATAAGACGTAACATTAATCTATATCTATTACTGGACCCTATGTTATTCAATATCACGTGCGTATCTAGATTGAATCTCTTGAAAACAATAAAGATCACAAAACATTCTAATGACGATCAAGCATCAAAATGCCAAAAGAGAATAAAGAATATTAAACTCGAAATCAACAAGTTATAAAAAACGGAAAATTCTAATTAATCAAAACGTGAGGTTTCATCGGTCATTATAGCAATAAGTAATTTAGTCAGATGTGATTTCGTAAAATATTGCAAAAGATGTATTCATCATGATCCGAAAGAGAAATAAGAAAAAGAAAAAAAAAAACCATGATTCTTTGTCGAAGAATCTTCAATTCCACTATCTCAATCTTTGTCTCTTATGTTGTATTCTCTCCTCATTGCCTTCTCGCAATGAGACTATTCTCTGCCTTTTATATCTCTCTCAATTGACCTAGAAACGTATTTGAAGTTATGTATTGATCCGAATAGAGTTAGAATTTTACTTCCAATAATGCAGGGCTGTCCTTAGGTATTTTCACGACAAGCCCTCCAACTTTCTTCAGTTGTTCGATTGAGTTCTTGGATTCCTTCTTTCATTTCGATTAAGCCCTCTTTGAATTGTAACCTATGTCCTTTACCTTTCAAGAGTTTACAAGTAAGTCCCTCTTTCAACTTTTTCATCCAATTTAAGTCATATTTCAATTCTGTTTGCTTGCTTTTCATTCAATCAACATTCAGATTCATTTTTTACCTATAACGATCAAAAGCAACACACAATTATGTTGAAACAAACGTATGAGTGAGTACTCATAATTGTTCCCATTTTGTAGGCTCCGATAAGTACAACATTGTACTTATCAGCTTTGTTGCATGTTAGCTAATTTGGGGAAGAGAGCTTCCCATGCAACTTTGTAAATTGCATCGAAGGCCTCCTAAATTAAAAAGTTTTAAAATGGCCTCCTATGCAATTTCAAAAAAAATTGTATAGGTAGGACCCACGATTTTAAAATTAAAAGTGGCATTCCGTGCAATTTTTGAAATTTCATAGAAAGGCCCAGTGATTTTAAAATTCTAAGGGACAGACTGTGCAATTTCAAAAATTGCATGTTAAGTCCTCAAACTTCAAAAGAAGAAATAGAGTCTCAAATGCAATTTTAAATTTATTGAAAAATTGTAATTATTAAAATTTTAATGCTAGTCATACATTCATTTTTTACTAAAATTCTTTTTAAAACATATTTTGAAATTTTTACCGGATTAAATTTTGACTTTTACTTTATAAAATTACAATTTTGACCCCTATACAAATATTATCCTCAATTTAAAGTATGCCTTTATATTGGAGGATAAAATAAATTTTGATAATCCTTTTATTAATAAAATTAATTGATTTATTGGATTACTTGCTCAATTTTATTGTTGAAAAATTAATTAATTAATTAGATTAATTATTTAATTCCACGTACTCCGTTCTAAAATGTCTAAAATATTTAGACTTACACTATCAAAGTTACAAATTTCAAAATTAATATACTATTAAATTAGACATTAAAATAGATGTTTAGTAGATGATTATGGACTCGATGATGCAAACCCACTGAGAATCGAATCTCAGAACCCACAAAAGGTTTGATCTGAACCCCAAGAAAGCTAAAATCTGGCTGCAAGAACTTGACCTGATGATTTCTTGAATCAATGAACCAGAGTTATGAACGCCACCAAGAGTTGCAAAATTCTTTGATAAGTTTAGGTTAGTTCGATTAAGAACTCGGAAGAAAAAGTGAATCCTCACTTTAATTGAACTTTCAAAAATTAGAACTTCCTGTTTTACAAAGAAAAGTGTTTATATTGTAAACACCAAAGAAATCCTAATATAATTCAGAAATAATTAAAACTAATTAAAAATAGGAGTCCTAAATGAAAATATAACTAAAAACTAATCAAAATAGAGTTCTAAACAAAAAAGGAAACTAAAACTGCCAAAAATCAAATTTTTCCCGAAATATGCCTGGGTGATCGCCCAGTGTATGTCTGGGCTATCGTCCAGGCTTATCAAATGGCATTATGCTTTTAGGAAATGGCCATGGGCGATCGCCCAAGGTTTTTCCTTAGTAATCGGCCAGGCCATTTTAGCAACCTTCCGCGTTTTGACCACCAAATTTTATTTCACGCTCATTTTGGTCCTCCAACCATCGATTAGCCTTTGATTTCCCTTCAATATGGTCCTTAGCACTTTGGATCACATCATCCCCTCCTTCTTCAAAAGGATTCGATCTCGAATCATCACTTGCATTAAGGGGTGAAAGATAGCCTTCCATCTTCACATGCATCCAAACCCAATCACCGGGCTCAAAGATGAATCTGCAGCCTTTGTTTGCTTTAATTTGATATATTTGAAACTCATTTGTCTCATCTGGATTACTTCTATTGGCTGGTCGTGTTGGACTAACATCTTCATGTACAAAGCCAATTTGATGTTCGATGCATCTAATGGGTCGTAAGATAGTATGGATCTCTTTAGGAAACACGTCTTCAAATTCCTGCAACAAAGAAATAGCTAAACTGGAGAGGGATTGGTTAATGTCACTAATTACAAGGTAGGAGTCCTCGTATACTAGCAAAATCAATGATTGATTTTCTATGAGAGCCCTCTTAATCTCACTTTCTTTTGCAAAGAAACTCACATTCATTTTTTCTCGTGATTTCAAATTATTTTCAACCTCTCTCATATTTTTCTTCCCTCATCTTCTTTTCTTGTGCCTATAACTCACTTCTTTGTTGTACGAATCTGCTGAGAATCGAATCTTAGAACCCACAAAAGGTTTGATCTGAACCCCAAAAAAGTTAAAATCTAGCCGCAAGAACTTGACCTGATGATTTCTTGAATCAATGAACCAGAGTTATGAACGCCACAAAGAGTTGCAAAATTCTTTGATAAGTTTAGGTTAGTTCGATTAAGAACTCGGAAGAAAAAGTGAATCCTAACTTTAATTAATCTCTCAAAAATCAAAACATCCTGTTTTACAAAGAAAAGTGTTTATATTGTAAACACCAAATAAAGTCTAATCTAATTCAGAAATAATTAAAACTAATTAAAAATAGGAGTCCTAAATGAAAATATAACTAAAAACTAATCAAAATAGAGTTCTAAATAGAAAAGGTAACTAAAACTACCAAAAATCAAAATTTTCCCGAAATATGCCTGGGCGATCGCCCAGGCTTATAAAATGGCATTCTACTTTTAGGAAATGGCCTTGGACGATCTCCCAAGGTTTTTCCTGGGCAATTGATGCCCAGGCCATTTTGGCAACCTCCCGCGTTTTAATCACCAAACTTTGTTTCACGCTTATTTTGATCCTCCAACCTTCGATTAGCCTTTGATTTGCCTTCAATATGGTCCTTAGCACTTTGGATCGCATCACTTGAGCTATGTGATTAGTTGTATGGTTAATTTATTTATGTTGATTGATGGTGGGCTTGCGAGCTTATTATTTAATTAAATTGGCATGCGAGTCTATTACTTATTTAATTGGATTTTTGAGCTCATTTATTACGCGCATGTGTGTCCATTTATCTGGGTCTGCACGCCAACTAGTACATGATACGTATTACAGTTGACCCACAAAGAAGTAACTAGTATATGATACAGGTTGCAGCAGAAGATGGAGATGATTGCATTTAGCATTCGATGATAGAATGCAAAGTCCCTTAGGAATTGACCAACTAGTTTTTCTTTTGACTCAGGAAGACTAGATAGATAGAGTCCATAAACATCCATAGTTATAATTATGTATGATTGATTCCATGTTGGATGTTAGTTAATATATATAAATGTGATGAGACAAACTCCTCTAAATCAAAATATTAAATTTGTATTAAATAGTTAATACAACGTGCCTTCCTTTGTTATAGTGAAAAACCAGAGTTCATTATCGATATCTGTTTGTTGAGTTGCTCAAGGCTGCTCGCTCATGGATATGTTTATTAATATGAAACATTCGGTGTTTATGACAATGGGTCAAATTTAACTAGAATTTTATTTTTTGTTAAGTCGCTCAAGAAAATAAAATTTCAGGGGCACAATCAAGTAAATACATAAGATGTGTGTGACAATAAGTTGTCTACTTGATGATCTAGGAGTCACACAGAGACGTAATTGATAGGTGTATTTACCTGGATGTTTTATTAGAGCTTGTTAAGTCGCTCAAGGTTCTAATAAAATAAAAAGGGATCTTAATCCATTGAGAATCTGACTAGTTCTATTGATTAATATATGAGGGTCATTAATTCAATTAAAACATTGGAAGTAAAATTAATTTAATAAAAATCCATCTTAAATTAATTTTCTATGTTTTCAATTAATAGTTCTATCTTGTTATTTAAGTGTTGAATTGTGAGTAACCATGTGAGTCTGAGAGGCATAATGGATGCCAACCAGTCCAAATATTTTTGGACTGACACCACAATCTGAAAATTGTTCTCAAGCGTGAAAAAATTGGATATGTCATTGAGCAGCCAATGTCGGAAGCTCCTACTGAGGAAGCTACGTCGGAGAACGTGCAGACTTACAATAAACACAATAATAACAATAACACAACAACATGTGATGCTTGCAGACAAAAACAACATGAGGTTATGATGCCTATAACATTATATATCATTTCAAGGAGTTGAATGATGAACAGTCATGGACTTAATGGTATTAGATATCCAAAACGGTTACACAGTGCTATGATGGTAAAAGGATCTTCAGTCAGTGCTCACATGTTGGAGATGATTGGTTATATTAAAAAATTAAACCACGTGGATTTTACCATGAACCACGAGCTGAGTATTAACTTGGTTCTGCAGTCCCTGTCTGATAGCTTTTCATAGTTCATTATAAACTTCAACATGAAAGATTCAGTATACCCTACCTGAGCTGCTAAATATTTTGAAAAGTGTTGAGTCCAATATCAACAAAGAGAATGAGTAAATCTTGGCCGTTGACACCTCTATGGGAACAAAGAGGAAATCTAAAAGGACTTTTCAAAAAAGATCCAAGAAGGTCAAATATGCTGGAAAAACAGTTAAAGCAAACAAATACTATTCCAACTCTGATGATCTATGTTTTCACTGTGGAAACAAAGAGAATTAGAAAAGGAATTGCAAGGCAGAAAAGCAATAAAATTAACAACTCGTATCTTTGGCATTGCAGACTCGGTCATATAAATTGAAAGACGCATCACCAAGTTACATAAAAGATGGATACTTGGATTCAAATAATTATGAAACACTTGATAAGTGTAAATCATGCCAATTGGGCAAAATAACCAAGGCCCCTTTTTGAAAAAAAAAAAATCAGTGATGCAAACATTTTGGGTCTTATACATACTAATGTATATGGACCATAGAGATGGCATTTCTTACTTCATCACGTTACATATGACCATTTTAAATAAGGTTTCATCTACTTGATATACGAAACCTTTGAAATGTTCAAAGAATTCAAGCAAGAAATGGAAAAGGTAAATCAAGAAAAGAGAATGTGATTTCTTGAGGTGGATAATATTTAAAGGTGAGTTTTTAGAATGTCTTAAAGAAAATGTGATTCTCTGGTAGTGGACTTTGCCATATACACTGCAACACAATGGTGTATATGAAAGGAGAAATCATACCTTACTTGATATGGTGTGATTAATAATGAGCCACGTTGTTCTCTCAAAATCGTTTTAAAAATACGCACTTAACACTACATATTACACATTAAACCATGTCCCATCTAAATCGATCTATAAAACCCTATACATGTTATGGAGAGCAAAAACACCCAATCTTTCATACATGAAGGTTTGGGACGACGACTCTTAGGTGAAGTGCATTAAATCAGATAAGCTATGAGCTAAATTTGATAAATATTTATTTGTGGAGTATCCAAAGAAAGCTACTGGGTACTATTTATGCAATCTCGTCGACATGAATGCATCATATCGAAACATACTATATTCTTAGAGAAAGAATTCATTCTAAGAGAGGACAGTGGGACAGTGAGAACAAAGTAGATGAAAAGGTTTAAGAAACTACAAATAAAATTGACCAATTAGATAAGCCAATGGCTGAGCATGCATGTGATGATGTGTAGATTAGTAATGGAAAATCGATAGTCCCCAAAGATACACTAGTTTTGTGTAAGTCGAGCATGATCATTCATCTTTCTTAGAGATACAATCTCCTGATTACCAATTTTGCATTGATAATTGAGGAAGATGAACCCACTATTTATGCAAAATCGAAGTCAAGTATTGACTCACAAAAATGGTATACAGCCATGGAATCTAAGATGAACTCTATTTACAAAAACAAGGTTTAAACCTTAGTTGACCCACCTCAAGGGGTAAACCCGACAGACTGTAAATGGGTTTATAAGAAAAAGGTCGACATGGAAGGTAATGTTCATACTTATATAGCAAAACTAGTTGCGAATGGTTACAAGCAAAGACAATGAATTGACTTTGATGAAACTTTCTTACCAGTAGCCATGTCTAAGTCAATTTGGATTTTGCTTGCAATAACATCATACCATGACTATGGGATCTGAAAATGAATGCCAAAAATGCATTTGTTAACGGGAATCTTAGCGAGGAAGTGTACATGATACAACCTGAAGGTTTTGAATCTACAGAGACAAACAAGGTATGCAAACTACAGAGATCTATATATGGTTTAAAGCAAGCCCCTCGGATTTGGAATCTTCATTTTGATGAGACAATCAAAATGTTTGATTTTATCAAACATAAAGATGAACCATGTGTGTATAAGAATGTTAGTGGGATTAACTTCGTTTGTTTAATTTTGTATGTGAATGACATACTATTATTAGGAAACTACATCCCCATGCTAAAAATAGTAAAATTGGGGTTACCCAAAAATTTCTCCATGAAGGATGTGGAAGATACAGCATACATTCTCGGGATAAAGATTTATAGAGATAGATCTAAAGGAATGCTTGCCTATCTTAATCCACATACATAGAAAAAATCTTGAGAAGACTGAGAATGATCGCATGGATAGAATTCATCATGCATCAGTAATAGGATCTATCATGTACGTCATGCTATGTACTTGACTGGATGTTTCGTATGTTTTGAGTGTTATAAGAAGGTTTCAAGCGAACCTAACGAGAAATATTAAATCGCAGTAAAAAACATATATAAGTACTTTAGAAGGACTAAATACATGTTCTTGGGGTATGGAGGAAATGAACTTAGAGTTCAACGATATGCCGATGCCAGCTTTCAGTTAGATAAAGACGATAGAAAATCCCAATTCGAATATGTTTTTACTCTAAATGGTGGTGCGGTCAGTTGAAAAAGTTCCAAACAAGATACAATCGTTGATTCAACTACAGAAGCCGAATATATAATGACTTCAAAAGCAGTAAATGAAGTGGTCTGGATCAAGAAGTTCATCGCTAAACTTGGAGTAGTTCCTAGCATTGTTGATCCAATACCTTATATATTGATAATAATAGAGCCATCGCACAAGCGAAGGAACCCAGGTCTTATCAATGATCTAGATATATATTGAGGCAGTATTATCTCATTAGGGAGATAATTCTAACAAATAACATAAAGTACAACAGGTCCCGACAAATGATAATGTAGCAGATCCTCTGAAAAAGTCATGGTCCCAACACAAGCATGATGATCATAATAAATAAGTTTATGTTGTTACCCTAGTCAACTATGATTCGGGCCGTATCTTTAATATGACACCAATTAAAGAGTGGTTTAGTAATTTTGATGAAATAGAGGCTGGCCATGAATCTATTAACATAACACATTAAACATAATGTTGCAACATCACACTAAAATGTTCTATTGTGATTATACACTCTAATAGGACATTGCATCTTAAAACAGAATGTTATGACATGATCATATCAGAATTTGCTTACATAAGCTTTGAAGAATCTTTATGAATCTTATTGCATATTAGCATTGAAACAAAATATCACAACATGGAAACTTAAGATTATAACAAATCAGATGTACATACTGATCATGGCGTTGCAACGCAAAAATTGAATGTTAAAACATGAAACACAAAGTTATAACATGTTATAAGTCTAAGCAAAATGTTGCAACATTAAAATAAAACATTTTAACTTTTTTTAATATTTTGTTCTTTTATGTAAATTATTCTTAATAGAATTTACCTGCTCAAAGATATGGAGTATAAGAAAACTAAAAGACAAGGCAAAACTCATATCTCGTGTGAGATCATCCTAGTCCTAGTCCGACATTTTGTGTTTCGTGATGTACTTGTAAGAGTCTTCATTGAATCAAATTCATTGGTTGAATGAGAGTGTCTGAACTAATTTGTTGGAAAAATATGAGTACTACGCATTTTTACTTTTATTTTAATTTGGCTTACTTAAACTATATTCCTAATTTTTAATGTTGAAAGTGGAGGTAAGTGTGTACGTTTTGACTGGACACGTAGTGCCAGTCCTGACTAGCTAAGATAGTAAGCATAATATTTTTAGATCAAGTGAGCTACAATTTTTATTCCGTTTTCTTATATAATATGATATGATTTCATGGTAAATAGATAAAGCTCGTATTTTCTATGTCATGTACCATCTCTTATTTTATTAGAATTGTTTAGGAAGAAAATATTTATGGATAGCTTAATTAATTTTGACTTTTCTAAATACTTTTTATCTACAAATCTAGAAAACCTTTTTGGCATCTTTTCTACTAATATTCTTACCATTTTATTGCACATCGTTAGTTAAAAAATAATTTCTATTTTGATTATTACTTTACCTATAAGTAAGAGTAAAAATTATTAAATAATTAAGCTTTGAAATTACTATTGTTGTTCTTGTTCTCAAAGCTTCAAATCTGGCCGACTCCATTCGTGAAAGAACGAGAAATAAAGCTTCATTCATTAAGTTTTCAAAGAAAAGGTTTTCTTCAAACTCATTAAAGAATAAAAAATGAATTGATGCTCAAGGAACAATTTTATATTTTCACTAATCTACTTGACGTAAAGTTAAGAATAGAGGTTCTTAATCCAAGTGGTGGTTGCGTCCAAGTACAATAGGAAAGTTGTGATAAAGTCAAGATATGTGGGTTTGATTCTACTTTATCAACAAATCTAAAGAAGAAGTATTAAAGGAAAGTTTATCGAAGTTCTTTTGATTGCTATTTTGTTAATTTTGCAAAATTACAAAAATTAGATACTATTCTATTTTTAATCAAGATTATTAGTGGATGGTTTTTACCCATGGCATGGGAGTCAGTGGATGTTTTCTTTTGGAGTTTATCACGTTACATCTTGTGTTCGTGTCCAAGTTTAATTCATTAATTTCCACACTTAACAAGCTACAGTTAATGATCACTGCCTGAACCTACGTGTGCGAGTCAAAACTATTTTTCAATGAAACACGAAAGTTCTGACTTCGTTCTGTCCACTGTTTTTTTTAATTAAATTAAATTTAATTTAATTAATCTAGATTTTAGAACTTTCAATTGGTATGAGAGTGGGTATACTTTTATATATGTGATCCAAAAATCTAGATATGGACGGAACACCGTTTAGACTACCGGTTTCACATTGTACTAATTATGCTTATTGAAAAATTAGGATTCAAGTCTATATTCAATCTCTTGATGAAAAATCTTGGCACTTGTCATAAACTCCCACTATTGAAAATAGTGTAGAAAGAGAGAGAAAGGCAGAAGATTGAGGGACAATAAATTTTAATTATACTAATTAGAATTTCAAAGCTTTAAATACCATATTTTCTTTTGTAGATTCTAATAAATTTCGTTTGATCTCTACTTGTTAGGTTGTTAAAGAAGATTGGGACATCTTAGAAGTTGCTCATGAGGGAATCTCCATTGTCAAGTCCTCCAAGCTTCAAATACTTACTCTATAATTTGAATAACTAACTATGAGATATGATGAACAGTTCAAGGACTTCTATGCAAAAACTAGTGACATCACAAATTCAGCTTATACAGTGGGGAAAAAATACTCGAAGAGCAAAATTGTAAAGAAAATTCTCACATCATTGCCTAATCATTTTCACTCCAAAGTAACTGCTATTGAAGAAAGCAAAGAGATTGAGAAAATGAAGGTCGAAGAATTGGTGGGATCATTGATGACATATAAACTATATCTACAAAGAAGGAAGAAAGAAAATGGATTTAGTATTGCCTTCAAAATTGAAAAAGATGAAGAAGATGTTGATGGTGGGGAGATTGAAACTAATGAAAACATGGGCATGCTCACCAATAATTCAAAAGATTCCCAAAAGGAAATCAGAAAGAAAAGATGTTGAATGCTCAAGCTCAACAAAAGAAGAGTTTTCAAACAACACAAGGCAAAACCCTACTACATCTATGAATAGATCTGAAAATTGAATTCAATGTCATGAGTATGAGGGTTTTGGTTATATAGCCTCTGGACGTGCAAATACACTAAAGAAATCTTGTACTAAGAAGACAATGAATATTAGTTGGAGTGAAGATGATGAAAGAGATTTAGACTTAGATGAGGACGACAGAACTGTTAAAAATTAGGTAACTTTTTTTACTACTAACTTACAATCTATTCCTGATTTGCAAAACTTGACTGCAATTTCTGACTCTTTGAATACACCACCAGAAGGACCAAACCATGTGTATTCTAATTGTATTAGCTTTAAAAAAAATTAAAAGACGAACAAGAGAAGAATCTTTCTATATATGTAATGATGGAATTTTTGAAAGTTGATAAGGCTGTAATTAATGCTGAAAATGATAGTCTAACTGAACTCTTAAAGGAGAAGGATGATCAAATTGTAGACCTACTTAATGAATTAAATAAGTCAAAAGAAAAGGTCAGGCAACTAACAATTGAAGCTTCTCGTTTGAGTGAAATACTAATTTATGGAAGGACTTCATACGTCAAAGAAAGCTTGGGATATGATGGAAAAGGAAAATGAAAAGTTTCGAATCAGATTAATTTTGTCAAAGAAACTCAAACTGTTGTATTTCTAGACAGAACTCCTCACACTACAGTCAGAGCTGAGACTGACTCGTATATGCAGTTTCTGACCAATGCCAAGACTAAAATTCAGATTCTTCCATCAGTTAAACAACCAAGGTAACAAGTCCCAACGCAGAAAGGTAAAACTAAATACTATGTAAATGTAGCATATGTGATAAGGTTGGACATGACTTCTTTAATTGTTTATCTAAAAAGAACTTGATTGGTAAATGATGCACCGTAGTCACACTAAAGTGAGACAAGTTTGGGTCAGAAAAGTGATTTAAATTGTTATATAATTGATGTTGCCTATAGAACATTTGTTCCTAACTCATGGTATTTTGATAGTGGTTGTTCTAGACATATGACTGGAAATCACTTTTATCTAACTAATTATAAGAGTTATGCATGTGGATTGGTTACTTTTGGTGACGGGGCACAAGGTAAAATTAAAGGCGTAGCTAGTTGATGGATTGCCTCTTCTAAAAGAAGTTTTGTTTGTTGTAGTTTTAAAAGCTAATTTGATTAATGTGGACCAATTATGTGATGATAATCATCTATTTATGTTCTCAAAAATACATGCAGAGTCTAGAAATATGATGGTAGTTGTATCTTACATGGTACTAGGTCTAGTGATAAATACTATCTTCTTGACACCAAAAGTACTTGTCAGGTTTCGAAGACTGATTCTATAGAATTGTGGCAAAAACGATTGGGACATTTGAACTACATTAATTTGTTGAGACTGACAAAATTAAATACGATACGAGGAGTTCTTAGGCTCACAAAAAAGGTCAATTTCTTGCTACATCTTATGTATTAGAATTATTACACATGGATTTGATGGAACATATTCAGACTAAAAGTATTGGTGGCAAAAAAATATATTTATGTGTGTGTAGATGACTTTTCTAGATATACCTAGATAGATTTCTTGAGAGAAAAGTTTGATAATTTTGAAACATTTAAATTTTTGTACCTAAACTTGATAATAGAAAAATATTTTGAGGGAATAAAAATAATGAGGATTAAAAGTGATCAAGAAAATGAGTTACTATTAAAAAAAGTTGAATTGAATGATTTGCATAGGGGAAAGAAAAAATTGTACTATGTGTACACACACACATACACACTATACACACATATGTGTGTTGGAAAATATGTGTCATATTTTTTCATCTTTTTATATTGGCTTACTTAATTAATAATACTAATTTTTAATGACAAAAGAGGAGGTTAGTGTTAACGTTCTGACTGGTCACGTTGCTGTCAATTCTGACTGACTGAGATAGAGATAGTAAGCAGATTATTTTCTAGAATAGTAGGCTGTGATTTTATTCTGTTTACTTATATAAGTATAGGTTTGGTAGTGCTAAAATTATTTTTTAAGTACTTATATTATAAGTTGTGGGTGAATGTGTGAATAAAAAATATGTTTGACAAGTTTGACCAACTGAAATTATAAATTAAGCAATGGCAAACATGTGCTAAAACAACTTGATCACATGAATTTCAGGAACAGTCCAATATTAGGTTAAATGATCTTTTCTTATTCTCTTGGATTTATTTAGGAAAGAAATATTTGAAGATAATCGTATGTTTCCTAAATACATTCCTTCTACAAATTTAGAATATTTTTTTATATATTCTTTCTTACTAATTGTTTTATCATTCTTATTGCAGATTTTTAGGTAAAAAGTAATTCCTAATTTGATTAATACTTTACCTATAAGTAAGAGTACAAATCAATAAAGAATTATGCTTTGAAAAATATCGAGCTTTATAGCGGCCGAATCCATTGAAGGCGAACAAGATATGGTGCTTAATTGATTAACTTTCAAAGCCAACATTTTCTTCAAACTCATTGAAGAATCAAAAACAAATTGGTGCTCAAGGAACAATTACATATATTGATTAATCTATTTGGAATGAAGTTAAGAACGGAGGTTCTTAATCTAAGTGATAGTTGCGGTCAAGTACAATAGGAAAGTGGCGATAAAGTCTAGACCAGTGGGTTTGATTCCACTTCATCAACAAGTCAAAAGAAGAAGTATCAAAGGGAGTTTATTTATATTCTTTTGATTGTTATTTTGTTAATTTTGAGAAATTACAAAAATTGGATACTATTGTATTTTTAATCAAGATCATTAGTAGATTATTTTTTTCCCTGGCAAGGAGGCCAGTAAACGTTTCCTTTCAAAATTACTACGTTACATCTTGTGTTTATATTTAATTCTTTACATTATGCCCTAAACAAATTAGGTAAACGAACACTGCTTTGATCTGCCAGTACACATCAAAACTTTTTTTCAATACAGCGTGCCAGTTCTGACTGCGTTCAGTCCACTGCTCATTTAATTAAGATTAAAATTAGTTTTTTAAATTTACTTAATCTAGGTTTTAGAACTTTCAATTGGTGTCAGAGAGGGTACACTTCTATAAGTGTGATCCAAAAAACCTATATATGGATGAAGCTCTATTTAGACCACTGGTTTTAGATGGTACTAATTATGTCTACTAGAAAATTAGGATTCAAGTCTATATCCAATCCCCTGATGAAAAATATTGGCACTCTATTGTCTATGGCTATAAAACTTCCACCATTGTTGAAAATGGTGTAGAAATTGAGAAAAAGACAGACGCGTGGGTAACAACTGATTTTAATTATACTAACTAGAATTCCAAAGCTTTAAATGTCATATTCTCTTTTATAGATTCTAATAAATTTCATTTGATTTCTACTTGTCAGGTTGCTAAAAAAGCTTGAATGTCTTACAGATTGCTCATGAATGAACCTCCATTGTCAAGTCATCCAAGCTTCAAATACTTACTCTTGAATATGTAAAACTGACCATGAGTGATGATGAACAATTCTAAGACTTTTATGCAAAACTCAGTAACATCACCAGTACAGTTTATACCTTGGAAAATAAATACTCAGAGAATAAGACTGTAAAGAAAATTCTCAGATCCTTACCTGACCATTTTCACTCCAAAGTAACTGCCATTGAAAAAAGCAAGGAGATGGAGAAAATGAAGGTTGAAGAATATGTGGGATCATTGATGACATATGAACTACATCTACAGAGAAGGAAGAAAGAAAAGGGATATGGTATTGCCTTCAAAATTGAAAAAGATGAAGAAGAGATTGATGGTGAAGAAAGTGAAACTGATGAAAATACGGCCATACTCACCAAACAATTTTAAAAAGTGAAACTGATGAAAATACGGCCATGCTCACCAAACAATTTAAAAAATTTCTAAAAGGAAATCTGAAAGGCAAAAACTTGAATACTCCATTTCAATAAAAGAAGAGATTTTTGAACAACACAAGACAAACCCCACTACATTTATGAATAGATCTGACAATCGAATTTAATGTTAAGAGTGTGAGGGCTTTGATCACATTGTTTCTAAATGTGCAAATTCTCTAAAGAAATCTCGTACAAAGAAGATTATGAATATTACTTGGAGTTAAGATGATGAAATGAATTCAGACAAGGACTACGACGACAGAACTACTGATGATCAGGTAACGTCGGTTACTATGAACTTGTAGTCTGGTACTGAATCCATGCAAAAATTGACTGTAGGTTGACTCCTTGACTACAACATCTGAAGGACCAAACCATGTGTGTCCTAACTGCATCAGTGTGAACAAACAATTAAAAGACAGACATGAGAAGAATTTTTCTTCATGTCATGATGAAATTTTTGAAAAATGATAAGACAGTAGTTGATACTAAAAATTACACTCCAACTAATCTCTTAAAAGATGAGTACGATCAAATTGTAAACCTTCTTGATGAATTAGAAAAATCAAAAGAAAATGTCAATCAACTAACAATTGGAGTCTCTCGATTGTGTGAAACCCTAAGCTATGGAAGAACTCTAAACCTCAAAGAAGGTTTGGAAAATATTGGAGAAGGTAAAAGAAAAGTTGGGAATCAGATCAATCTTGTCAAAGAAACACAGTCTATTGTATTTTTTGACAAAACTACTCCCATTGCCATCAGGACTGAGGCTGACTTGCCTATGTAGGTTCTGACCAATGCCAAAACTTAAAAATAGTCACGACCATCAGTTAGACAACCAATGTATCAATTCTCAATGTAGAGAGATAAAACAAATTACTTTTTAAAATATTGTATATGTGGTAATCTAGGACATGACTCCTTTCATTGTTTATCTAAAAAGAACTTGGTTAATAGAAAAATGAGACATCATAGAACACTAAAGTAAGACAAATTTGGGTTAAAAATGGTGATTTAAATTGTTATATGGTTGATGTTGCCTGTAGAACTTTTATTCTTAACTCTTGGTATTTTGATAGTGGTTGTTCTAGATATATGACTGGTAATCGATCTTATCTAACTAACTACAAAAATAATGTAGGTTGTCTGGTAACCTTTGGTGATGGGGTACATGGTAAAATTAAAGGTGTAGGAACTATCCTAATTGATAGATTCTCCTCGTTAAAAGAAGTATTTTTTGATGTAAGTTTAAAAGCTAACTTGATTAGTATAGGCCAACTTTGTGATGATAAACATTTGATTATGATCACAAAAAATTCATGTAAAGTCTTGAGATATGATGGTAGTTGTATTCTACATGGTACTAGGTCTAATGATAAATGTTATCTTCTTGACACTAAAATTACTTGTCATATTTCAAAGACTAACTCTACCGAGTTGTGGCATAAATGGTTGGGACATTTAAACTATATTGATCTGTTGAGACTAACAAAATTAAATGCAGTATAAAGCGTTCTTAAGCTTACTGAAAAATATGAAGGATTATGTAGTTCGCGCCTGAAAGGTAAGCAAACCAAAAGTACTCACAAGCAAGGTAAGTTTCTTACTATAGCTCATGTATTAGAATTACTTCCATGGATATGATGAGACCTATTCAAACTGAAAGTATTGGTGGTAAGAAATATATCTGTCTGCATGAATGATTTTTCTAGATATACTTGAGTAGATTTCTTAAGAGACAAATCTGACGTTTTTGAAAGATTTAAATTTTTGGTTAATTTTAGAAAAATATTTTGAGGGAATAAAATTATTGAAGATTAGAAGTGATCATGGGAGAGAGTTTGAAAATACTGCTTTCTCTACATTATGTGAACAAAATGGCATTTTTCATCAATTCTCTGTTCCTAAAACCCCTGAACAAAATGGAATTGTGGAAAAGAAAAAGTAGGTAATTACAAGAGATGGCTAGAGTAATGCTAAACAGTAAAAAACTTCTTGTTAAATTGTTGGCTGAATCTATACGTACTGCTTGCTTTATTTTGAATCGTGTGTCTTTAAGAACATGAACCACTCAAACTCTCTATGAAATCTGGAAAGGAAGAAATTCGAATCTCAAGTATTTCCATAGTTTCGATAGAAAATGCTATGTGTTAAATGATCGGGAATACTTGCGTAAATTCGATTCAAAAAGTGATGAGGGAGTGTTTTTTATTAGTTATTCTGAGAACAGCTGAGCTTACAGAATTTATAACATGCATACTCAGACTATCATTGAATCAATCAATATAAGAATTGATAATAGTGATGATTTTTCCTCTTATTCACATGAGCTTAATATTCAGACCTTGGAAGAATAGGTGGATGGACGTCAACATAATCAAGACAACCAAGTATCTGTTCTAGACAGTGATAGAAAGACGAAACTACCAGCATCAAGTTCTGGTGTCTTCGCCCCTGCTCCTGGAAGTTCTGACGTACCAAATACAAACAACGAACAGAACATGAAAATGTAACTTCCTTCCTAGATATAGAAAGCACACCCATTGGACAATGTACTCTCATATTCTGGAGACGGTATGATGACTATGAGAAAGCTTGCTAATTAACTTGGAAATGTTTGCTACACTTCACAAATTAAACCCAAAAATATAAATAAAGCAATTATTGATGAAAATTGGACTGTACCAAGCATGAAGAGCTAGCTCAACTTGAAAAAAATAAAGTGTGGAAACTTGTACCTTATCTAAAGGACACAAATGTGATCGGGACAAAGTAGATATTCAAAACTAAATTAGATGAACATGGCAACATAGTCAAAAAACAGGCACGCTTGGTTGCACAGGGATACACTCAACTAGAAGGAGTGGATTTTGATGAAACATTTATCCATGTGGCTCGACTTGAATCTATTAGACTTTTACTATCTGTGGCATGTCAAATGAGGTTCAAGCTATACCAAATGGATGTCAAAAGTGCCTTTCTGAATGGGATTCTAAATGAAGAAGTCTATGTTGAGTAGCCTAAGGGATTTGTTGATCTTTATTCTCCCAACCATGTGTTCAAACATAGAAAGGCCATATACGGACTAAAGCAAGCTCCACGTGCTTGGTATGAACGATTGACCATATTCTTGTTGGAACAATGATACAAGAGAGGAGGAACTAACAAAACGTTATTCATCAAACACCTCAAAACTCGATTAACAGTTGCACAAATCTACGTCGATGATACTGTGTTTGGTTCTTTATTAGAAACAAAATCCAAGGAGTTTGTTACACTTACGCAAAATGAATTCGAGATGAATATGGTTGGTGAACTAAACTTCTTTCTAGGTTTGTAGATCAAATATGTTGGACTAGGGATATTTATGTCACATGCCAAGTATGCTAAAAATCTGGTAAATAAGTTCAGTTTTGAACAAACCAAGTTAGTCAGAACTCCCATGGCCACATTTTTAAAAATCTCCAATTATGACCAAGGCAAGGAGGTTGACTCTAGTTTGTACCGAGCATAATAGGCAATTTGCTATACCTGACTGCAAGTCGTCCTGATATATCATTCAGTGTTGGAGTTTGTGCGCGTTATTAGGCCAAACCAAAAGAATCACACTAGTGGCTGTGAAGCGAATTATTCGTTATATTAAAAGTACTTTTGATTTTGGTTTATGGTATACTAATGATACTAACTCTCATCTTGCTAGATACACTGATGCTGACTGGACTGGAAACATGGATGTTAAGAAAAGCCCGAGTGGAGGATGTTTCTACATTGGTAACAATCTCATTGCATGGTTAAGTAAGAAACAAAACTCTATTTCTTTATCTACTGCAGAAGCTGAGTATATTGCTCGTGGTAGTTGTTTTACTCCGTTACTCTAGATGAAACAAATGCTATGTGATTATAGTATTGATTAGGATTCTATTACTATATTTTGTGATAACACTAGTGCAATCAATATTTCTAAAAATTCCGTTCAACACTCTAGGACCAAACATATTGACATTAGACATCATTTTATTAGAAATTTGGTCGAGGGAAAAGTAATTACTTTGGGACATATTCAGACTGAGTGTCAGTTGGCTACTTTGCTCACCAAGGCCTTAGATTCTGCTAGATTTGAGACTCTACGAAAAGTCGTTGGCATTTTCTTGATGCATTACTAATATTTAAAAAAAATGTATACTTAGTAGAAGTAACATTTTTCTTTTTGTTTCAATTCATCATGTGTGTTTGTTTTGTATTTACTTACTTATCTATTTTTTAAAAAAATAATAAAAAAAAAAAGATGGGGAGTTTTTACAAATAGCGTATGAAATAAATGTATGGTTAGTCTAGAAATATTGGGATTAACTTAGATTAACCAATCAGTATGGTATGCTCATTAAATTTATGGTAAAATATGCTCAGATAAGCACACTTTAAGGACATATTGACTTATTTGATTGTGCCTTACCACTGACTGGATTGTAATCTTTAAAGTAGTTTCGTACTTTGTTGTGGACCAATAGTCAGTATCTATGTCTCTTGGCACTACAGTATGTTCTTGTGTTAAACAAACAAATTCATTGGAAGTGGGGGCTACCACCATAGATGTGTGTAGCCGTCCTTGACAATGAACATACATCATGTAGAAAAGGGCTACTCCTATGACTATGAGAAAGTCAATTCCATGAACTTAAAAATTTAGTACTTAGACAAAATAAAAATGTATAATAAAAAAAAGTCAACACTCTAAGTACTCAAAAAAATTGCTATGGTACTCATGTCTGGCACGTACATTTTTTATTTAAAGAGATATATTTAGATGATGACTGGTTTGAAATACATCTTTGCACTTATCTTCATGACAAGATTCAATTTGGTTTAGTTGGATAGGCTATGATGGATTGGTCTAGTATGTTCTATCACGTCTTAAATATGACAAAATAATTGAATCTAATTATGTGCATATATTTGATTGGAAGATTCATGTTTTGATATTTTTGGACTGATTGTATAATTTGTGAAAATTTGTCCATAAATAAAATCTTTATTTTTGTCTCATAAAATATTCTCATTAATTTTGTGTAATTGACTTGTGTGGGGTTTTTCGTAGGATTCTTAATCAACAGTCTAATTTTAGCAGTACAGTCAGTATCAACTAAGAAAAATTTGAACGAATAATTTATGGAATCTAATCTATTGATCTTCCTAAATTAAAAATTCCATTTTCCATAAAATATCATTTTAGGCGAATAAATCGAATTTCAATATTTGGTTAAGGGAGGTTTTTATGTCCTAAACTGTCAATCAACAATTTATTTTTGATAACTACTCTGCACACGTTAGAAATAAACCGTTCTCTCTTTGTGCAATTGTACAAAATTTCTCCTTTCTAAACCTCAACTTAGGGTTTGTTTTTCATCCTTCACGTTTGTGTTCAAGTACCAGAACTAAATCTCTTTCTCTTACACTTGATTTTGGAGTTGTGTTAAGTTTTTCTCTTCATATTAAAACATGGTGAAAACTAAGATGCCAAAATCAAAGAAAAATCCTGGTAGTTCATCTAAGGAAACTGTTGCTCCGATGTCTACTTCTGAAACTAAGGTGGGGTCACAAATGTCGCTGGTGAAGAGTCTCCGACGAATTGCACAAAGACAAAAACCTTCCAGTTCAGACCCTGACACTCCTTTAGTTGCTGTTTTACCTCCAGCTAAACCATCTACGGACATTGTTGCCCACCAGCCGATGGTCAGCCACTCTAAATCATAGCCCCGTCAAACATCTAAAGATCCAGTTACTTTTTTGAGCATGAAAATCATCCTAAGTGCTCAAGAATCTGATGAAGAAGGAGATGACGGTGGTGGATTTGGAACTAGTGATAATCGGTCTACAATTTATGAAAGTGAAAAAGATAGTCGTGACGATGAAGGGACTGGAGATGAGGAGTCTGAACGTCCTTTTGTCGCTGATGGTTTAAGTAAACTCTCTTTCCAAAAATCAGATTCTGATTTTGATGTTAATTATGAGGAGTCTTCGAAGTCTACTCCTACCCCTCCTCTACCAAGAAGAGCCATGAGGGCTGAAAAAATGAAAAGGTAAAATTGGAGAGGCTGCTGAAGATCCCACACCTGCAGGTCAGAACAAGTCACCTATTGCCTCAGGTGGTGCCTACAGAGTGCTGCCTACTCCCAGTTCAAACATATTGAAACATTAACAAGAGATAGACACTCTGTTAACCCTCTAAATTACTATTTTCTGTCTGAGGCTGCTTACAGCCTGTTTCTTTCATTTACCTCCCAGCACAAGTTCATCGTTGATTGCAATGTGGAAATTCATGAATTTATTTCATTTGATTTGGTTGAAATTGTTGATTTTCATAAATTGCATAATCTTTTAAGTTTTTCTGGTCCGTTTAATGAGAATCTGGTCAAGGAATTTATAGCAAATGTTTCAAATAAATTAGGTGGCAAGTATATGTCAGAGAAAGACATGTTACTTTCTATCCTAACTCTCTAAGGAAATGGCTTGGGTTGAATGCCGTGTGATAAGTGTCTAAAAATGCATCGTAGACATATCATTTACAAGGCATTATATCTTTCAATTTTGTTAATTCTCTCACTTTAGTATGGAATATCCATTCTCTTGCCATAAAATCATTATGCATGAATTCTTAGTCAAAAGTTCAATAAATGGAAGTATGCATGCCTAGGTAAATTGGCAAGATATTTTACACAAGTTGGCATTTATGTGTTAGATTTTGAATGGATAGGAAGAAAGAGAACATGAAGAACTTTGGTCAACAATGGTGGCTATCGGATAAGATGCACAGCCTCGGTAAAATGATGATATCTGGCGTTATACAACTCGGAATGGAGTGAATAAAGTTGGGACGAATAGATATGATATAGACCTACAACTTTCATGTTTACCACAAATTCCAATTCGTGACGTAGGGTGGCCGAAATTACCTTTCAAAGTGCAAGTTGATGTCCTAACTGGACAATTTTTCCACCAGAAAGCAGCACTCAATGGTTTGAAAATATCTGGAGCTAAAAAGATCCAATTGCACTCATATTTGTACATTTGAAAATATAATTCAAGTGTGAAAAACTCTTATGTTGATCACTTGTCCGAATTCAGCTGTCATCATAGCATACAAGTTGCATGAAGTTGGCAATGCTAGCTGGCTCCAAGCTGGAAAATTGTGCAAGTTGTCCACTGGACCACAAGCAAGTTGGACGTTTTTGTTGTCTATAAAAGGGAAGCTTAGCCAAGCATTTAGGAGATATACAATCCATTATCCTTCATTTTCTTTTTGTTATATTTTTCATTATGTCTCTCTAAACTTCTAGCTAGAGCTAGGGGTGAAACTTTGATGAATTTGTAGTATTGTTCTTTGATCTTTCTTTTGCTCTTTCTTGTCCATCTTCTTAGTTGTTAAACTTACATGTTCTATAAATAGTTTTGGTTTGTTAAAGACTTTGATTTGTTGTTGACAATATTGGCACAATGAATGCTTAGATAATCTTTACAAACCAACAAGTATTCTAGCATGTTTTCTCAAACAACTATCAAGAATTAACTTACAAAGTATTTGTAATACATGCTTTATCTTCCGTGAGATCACTCCCTAGTTGATTCTCATGAGGTATAGAAAAAATCAAGAATAAATTCTGTTAATTCTTCAAAAGTGAATCCCCAACACTCTAGTATTCTTCTAAATTATATTTTCACCGACTGTTTTTGCTACCCATCAATTATTATCATTTTTCCTTTCCTTCCAATTCCCTGTGGATCGACCTCGGACTTCCGAGTTTACTACTTGAGACAACCTGCACTTGGGTTTACAACTTTAAAGGTATATCAAGTTTTTGGCGCCGTTGCCGGGGAATTGCGTCAAGGATCATCTTCTGCTATTTCTCTAGGTTATCTTCTCTCCCATAATATTCACAAATCAGGTAAACTTGTTCCTTTTTCCTATCTTATCATTTTTATTATTTAAATTTTAAAAGGAAGGCCGAGCCTCCTAAATTGTTTTCTTATTATATGGTTGGTCATGCCACCTAATTTTCTTTCTTTGCATCTACTTTGGGATATTTTATATATTGTTATTTTAATTCTCATCATTTAATTAGAAATAATATTTAAACTTTCTTGGGAAATTTGTTTGACTCACCCCAACACTCACACACATCTACCACCATGGCTGAAAATGAAAGTGTGCATGATGAAAATGAAACCCAACAGGCACGAACCATGCGTGATTACTTGCAACCTCTTCGAAATTCTGCTCCTTCATGTTTTATTTTCCCTCTCAATGCTAATATTTTTCGATTCAAGCCAGGTATGATTCCATTACTTCCTATGTTCCATGCTTTAGAATCCGAAAGTCCATATTTACATCTCAAAGAATTTGAGGAAGTATGTGCCACCTTTAATGACCAAACATGCGCCAACGAAATTGTTAAGTTGAAATTGTTTCCTTTTTCTTTAAAAAATAAAGCAAAAACTTGGCTTAACTCTTTAAAACCTAGGTCAATTGGTACATGGCAAGAAATGAAAACTGATTTTTTGAAAAAATTCTTCCCAGCTCACAAAACCAATGCATTAAAAAGACAAATCCAAAATTTTTCTCAAAAACCCAATGAAGCATATTTTCAGTGTTTAGAAAGATTTAAAGATTTGTTAAATACTTGTCCACATCATGGTTTTGAAAACTGGCGCACTATAAGTTTCTTTTATGAGGGTTTAACTCCTGAAACGAAGCAATTTGTGGAAACCATGTGCAATGGTGAATTTTTAGATAAAGATCCTTATGAAGCTTTGGAATTTCTAGATCATTTAGCTAAAAATTCTCAATCTTGGCAAACTGTAAACCTTTTTGAAAATTTAATCAGATCTAATCTTGCTAATTCTAGTGGAGGAAAATACCAATTGAGTCAAGAGGATGATTTAAATGCTAGGATTGCTAGTTTGTCTAGAAAGGTTGAAGCCATGGAATTAAAGAAAGTAAATGAAGTTAAACTTGTGCAAAATGATGAAATTTGTAGCATTTGCGAAACCTTTGGGCACCCAACACATGATTGTTCTAACATTCCGGTTTTCAAAGTCTTACATGACCAAGCCAATTCTACGAATACTTTTAAAAAGCCTTTTCCTTCTCCATACTATGAAACGTATAATCCACAATGGAGAAATCATCCCAATTTCAGCTGGAGGGATGATAACCGTGTTCATGGTTCACAACCTCAAGGGCCTTCAAAATTTTCTTACCCATCTCCACAATCAAAATCCCTTGAGGAAATGCTACAGGCATTCATGCAAGGACAAGCTAATATCAATAGCCAAACTTCTCATGCCCTCAATGAAATAAAAAATACACTTACCACATTGACCTCTTCTTGGCATCCTCATGAAAAAGGTAAGTTTCCTGCTCAACCTCAGGCAAATCATTCAAGTCAATTCAATGTAAGCACTTCTAGCTCTTGTGAAACTCAACAAGAAAATGCCAACTCCATCACAACTCTTCGCAGTGGAAAAATTGTTGACAAAACCATTTATTCAAAACACAGTGAGCCTTCAAAACCAGAAAGTGATGATTGCAAAATAGAGAAAAAACTCGTTTCTCAACCTGTTGTTGAAAAATGTCCTATTCGAGCCCCATTTCCTCAAAGATTGCAACCAATTCAAAAGTTTAACCAAAATTCTGAAATTTATGAACTTTTCAAACAAGTCAAAATTAACATTCCATTGTTGGATGCAATCAAACAAGTTCCTTCATATGCAAAATTTTTAAAAGACTTGTGCACTGTCAAGAGGAAGCTTAATGTTCAACAAAAAGCATTTTTGACAGAAAATGTGAGCTCAATCATCCAACAAAACACTCCACCCAATTTCAAAGATCCTGGTTGTCCAACAATTTCATGTGTAATTGGAAGCAATAGGATAGAGCGTGCTTTGCTTGATCTTGGTGCTAGTGTTAATCTTTTACCTTTTTCAGTGTATGAACAACTAGGTTTGGGAGAGTTAAAGCCAACAACAACAACAACAACAACAACTCTTCAACTTGTTGATCGTTCAGTGAAAGTCCCAAGAGGGGTTGTAGAGGATGTTCTTGTTCAAATTGATAAATTCTATTACCCTGTTGATTTTATAGTTTTGGACACATATCCTGCTTTGAGTCCAATCAATCAAATTCCAGTCATTCTAGGCCGTCCATTTCTTGCAACATCAAATGCTTTGATTAACTGTAGAAATGGTGTTCTAAAAATTTATTTTGGAAATATGACAGTGGAAATGAATGTGTTTAACATTTGCAAGAAACATGGAGATAACGATGATTTACATGAAGTTGATTTTATTGAACAACTTGTTGATGATCATTTTATTACTACTCCTTCATCTGATGTGTTAGAAACTTGTTTAACTACTACTAAAGAATTTGAATTAAATGATACTTCTGAAATTTCACATATGATTTCTCTGTTGAATTCTTTTCAAGAGAAAAATATTAGTGGCTGGAGACAAAAATTTGAAGAATTACCGTCACATTCCAATATGTCCATGCCTTCAAGTGTTCAACTACCAAAGCTTGATTTGAAGCCATTGCCATCTAATCTCAAATACGCATTATTGGGTGAAGACAACTTTTTCGGTAATAATTTCTTCCAAACTTGATGCGCTCCAAGAAGGTAAGTTATTACAAACTTTGAAGATGCACAAAAATTCATTAGGATGGACCATAGCTGACATTAAGGGAATTAGTCCTTTGATTTGCACTCACAAGATTTATTTAGAAGAAAATACTAAAACCACTAGAGAAATGCAACGAAGGCTTAATCCTAATTTAAAAGAGGTAGTGAGAAATGAAGTCATTAAGCTATTAGATAATGAAATCATTTATCCTATTTCTGATAGTAGATGGGTAAGTCCTACCCAAGTTGTACCCAAGAAATCTGGTGTTACAGTAATAAAAAATGAAAAAAAAGAGTTAATTCCTACTAGGACTGTAACTGGTTGGCGTATGTGCATTGAATATAGGAAACTCAACTCAATGACTAGAAAAGACCATTTTCCTTTACCTTTCATGGATCAAATTTTGGAAAGGGTAGCGGGACATAAATTCTATTGTTTTCTAGATGGGTATTTTGGGTATAACCAAATTGAAATTGCACCTGAGGATCAAGAAAAGACAACATTCACATGTCCATTTGGTACTTTTGCTTATCGTAGAATGCCCTTTGGATTATGTAATGCACCAGCTATATTTCAAAGATGCATGCTTAGTATTTTTAGTGACATGGTCGAAAGATCTTTGGAAGTTTTCATGGATGATTTTAGTGTTTATGGTGATTCATTTGATGAATGTTTAGCTAACTTGCAAAAAGTTTTGATCAGGTGTGAAGAAAAGAATCTTGTGCTCAATTGGAAAAAATGTCATTTTATGGTCACAAGTGGTATTGTACTTGATCACATTGTATCATCTAATGGAATTGAGGTAGATAAGTCTAAAACTAAATTGATTTATAATTTGCCTACTCCAAATGGTGTTAAAGAGGTAAGATCATTTTTAGGACATGTTGGTTTTTATAGGAGGTTTATCAAAGACTTTAGTGCTATATCTAGACCATTATGTAACCTCTTATCTAAAGACACACCTTTCGAATGGACTAAGTCTTGTCAAGAAGCCTTTGTTAAACTAAAAAATTTGCTTACTTCTGCTCCTATCATGCAACCTCCTTATTGGAATTTACCTTTTGAAATCATGTGTGATGCTAATGATTATGCGGTTGGAGCTGTCTTAGGCCAAAGAAAAGATAAAAATCCTCATGTCATTTACTACGCAAGTAAAACCCTAAATAGTGCTCAAATGAATTATTCTACTACTGAAAAAGAATTGCTTGATGTAGTGTTTGCTTTAGACAAATTTCGTTCTTATCTTGTTGGTTCACCAATCGTTATTTTTAGTGATCATGCAGCTTTAAAATATCTTCTTTCCAAGAAAGATGCAAAACCTAGGCTTATTAGGTGGATTCTCTTGCTCCAAGAATTTGATATCACCATTCGAGACAAAAAAAGAGTAGAGAATGTCGTGGCTGATCACTTATCTAGACTTGTTTTTGACAAATCCTTTGAAACTTCTCCAATTAATGATACTTTCCCTGATGAGAAACTTTTCAGTGTTTCAGATTTGCCTTGGTTTGCCGATATTGCTAATTTTCTTGTGACAAGTCAAATCCCATCTCATTGGAATGATCAAGACAAAAAGAAATTCTTTAGGGAGGTACGCAATTTCTTTTGGGATGATCCTCATCTTTTCAAATATTGCCCAGACCAAATAATAAGAAGATGTGTGCCAAATAATGAAATTCAAAAGATCATTTCTTTTTGTCATTCTGAATCATGTGGTGGTCACTTTTCCTCAAACAAAACTGCTGCAAAAATTTTGCAATGTGGATTTTGTTGGCCAATTCTTTTCAAAGACACATACGAATTTTGTAAAGCTTGTGATCGTTGTCAAAAATTAGGTGGAATAACTCGTAAAAATATGATGCCACTTACTCCCATTTTGGTTATTGAGATTTTTTATTGTTGGGGTATTGATTTCATGGGTCCATTTCCATCCTCTTTTGGTTATTTGTACATTTTGGTGGGAGTTGATTATGTGTCCAAATGGGTAGAGGCAATTCCTTGTAAAAGTAATGATCACAAAATTGTTTTGAAATTTTTGAAAGAAAATATTCTGTCAAAATTTGGAATACCTCGCACCATTATAAGTGATGGGGGGTTACACTTTTGTAATAAACCTTTTGACACCCTAATGAAAAAATATGGAATTACTCATAAAGTGTCTACTCCTTATCACCCAAATACAAGTGGACAAGCTGAACTTGCAAATAGAGAGATTAAGCACATCTTAGAAAAAACGGTGAATCCAAATAGAAAAGATTGGTCTTTACGATTAACTGATGCACTTTGGGCTTACCGTACAGCTTTCAAAACACCTCTTGGTATGTCTCCATATAGACTGGTTTTTGGAAAACCTTGTCATTTGCCTGTTGAGTTGGAACACAAAGCATTTTGGGCTATTAAATTGTTTAATTTCAATTTAGACAAGCAGGTTCACTAAGGAAACTTCAACTGAATGAGTGGAAGAAATTAGGAATGAAGCTTATGAAAATTATCGAATTTACAAGGAAAAAATGAAGGTATTTCATGGCAAAAACATTGTTAGAAAAAATTTGGAGCCTTCTCAAAAAGTTTTTCTGTACAACTCAAGGTTACATTTATTTCCTGGAAAACTATGCTCAAAATGGACAAGTCCTTTCATTGTTAAAACTGTTTACCCACATGGAGCTGTAGAAATTGAAAATCCAAATAACGGCAACATTTTTAAGGTTAATGGACATCGTTTGAAACCATTTTTTGAAAACTTTTCTAATATGGAAGAGTCCATAGCTTTTAAAGATTGATTTCATTTTATCGTATTTTGTATGAGTGTTTCTTTTCTTTTCTTTTTTTAATATTGCATGTGTCTCTTTTATTGTTATTTTTCTTTTTGTTTGCTCTAATGAAATTCAAGGTTCTCTTAGTCCAAGTGTATTCAGACTCTCGAGGTAAAACTAAAATCCCTCTTTATGTTCAAATTTTGGTCGTTAATGTCCTTCACACATTTTGCATGTTTTAATCTTCACACTGAGGACAATGTTTCATTTAGGTTGGGGGTGAGGAATAAAAAGGATTCAAGTTCCAGGTATTTTTTTAAAAAAAAAACTTTTGAAAACAAGCATCCAAGTTTTAAGAAATATTATCTATGGTTTATATAAACTTCTCATCATGTCTTGTATTGCTTTATTTTTTTGGCTAATGATAAATGTGGAAACATAAGTTCTTAAAAATAAAGAAAATCTTGTATTCAGGGAATTACATAAAAACCTAAGTGAGTTTTTGAGCCTATAATTTTTTTGGAGAGTAACCATTTTGCCTACTATGATTCTTCTGCAACTTTTGGTCTCTTCTGCAACTTTTGGTCTAGATAGTTGACAAGATCTTTAGTTCTTTTCAACGTCAACCAATATATATATTAAAAAAAAGAAAAAAGAAAAAAAAAGGTGTTGCCATAATGATGACCATTGAGCTAATATATATAGATGATTATTTGTTTTCTAAAAAATGATAGTGATGCCATCTTTGATAGCCGTTTGATCTTTCTAGCCTACCAAATGAACATCTATCATTAGTAACCCCTTTGAAGCCTTTTAAAAAAAAAAAAAAGGCCTTAAACTTTCTTTGTTAACCAATTATCCCCACCTAAATCCTAAATCCATTTTATTTTCATAATATTATCCATATTTTACGTCCCTTCTATGATTGAGAAAGTAGGGAGAAATAAATAATAAAGGGTGGTGCAACAAAAAAAATATATTTAGAGAGAGATACATACAAAAGAAGTGGAGATGAACAATTGAAAGTGTGCACTCATTACATATTTTGCATCTTTAAATTAAAGAAATGGAGAAGAACAGTTGAAAGTGGGCACTTGCTACATATGGTGCATCTTTAAAAAAAAAAAAAGAGGCGGAGTAGAAAATTATGCATCACACCCGAATTCTGAATCTCTACTTTTCTTTCATACTTTGTTTATCAACTTATCCCGTTCTTTGATTAGCCTTGTCCTATGCCTACATTACAACCAAATGAAAAGTCCTTCTTGATTTTAGTAAACAATGGTTTGAAATATATGTTTGTTACAGTGAGATACTTTTATGGCGACACGGGAATATATATATATATATATATATATGTATATATATATATATATATATATATATATATATATATATATATATATGTTGGTTTGACTATTGATGTTGCAAACAACAATTGAGATCATTCTTGCTCTTTTATTAGATTTCGGTAAATTGTTTCCTTGGGTGTGGTGAGGGTGCAAGAAATACAAATATTTTGTATGCTACATCATGGGTATATCTTTCTTCCGAGTGTTGTCTTGCCAAAATTTGTGAGATTTGGGGGTTACATATACAAAATACATGTTTTCTTAACTTTGATAACAAGTGTTTCCTCAAATGTTAACAGCTTAAAATAATGTAGTACTTGACATAGTGAGACATTTTTGTAAATTGTGGATAATACTCGTTACTTTTCATTGGATGATTGCAAATTAAATGTGCTTGAATTGTTTTAAATTCTAAACATGTATTGCTAGAGACTAGCAATATCTTAGTTGGGGGTGTGATAAGCGTCAAAAAATGCCTCGTAGACATATCATTTACAAGGCATTATATCTTTCAATTTTGTTAATTCTCTCACTTTAGTATGAAATATCCATTCTCTTGCCATAAAATATGCATGAATTCTTAGTCAAAAGTTCAATAAATGGAAGTATGCATGCCTAGGTAAATTGGCAAGATATTTTACACAAGTTGGCATTTATGTGTTAGATTTGAATGGATAGGAAGAAAGAGAACATGAAGAACTTTGGTAAAAAATGGTGGCTATCGGATAAGATGCACATGCCTCGGTAAAATGATGATATATGGCGCTATACAACTCGGAATGGAGTGAATCAAGTTGAGAAGAATAGATATGATATATATCTACAACTTTCATGTTTACTACAAATTACAATTCGTGACGTAGGGTGGCCGAAATTACCTTTCAAAGTGCAAGTTGATGTCCTAACTGGACAGTTTTCCACCAGAAAAGTAGCACTCAATGGTTTGGAAATATCTGGAGCTACAAAGATCCAATTGCACTCATATTTGTACATTTGAACAGACAATTCAAGTATGAACAACTCTTATGTTGACCACTTGTCCGAATTCGGCTATCATCATAGCATACAAGTTGCATGAAGTTGGCAATGCTAGCTGGCTCCAAGCTGGAAAATTGTGCAAGTTGTCCACTTGACAACAAGCAAGTTGGACGTTTTTGTTATCTATAAAAGGGAAGCTTAGCCAAGCATTTAGGAGATATACAATCCATTATCCTTCATTTTCTCTTTGTTATATTTTTCATTATGTCTCTCTAAACTTCTAGCTAGAGCAAGGGGTGAAACTTTGATGAATTTGTAGTATTGGTCTTTGATCTTTCTTTTGCTCTTTCTTGTCCATCTTCTTAGTTGTTAAAATTACATGTTCTATAAATATTTTTGGTTTGTTAAAGACTTTGATTTGTTGTTGACAATATTGGCACCATGGATGCTTAGATAATCTTTACAAACCAACAAGTATTCTAGCATGTTTTCTCAAACAACTATCAAGAATTATCTTACAAAGTATTTGTAATACACCCTTTATCTTCCGTGAGATCACTCCCTAGTTGATTCTCATGACTAATAGAAAAAATCAAGAATAAATTCTGTTAATTCGTCAAAAGTGAATCCCCAATGCTCTAGTATTCTTCTAAATTATATTTTCACCAACTGTTTTTGCTACCCATCAATTACTATCATTTTTCCTTTCCTTCCAATTCTCTATGGATCGACCGCGGACTTCCGAGTTTACTACTTGAGACAACCTGTACTTGGGTTTACAACTTCAAAGGTATATCACCGTGGCTGTCAGGAGTGATGAAAAATTGACCAAGGACAGTATTGCCTAGGAGATGACTGGCACTACCTAGCCAGAAACTGGCAAACTGACTACTTTTAGACTTCTGCTCAAATACAAAGTGCTCCACCATATCTTAATCAACAACATTGACCCATTGAATCATAGATTAGACATTTTAGGAGACAGTGCTGTTATGCTATACGAGTTGGCCAAAATGATTTTTGACAAAATAGTATATGAAGGGCCGAGAAGGGCAAAGCAGTATAGACTACCACATCCAGCTCTCGTCCATCACTTTCTTGTTCACCAATGAGTGCCTGCAATGGATTCAGATAGGTTCTCTTGGGATATTCCAGTATTAGGTGTCCATGAATTTATAAATTTGGGTGGAACACCACATCCCACTCTCAGGGTTCCAAAGCATGCTCTGTCTTCCTTGGACCAGTCTAGGCATTTGGACGCACTCGAGACTCAGCTAGGGCTAGTCAGAACTCAGGTAAACATCTTTTTACCCTAACCAAAAGTTTTTCTGAAGAGTTTAATTTCATGCGTAGGGTCATGACTAAAATTGAATATCTGGGAGATGAACGTATCAAGTCTGCATACTGCATAGTCACTCCAGAATTCCCTGCATACCTTGAAGGTTAGGTGGACATTCTGGGTACTAATCCAGTAGTTAGGCCAACTGCTATTACACCTGATGTTTCTATGCCAACTGTCCCACTACCTGCTACTCCATTCTATACTCTTACTCGTAAGAGAGATGGAAAAGCATCTAGATTTGGTTCTGACTTCTAAATCTCTAACTATTTGGTTCTGACTGACCATTGATAACCGTAATAACTATTACACTCTGCTTTTCTTCTGTTTTCTCTCTCTCTGCTCTTTCCTTTAACTGTTTTATTACAAAAATGGAAGTAGTAGAAGTTTTGTGGTGGTATATGTTAAACTTTGTTGTTACTTTGCTAAGGGAAAGCAATATTAATTTTGTGTCTAATGTGTGTGGTGTTTGCAAATATTGTTTACTCATATGATCTGTGAGCTTAACTTCTTTGCATGAGTTTTTGGTTTACACACTAAGGGAGACCAATAACCATTATATTATTATGCTCATGTTTTCTTTAATTATTCATATGCCATAACACACACCAAACATACATTAAAAATATGATAGTTTTGTTTTCGTAATTAAGCAACGCCAACGAGAGAGATTGTTGGAAAAATATATGTCATATTTTTTCATATTTTTATATTGGCTCACTTAATTAATATTACTGATTTGTAATGATAAAAGAGGAGGTTAGCATTCATGTTTTGATACTATTATATTTTTAATCAAGATTATTAGTAGATTATTTTTACCATGGCAGGGGGCCTGTGAATGTTTCCCTTTGGAGTTTACCACGTTACATCTTGTGTTCATATTTAATTATTTACATCATGCGCTAACCAAATTAGGTAAACGAACACTACTTTGATCTCCCAGTACGTGTCAAAACTGTCTGTCAATACAATGCACTAGTTCTGACTACATTCAATATGTGTGTGTGTATATATATATATATGTGTGTGTGTGTGTGTGTGTGTGTGTGTGTGTGTGTGTGTGCGTGTGCGCGCAGATAAGAAGAGCCACCCACTCTTCTGGATATGCAAAGTCATGCATCTATGCTTTCACTTTGAAAATATGTTCTAGGATTCGAAGGCCCTTTGTGTAGTAGATCTCGAATAAGGTGTAAATATGCTTGATTTGTGGATAGAAGTTGTTGGGTTGTGTGAAGAAAAGATTATGGTGGCCTTTTTGGGGTGAAACTTGGTGTTGCAAATTCAAGATCGAATCATTTAGTGATTTTGGTTCGAGTTCATCGATTGAGTAAAACAGAGATATGAACAGGGTTTTTTGTGTCTAGAAGATTTGTGTTCTTTGAGGGAGCCTCTTTATACCTAATTAAAGATATTAAGTGCATAATCATTGTTGATGGAAGCTTACTGTTATACGAATAGGAAATGAATTAGGAGGGTGCTTTTCCCTCTCCTTAATATGTCATTTAATGGCATATTTAAGGGGAGAAATTCCTCCCTCTAAATTTTCCATTAATGGTAAATTGGGAGCTACCATTAATAGACCACTTGTTTCTGTCATTTGACAGTAGTGGTGGTGGCTCGCATGGTGTGGTGGTGGTGGAGTGGAGGAGGTGGTGATTGTGGTGGGATGAGGTAGGGATGAATAGGATAGGGTGGGTGGAGTAATAAGATAATTTGTACTTTTTAAAAAAATGTAGGACTTCTTTTGCAATCTTTTCTTATTTTTTAATGTTTTATTAATTTATCTAATTTTTGTTTATTTAAAGAGGGCAAATCCATCATTAGTTGTCAATAGGGACGTAATTTTTAATTAAGTGAAAGGCTGGAAATGTCAAGTGCTAAAAAAATAAGTTAATGATAGATTAGTAACATGGTACAAAAGTTGGGAATGAAAAGTGCTAATATCCCAAAATACTAATCAATTAATTATGGATAATTCTACTTTCAAGTCCATATATTTCTAAAAGTAGAGAAGGCAGTATTCTTGAAATTATAATAGTCTTTTTTTTTTCTATTTTGAATTTCCTATCCTAGAATGAAAGTAAAGTCGTATCGTTACATCCATATGCGATCGTCTCTTTGAAAGTAGCGAACATGTAGAGATCTATTTTTATGATCTAACTCTAGTTTTGGATCCAATTTCTTGTCAAATCTCTATTTCTCCATTCAATCGCAGGTTTATTGGACGTACTTCTTGCCCCCTCCTCCTAAATCTATCCTTAATGGTAAAAAAGAAGGTAGCGGTTCTGCAGTAGTGGTGGCATGGCAATATTGGCAGTGTGTTGATATGTGTGGTGGAGTGGGGGTGGGATGGTTGAAGAAGATGATACATTTTATTATTTATTTATTTTATTTTGGAAGTGACAAATTTGTCCATACTTTAAAAATAAAGTAGAGTCCGGGTGCAAAACTAATGGATATTTTGAACATATTTCAAGCAAAGGGACCATTTACGCAATTAAAGATATAGGTTTGGGACCTCTCTGCCAAAAATGTAAGATTAGAGATCATTATACACGACGGACATACATTAGGGACCAGCTGTACCAATTTTTCCCCTTAAATAATATCTTTATGACTTATATTTGTTGTAAATTTTGGAGATAAAGTTGGTATGTCCTCTTTTTGTGTTATTTTTGTCATCAACAGACGAGATACATGTCAATGTCCAACTCTACATAACTTTACTTTCAACTACCATGATTCTTGGAATGTACGATCCTACTCCAAGACTATACTGTTGGTATATGTAGATTATTAGACATTATTTTCTGTCTATAGAAGACAAGTTGATCTTAACACATATTTTCTAAAGATATAAGATTTCTATATCATGTCGAAAAATGTATAAATAGAGTTTTGACAACATTCTTTGTAGTATAGAATTAGGGTACTACAAATTTTATTTTCTACTTTACGTTTTAATTTCAATAAAAATCTTGTTAACCTTGAAATCTATATTATCCACATATCAACATATCTCCAATCAATCATCTGCCAGCTTGTATATTACCTGTAAACTTGGACAATTGTTAGGCACCAAGATCACTAGAAAAAAAAGAGGTCGGCGATCATTGGGACTCCGACGATCAAGTCAAATGCCAGCACAAAGTATATGGTGAGAGAGACAAGCAAACAGAAATTTGCGAAGAGTTTAAGAGTTGAGAATAATGCGTACCTTGGAATGATGAGAGATCTTACTATTATAGGAGAATAGTTCTAACTCATTCAAGGAAGTAATTGATTAGACATTTGATGTGATTCTCATTCCTTATGGGATAAGGAATAATTGGGTGTGAACGCAATATCTTAGCTTTCAATCCTTATCTGAGTTGATTTCTAATATTAAATTTCCAATCAATAGAAGATTGAGATTGAGTTTCCTTGTGAGAGTTCGTATGATAATTAAATACAATCTTTTATGAAATATCTCTTTGGCTCATCAAATTGCTTGTGGGATTCTTCAGGGTGCAGGGATAATTGATGGGGGGCCCAGGCTTGTCATAAGTGGCGAAGACCTTCATGGACTTTGTTGGCATTGGTATTGGCGTGCGGGGGCCTATGAGGCCTTTGATGGGCCTTTCTTGCTGACGTGGAGGCCTTATCAAAATTAGGTGGTAACAATATTCCTCTAGTACGAGTTTAGTATCTTGCTAGGCATAGCACTTTTAAGAAAGGTTTTTTTTTGGGAGAGGACGAAGACCTGTGCGTGTAGGCAATCGAGGTAGAGGTATATTCCAGGGATTGAATAATTTTGCCGAAGCTATCATGCCGAAAGAGTCCTTCGCCTATGTATTCAACCTTAGGCCAAAGTGGTTCTTCGCGTATGTACACCAGTGCCCCCAAGTCCAAGGCATGTTTATTCATGGCAGGCAATGGCTTGGACTTGGACACTTGTGGAAGTTTGAATGTGTGGAAGTCCACGTGTTTATTTCTGAGATATACTGTCAATTATTTATTTTGAAAGTTTTCCAATCATGTTGTTGCCTTAAAGACAGGTAATGATTGTCCAGCCTTCACGTTGCTCAGAGTATTAGCGACATTATTGCCATTGCTGCCTGGGCACGTTGAAAAGGTTTGGGAGGGCGCGTGGAGTACGTTAGCCCTCTTTAAATTGATGAGACTACATGTTTCCCAGGCCAGCCTTTATGCCTTGTCATGCATCCATCATATTCAATGGTTGAGATATGATGTTTCAAAATCAATGGTCCAGATTCAAAGGGCCTCATCTATTTAAGTTCAAGAACTTTGCCATTTTTCCTCTTTACTTTGGCAAGAGCTTAGGGTTTTCAGCATTTTTTTGGAGTTTTTCGGCAATCAACTAAGCATTTCCAAGTGTTTGCTTCCGTGGGGTTCATGCCTTCTTGTTAGGTGATTTTACTTACGTAAAAATTTAAGCGTCTGTCTTCATTTTCGTGGTTCTTTTTTCTCACTGTTTTACCCTCCGATCTGAAACTGTTACTCATCTAACCAATTTTAAGTAGTTCTTGCCTCACTGTACCTAAGGAAGGATAAAAAAAATGTCTTCTAAAAATGACGACTCCCAAAATCAGTCTATCCTTAACACCAATCAAGACATAAGGGACAAAGTCCCTTCCTCTCCAGACCACCAGGAGGTAGAATAGAGGCCTATTGTTGCGTTTTATCTGGCAATCTCTACGAGTGGAGTTTACTAGCTTGGAGAAAGAGAAAGTGAAGGCCAGCAAGGGACAGCAAGGAGCTGGGATCCCTGAGATTGGGCCCTCGCTAGATCGGTGAGATGTGCTAGAGGCTCGTCCATTTGACGAGGAACTGAGAAACTCAGCCATGTCTGCGGCATTCATTAGGAGTAGAATGACCAAGGTGAATCTGGAGAACATCAGGCTTGCCTACCTCATCTTTGCGTCAATAATTCTTTGGGCCCCTCTCTTTCATGAGCGAGAGAATGAACCTCCCGAGGGTTTCGTCGTCATTCACGAGCATGCGATGCAACAAGAGCTCAGATTGCCACTCTACACTTTTTTTCATGAGGTGTTGAGGGATTTCAACCTCGCTCCTATGCAAATTACACCGAAGGGTTGGGGCCAAATAGTGGTCTCATTTTTGCCCTAGCAAATCACCTTGGATGATGGAGACCTTCTGATGAGGGTGTTTGAGACCATGTATTGCTCGTATAGGTCTGGAGGTGATATAACATGTCTGTGAGGCCTTGTTAAAGATAGGGCCCACTACTGAGAGTCCTAATAAAGTCCATCGCTCAAAAAAGACCTTTTTCTTCGATGTGGTAACTAGGAAGACTAGGCCAAACGATCCCTTATCTCATGTAAGAGTTCTTCATACTTTTGGAGAACTCAGTGAGTCTTGTCTTCGTCCTTATTAATTTTCATATTTTTGGTAACATAATTCATTTTTTTGGTCTTTGTAGTTTGTGAAAATCCTCCAAATAATGAAAAGAGAGCATGGAGAATTGAGGACGAAGTGATTCTAGAATCGACAACTGAACAGTGAATTATGAAGTATGGGCAACTTACTCAAGGATAACAGTTTGCTAATTCACTTAGGATTAATGGGTAAGCCCCGCAGCTTAAGTTGCATTTTTATGGTATTAATTACATGATTGAAAATAACTCATTGGGCTTTATTTTGTAGCTAAATACGTTTTCAAGAATATCCCGATCTTCGAAGTTGATGATGACGATGATGTAGGAGCAAGTTCAGCTCTGCCTTCTCTTCTGGCTCTAGAGGTTCTTTTGGCGGTGCCTTTGAATTCGATTCCTCCCCCACCATATCCGTCTTTGTCGCCACCTCTACCTGCCATTCTCTCCATACCATCTCCACCACCGCTAGTTTATGTCACCGCCCCTGACGTTCTCCGGTCCTCTAGTCGGGGACTTGCTTCTTTATCTTGCCAAGATAAAGGGAAGGGTGTGGCACCTATTGAAGCCAAACCCCGAGGAAAGAAAAGGTGTTCGGCTTCTTCTTCAGATGAGAGACTCATTAGGGATGATCATATCAACATTGGCTCTCGCAGGGATGAGCTCAACACTACCATTCTGGAGATGCTTCCATCATCCTCGACGTTGGCTACGGCTACCGTCCACAAGTTTTGGTCTTCGTTTTGAGAGAAGGTCGCAGAGAAAGCCTCGTTAGATGAGATGGTAACTATGGCTGCAATAAACATGGCTCGTGGCTTCATCCTCAACAGCGAGGTGCACAACACATTACTAGGATTCACAAGTAAAATGGACCAAGCTGACGCAAAGTCTAAAAAATTTGCCTACTACCTTCTGAGAATGATGCCTTACAGTCGAAGGTGGACGCTTTAGCCTCAACTGAGGCTGCTCTGAAGGTAAGGCTTGATGCCCTTGCGGAGAATGTGAGCTAGGTGGAAAATAGGGTACAGGGGTCCCAGAGTCTGAAGAGAGCACCTGAGAGTGCCCAGAAGCGTGCTGAGGAGAGGTCTATAGCTACCGAAGATACCATTGTCGTGGTCAACCATAACTTCGACGCCATGGTCCTTGAGAAGGATAGGTAGTTGACTGAGGCATCGTCAGATTTGGCAAAGGCCAAGGAAGAGTTGGTGGCCTCCAAAAACTTAGTTGCAGAGGTGGAGACGAGGGCTTTGAGGACCTACCACGCCCGAGTACTCACGTCTTGCTGCACTGTTCATGAATGTAGTCGGTGACCAACTAATAGAAAGGATCAGGGTTGTTCACCCTGAGTTGGACCTCTCATTTCTTATGGTTGAGGCGTCCCAACCATCTCCGACCCTTCCTACCACCCAGTCTGGGGTTCCTCCTTAACGTCCAGATCCTTTCTGTACTGCTCATTCTTCCAAAGCACAACCTACTGAGGCCCCTCAGAATTTTGAAGCCTAGGGTAGCGCCCTCTTTATGTCCACCCATAGGAGGCAAGAGGGCATTAGGACTCTAATATTTTTGTATTCTCATTCTCTTTGTAATTTGATTTTCATGAATGAAAAGATATCCTTGGCCTTTACGATTTTATGTTTCTTTGCGATGATTGCGTTTGGATGCTTCTTCATAGTTTTCTCATAATTTAACCATCACTCGGGTGAGCCAAGTAGTTTAGTCCCCAACTAAACTTACCAAGTATTTTAAACTTCTTAATTGAATTATAACTACTTGAGTTTAAATTTGGACGCCTCGCCGCATTGAATCCACCTATCAAATCTACTAAGTATTTTTGTCTTTGAATTTGCTAGGTATTTTGAACCTTCAAATTGACATACAACCCTTTACTACATTGTCAGGGAACCTCAAATGGTTCTTCGTTTATCCAATTTGATGTTTTGTGTGCTAAGTAATATAACCAATGAGCTGATGAGTTAGCCATGAATCGCACTCTCTCGCTATACGCGTGAAGTTGTTTATCCAGCGAGTTGATGAGTTGGCCGTGAACCACACTTCCTCGTTACATTGTTTGTATGACTCTAATATATGTGTTAAGTAGTTTACTTAGCGAGTTGATGAGTTGGCCGCAAACACTCCATCGCTGTTTCGTTTGCCTAATTAGTAATTAGTACTATAAGAGTTAAGTTTTTTTACCCAGTGAGTTGAGGAGTTGGCCGCAAATCACACTCTATCGCTGCTTTATTTGATGTGTTAAGTTTTTTATCCAGTAAGTTGAGGAGTTGGCCACGAACCACACTTTTTTGTTGCTTTATTTTGTCGAATTTGTACTATACGCATTATGTTCTATACGTAGCGAGTTGAGGATTTGGCTACGAACCACACTTCATCCTTGCTTTATTTGCTAAAGACTATAATTTGGACGAGAGGACTTTGGTTTGCAACTAGCTAAACTTTGAACACAATTATTTGTGAATTTTGTATAAATGAATAAAAACAAACTGATAGGCTACATTGTGCTAATAAATAGAAACTACTGATAGTATAGATGAAGATGTGTGATATTCTATGGATGCTTCGTTTCTTTCCTGTTAGAGTCTTCTAACTTGTAAGTTCCAGGCCAAACTACTTTGACGACTTTATATAGTCCTTACCAAGTTGGTCCGAGGGTTCTTACTTCGATTTCTTTGTGAGCGAGGAAAACTGTATTTAAGACCCAATCATTAATTTGGAAACTCCTGTTTGTAACCTTGGAGTTGTAGTATCTAACCATCTTCTTCTTATACAGAACCAAACGAAGTTGTGAGCTTATGTGTCTTTCTTCATGCAAGTCGAAACTCTCCTAATGTAGATCCTCATAGACTATTTCATCAAAATGTGAACACCTTGGAGAGGACAACCCCACTTCAACGGGGATCATTATCTCTGCCTCGTAGGCCATGGCAAACGGGGTTTCACCAGTTGCTGTTTGGGAGGTAGTCCGATATGACCAGAAGACCTCAGAAAGCTCTTCCGCCCAACTTCTTTTGGTGACTTCGAGTTTCCTCTTTAGAGTGTGTTTGATAATATTTTTGACGGCCTATACCTGGCCGTTAGACTGTGGATAATAGGGATGGAAAAATTTCTTTTAATAATTAGCTCATCGCAGTTCGAGTTAAAATTCTCTCCTGCAAACTGGGTTCGTTGTTTGAGACCAGAGAGTGAGGAATCCCAAAATGGCAGATTATATTCTTCTACATGAACTTCCATGCATTTACGTCCATGAAATTGGTTAGAGGCTCGGCTTCGCACCAGTTAGTAAAGTAGTAGACGACCACAACTGAGAATTTAACTCCACTCCTGCCCGTTGGGAAGGGATTGATTTGGTGAAAGGCTACGGGCTGGTAACTGAGGCGATATCTTGAGCTGAGAGCTTTGGAACGATGGTGAACCTCTAGAAATTGTCACATTTCTTCACAAAGAAATAGTTGGCAAGTAGTATCCTTGCTTCAAAGCCTTTTGCACCAAGGTCACCCTCCCCAGCTTGATTGTCGTAGACTCCTCCATGTAATTTTTGCATGATATAGTCGGCTTAATCTTTGGTAACACATTGTAGAAGTGGTAAAATGAATCCTCTTTTTTATAGGATTTTGTCCTGTAAGACGAATTTTGTGGCCCTTCTACAGAGCCTTCGAGATTCGTTCTTATCATCTGGCAACACCTAATTGGTTAGGTATTTGGTGATTTCATTCATCCAGTCAGGAGGCTCACTAATTGTCATCGAGGTATGTTGTAGAACACCCTCAATTGTGGGTCAACTGAGTCGCTCCACCGGTAAGCGTTCATTAAGTTTGAGTCTTTGCAGCTTGCCAATTTGGAGGAATATTTGTATAACTGTTCTCGATCCTGGGATTTGGAGTAACTCAAACTTCTCGAAGTGTAGCAGAATGTCCTTGACCTTCTTAAAATAGGCCACCATAGGTTGCCCGCGTTCTGTGAAAGTCCCATTAACTTCCCTAACCACCAGCTACGAGTTACTATGGATTTGGATTTTTCTAGCCTTCATCTCATGTGCTAGGATCAGTCTGGTAAGGAGTGCCTCATACTCAGCGGCATTGTTTGAGGCTTTGAACTCTAGGTAAAGTGCACAATTGAGTTTATAGCCGTCAGGACGAATTAGTAGAATCCCAACTGTTGCCTGAGGATTCGTCAACATATAGTTTCTATGTTGGTACCTCCTAGGGCTTTGCCTTGATTTACCCTTCAAAGATGTGGATGAATTCGACTGTAAAATCTGCTAGCGCCTAGCCCTTTATTGATGGCTTGGGCTTATAAGAGATCTCGAACTAACTAAGCTCTATAGACCACTTCATCAACCTTCCAAAGGTGTCTGACTTTTGGATAATCTGTCTCAGTGGGAGATTTATCAAGATGTCGATGTTGCCCACCTAGAAGTATGGCCGAAACTTTCTTGTTGCAACTATCAGGGATAGGACAAGCTTTTCCATGTCTGGTTATCTCGTTTTTGCGTCTTGTAGAGCTTTACTCACATAGTAGACCGGGAGCTACATTGGGTCTTCTTCCCAAATTAGTACCACATGCTGATGATTGCTCTGCTTTTTTTAGGGTTGGCCTCTATCCGTGCTGATTCACCTTATAGCCCAAGAACTTCCCAGATGCGACTCCAAAAGTGCATTTCAAGGAGTTGAGCTTTATCTGGTATTTGCGAAGAATTTCAAACATCTCACCTAAGTGTGTAATGTGGTCTTCGACGTCAACGCTCTTTACGAGCATGTCATCAACGTTGACCTCCATGGTGTTCCCAATATGTTCTGCAAACATGCGTTTTACCGCTGATAAGTAGCTCTGGCATTTATCAGGCTGAAGGCATTATCTAGTAACAATATAAACCTCGATCCGTTATGAATGAAGTGTGCTCCTTGTCCCCGACAAACATAAGCATCTGATTGTAGCCAGAGTAGGCATCCATGAAGCTGAGTAGTTTATAGCCTACAGTGGCATCGACCAATTGATCTATGCGAGGTATGGAAAAGCAATCTTTAGGGCATGCTTGGTTTAAATCGAAGAAGTCTATGCACACACTCTATTTATGATTGTTTTTCTTCACCAAAATGCGGTTGGATACCCATTGGGACGCATCTTCGGGTCTACTTTTAGGGCGTGGCAAGCTACGGATGGGCTTATCCCTACCATGTCAGAATGCTTCCAGGCAAAAATGTCTATGTTCTCCTACAAGAATTGTTTTAGTTTTTCTTTATCCATTCTTTTAGAGTCTGTCCCAACTGTAGTACTCGTGAGGGGTCCGATGGACTCACTGGAAACGTTTCTAACTTTTCTACCGACGAAATTAGCAAATCTGAGCCTATGATTCGCTGGTCGAGGGACCTCACGATAACCATGTCCTCTTCGCCTTTTTCTTGCTCGATATCCATTGCTTTAGTTCGTATTGTCATGACCAGTAGGGTAGCGTCTTCGCGCGTTGCTACTTTGTAAAGCGCGTTGATGTAACATGCCCTGGCTTCTGTTTGATTACCTCGGACCCTGGCTATTCTACATAGTGTTGGAAATTCCATCGCTAGGTGGTGGATAGAGGTGATTATCTGTAAATCTTTGAACGCTAGCATGTCGAGGACTTTGTGATAAGCAGAATAGGTGTCTACCAGCAAGAATTCCATGAACTTCTTTATGTGGCACATGGCTATCCAAAATCTACAGCAAGGGTAATGCTCTCCCGCTGGATGAGGCTATCGCCCGTAAAACCAAACAATGGTTCTGAGATGGCTATTAACTCATGGTCTACCTCCATTAGATCAAAGGCGCTGCCAAATAGGATATTCATAGTGCTGCCATTGTCGACTAACATTCTTCCTAATCCGTTTCTGGCGACAATGCTGCATTTCATCAGGGCGTTGCAGTATGAGTAATGGACACCAACCTCATCTTCCTCTGTAAATGTGATAGGTGGTGCCTGGGTCAGTGTCCATGAACGTGCCAACTTTCTACTGGTTTCTTTCTTGCTGCTTTAGCGTAATTTTGTCGTGAGTTCATCGTGTGGCCTCCGACATAGGGCCCTCCAATTATGGTGTTGATCTCACGAACTGGAGGAACCCTCGCGGGCCCTATCTGCGTAGGTGGGTCCATATTTCTGTCAACTCTTCTTTCGTCGTGGCAAGGATGGTTGTCTTGGCACAGAGATTGAGGTCCTCAACCATGATTGGGTTGTCCTTGCCTTCCTCATGCCGGCCGATTTCCTTTCTCTTGTCATCGGTTTCCTCGATCAATTAGTTCTCATACATCCGGACAATCTTCTGTATTATGATTTTGAGTTCGGTAGATATGGCAGAACATGGGATGAGGAATTAGAGGTAGTGGTACGGTCATTGGTAGTCCAGGCAGATGTCCCAAGACTAATTCAGTCTGATTGAACATTCTAAAGCGGTTGGTACAAAGTTCAAGAGTCCAGTCCTTCACGGCGATAGCATTCTCCTTTTTTCCTTTCAGCCTTCTTCCTATTTTTGATAGTTTCTTCGGAGTGAATCTCTTGTTGGATCAGGTCTACCAACTGAGTATATGTCTTGGGCTCCGTATTCTAGACGTCTCTCCAAAAGAGAGTTTGCATGTGGAGCTCAGTTATTAATGCATCCAATGCCTTATCAACGGTTACATTCTCAATTTTGTTGATGACCTTGCTGAATCTCTTGAAATAGATTTTCACCTATTCTTCTTCTTTCTGTCGAATATCGTAGAGTTGGGCTACATTGGCTATCATCGTTCTGTTGCCTATAAAGGCATTGATGAATTTCTGTTTCAGCTGTAGCCAACTCCTGATATTCCTGAACTTCTACTTGTTATACCACATCTTCGCATCAGAGACAAGGGTGGTATGAAAGTTTCTGCACTTAACTGTAGGAATATAGCCTTGGAGCAACACATTGATGTGATCTTGGGATCACTCCGACCATTGTACTTCTCCATAGGAGGCATCTTAAAGCTAGTGAAGAGTTCTCTATCCTTCAGTTCTTTGGAGAATGGGAGGTTCTCATCATTGTCGTCGAGGTTGCATGACTGTACCAACCTTTCATCCTTTAACTTCACATCTATTGCATTGGATTCTTTCTTCTTCTCTGGACGGGCCTCACTGTGCTCACTACGTTGACTACTCAGTGATTGAGGAGCCCGTCGAATACAATGAAAAATGCGGCGGACTTATTTTCCTGTAATGAAGAAGGTTTTCCCTGTTGTTTATCATGCAAGAGCCTCGAAATTTGATTCCAAAGGTTTCGTCCATCTGGTATTGGCGGATCATCTTGAGATCAACGGCTTTTGATTGAGTCGGACCTCGAAAGGCTTTGCCAATCATAGTCACGCTTGTTCCCTGACTAGAGAGATTGATTTTCCAATCACTCGATACGGCCCTCATTTGGGCATTTTCCTTTTTAAGGTCTAGGATGTCTTGTTCAACCATTTGCCTTTGTTGTCGTCTCCTTTTTTGGTGGCGGCTTACATTCTAGAGATCTGGAATGTTTTCCTGTTGCTGATGTGCATGGTAGGACTCAATTTTATTTTGAGAGTTATCTGTTACCATGCCTTTTCCAATAGAAAACACGTTTTACCACATATTTTTTTGTTGTGTAAGGTATTTTCGTTTTCCATAGACAGCGTCAATCTGTTGACCTCAAAATCCATAATATACACGTGTCAACAGATCTCCAATCAATCTTATGCCAGCCTATATGTTACCTACACACTTGGACAATCGTTAGGCACCAAGACCACCGAAGGAAAATGGCTCTGCGATCGTTGGTACTCTGACGATCAAAACAACTGCTGGCACAAAGTAAATGGAGAGAGTATTTGGGTGTGAGAGAGACAAGCAAGCTAAGATTTGAGCAGAGTTTAAAGGTAGAAAATAATGTGTACCTCGGAATGATGAGATATCTTATGTTTATAGGAGAATAGTTCTAATTGATTTAGGGAAGTAATCAATTAATTTTTTTTATGAAAATCTCATTCCTTATGGGATAAGGAATAATTGGGCATGAACACAATCTCTTAGATATCAGTCATTATTTGAGTTGATTTCCAATATTGCGTTGCCAATCAATAAGAGATTGAGATTGAGTTTCCTTGTGAGAGTTTGTATGACAATTAAATACAATCTTTTGTGAAATATATCTTTGGTTTATCAGATTGCTTGTGGAATTCTACGGGGTGCACGGGTAATTGACGGGAGGCCCAGGCTTGTCATAAGTGGCAAAGACCTTCATGGGCTCTGTTGGCGTTGGTATTGGCGTGTGGGGGCCTACGGGGCCTTCGATCGACCTTCATTGCTGATGGGGAGACCTTTCCAAAAAGTAAGTGGTAACAAATCTCTTTACTTTTAACATTTTGACACTTATTTTCTCAAATTTTTTCATCACATTTTTATCATTAACTTTTAATTAATTTTTGCATCTTGTTTCTTACAATGATTTTTATCCAAATATTCTTTTAATATACATTGAAATGAGGTGCAAAATTTTGTCAAACTTTTTAATTTATTATTTATTTTGCTTATTAGAAATACGAGCTATAAAAAAAATCCCTCCTAATTAATTTTTTTGTTGGAGACGTAAATGCTAAACTAAGCAATAGTTGGACAATTTCATTGCAACTAAAATATGGCGTAGTTAACAAAAAATGTGGGTTGAATATATTTACCCATGGAATTAACCGGTTCATTGACTAAAGTATACGATATTTGTCAGTATTAAAGGCATTAAAGAAATTATAATATTGTACATTGTAATGCCCCAAATTTATGTAGTTATGAGTGTGGCTTATAGAATTAAATCAAATCTTGGATTAAAACAATTTGGGTTGGGCTAAGTCCACGCTCCACCATTGTTTTTTTAAATAGATTTTATTTTAATTTTTCAAGTAAAAAATTATAATCATAATATTAAAAAACATGAATTGATTTAAAAAATTATAAAATTTTAAAATCTTTTCGAACAAAAGCTATTTTTAAATTATTAAGTGTCACTTATTTATGGTACCATTTTGAGATACTACCTTACTAGACAACAAGCTTTTTTACTTGTGTCAATTAATGTATTGGGTATTGTTATAGTTGGGCTTGCTTATTACACAGTGAACTAATTGCAAAAAAATAGATAGCACTTACCACATATTTGCTTATCGAATTTAAATATTTTGATTTTTTTACGATTAACACGCTATACACGATAAAATAGTATAAAAAATAAATTCATAATAAAAAAATAAAATTGCATGTTTTTGCATACTTATTTATAATTCATAGTGTATTTGTTAATTAATTAATATATTTATTTAATAACAATAGTAGGATAGACTTGTGACGAATGTGGATGTCACGATTTATTTTCCATCATCCCTACAAACTAGAGCAATAATAAATATAAGTATTGCAAATTTTTTCCTTTATCCTAGAAATTATAGCAATAAATATTTATTATCGCAAAAAGTAGATCTATTACATCACAAAAACTTTGTTGCAAGAAATAAACGTTTGTTGTCACAAGTTTACCACCAAAAATATTTTGGCGCCATGCTTCCTTTCATGTTTTTTACGAAATCTTTATTACTTGTAGCGCATTTTGATATTTCACAACAACTTTTTATGTTGTTTTATGTTGTCTTATATGTTTCAGGTACTTATTTTTTCTGCCACAATCTTTGCTTTAAAATTTAAAAACGTGTCGCACTAAATCGCTTATTGCGACAAATTTATGTATATAGCAAAATATTTTATCGCAAAATTGAGATTTTGTTGTAGAATAAATTTTTAAAGCTTAAGTGATTTTAATTATTTTTAAAGCCTCTTAAGGTCATTTAGGTTTAACTCATGATATCTTATCGCATCTCTCGAGTATTGTTGTCCTTAATATACGGTTTTTCAACCAATGTGAGAAAATGTTGTTCTAACCTTTCATAATGTTATTGTAAAAATCAAGGGAATATTTCCTTTAAGGCTATATAAAACATAAATTTTTTGAGTTTTCCATCTCTATCATATTTGCAACAATAGATAATAATTATGAAATATTTTATTCGGATCTCTTCAGTGGTCAAATTTACCATAATTGTTTTTTTTCCCTTGGAGCCTTTGCATTAGCACGAGTATGAAGTCTTGATGATGTTGTTGTGTTTGCAGCCTCATTACTGACTTTTTGGGTAAATTACTCTGAACTGTTTGCAGCCTCATCTGAAGATTCATTTAAAAGTTCATTCATCTCTTTCTCATTCTCTCACAGAGAATGTGCAAATTTCTTCACAAAATATGAAGCTTCTTCGTCATAAAAACTATTCTAGCCAAACATCAAAACCTCAAATCCTTAATTCCCATTATATTTAAACATCAACATATCATTCTCCTTTAGGAAATGATCTTCCAGAAATGCTTTCCAACCCTGCTTGAGAACAAATTGATCGCTATATATCGTAAATGTGCTCACTCTAGCCTTTTAGAGTTACAGACCCATATAACTTTGTGTTATACATACGCCAATTGAAAAACGTTAAACATCATATTATTATTAAAATAAACAGTAAACAAATGGATTATGAATAATTGCAGAATTAAAATTGAAGAGAAATGCAAACCGAGGCCTGTACAACTTCAGTTTCCTTAAAACAGATTCGTCCTTTACTGTAGGTTATGAACGTCTGTTTCTCAGGATACAACGGTAGAACTGGTTATACCAGCGAACCGACCTACTTCCCGAACAATATCACCACGAGGAAATTCGAAGGCCAAAGAAGAAAACGAATGCTAAAGAACCTAAGAAGGAAAAGTTGAATTGTTGTGTGTAGAATGATGAAAATGGACATCCTTATATAGGCCTTAGATTGACCTTCCAATTCCAAATCCACCATTAACAAGAGAGTTACAAAATATGAAAGATTGAGAAGATAGAAGGTCTCAAACATATGAAGAGTTTAAACTTTTCATTCACTTATTTTCCAACAATCCCCCACATGAATGAAAAATTGAAAGAGACACGGAAGACTTGGTGATAAAGTTCAACGTCCAAATCCTGCATAGGATAGGTAGGTGTTACCCTTTGAACCTTCCCTTGTGAAAATATATTTACTTTACTAGCTGATCAGTAGACGCGATGTCCTTGAACTGTTGTGCCGTTTGTATAAACGATAATATACCTCACACAAAATTCATCCTGACATAGTTCAGTTCTCATTGTTATGTTCATTTATGACCGTGAACATATGCCTGGTTCTGCGAGAGATTTTAAGAATTGCGCCTTTCAATTCTCTTAGAAGCGGCCCCACTTCTCTCTCACATAGGTGATTTCTTATTAAGAGTAGCCCACTCTACTCCGAGCGTAAGAATCATTAAAAGCCTATTGCTTATCCTTTCCTCTACAAGTATCACTATTTCATCATAGGAATGGGTAGGAGAGAACCCCCACAGTGATCTAATTAAGTATTTACAATTATGTTGTCCCTTTTAACCTAGATCTTGGGATCTCCAGTCAACTAGGTTGGGTTTCCATTGTATTAACTTATTCTTTCAAAGGCTTAAGTTCCATTCCTTTTGACGACTTTTCAACTAACTCTCTATTCAAACCTTTAGTTAGCGAATCTGCAATATTATCCTTTGACTTCACATAGTCAATAGAGATAACTCTAGTTGAGAGTAGTTATCTTATGGTATTATGTCTACGACGTATGTGTCTAGACTTACCATTATACATGTTACTCTGTGCCCTACCAATTGTAGATTCACTATCACAATGTATGCAAATTGCTGGCACAGGCTTTGACCATCTAGGAATATCCTCTAGGAAGTGACGTAACCACTCAGCGTCCTCACCACACTTGTCCAAGGCTATAAACTCAGATTCTATAGTGGATCTGGCTATAACCGTCTGTTTAGAAGATTTCCATGATATAGCTGCACCTCCCAGTGTGAACACAAATTCACTTGTAGACTTTAAGTCTTTTATATCACATATCCAGTTAGCGTCACTGTATCCTTCAATAACTGCTGGATATCTGGTATAGTGCAGTCCATAATCACGAGTATATCTCAAATACCTTAGTATTCTTATTATTCTTTTCTAGTGGTCAGCTCTTGGATTACTCGTATATCTACTCAGTTTGCTAACTGTGTAGACTATGTCTGGTCTTGTACAACTCATCAAGTACATCAGACTTTTGATAATTCTAGAGTATTCTACTTGAGATCTCGCCTTTATTCTTTGATAGATGCTGACTGGTATCTATCGGTGTTCTAGCCATGCCATAATCATCCTTGTTAATTTTATCAAGAATTTTGTCAACATAGTGTGATTGACTTAGGACGATTCCCTCTGATGATCTTGAAATTTTAATCCCAAGTATCACATCCGCTAAGCCCATATCTTTCATGTCATATCTTCAATTTAACATGTCTTTAGTAGATTTAATCATCTTATCGTTGCTTCCAACAATAAGCATGTCATCAACGTAAAGACACGACATAGCCATTTTCAGTATCTTTAATATAAACACATTTATCACACTCGTTGATTTTAAATTCACATTCCATCATGACATAATCAAACTTTTTATGACATTGTTTTGGAGCTTATTTCAAGCCATATAATGACTTCACCAATTTACAGATTTTGTTTTCTTGCCCTGGAGCAGAAAATCCACCAGGTTGTTCCATGTAGATTGTTTCATCTAAATCTCCATTTAGAAAAATAGTTTTCACATCCGTACTTCAAGATTTTGCAAAGCAGCAATTGCAAGTTTCATCATGATGGATGTTATTCTCGTTACTAGAGAATATGTATCAAAGCAATCAAGGCCTTCTCGTTATCTGTATCCTTTTATAACAAGTCTTGCCTTATACTTTTCGATTGTTCTATCTGCTTTCATTTTCTTCTTGAAAATCCATTTGTAGCCTAGTGGTTTGCATCCCGGAGGAAGATCCACTAGCTCCCATGTAGGTCTGAGATTTTAGATTTATGCACAAGAAAACGATAAGCACTGATGTTATGTGCATAGCCAATTGCAATCAACAGTTTTTGGTCCTATTTTCACCTTCTTTGGTGTAGGTACCGCCACTTTGGCAAGACACTACCACACTCGTAAGTATTTGTAGAAAGGCTTTCTTCCTTTCAATAACTCGTAGGGGCTCTTATCTTCTTTCTTTCGGAGCACCTTATTTAAAAGATAATTAGCTGATAACACATCTTCTCCCCACATGTTCTAAGGTAATCCAGAACTTAACAACATTGCATTCATCATTTCTTTCAATGTTCTATTTTTCCGTTCAACAACACTATTTTGTTGAGGTGAATAAGGTACTGTTGTTTCATGTTTAATTCCGTATTGTGCACAGAATTCAGCAAATGGTGATTCATATTCACCACATCGGTCACTTCTCAACACCTTAATTTTCTTTTCGTCTTGTTGATTTGAATAACACGCAACTAAAAGACTTCCAGGTGAGGAGGGAGGTCACAAGCGGACCACTTAAATCCCAAGCTCTCCTTAGACAGTTTAAGTCCTTTTGACAAAGCCTTCCAATCTTGCGAATACACAAACCAAGAAAACTCAATCATAAGTGAAAATGAAAGCGTCTAAAAGTACAAATTTTCATTTCTCTTGTGTTTGAGATAATATTTGAAATCTTTCCATGCCGGAGGTAGCTTTCAATAATAGCTGCCACTTGAAAGTTTTCACTCAAACTCATTCTCTCAGCGTGAATCTCAAGCAAGATCACTTGCAATTCTTGTACTTGACTAATCACGGGTTTTGAGTCCACCATTTTATAATCGAGGAATAGGCCAACAATGAATTTCTTCGCTCCCGCATCCTCAGTTTTATATTTGCGGTCTAGAGACTCCCACAATTCTTTCACCGTTTTCATTGTACTATACACGTTGTATAGTGAATCTGTCAAGCTATTCATGACATAATTCCGGCATAGGAAATCAGATTGTTTCCGAGCTTCAACATCGCTGACAGCTTGTATATCTCCCTCACCCTATTTGAGTTTTGGAGCATTTTCAGTCAAGAATCTCGCAAGATTCAAGGTGGTCAAATAAAATAGCATTTTCTGCTGCCACCTTTTGACAACTTACATAAATGCTAATAGTGCATTCAGCAATCAGATAGTGTAGCACTAAACAAGCACCAAATTGCATCCTATATGGAGCTTTTGTGAACTCATTAGTGATGGATAAGTGAAGATTTGCTGATTGAACTTCCCAACTTCCATTCTTCTCCCCTCTACTAATAACCCCAGTTAATAAACCACCCGATCTTGCCTTTGGTTCCTTTTCAGCAGGTAGCATATAAATGTAACTACTACCATACATCACTTGATAATAATTCAATTTTGAACAAGTTTAGATACCAATAAAAATTTTAACGTTGTACATACAGTTCATGCACTCCATCATTCTGTAAACTTAAAAGAAAGCCACAGAGTCAACACAATTTCACACATTCCAAATGTAATCTATTGCAACAGTCCAAGCACCATATGGTTCTTCACCCGGAGACTTGCTCATTTGGTACATCCACAATTCAATAGTCAAGTCTCAAATGTATCCTTCACAGCAAGCATCAGTGAAGTACCAGTTTGAGAATCTATCCAACACAACAGTTGATAATCACATAAACAAGCTGCATGTAAAAATGATCCATATATCTTTCATTCTAATTTAGGCAATACGAGGATTATTCTAGTGCTGAAATCAACAGTTACAGGTGAACCATAGATCTATTGCTTCCCCTTAGAGCCATCCGCCAGTTAATTGGAATCAATGCAATTGGAAATAAAGCAATCACGGTAAGTTAAATAAAACTTGAATTCAAAATAATAAAACTGGAGTAAACATTAATCTTTTTTAACTAAATGTTAATTGAGATTTAAGCTAATTGGATCGTAATTATTACGAAAACAGTAAGCACATAGATCAACCTTTTGATACCCAAATTAAAAGAGTTTAAAGGTTGCTAAAAAAAAAACTGCAAATGAAAACATTTCAGAACTTTTGCCGGTTGCTTTATTTCCAATTAATAAAGAATTGTTAAACCATTTATATTGCTGGAAAAAGAAAACATTCTACCAAAACCATTCCACTGAAATCTGCCAATTTCATGGAACACTGTTGTAGTATAATATGAGTTTAGCGAATATGAATCTGTTTTAAGATTGTTATACATACGCCAATTGAAAAACATTAAACATCATATTATTATTAAAATGAACAGTAAACAAATGGATTAAGAATAATTGCAGAATTAAAATTGAAGAGAAATACAAACCAAGGCCTGTACAAGTACAGTTTCCTTAAAACAGATTCGTCCTCTACCGTAGGTTATGAACGTCTGTTTCTCAGGATACAACGGTACAACTGGTTGTACCAGCGAACCGACCTACTGCCTGAACAATATCACCACGAGGAAATTCGAAGGCCAAAGAAGAAAACGAATGCTAAAGAACCTAAGAAGGAAAAGTTGAATTGTTGTGTAGAATGATGAAAATGGACATCCTTATATAGGCCTTAGATTGACCTTCCAATTCCAAATCCACCATTAACAAGAGAGTTACAAAATATGAAAGGTTGAGAAGATAGAAAGTCTCAAACAAATGAAGAGTTTAAACTTTTCATTCACTTATTTTCCAACACTTTGCTCTCACATTGTTAGCAATTTTAGGGGTTAGCAAACTGTGATCAAAAGCTTGGTATCAAAATTGAATTGTTTTGATTAGATGGTGTAACAAAATTAATTATAATGTCTTTATTATAGAATGTGTGTGTTATGCGTGCTGTATACCATATATATTATATTGCTCACATGGTCTTCCTATTATTATTACACTTGGATCCATGTCTTTATTCTCTTATGAAACCAAAATTAATTGTATCTAACGTTCTAATAGACCTATAATTTTTCAATTACACTGAATGTATTGTGCAAAAAATGCAATGTATTGATGGAGAATACACACACACCCAAACAAAAAGTTAAATTACATTGGTTGCAAGTTTTCCAAGCTACACGTTCCAATAAAAGGCATTGCACTAGTTGGGGTAGCTTAGAGGAAAAAGCTGCCTATGCTGTGTGGAAAGCTAGCCTGCGTAATTTAGCCATTTGTATGGTGAATATGTAGAAGATAATATAACAGGGAAGAGGACTGCCTCAGTCATAAAATGAAAGCTACCAAGAGATTTAAAAAAAAAAAAAAAAAATCAAGTTGAAAGCAATGCACTGCAAAGTCTTACTACCCTTGGACAATCAAACAGAGGATCTAGATAATCATTTAGTTTGACTTTCTCGGTTGGGACTTTGAAGCTAAAACCTTGGAAATCAAATAAATCAAGATAGAAATAACAAATTATTGACTATTCAATTATATCGAGTAGACATTAAAGATTGATCGAAACGAATGAGTAAAGAGAGATGAAATTGGACCAATGAGGCTTGAGTTTGATGGTGGACAAACCTAACAAGATACTTATTTGCTTGATCCAATTTACGAGTTGTCTAAAGGTTGGTGAAGGCTATTCACAAACACATTGAGGGTGTCGAACAAGGGATAAATGTAATAATCTTTGATTATAGCAACGTTTGAAAATTTTCAATGAATTGCGTGCTTGAATTCATAAAACTATGATGTTTGATCGAGCTATATTCCACTTTTGTGATTCCCGAGTTAGTTTTCTTTCTTTTTTCTCGACGACTAGCAAATGCTTAAGTTTTATGGGTGTTTGATAAGAGTGAATTTTGTACTTATCTTGGTCCTTATACTAGGTGATTGTTAGTATTTTGGAGCCAATAATTCATTAATTGTGGTGTTATTTGCTTGTTTAGGAAATATTTTGAGTTTTTAGGACAACAAACTTGAAAAAGCTGTCAAAGGAATTTTATGCAGACTTTGATCGAGTTGACGTGGAAAGGATTGATAGAAGACGACCCTAGAAAGTTGAAAACAACGAACAAAGGCAACAAAACTGGTAAATATACACCTAATGAATTTCTGGTTGGTAGAATTTTTTCAAAGGAAATTTTTGCCGGGGTGAAATCTTAGTGCGAAATTTTGAAGCTGCTGGTAGTTTTTGCCAGGGCAAAAATCCTAGTTCAAATATTTTGCCTCCGACAAAATTTAAAGAAACTGGAATTCGAAATTTGCTTGACTTGTGCAACTTAGGGGCTATTTTGATATTCTTTGGCAGACGAATAGAACGTGGAATGGTTCAGTGTAGATAGAGAAAGTCTTAGACTTCAAAAGGTTCTACAATTTAACTATAGTAAGGATTAAAACACAATAAATCAACCTATGGTTTGGAAGAAGAAGAAGAAGAAGAAGAAGAAGAGGGATTGTGTGATTTGAAGTTTCGACTTTTTCATAACCGATCATCATTTTATTCTATTCTAATTCTAAAACCTTGTGAAGTACTTAATCTTTGATTTTTGTTTTTGGCGAATGATGTTTAACTAAATTCAATTGTTAGGGTAATTGATGTAGCCTAGTTTAAATGATTTAATTTCAATTTTTGCATTTTGATATTAATCCTGAGTGTGTGATGCAATTAGCCAATAACAGGAAAAAAAAATACAAATCATTACCAATTGCCCCTTACATATAGATACAATATTCAATTTAATGTCAATTGCTAAAGGCAAGAAATCAACATAATATAAATGTTACGAATTTGCTTTAATATTCGAATGCAATCAGATAACAAGAAAAATAATGCATAAAGTAAAAATACCAAGATTTTTGTGTCCCTAAGGACCCGGGTTCACCCAACCGTTGGCTACTTCCCGTTGAAGCTCCACAAAGTGGATTCGGCTTCATGCATTAACAAGATCATTCAAAGTTTGTCGCAGAAATTACAAGACTTCAACACCAAATCACGCTCTAAACCCTAACTCTTATAGACTGAGCGTCAATCAATGATTGACCTCTAAAACAATCACAGATGAGGAGAACTCTCACACAGGAAGTATCATCACCATGTTTACGGTGTGATTTCACCAAGAAATCAAAACAAAAAGAGAAGGGAGTAGATGGACTATATTTGGAGACTGAGAGAGAGAAGAAGAAAAGTCCAGAAGAAGGTAAGAGTGTATTCTCATCTGTCAACAGTGCCAAGACATCCATATTTATACTCGAGATGAAGGGCTCATATTAAAACCACACAACCGACGGTTCAGATGAAGAAGTAGAACTATTACCACAAAAGTGTGAAACCATAATGCGACTAACAGCACCATTAATCTGATTACCAGTTGATCAACAAATAACAATCTCCACCTTGATCAAAAACTACATCACAAACTTCTTCTCTTGATCTTTATTAATGCATGATTGGCTTCAATCCAATTTGAATTCATTGCTTCTTATACCTGCATAAAAACGAAAGAAAGTTAGAAAAATACTGAAAAAACAAAACAACAAAAGAAAGTCAGACTTACTAACTTGCATCTATCTTGTATCTAAGTTCAGGATACTCAAACAATTTTTAAACTTAGATAAATGTAGAATTTTTGTGCCCATGTCTATCGGATTAAACTGGGAAGGAATCTTTTCCAGATTCACTAACTCTTGGGACAATGTCCCTCATAAAATGAAGTTTAACATCAATGTATTTTGTCCTTTCATAAAACACTGGATTCTTACATAGGTGAATGGCAGATTGACTATGAGTGTAGATGACATGGCAGGAGATTTACATTCATAGCCCAAATCTTTTAAGATTCCTTTCAACCATAAAGCTTCCTTAACAGCTTCGGTTATGGCTACATATTCAGATTCAGTAGTAGAAAGTGTCGCAATGTGCTGGAGTTGTGACTTCCAGCTAATGCAAGTATCATAGATAGTAAACACATAAGAAGTTACAGATTTCCTATTATCTCTATCACTTGCATCATCAGTATCAACATAACCTTTTAATTTAATTCCTTCTGAACTATGTTTAAAAGTAAGGCGAACATTTGAAGATCCTTTTAAGTATCTCAATAACCATTTTAAAGCCTCCCAATGAGAAGGACCAGGATTAGACATATATCTACTTAGCACACTAATAGAATGAGCCACATCTGGTCTGGTACATACCATAGAATACATAACAGAACCAATAGCATTACTGTAAGAAACATTTTCCCATTCAGCAAGTTGTTCTTTTGACTTAGTCAAATCATCTTTGCTAATTATAAAATAGTTTCCAAGAGGGATACTAACTTCTTTTGCTTCAATCATAGCTAATCTATCAAGGACTTTATGTATATAGGGAGACTGAGTTAGTTTCAGCTCAAGGAGATTTTTATTTCTAATGATCTCCATTCCTAGAATCCTTTTTGCATTTTCCAAATCCTTCATATCAAACTTAGAAAACAAATCGAACTTTAACTTTTTAATTTGATTTACACAGGAACTAATCAACAGCACATCATCAACACATAAAAGCAGGTATATACTGATATTGTTTTCAGGTTCACATTTATAATATAAACAATGGTCATAATCGCTTCTTTTAAAATTTAAAGTCAGAACAAAGGTATCAAATCTTTTATACCATTGCCTTGGTGATTGTTTCAGACCATACAAGGATTTCTTCAGCAAGCAAACATCTGTTGGTTTCAATTTATCTTTAAAATCAGGAGGTTGATTTATATAAATCTTTTCATCCAACTCACCATGTAAGAAAGCTGTTTTCACATCAAGTTGATCAAGTTCCGAGCTAAAATGAGCAACTAAAGCAAGCATCAATCTTATAGTTGTATATTTAACCACAGGAGAAAAGATTTCATTATAGTCAACCCCTTCTTTTTGAGTAAAGCCCTTAACCACTAATCTGGCTTTAAATCTAATAGGATCAAAATCAAAAACCCCTTCTTTAACTTTATAAATCCACTTACAATCAACAATGGACTTATATTTAGGTTTGGAAACTAACTCTCAAGTTTTGTTTTCACTAAGGGATTTCATTTCTTCAATCATAGCCTTTTCCATTCAACAGAATGAACACCACTCATTGTTTCTTCATAAGATTTTGGTTCTTTTTCACAGAGGTCTTGATAACTCAGAAAAGCAAAAGAAACACTATCTTTAAAATCTAATCTTTATGGCTCTCATATATTTTTTCTCACTCTATACCTTGCTAGCTGGTAATTCTTAAGATTACTATCATCAGGGACAGGGATATTCTGTTCAGTAACTGAATGAATTGAGGTTTCATCAGATTCTTCAAGATCTGTTTGAGTGTGATTATTATCAGACTCCACCTCAATTTCAGAATGAGGATTAGGTCTATCTAAGTCATTATCAGCAATGGTTAAGAAAAAATCATTTTTCGTTTCATGTTTGTCATCTACTATTTTAGGGTCTAAGCAAGGCATCTCATTTTCGTTAAAAGTAACATCCCTGCTTATTATTACTTTTACTCCACCAAGACCCCTAGCCCACAGTCTATACCCTTTTACACCTTGAAGATAACCTAAAAAAACACATTTTTGAGCCCTAGGCTCAAGTTTACCTTCACTTTGATGGGAATAGGCTAAACATCCAAAGGTTCTCAAGGAAGAGTAATCAGCAGGCACATTATTCCACATTTCAAAAGGTGTTTTATCATTTAGTGCAGCAGAGGGAGTCAAATTCACAATATAGCATGCAGTCATTACAGCTTCTCCGGTAATCCATAGCTTACCATCATGCATCTCACCTTATCTAAAAGTGTTATATTCATTCTTTCTACCACTCCATTTTGTTGGAGAGTATATGTGGCAGTTCTATGTCTTAGAATTTCATGCAATATGCAAAAGTTATCAAAATCAAAATTACAAAATTCTAAGCCATTTTCTGTTCTCAGAGTCTTTATTTTCTTTTCAGTTTAATTTTCAATTAAGATTTTCCGTTGTTTAAACTTTTCAGAAGTGTCAGATTTATGCTTCAATAAGAAAACCCACACTTTTGTTGAAAAATCATCAATTGTGGAAAGAAAATAAACATTGCCTCCCATAGTAGGAATAGGTGAAGGTCCCCATAAGTCTGAATGAATATAGTCAAGAATTCCCTTAGACTTATGAGTTCCAGTTTTAAAATGCAACTTGTGATGTTTCCCTAAAATGCATGTTTCGCAAAAATGCAGATCAAAAACCTTATCTTTGCCAAAAACACCATTCTTACTTAGGATGGAAAGCCATTTATTGCTAACATGAGCAAGTCTTTTATGCCATTTTAAGGTGTCACTTTGATCATTAATTACAGAAAGCGCAGAATAATTTCCTGTTAAAGCAATGGCATTTACAACAAAAATTCTATTTTGTTTTATTCCTTTGAACATTACAAGTCAACCTTTTCCCACTTTTAACACACTCCTATCAGTTTTAACAAAAAACTCAATATCATCAAGCACACATAAAGAAATCAAATTTCTTTTCATTTCAGGCACGTATCTTACATTTTCAAAAATACACACACAGTTATTTTCAAATTGTAAAGACACACTTCCAATTTCTGAAATCTTAGAATCAATATTATTTCCCATAGTTACTAAACCAATGTCTTTTTCAATCAAATTTGAAAACCATTCTCTTTTTTGAGTCATATGAAAAGAACATCATGGGTCTAAGACCTATTCTCCTTCAAAAATAGATTTTACAGTCAAATTTGATTCAGTAACTTCAGAAATTTGATTTATGACCAAATAGACTTCAGCAGTCTCAAAACTGGAAGAAGGGGCAATATTTGCTTCTTCCTTATTTTGATCATTTTTCTTTTTATAGCAATCTTTTATAAAATGTCCCATTTTTCCACATCCATAACACTTCTTACCTATAGCTCAAGACGTTGACCTACTTTTCCTTTAAAATTCTTTTTCTTTCCAATTTGATGATTGTCATAGTGTCCATTTTGTCTAGTAAGTGATCTACCTCTCACATTCAATCCTTCCCATTTGACAGAATTTAAATTCTGTTGTTGAATATCCAGATTCTTGGTTCTTAAAGAATTAACTACAATCTCTGTAGTTAAGGAATCTCTGTCATATTCAATAGCATTTCTCACATCTTTGAAGGTGTCAGGTAAAGCATTTAATAAAATGATGGCTTGATACTCATCAGAAAACTTTTCACCACAACTTGCCAAATCTTGACTCAGTTTTGAAAAGTTATCAAGATTTGTTTCAAGGTCCACAGAAGGATCCATTTTGTAACCAAAAAACCTTTTCAAAAGATATATTTTGTTTGGAAGGGACCTTGTATGATACAAAGTTTCAAGTTTATCCCAAATGAGAGGGGTAGTTGTACAATCACTCACTTTTCTCATTACATTATCAGCTAGATGTAATATTATGGCACTATGAGCTAATTCATCAGACTCTTTCATTTGAACACTTGTCATATCATCAGGAAAAGACCCATCAATTGCCTTAGACAATTTTTGTTGAATTAACTGAGCTTTCATCTTTTGTTTCCATATTGAAAAATCACCTCTACCATCAAACATTTCAAGGTCAAACTTACTTGTTCCAATTTTTTCAGCAAAGAGGAACAAGGTAAAAGACATTTTTCACAAATACAACAAAGAAACAAAGAATCAGATAATGTAAAATACAACATAGAGTCACTTTCTCCAAAAACAAATTCACAGCAAACTTGTTCAGAACATCACTTTCATGCATTTTATACAAAATAAAAGCATGAAAAGAAATCTAGGGTCTCAGTTTATACACTGTTCAAAGATCTCCAGGATTTCGTGAGACTCTTGTTCTCAGGTCATCGGGATGAATCCAAACAGGAGGCTTAAGGTGATCTTATTCTCAATATGAAAAAACGAAAAAGATTCATAAAACAAAAAGACACTTCAGATATATGATTTCTATGTCACAAAGAACAGAGAAAACATGCAACTCACAAAATCAGTTTGAAACCATACTAAAACGTAAAGGTCTAGACAAGAAAGAGACAAATAGTCAGTTTTATGCATAGATCAATACAATCAATACACAGCTGAGAACAAAACTTAGCAAGTGCGATAAAGAGTGAGAGTTTATCACCGAGCGAACACCATGTGTTCGTTAGATGCAACTCCAACAATATTTGAGGTTTCAAGATTTACATATCTGAACCTAGGGTTTGTAATTTTTTACCTTAGGAACTTTTGTGCTTCTTCAACTTTGGGAAATTTTTCAGACCCCTACAAGAACAACCACCAGAGGCCTTTTGAAGTTTCGAGATTCAAACCCAGAACCAGTTTTCAAACGTCAAAGACTTCAAGAACACAAAGCTCTGATACCACTGTTACGAATTTATTTTAATATTCGAACGCAATCAAATAACAAAAAAATAATGCAGAAAGTAAAAACACCAAAATTTTTGTGTCCCTAATGACCCGGGTTCACCCAACCGTTGGCTACTTCCTGTTGAAGCTCCACAAAGTGGATTCAGCTTCATGCATTAACAAGATCATTCAAAGTTTGTCTCAGAAATTACAAGACTTCAACACAGAATCACGCTTTAAACCCTAACTCTTACAAACTGAGCGTCAATCAATGATTGACTTCTAAAACAATCACATATGAGGAGAACTCTCACACAGGAAGTACATCACCATGTTTACGGTGTGATTTCACCAAGAAATCAAAAAAAAAAGAGAAGGGAGTAGACAGACTATATATGGAGACTGAGAGAGAGAAAAAGAAGAGTCCAGAAGAAGGTAAGAGTGTATTCTCATCTGTCAATAGTGCCACCACATCCATATTTATACTCCAGATGAATAGCTCAGATTAAAACCACACAACCGACGGTTCAGATGAAGAAGCAGAACTATTAGCACAAAAGCGTGAAACCATAATGCGACTAACGACACCATTAATCTGATTACCAGTTGATCAACAAATAACAATAAATATCCTAATAACAAAGAAGCGAAAACTAAGTTCCATGTACTATCAAGGACAAAATAAATGTCAACTACTTTTAAAATAAAGACAAATATTTGTAAAGTCTCTTGCAGATACCACTGCTCATGTACTAACTATTAGAGTGTAGTCGCCCTTACTACTTGTGATCCATGTAATGAATTGCAAACTTGGTTAGTGGCTCTAAGATTTACAAATTAGGTATCAATACAATTGACCACTAAGAAACTTTCAATGTAAACGAATTACTTGGGATGGCAATGGTCTAAGTCGGGCTGGCTACACCCATGTTGGCTCTGACCTTGGGCTCTGCTCGTCTCTAAAAGTCAAGCCTAGATCGGCCCATGGCTTGTTGGCCTATTGGGCCGAGTCGGCCAGCCCTTGAGCTTGACTCATATTATTATTATTATTTTTTGACAAACAGTATTTTTTGTGGACTTGAAAAATTCAAAATGAAATAAAGTATAATAAATTTGACATTTAAAATTCTCCTCCTTTTTTTTAGGCTTGGGACCGGCTACTTTTAGTATAGGCGGAGTTAAAATTATACACGAACAAGTTGTTACATATAAATTTTTTGTAAAACTTAAAGTGAGAAAAAATAAATAAATTTACACAAACAATACTTACAATTATGTAGTCAGCTCTTCAAGTTCTTCGACTAATATGATGCTACAGTTGATATCAGAAGTGTTAGTAGATCACGTACTATAATGAAACAATTGGGTATTGACGTTTGTTTTGTCTCCACCACCTAAGTATATCAAATATTTTTATATCTTCTTCATCTAACATACTAAGCATGTCGTGACCAAAATATCTAGCTAACCCTCAAAATACTTCTCTAGACTCTCTACTACTTGTTCCTATATTCGTAGCATGGGAAAGTGAAGAAGAAGACTTGTTGAGTTCTTCTAACTGAACTAAGGAAACTCCAAAAATCATTATTGTCATTTGATGACAAAGAAGGCGTTGGTATATGGGGTCTTCTAACGTTCATACCAGTCTTTTCCAGTCTTTTCCGCATAAAATTTGATCATTCCACATAAAGTTTTTTGTAGAATACCATACGTTATTGGATTATTGTAACTTAATTTAATAGAAATTGCAGAGACAATATGTTTGTACCTTCTATATTTACTTGAGGGTCCATAGTTGACGCTAACAGGAACAACCATAGGCAATTCCTCTCAATATTTTCTAAATTTCATCTCCATTGCTATTACAAATGGTCTGGTAGGATAATATACACCAGCACATACATTTTTTGTGTCAAAAACATTTTAAAAAAATTTCACATTGGATGAGATTTCCGAATCACGTGTTTGCAAATTGTAATATGGACCATGTGAGTTTCAGCTGTTATATTAGATAGTTACACAGTTTTCAATGCACGAGCTGGTCTAACAGACAGTCCAACAGGCCGGCCTGTAATTTTCAAGGACCGAGCCAACTCGGCACTGATTGAGGCTAGTCTTAGATGAGCCTGGGCTCATATTGAGCTAAGCTTTTTTGGGCTGAGTCGCCCGTGCGCCCAATTACCACCCCTATGAATTACTCTTACCCTGCCTTTTGGAAGCTAAGTAATCCAGTTATTCTTTCTTGTCTTGCTTTTCTTGCTGACCTCTCTTCACTAGTTTCTTACCTTTAGAGCTCTCACAAGAAGAAGATAATATGCCTCTTAAGAACACTCTCATCATTTTTGAGCTCCTTCATTAAGTTAGTCAGGGACATGTTTACCTTGTGAAGGTTATATTCCACCTTGAACTAGGAGAACATCTTAGGTGGAGTCTCCATAACCATGTCGACATGGTCCCCGAGTCAATTTCAGCCCTTTAATCTCAACATCATTAAACAGTCTAATTACTTTCAACATGTGATCTCTAATGGGCATCCTCTGTTTAATGCGTAAGTTCATTATAGACTAGATGGCAACATATATGGCATAATGGTTTTGAGGTTTAAACGTATACCTGAAGGCTATCCGTTATTGGTAACTAGTGTCAATGTTCTGATATTTCTACTATAAACATTTGACATGGATGGTAGAATGTAGAATGATAGGCACAGGCCATCTCATCAGATTGACACCACTTATCATAGGAAAATTTAGCCTCGACTTGGACTATTCGATTGGAGCATCGGGGGCAATCCTTATCTGTACAAATTGGTGTTTCTAGCAACTGGAACAATGGTAAATTTGTGTTTTCACTCTTCATATTTTTCTCCCATTAGTTGGTTTTTTCTATAAATATCATATGACTGATTGAGCGATATATTTATCAAAATATGAAATTAATGCAAAAGTAAAATTTGAACAATAATATGATGTGTGTAATTCTAGTATGTAAATGTAGACTCGCTAGTATAATAATATTAATGTAACACTCCAAAAATTTAGAAATTATTTTGGGCTAAGTGAAATTCTTAGCGAGTGTTTGTGGCCACATGTTCGTACAAAGTCCAAACGAAGTCCATCAATAATAAACGACCCAAGTCCACCAAAAAAATATCCTACGATTTTTGAATTATTTATAATTATTTTTATAAAGGACAAGATTTGTAGGATGTTTTAAAATGATGGTAATTGCATCATATCAAAGACTTACTAAATTCCAAATGGGTAAGTTCATTAATGTGCATGGAAGAAGATATAAAGAACCCAAAAATCCTCAATTTTCCCGTCCCTCCCCTCATAACACACAAATAAACCAATTTCAAAGAAAAGAAAACGAAGAGAATGAGAAATGAAAAAAAAGAGAAGAAGAAAGAATTTGAGAAATTTTCAAGTTCATTCAAAGTTTTGCATCCCTATTAACCAAGAAAACAAGGTAGGAATATCTATATGCAATTTGATTTAATTCCTTTTATGTATTGAAAGTTATGTGTATATTCTATGGTAAAGATTTATATTTTGTTGCCATCCGAAAAAAAAGTAGTCTATTCCATTGGAATGAACAATAAAATAAGTTCATCCTATTTTGGATGTTCAAGAAAGAAAGATTATGCTTTAAATTCTTCGGGATTAAACCTAAAAGAATTTGTGTATGCCCTTGAGCTCATCGGAATTAGAAGTTTGTATAGTTCATTTCATGATTTACCAATTCTTCCCTTCATATAGGGTTGGATGGAGACTTGATGATGAAGAGAATAAGCTATGGGAAAAGATTTTTTGTCAAGAATATAAACAAATTGTATATAAACAAATTGTAGTTTTTGAATGACATTTTAAATTCTGAAATTTTTATGTTATGAATGTTAATTCTTATTTGTCATAAACTTTCTTGAGACTCTATGTAATGAAGTTTCGAATTTTTGGAGTATTAGAGAATGTTTAAATAGTTAAATGATGGCCAAAATGAAAACAGTCCAGAATTTCCATCAAGCAGGTCCAATTTCAAACGGACCTCTAGAATGGTATACTTCAGGTTTTGGGATGAAATTGTATATGGTTGATTACTATCAATTTTGGTCATTTGAGACTTGGAATCACCTCTTTTGGATGTCTGTACAACAAGTTATGCATGTTTTGGTAACAATTGACCGTTTTGCTCGGGAATCTGCATTTTATGTTTTGGAGGTTAATTTGTAGACCTTACAAAATTTATTAAATTTTGAAATTTGGATATGCGTTGATACATTATATTATGTTGTCTCTGAAAATATTAGAATTTTTCAAGGTCGTTTAATTAGGGAAAATACTAGCTGGTTTCTATTTATCAAGTATTTTGCATCCTTTTTTGTAGAGGTGTCAATCCGGGTCCGGCCCGCCTCTGATGAGACCCGGTAACGGCCCGGGTTCGAAAAAGCCTGCTGATAAGTGCGGTTTTTGCACTTATTTTAGCCTTTAAAAATGGATAATTGTGAGTTCTTTAGAGTTGTTTACCGCTTATTTTTGTTCTTTTGTTCATTTAGGTAAAAACCCGAGCTTTGATGGTGATTGGAAGAGATCCACGCGAAAAATGAGCAAAAAGGACTAAATTTGTGTAAATCAAGAATCTTGGGGACCAAAAGATAACTATGTCTAAAGATGGAGGACCAATGTTGCAATTTATTGAGGACCTATATGAAAGACAACCAAAACTTCAAGGACTAAAGTCAACATCTCAGATAGTGCAGGGACTGGAAGTGCAATTAATTAAAATTCAAAATCTGGCACTTGGGAAATTGGCCCATGCGATCGCATGGGCCTAGTGGTGTGCGATCGCAAGATGGCATTTTTTCCAGCAGAGAGCTTTGTGGCTCTTCCATGCGATCGCATGGATTATAACCATGCGATCGCATGGTTCATTTTTTGATCCTCCGCGATTTTTTGTTCAGTTTTTCAGGGGCATTTTGGGAATTTAACTTTTCACGAATTTTAGGGTTTAAGTAGCCGTTTTTCTGCATTTTGAAGACACTTTCATTTTCTTACACTTTTTCCACACATTAGAAAGCTCTCCAAGGAAGAAGAAGAGGGTTAGGGTTCTTGAAAAACTCCATGGAAATGGGTTTTTCTTGACTTTTTGTACATCATTGTGTGTATTTTGTAAATAGAGGAAGATGGATGGAGGTTTATAGTGGGCAAATGAAGACAACCATGGGCTCAAGCTAAATCTTGCATTTCTCTTGACTTTATCAAACCTGGTGATGTATTTTGTATCTATTTTCCATTTTGTCTTTGTAAATACTATGGGCTAATTTTATTTACTAGGAATGAGATGAATCCATTTATGAAGCTTTAAAGTGCATTGTTCTTGTTATTGATTCCTTATGTTTGGTTTTATGGTTATTGATTATTGGGCTTTATTATGTATTGAGATGATTGATCACCATTGAAATGCTTTTGTGACTTAGTTGCTACCGGGAGGTTGAAATTAGGTTTAGCACATTTAATTGACAACACAAGGCTTATGGAATGTAGGAATACTTGTTCATACTTTGTGCAATCAATTTTGAATGTTCTTGAGTTTTAATGCAATTTTACATATACGTTCTCTCGGTAGGAATGCTTGGGGGTCTTGTGTAAAAATTAGGTTTGGCTCTACTCGGGAGAGATTGCTAGACATTTTAGGAGCATGGATTGTCATAGTAACCTTATGTTGGAATTGATAATGGGAAATGAAACTTTAAAGTGGAATAGTTGGTGAAGTCGAATTCCTAGTATTTTCTTCTAATTGATTTTATTTCCTACAAATTTCTCTTTTAATATTTTTCTTATTAGTTTATTTTTCATCATCTTTGAATTCTAGGTTTAATCATCAAAACAAAATGTTTTATTGTGTGTTTGAAATAGGGCTAGATTGAGTTGGATGTTAGCAAAATTATCTATCCTCGTGGGTTCGACACTTTCTCATCACTTTATTACTTGAACGCGACCCGTGCACTTGCGGTACATTTTTAGCGAACAAGTTTTTGGCGCCCTTGCCGGGGATAGATTTAATTAGTTAGATCCTTGTTATTTCTAGCTTTATTTCTTTATCTTTATTTTATTTTTCCATTTAAAGTTCCAGTGCTACCTTGGTTCTTTTCAGGCATATTATCTTTGGTGGATGCAAGATTTTGAAACTCTTGAGAATTTGGTGTTTGACCCCGAGATAGAAAGAACTTTCAGACATCGAAGAAGAGAACAAAGAGAAGCACGAAATAGAGTGAACACCATGGCAGACGAAGAAGATCAAATGGTTGAGATTGATGAGGATGATTTGTTAGTTGGGGACATTATTACTCCAGCTGTGGTTCAAAGCCAATCTAGTATTGCATACCCGGCTTATGGGAAGGAAAATTTTCAATTGAGACCGGATGTCATCAACCTCTTCCAGAATACTCTTCAATTCTATGGGCGTTCTAATGAAAACCCTCATATGCATCTATCACGCTTCTTGGAGACAGTGAGCAATTTTGAATATCAAGATGTCAACATGGAAGCTATCAAACTCAGATTATTTCCACATACTTTGAGAGATGGAGCAAGAGAGTGGTTGGATTCACATTCTGCGGGGAGTATCACTACATGGAATGACCTTGTTCAAAAATTCACGAACAAATACTTTCCTCCCGCCAAAGTTGCAAAGTTGAAGCATGACATTTCCATATTCAGGCAGCAAGACACAGAAAATTTTCATGAAGCTTGGGAGAGGTTCAAAGAGATGCTTCGGAAGTGTCCTAATCATGGGATCAAGAAGGCTTTGCAAGTTCAATACTTTTATGCCGGACTACTTCCACATTGTCGCTCCATTGTTGACTCATCCTCAAATGGGTCAATCAATACAAAGACAATCAAAGAGGCATGGGTATTGTTTGAAAGGATGGCTGAGACAAGTTCAAATTGGCCGGCTGATAGGGGAGTAACAAAAAGGGCAGCGGGGATGTATGAGGTTGATGTTATATCTGCTCTTTCTGCACAAATGGCCGCCATGGAGAAAAAGATGATGGATACTATAGCTCGCAATCAGACAGCTCATGCTATTCAGACGCCTACTCTTGAATGCGATGGTTGTGGAGCAAATCATTCAACCGGAAATTGCCCACTGTTGACTAGTTCTTCAACATCCACTGAGCAAGCTTGTTATGCTCAGAATCATCACGGTCAGCAAGGTAATATCTACTCCAACACGTATAATCCAGCTTGGAAAAATCATCCGAATTTTTCATGGAGCAACAACCAACACCAACAAGGTGCTCCGAGACAACAATCGAATTTTCAACACAAAGGGGGTTGGGAAGAAGCTTTGGCTCAGTTGGCACACCAACAGTTAAAATTTCAAGAACGAACTGAGGAATCTATTCAGAGTATCAGAGCATCCGTGAAGGGCTTGGAGAATCAAATGGGCCAGATGGCAAAACTTCTATCGGAAAGACAACAAGGGCAATTACCGAGCAACACTGAAACTAACCCAAGAGAGCAGCTCAAAGCAATTACTACAAGAAGTGGGGTTCAGTTGCCTGAGATAGAAGTCAAAAGAAATGTTGCCACTCATGACAAGACACCCTCTATTGATGATGAACAAAGGGACCAAGCTAATGCACAACAAGATGCTAGTCAAGAAAAAGATTTGGATACTCCATCTACTAAGGCAACTCCTCAAGTGAAAGCTTATGTGCCTCCAATCCCATTTCCGCAAAGACTGAAAAAGCACAAGTTGGATAAGCAATTTGAGAAATTCTTGGACGTCTTCAAGAAATTGTAAATCAACATCCCTTTTGCCGATGCCCTAGCTCAGATGCCTAGCTACGCAAAATTCATGAAAGAGATTTTATCTAACAAGAGGAAGCTAGAGGAGCACGAGACGGTGATGTTGACCGAAGAGTGTAGTGCTATCTTGCAGAACAAATTGCCACCTAAGCTTAAAGATCCAGGGAGTTTTACTATTCCTTGTACCATTGGTAATATTGATTTTAATAAAGCTCTTTGTGATTTAGGTGCAAGTATTAATTTGATGCCATTTTCTGTCTACAGGAGATTAGGATTGGGGGAGGCAAAAGCAACAACAGTTTCTTTGCAGTTAGCTGATCGCTCAATCAAATATCCTAGGGGAATCATTGAGGATATCTTGGTGAAAGTTGACAAATTTATTTTCCCTGTCGACTTCATCATTCTGGACATGGAAGAAGACAAAGATATTCCTCTAATATTGGGCAGACCATTTTTGGCTACTGGAAGAGCTCTGATTGATGTGCACAAAGGCCAGATGATATTGAGGTTAAATGATGAAGAGGTGGTGTTCAATGTTTTCAAGGCAGTCAAATATCCAATGGATTCTGACAGTTGTTTCAGAGTTGATGTGGTGGACGAAATGGTGGGAGAATCATTTGCACTAAATCAATCTCAAGATCCGCTTGAGATGTGTTTGGTTCATTCTTTCACCGAGGCCTTCAATTCAGAAGAAACGAAGCCCATGGTGAACCAATTAGAGGCAAATCCAGCTTATAAATGGCAACCACCTTTCCAAGGGCTTGGAGAAAAATCGGCAAAGTTACCACCATCTATTGAAAAGCCTCCGCAGTTAGAACTCAAGCAATTGCCATCTCACTTGCGTTATGCTTATTTGGGTGATGATTCTACTCTTCCGGTTATCATTGCAAACTCCATCAGTAATTTGGAAGAGGAAAAATTGCTACGAGTCCTTCGAGAGCACAAAACTGCAATAGGATGGTCTATCTCAGATATCAAAGGCATTAGTCCTACAGTCTGTTTGCACAAGATTCTCATGGAAGATGATTTTAAGCCATCAGTCCAGCGTCAAAGAAGATTGAATCCAACATTGCAAGAGGTAGTCAAGGCTGAGGTGATAAAACTTTTAGATGCGGGGATCATCTATCCTATATCAGACAGCGCTTGGGTCAGTCCAATCCAAGTAGTACCGAAGAAAGGAGGGATCACAGTGGTGCCCAATGACAACAATGAGCTCATTCCAACCAGAACAGTTACGGGATGGCGAGTTTGCATTGATTATCGCAAACTCAACACTGCAACTCGAAAGGATCATTTTCCTTTGCCATTCATCGATCAAATGTTGGAAAGGTTAGCCGGGCATTCACATTATTGCTTTTTGGATGGGTATTCTGGATATAATCAGATTCCGATAGCTCCAGAAGATCAGGAGAAGACCACATTCACATGTCCCTACGGCACATTTGCTTATAGAAGGATGCCTTTCGGCCTATGCAATGCTCCAGCTACTTTCCAGCGCTGTATGATATCCATATTTTCAGATATGGTGGAGAAATACATTGAGGTCTTCATGGATGATTTCTCAGTCTTTGGAGCATCTTTTGATGAGTGTCTTCATCATCTATCTTTGGTTTTGCAGCGTTGTGAAGAAACCAATCTTGTTCTAAATTGGGAGAAGTGCCATTTCATGGTCCAGGAGGGAATTGTATTGGGGCACTTAATTTCAGCAAAGGGCATTGAGGTTGACAAAGCAAAGATTCAAGTAATTGAGAAGTTGCCACCTCCAACATCAGTAAAGGGAATTCGGAGTTTTCTTGGGCATGCAGGCTTCTATCGGCGTTTTATTAAAGATTTCTCAAAAATCACGAAGCCACTTTGCAACCTTTTGGAGAAAGATACTCCTTTTCACTTTTCTGAAGAGTGTCTACATGCTTTCAACACTCTTAAAGAAAAGCTTGTGACAGCACCAGTTTTGGTTACACCTGATTGGAGTCTACCCTTTGAGCTAATGTGTGATGCTAGTGATTATGCAGTTGGGGTAGTGTTGGGGCAACGCAGGGATAAAAATTTTCATGTGATTCACTATGCCAGTCGGACCTTGAATGATGCTCAGCTGAACTATGCCACCACAGAAAAGGAGCTTCTTGCAGTGGTTTATGCCTTCGATAAATTTCGGTCCTATCTTGTGGGATCGAAGGTGATTGTTCATACAGATCATGCTGCTCTGAGGCATCTATTTGCAAAGAAGGATGCTAAGCCTCGACTCATTAGATGGATACTTCTGCTGCAGGAGTTTGACATAGAGATCAGAGATAAAAAGGGGAGTGAAAATGTGGTCGCCGATCATCTATCTAGACTTGAGATTGGGGAAGAGTCGCGAAGTGGAGAGATAAATGAAAAATTTCCTGATGAGCAAATCTTTGCAGTTGAGGAAGCACCGTGGTATGCAGATATTGTCAACTTCCTTGCCAGTAGCATCACTCCACCGGATCTCTCTAGCCATCAAAAGAAAAGATTCTTTGTAGACATCAAGCACTACTTTTGGGATGATCCGATTCTTTATAGAAGGGGACCAGATCAGATAATCAGGAGATGTGTGCCAGAAGGAGAGATGATGGATATCCTACAGCATTGTCATTCATCAGATTATGCCGGACATTTTGGGGCCTCTAAAACTGCTGCAAAGGTGTTACAGTCCGGTTTCTACTGGCCTACCCTATTCAAAGATGCATACAGAATTGTGAAAACATGTGATCGGTGCCAAAGGACAGGGAATGTTTCAAGAAAGAATGAAATGCCTCTTAAAAGTATTCTAGAAGTTGAAATCTTTGATGTTTGGGGCATTGACTTTATGGGACCATTTCCACCATCATTCTCTAATCAATACATATTGGTGGCGGTTGACTATGTCTCGAAGTGGGTGGAGGCCGTAGTATTGCCCACCAATGATGGCCGGGTCGTGATCAATTTCTTGAGAAAGCAAATTTTTACCCGTTTTGGTACTCCACGAGCAATAATCAGTGATGGGGGTAAGCACTTTTGCAATCGCCAATTCGAGTCGGTGTTGGCTAAGTATGGTGTACGTCATCGAGTGTCCACTCCTTATCATCCTCAAACAAGTGGGCAAGTCGAAATCTCCAATCGGGAGTTGAAAAGAATTTTGGAGGTAACGGTGAATGCTTCGAGGAAGGATTGGTCCAAAAAATTGGACGATGCACTTTGGGCATACCGCACTGCATTCAAAACTCCTATTGGTATGTCTCCATATCGTCTAGTGTTTGGAAAAGCATGTCACCTACCCGTAGAGTTGGAGCATCGTGCTTATTGGGCAGTGAAAAAGCTAAATTTTGATTGGAAAGAAGCCGGTGAGAAAAGACTCCTCCAATTAAACGAAATGGATGAATTTCGATTTGAGGCATATGAAAATTCCAAAATCTACAAGGAGCGCACTAAAAGATGGCATGACAACCGCATCCAAAGAAAACAGTTTGAGGTTGGGCAACAAGTTCTGCTATTTAATTCCCGGCTCAAGCTTTTTCCAGGAAAATTACGCTCTAGGTGGTCGGGACCATTCACAATTAAGCAAGTGTATCCATCTGGGGCTGTGGAAGTTGAGGATGAAAGCAAGAGGGCATTTACAGTGAACGGTCAAAGGTTGAAGCATTATTGGGGTGGTGACTTTTCCAAAGGAAAATCAATTGTCCATCTCACCAATCCTGCTTAATTTTGTGCTATAAGTCTAGCTAATGACTATAAAGAAGCGCTGAATGGGAGGCAACCCATTTTCTTTCCCTTACTTTTTGTTTTGCTAATAGTCCAATTTTTTTGGCATGATTTAATTCCTTGGACATTAGATGAATTTTGATTTTGTGTTCTTGTTTAACAGGCCTCATAGCAACGGATCCACAACAAGAAGAAATTTAGTCTCCAGCAATCTCCGTTAGTCCTAACAAAGATTTCTCCAACTTGAAGTTGCCATCACCAACCAATTCACCCCAGGGGAGTTCCTTTTTCTCCTCTCTTTTGATTTTTAGTTTTACATTGAGGACAATGTACATTTTAAGTTTGGGGGTATTTGCTTGAGTTTTTACTTGTTAGAAAGCCTTGCCGGCTAATTTAGGTATTTTGCTTGTTTTTGCTTGTTAGAGAGCCTTGCCGGCTAATGTTGTGATTTTGTTGAAATTGCTGTGATTCATGGATTGTAGACATAAATGCTACTTGTGGTTTTCGATAATTATACTTTTTCCATGTTAGATACCTTCTCTAGCACTCTTGTCATGATGTTCATTGCATACAAATGTTGAGTGCACTTGTTCTTCATAAGCGATTTTTAGAATTCGAACGGTGCTATCCATTACCTACATTTCATCTCTTTAATTTGTCCAAATGGAAGGATAGTTTGGGAATGGTTGAGCCGTGATTTATCTCCTTGGGAGTGTGTTGATTCCATGCTTGTTGAACATGTGTGTGGAGTAGTTTTGACTAACTAGCAGAAACTTGGTAATGACCATATCCTTGGAATCTAATCCCTATATAAAAGTTTGTTAGTTGTGCTCAAGATGGCTATACTTTTGCTCTAATTTTAATTCTTTTACCTTACTTTGTAGCCTTTTTGACTTGAGTGATTAAGTCCGTTGGGGCATCTTAAAGCCCGGTACCCTTTGGTTTCTTTTAAACTGGGGAGTTACCGACCTAAAGCTCGTTACATGGGTCAAATAGAAAGCTTAAGGGAGTAAGGAAGCAAAAAAAAAAAAAAAAAAAAAAAAATTTAATCATGAGATTTTCATAGCAAATCTTGCAAGTTTGAGCCACTGTGACTACTTTTCGGGATTTAGATGACTTGTGGGTTTGAATTACTTGGTGGAAGTTTATTTGTTGAACTACTCAAATTTTTGGAGAATCTTCACAAGCCTAAGTGGTTATAATCATTGGCTAAATCTCACCAAACTTGAGCGGGAATGATTGAGTGACTTGAGAGAAACCATTGAGTAGACACCCCGGGTTAGAGTGAAAATATCAAGTTTGGGGGAGTGCATCCAACGAGAAGGAAAGGAAATTTTGACCATTGAGGGTTGGGTATTCACCAATTTTTGTTTTGCGATGATTCAAAGTGACTTTGCACACACATACATCTAACATGGATTAAGTTGAAAAGTTTCTTTTAATTTTAGCATTTGTGTAGATTTTTCATGAATTATAAGCAAGTTTCAAAAGATCATGGTAAGGTGGCAAGCTCCCTAATATTTCGCGTGTTTGTTGTCCTTTTATATTTTGATTGTGCTTGTGTGTTTGCATGACGTTTTAGATCATTTTGCTTGAGGACAAACAAAAATGCAAGTTTGGGGGTGTGATAAGTGCGGTTTTTGCACTTATTTTAGCCTTTAAAAATGGATAATTGTGAGTTCTTTAGAGTTGTTACCGCTTATTTTTGTTCTTTTGTTCATTTAGGTAAAAACCCGAGCTTTGATGGTGATTGGAAGAGATCCACGCGAAAAATGAGCAAAAAGGACTAAATTTGTGTAAATCAAGAATCTTGGGGACCAAAAGATAACTATGTCTAAAGATGGAGGACCAATGTTGCAATTTATTGAGGACCTATATGAAAGACAACCAAAACTTCAAGGACTAAAGTCAACATCTCAGATAGTGCAGGGACTGGAAGTGCAATTAATTAAAATTCAAAATCTGGCACTTGGGAAATTGGCCCATGCGATCGCATGGGCCTAGTGGTGTGCGATCGCAAGATGGCATTTTTTCCAGCAGAGAGCTTTGTGGCTCTTCCATGCGATCGCATGGATTATAACCATGCGATCGCATGGATCATTTTTTGATCCTCCGCGATTTTTTGTTCAGTTTTTCAGGGGCATTTTGGGAATTTAACTTTTCACGAATTTTAGGGTTTAAGTAGCCGTTTTTCTGCATTTTGAAGACACTTTCATTTTCTTACACTTTTTCCACACATTAGAAAGCTCTCCAAGGAAGAAGAAGAGGGTTAGGGTTCTTGAAAAACTCCATGGAAATGGGTTTTTCTTGACTTTTTGTACATCATTGTGTGTATTTTTGTAAATAGAGGAAGATGGATGGAGGTTTATAGTGGGCAAATGAAGACAACCATGGGCTCAAGCTAAATCTTGCATTTCTCTTGACTTTATCAAACCCGGTGATGTATTTTGTATCTATTTTCCATTTTGTCTTTGTAAATACTATGGGCTAATTTTATTTACTAGGAATGAGATGAATCCATTTATGAAGCTTTAAAGTGCATTGTTCTTGTTATTGATTCCTTATGTTTGGTTTTATGGTTGTTGATTATTGGGCTTTATTATGTATTGAGATGATTGATCACCATTGAAATGCTTTTGTGACTTAGTTGCTACCGGGAGGTTGAAATTAGGTTTAGCACATTTAATTGACAACACAAGGCTTATGGAATGTAGGAATACTTGTTCATACTTTGTGCAATCAATTTTGAATGTTCTTGAGTTTTAATACAATTTTACATATACGTTCTCTCGGTAGGAATGCTTGGGGGTCTTGTGTAAAAATTAGGTTTGGCTCTACTCGGGAGAGATTGCTAGACATTTTAGGAGCATGGATTGTCATAGTAACCTTATGTTGGAATTGATAATGGGAAATGAAACTTTAAAGTGGAATAGTTGGTGAAGTCGAATTCCTAGTATTTTCTTCTAATTGATTTTATTTCCTACAAATTTCTCTTTTAATATTTTTCTTATTAGTTTATTTTTCATCATCTTTGAATTCTAGGTTTAATCATCAAAACAAAATGTTTTATTGTGTGTTTGAAATAGGGCTAGATTGAGTTGGATGTTAGCAAAATTATCTATCCTCGTGGGTTCGACACTTTCTCATCACTTTATTACTTGAACGCGACCCGTGCACTTGCGGTACATTTTTAGCGAACACCTGCGCCACTGCAGGTTGCGGGCCGGGTCGGCCCAGCCCACGAAATTTTTTCAAAAGCCCGGCCCACCCATTGGCCCATACGGGTCGAGCCCATATAGGCCGCGGTTCAATCCGGTTCGGCCCGTAAGAATAAAAAATTAATATTTTTTAAAAAATTACTAAAAGAAAAATTAGTAATTAATTTGATTATACTTACACGCATTTTTTTAATTCATTTATAATATTTTTTTAATATATATTTTTTTTTGTGGTGAAAAGCAGCGCAAAAATGCTCTGCTTTTCACTGTCACAGCTGACTGCTGCTGTAGCTGACTGCAGCAACAGTCAGCAAACTGTGCAGCAACAAGCTGCTTGTCACAGTAGCCTGCTGCTGCTTTAATTAATCTGACAGCCGCTGCTTTTGGAGCAGCTCTCACACCATGGCAGAAAGCCCCTTCTTTTCTTCATTTTTTTTAATTATAAAAACGGGCCAGCGGTTAAAGGCTGAACCGGCTGGGCCCGCGGTTCAGCCTCTTTCCCGAGTTGAGGCGGGTGGGCCGATGCGGGTTCGGCCGGCCCGCCCGTCTTGACACCACTACTTTTTTGGATATCTTAACATTTTCAAAAAATTCTGAAATTTTAATATGTGTTAGAAGGATAAGTTATGAATTTATTTTTTAAAATTTCATAAGTTTTCATGACCGATTGTTTGTTCGCTTTACGCACGAGAAATCGAAGGAAAGTAAACTTATTATTGAGTCAAATTAACAAGAAGTTTTTGAAAATTCGATAAAAGTTCTGAACCTCAACTTTAAAATCCTTATAATTGATAAGTCACTTTGGTAAAGTTTTAGAATAATGTCTACAATTCTGCATTTTTAATCCACTTTTCGGGATTTTAAAAGATAAGAATAAGAGAAAAGTACTAAAGCCTCTTAGAGATTTTGTGAGGTCACAACTAAGGTAACCTAAAACCCCAAAATTTTAATCATAACTCTCCTGCTGTATTGGCTTGATTGGGACACTCCAACTTAATTTATTATCTTGACATCTTATGTCGTAATAAAATTAACACCACGTTAAATTTTGCCATCGATCACACCATTGAAACATTCTAGAGGAATTTTCCATGGTATTTTTGTTTTAAGTGTATAACCCTTGTTTAACGACATTCCTAGACTTGGAGATTAATTCTGCTATCTTCGAGGCAATCGAGAATTAATTCCTCTTGAAATCATCGTTACAAAGTTGGTGTCCAATCCAATATCTAAAATAAAGCAGCCCTTCTTAAGGAAGGCCAATAAAATTCGGCACGAGGCAATGCACAATTTTTAATTGATAGGCAATGCACTATTATCACTGTACTAAGGTAGGCTAACCTTAGATCCAACATCTGCGAATACAAAACGTGCTGAAACATCCTTGTACCACCTCCTTACGATCAACTCCTATATAAAAATGATGATTCCAAGGCATTTTGGCTTAAGTTAAATTTCTCTCGAACTAACACTTTCTGCAATCCCATCTCATAGGTATTATCATTTCTTATAACTGCTTATCCCCACCCTGATTGCAAAACCCTCTCTCCATTTCCAAGAACCTCACAAAAATAGCTATTATCAAAATTAGCAATCTAATCCTCCAAAAATCAGTAGCATCAAGTCGGGGATGGTCTACAGTGACGGCGACAACAATGGCTGTGACACAACACAAAAAAGAAAACTCCACATTCAATACTGTGTCAAAGCGCAAGATCATAGCAGACGCTGAAACTAGCATTTCTAGAACTCTCCCCTATTAAGGCAATCCTATCGAGCGGTTCATTATAATGAATTGTTAGTGCTGATTTGATAATTAAGCTATTGTTTGACTAAGCTTAAAAACTTTACGCATAAGTAAGCTAGTAATTTTTTATTTGTGAAAGTTAAATAAATTACTTTACAGCCAACAAAGAAAGTGCTTTTTTAATGAATTGTTAGTGGTTGATTTGATAAAAAAAATTTTTTTACCAAGTGTGTATAAGTTGTGATCGCATCCGGATTTACCTGGGTGGCGAACAGGGGAGAAGGCCGTCACTCCTCAGAATTAGTCAGGCGAAGCTTGGAACACCTAAGTCATCAAAAAAAACAAAAAAGGGACGTGTTTTTATTTTTATTTTTTTCCGAAAAAAGTAACTATTTTTACTTAAATGTAAGAAAAAAAAGTAAGTATATGGGGAAAAAAGTTAGAACTAACTTCATTTCCATTTTAGGCTCAGCCAAACACAAAATTAATTTACGGTTTGCTATTCATCAAATATGATCCCGTTATACTTGTGTGAGTAAATTTTCTAGTGATTTTTTTTCTCCTTTTCCAAGAATGATTTGTTCTTATATTCTTTTATTTTCATTTGCTGTAGCAAGGGGTGGACTAACAAATTTATGTAAGTGACTATATATATATATATATATATATTCACTGGTAATTGGTATCTGCTTTGTCGCATTCAGTTTATAAGTGGGGTAGATTTTCATTTCCTTGATCGATAATACAAAATGTACTACTCAAGTGTCAACTTTACTAATTTTAAATCCTTGTATTGGGCAAACATTGTGAGATTAATACTTGTATTGGTGAAAAATAGTATTGGAAAGGTTCTTATTTCCAAAAGGGTTGAAGAAGGATAAAGGATTAATTGAAATGGCTGCTCTTTCATTGATTTTTGGGAGATAAATCAGCAGCAAATTTGGGTCAAACTGTTGTTAGTGGGGAGAGAATTGACTTGCTATTGGGGTTGTTTTTTAATTGATGCTGAAACTGGGATTGGATTTTTAATTAATGACTGTGTACTAAACAATCAAGTTGGTAGACTAATACGTGGGATGGGGCCTTGTAGATATCATTTCCCTAGTTTTTATGGCCCACTTGGGTAATCACTGGATATTTTTCCCCCCTTCAATATCTTGACGATTTCTATAATACTACAAGGTGCAACCTAATGTTCTAGATTATAATTATGACATTACCTAAAAGATCGAGGATCATGTGGAATCATAGGATGAATGTGTTAGGATGGAATCAATTTTACCTTTGATAATGGTTTCCAGATTCAACTTGCTGAATGTGATGTGTGGAGGGTGACTCAGGGGCTCAAAAAATAATCTAGTCCAACGCTTTCTTATTTTCTGATAAATTAGAACTGCTTGGAAGGTGAGATGTGGTACATGTTATTAGATTTATAGAGATAGGAATAGAGTGACCTATAATCTCGCCTCCTTCAATCAACGACAGAGGTGAGATTTTGGAGAGCTGGCATTGTTCATAAAATGGAGATGGGTTATACTTGCAATTCAGGGTTGTAAAGGGCTGATTTCATGTAGAAACATATGTGGAAAGCCTAGTTTTGCTCAACCACAGGTAGTGATGGCAACGGGGCGGATCAGCCTGATCCAAATCCGCCCCGCAATAATTGTAGGAGATCCAAATCCGCCCTGCGATCCGCAATTTTTCAGGGCGGATCGGATACGGATCGGGGCGGATCAGAGCCCTGATTCGTATACTGATCCATTTTATTTTTTATTTTTTTATTTTTTTTATTTTTGGCATTCAAAAAATTTAAAATATATTAAAACAAACTTTACTAAATACTATATAGTTTAAACAAAATTCTAAAATACATTAACTACTTAATTAAATGTCCAAAAGAAACAAACGACATCAATTACTTAATTAAAAATTGAATACTCCAAAATACACAATAAAAAAACAAACAAACAAATTTTTTATCGTCTCATCTTCATAACTTCATAGAATCAAGAACCTAGGTTTAGGAATTAACAAATTAGGAATTAAGAAATTTGAAATTGCAATTGCAGCCATTGTCCCAAATTTTTTATCTTGTTATAATTTAATCCTTTCTCTTTTCAACATACTGGGCGGATCGGATCGGGGCAGCCCCGATTCGATCTGTCCCGAGATTCGTGGCGGATCACAGATATCTGTCCCGATCCGCCTCGCCGATCCGTGGATCAAGTATTTTTTGCTCCATTCGGATCGGGTATCCATCGAGTTCGGGGCGGATAGGATATTTTTGCCATCTCTAACCACAGACGTGATGCTATTATGGCAAACGATTGTATTATATTAATAATGATGCCATTCACAAGTGAGGAGATAATGCTAATTACCAAGAGCATGCTGGATCACATAGAACACTACAAGAAAAAGAGCCATTTGGAACATTTAAACAACAACATTCATTAATCACACGTTACTAAAAGGAGTTTTTCACAAAAATCATTAAATGCATGTTGCCATTGGTTAACTTGATTGGGATTTGGCAACAGTTTTTAAATGAACGTTGCCAATGTATCCTTGTGCAACGTTCATTGTCTGTTGCAAAAAAAATTATATATTTTTTAATTTAACAACGGGCGATGACTGTTGTCAAAGAATAGAATAATTGGCAACGTTCATGCACGTTGCTAAACATATACTTTAGGACATTTTGCAACGTTTAAAATCTGTTGCAAAATAAAATTATATAATAGCTTTAATTGACAACATTTCGTGAACGTTGTTAAAACTTAAGCATAGATGGCCCTATTAAATATCAAATTCAAGCCCAATTAAACATGACATTCTACCCGCGAAAACTATTGTATTGGCTCCAAACCCAAAATCGAATAACAACGTCGCCTGTGTCTCCTACTTCTCTGAATCTTTTGTAAAAACCTAATTATCATTCGGAACATTCACCGTTTTTGCTGGAAAGAAGACATTGGAGAATTGTAAAATCAGTCTGTTGGAAATCCCACAATAAACACGAGTCCAAACAAGACAAGGGCACGAACAAGTTTTAGTATCCCAACAGAAACCAACCGGATGAAAGAGCAACATGTAACTATACCTTGGGAGCCAGTATGATGAACTAGCCAAGAACTAAGTTCAAAAGCGCTACAAATGAGAAAACTTAAGTTGGCTAGTTAATGAATTATTTCAGTTATAATTTAGGTAATCTTACTTTTTATTTCCTATATATGTCATCTACTAGCCTTCATAAAGGTCCTCACATTTGTATTTCGAAACAAGTCCTCTAGTTTTATAAAGATCAATTCAATATTAGAAATAAAAATATGAGAAGAGTTATATGGATGGTTAATACCTCTTAATGCCAATAGTTTTTGAATGACAAACCACTCAATCGAGTACGTAGCGAAGACCCCAAATTGAGGCAACAAACTAGTCAATCGAGTAGTTAGTGAAAACCCTCAATCAAGGCAAGAAAACACTAATCGAATCATTTGTTAACCAGCCAACCTAAGTTTTCTCATTTGTAGTGCTTCTGAACTTTGTTCTTAGATATTTGATCACACCAGCTCCCAAGGTATACTTAGATGTTCATCTTTCCTCTAGTTGGTTTATATTGGGATACTGAAACTTGTGCATGCCCTTGTCTTGTTTGGACATGTGTTCATCATGGGATTCTCTCTTATTTGAAAGTGGTCCTCTGTGATCTCGCATGCTCTTGGTAATCACCATTGTCTCATCGCTCGTGACTAGAATCTTCATTAATATATTAGAATCATTCGCCATAAGAGCTCCGCCTCCGTGGTTGAGAAAAACAAGGTTCTCCACATACTTTTTCCACTGGAAAAGAGCCTTTACTACCTTGAATTGCAAGTGTAATCCATATCCATACTGTGAAAAATGCTAGCTCTCCAAAAACTCACCTCTGTGGTTGAGTCTCACCTTCTCAAGCAGTTCTAAAATATTAGAAAATAAGAAAGCATTGGGGCTAGTTTATTTTTTGAGACCTTGAATCACCCTCAACGTATCATATACAACAAATTCAATCTGGAAACCATTATAAAAAACTGGATTCCATCCTAAAACATTTGTCCTATGATTCCAAAGGATTCTCGATCTTTTAGGAGATATCATAATTTTAATCGAGAACCTTACATTACACCTTCTAGTATTAAAGAAACGGTCATGATATTGAAGGAAAAAAATGTCTCCAGTGATTACACAAATGGGGCCATCAAATTTGGGAAAAAAGATATCTATGAGGCCACAAAAATGTATTGGAAATTAGACTAAACCAATATCTTTTGAATTCTATAGTTTCAACTAATGCTAAGTTAATTCGAAATTAGACTAAACAAATCGTTGTTGGTACGATACTTGGATTCTGAAATCCATTATATTAATTGTGCGATCCGTATACTTGCAGAAGAATAAATATTGCTAACAAGTTCTTGGCGTCGTTGTCGAAGATTATGTTTTAGTTCTTTTTTCAATTATATTAGCACTAATCGAACGTTAGTTATTTATTTTTTAATTTTTTAGTTTATTTCAGTGTTTGAATTGTTTCTTTTCACGCCTTTGCATGTGAAGTGTGAGACATGGGTCTCTAATAGCAGCTGATCCAAAAATTGAATGTAATTTATATCTTCGGCAAAGAAAAACAAGAAAGCACACAAAAAGGACAAAAAACAGTAAGACACCATGGATAACAATGAGATTGCTCCAATAGGACGAGAAAATTGGGAGATAGCAATTGATGAAAAAAATATGTTAGTGGGAGATTTTATGATTTCACGCATCATTCAAAGCCAATCTAGCATTGTCTACCCACCGTTTGGGTAGTCAAACTTCCAATTAAAGACTAATGTTATTAATCTTTTTCAAAATGGGCATCAGTTCTATGGAAGGGCCAATGAGAATCCACATGCACATGTTTATCGATTCGTGAAAATGTGCCAACATTTCAAATATCAAAGGAACTCAGACGACACCGTCCAGGTACGTTTGTTCCCACATACTCTCCGTGACAAAGCTCTTAGTGGTTGGAATCATAGCCGATTGCCAGCATTACCACTTAGAATGGCTTAGCCCAAAAATCTGTGCAAAATTCTTTCATTGGTCAAGATTGCAAAGTTGAAGCATGAAATATATGTATTTCAGCAGTCAGAATCTGAATCTTTTGATGAGGCATGGCACAGATTCAAAAATATCCTAAGGAGGTACCCTCATCATGGAATTAGTAAGAGGCTTCTAATTCAGTAATTTTATGCATGTATGCTTCCCTCCTTTAAAAGTATGCTTCCCTCCGTCAGAGCTACTTGGATCTAAGTGAACTGAATGCCAAGGTTGGGGTCAGTGGCTAGAGCTGGCTAGGGTGCTGGAGGTGCCTGATCATGAGCTTCCTCATCAGGTTGTATCGTTGGAGCACGCTGTGCTCTGATCTCTCTGGCTAGCATCCTAGCCTCTGAATTGTCAATAGTCCTATGTGTGAGAGGGGCTTTGGGAGTGTAAGCTTCTTGAAATGGCAACAGGAGGACACCGGCCTCCATACAGATCCCACTAATCAGACATGGGAACATAATAGAGCGCTGGGAGTTGGAGTCAACCGACGTTGCTAACTCCCGAACAAAATCAAAGATACGTGTCCCCAAATCTATTTTTCTATCCCGGGCTAAATGGTAAAGAAGGCGAGCCTTTTCTCCAATAAACTTCATTCGCTGAGTGGTAGGATTAATATTGGTATAGACAAAAATGTGTAAAGCCCGTAGCTCCTGAGTCAGTTCATCATGTTTGAAGTGCGAAGTGGCCGACGACCATGCATTCTCTCTACCATACAAGAACCGTTCCACTGACTGCATGTCCCCGTTAGTGGGCATAGGATCTATCCTCGTGCGGGTCAGTTCATAGTATCTATCAATCATAGCAGGGCTGAAACAGATCCACTTGTCTCTTGTCCATGTCTTGTGCCGATGAGATGATTCTGGAGTATAAATTTCTTTGTTGAAGTTTGCAAAGAATTCTCTAACAAAAGTTATATACGCTAGATGTGGAGCTGCAGCCACTTGACTCCAACTACACTGCTGGATCACGTGTTCCAAAAGATGCCCCTGAAAATTAGCCCTTTGTACCCGTCTCTCTTGGTGGTAGTTCTTCTTTTTCCACCTTTTATCATATCTCTCTTGGGCTTCTGTAGTTAGGAATCGTGGTATGCCACCATCACTAATTGGTTCATTGGCCCGTCTACGACGAGTATAACCTTCACCGACATTTTTCTTTCCCTTTTCTTGAGTTGTGGTATTTTTTTTTGGTGCCAATGGTACCTAAAAGGATAAGAGAAACATAGTTAAGCATCGGAATAAGCTCAAGAATAAACAAAACATCTCAAAGGAAAATAAAAGTAGCAAATTTTCGTAGTTTAAACATAGACCATACACTACTTTTCACCACCAGGAAATGTGAAGAAATATTGAAGTTTTCCCGAGCCATCTTTGGAAACAAGTTACTATATAGAATGATCTTTAACATGTTCAAATTGAGGTAAAACGGAGGTCATATGAGGAAGACGAGAGTGGGACGAAGTTGGTGACATGAAATGGCTGGTGCCTAGTCATGGCAAGCCAAGGTTGCAAAATTATGGGGTGAGTGCCTTGGCTCAATGTGTAATATATTTCTATTGAATGTATGCACAATTAGCAAGTTTGAATGCGTATCAACAATGCCCAATAGATAGCTAGCCCTAATTGCACAAGAATCTTTACTTAGGCATTTGAGCAAACACCTAGAAAGCAATCTCAGTTGAAGTAGATTTTAGATGATTATGGAAGTTGAATCTAGCCCAAAATTTACCACTTCAAAAACACAAACTCAAGAATCTATCATCTTCCTAGTCCCATCCTCCTCAACTTAACAAGATAAAATCGAAAAAAAAGATCAAGTTATAAAAAACACACGAGAAGGAAAAAAAATAGAAAAGTTTCATACCTTCCTTTGCCAAAATGTAGAACTTTGATGTTAATGTAATGTGGGAAGAAGTAATATGTGATTGAGGATTGGTATATGAGAGATTGATATATGATATGGATGAAAATTGAGAGGGAGATCGCATGGTGTTTGAAAAGAAGAAATTTTTTTGTGTTGTTTTGGTGTGTTGTTCGCGGCTGGGGTTATTAAACTTGGGCGAATGCCCACTGAAAACCTGGGCAATCACCCAAGTTAGCCCTAGGCGTTCTGTCTAGAGTTGATGTTCTCGGGCGATCAACCAATTCAATGGACTGGGCGATCGCCCAGTTTACCAGCAAACATATTTTTTTAAAACTTCAAATTGAAACTAAATGCATATAGGCTAACTTAACATGTTAAACATTCAAAACGTGCTAATATGGATACGATAAACCTAAAAGAACTAAATTGGTTACCAAAAATCACTTAAGTGCAAAACAAATGCAAAAATTAAATATGATGTGCCTAAAACTAAAGTGATGAAGATATCCCTACTTCATGCATTTGACTAATTGTATCTAGGCCTAATTGATCATGTGAAATCTTAATTACGTGCCAAAATGAAGATGATGACTAAACCATGCTAAAAATCAACTAAGTGCAAAAATTGGAAAAATAAACATGATGTCCCTAAGTAATAAACTTAAAACTATCCCAACTAAATTTACCTAAGTGCAAAAATTTTTGAAAAACATAAATGGTATGCATCAAAACCAAAAACTTAAAACAAGCAAATAATTAGGATGAAAAAGTAGAAAGGGATAGAAAGATGGGTGGCCTCCCATTAAGCGTTCGATTTATAGTCTAGAGCTCGACTTTTTGGGATGATCATGCCGGTGGTGCAAGATGAACGGTGGACTTTTCTTTCGAGAATCCACTACTCCAATAAACCTTAAACCGCTGCCCATTGAATTTAAAAATGCCCTTGTTCTCATGGTTGATTTCCACCGCTCCATATGGATAGACTTTTGTGATTGTGTAAGGCCCCGACCATTTAGACCTCAACTTGCCCGGAAAAAGTTTGAGGCGAGATTTGTATAACAACACTTGCTGCCCAACCTCAAAAATTATTCTTTGAATATGTATATCATGCCACTTTTTGGTCCGCTCCTTATACAATTTTGCATTCTCATAAGCTTCCAAATGGAACTCATCCATTTCATTCAATTGAAGAAGTCTCTTTTTACCGGCGGTCTTCAAATCAAAGTTCAACTTCTTGACCGTCCAATATGCTCAATGTTCTAACTCAACCGGTAAATGGCACGTTTTCCCATAAACTAGCCGATATGGAGACATGCCTATAGGAGTTTTGAATGCTGTCCGGTAGGCCCATAAAGTGTCGTCTAGTTTCTTTGACCAATCTTTTCTTGATGAACTCACCATTACCTCAAGAATTCGATTCAACTCTCGGTTCGAGACTTCAACTTGCCCACTGGTTTGAGGGTGATAAGGAGTAGCAATACGATACCGAATGCCATATTTAGCCAATAAGGACTCAATGTGACGATTGCAAAAATGTTTACCCCCATCACTAATAATAGCTCGGGGTGTGCCATAACGAGTGAAAATGCATTTTTTTAAGAAATCCATCACAACACGTGCATCATTGGTAGGCAATGCAACTGCTTCAACATATTTGGAAATGTAGTCGACAACAACCAGAATGTATTAATTCGAGAATGAAGAGGAGAATGGCCCAATGAAATCAATACCCCAAACATCAAAAAGCTCGACCTCAAGTATACTGTTTAGAGGCATCTCATTCCTTTTTGAGATATTTCTCGTGAGCTAGCACCGATTACACCCCTTCACAAAAAGATGTGCATATTTGAAGAGAGAGGGCCAATAGAACCCTGACTAGAGAACTTTAGCAAATGTTTTAGAGGTACCAAAGTGTCCAGCGTACGCTGAAGAGTGTCAATGCTCAAGTATCTAAGGGACTTCTTCTTCAGGAATGCACTGCCTAATAATTTGATCTGGACCCCGTCTATAGAGAATGGGATCATCCCAAAATAGTACTTCAAGTCAGAGAAAAATTTCTTCTTTTGATGATTTGAATAATCAGGCGTGATGATGGACTTGGCTAAGAAATTTACTATATCAGCAACCCATGGGACTTTTTCCAAGTAAAAAATATTTTCATCTGGGAACACCTCGGTGATATCCATGTTCTCGATCTATTTTTTCTGCTCAAGTCTAAATAGATGATCATCTACTACATTCTCACTTCTCTTCTTGTCCCTTATCTCCAAATCAAACTCTTGTACAAGTAACACCCATCTAATCAGCCTCGATTTTGCATCTTTCTTTGCCAATAAATATTTCAAGGATGCGTGATCAGTGTAGACTATTACCTTTGATCCAACAAGATATGATCTGAATTTGTCAAAGGCATGGACAACAGCCAGGAGCTCCTTCTCAGTAGTGGTATAGTTGAGCTGTGCATCATTCAAAGTTTTGCTGGCATACTGTATCACATGAAAAAAATTATATTTTCAGTGCCCCAATGCTACTCCAAGTGCATAATCACTTTCGTCATACATTAATTCAAATAGTAGACTCCAATTAGGTACAATTATCACAGGTGCTGAATGAGCTTCTCTTTTAGAGTGTTGAATGCCAATAAACACTCTTCAGAGAAGAGATAGGGCACATCCTTGACCAGGATAGTACACAAAGGTTTTGTGATTTTTGAAAAGTCTTTGATGAAGCGACGATAGAACCCATGATGCCCAAGAAAGCTTCTAATACCTTTGATAGAAGTTGGTGGTGGTAATTTCTCAATAACATGAATTTTTGCTTTATCTACTTCAATCTCCTTAGCTGAAATGCGATGTCCCAACACTATACCCTCTTGAACCATAAAGTGACATTTTTCCCAATTAAGAGCTAAATTTGTATCTTCACACCGCTTCAAAACTAGATGTAAGTGCTCCAAGCACTCATCAAAGGATGAGCCAAACACTGAGAAATCATTCATGAATATTTCAATAAATTTCTCCACCATATCAGAGAAGATGGCCATCATACATTGCTGAAAAGTGGCAGGAGCATTGCATAAACTGAAAGGCATCCTACGATAAGCAAAAGTGCCACAGGGACATGTGAATGTGGTCTTCTCTTGATCTTCAGGTGCAATTAGAATCTGATTATAGCAAGAGTATCCATCCAGTCTTTCTAACATCTGATCAATAAATAGAAGGGAAAAATGATCCTTCCTAGTAGCAATGTTGAGTTTGCGGTAGTCAATGCAAACTTTCCATCCCATGATTGTTCTGGTTGGAATCAATTCATTCTTTTCATTCTAAACCACAGTGATACATCCCTACTTTAGCACTATTTGAACTGGATTCACCCAAGCACTGTATGAGATTGGGTAGATAATCCCTGCATCCATTAGCTTCATGACCTCTACTCTAACCACTTCTTTCATATTAGGATTCAGCCTCCTCTGACTGTCAATACTTGGTTTAAAATCGTCCTCGATGAGGATTTTATGCATGCACAATGTAGGGCTGATGCCCTTGATGTCAGCAATAGACCACCCAATACTTGTCTTGTGTTCTCGGAGCACTCGGAGTAATTTTTCTTCTTCAAGCTCATTAATAGAATTTGTGATGATCACAGGCAAAGTAGAAGATTCTCCCAAGTAGGCATAACGAAAATGTGATGGCAACTGCTTGAGCTCCATTTTTGGAGGTTGTTGAACAGAAGACATATGTTTTGTAGAACTCGTGCCCAACTCCTCAAAGCGTGGTCAGCGTATATATAGAGGATTAGCTTCAAGATATTTTGCTCACATCTCAACATCACCAGAATCAGTGTGGGTGGATTGAGAATGCATAATACAAGCCTCCAATGGATTTGATGGATTATTGAGTTGAAATTTTTTATGAACTGGATTATCAACCACATCAACTTTGAAGCAGCTATCTGACTCAGTTGGATATTTAATTGCCTTGAAAACATCAAATGTGACTTGCTCTTCACTATGCCTCAGAATGAGTTGACCTTTTTGTACATCGATTAGAGATCTACCAGTGGCCAAAAATGGTCGACCAAGAAGAAGTGGAACATCTTTATCTTCTTCCATGTCAAGAATGATGAAATCAGCTGGAAAGATAAATTTGTCCACCTTTACCAAAAGATCTTCAACAACTCTCTTTGGATGTTTGATAGACCGATCAGCTAGCTGTAGAGTTACCGTAGTTGCTTTAGCATCTCCCAAACCTAATTTCCTGAAAATAGAAAGTGGTATCAAGTTAATACTAGCTCCTAAATCACACAAAGCTTTATCAAAACAAAAATCTCCAATTGTGCAAGGTATTGTAAAACTCCCTGGATCTTTTAGTTTAGGATGTAGTTTATTTTGTAAAATAGCACTACACTCTTCTGTCAACATCACCGTCTCATGTTCCTCCATCTTGCATTTATTTAAAAGAATGTCTTTCAAAAACTTTGCAGAGCAGGGCATCTGAGCAAGTGCATTTGCAAAAGGGATGTTGATATGTAGTTTCTTAAAGATCTCAATAAATTTTCTAAATTGCTTGTCTAACTTGTTCTTTTGTAACCTCTGAAGAAATGGGATCGGAGGATCATATGATTTGATAGGAACAGTTGCCTTAACTTGTGGTGTGCTTGAACTCTCTTTCATATATGTTGTCTGCTCAGTCTGTTCTATGTGCTCCTCATCAGTGGAATGTACCACTTCTTTATTTGCACATGATCTCTTTACATGGATCTTTGGTAACTGAACCCCACTTCTAGTAGTGATAGCTTTAACATGTTCCTTGGGATTCACCTCTGTATTACTCAACAAAGTACCTGGTGCTCTGCCTGATAGAGCAATTGCCATCTGACCTATTTGTGTCTCAAGATTCTTTACTGAAGCACCTTGATTTTGAATATTAGTCTTTGTCTTGTTCATGAACTGTTCGGTTCTCTCGATAAATTTATCGATTGTATTTTCTAATGATGTACTCTTTTCTGGCTGCTGAAACTGTGGTCTGATATTATTCTGATTATTTCTCGAAGAGATATTTGGATGGTTTCGCCACCCTAGATTACATGTGTTGGAGTATGGGTTATTTTGTTGGCACTGACCACCTTGAATATAATCGACCGGTTCAGGCTGTAGTGATAGTGGCTGGGGTCAAAAGAGTTTCTATTCCCATCTTATCATACGTTGCCCCGTAAATAATATTGACAGAACTCCCATCGTCCACCAGCATTCTCCCAGGCCACCAGCATTCTCCCAGGCCACTAGAGCATCTTTGTGAAGAAATTACACTCCAACCACGTCGGTGGGTAGGACATTCTGATGTACTAAGACTGGGTCCGCATTCTTCATATGTTGATTTCTTTATTTGCACTACATTGGCTGAATATGACATACTTTCCACTTTGTGTAACAATGAATCTATCTTTGCAGATAACGCCGTGAAAGTATCTATCTCATGTACTCCTGCAGTTCTCTTGTGTACGACTCTGTCTGATGGCCACATGGCAGTGGTGGTAGCTACTCTTTCAAACAAATCCAAAGCTTCAACCACTGTTTTGGTAAATAAGAACCGTTAGATGAAGAATCAATCATACTTTTAAATGAAGAAAGTAGTCTAGCATAAAAATACTGAATTTGTTGCCCCTTGCCAACACCATGATAAGGACACTTCCTTAGCATATTTTTGAATCTGTTCCACGCTTCATCAAAAGATTCTGTTTTAGACTGTTGAAATATGGATATATCATGCTTTAACTTTGAAACCTTAGCTAGTGGAAAAAAATTCGTCTAGAACTTTTGGGCTAGATCAATTCAAGTGGTTATGCTATCTATTGGCAGTGAGCCCAGCCACTCAAGAGCTTTGTCCCGAAGAGTATGTGGGAACAAACGTAGCTAGATGGCATCGTCTAAGATTCCTTGATATTTGAAATGTTGACACATTTCTAAGAAGCGTGAAACATGTGTATGTAGATTCTCGTCGGTCCTGTCAAAGAATTGATGTCTATTATAAAATAGATGAATAACGTTATTCTTCAATTGAAAGTTCGGCTACCCAAAAGGTGGGTAGAAAATGCTAGATTAGCTCTGAATGATATGGGGAGTAGAAAAGTCTCCAACTAGTATATTGTCTTCATCAATCTCGTGTCTTGCCCGAGCGATCTCGTTGTTCTGCATTTTGTCTTGCTGTTTTTGGTCTTTTTGGTGTGTATTGCTTGCTTGATCAATTGGAATTAGAGATTCGTGTCTCACACTTCGCATGCAATAATTTGAAGAGAAACTATTCAAACACTGAAATAACTAAAGAAAATAATGATAAATAATTAAACAAATAAATAAAGTTCGAATTAATTGAAAAGAACTAAAACTAAATGCCCAGCAACGGTGCCAAAAACTTGTTAGCAATTTTATGTCTTTAATATTCTGCAAGTATACGGATTGCTCAAGTAATAAAATAAATTTTGAGTCTAAGTATCGAACCCACAGAAATTTAGATAGTTCAATTGCAATTAAATTAACCTTAACCGAATCTGTTAACTTTAGAAATTTGGTGTTTAAGAACTAATTAAAATCTGAACTAAAAATAATTAAATAATTATAATTCAAGTAAGCAAAAGATTAAATTATAGAAGAATTACTTTAAAATTGGAAAAGAAAAGCGTACTAAGATCTCAAATCCACTCGTACCAATTTCCTTTAATCCGAACCGTTGAATTTGATAATATGATCTAATTATGAAGATCAATATTCCTAATTTGTTTAACAATCTCTCTCAAGTAGAATTAAATATATTCTTATATGTGACCCGACCATATCTCTAAGACGGATGCGAACATACAAGAATGCATTAGAATTTGTGAATACTTAAAGATCACATAAAGCATAGTGGTATATCTCTATCCCCTATCGTACTCTACAACAATTGATACTATGTATAACCTATTTTATATCTCTCGAAGGTAAAATATGCCACAATAATCATACAACTATTCTACATATAATTGTACATGAAGAGAAATCAATATCAATTATTCAAAATTAAAAACGTTCTTAAATATCAAAAACTAGGTTCAAAGAATTAAATGATCATGTTACAAGCTTCATCGTGATACTAGCACTAAAAGAATTTATCCTAACATACTAAGAAGAAGAAAATAAAAAGAAACATAAAACATAGAAGACATCACCCAGATATGAAGAAAACTTGAAAGAGAGGAAATCTTCATCTTGATGTTCGTTGAATTCTTGAAAGAGTAATTCTCGATCGTCGTTTCTTGTTTCTCTTCTTATTTTTCTCCCAAAATTGGCTTTAATCCGACTTTCCTGTTATGAGTTAATAACTCATATTTATATGTCCCTCGTGGTGTTCCAAAATATTTCAAAAATTCATTAAAATCGCGCCCAAAATGTTTCCTAATTGAATTAGAACTCAAAAAGGTAAGAAAAATCCGCGGGTAGACATTTTACACTGGGCGATCGCCCAGGAATGTTTTTTTGCATTCTGTTGTAGAAAAATAGTGTTGGATGATCACCCAGCTTTATGCTTGGGCGATCGCCTAGCTCAACTTTTTTCTGCTCTGCGGCTGTTTTTCGAACGATCATAACTTATTGTAAGAAACTCTAAATTGAGATCCGTAAAAAGTGTTAGACTCGTAATTCAATTATCTTTCCAATAGTATTTAATTAGCCTTTTGGAGATTTTAATATCAAAAGTTGTGCTGGAATTTCCTCCACATGCTTTGGTAGGTAGTTTCTCAATTCGGTTCCTTGACTTTCTGGTGTTTCATCCATTGATTCAACTCTTCATTGTCACTCCTCAACGCCTTAATTGTTGCTCTTTCCGTCTATTCTTCTCTATTGAAAATAGAAAGAATAATATACTAAATTAAGCATAAAATCAATAAAATGACTAGATAAAAGTTTAGTTTAGAGGCCCGAATAAGTGCACAAAATACACTTATCATATATCATAGTTTCTTATTTATTTCAACACAATAATAGCATAATCACTATTGTTGCAGTTCACGTGCTTCTTACGTGCGTCTTATAAATTTGTAAAGCTTAAGTGATTTGAAATATTTTTAAAGCCTCTTAAGGTCATTTAGATTTAACACGTCATATCTTACTGCAACTCTCTAGTACTGTTGTCGTTAACATATAGATTTTCAACCAATGAGAGAAAATGTTGTTCAAACGTTTCATAATATTATTGTAAAAAATCGAGGTAATATTTCCTTTAGGGCTAGTGGCGTAGCTTAGGGGGTCCCAGGGGAGACCTAGACCCCCCAACTTTTTGAGTTTTTTTTTTTTTTTTGGTAGTTTTTTAATTTTTTAATATATAATTTAACTTTTACCTAATATCAATTTAATGGATAACAATTGGATCAATTAGAGCTTGTTTGGTATAGTTTATAAATAGGGATATTTACACCCACTACTTACAAATATTAAAATAATTTTAAATCTAACAACTTAACTTATTTATTTCAAAAATACTACATAATTAATATTATATTAAATAATAAAATAATGAATTAAAATTAAATAACTATTTCCACGTGAATTCACTCAAATTTGTTTTTGAGTCCTTGATTATTTGCACAATAAGTCCTTCATCTTTATAAAATTTTCACTTTAGTCCCTATACTTCGTCTTTCATTTCAATTTTGTCCTTTTTTATTTGCAACTCAAGTCCTTCAACTTTTAAATTTGTACAAGTTGGTCCCCATATTTATACTTTTATATCAATTTAGTCCTTTGTATCACTATTTGATACAGATGTTACAAATGATATTTTGTATCATTGAATATGTTACATATTATATTATGTTATTTTACATATCACATGTTACATGAATTGGTATTTTGTATCACTGATGTTACGTATGTTACAAATGATGAAATCAATAGTTTTATTTGTTAAATTTAACATTGTGTTTCATATCTATATCATACTATAACGAACTTATTGAAGTTTAGAGTTGATTTTGCAGTTGTAACAATTTCTGTTTAGTTGTAACAATTTCTGTTTAGTATCGCAATTTGTTACAAATGTTACAAATCTTATTGTGTATCATTGTTTGATACAAATGTTACAAATAATATTTTGTATCACTGAATATGTTACAGATTATATTATGTTATTTTACACAATACATGCTACATGAATTAATATTTTGTATCACTAATATTTTATATTTCAATTTGTAACACAGATTGTTACAAAATATCATTTGTAATATTTGTATCAAACATTGATACACAATATCATTTGTAACATATGTATCAAATAGTGATACTATAAAGGACTAAACTGATATAAAAGTATAAATATGGAGACCAACTTGTACAAATTTAAAAGTTGAAGGACTTGAGTTGCAAATAAAAAAGGACGAAATTGAAATGAAAGATAAAATATAGGGACTAAAGTGAAAATTTTATAAAGATGAAGGACTTATTGTGCAAATAATTAAGGACTCAAATGCAAATTTAAGTAAGTTCACGTGGAAATATATATTTTGTAGTATAGATTTAATTTTAATTTATTATTTTATTAATTAATATAATTTTAAGAATGTAGTATTTTTGGAATAAATTTGTTAAGTTGATAAAATTAGAATTATTTTGAAAAAGTGGTTTATTTATGAAAAGATCCCTTATAAATAAATTTATTTGACAAAAATTTTTTATTTGACAAAGAATAGTAAAATATGTCAGGATACCAAGACAATTTTTTTGGTCAAATAAACTATTTTTTATCAAATTGGCTATTTTGGTCAAATAAACTAGTTCATAAATTAACCAAACTGGCTCTTAATGTAAATCAGTTGGACCTATTGACCTAATAAAATTAATAATACAAATTTACAAATAATTAGCTCATTCTTCAAATGATAATACAAAATTAATAAAAGGGTAAATAGCACAAAACGTCCCTACCTATTGAGGGTATTGTGGAAAACGTCCCTACCTTCAAAATTTTGGCATTTTCACCCTTACCTACTGGATTTCCAAAACAAAACGTCCTTCAGTCCAAAAATATAGGGGTAAATTAGTCCAACCACTTTTTTCACATATATATTCCTTCTTTTAAAATTGGGGGACTTCCCATGCAATTTTCAAAATTGCACGGAAGGCCCCCATCTCCAAATCTGCCAAAACGGCAGGCCCCCTTTTGGAATTTTCCCTTGTCACTTGCTGATCCTGCTGATGTTGATGTAACGCCGCAAGCTGCTGCTGCTGCCTCTCCCGCCTCTTAGAAGCCGGAACCCAAGTGCTCTTGACGTGGGTTTCACAGGGAAACCCACGGCTCTTGCAGCAAGTCCGGCACCTAAGGTGCACGCAGTCTTTTTTCGCCTGGTTTCCGCAGTCCTGGCAATTTACGGCACTGTCTCCGCCTCTGCTTGGCCTCATCACCCCAAACCCTGCTGATCTATAACTATAATTGCAAGAATCATCACCATTTTGATGTTGATTTTGGTGTTGGAGTTGTTTTTGTTGATGAAAGTGATAATACTGTTGCCATAATTCAAAACCCTTGTTATAGATCTCCTCGTTCTTGAACAGAAACAGGCTATTATTGGTATGTTCTTGTTCTCGGTCGTTGCCACCTAGTGGCTGAATCAAATTAACATTAACCTTTTCTTCCTTTTTAAAATTAGTATATACAAGAACAGTTGACACCATAGATTAATTATGGAGGAACATGTCAATTAATGAATCATCAATTAGTTGTAGGATCTACTGAAAGTACTGTAAATGCTCCCACATTACTGTAATTGCGATGTATGTTGGACGAATAACATTTACAAGCCATTTAATGTTTTGGCTTGGTTTTCGAGAAAAATACCTATACAGCTCCTCTTTCTCAGGGGCCCTTTTGCTGTTGTTCGACGACGAAAGGCGGTGGCCGCCGGTGTAAGACACCGGCGCGACCACCGCCAGTAGATCTGTTGGCGGCGCCATGACAAACGACGCCGCCTTGCAGAAATTGCAGAAACGTCGTTTTGGCAGATTTGGGGATGGGGGCCTGCTGTGCAATTTTGGAAATTGCATAGGAAGCCCCCCAATTTTAAAAGAAGTAATATATATGTGATAAAAGTGGTTGGACTAATTTACCCCTATATTAATGGCTGATTTTTGGACTGAAGGACCTTTTGCGCAAGAAATCCAGTAGGTAAGGGTAAAATTGCCAAAATTTAGAAGGTAGGGACGTTTTCCACAATACCCTCGATAGTTAAGGACGCTTTGTGCTATTTACCCTTAATAAAACTACTTTGCTTGTTAATACATATCGTGTTCAAATAATTATATATAACACTATTAAAATGATTTAAATTTGTGTCCATCGTAGCTTAATTTTAGATAAAATAGATATAAATTCTATTTTTGTGCAATGATTTCTTGTAAATTTTTTAAAGACTATAACTTATAAAAAAATATTAGATTCTCATAAGAATGGGCTCAATAATTGTTGTTTGATGGGAAAAAAAATTCGGAGTCAACCCCCACAAGGCAGTTCCCCCCTCCCCCAGCCCACTCCTATTTGGGGCCCCCAACTTCAAAAGTCTGGCTCAGCCACTGTTTAGGGCTATATGAAACTTAAATTTTTTTGCCTTTCCATCTATATCATAATTGCAACAAATAAATAATAATTAAGAAATATTTTCTTTGGATCTCTCTGAGTACTGTTGTCGCTAATATACAGTTTATCATAATTGCTTTTTCCCCTTTGAGCCTTTGCATTAGCATGAGTACGTAGTCTTGATAATGTTGTTGTGTTTGCAGCATCATTACTGACTTTTTTGGGTGAATAGTACTCATCTCTTCATCTCTCTCTCTCTCTCTCTCTCTCTCTCTCTCTCTCTCTCTCTCTCTCTCTCTCACAGAGAGATTCAATTTCTGCATGTGCAAATTTCTTCACAAAATATGAAGCCTCTTTCTCATAAAAACTAGTCTAGCCAAACATCAAAACATCAAATCCTTAGTTCGCATTATATTTAAATATCAAAATATCATTCTCCTTTCGGAAATGATCTTCAATAAATGCTTTCCAAACCCTGCTTAAGAAAAAATTTATCCCTATATGTAATCAATCCTACATCCAAACAGCGGGCCTCCTAGAGTTACGGTTTGTTAGCGAACTTTTTGGAAATAGCAACCTGTGATCAAAACATCGGTATCAAAATTGAAATGTTTTGATTATATAGAATGTACGTTATGTGTGCAATACACCATATTTGTCACTGCTTAAATTATAATTTCAGTTGGTCAAACATATTTTTTATCCACATATTTTAATGGAATCCACAACTTAAACTCATTTTTTATCCACACATTCACACACAACTTATAATATAAGCACTTAAAATATAATTTTAGCACTACTAAATATATGCATATTATGTTGTTCACGTGGTCTTCCTATTATTATTACACTTGGATCTGTGTCTCTATTCTCAAGAAGTCAAAATTAATTGATTCTAAGGTTCTAATAGACCTATAATTTTTTTAACTGCACAAAATGTATTGTGCAAAAAATGCAAGTGATATATTGATGGAGAATACACACGCATCCAAACAAAAAAGTTAAATTACATTGGTTGCAAAATTTTCCTAGCTACACTTTCCAATAAAAGAGGTAGCTTAGAGGGAAAAGCTGCCTATGCTATACATGTGGAAAGCTAGCCTGCGTAATTTAGCCATTTGTATGATGAATATGTAGAAGATAATTTACTAGGGAAGAGAACTGCCTCAGTGATAAAATGAAAGTTACCAACAGAGATTAAAAAAAATTTAAAAAAATCAAGTAGAAAGCAATGTGCTGCAAAGTCTTACTACGCCATGGACATCAAACAGAGGGATTATCATTTAGTTTGACTTGCTCGGTTGGGACTAGAGCTGGCATATGGGCTGCCCAATCCAGCCCAGCCCAAAATGGATGGGCCATACACAAAATTGGGCTGGGCTGGCCTTGGCCTAATTTTAGATGGGCTTGTAAATTGTTGGGCCAACCTAGCCCGTTTTTGGACCACCGGGCCAGCCCGAATTTTTTTTTTTTGTAAATCTATTTTTTTACCAAAAAAATAAAAAATAAAAATAAAAATAAATTGGAGTTAGCTAGGCACTGACGATAAACACAAAATTCAACTAAATCAAATCAAATGTTGAAATATCAAATGCCAAAGTATATCATAAGCATCACATATAATTTTCAAACATTCAATAAAAAAAATTCTCCTACATCATGCTCACTAAATCAGATTACATCATTGAATGCTACACAATTCAATTTATACTTTTAATGAAATAAACCCAAAATAGACATTTTTTTCTTCTATTACATAAAAAAAGCAAAAATAAAAATGAACAAAACATAGGATCCCAAACTTCTTTCAATCCAAAAGTTACATTCGACTGACTTAACAAATTAGAACTAAAATGATAAAATGTTAACATCTTACGAATTCTGACTTCACGTTGATAACATGCGGAGTAAATCCAACACCTGGAAAAAAAATCTATGTCAAATTTATATGATTAAGCCAATAAATATATTCCTTAGAACGACGAATCAAAAGAAAACATAAATAAAAATAAGTAAATAAATGAAAAGAAAAGAATACCAAGACTTCATTTACAGTAATTTGAAAACAAATACTTAACTAACTATCAATAAACTCATCATCATCAAGAATGATATTTGAGTCTGAGAAAGTTGTATCATCTAGATCTGATCCATCTGTATCTACAATTTACAATACAATACAAGAGAAGTCAATTAGTGAATTGATTGCAAGTAAAAAAAACAAGGTTATTACACTAGTAATTCCATAATAATTATTACCAGAAGGTTCAATTTCTTCGAAACCATGTACCCAATTACGAGTACAAATGAGGGCTTGCACATTTTTAGGGAGTAGGCAACTTCTATATTTGTTCAAACTACGACCACCAATACTAAAAGTAGATTCCGAAGCTACCGTTGTGATTGGAATACTTAAAATATCACAAGCCATAATTGCAAGATCGGGGAATCGATATTTATTCATCTTCCAATATTGAAGAACATCGAAGTCCTTATCATTACCCACAATCTTTGCTTCCAAGTAAGTATCAAGTTGAGACTTGTCATTGTTTCTAGTCTCTTGGCTCATTTCCTCTTCAAACTCCTAAATTTTACAATCATATAAACAAAATGCAAAGTGCATTAGATACTTGAAAATAAAACAATAAATAATATATGGCATAATTATCTAATTCATAAACTTACTTCATATATGGATGGCAATGAGCTTGTTCCATTTCCTCCTTTAGTCATTGCCCCATGTGGAGAAGATTGAGTCATATGACTCATATCATGTGAAGCAATTGAGTTTACTGTTCCATTCTTTATATATTCAAAAAAGAGAGTATACAAAGCATTCTTCACCCTATCTACCTTCTCTTGATAGTCATGTGGATACATTCTCCTATAGCAACAAGAAGACATTAAATCGACCAAAATTGACCAAAAGTACAAACGGGATAACACTTTCCTCAAATAAATTAGCATGGCACAACGTTAGTCAATGGCAGTAGACTAGTATAAAATAAGGCACCAGATTTTGTGAATCGCATCATAAGAGAAGCTGTGTAATGTTATGCAGAATTTAAATCGAAAAGCTAAAACTCTACAGAAAAAAGATAGTTCGAAATGTAACCGAAAATGTAGTCAAACTCCAAAGTGCTCGATGATGAAAAAAATATCAATTCCTCTCAGACAAATGTACACCAGCAAAGCTCAAAAGCAAGACATTTTTTAGGAAGAACCATAATAGAAAAATCTACGGATGGGGGCTTGGACAGAAAACGTGCAATCAACGGAAGAGAAATTATCACTATCTTCACGCCCCAAACGTTGTAAACAAGCAAGGATAAAAAATAAATTAATTTCTCCAAAATTCTTAGCAGATCACCAAGGACCGAGCAAAAACACTGAATCAAAATCAAAATCAAAATCAAAATCCCAAAATTCACATCAAAAAAGTAAAAACAAGTCACAAATTCTACAAAAAAAAAAAGGAAATCCAAAAATTACCGATTGTTTTTCGCACTTCACAGCCAAATGTCAGACTCAAACTTTGCAATCACCGGTCGGGGAGGAAAATAAATAGAACTGGCAAGATGGGTTAATGGATTTTGGAGTTGATTTCAACGGATTTCGGGAGATTGCAGTATGATAATGATTCTGAAGAAAAATCCTTCGTAGTCGGTCGGACACTCAGCAAGTGCCAATTCTCCGTCGAACTTTGCCGTCACCGTCTAGGTTAATGGATTGTGGGCTGATTCAACATATTGGTGCGTGATTTTGATGAAGAGGAGAGGAGAGGATTGATGAATCAAAGAAAATTAGGGCATTTTCATTGTTACGCTGCTGGGTTTTGGCTGAGATTGAAAGTGAAAGGGAAAAAAAATGGGCCAGAGTAACCCAGACCGTTGGGCTAATGGGTTGGGCCCATATGGGCCAGATTTTTGCGGGCCAATTTTTTTAAGGCCAGCCCGACCCAATAACCGGGTTATACGGGCCGGCCAATCGGGCTGGGCCAATGTTGCCAGCTCTAGTTGGGACTTTGAAAATAAAACCTTGGAAATCAAAGAAATCATTTGAGGGAAACCTGTTAAGGCAAATTTGTTTAGATTGTTGCAAAATATTTGGGCATAAATTGTTTGAATTTTGTCTTTTTGGCATGGATTTGTTATTATGTTTGTTGTAGTTTTCTGTTTTCGCTTTCAAATGTTATTGAATTCATTTTGTTATTTGAATTAATATTAGAAGGCATGGGCATGCTTGAATTGATAATTCTATAGACAAATTTGTGCATGAGTTGATCAATACTTATAAAATTTTGAGCGACATAACTGTTGTTGGTGTTTGGTGGATCTTTTTTTGGGTCATTTTCTTTAATGCTTTTAATATAATGTTAAATGGCCATCATTTGTAACCAGTATTATACAATTTTTGTTACAGTTGTTACATTGCCTTGGCGACCATTTGCATACTTTGTGAATAATGAGATGCGAACATTTTACTTGAATAACAATCATGGTTTTAGTTTAAGCAATGAGACTCGTGTCTGGTAGTAATTCTTGATACACCATCATAGAATTATATTTTTATGTAATGAGAAACATTTAATACTGATATTCGATTCTCATGTTCTTTATTTTTGATTATACAAGTGCAGGTTGTTATGCTAGACGAGCAAGGACTCTTCAATCCAATGTTAGTATTTTACTTCAAATTTTCATTATGTTTTGTTAGTTTTTTGTGAGTAGGTTTTCTTTTATACAATCTCAGATAGGCATGAGCTTGTAAGACATACCCTTTAGTGTTGTGCTACTTACTTATATTCATTCCTATAGTTTTAATTGTCGACTTTGACCTAATTTTTTTTGCAACTTTTTTAGCTTTCCCAAACAAGGGCTTAATTGTGTTTTAATGGTAAATTATGGAATTTTTTGCTTTAAAATATTATGGGATTGAGTAATAGAATATTGCAAATGGGTAGATTCATGCTCTAATCTTCATGAATGATTTGTGTCCACAGAAACTCAAATATTTCAAATTCAATTGTCTTAGAGGAGCCAATATTAGTACAAAAAGGACAGAGACATAGATAATTATTGTTTAATAAGGTGAAATTCAACAAAATTAGAAATCATTTTGGGGGTTAGATATTTAATATTTATTTATGTAATCCATATGCATGCTGTTTCCAAGCAAAGAGAATCTGAATTGTGGTATAGGTTCCATTGTTGATGGTTCAAGAATTGAGTTTCTTGAAATTATATGCCTCACTGTGTTTATTAAATAGATTATGACTGGTATAATTAATTATATAATATTATAATGTAATATTGTCTTATTTTAAAACTATATACATTTATATAATTTCTTTTGATATTATCTATGATTGATTACTTTAAAAAAGTTTTAGGAATATAATTCATGTCACTTGTTGTCAAAAATGATATCTTGTTTGCATCAGTATTTCCAATATTTAAAACAAAAAATCGGTTGTGGGGTTAAGCCTAGTTATCTCTTTATATAGACATACATATATTTATTTTTATTGACGGTTTTCAAAATGTTGGAGGGGCAATTGACCGTCTTATCCTTAGTGGCTTCGCCATTGATTGAAAGTGTGGCCGTATCCAACTAACACAAAAACACGTAAAAAAAACTAAATAAATAAAAAAAAGATTCCACATTACACACGTTTCACATAACCAAAAACGAATAAAAATAAAAATAACAAAATCACATATCAAACCCCCAAACTTAGAATAAACATTATCCTTAATGTTGTTTTATTTAAAACAAATGGAAGAGAAGAGGATAAGAAAATTAATACAATCAACAAAATTAGAGGCAACAAAAGACACAAAAAACTAGTATTCCCTCATAAGAAACAACTATCAAGAAATGAAGCAAATGAATAAATTAACTAATCAAAACAGAATCACAGTAAACATAAAATTATAATCACACGTTCTAATGCATAATTCAAATATAGCGATAAAAAAAAGTACATCTATGTCTAACAATCCAATCAAGACCCAAATAAAAATTCGTTGAAAATAAAGAATTTACTCAAATTGAAAGAAAAATCTTGGATAAGATGAATTAATATCAAACAAATGAAGTATGTTTAGTCAATATTATTATCAAGAAAAGGGAGAAAGAAAGAAATACAAAAGAAACTGGTAAAAAAAAATGAAGTAGGCCTACAAGTCCATATCGAAATTATATTAGGCAAATGGGCAATTCCAAACAATACCAGTGAAATATATTATAACAATTTCGAAAATACCAATCTTATTAGACGCCATAAATTTCGGACTTGTGCCTTGGGAATGGCTTGAAGCTAGCAATGAATTACATAATCAGTTTTGCTAGTTATCACTTTAAGCCATAAATGTCCTTCAATTTCATTGAGAGGCAAAAAGGGATCAAATTCACGTCTTAGTATACACTATGCCCTATGCCCTATGCCCTACGATCTAAGACATATGACCTAAGCCGTGAGGCATGAGACCTAAGCCCTAATCCATACTCCTAAAGTACGTGTGCAATTACCCACATGTTAGATTCACCATAAGAGGTAAAAGAGGGAAGACTGAGGTCACAAGCTAAGAAATTAAAAACATGTACGAAATATAAAGAAATTAAAAACAAACCCACTAGTAAAAGTATACATTGTGAAGTACGGCCTCAAGTTTCTTGGATCATTTTCCTATTCATGTAAAATTTTACACAATTAGTAAAGATGCTAGTAGTAAAGAACAAAAGCATAAAGACTAAAAAAAATCAACAAATTAAACTATCAATAATGATTAATGTCAAATTCCAAAATTTTCCATATATAAATTAAAAATGTACTTAGTCCAAAATTCAAATAACTCATCCCAAAATGGTCCAAACCCCAATCCGTTTCAGCCCAAACTGATCTAATCTAATGAACCCAGTCCAAACTATCCCAAGCCTAAGCCTAATCCCCAACCCAAAATGTTTTTTCAGGGAAAACTGATAATTGTAAATAATTAAAGTATTTTGAGAAATAACAAAATATTGTACAATTTGCATAAATCAATTCATAGAAAAGATATTTTTTTAACAAAATTCTGTTATTTAATCGTTATGATATGTTATTCAATCAATTTGGTATGTGGCTTAATTTAATGAGTTTATATATTTTACACCTCTCCTACATATTATTTTATATGATGTTCTCGCTCGACAGTTTCCATACACACGACAAATTCAGTTAATGTAAGATAATATCTCAAGGCTATAGAAAAAAGCATCACTCTGAAACAAGCAGAGTACGTAAGGCAACTGTAAATACAAATATTCTGGGGACTAGCTAACAAAACAACAAGAGCAAGGAGGATACGACTAATGTGTCAATCATAAAGAAATAGATTGATAATAAATCTCTAGAGATGGTTAAGGAGGAAATAACTTACTTTATGAACATTAGTTACATCTGCCGCGTCTATAGTTTTCCAATCAAATGTCAGGCTTCTCGTCCTGCAAAGAAGAAAAGATGATGGGTATTAAGTAACACTTAATGAATGAAAGGTTGGGAAGTCGAATTGAATTTATTGGGTCAAGAAGAAGCAGTAAAGGGATAAATAAGCCAATCAGCTATAAGTGTACTAGATAAAATATAAAAAGAAATAAATAAAAAACTAGTTCTCACTTTAGGCCATAAATACCCTTCAATTTCATCGAAAGGCAAAAAGGGATCAAACTCACAACATCTTCAGTGTAATCACGCAGAGAAATCTCCTCATTTGCCTTCACAAACCGAACCTTCAGACATGGGTATGAAGTGTAACGCCCATGTGGAACAATGGCATATGAGTTCCTCATCTTAAAAGTATAGCTTGAGGTGACAGGGAAAGTTTCAACAGAAGACAGTGCACTTTGTAATCTTCGTATTAGCGTCAAGAGTGGAAATTCCTCCAAAGCAGGGTCGGTGAAAGAAAACAATAATAGTCCAAATACCCCAAATCTTTTTTCTACAATTTGCAATAGATGGCCATCATTGTCTGCTTTTTCCCTAAGATGTTGTCCATTTGAGCAAACTTAAAATTGGATATGGGATATTTTTCATTGAATTCTGACACCATTTGATGCAATATATGATAAATATCTTCCTCCCATTGAGTGGAAGCAACATCATTCAGGGATCTATCCACCATGGCTGTTAAAGTAGTGGATAAAGTTTTGAATTTCTGAAGAACATTGGTTACACCTTTCTCAGCGTTCAAAGGTATAACAAAATATTTCATCCGTATTGCTTCGCAAGATTCTGAATGGTGTCTCCCTGAAGCTTGCATTCAGAATCTTGCAAGTCAAAGTTTCCGGAGATCTTGAAGACTCACCTGCATCAAAAGCAAGATAAGGACATATATGAGAGTCTCGTGAAGCTTCTTTTTGACTTCCATCCTTTTCCAATTGCATTATGTTAAAAACTAGAGATGTGGACTGGGAACACTTGTATGGTGAAAGTAGAGCATCTATGGAGAAAAGGCCACCTTCCTTGATAAAGGAGTTCAAGAAATCACGAGGAAGATTGAGAAGAACTGCATCAACAATCTGAAGAGCTAATAATATCATATGGTGATCTTTCCTAGTTAATACTTCAGCAAAAGAGCCGTCACCCAATACACGTGCAACTACCAACTTTTAGATAAGGAAATTTATCAACAGAAAGCTAAATCATGTATAATAAAGAAGACACTCTTTTCACCTTACAAAGTTAGCGGTTTGCAGCACACAAGGAGCATGTCAGATTTGCTGAAACAAACTAACTTGTCGATAACAGATAGACAACGATAACATAAATACATATCCACTCCATATTCACCACGAGCTTGAGGATGAAAACGATTAAAAAGAAGGCTGGGAAGGGATAGGAAGGGAACCGATTGGAAAAGAAATCAATGGGCCACGTGAGAAATGCAGCCTGAATCAAAATAGGAAGTAAATCTGTTTGAAACTTCTGCAGAATATCAACTCAGTCCATAAGAAAAGCTTCCTTGTCCGATGTTAATTGAGCATCATGTTCTCTCTGGCCACAGTGGGAAGGAGCTCATTCAACAACTTCAAAACTGTGCGCATCTGAGGAATAGTGTTAGAAGTAAGATTTATATCTTTACAACAATGATTACCACTATATTTCCAGTTTTTAAATTTATATCATTTAACTTTGAGCAAATAAAATTAAATAAAAAAAGTTATCAGTGTAGTCAAAACAAAATTACATAATAAAAAGTTTAGTACAATCCTGCAATCATGTTGTATTGTAGCTCATAACATATCTTTGTGCCGCTACCAACAACTATAGCCTAAACTAACAAACCTTAATCGTTATCATTGTAATGTAGAACTCTTATCTTCTTTAGCAGCTTTAGGTGGTGAATTACGGCTAAAAACACTAAAGGGAAAAAAGATTAAATGTTGTTTGCAGATGAACAAATGAATTTGAAAATTAATCAAATTCAGTGTGTGTGTTTGTATGAGTGAGAAAGACAGTGCACGTAGATAAATATCAATGCCAACCTGATTGTTAGAGGTCATAAGTGGATAACATATGCTTTAAGTTGCCACTTATATTGAGATCAAAAAGTGTCTTGAAAGCAACAGTAAAACCAGAAACCAACTTGGCAAGTGATCTTATCAAACCCTTAAGAGGAAGTAGGAGATTGCAGATCGTGATTCAGATAAGTATGAAATATCAACTTACCAGATATGTTGGTTGGTGAAGGGTAGTTTGACTCTTCAACTCTATGAGAGATAGAACTTGTTGAACTAGCCCATATTTACAAAGTTCGTCCATCATATCTGAAGAATTGGATACTTGTTCCACTATTTTGATTATACAAATGACTACACTTTAAACAAGCTGAGAGAATATGCAGTCAGAAAATGTGAAAAGGAATCACTTGAATAAGATTACACATAAATACATTAACAGACATGTTCATGCAACTCCATAAACCATTATTCTTTGTACTAAATATGTTCTGGCATATCATGAATTTGTTTAATATGTTGTGCCTTTTTCACCTTTCCGTTATCACCATCTCTCCTACAAAAGGATGCATTTCATCATCATTGTTATAGTCTCTACCAGCGTCGTCAGTATTAATATTATTATAAGTAGGAGCTCATTCAAGTTATAATCCCTAGACCTCATAAATTTTATGAAAATGTGAGAAAAGAAGTATAAACCACTCACAGATGTCTCTACCTTGTAATTCTTCTATCGAACATCAAAGCCAAGAGGCTTTGTGGCTTCTTCAATTTTATTGATTATCTCATTCTCTAGGAATCTAGAGGATGACCTCGTTTCGCTATTGAATTTTTGTCACCAAACGGAGTGGCCAACAAAACATAAATTATGGTAAACATCACCTCCTTCTTTATTGTATATACTTGTATAATTTCCTAAGCCAAATAATAAATTCTTATCTTCTTCTTGGTAGTTCATGTAACAAATTCCACTTGTGCGTGAATAATTTCACCTCCTGAATTGGTCAGTAACCTAATTGTTCGATGCACAATTGGTTTAAGAGAAGATATAGAACAATTGGTTTCAAGTAATTAACTGTACTTATAAGTAATTTAGAACAAATGATCTTTTTAGGTCATATTCAAAATTAAGTGTTACTAATTCTAAAAGTAGTAAGTATGGAGGGGTGGAGTTATTTGAGGTCCAGTGAGAGCATTTGCCCTCGCTGGGATTTGGGAAGCTTTCTTTTCAAATAGAGTCCACACACTTTTTGCAAGAATATATGAATAGAAATGGGCATGCGTAAGCAAGTTTTTGGCAAATTTTGTTAAAGCCAAAAGAATTCAGTCAGTTCTTCCTTCTTTGTTTTTGCCTGTGATTTAATTTGTTCCTATTAGCAAATTCAGGGCAGATGGCAAAAATTTTAGGAACTACGAATGTTCAAAAATAGAAAGGTTGACCAAAATTGAAATTGATTATATTACTCATTTTCACATAAATGTAAGAGTAACTTTCAAAAATAATTAACATTTTTTTCCTTAAAAGAAAGCAAAAAAAACTTACAATGTGAAAATAAAAAGTTACTTGAAGGTAAACTTCTATTCATTTTTAAGCTTAGCCAAATATGCTCTTACCACACTTTTTTTTGCAATTGAAACTGAGCAAACAATATATGTGATCGCAATTTTCTATAACCTATATCTCATTGACTGCAAAAGCAGTTTGAAGGAAAGACAGGCCAAATGACACAATCATATTATTGAGCAAGCATGTTCATATGTTGTGCCACTTCAGTTCATGATTTTAAGTATTAAAAATCTCATAAATCCACCTGAATTTATCTCATTTGTGGCTCTCATCACCTGCGCATTTGGTTCGATGTCCACAATCAGGGTCAACAATATCTCAAACCCATAGGCAGACATGGCCTACAATGGTAACAACAAATGCATCTAATGTAAAGTAATGTTCAAATTAGTAGTCATTGAACAAACATGGCTTCTGTTATCAAGGGATCATAACCTTTTCAAGTTCGTCCGTCCTCCACAACTCTGGCTATGTCATTCTTCTATTTGAAAGTAGAATCCAGATCAAATCATGGGACACTTGCTCTTATAGAGATTCACACCAGATCAAATCTATGACTATTGCGCTCGGCAACTTAGTAGAGTCTTAGAAACACAAGTAGTATAAACTATGACCAATCATAGCTAAATTCTGAAATATGAAAACGTGAAGGTACCAATAAGTACACATATCTACAGGAGCACACCTATGCACGCAGAATAGAATAGAAAACTAAACACATTTCACCATGTGTATAGAGCAATGTAATGCACTTTAGATAAATGCAGTACAAGAAAGACATATAAGGATGTTTACTCCATACAAAGAACACTTATTAAGTGCTTATTATCTTCCACACATTCATTGGACTTCAAAGTGTGTGCTTTTAAGCCTTATAAACTCCCAATTACAAAGAACACTTATTAAGTGCTTATTATCTTCTAGACATTCACTAGACATCAAAGTGTGTGCTTTTAAGCCTTATAAACTCCCAATTATAGTTCTACCACATGCATTTCTACAAGATTGTGATTGAAGTTAACGAGAAGCAGATCACATGCACAACAAAGACATCCTAAGCACATATCATTTTCTCTAACTATGATAAGTTGAAAGATGTATTCTATGGAGAAGTCTTACAATATTGGCAAGTGAAGTCATCAAAAATCAATAGCTAAAGTAGTGATGACACATAGAAAGGACAACCGGTTGATTATGAACTGAAGTAGTAAGAATTTGAGGTAGAACTGAAGTAGTAAGAATTTGACATACCACATGCAATTGTGGGAATGGTAGGGGAATGATATGCTTCAATTTTTGGCTGAAACCATAGTAACTCTAAAAATAAAAAGTGTATATTATGGTTCTAAACAGTATAAGCCATCATAAATGATTATAACATAAACTGAAGAATATATGGCTTGTACTTAATACAGAAAACCATTATTCTCCTCAATTGAATGAGAATATTCTTTCATATACCAGAGATTCCAAAATAATGAATAATTAATTGAAGATTATTGAATGTTATGAGATCATTTCACATTCAAAATTATGGACTTCGTAAATGAAATATTGGTGAAATATGCATGTGTATGTCAGGAAAACGAACAACAAAATAGTCCAGTGAAATTCAATTACAGGGTAACAAGTTGTAAACTGTGCTATTCTCAGCAATATAGACAATGATAATATCATAATCAGGACACCGTCTGTGCCTAAGGTAATATATGAATCTTATAAGCAATAATACATGGACGTCCCAGGGCAGGCAGTGTCGTAGTTTCCAAATGAACTTTGAACACATATCTAGACAAACTATCAATAAAAATGATACATATTGGAGAGACACAATGCATATATCAAAATTTGGATGTCAAACAGGTTAGCTGGAAGACAAAATGTATGTCTCGATGTTGAAGATTTCATCACTACAGATTTTCTTGTGATTTGTTATTGATTCAATGTTAAATTTTCTGTTTTGCTTGATGTCTTGGTGGTGTACTTCAGAATTTGTTTAAGATTTACTGCAAAATTCATTATATATTTGCCTTTTTTTGTCCAACTAAATTTATTTTGTATCAATCCAAATTTCAAACTATAAATGTTTTGTAAGCTTAGTATGATAATATAATAAAAAAAAATATGTAAACTTTTCAAGAAAGAATCATGCGCAAAATTTTCAGGTAATTTCAAAATATTGTTTAACTCAATTGTGAATGCAAAGATTTGACAACAAAGAAGATAAATATTGAAAAGAGACGTGAGCTTTGATAAATGACGTTTGACAACCAAAGATTTAACACTAACCATTTCAAGCTCACCATACAGACTTCATTCTATCATATCTATCATGGAAATTATTTACATCTCAGCAAGCAAGAAAAGTAGCAGAGTTCGGGGACTTGACTCAATTTGACTTTACATCTCTGCTTGAACACCTTCCATTGTTAGTTACATTATCTAATTATTATGTATGTTTAAGATGAACAAGCTAGAGGATTTTGCAACATATTTGGAGGATCTCATTCTGACCCATGTTGTTTCTTTCCTAAAGTGTGGTTTGTATATCCTAGTAGGAATCAGAACCAAACCCTCTTGAGAAGCCCAATTTATCTTCTCCTCAATTGTTTCCAGAAATTTTCCGATGTGCACAAAACCTATTCTTCTTGTCTTTTTCTTTACCCAATCCCCGAAGTCCAATATTACTCGTCTGCATTTTTAGCTTGAGTAAGGTTCTCCATTACAACAAGCATGAACTTCCTCTATTTTCCTATACCTGCTCGTTCATAACAATGGAAATGTAAATTTAACATTTTATATATGTATGATTTACGATATTCTGAAGTTTGGAGCATTCCACATGGAAGAATTTTGGGCAATATAATTCTGGTTGGTCATAAGGGAAAGAGATTTTAGAAGACGACCCTTTGTTGGAAGAGCGAAGATGAGTGCTTAACCCCAGCCTTAGTTGCTACCAATCTTTTCATACTGATGACAGAGTTTGAGGAGAAATTTGGCGAATAGTTATTTCAAAAAGACGTTGCAAGATACTAGAAGAAGACTTTCTTTTAGACTAATTTAAATAGGCAGTAATTAACACAGCCCACAAAATCAAAACAAATACATGTATACATGGCTAGTGTGAGGTATGTTTGTTGGCTCACACATGTTAAATTAGGCAGTAATTAACACAACCCACAAAATCAGAACAAATACATGTGTACATGGCTAGTGTGAGGTATGTTTGTTGGCTCACACATGTCAATGTGTTATGACGTAGTTGCACGAAGATTAAATATCATTTTGTTAAAAAACAGAGAAAATCATGCTTTCTGAAATTCTGTTGCATTAGTTTGAATTAAGAATTAGCAAAAACAGAGCTCCTTAAAAACTCATATAAAACAAACAAAATATTTTACCGAAGTATGACAAAGAAAAGTCAAAATTTCTATAATATTTACCATGTTATGTTAAAGAGAGATCAACAATTAAAAAAGCAGGAAACATAATTTTTAACCTTAAAAAGCAATGTGAACACATACATCCTAGGAACTTTCAAATTTTACTTTATTATATATCAGTTTCAAAAACCAAATACTTTTGTAAAACTTGAGAAGGTAAAGATCAAATAATTTAGCAAAGCCACCAAAAAGAAACAAGTTTTAGTCCCTTAAGTACACACACCATTAGAGAGAGGATGCAGTCTTCCGTGCGTGAGTGAGAGTTAGAGAGAGAAAGCTTGCCCAGTACAATACAAGAAGGAGAGCTGCAACATACTGAGATGGTGATCAACCACGGACGAAAGTGCAACCCTCTAGTACAAAACTAAACAGGAAAAAGAAATGGAAATATGAGTTTCAAACGCTATAAAGAACATACAAACATATGACATATGTGGTTAATAATAAGTGCATGTTTGATGTAAAGTAGTAGACAGTACTAAATAGTTGTTTTGTGATATCTAATCCACATTACCATACATGCCACAAGTGCATTTGATATATGAAAGTACCTGCACACTCGTAGAAAAGAAATCAACATATATAAGAACAAACATGATAGCTCCAGATTGCAAGCAAGCAAGAGGTTGTTTGCGTGATATTTTTTCTAAAACTTGCAAACACTGAACAAGATAGCAAAAAATTGGAGACCTAAAAGAAAGATTGTCTAAAACAACAATTATGTTGAAAATATAAATAGTAGTAGTTTATAAATTGATATTTTGCATCTATGCAAAGTTTCAGCAGCATGCTTTCTGAATTCAGCAGCATACTTTCTGAAAATGCTCACACAATTGATAATTGGCTCCCATATAATGCTACCAATACTCATGTTTTTGCTTATCCAATGCTCGACATGTGAGTGTAGTCAATCCAATCGATATAGGCTTTTAGGTTGGTTATATATCCCTACCCCAAATGGTCAATTATTTTCTTCCTCTCTCGTGGAATGATGCACACACCCCCAACTTGATATACAATCTCTTACATAGGGTATTAATTCTAATGTTGCTCCCAAAATACTTGTTGCTTTCCCGCTCAAAGTTGGTAGGTCTAACCAATGAAGTAACTATCTAGATATGTGATGATTCTCCCTATATTTAAGTGTTCCAACCTTCAAGTTTCTACCAGGGTGTCAAACCAACTAGTTGTCTAGATCCCCATATGTATCATCCAAGGCATAGTCATTCAAGAACATTCATAATTTTTTTTTTTGCTCGCTCACTTGTAGGTAGCTATTTCACTTAGACATTGAATTACCAACGCCAGGCTGCTTCTTCCTACTGTTTTTTCTCTCCACTCTTTTTTTTGTCTGCTCACTTGTAGGTAGCTATTTCACTCAGACATTGATATTACCAACCTCAGGCCGCTTCTTCCTACTTTTTTTCTCTCCACTCTTTTTTTTTGCTGTCTGCTCACTTGTAGGTAGCTATTTCGCTCAGACATTGGAATTACCAACCTTAGGCCTCTTCTTCCTACTGTTTGTTCTCTCCACTCTTTTTTTTTTTGCTGTCTGCTCACTTGTAGGTAGCTATTTCGCTCAGACATTGGGATTATCAATGCCAGGCCGCTTCTTCCTGCTGTTTGTTCTCTCCACTTTTTTTTTGCTGTCTGCTCACTTGTAGGTAGCTATTTCGCTCAAACATTGGGATTACCAACGCCAGACTGCTTCTTCCTACTAGTTCTTCTCTCCACTCTTTCTTTTTTTTTTCTTTTTTCTTTTCTATGTCATGACGAGTGCAATGCCTTATAGGAACGAATAGTTGGCATCAGACCCCTAGCATATGGTCAATACCTCGGTTCTACATGTTAGTAAAAAACACTCCACATAAATATTTAACACACACGGAATCAACACCTATCTAAATAGTGCCTAACACCAGTTCAACCCTCCCAACTATCCTTTCATTTGGCTAGGTGATTGAATTTTCAAATGATGGTTTTAGTTTTTAACAACATGGGTCCACAATGATCTCCACCTATTCTATCAATCTAACCAACCAAAGCCACAGATTTTCATGACTCTTTTGCTCACCACTTTTCACAATCTCACATTGGATAAGTACAATATCAACAATAACATAAGTAGCAGTACTTAGTCGCTAATCATGAATCATAAACATTTCCAAACAAGTGTCATCATTGGCCGACAATGCCATCCAACTAACACACAAACATACAAGCTAAGAAAATATATATATATATAAAATAATAACTTTTCAATTTTTTTTTAGAATCAACAAAGACAGACCCAACATCACACAAAATCAAAGTATGCATTTTTACAATTTTGATTATACAAAGAAAGGAATATGAGACACATATCTATGTTAAGTTAGGCAAGAGGGTTGATCATGACATGGCTAGTTAACTACCGGTTGCAGGTGACAAAAAAGCGAAAAAAACTGTAATCACACCCATCTGAGTTGCCCCGCCAAGATACAGATCTTCTCAATGCTCGGAAGAATAAAGACAATTATCATCACCTCTTAAAACTTACTTAGTTTACTTACCGGCAAACTTTTTAAGCTTAGCCAAATATGCTCTTAGCAATATCAAGCCCCACTTTCCATCAACACCATAGAAAAAACAACAAAAGAAACACCAATCTCAATAATTTACCTCTAATTTAATAGCCCACCGATCTAATCTTTATGTCACTAAATTAATACTCCTTCGACTGAATCACAGCTGTCATATAAGTAAAAAATGTTAGTTCTTTGCAAAATTTCATGTTTCCACGTGTTGAAACCCATAGCAGTACAAAGATTTAACACTAATCATTTTTAACCTTAAACAAAATTTCTATAATATTTACCATGTTATGTTAAAGAGAGATAACAATCAAAAAAGCAGGAAACGTAATTTTTAACCTTAAAAAAGCAATGTGAACACATACATCCTAAGAACCTTCAAAATTTACTTTATTATATTTCGGTTTAAAAAACCAAAAACTTTTGTAAAACTTGAGAAGGTAAAGATCAAATAATTTAGCAAAGCCACCAAAAAGAAACAAGTTTTAGTCCCTTAAGTTGGGGAGAGCAAATTTCCAGCGGCCTTCTTTAATTAAAATGAAACGAGAATTTCTTCTAATAGGAAACCATGTTCATCATTAGAATCTAAGTTGAAGTATACATTCCTATATCCATATACATCACACAAACACACAAACACACAAACACACACGGATAGGATGCAATCTTTCGTGCGTGGGTGAGAGTCAGAGAGATCTTGCCCAATACAATACAAGAAGGAGAGCTGCAACATACTGAGTTGGTGATCAACCGAGGAAAATTGAGCCACTAAATAGAGTAACAGTTGAAACCGACCAGCTCTCCCACTTCAAATTTCTACAGTCCAATATAGCAGCATATAATGCAATTTTTCAGAAATGAGGGGTTGATCCAGCTCGTCTAATACAATGCACTCCACTTTTTCACAAGCAGTTTTATTTTCCCTAGTGACGAACTCTTGTCCATGATCTTCATGGCGTAGACATATCCAATGTCTTTCTTCTGCACTCTGACAACCTCGCAATATCATATAGTAGAAAGTTTAACTAAAATGCACAATTACAAGAGAAAAAATTATCAAGAACATAAATATTTACAAGCAAACTATTGTCAACTCTCCCAAGCAATGACCACCAACCAAAAGGTTAACATAATTCAACAAAGAAGCCAAAATGGTTGGGCAAAGTAAATGTAGAAGAGAGGAATTATTAGGGAACTTTTCCTAAGGGTCTAAGCTACAAAGCATAATCAAATAATATATGCAACAACAAAGAAATTGTGAATAAGCTGAACTTTTAGGTGCAATACCCGATCCATGAATCTAACAAAAATATGTAGATTTTAAGAAATCATTGTTTGCCATGAGATTATTTGCCTGCCCTTCAATTTCTAACAGAAATCAACACAATGCATCTGCTAGTTCAATCCTAAGGTATAATAGGATGGCAAGAGAATTCACATATATGCTCATATGTTGCACTGCCCTTGTTTTTTGTTTGACAACTAAATCAGTATATACTGACTTTTTTTCACTCAAATTTCGCTTTATATACGTGCAATAAAATTCATAAACAAACTTCCACTAACAAGCTAATCAACAATTTAATCACTTGACCTCACCAGTAATTCTGGCAAAAGTGCACCTATATGAAAATCAAAATCCAGGAAAAAAAAAAACGATGAAGCTTTACTAATTGACGAAAAATATAAACAAAGAAAAAGGATAAAAATGGGAATAGAAAAATAGCCACATTAAACTACAAAGGTCCAAATAAAGTCGTATTGGAGTCAAAACCTAAAATAAACACACACAAAATTATACAAATGCACACAATAAAATCACAATTGATCAGTTTTTCAAATGAAACTAGTTGTAACCAAATCATTCCCCAGTTTGATCGAAATACAATTAAAATAAAATGTATTAACATTGTAAACTAATTAAAATTTGTTATTATAAACAAAAAATAATTAGGAAACACGTTCTTTATGCATATAATAAACTGACAAGGCAACTCTCAAATCAAATTTGTGAAATTACCTCAGAATCGGGCGATCACACTCTAAATCGATTGCGTTTTACACGAAAAACCCTTAAAAAATCTATCAGAACCCAAGAAATCTAATGATCCAAACAAAATCCCTGAAATCGCGATAAGAAAACCCTAACGACCAGATCGATTCCAGTGGAACAAAAATTCGACGAAAACAATCGCCACAAGGGGAAGAGAAAAATGCATTTTGACAAAAAAGTTTTGAACGTAGAGAGAGAAAAACGTGGGTGAGTGTAATGGTAGATTGCATCTGTCAAACTAAAAATAAAATGGGCCAGATTAATACGAGGAAAATTGGCGCAAATGTCCCTCACCTTTGTCCTCATTGCAGAAATTATCTCTAACGTTTTTTTAGCACAAAAAACTCCTAATCTATTTATTTTAGTGCGTAATTGGTCCTTATTTGATTAAAAAAAAAGAAGCAAATATACCCTTGGTTTTAATTGAAAAAAAAAATTGTAATTGAATTTCTAATCTTAATAAAAGGTGCAAATAGGTCCTATAACTTTATTTTTTTATAAAAAATTAAAGAAAACTAACGAGTTCTTTTTTTTTAATTAACACATTATTGAACAAATTAATAATGTTTTAAATTGTTATGTATATTTTACGAACTATTATAAAATAACAAAAATTTAAGCTCATAATTATTAATAAATATGTTAAATAAAATTATTTTATTATTATTAAGTAATTATATTATTTAAATTTTACATTTTTATTTTATTGTTACAACATAAAAAGAAAAATAATAATAAATAGCGTATATAATTTTATGACATTGTCATTTATTTTTAACATAAAAATACTAATAAAAATTAATTTACACATTATGTGTCTTTATTTTTTAACGATAAATTAAAGTATGAAGAATAGAATTGGAGCTCTAATATTTGTAGTTAATAAAATAATAGCACAATTAAATAAAAGTATTTGAACAACAAGTTTGTGACAAAATTATTTTTCTTTTCATGTTGTAAAAATAAATAAAATTTTAAAATTTAAATAATATAATTACTTAATAATAATAAAATAATTTTATTTAACATATTTATTAATAATTATGAGCATAAATTTTTTGTTATTTTATAATAGTTTATAAAAGTTCGTAAAATATAAAAAACAATGTAGTACATTATCAACTTGTTCAATAAAATGTTATTTCAAGAAGAAAAAAAACTCGTTAGTTTTCTTTAATTTTTTATAAAAAATAAAATTATAAGACACGGGCGAAGGGTCCAAAGGACACGTAGCCGGGAGCGAGCCGGATTTGGAAATTCAAGTGAAAGAGTAAGCCAAAAAATGTGAGCGCTCCTGCACTATACGGCTTGCAGCGCCTCGCCCTATCTTGCTGGAGGCTTCTAAAAAAAAGCGGTGGATTACTCGAATTAGTTCTCACATCCCTGTGCCCAAAAGGATGGGCGAGTTCGGTTTGAGTCTTCATCGATCGGGTGGATCATCCAACCCGGCAGCATTCATGAGTCGCTCGTTCAACTGTCCCTCGGAGACAGGGTCGAGAAGTACCATGCGCCCCCCGTCCTTTCTTTCTATCGGTCCCACCCAGCAAGAGACGGCTCAACCAAAAAAGGTAAGCGCCTAGCGCGAGCCTTTTTTTATTAGTTTAGTAAAGTCAAGCTTTGGCTCCCTAAAGACTAAAGAAATGGACAAAAAAAGGGGGGACTTCTGCAACGGGCTATGCCACCCAAACCGTTCTTTCATGTGCTTTCTGGAAAAAATACCTTATACCATCGCTCGAAGGGCGGATTCCGCGGAGCTACTATAACTATAATAAGAAGTCGAAAAAAGCCTATCCCGAAATCCCGCTGCCAAAAAAAAGGAAAGCACCCGTAGCGTACAAGCGGAGGAGTCTTTAGGTAGTCTTTCCCTATTTCCGAGCTTGGTTGGTTAGCTCCTTTCGTACTTGTATTGTATTTGCTTCTCGTTGACTAAACTGCTGACTAGCCGGTTTGCGAGAATTTGCACCTTTTGCAAAGATAAAAAATCCAATTTCATGTTTTCTAATTAAAACTAAAGACATATTTGTCTTTTTTATTAAATAAGGACCAAATGCACACTAAAACACATAGATTAAGGGTCTTCTGTGCCAAAAACGAACATTATGGATGATTTTTACACTGAGGACAAAGGTGAGAGACATTTGCGCCAATTTCCCATTAAAACGATATTGAACTTTCAAAGCTTCAAACCAAGCCGTTTAGAGTCTGTTTGTTTATTTAATCAAAATGGTTTATTTGACCAAAAAAATTGCCTTGATAACATATCATTTTTTACTATTCTTGATCAAATAAACTAGTCTATAAACTATACCAAACAAGCTCTTAATCACTCACGAGATAAAAAAATAAAAATAAAATTAGTTCATTTTGATATGATCCAAACAGTGTCGCAATACTCACACTTTAGCCTCTTTTTATTTATTTAAGATTTAAGATATACTAATTGAGGCACATGCATTGCACGTTTTATATTTACATCTGGATTTGAAGCAACGTTGAAGTTTGGGAAACAAAATTTTAAAATAATTAAAAAGTTATCTGAAATGTCATAAATATAAATTACTAAATATATATGGGCAATATAAGATATAGTTAATGAAGTATAATTAAGTATGAACAATATAAGTATGAACAATATGAAAGAATACGAAAAAATACAGCAACAAAAACTAAAATGTGCATCTATTTCAAAATAGAAGTATTAAAGTTTGACCATATACAAATATGCCAATAAGTAATTCATAGATTTCATATATACAAATGTGGAACAAATAAATCCTCAAAACATTGGTTTCACTGTCATTGTTGATTATATACAAACACCAAAAATATTTGGGAAAACATTTCACGATAATTCACCAAGTGGAATTCTGTAAATTGCATCAAAGAAAGAAGAATTATTTTTCTAGAGTCAACAAAGAAAGGAATAGAGGTGGGAAATGGGTCCAGACGGGCCATCCCAGTCCTAAACTAGATGGGCTACGCGAAAAATTGGGGTGGACTAGCCCTCGTCCGATTTTACAAGGGCCCGTATTGGCTGGGCAAACTCAATCAAATATTGTGCCACATGGCTATTCGACCAGCCCAACTTAAAATTTTTATTTATTTTTTAAAAATAATTATATATATATATATATATATATATATATAAACAAACAAAAAATATCTCCACCATCTTCATCTTCCTCCATCTTCTCCCCAGCCCCGTAGCGTAAGTCACCAAATCGAGAAGAGGAAGGGTTCATTCCTCGTCTATTTCGCGCCGTGAAAACTAGGTTAACCAAGTATTAACCAAGTTTTCGCGAAAACCAGGCATCAGAAAAGGAGAGGGAGATTTCTCCCCATTCTTTTTGGCACTGGTGCCGGAAACAAGGGGGAGAAATCCCCTCCCCCCCACCTACTGTTTGTTGTAGGCAAATGGAAGATAGAGAGGCGGGTGCGGGTGGATGAATAGGGGTGTGGCCAAGAAATTTTACCGGGCCAACCCGACTTCAACTCAATTGGCCCGATGAGTTAGTTGTATCGGGCCAAATTGGCCCGATTTTTATTTGACAATTTTTTTATTAGGCCAGCCCGGCCCAAAATATGGGTTATCACTGGGCCGGCCCTTTTTTGGCACCACTAAATAGAAACAATTTACGGAGAGATACATTGCGCCTACGTCAAAGAAAAATAAAGAAAAAAGAATAAAAATGGTAATTTAGCAAATCAAGGAGAACAATAGCATAAAAAATGTTAGCACTTATCCCGTATCCAATAATAAAGATGTTTCCACACACCGCTTGAAATACAGTAAGAGAATGCATTCTTAAAACGTAATGCCATATGAGTAAAGGTAACTACTGCAAAGTTTATTTTAATTTGTGAGACATCCACATCAGGACAATGCATTTATAGTAGAAAATGTAACATCAATTCTATTAGAAAAAGACTAAAAAGCCAATGCAATCCACACTAAGTTACCCCTCGAGATGAGTAATTTTTCTCGGGAGTATCTAACTCTCATGAAAATGAACAAGTCATTTTGATAGTCCTTAGGATTGAACAATGGAAACAACAGAATATTATTCATCGGATAATCATAAAGTATAATTCTAGAAAATTGAGAAGATATATCCACGTCAAAAGAAAGTATGCAAAAATACATTTGTGGTAACTTTTAGAAAATTGAAAAGCTTTTGGCACCCTTAGTATGTCTCCCTTTTCATTATTCTTTTGATAGATATTAGTAACCCTCTTTTCTAGTTTAAAGGTAAACTAGTGCACCACCCGTGCGATGCAAGGGGTACAGAATATGAATAATATCATAATGTTGAAAAGTAAAGAGATTTTGAAATTGATCAAGTGAAAATCACTATAAATAAGCAAAAAGTCAAAATTTTAGATACAATAAAAAAGAAATAGCACACATACAACAACAAAATTATAGATTTTGGAAAACTTTCTTATACACTACATTGGTTGTTGAATCTGATGGTCATCCGTCTTTATCACAGATTAGTATATTCAATCTATCGTGCGATGTGGCCTATGGCTGAATACTGGTCTTTTCAAATACAAACCTATGTGCGATAGAGATTGTCTTTGACTCTTGTTGATTGTCATTGCATACGAAACAATTAGAGGATACTGCCTCCGTGTAAATTTGAAAGGCAATCTAGGGTCAGAAGGCGTCAACGTCATTCTAGTTATAAGGACTGTATGCCCTGCATTGCACCCAGCAAGAATTTTCGCTTCAAGGACATGTTTGCCAAGTCTTGTAATGACCAATCTAGTTTTATTATATAAACCAACTGAATGATCTATGTTTCTCAATAACATCACTAGAGTGCCAATCTTCAACTTCAGTTCATGGTTTAGGCACACCAAAACATTTGATCTCATTCAACCCATTTAAACGGACACATAAATCAAAATACTTTTTAACCACACACATTTCTCAAAATCACTTTATAACCACAAAAATCACCTCAAAACAACAAAATTTATCTTGATTTCTTATACTAAAAATCATTTTTAGTCCACCTATGTAATTATCACGGTCTATCAAAAAGGCAAAACGAAAATATTTTTCAATCTTTTTAAAAAATTATGATTATCAAATTGTGAAAACGAAAATATTTTTCAATCTTTTAAAAAATAGTCTTTTCAAGATAATTACAGTGTATTTCTTCTCAATGTGTCAGCAAATAAATTAACACTCAAATCGGGTTTGACATATAACACACTATTTTAACAAAAATTTCTTTCTCACATTTCTCTAAATTACTTTTTAACCAAGCACATTTTTTGAAACTACTTTTTAGCCACAAATTGTACACTAATAATATAAAAAAAAACTAATATAAGACTCAAAAATAACACCCAAACACACCATAAAATATACCATTTTCAATATATCTTATCACCGGCCCAAAGATAAAAAAAACAAATGAGCAAACACACGTACAACATAAAAATAAGTACCTGGCCCAATGTTCACAATTCGTGTTTAGACACATTTATTGCACTCCACAGTCAAATGTAACCCTAAACCTAAAACCATCATTTCTCTCCATTCTACGCCGCCTCAAACCCACAAGAATGTAAAAAATTTCCCCATTCTTCAATCATGCCTAGGATTTTCGAAAACCATTCCTTGAATTGAAAATGATTTATGATTAAGATCTTACTATGTTAGATTTCTTTGACCCACAGATTAAATTTTTTTCTCCTCCCTTATGTCGTTTCTTTGTAGATCTGGTGTTTGGATCTGATTCTGAACATGGCGATACTGGATGGTGTTCTTCCGATCTTCATATTATATTTTTTTCATCCAAAACATGGGAAAAAAATCTACGAATCATGCCGCTAGTTTTTTGAAAAAATCAAGATCCATAATTAGAACCCCAGATCTAGAAAAAAGATGAGTAAATCCACCTTTTTTTTTTGCAATATTGTTTTGGTGAATGTTCTTCCTTTTCAGCATTTTTTGTATTTTTTTTTTGAAGGCCAGATCCAGTGCTTGCGTTTTGTTTTTCACTTTTTTGTTCGACAGTTGATCTTAATAATTTTTGTGTGGTTCTTTCAATTATTTTTTTAAATGGAGGCCAGATCCACTATTAATCAAGAATCTTACAAATTTAATTTTTAAAATTATCATGACTTTCATAAATATGGTATTTAAAAATAAAAATAAAAAATTATTTAAACCGGTATTACTTGCTCATTCGTCTGGACTTCAGCATCTAAACAATGAACTCGCTTCATAATCTCGATACTATGTTCGAACTTCATGAGAAATTATTGAATATTTTTTAAACTATAGAATCCATACTTGCTAGTGTTTTAAGAAAATTAAATAACCACACTGTAAGTAAAAAATATTGGCTGTCTTTTAAAAAAAATTAAATTCTGATAGGAAATTGCTAAAAATAAATAGGTTTTATAATCCTTGTAAACTGTTTTTTCCTTGTTTGAAACTGGCGTGGATTTTTTTTTTTTTTTTTTTTTTTAGTTGGTAGTTCAAGACATCCCTTTTGAAGTGTTGCTCAGGTCACCAAAACACAAGCTTTAGAAGATATAAGCCATTTTTGAAAAAAGATAAGTTTATGCCCCCGGGGCATAGGCGATTTAGTAAGGCTTGAGGTAACGTGAGGAGAAATCCTCCAGCAACGCATATTCGATTCTCGTGTGGAGCAGATTTTCACTGAAATATTGTAGGGTCTGTTGGCCTGTTGGCTCTCTCCCTCAAGTCCCCGCCACTCATGCACATCTCTCGATTTACAACCCGCCTGGTCAAGGGGCCTCTGACACAGGCGGGGGGCTTCGCCTTCAGGACTTTCTCCTTATCAGAAAAAGATAAGTTTATTTACATTAACATTTTTTTACCAGCAAGTTATTTGATTGTGTTTATTTTGTGTGTACTTGTATTTTAATTGATAGAAAAATCATTGAATATAAAATTGCAGAAATATATGGGTAAAAAATAAATTAATGAAAAAGTTTGTAGCCTATAATATTTATTTATTTAAGTTTGATACAGATAAATTAGAACAAAAACATTAAAAGATTGACTACTCACCATTGCTTACTTCTCCAAGTCTTTCTCTCTTGCATGAAATAACCAAAGACTTCGTAACCTTCCTCATTTGATGATGTTATATGACAATCAAACCAACAAATATTTAAACTAATAAATAAGAAACTGCATGTATTGTGTGCTCTAGAGAAATCTTCTTCTTTTTCAAACTAAGATTTGTTTGAGAGGGTAGAAGAGATAAATAGTGAGATGTAAATGTAAGCCATATAAATATAAGCATGTATACCCTATAAATTTGCATTAAACTTGTTGCATGCTCTTCGTACTCACCAAAATTTTTAATAGCCAATACAACCATAATGCTTACACGAAAAATCGTAAAGACTTATTGACTATACTTGTAGTACCTAATTTTTATTTATTTATTTATTTTTAGTTTCAATGTTTTCAATGTCCAATATGCATAAACTGTCAACCTATGAAGCATTTGCGCTTGGAAGGCATGTAACTTCCTGTTACTTAGTTTGTTTAATTGCTCTTCTCGGATCATGCATTTTTTAGTAGCCCACTAATTCAAATTATGTTTGCTGTAAATTTTTAATTAGAGAATGTATATTCCAATTGTTAAATGAAGGGGGATACGATTGTTCCTATAAATATTATTTAATTTAGATGAGAGCTCACTTTAATTGCATGCATACCCCATAAGGTACATGGGATACAATTGTTCCTATAAATATTATTTAATTTAGACTAAATGGGAAAAGTGATCAAATAAATGAAATAAAATAAAAAAAATAAACGGCTCAACTCTGTATTTTGAACAACAATGTCCATTAGGTAAGTTTGATTATTAGATACTTCCTTACTCCTAAGAATCTCTCGTCCCACGACCTCACCTATTAGAACTGGAAGCGAAAAAAAAAGTCTCATTAGAAGTTTAGCAAACAACATTCACAAAGTAGGTGATTTTTACTTGATGATAATACATAGATGTTCGAGTCTTACCGAACAATTTTGTGTCATCATTCTCTATAAACTTAAAGATTTCTTCAAATGGCTTGAATTTGTACATTTGCTTAGGAAAAGTCTCATCGGAAAATTCATAAACTTGTGTATAGCTTTGAATAAAGATTCTATATTTGTGTGCCGTCATCTTGAACATCATGCTGTTGGATGCAACAACGAAGCCGCGTATTGCATAAAGTTTACCCTTCTTCATCAATGGTTCAAACGTTTCAATTAAAGTTTGTCTAACAGTAGCGTGTATTCTATTATATCACCCTGTAAGGAAACATTAGCTTTTATTAAACATAATCATGATTTTTAGTTTACAATTATTTAAAGTCTGATTGTTCAAAGTCTATAAAAATAATTTATTTAAAAAAACAATAACTCAGAACAGTAATTGAAAACCAATTTAAAGACAATAACTTAAAACAATAACCCTAAAAATAATCATGTTTTCACTTATTCTAAGACTATGAAAATTAATTTATAAAAAAATAATCATGTCTAAACTCCGACCAGTGGCGTGAAAATAATCGTGTTTAAACACTTAATAAATAATCATGATTCACTTATTCAAAAAAATGAAACAAACCAAACAACATTAATCTTTTATAAGGAATAAGTCAAAAACAGAATGCAAAGTCTTAAAATATCCAAAAGCAAACTTTTTAAGTATTTGAATAATGAATAATTGCACCATAAAATTAAAAAGCAGCAATGTGTATCTATACATCAATCATTATATTGAAAATTATTAGTTAGACATTTATTTATTTTTAGTATCTAACCTTCATTTCTTGAAATACATATTCAAGTATAGATCTTTCCTCAGGATTGTCACGTGAAGATGTCTCGTATACGCGCACCACAAGGACCCTCAAAGCCCAGTTCTTCTTTGTTGCATTGACTTCATTCACAATGCTAAACGTTGGAACCATAGAGTTTTCCGGTAACAAAAACTACAAAGGGGAGAAAAAAAAAAGATTAGTCAAAGGTCAATGTGATACGATAAACGATAATATGAGAAACAATGCAGCCAATAGACAGAATTTCTTAGTAACATAATAGAAGAAAGTTACCTTTGCAATGAGGATGACATGGGACAATTCTGTTTTTCAAACTGAGATTTGTTTAAGAAGGTAGAAGAGATAAATTGTGAGATGTAAATGTAAGCCATATAAATATAAGCTTGTATACCCTATAAATTTTCATTAAACTTGTTGCATGCTCTTCGTACTCACCAAAATTCTTAATAGCCAATACAACCATAATGCTTACACGGGAAATCGTAAAGACTTATAGATTATACTTGTAGTACCTAATTATTTATTTATTTATTTTTATTTTCAATGTTTTCAATGTCCAATACACATAAGCTGTCAACCTATGAAGCATTTGCGCTTGGAAGGCGTGTAACTTCTTGTTACTTAGTTTGTTTAATTGCTCTTATCAGATCATGCATTTTTATAGTATCCCACTAATTCAAATTATGTTTGCTGTAAATTTTTAATTAGAGAATGTGTATTCCAATTGTTATATGAATTAGTAGACAAAGTTGGATTCTAATTAATTAGGCTGTACGCCTTAATAATAATAATAATTAACGTGGTTGGTCAAATTTTAATGCAGCAATCATTCATATACACGCCTACACAGTTTTCGGAATAGGAAAAACTTTAATTCAGATTTCAATAAATAATAAATACTAAAAAATAGAAAATGAAGTCTGACTTTTTGGTCAGACTGGCCCACTTTAATATATATATATATATATATATATAAAAAAACAAGAGTCGAGGTATAGATAAAAATTTGTATGAATGCAAAAGGCAAACTTTGGGAATATAACATCTGTGTAGCATATATATTCAACTACAAGTTCAAAAGGGTACCAAGGTCTAAACATAACAATGAATAGCAAAAGATTAAATATTAGAAAAAAACCCTTCAAAATATCCATGACTTCAAATCTACATATATTGTACCAAAAGGTAAATCGTAAAGAATCATGATCAGCATTTATGACTTATGAAGCAAATATGTTGAAGCTAATAATCAGTCGAGCAATGTGAAGAGATGCATACACCAAATAACACAAGTATATTGAAAAAGAGAACGTGTCATTTGGGACACTTCTCTCGCGAATGTGCAAAGCCAATAAAACAATTCGAAAAATATTAGCACAAATGTTGAAGTAATTGAGATGCAGCAAATAATTGTACGCACAGAATCCTTCCAGTAGCATGTCTTGCTTGATGAACAATACATGCAGTGCTGAATGTGCTTCTTCATTAACAAAATCTAAATGTCAGAAGAAACACTAATTTCATCCCTGTTATGACATAGCTAACAAGAAAAGTAACTAATAAGCAATTGAGAAATAATATGGAAACATAACAGTTTAAAAATATGTGATTATGGATCAAGTTTTCAATTGATGTGCAATACTGTGATGAATTATTAAGTGTCAAAAGCAATTTGATTAAATTAGCAGTATAAGGATATGTACAACTCAAACCAACTGATCAGCATATCTATCTATTCAGTCTTGAAATAACCTAAGTATAGGGTCCATCAGAGGTCCACCACAAAGATAGCGTTATTCTATATCCTTGACAACCAGACCAATTGGTCTCACTTGGCAAATATGCTAGAAATTAAATCAAGAGGGGGTGAGAGATTTGGATATACAGTAATTTTTTGTTTCTCTTCTTTTTATTTTCTTGGCCTCATTTGATCAAATTTGAGGGGATATTAAACAGGTAATTAAATCAGCGAGAAGACGTTCAAATACAGCCAAACACCTAATTGTGGCAAGCCCTAGGTTTTCAGGATCTTATGAAACAAGTAGAAACATGTTATAGTTGTGGGAAACTAAGAAAAAACAATTCTCAAGATTATACTTTCAAGAACTTAACAAATAAAATAAAAGAATAACTCAAATCATAAGTTAAACCACCCCCATCCCAAGAAGAAAATAATGTGAAATAAACGTGGAAACAATTCATAATTATTCTTACCTTAAAGCAATGGCTAGAAAAATGAATTCATTAAAGTGTAGACAAAAAGAAGATCACTCAAATCCATTTCCATCAATATTATCATATTAACTCATATATATAAATTGATTGTCTCTTTATAATCAATAATATCAAATCAATCCATCAATATTGTTAGATTATATTTAAAATTATTACGTATATGTAAGATTTCCTTCATTTTTTCACCTTGATTTCTGTACGCATAGATTTGATCATAAAGATGGCATCTATACGTAAAGATATAGTTTGAAAACACCGTAGGATGGGGGTTTAAAGAAGTGACTATGTCAAACAATATGAATTGAACACCAAAATTATTTGCAATTGTTTATTCTCCCACAGATCCAGGACTAAAAACAGCATAACAAATTTCTTTATTAATAGTCAAGACATCTAGTCGAAGATTCGATAATTTGTTCTCTAAGAACCATCTACACAAAAAAGCACAAAAAAGAAAAACAATGAGGAATAATGAAAAAAAGACGGGATTAGCTCCGAACGACGATCATCACAAACCTTGAATCAATGAGAAGTAACGAAAAAAGTTGTTCACTTAAATCAAACAAGAGAGAGAACAAACAATGAGGAGGTAATGGTCCATTTGTTTCTTCTTTAAGCAACTCTTGTGAGCACATGTGCATGCATGGGGTGGGGCTCGGGAGAAGTTGATTTGTGTACATTGTGGTTAGCAGCAAAAAGAATGACTTACAAGAAGCTGCTTGGCATGATACCATCCTCTCCATCGTCAAGTCCAAACTTGAATGAAGATTCATCCTAATTGCCCCAAGATTAGAGTCTTTATAATCAGTCAAATAATAGGATCTAAGTTTTCTCAAAGACCGGCTGCCATACTCCAGACTCACTAGCATTCTTAGAGCCAAAATATATATACAAAAAACAAGAAACGCAACCCCATGCACACACAACTTAACAAGCACTTGCTTTCTACTCTATCTGATCTAACCCTCATCATTATATGGCTTAGAACCTCTCAAAGAACCTTCAGCTTCTCCTTTCAACTCAAATTTTAGATATTATGGACCACCAAAATAATCTCGTAACTTTGATTCCAAAGATATGTTGATTGAGTAATTACCCCGGGTGCAATTTGAGTTTTTCTTAGAAAAAAAAAAGGTATGAAACAACTGTGAAATCATTATTCAACAAGTCTACATAAGTCCTTAGATCCAATGTAATAAGCATTAGGCACGCAAGAAACCAACATAAAAAAGTCAATAACCATATGCTGTAAATTTGACCTCTAAACATATCCATTACATGATTCAAGTGTGAATTTTATTTTATTTTAAATTTGGCCTCTAGTAATAGTTCAACTACACAAACGACCTAGTATTTCAGACGAGCGCTACCATTCTAAAGATATACAGAAAACCATTATCCAACCAAAAATTGAAGTCAAAGCATTGCCCGTCTAAAAATTGAAGTCAAAGCATTGCCCGTCTAAGGACACTAAACTGACTGTGAATTCCCAATATCAGAACACTATGGTCTAAGAAAAGATGATCATGTATGTGGAAAGAATTAAATTCATCATCAGTTTCAATGTTTTTTCCTTCGGTAAGCAATCGGCCTATCATGGAAATAGGTCTAGTAGTCTGGTAGTCCATTCTGGCTAGTCTTGGTTGCATTCGCAGTCGTCTAGCGGCCTCCTTTAGGGTAGAATTCCTCTGCCATCAAGCACCTCATCATACTGGATGGGGTTTCTTTTGTCTAATAATTAATGGTCGTTAGTTGATTACCTTACTGGCCTCTTCGCTAGGACTCCTCCATCCTCGAGGAGTCTACACTAGATGCTAGAGAAAGCCAGGCTCTCCAGGCTAGACCCTCAGGAATGCCCCACCTCACGCTTTTTGGGCTCACGGTGGGGCTTCGATTCGGTCCAGCCCTGAATAGCTAGGTCTTCTTTCCTTATAAGGGTTGCTTATGAGCTACTGTTTTGTTAATCTTTTGATTAATAAATCCTCTAAACCAGGAACAACAAGCCACAAAGCACAGAAATCTACTGCGAACCGCTCCAAAAGGCAAAAGCAGCCCCATTCTGGTACCCAGGAGGTGGACTAGAGAGCAGGAGGCAGCCCTCGTACCGGAGGGTCTTGTAGGAGCACCAATAGTGCTCCGGCTCAAGCGTTAGAGAGCTAGATCAAAGGCCCTGAAAGGGCTCTATAGAGCTCATTATACCTTGGTTTCTTAGACTGTGGTTTCTCCTTGATTCAGATGGAGCCTTAAACGAATCCCAGTGAGCAGAAGAAGGATTTCATCACCACCCAGCACCCAAAACCAGTACATCAAACTACCCACGGCTAACAACAACCCCGTTTGAAAAGATCTTTGAACTTACAACAACTTCGATTCTTTCTTTTCTTTAGAACTTTGCTTTCTCCTGAACCTGCGGGTGGTGCTGACTTGATCCGAGGTAAGCGTTAGCTTTAGCTTTCGACTTGACCTTCCATCTAACACTCGGGATATTAGAAGAGAAGTGTCATGGCTTACAACCTTGAAACTATTAGCTCGAGTTGAAGGCTTCCTATTTAACCTTACTATAGACCATATATATCAGCGACTAGAGGCCGAGGGCGAAGGTCTTAGATTAGATTAGCTCTGGTCTGGAACTAGATGCCTTTAGTTGACCATTGCCCGAGAATCTTATTTGGACCTAGAACCCTACCTGCCCGTATAAAGTATTCCCAAGCAACTAAGTGCAGAGGAACGCGAGATAGTGAAGAAGGCGAAGGTGGACCCACAGCGCCCTTCAGACCTTGATGCATGCGTCTCTTACTTAGTTTCTTAAACCTTAATAATTCAACATGGGACTAGGCTTGCTAGCGACAAGACTTGGATGAGCAGCCGGATTAAACCCTTGGTAGCAATGTGCTTGTGGGAGGCATTACCCCTATAGCCTCGTGGTTCCTCTGATGTTGGCTTACATTGTCGAAAGAATTAGTAAACAAATTTAAATTCATAAGAGATCAATAGAATATAATTTTGGTAATATCAAAAGCAGAAATTCATGGGAAACTGGAATTAAATAAAAATAATTGAATTTACCAGGATGGAGAACAAAAGAGAATTGATGAACGGAGATGATTGCACATGTCCAACTAAAAAAATAATTGAATTTACGGGAGATGGAAAACAATAGAGAATTCACGGATGGAGATGAGTGTAAATGTCCAACTAAAAACCATTTAAAACTGTAAAATCAAAAATACCATAACTACAAACAAACAACTTAAAAAAAAATTCAGTAGATTATATACAAACATAAGAAAATGATCCAAGCAGTGGAAGACAATCGACAAAAATTGAACTGCAATCTCCGCAAACACCATAGAGTCGACAAACTGACATAAAAAATAAGATAGATTCGATGGATCTACGAATTATTTTGGGTTATTTCAAATGAAACAAACAAAGACCAAATGTGAGGATTAAACTTTCGAAAAACAAATAGGATTAACAATTATGGGATCTTTGTTTCGAAGAAATAAGAAATGAACAACAAAAAGGCAACAAACATTGACTACCACAAGCACAAATGGTGGACGAACTCAGAAGAAACAGCGCATAAGGTTTTTAGGGGAAATAAATAAGCTCTTGGTGCTTTGTACCGAATTAAAAAAAAAAACCAAATTGCATCATTTTGGACAAAAATTTGAACATGAATGGTTATATTATAGTATATAAGTATATACTAGTTTTTGGCACGTGCGATGCACGTAATGTATTTATAATGTTGTATTTAACATTGTTTGAATAATTTATGTTATATTTAACATTATGGTAATTTAAAAATTTGTAATTTAATATTTATTTTGGTAAAAAATCATGAAGAAAATAGACTATGATGGTGGAAAGATCCCACCAAGCTTATCCCATGGTACAACACCACAATTTCCATTATCTAAATAGTCAAAAACATCTTAAAAACAAAAAACTATCACAAGAAATTTAAAAAATAATAACATAGAGATTACCCCCAAGCTTTGTCTGCTCGGAGCAAGATTATCTACTTAAAGACAAGCAAATAACAATAAAATTCATTTCGTTAGATAGTTTGCCGTATTTTCCTCAAGTTTTTTGAAACTACTCAAGTAATTCATAAAATGCTTTTAACTAATGCCACTAAAATTAATTTTTACTTATCCGATGCTCGATCGATGTGTGTGTATAGTCAATTCAATCACTATAAGCCTTTAGGTTGGTTATATTCCTAACCGCGATGGTAAAAAAATTTCTCTCCCTCGTGATATGCACACCATCCATCTTGATATTCAATCTCTCTCCCAATGTGTTAATTATAAGCTTGCTCTCAAAATACTTATTCTTCTCTCTTTCTCAAATTTGGTTGGGTCTAACCAAATGAAGTAACTATCCAGATCTGTTATGATTCTCACTAAACTTGAGTATCACAACCTTCAAGCTTTCACTACGCAAGTCAAACTCACTAGTTGTCTAGATCCCCTAATTTAACGTCCAAAGCTTAGTCAGGCTTGCAGCGCATCTTCTGTTTCATGCAACTGCTTTTATTCACTTTTTTTCTATTTATCTTTTTATCACTTGTAGGTAGCTATTTTGCTCAGACATCGATGATACCAATGTCAGGCCGCTTCTTCATACTATTTCTTCTCTCAATGTCCTCATTCTCACTTGTAGATAACTATTTCGCTCAGACATCGATGATACCAATGCCAGGCCGCTTCTTCCTACTATTTCTTCTCTCAATGTCCTCATTCTCACTTGTAGGTAACTATTTCGCTCAGACATCAGTGATACCAATGTTAGGTCACTTCTTCCTACTGTTTCTTCTCTCAAATGTCCTCATTGAGATCTTTTATAAGGTAACTTTCACTCATGATGACAATGCAACTCTCTTTTTTGCCACTTTTTTTTCACTTGTAGTAGCTATTTCGCTCAAACATCTATTATACCAATGCCATGTCGCTTCTTCTGAGTGTTTCTTTTCTCCAATGTCCTCATTGGAATCTTTTATAGGATAGCTTTCGCTCACGACGACATGACAACTTTCCTTTTTGCCTGACTGGTGTAATGCTTTTTATTTGGACGAGTAGTTGGAATCAGATCCCTAGTATCGGTCAATGCTTAGATTCCACCTGGTAACCAAAGACACTCTACACAAATATTTTAAACATGCACGGATCACCACCTATCTGAATAGGCCCCTACACTAGCTCAACTACCCCCAAACTATCATTTAAATTAGTTAAATGATCAAGTTTTCAATTGGTGGTATTGGTTTTAACAAGGTCCACAATTCTATCAACCTATTCTATCCATGTAATCAACCAAAACTAATAATCGTCATGACTATTGTGCTCAAAATTAGTAGTTTCACATGGATAAGTGTTTGGTGAAAATCCCACAAGCGTACGGGTCGTTGACAAGTAATAGTAAAAGTGAGTAAAAGAGTATCGTTCCCACGAAGATTAGACTTCAATTTAATTTCAACCAATTCGAGCTTAATTCGAATACACACAATAAATATTTGGATAAAGAAAGTATGAAATTCTCTAAACTATTACTACGATTTAACTAAGTGCAAAAATAGTTTGTGAAGAAAAATCTAGTAAATGAGTTATGCTAGTAATCCGACTCTACTATTAGTATCTATTTTAATCCTCAAAATCCTACGCTCTAATCCAATCTATGTTCAAATTGACAATCGACAATCCTAAGTTATCTAATAATCTCTTTCAAGTAGAATTAAATACAAAAACACTTTCAATATCAAGATTATCAAATTTGATTGTACCAAGCATAGGAAATTATTCTTAATCTCTATAGGACTTGGAGTTTAAAACCATAATGAGTTAATCTCTTTTGAACCTTTTGAAAATAAAAATAAATCACAAGCACGTTTAAACGGTGATCAATCATTCAAACGGATATTAAAACCATGGAATAAATCAAACAAACACAATTCAACATATGGCTTAAATCATCATTCCTAGCATAAAGAGTTTAGCCCATAATGTTTAATTTACAAAAACACATAATAAATGGAGAATTTATCACCCAGAATATTTGATTGCAAGAAAAACTTTGAAGATTAAATTGGCCCTCTTGTATGTCTTCAATGGATTGCCCAAGAATCTCAAATTTCTCTTGCTTGAAATCCCAATAATCTTGCCCGGATGAAGAAATTCTTGTAAAGATCTTGCGTTTTGCCTTCTTCGTTCTCTCCAAATTCGGCTCCCCAATCGTTATATGAGTTCTCATATTTATATGGGTCCAATTAAGGTTGAATCTCGTGCCCTAAATCCCCCAAAACATGCCAAAAATAGGATTTTAACTCAAATAAGAGTTTGCAGCTAGTGTCCCCAATTTTTGACTTTATTTGTACTTGTATCTTTAGTATTAAATATTGGCATTCATCACCCCAACTTTTTATATGATTAGCAGCCAGTGCCCTAACTTGAGGGCATTTGCTGCTAATCATATAAAAAGTTGGGGTGATGGATGCCAAGAATTAAATACTGAGGATACAAGTACAAATGAAGTCAAATGTTGAGAACACTAGTTACAATTTACCTAAACTTAAATTGGTCAAAATGTCAAAGAAATTTTTTATTTATATATTTACAATTTATAATTTATTTATTATTCACACATTTAATAAGACTCGCAATTTATAAATACTTAAAAAATAATTTCATCACTACTAAAAATATACTTATATACAACAAATCTACTTTCGTAATAAAAAACTATTATAGTCTTCCATCTCAATATCAAAGGCCAAAGGCAACATTGTCTTCGAAAGTACTATTATTATTTATTGGACTGGGGCTCTCTTGAAACTTTGACAATATCCAATTCCCCTACCGTTCTCATAATTTTAATGATTTTTTTAAAATTATATATATAATTTGTAAATTATTAAACTACATCGTCTTAAAACATCAACTCTTCTCAAAGGTCTAACGCTTAATAGTTGTTCATAAACAGACATGAACCCAGATGAATCAATCAGCATGTAAAAGCTTATACTTTAAAGGGTAAACACTTACTTATTTGAAGGGAATGTAGCACAAATGGTTTCTAAACTTTTTCTTCAGTGCATAAATTGTTCATAACGTTACTTTTTTGACACGAACATCCCTAACTAATGTGTTTTGTTGCGTAATTAGTCCTTATATTGATAAAAAAGACTAATATGCCATTAATTTTAATTATGAAAAATTGTAGTTAATTTTTGCAAAATTTACAAACAGATGTGGTACTTTTATTTAATATTATTTAATTTAACATACTAAATATATCATTATAGTCCTCTCAATTAAATTTTTCATAAGTGAAAATATCTTAAATTATTGTATTTTTAATATATGTAATTACTATGTGATGTACAATTTTTGAATAAAAATTAAAATAATAAATAACAAAAAGACGTATATATTTATGAGAACCAATCTTATTATATTTTTATTTAACCAAAACAATACTAATAAAAATTAATGGGTAAATAGCACAAAACGTCCCTACCTATTGAGGGTATTGTGGAAAACGTCCCTACCTTCAAAATTTTGGCATTTTCACCCTTCCCTACTGGATTTCCAAAACAAAACGTCATTCAGTCCAAAAATATAGGAGTAAATTAGTCCAACCACTTTTTTCACATAAATATTACTTCTTTTAAAATTGGGGGACTTCCCATGCAATTTCCAAAATTGCATGACAGGCTCCCGTTCCCAAATCTGCCAAAAGGACGCAGAAACCCTTTAATTTCTGCAAGGCGGCGTCGTTTGCGTGCGTATGGAGGTTCTCTAACCTTTCGTCGTACTATATTAGATCTGTCGTTCTGATGGTTTCAAATGTTTTCCTTCGTGGTTAAGCTCTTGTTTAGGATGTTTATGTTTTGTTGTTTTGTTATATTGTGTGATAAATCGTGTTTTTTATTCATTTTTCTTTATTTTTGATGGGTGCTTACAGATTTTGTCACCGACCCTGAAGATTCGGCCGGACAGCCAAGAACTGATGTCGGAAGCAGGTTCCCAACGGCGGTCGCCGCCCACCACATGGTGCACTTGGCCTTCAACCTCTTGCGCTCCAGATGCCACCGCCACAAGAACCATCACGAGAAGCAGAGATCTAAACACCTTATCACCACCCATTTCCACTAAGCTTGAAGTAGCAGACTCTATCTACTGGGTGGTTCCCTATAAATAAGTCAATGTTGCGAGGTGTCGAATCTGCCGTGGCCAGGGCTGTAGCTGCCGGCGCCGCTGCGGAAGGAGCTCTTTCACGAACCAGGTAATTGCACAGCTCGAGCTTTGGAAGGAGAAGACAACTGGCAAGTTTGATGAATAATACATCACATTGGGGACGGAGGCCTGCCATGCAATTTTGGAAATTGTATGGGAGGCCCCCCAATTTTAAAAAAAGTAATATATATGTGAAAAAAGTGGTTGGACTAATTTACCCCTATATTTTTGGACTGAAGGACGTTTTGTTTTGGAAATCCATTAGGTAAGGGTGAAAATACCAAAATTTTGAAGGTAGGGACGTTTTGTGCTATTTACCCAAAATTAATTTACAAATGATGTGTTCTTTGTTTTCAAATTATAATAAAACGATAAATTAAAATATAAAGAATTTGGAATTTTAATATTCATAGTTAATAAAAGAATAGCTCAATTAAATAATTAAATAAAAGTATTTGAAGATTAAATTTGTGAAAAAAAAAGTATTCTTCTTTTTCCTTTTTGTAATAACCATAAAATTAAAAATTAAATTTTAAATAATACAATTACTAAATAATAAATTAATAATTTTTATTTAACACACTTGTTAATAATTGTGTACTTAAATTTTAATTATTTAATAATATTTCGTAAAATATAAAAAACAATTTCCGTATATTATCAAATTGGTCAATGAAGGCTTAATTCAAAACAAGATAAAAGAACACGTTAATTTCCTTCAATTTTTTTTTATAGAAAATTAAAGTAGGAACCTATTAACTTATACCTTTTGCAAAAATTAGAAACCCAACTACTATTTTCCTAATTAAAATTAAAGATATATTAGTATATTTAAAAAAAAAACAATTACACACCAAAACACACAAGTTAGAATGTCAAAAAACAAACATTAAATGCAGAAAAGTTGGGGATGTGGCTTTCACTCTTCAGTACATAATATTTTTTTTAAGAGCCTGATTTAATATAAACTATAACCAAAACATAAATTTGAATAAACTCATATAAAATAACATTTTTAATATGTTTGTTTTTACTTTTTACTAGTAATTATAAGGAAATTATCGGGAATCCACAACAATATAATATGCCACGAGCTACCACTATATGTTGCCAAACCCACTAGTAGTCTTCTAGTACGAATCAAATAAAGAAATATGAAAAAGAATATCCATTGCTTCCAAAATGATGGATTAAAAGACATTCAATTTTAAATTTAGGAAGAGAAAAGAAACTGAAAAGAGAAAAAACTTCCTGAGCAACTTTTAGTGCCCATTCTTCATAATCACACAATCAGCATTCCGTAATTACTTCATTATTGCACGTGCAACTTTGAATCACCGCAAAATACTTCTCCCACTTGGTTTTGTCACTGCTTCGATAAACATGTACATCCATCTATCCAGCATTCCTGCGAGTATATATATCAAGGAATGAGTTCAATAATTATGAATTCGAGATGATGGTAAGCATGTTATTCTTCTAGATTCAAAGCCCTATACTGAACCCATAAGGGGTACAAGGAATGATACAAAGTTTTCTTGAATGCAATTCCAGATGAGTTTTCCACAAGAACCAATTGCTCATAGGTAAACCCAAGGCAACATGTTAATGCATTCTTTTGATGTAATAGCACTTCAATTTCAAGGGACAATGAACTCCAATGCATTCATATTCCTTTCAGAATTTCACAAATTTGCAAAATTTACGGGTTTCTTTCTTTCTTTCTTTTTTTTCTTTCACATATCTAGTATAAGTATACATGCATTTGTGTGGATGTGTGTATACGTTGGCACTATGCACATATATTTATACGAAGGTTGTTAGAATCAGGATCCTATCTAAGGCCATGTTGAACAGCTTGACCTAAAAACACTTGAGGAAAGAGAGAGGATGAAATAGAAATGCTGTTTGCCCGTTATTTTTTGTTACTGTTTAAGATAACACTACATTTAACTTTTAGAAATTGGTAAGATACACCATGTATTGGACAAATTCCTGATGCAGTACCTATGTAACAGATACTCTAATTATAGAAGAAATGTACAATGGGAAAAGGGGAGAAGGGGGGGTGATCTCCTGCCCCTTGGGGGCAGGAGATCATTATTCAGGGGAGAAGAGGAGGGAAGAGAAGAAAGACTATTTTCCAGGTCCTTTATCCATCAATCTAATTGGTTTAAACCCACCTCTCTTTTTTTCCATCTCTTTTACGCAAAAGTTCCATAGTCTAAGCACAAACAAGTAAAACTCAGAGCTCTAAAATTTACTGCATATAATATTTTAGCAGAAAGGAAGTAATCGATGATTTTCTTATAAGATTACCCCATCAAAAGTTCAAATTTTCACTGAAATTTCATGCTTTATTTTTTCTTCAAGGAACGACATCTCTAGTTCAAAAGAATAAACAAGTTGATAAACCTTGAGAGCACAAATTGAGTTCAAAGTTCAATAATTTGCAACATTTAACCTAATTGCGCAGTCAAGATACCATCAAACTTCAATATTGATGCGTGAGCAAGAGTTAATTGTTCCAAATACCTCTTGGACTAGTGTATTATTATTAGACTTTAATTGGTCAGGGATTAAGTTTTATTGGAACTCTTAAGTTAGTATTTCTTTAGATTTCTAGAATAACAATCACATTTTCCTAGTTATTTAAGCTTTCCTAGTCAGAGCAAAAATAACAATAGAAGAACTTTATTCTTCTGGTCTAGAAAATTCTGGTTTGTTGAGATTTAAGCCAAAAGCACTACATCTCTAGTGTTTACTTTGACACAAGCTGGATGAAAGTGTGAAAGAAGAAACTTACACGAGATGGAAAACTTGCATAAAGATCGTATGGAAACTCGAATGAGATACCCAAAAGTGTGGCTTTGGTGTTTTGTGGAGAATGTTAACACTTTCCAAAATCCCGTAGCTCGTGCTAATCCTTAGCAAAGTGAATTATAATAGTGGTTAGCAAGAGCTATATATCCCAATCTGGAGTTTGAATTGAAGTTTGGTATACCCAAGGAAGAATGCACACAGAAGGTTTCCTCGACTGGGAAGCAAGTTGGAGAATTGTTTCAAATGAACGTCGATACTGTGAGACTGAAACTAAAAGGTCCTGTGATGCAATAATGGAAGCAGTTGGAAAGAGGGGAGAACTATAGAAGGAAAAGCAAATATTCACACTTGGGACTTGTTGAAGGCAAAATGTTAGAGCAATTTATACGATAGCTCGTATGAATGGATCTATAATTTGCATCACAAGACCACAGTGTTGAAGAGTAGACACCACAAAATCTATCACTTATCAGTTTGATTGTCCTCTATGAGACATATGAGCAACTCACAACTTGTTATTTGTCGCGATTGAGAATTTCCGAAGTCGGATGAAAATTGTTTGTCTTTCTAATCTTGAAGATGCATATAGATATACTTAGAAGCTGAGGAAAGAGGTGGGCAATCTGGAGCATGGTGTCCTACGATTTCCTGTGGGATTAACTCCACGAATAATAATTTAACACTTGTTTCAGGTTAGAAAACCCATTCAAACCATGCCTAAAAGGGTCCAAGCAAGCAACAGTATAGGGAGTACAAACACTAATGTGCAAGGTCAAATAAGAATGAAACAGGAAAGAAATTGATATGTTTCGAGTTGCGAGAGCTACTAGAAGTAGCTCTACACAATCAATCATTTGAGGTCTTAGTTGTCATGAATCACATCACGCTTCTTATGCATGCCCTCAACGTCAACAGAGGCTGAAACTGAAGGCTTAAAATTCATAGAACCAATTTATATGACACAACAAATACACCGATGAGGAAGAAGAGAATTAGATCATCTACTACCAATAGAAGATTACACTTTTGCTACCACAAGGGTGTGGACTAAAGGGAATGGCAAATTGCTTTGTTGCCTGTACAAGGAGAAAGTTTGGTGGTTTAGCGAATTTTGGCAGCTCCCAAAGTAGAAGAAAAGGAAGGTTGGACGCGGAGAGTATTTTCTGTACTAAGGTCAATCGTAGAGGAAAGGTGTGCCATATAATTGTTGGTTAAAGTTCATTTCATCATCACATATAGCTCCAGGTTACAATCTTAAACCTGATTCACATGTTTTGAGATTTTCTAGACCTATTTGCTTGTCCAGTCTTCTAGGTAACTTGATTACTCTAATTTTCAATTATGAAATGCCAGCTATGTTCAATGTTGAGAACGACAATTTCCCATTCCCATCCAGAAAAGGTTGTGTGTGCGTGCATTATTCAAATCAATTGTCAGACTCGCACTGTCAATCTCCAAGACCGCAATCCCAATCATCTCAGGCATATTGTGCATGCCATACCCACATCATGGCCAGGAGTATTCTATTGTATTTTATGGGTTACATAAGTGATAGAGCCACGCTAATAATCCAGATCCTCATTTCTTTGACTACATGAACTCATCCACTGTCAAAAACGGGGGGAAATAGGTGGTCAAACCTGTTAAGGCAAATGTACCACCCAGTACGGCACATAGCCGGGTGATGAAGTTGAGAAAACTGCGACGTTCTTCTCTGATGGTCACAGTAATTGGTGACAAATCGTACAAAAAGTATACAGCTGCATTGAAAACAAAACAATCATTCCTCAAAACAAAATAGACTAGAAATAGGAAGAAATATAAACGAGTGGAGGAAGGGTATATGGAAAAAAGAACCCTGAATTGAACAAGCGTTATACTGACCAGGCCACTTTCTATCAAACTCGTTGATAGGTGAAAAATACTCGGTGACAGAAAATTGATTTGTAGGTAAAACATCCATCCAGATATATTTGTATTCAGTTGGAGCAATCTACATCAAGGGGAAAACAAGAACTTCAAAAAGCAGCAAATAACCAACAGCAACCACTTAGTACATGAACAATCGCAAATAAATGTAATGTTTCTGATACCCCTTCCACTCTCTACTTCTCCCAACCCCACATGCATGCATGACACACACACACACACGCAGAGAGAGAGAGAGAGAGATTTGATCAGGCAGAAAATCCTATTCAAGTTAAAAAAGTCAGCATCAAAAAAGCAAAAATGTATATTGCTTGTTCACATTGAGTTGATGACATGTGGTTTTGCATTTTGGGTAACTTACAAGAATACACATGATTGTGTCACAAACACAATCCAAAGGGGGAAGGTTTTGGTATTTATCATATGTACAGAGCAAGTGAGAATCTATAAACCCCAATTAATTGTACAACCTAATTGAAAAAAATTTTGCACCACTGTGGAGGAGAGAAACATAGCAATCATGAAATTCCGAGAACATTGTGGGTTTTTGACGAGGGGGTGGGGAGACAAAATATGAGTGCCAATTACTCATATTTAAACAGACAAGTGTGGCCCCACCAAAACATAGGCTCCCCTCAAACCGCCAGTGATTGTGTTGCAGAAAGAATAATCAAATAAGCACTTCGGTCCAACATTAGTTCCTCATAGCTCTCACTAGAGCTAAAGATACAATCTTCACTATATTTATAAGAATAGGCGTCCTTCCAAGAACAGGATACCATGCTATCATTAAGTACTTGTTCAACGCTACTTGACTCAGGTAAAACAAATCACTCTCAGCAAAATGAAATAGAAATCATCTCCAGCCGGGCTATCGTGCTAACAAATCCTACAGAAATGAAGATAATATAAGTCTTGCCTTCATCAACTTAAGCATGACTTTCCCATGTTGCATCGCACTAGGCAACTGATGAATTTTCTTAGATCATGCTAGTGAGAGTAATTTAAAAAAGACATCCAACGATTGAAGTGTCAAGTGAAATGCAAGAAATAAGTAAAAGTTCATAAACTGAAATCCTGACTCAAAGCCACCTTTCCCTCTCAACAGAGAATCATGGTTGCTCATGACAAGTTAAAGTTATGGTTTAAGTAACCTAATAAGCTCGTGGTCAAGAATATGTAAAGCAAAGAAGGATAAAGGAAAAACTACTGCTCTTTATAATATAGAATGTGATGCAACTGCCACAGTGCTTATGTCACTCATTTAACTTTATTTGCTACTCATTTATTAAATTGCTTTGTCATTTTGAGTACAAGAGAAAGAATACTTAACAATATCTTTATCCAACCCCAAAGACATGTTCATTTTGTGCATCAAACTTGCTTAGCATCATACAAGTTGTTGATAGTTTTAGCATCATTGAGAACCAATTCCAATGCTAACAAGAAAAATGCCTCTTGTAAGAATAACCTAGAAAGATTGGCTTAAATATCTGAAGACAAGAAAAAACTAGCCTTTTCCTTCAAAAGAACACAAAAATTTTGTTCTACTTTTTCTTTTTTGGGGAAAATAAAGCGCTTTAAACGCCCAAAATATCGTCTGAAGAAAATAAAGATTTCCTAGCTACAGTTTTTTCGTTGGCATTTTAAGGTTGCAGAGCAATTGAAGCTGCAAATCCTCTCCCCTCTCCCCCAGGTCTCGCCAACGCCCTCCAAAAAGGAAAATGTTGGTAAGTTTGGAGGGGATAAGATGCAGGGAAAGCCCAGAGAAGAAAACACTTTGTTAAATTACAATCATAAAACCAGGAAGAAAATAATGCTTTCTTTACTTCAAAACACGATATGCAAAAGCTGGACCCTGGTGTAAAGAAAATTGAAACAAGAATAGTAACTTGACACAACACCTCAAATTGAATCCTTAAGATGCATATACAATCTAAGAGAAAATACTAATAAGAAATGAAGTAACCTACCAATTAATCTTTACTTAATTAAACATTATCATTTTTCCTTTTCTTTGGAAATTCATAGACCCAATTCAATCCAGTAACAGCTTTTAAAAAGACTATCAAACTTTCTAAATCAAGTTCATTGACACAAGCAATAAAAGGATCTCGGAAAGACATAAGGAGATAAGGAAACAATCAAGCTTCTAGTTTGCTGCTTCCAAGAGTTTTCAAAAGGTTTCTGATCCTTCTTAGTCAAGGAATGGTCTTCTTAAAGTCAGGGGCCACGCATTAGAAGTTCCATTTCTAGTCTTACCCTGGCATTATCTCTTTCCATTGATATCTTAGATTTTGTTCATTTTCCTTTTTAAAAATTTGAAAGATCACAATCAGTCTCTTAATGACCCTAATCTGTTTAAACTTAAAACCAACACCCTTTGACCCTTTAGTTGCCGATGGAGGCATTTTTGGCTCCATCTCCATCAAATAGAGCTCCAATGAGATGGTGTCCATATTTAACCAATAACCTTTCTACTACAACCCTTGATGCATATTTGGAACACTAACCCTGAAATTTCATCCAACAATTTGATGGAGCAAAAGTGCCTGGGCTATTATATACAGCAACATAATTATTTAATTTGGTATTATTATTTGCAGTTGATTTGTTTTTTGATGAATTTATTAATAATAATCTTAACAGTAGACATCAGAATATTATAAATGAAACACGACCTCTGTAATATGTAGCCATCATTTTGTTTTCTTACTATAAACGCATTCTTGGAAGTCCGAACCTAAGAAGTCTTTAATTTTTGTTATCTCTACTAATAAACATGTTTCATAAGTCTGCTGCACTTATTTACAATGTTCTTGCCTTTGAACTTATTTTCCCCATCCTCTGAATGTTCCTTAGAGAAGTACATTCCCCAATTTGAACCCAATCATTGTGTCTACTCTTGGCCTGGTCCATGATCAAACTCTCAGTAAGTAGCTTACTTGTACAGAGAAGACCGCCTTTCCCATCTTCACCTGGACCCAAGACAAAGCTCCCAGAAGGTTAAGCATTTCCATGATGATTTTGATGTTTTCAGCCTTAAGTTAGGACCTAAGCTGGTTTCCAGAACTTCATATTTGAACCACCACTCAACCTGAAACTTAAGCACTTATGCCTAAAATAGTCTCATTCATATGTTGACGTCACTACATTAAACACATATGGCATAGTTTTTTATAAATAAAAAAATAAAAAAAAATTCCCTCAAATTCATTTTTCACCACATATTACTTTTATCAAATTTTCAACCACATATTTCACCAATTTTTTCTCCTAAAAATCTACTTTTAATCTCCACTAACAAGCACTAATACTATGAACCCAACCATAAATTTCCAAAAGTTAAGTCTGCCAATAAATTACACTAATTCCAGTTTCTGAAATTTCCCTGAGCACCTGGTTCCATCAACTACTTTTTGACCAAATGAGGCAAATGATGGTCAGGTAGATTGAGCATGCACAGGTCCAACATGGGTTAATAAAAAAATAGGTCCTGCCTATATACAATCTGTGTCAAAACGGGTTAGGTCAATTATGGATTCTGTAGTCTTAAACCATAAAACAATTTGAAGCATCCATGGCCATTTCTTTCTGGCTTGTTCTATTTTTATGTCTATTTTTAAGTGGAGGGGGTTGAGATTCCCTATTTCTTCTAGTCCTGGGTTATTACATTTGTTCATCAGACTTACATATGAAAGGAGAGAAGAATGCTTTCAAATATCACCAGTCTCGAGGATAGGGGTGCTTTTTTAAAAAAAAAGAAAAAACAATGTCAAAATGATGGGGGATAAGGCTAAGAATTGAAGATATAGTTTGATTTGAATAAAATTCGTTGTCATTTTACTAGAAGTTGTTTTAAATTTAAGTTCTTTATTTTATAAATAGGACCTACGATTTCATTTGCAAATAAACTATTATTTGATGATTAAAAATTGATATTTCTTCCTATTCAATTCTTCTCCCCCTCCACCTCTCTCTCTTTCTTTTCTCTATTTCTATTTGTGTTATATTCTACGTCAGTTTAGTATTAGAGCTTGTCGTTCTCCTCTGTTCAAATTGTTGTTCACGAGTGCATTAAAGTTCACGAAAGGTTGCAACCACCATCCAAATCCTTCACCCGACCAAGCCATCCCTAGCATCAACCACCCCCACCCCCTCCCCCTCCCCCTCCACCCGCCACCACCTCTAATAGCTGAAAATAAATAAATAAAAGAAAAAAAACAGCACAAAGCCCCAAACCCACCAAACTAGCTTCGAACACCATAGTAAAGAAAGAAGAGGAAGCAACAAACGAAAAGGAACAAATTAGCGTGCAAGAAAAAATTTGGTTTACTGCTATGTTTTTTATTTATGTTGATTGTTCTTAGCAAAATATAAATTAAAATTAAAATTAAAATAATAATAATAAGATCACATTTTGCTCATTCATGTTTTTGCTTTATTCATTTTTAATTGTTATTTTTTAAAAAAGAATAAAAACACAAACATTGACCTAGCTTTTAGGTCTTTGTTCCTACTTCATGCATTTGATTAACGTTAATTTGCAATTATTTAGAATAATTTGTGTGGTCTCGTCATTCTACTCTAACTTGTCACTATCATGCATGATTCATATAGCAACTCCTATAGCTACATTGAGTCCCTAGGTCGTTACCATAATAGCAAGCAAATTTTATGTTATCAATACAATTATTCCCACTCTGAAGACTATGTTGAGAAAGTCTATTACACTGCTAGGAGAGTCAACTTAAAACTGTGAGACTTTAATGGTTGTTCTGAACCAAGACATTTCTTGACTGGCTCAATAATCTTGAAAAGATCTTTCACTTCCACAATATAAGTGACTCTCTTTGTATTTGTCATGCTATCCGTCACGCATTATTGAGAATCATTCTTGCGTAATACTAACCGTCTGGGTCAACGTCCTGTCATTTTATAGATGAGATGAAACGAATATTAAGCAATAAATATGTCCCCTCCTATCATCGAAATCAACGGCTAGATCAATTATTTTTGCACTGCAAAATACGTCACTATTAGAGAATATTTGACCCGCTTTGAGGAGATATTAAATAATTGTGATATTTATGAAACTCCTCATGTCACAGTTTCTAGATTTGTCAAAGTTTTGGATCATGAGATCAAACAACATATGTTTAGAGTACCCCAATCCTTAGACGAAACTACCACAAAGCATTACAATATGAAAAACTTCTCCATTTTTGCCATAGGAGACAAGAACCTTACTTGCCACCTGAGTGTCAAAAGTCTCATCCTACCTTATTCAATAAGTCTAGTGGTGAATCTCGATCTAATCTTCTTAGCATGCGGAGTAAGACACACCCTCGCACTACTACTTAGCTTACCTTGAATAACGGTGATGCCTCCACCACCTATCTATGTAATATCCAAAGTCTAGATCTTTCTTGTCATTCGAACAAATCTTTAGATTGTGACGATCACAGTGCATGTCTATCCAGCAACTTCATTTTGATACCCAATCCAAGGAGATAAGAATATTGTTGTTGAGCATATCAACTATTGTGACTGAGGACAAAAGTTTCGAGTCTAGGGTTGAGCCCATTTTTATATTACCCCTTCACTAGACACTACATATGATAAAGTACATGTTGCGCTGCCACCGTTACTAGACATTTCACATGCTATAGACTCCGTACCAAGATCTCTTGTGCCTAATTATTCCACTTTCAGGTTGACTCCTAGCCTTTGGCATGACCTTAGCATGCACTTAATCTTACCATTACCTCAAACAACTCAAAGTCATCGTCCACTTTTAGTAGTTTTTGATAAACTTCCTAAGTCGCCAAATTCTAGTCATCGTTCCAAAACAAAGTATGCTTTCCGTATTGCTACAATCACATTTGAAGACAATTGTTCACTTACCTAATTCTTCTATTGACCTTAAATTATTGCCTACTAATTAATGTCACATTACTTATCTTAAGCCAGTGTTGACCCTATTGATAATTGTCATGCTAAAATCAAATGAAGAATTAATTTAAATGATGAAAATTATGTGCTTGATTTTGATGCGCCTTATAGGCATAAATATTTGAAAGAAGAGTATTATGTGGTGTTACGTGTTTCTTTAATGCGATATCATGCTCACGTTAAAAAAAGGATAAATAGTCAATCACTTGAAACTAAATCTCATATAATTTCAAAATCTCATATAATTGAGTGGCCTTACACTTAAATAAACGTATTGTTTTCAAGATAGCAAAATTGTTTTCTCAACAAGACACATTCGAGCATCCAGTGTTACCTTCATTTGTTTGTGCATGCTAGTCAATTATTCGAGTTCCTTGTGTTGTCTCTCTTTCAATGGAGTCAATTGATTTTTATGAGAATGCGTGTTATGTTGTAATAAGGAAATCCATGTAGATACATGGTTCGCAAGAAAGATCAACCTCCGTAGCCAGGTTTTTGCAGTCTAATTTGCCGAAATCGAGTTCAATCAATAGGGGAGAAATGGTGGGAAGTAAGGATAAAAATTGAAAATATCGAAGAAGATGAGAAATGAAGATATAGTTTGATTTAAATAAGATTGAAGTATTTTATCATTTTAATAGTTGTTATTTTACTAGAAGTTCTTTATTTTATAAATAAGACTTAGGATTTTATTTGCAAATAGACTATTATTCGTTAATTAAAAAATTGATATTTCTTCTCCCTAAATTCTTCACATTCTTCCCACGTTTCTTTTCTTTCTTTTTCCTATTTCTTTCTATTTCTATTCTACGTTACAAAATGTTTGCATGGAGGGACGTAAAACAAGGCTTTGATTGATCAGGTATGGAGTCAGATGAATGAGTGTTTAATTGAAGTCTTTTCGCCACTCATGTGCAATAATGATAAATTATTCAAGGGTAGTTAGTGGCTCTATAGACACTACATACCATTAAATCATCACACTTACGGTCTACTTGGGAGCTTTGGAGTACCGATTTTGAGAGTTTTTAAAAATACGTATTTATGAGAGGTCTAATTTTGGATTTTAGTAGCGATTTTTAAAGCAGTAAAATCCATACTTGAGAATTTATTATTTACCGGTTCTGAAACTTTTAAAAATAAAATAAAATTACATATATAACCATTTATTAAATAAGATGTGTAAAATAAGTAAATATGTATGTATTTACAATTTAACATATCATCATTTTCTATTGTGTATACATTTGGATTAATTTTTTTGATAATTTTTTTTCCATATTTTGCACTTTAACTACTTACACTAAAGTTTATTAAAAAGCTCAAATTTGAGTCATCAATATCTAAAAAAGAAAATATATATTCCCCTACAAAAAATTTCAAAATAATTCATATTACACAAAAAAATTTATTGTTCGGAGAGAAGAGGCAAAATGTGTATTTGAAGAGGAGGAAAAGGAAAGTACGTATTTTAGGTTTAGGATAGATTTGGAAATACTTGTTTTAGAAAGGGTAAAATTGGAGGATAATTTGAAAAACAGCAAATAACCACCGATTTAGGGGTTGAAAAATACACCATAAATTACAATACACCGATTTTGGTACCCGAAACTAGTCCAAAAAACTAACAAGCACGGGGTCTTCCAATCTCACATAAACGGTACCCCCAAAGCTAGTGGAAAAAAACTCCCAAGCAGCCCTTATAGGTACACTTCATTTCACAAATAGAGATGCTACATAAAAATAAAAATTCTCGAACTCTTATGTTCTCAAGTTTCACTAGAATACACTTTATCCCTTCTCAATGTGAACATGATCTCATGCCTCAAGATTTCGACTTCTCAAAACCCAAGCGGTAACCCGACTCAATCCACCCAAACCCGTCAAACAAGTCAGGTTCTTCCACTCAACCACAGTGAGACCTGCATTATAGAAGATACAACAGTACTAGGAAAGTCTGTGCAGTCAGTTGAGAATTGCTACCCCTAGTCTTTCAGCAACCCAATAATGTAATTATAAAAAATGTTCCTTGATAAAGCAAACACAACAAGAGACAAAAATTGGTATTATAAATTTGAAAGCAACGGCTGATTATAAGTTATCTGATTACTCCCGTTGATAGTATTTGCAAGGCTGAAAATTTTCTTCAGGGTGCTATCGAAGACTTCATACAATATCACCATGAAGACCCCAAATGAATTATAAGTTCATCTATTGACAATTTTTGACGTTCATATAGAGTGTTAGGAGAAGTAAAACTTAGACAGCAAAGTCATCCTTAGATTTTGTAAACTTATCCAGGTTTCCAAGAGGTAAAATAATTCCCATTATTTGTTTATCATTCACCCAAATACCACTAAAGAAATATGATAACAATCCAGCAGGTTATAGATACACAACATGGATGTGTATACTTGGTTAACTTCTAGCAGCAGTTCAGAGTTGTTATGTCTACACATTCAGTTTGACTAGCTAAACAACTGGTGAAATATTACAATGCATATAAAATTCAGGATTCAGGTTATCATGTAAAACTGGATAGAAAAAGAAAATAAAGTTCGAGGAGAAATTGACCATTTGTGCAACAAAAATATTCAGCCCATGAACTGAAATATGGAAGTTCCCAGCAACCCTTTGCACGTCCAGAACCCCACACACCTACAAGAAATAATGAATTAACCCGCTAATTAAAGAAAGGAAGAACAAGCTGAGTTGGAATTAGAAAATGCCTACCCTGCAACCTTCTCCATTTGCCAATGCATGCTTCACCCTTTCAATCATATTTTCAGCTTCTTTATCAAAACTGTGGAATTCAATTTTATGGTCAGACTCCTCATGATGATCTTTGTGGTCATCTGGTCATAGTTATTCATCAAAAGATTCAGGATTGTGTTATAGAGAGTTAACATTCCTAGCTAAAATACTTGACAATATTTACACAAATATTGAGCTCTATACAGTGGAAGTTCGATCTTTTCTATAAGAATTCCAAAATACTTATAGAAATATCTTAAAACAATGAGTGCTAGCATTGACAATGATTGACCATGAAAAGTTCAAAGCAAATACTCGATGATCAGACAGAAATGAAAAAAGAAGACTCAATCCCAGTTAAAGAATGAAAGAAAAAAATAGAGAAGCCAACACAAAATAAATTTCTTCATCAGTATACTGCAATTGACATTTAAAACTACTTAAAGTTTGCATTATCGTAATCTAACTAGGAAAACATTTTGAAATTGTGTCCTTCCAAATGACAAGACAAAAGACTAAGTGCTTGTTTGGTAAAACTTTTTGTAGATTATAAGCAGTGGGTGCTACGTAATTGAATGTGTGGATAAAAATGATGTTTGACCAGTTTATAAGTGCTTATAAGCACACAAACATATTATAAGTGTAGCAACACCAACAATAACTAGGAAGGTAAGGGTGTTAAAAAGTTAAAGGCTTCCCAGAATTTCTGCTATAGTTGGAATGTGTAAAATATAGCTAGCGGTGTACAAATAAACTAAAAAATTTCCTACTCAAAAGAAATACTAACACTAAAGAGTGGAAATAAGTAAAATAAGATTCCATTCCAAGACTGTTCACATGCCTATGGATGAAAACACATCTGTTTCACAAGGAACAAATAGGCTAGTAGATCCAAGTAACATGCTAGACTCCAATAACATTCCACATGTTAAATTTATTTTTTGTAGTTAAACCAAAAATCACAAGACCTTACAAGGCATGAAAGCCAATGCTATGCCAGCGTACTGATTATGTAGAATTGAGTTTGTGAACATAAGCTTTCTTATCCTACGTAGCAACAGAATCTTGATGCGAAGCTCCAGTTTGGTGATTTAGCAGTTCCATTTTACTTTTTTATTGTAATGAATCTGATGCCTTAGCCCAGTAGTTCAGGTAGCTTCTAACAAAGTAAGGTTGCATGCAAAAGTTATAATTTTTTAACTACATACTACTAAAAAATCATAGGAGAAAAGAAAAGGACAAAACTAATCTTTACATCAATTTGAATTCCAGAAAAACTAACCATGCCCATGAGCTGCATGTTCCTTCTCGACTAGGTCTGATAAATATTCTGTGCCAATGATATGGCCATCACTATTCAAGCGAAGCTACAGAAACACTTAATACTAAGCACTGTGAGAAATAATATTACTCTTAACAAAGAGTGAATACTGAGACATAAAATGTTAATTATGGAATCCAAAGATCAAGAAGAAAGACATAAATGGAGAACACCCTAGAAGAGGTGAAACAAAAAACTTCACAAGCAAGATATTAATAAATACGATTCCACATTATTCTTTGGCATGTGTCATTTAAATCAGAAGGACACCTATTACAACCTCAACGACCAAAAATTACACCGTTGTATATGTGTAGTTCCAACATATAAAGGCCTTTGTAGTGCTTCACATAAACAGGCCCAAGATAAAGTTCAAAGAAAATTCAGTGAAGTGACGCAAGAAATATATAGAAAAGTTGCACGTGCATAAGATTGAAATATATGATATAAATATTATAATTGATAATCAAAGTGACAGTATTAGCATATAAAACCAAAGTACAAGAGACAATATACTGGAGATTTATTAGCAAGTGTTCAAAACATATCATGATAAATCACCGTAAATGCAAAAATGCACGAGGATGACCGTGTCAACACATACATATTTCATAAGGTTGCCAACTGAATTGAATAGGCCCTTACTTCGAGAAAGCTTAAAAATTTAGCCAAATAAAGTTAACTGAAGGATGATTGTAAGCCATCTCATATGGGATCAATAATTTCAAAATCATTAAGTAACTAATATGAAACTCTAGAAAGAAAATTTCAATAATGACTGCTCATGAATGATGAACTTTGGTATTTACATATCTTGTCCCAAGTTATATTTAAATATCAAGATATCGCTATGCATAAACTGTTTACATGGTGTTAGGCTGTCATTAAGTGCATAAATATGCCGTCCCATAAAGATTTAAAGGCAGAGATTTATTGAGAAATAATCAAATGAGAAACCCTGACCTTCCATATGTTCGTGTCAAGATCCACTTCATGCTTCCCCGACATATCAACAGCATCTACACTTAAACCTGTAAAAAAACAACAATTTAGAAACAGTGAAAGTGGTTAGCTGAACAAACAACATGAGCTTTAGAAGCATATCAATGCAAACAATATCACTCAAGAAGAGGTATTTAAAGATAAAGAAACACGAAATTAGAAAATGCTAACCATCACAAGGCAAAGATGGGAATGTCATATTTATGTGGATTGGAAGATTTTCTCCACGTTTTAAGTCTACTCCCATCAACCAACATCTAATATATCACACTAAGATCCAATAAAATGACTTTATACCTTAGGACTTACGAGCTGTTAATAGTCAGTATAGATTAAAGCCAAACTGGCGTTGAACATTTAATACAAATAAGATATCAATAAACTGACTACCTAAATAGCCTTGTGAACAAGAAAACTAACATGATGTATTGTATATGTTGAAAGATAATATGTCAACTCGTGAAAGAATAATGTTGCCATGATTACCAGCCCAACAACGGAAACTAAAAGGAATATAAAAAGGACTAAAGTTAATGGTGAATCCACCATACAGTGTATTAGGATGTTTATTCAACAAGCATCATTTCATAGATTTTCTGATATAACTGAAATCATGCCTCTGTTGGTAGCTAAAGGTTCATATTTCAAATCATCTTCAGCCAATTTGATAACAATTTAATTGAAATCTTTCTCAACAAATAAATGACCACATTTGGGTTGAAAGCTATTTAGTGTTCCTGGAAATTTGATTACAGCTCTCAAGTATCAGAATCAAATTTTCCTGTTTCCTTCTACCACTTTATTGTAATTATATAAGATTTATAGGCTAAAATGAAAAATACATCCAAATCTAAGATTATGCGTATTTAAAAACTCTGACAAAAACTTGAGAATCAGACAATCAAGCAAATAAATCTGACACGCCTTTGGCCCATGGGGAAGAGCCCATATAATGACTGGAGGAATTGCAGAATCATCTATGTGGGATGCTACAAAACCTTTCTGAACTTACAATTGAAGAATAATTTTCAGATTTGAATTGATTTTTTCTGCAGAATCTCAAATTCCCCTCCAGCAGCCATGTGTACTGGGAGAGCCAAGAAAATTGCAGCTGGATAATTACTCCTTCCAATGAATCTTTCCTCATGGATTCTAAATCCCAACTCTTAAATTGCTTTCATTTACCATAAACAACATAAAACACACACGCAGACAGGGAGAGCCAAGAAAATAGGAGCTGGATAATTACTCATTCCAATGAATCTTGCCACATGGATTCTAAATCCCAACTCCTAAATGGCTTTCATTTACTATAGCATAACACACACACGCAAACAGAACAAATAGAAATATGACTATTGATTCTACTAAATATTAGAATTAACAACACTATCATTTGGGGAAAAACAAAACTAGAGTAATACCGAGGGCGCCGGATTTTGTCTTCTGCAGCAAGTGTTCTTCAGCACGCGGAAACGCATCCAGACTTTTTAATGCTTGCATCAAACCCATATTTTATTTATTTCTACTGTAATTTGTCCCAGATCAAATAATTATGAAATCAAGCGTCGACTGCATACAAAGAGAACTCTGTAAACAAACATACACTGTAATAATAATACGAAGATGAAATTACAAGAATCTAATTCAGTATTTTCACTTTGCGCCATAACAATGAATAAATATAGAAATCAATTATCTATGTTCGCAGAGAAATTACTTCGAAAGTGAAAGAGACAATTCTCATAGAGAACACAAACCTGGACGGCCATTTGACACGAGCGACGCCAATTATATGTTTCACTAATTTAATGTTAAGGGTAATTAACACTATGGTGACCATTGTTTGAATTGTGGCATCTGAGCCCTAAATAAACGTTTCTTTACAGAGAACATCCCTACCATCTACATCCGTTAACATTTGTCATTAAAATTAACAAAATAGTAAATTAACGCAAACTAGTATACCACTTATCAATGGAATCTAACCGTAAAAAATAAATTGAGATTGATAGGAGGATAAGATTGAGGTTGAGAAGGAAATATAAGATTGCGGTTGAGAAGAAGAATGAAAGATTTGGAGAATAATAGTAAAAAATTGAAAAAAAAATTGAGAGTGTGAAAACAGACGTATATGTGTTTTTTAGGTTAGTAGATGAGAAACTCTATACGGTCGTGATAAATCTAAATAATAGGGATGTTTTATACAAAAAAATAATAAAAACAATAGAGACATTTTACGCACACAAACATTTAGAGTCAGATTTTGAGTTTTCTTTTTCTAACAATTATAAAATCACATACATTGTAATATTATATTTAAATATAGGAGTGGACAAAAGTACCCACCCAAATCTAACTGAACTGGAATCGAACGGTTCTTCTAAGTTGAAATCGGATAATGGGTATTAAAATTGAGAACCGACCGTTTATGGTTCGATTATCGATTCTAAACTCAAAATAGACGAACCGAACCGACCTTATTATTTTTAATTTTTTCTGAAAAGTTAGTCCTTAAAAATAAAAAATTTATTTTTTATGTTTCTTATTTTGTATTGAGATTGAACATTGTATTCAAAACTTGATATATTGTTGTTTTATGAATAGATTAATATTTGAAAAATATGATTTTTTAGATTATTTTGTTATTTCAAACAAGGAAATAAAAATACTTGGTAAAAATATTACAAATTTGAAAACTTTAATTATCGAACCAAACTGAACGGTTCGGTTCCGATTTGGTTTCATAATTAAAGTTGGAACCGATGGTTCATCTACAAGATATCTAATAGTATTCGGTTCAATTCTTTCGATTCTCTTCGAAACCGAACCGAATTGAATCGGACCACATTCAACCCTACTTAAACATAATGAATGAAACTCATACACATTACAAGAATTTGACACGTTCAAACAAATGTATGCTGCTAAATACATTCTAAGCACTTCAAGATGTTGCTTTTATAACCTGCATTACAACCAACCCACACAAAAAACCTAAACACTATATTCTAAAATTCAACAACTTCTTCTCTTTCTGCAAATTAAATAAGAATTCAATAATTGTTCTTCATACGCATTCATGGATCTAAGCAAATCAAGTCTTATCACTACAGATCTATGACACATTGGAGGGTAAAAATCATATACAACTTCTTCTTGCACAGTATACTTTGCAAACGATAAGGACGAAATGATGAAATGTGTGATTGAAAAGTTAATAAAAATTGTGGATCTCATGAAATATGTGGTTAAAATTAATTGTTGACTTTTGAACACAACTTTTTAACAGATTTTAATCTACACCAAACAAGTACTAAACTCTTTACAAATAAAAAAAATATATTGGTATGAAAAACTGTGTTTTTCATATGAAAGTAAACTAAAAACCTAAAAATTTCTAAAAATCGATGATTTTCAAAAGTTTCACGATATGATTTTTGTGTTGTTTTTATAAAATCCTTTTTAATCAATTCAAGTATCTTAGATTAAAAAAAATCATGTTTTTCATGTGAAGTAAACTGATAGGGGCTTCCAACGGTATATGATTCATCGAAATTTTAAATTTTAAAAAACCAATGATTATTGAAAGTTTTTACTATGACTTTTATGCTGTTTTGTTAAAAGTCATAATATAAATCAAAGCACATATCTTGAATTTGAAAACCATTTTTTTAAATATGAAATTATATTTATAGAGTTTTCCAACGGTATATAATGCATCAAAATATGAAAATTGCAAAAAATTGATGATTTTCGAATGTTTTACAATATGACTTTTGTGTTATTTTCATAAAATCCTATAAATCAAAGAAAATGTCTTGGATTGAAATTTTGTGTTTTCCATATGAAAGTAAATTGATAGAGCTTTTCAACATTATATGATTCATCAAAACCTGAACATTTCAAAAAATCAGTCGTTTTAGAAAGTTTTACTACATGACTTTTGCATTGTCTGATAAAATTTTTATAACTCAGAACACAGGTTCTGGATTAAAAAATTATTTTTTTCATTGAAAAGTGAACTAGTAGAGATTTTCATTGCTATATGATTCATCGAAATTAGAAAATTTCAGAAAATCAGTAATTTTCGTAAGTTTTACTATATAGGACTTTTGTGTTGGTATGGTAAATTTCTTATAATTCTAAGTATTGGTCTTGAATTGGAAAACTGTCTTCTTCTTTTTTCATGTGAAAGTAAACTATTATAACTTTCTAAAGATATATGATTGATCAAAATATGAAAATTTTAAAAATTCATAGATTTTCGAAAGTTTTAATATACGAGTTTTGCGTTGTTTTGGTAAAATTCTTTTAACTCCAAACAAGGGTCTTGGATTGGTAAACTATTTTCTTCGTATGAAAATAAACTGATAAAGTTTTCTAACGGTTTGTAATCAAAACCTAAAAATTTCTAAAAATCATTAGAATTTTGAAGATTTCACAGTACGACTTTTGTGTTGTTTTCATAAAATTATTATAACTCGAAGAATAGAAAATTATCTTTTTCATACAAAAGTAAATTGATAGAGCTTTTCAACAGTATAGATTCATCAAAATTTGAACATTTCAAAAAATCAGTGATTTACGAAAGTTTTACTATAGGACATTTCCATTGTTTAGTAAAATCTTTATAACTCAAAGCACAAGTCCTTGATTGAAAAACTATTTATTCATATGAAATTAATGATAGAGATTTCCAACGGTTTACTATTCATCAAAACTTAAGAATTTCTAAAAATTGGTGATTTTCGAAAGTTCTACAATATGACTTTTGTGTTGTTGTTATAAAATCCTTATAAATCGAAGAAAGTATATTGGATTGAAAAACCGTGTTTTTTCGTATGAAAGTTGATATAGTTTTTCAACGGTATATGATTCATCAAAATTTGAAATTTCAAAAAATTGTTGATTTTAGAAAGTTTCATGGATTGAAATACCGTGTTTTTCATATGAAAGTAAGCTGATAAAGATTTCTAACTGTATATGATTCATCAAAACTTGAAAATTTTCAAAAACTAGTGATTTTCGAAAGTTCTACCGTAGGAGTTTTGAGTTGTTTGGTAAAAATCATTCTAACTAATAGTACGGGTCCTGAATTAGAAAACTGTTTTTTTTTTTTTTGACATTGAACTAGTAGAGTTTTCCAAAGGTATATGATTGATACAATCTGAAATTTTTAAAAAATCAAATGATTTTCGAAATTTTTATTATACGAGTTTTGCGTTGTTTTGGCAAAAAAAATTTAACTCCAAACAATTGTTTTGGATTCATAAACTATTTTTTTTAAAATGAAAATAAACTGATAGAGCTTTCTAACAGTTTATGATCCATTAAAACCTAAAAATTTCTAAAAATCGGTGAGTGTTGTTTTCATAAAATTCTTATAAATCAAAAGAAAGTATCTTGGATTGAAAAAATGCGTTTTTCATATGAAAGTAAACTGATAGAGATTTTCAACAGAATGTGACTAATTAAAACCTGAACAGTTCAAAAAATTTGGGATTTTCAATAGTTTTACCATAGGAGTTTTGAGTTATTTGGTAAAATTCTTGTAACTCAAAGCATGGGTACTGGATTGGAAAGCTTTTATAATATGAAAATAAACCGATAGAGATTTTCAATGGTATATAATTCATCAATTTATGAAAGTTTTGAAAAATTAGTGATTTTCGAAAGTTTTACTATGCATGATTTTGTGTTATTTTGATAAAATGCTTATAACTCTAAGCACGAGTCCTGGATTCAATTTTTTCCCCATATAAATATGAACTAGTAGGGCTTTCCCAAGGTATATGATTGATCAAAATCTTAAAATTTCAAAAAAATTGTGATTTTCGAAAGTTTTTCTATAGGAGTTTTACATTGTTTTGGTAAAATTCTTTTAACACCAAACCCTCTAGAATTGGTAAACAATATATGAAAATAAATTGGTAAAATTCATCAAAATCTAATTTTTTTTTAAAAAAATTGGTGATTTTTAAAGATTTCAAAACTTTTGTGTTGTTTTCATAAAATCCTCGTAACTCAAAAAGTGTATTTGATGGAAAAATCATTTTTTCATGTGAAATTAAACTGGTAGAACTTTTCAACAGTATATGATTCATCAAAATCTAAACATTTCAAAAAATAAGTGATTTTCGAAAGTTTTACTACATGACTCTTGTGTTGTGTAAAATCCATGTAACTCAAAGCACGTGAATTGAAAGTAAATGTAGCTTTGAAAAAGTGTTATGGTGATAAATACATAATAAAATCCTATTAAAATTACATTTAGGACATGCAATTATGTGTTATACTCTTAAAGAGTGTCAAATTTCGACTAAAATAGTTTGATAATGAACAATATTTATGGTTGTTCAAAATATATTTTTGTAAATTCAAACTAGTACATATGACTTCGTAGGTGTTATATGATGGCAAAAAAGTTCGAAAATCGAATTAAAAATATATTTTGGACTTTCAGTGGTGGATTCCACACTTGAGTGGTGTTAAATTTTGAGAAAAACATATGTGATTCCACATTGAACGGCCTATAAATGTATTTTTGTGACCCAAATCAAATATATATAGCTTCACAAAAATAGTAAAGTGACAAATACATCATGAAATCCCATTAAAATTATGTTTAGGATATCCAATGGCCCATTATACTCTTGAATAGTGTCAAATTTGACCAAAATAGTTCGACAATGAAAAATATTAAATGGTTGTTTAAAACGTATTTTTGGTCATCCAAACTTGTACATATGTCTTCGTAGGTGTGATACGATGTCGAAAAAGTTCGAAAATCGAATTTAAAATATGTTTGTGTGGATTTTACTATTGAGAGTTGTTAATTTTTGTCAAAAACGGTGGTGATATTGAACGGCCAATTATGATTATTTCAAATGTATTTTTGTGACCCAAATCAAATAAATATAGCTTCTACAAAGTGTTACAGTGATAAATACATAATGAAATCCACTAAAAATATGTTTAGGACATCCAATTGTTAGTTATAATCTTCAATGGTATCAAATCTCGACCAAAATGGTTCGACAATAAACATCATATATTATTGTTCAAAATATATATTTGTGACTCCAAACTAGTAATTATAGCTTCGCAGTTAGGATATGATGTCAAAAAAGATCGAAAATCTAATTAAAAATATGTTCTCAACATTAAACAGTGGACTTTACACTTGAGTATTGTTAAATTTTGATTAAAACGATGTTGATTCGACATTGAACAACCTATATAGTTATTAAAAAAAAAAATTTGACAATATCAAGTAAATGTAGCTTTGCAAAAGTGTTATGGTGATAAAATACATAATGAAATCCTATCAAAATTACGTTTATGACATTCAATTGTGGGTTATACTCTCAAAGGATGTCGAATTTTGACAAAAATAGTTTGATAATGAACAATATTTATGGTTGTTCAAAATATATTTTTGTGAATCCAAACTATTACATATGTTTCGTAGGTGTTGTATGATGTCGAAAAAGTTCGAAAATCGAATTCAAAATATGTTTATATGGATATTACTAGTGAGAGTGGTTAAATTTTGTCAAAAATAGTGGTGATTTGATATTGAACGTCCTATTATGGTTATTTCAAATATATTTTTGTGACCCAAATCAACTTATTATAGCTTCAAAAAAGTGTTACGGTGATAGACATATAATGAAAACCTATTAAAAATATGTTTAGGACATCCAATTGTGGTTTATAATCTTCAAGGGTATTAAATCTAGACCAAAATGTTTCGACAATGAACATCATATATTATTGTTCAAAATATATATTTGTGACTCCAAACAAGTAATTATAGCTTTGTAGTTAGGATATGATGTCGAAAAAGATCGAAAATCTAATTAAAAATATGTTCTCAACATTCAACAATGAATTTTACATTTGACTGTTGTTAAATTTTAAATAAAACGATGTTTATTCGACATTGAACTACCTACATAGTTATTAAAAAATATTTTCTTGACAAAATCAAATAAATGTAGCTTTGTAAAAGTGTTATGGTGATGAAACATAATAAAATCCTATTAAAATTACGTTTAGAACAAGCAATTATGTGTTATACTCTTGAAGGGTGTCAAATTTCGACCAAAATGGTTTGATAATGAAAAATGTTTATGGTTGTTGAAAATATATTTTTGTGAATCCAAACTAGTACATATAGCTTTGTATGTGTTATATGATATCGAAAAAGTTCAAAAATCGAATTAAAAATATATTTTAGACTTTCAGTGGTGGATTCCACACTTGAGTGGTGTTAAATTTTGAGAAAAACGGTTGTGATTCCACATTGAACCACTTATATGGTTGTTCCAAATGTATTTTCGTAACCCAAATAAAGTATATATAGCTTCACAAAAATAGTAAGGTGACAAATATATCATGAAATCCTATTAAAATTATGTTTAGGACATCCAATGGCCCGTGATTATACTCTTCAATGGTGTCAAATTTTGACCAAAATGGTTTGACATTGAAAAATGTTATATGGTTTCTAAAACGCATTTTTTGTAATCCAAACTAGGACATATGTTTTCGTAGGTTTGATACGATGTCGAAAAAGTTCGAAATGAATTCAAAATATGTTTATGTGGATTTTATCATTGAGGGTTGTAAATTTTGTCAAAAACGGTGGTGATTGGATATTGAACGGCCTATTATGGTTATTCCAAATCTATTTTTGTGGCCTAAATCAAATAATTATAGCTTCTACAAGTTGTTACGGTGATAGATTCATAATGAACTCCCATTAAAAATATGTTTAGGACATCCAATGGTGGGTTATGATCTTCTATGCTATCAAATCTCGACCAAAATGGTTCGACAATGAACATCGTTTATTATTGTTAAAAATATATATTTGTGACTCAAAACTAGTAATTATAGCTTCGTAGTTATGATATGATGTCGAAAAAGATCGAAAATCTAATTAAAAATATGTTCTCAACATTCAAATGTAGATTTTACACTTATGTATTGTTAAATTTTGATTAAAACGAAGTTGATTCGACATTGAACGACCTATATAGTTATTAAAATATATCTTCTTGACAAAATCAAATAAATGTAGCTTTGCAAAAGTGTTATGCTGATGGATACAAAATGAAACTCTATCAAAATTACATGTAAGACATGCAATTGTGGGTTATACTCTTGAAGGGTGTCAAATTTCGACAAAAATGGTTTTATAATGAACAATGTTTATTGTTGAACAAAATATATTTTTGTTAATCCAAACCAGTACATATGACTTCGTATGTGTTATATGATGTCGAAAAAGTGCGAAAATCGAATTCAAAATATGTTTATGCGGATTTTACTATTGAGAGTTATTAAATTTTGTAAAAAACGGTGGTGATTTGATATTGAACGGCCTACTATGGTTATTCTAAATGTATTTTCGTGACCCAAATCAGATTATTATAGCTTCAAAAAAGTGTTACGATGATAGATACATAATGAAAACCTATTAAAAATATGTTTAGGACATCCAATTGTAGGTTATAATTTTCAGTGGTATTAAATGTCGACCAAAATGGTTCGACAATGAACATCGTATATTATTGTTCAAAATATATATTTGTGACTCCAAACTAGTAATTATAGCTTCGTAGTTAGGATATAATGTAAAAAAAGATAGAAAATCTAATTAAAAATGTTTTCTCATCATTCAAATGTGGATTTTACGCTTGAGAGTTGTTAAATTTTAAATAAAACGATGTTTATTCGACATTGAACTACCTATATAGTTATTAAAATATATTTTCTTGACAAAATCGAGTAGATATAGCTTTGCAAAAGTGTTATGGTGATAAATACAAAATAAAATTCTATTAAAATTACATTTAGGACATGCAATTATGTGTTATACTCTTGAAGGGTGTCAAATTTGGACTAAAATAGTTTGATAATGAACAATATGTATGGTTGTTCAAAATATATTTTTGTTAATCCAAACTAGTACATATGACTTCGTAGGTGTTATATGATGTCGAAAAAGTTCGAAAATCGAATTAAAAATATATTTTAGACTTTTAGTGATGGATTACAAACTTGAGTGGTGTTAAATTTTGAGAAAAACGGTTGTGATTCCACAATGAACGGCCTGTATGGTTGTTCCAAATCTATTTCATGACCAAAATAAATATATATAGCTTCATAAAAATAGTGAGGTGACAAATACGTCATGAAATCCCATTAAAATTATGTTTAGGACATCCAATGGCCAGGATTATACTCTTGAATGGTGTCAAATTTTGATCAAAATGGTTCGACAATGAAAAATGTTATATGGTTACTTAAAATGTATTTTTGGTAATCTAAATTAGTACATACGACTTCGTAGGTGCGATACGATGTCAAAAAAGTTCAATAATCGAATTAAAAATATGTTTATGCGGATTCTACTATTGAGATTTGTAAATTTCGTCAAAAATGGTGGTGATTGGATATTGAACGGCCTATTATGGTTATTCCAATTGTTTTTTTGTGGGGCCAAATCAAATAATTATAGCCCCTACAAAGTCTTACGGTGATAGATAAATAATGAAATCCCATTAAAAATATATTTAGAATATCCAATTGTGGTTTATAATCTTCAGTGGTATCAAATCTCGACAAAAATAGTTCGACAATGAACATCGTATAATATTGTCCACACTTGAGTGGTGTTAAATTTTGAGAAAAACGGTTGTGATTCCACATTGAACCACTTATATGGTTGTTCCAAATGTATTTTTGTAACCCAAATAAAATATATATAGCTTCACAAAAATAGTAAGGTGACAAATACATCATGAAATCCTATTAAAATTATGTTTAGGACATCCAATGGCCCAGGATTATACTCTTGAATGATGTCAAATTTTGACCAAAATGGTTCAACAATGAAAAATGTTATATGGTTTCTTGAAACGCATTTTTTGTAATCCAAACTAGTACATATGTTTTCGTAGGTGCGATACGAAGTCGAAAAAGTTTGAAACGAATTCAAAATATGTTTATGTGGATATTACTATTGAGGGTTGTAAATTTTGTCAAAACCGGTTGTGATTGGACATTGAACGGCCTATAATGGTTATTCCAAATGTATTTTTGTGGCCTAAATCAAATAATTATAGCTTCTACAAGTTGTTACGGTGATAGATACATAATGAAATTCCATTAAAAATATGTTTAGGACATCCAATGGTGGGTTATGATCTTCAATGCTATCAAATCTCGACCAAAATGGTTCGACAATGAACATCGTATATTATTGTTAAAAATATATATTTGTGACTCCAAACTAGTAATTATAGCTTTGTAGTTAGGATATGATGTTGAAAAAAAAATGAAAATCTAATTAAAAATATGTTCTAAACATTCAAATGTAGATTTTACACTTATGTATTGTTAAATTTTGATTAAAACGATGTTGATTCGACATTGAACGACCAATATAGTTATTAAAATATATTTTCTTGACAAAATCAAATAAATGTAGCATTGCAAAAGTGTTATGGTGATGAATACAAAATGAAATCTTATCAAAATTACGTTTAGAACATGCAATTGCGGGTTATACTCTTGAAGGGTGTCTAATTTCGACTAAAATGGTTTGATAATGAGCAATGTTTATGGTTGTTCAAAATATATTTTTGTGAATCCAAACTAGTACATATGGCTTCGTAGGTGTTATATGCTGTCGAAAAAGTTCAAAAATCGAATTAAAAATATATTTTAGACTTTCAGTGGTGGATTCCACACTTGAGTTGTATTAAATTTTGAGAAAAAACGGTTGTGATTCCACATTGAACGACCTATATGGTTGTACCAAATGTATTTTCGTGACCCAAATAAAATATATATAGCTTCACAAAAATAGTAAGGTGACAACATCATGAAATCCCATTAAAATTATGTTTAGGACATTCAATTGCCCAGGATTATACTCTTGAATAGTGTCAAATTTTGACCAAAATGGTTCGACATTGAAAAATGTTATATCATTTCTTAAAACGTATTTTTTGTAAACCAAACTAATACATATGTTTTCGTAGGTGCGATACGATGGCGAAAAAGTTCGAAACGAATTCAAAATATGTTTATGTGGATTTTACTATTGAGAGTTGTAAATTTTGTCAAAAACGGTAGTGATTAGATATTGAACGGCCTATTATGGTTATTCCAAATGTATTTTTGTGGTTCAAATCAAATAATTATAGCTTCTACAAATTGTAACGGTGATAGATACATAAAAAAAATTCCATTAAAAATGTGTTTAGGACATCCAATGATAGGTTGTAATCTTCAATGGTATCTAATCTCGACAAAAATAGTTCGACAATGAACATCGTATATTATTATTCAAAATATATATTTTTTACTTCAAACTAGTAATTATAGCTTCGTAGTTATGATATGATGTCGAAAAAGATCAAAAATCTAATTAAAAATATGTTCTCAACATTCAATGGTGAATTTTACTCTTGAGTATTGTTAAATTTTTCTTAAAACGATATTGATTAGACATTGAACGACCTATAAAGTTATTAAAACATATTTTCTTGACAAATAAAATAAATGTAGCTTTGCAAAAGTGTTCTGGTGATGAATTCATAATGAAATCCTATAAAAATTATGTTTAGGACATGCAATTGTGGGTTATACTCTTGAAGAGTGTCAAATTTCGATCAAAATAGTTTGATAATAAACAATGTTTATGATTATTCAAAATATATTTTTGTGAGTCCAAGCAAGTACATATGGCTTCGTAGGTCTTATATGTAGTCGAAAATGTTCAAAAATCGAATTTAAAATATGTTTATGTGGATTTTACCATTGAGAGTTGTTTAATTTTGTCAAAAACGGTGGTGATTTGATATTGTCGGCCTGTTATTCTTATTCCAAATGTATTTTCGTGTCCCAAATCAAATTATTATTGCTTCAAAAAAGTGTTACGGTGATAGATACATAATAAAAACATATTAAAAATATGTTTAAGACATCCAATTGTGGGTTATAATCTTCAATGGTATTAAATCTCGACCAAAATGGTTCGACAATGAACACTGTATATTATTTTTCAAAAAAATATATTTGTGACTCCAATCTAGTAATTATAGCTTCGTAGTTGGGATATGATGTCAAAAAAGGTCAAAAATCTAATTAAAAATATGTTCTCAACATTCAATGGTGAATTTTACAATTGAGTATTGTTAAATTTTGATTAAAACGATGTTGATTCGACATTGAACGACCTATATACTTTTGTGAATCCAAACCAGTACCTATGATTTTGTAGGTGTTATATGATGTCGAAAAAGTTCGAAAATCGAATTCAAAATATGTTTATGTGGATTTTACTATTGAGAGTTTTTAAATTTTGTCAAAAATGGTGGTGATTAGATAATCAACGGCCTACTATGGTTATTCCAAATGTATTTTCGTGACCCAAATCAGATTATTATAGCTTCAAAAAAGTGTTACGGTGATTGGTACATAATGAAAATCTATTACAAGCCTTTCTAGGTGTGAAATGATTTCATAAAAGTTTGAAAAGCGAAGTAAAAATATGTTTCGAACATTCAATTGTGGATTTTACCATTGAGTGTTGTTAAATTTGGACAATACAGTGGAGATTCGACTTGGAACGGCCAACGTGGTTGTTCTATATGTATATTCAGGAACCAAATCAAGTAAATATTGCTTCACCAAAGTTTTATGGTGATGAATACGTATTGCAATCCCAATAAATTAAGTTTATCATATCCAATGACGCGTTATACTTTTGAATGGTTTTAAATTTCAAAAAAAATAGTTCAACAATGAAAAACATACATAGTTGTTCAAAACGTATTTTTGTGATGAAGATGACATCAAAGTTCAAAAAAAATGGTGAAAATTTGACATTCAATGGCCAATATGTTATTCCAAATGTATTTTGTGACCCAAATCTTGAAAATATAGCTTAAAAAGGTGTTATGGTGATGAATACGTAATGCAATCCTATTAAATTTTTGTTTAGGACATCCAATTGTTGATTAAATTCTAGAAAGGTAACTAAAATAGTTCGACAACGAACAATGTATATGGTTGATGAAAATTTAGTTTTGTCACTCCAAACTGGACAAATAGCTTCGTAGGTGTGATATGATGTAGAAAAATTTCAAAAATCAAAATAGAAATACGCCGGACAATGACCAAAGGTTCAACAATAAACAACAAAAAGTAATTTTGTGACTCCAAATTAGTACATATGGTTTTGTAGATGTGACATGATGTCGAAAATGTTGGAAAATCGACATTTCGAACAATCAATGGTAAATTTTACACTTGTGTTGTTATTTTTTGACAAAACTATAATATGGTTCTTCTAAATTTATTTTCGTGACCCAAATCAAGTATACATAGCTTTACAAAATTGTTGTGGAAATGAATACGTTATGAAATTCCATTACACGTTTATGACCTTCAGTGGTGGGTAATACACTCGAATGATGTTAAATTTTGACAAAAATTGTTTAATAACGAACAAAGTATATGGTTGTCGAAAATGCATTTTGCCGACTCCAATATTGTACATATGGCTTCGTAGATGTGATATGATATCAAAATAGTTCGGAAATCAAATTAAAAATATGTTGTTCAATTTAGTCAAAAACAGTGGTGATTCGTTATTGAACGGTCTGTATGGTTGTTAAGATATATTTTCGTGACCAAATCAAGTAAATATAGCTTCACAAAAGTATTATGGCAATGAATACATAATAAAATCCCATTAATTTAAGTTTAGGCTTAGGATAGAATGATGTAAAAATTGGACAAAAATAGTTGTTTGAAACGTATTTCTGTGACTAGAATCTAAAACATATGGCTTCTTTTGTGTGATTTGATATCGAAAAACTTTGAAAATCTAGTTAAAAATACGTTTAGTATTTTCAACGGTTGATTCTACACTCAAGTATTGTTAAATTTTGACAAAAATAGTGGAGATTCGATATTGAACGGCCAATATGGTCATTCCAAATTTATTTTCGTGATCCAAATCAAGTAAATATATCTTCGTAAAAGTGTTAAGGTGATGAAAAAGTAATCAAGTCCCGTGAAAATTATGATGAGGACATCCAATTGTGAGTTATTCTTTTTAATATTGTCAATTCGACAATGGACAACGTATGTAGTTGTTCAAAATTTATTTTTCCAACTACAAACTAAAACTATGGCTTCTTAGGTGTGATACGATGTCAAGTAATTTCAATAATCGAATTAAAAATACATTTCGAACATTCAACGATGGATTATTAACACTTGATTGTTGTAAAATTTTGACAAAAATTGTAAAGATTTGACATAAAATGGCCAGTACAGTTGTTCCAAAAGTATTTTTATGACCCAAATCAAATAGATATAGCTTTATAAATGTGTTATGGTTATAAATACGTAGTGAATTCCCAAAAATATTAAATTTAGGCCATCCAATGGTGGACTATACTTTTGAATGATGTCAAAATTCAATCAAAATATTTCGACAATGAAAAATATATATAGTTGTTCAAAACATATTCCTGTGACTCGAAACAAGCGCATATGTCTTTCTAGGTGTGACATGATTTCGAAAAAGTTAGAAAAGTAAAGTATAAATATGTTTCGAACATTCAATTATGGATTTTACAATTGAGTGTTTTTAAATTTTGACAAAATAGTGGAGATTCAAGTTGGAACGGCCAATGTGGTTGTTCTATACGTATTTTCGAGAACCAAATCAAGTAAATATTGATTCACCAAAGTTTTATGGTGATGAATACGTGGTGGAATCCCAATAAATTAAGTTTATGATTTACAATGGTGCGTTATACTTTTTAATGGTTTCAAATTTCGACTTAAATGGTTCAACAATGAAAAACATACATGGTTGTTCAAAACTTATTTTTGTGATGAAGGTTATCAAAGTTCGACAAAAATGGTGGAGATTTGACATTGAATGGCCAATACGGTTATTCCAAATGTATTTCATGACCCAAATCTAGAAAATATAGCTCAAAAAAGTGTTTTGGTGATGAATATGTAATACCAACCCATTAAAATTATGTTTAGGACATCTAATTGTCGGTTATATTATTGAATGGGGACCAAAATAGTTCAACAATGAACAATGTATATGGTTGATAAAAATGTAATTTTGTCACTCCAAACTGGACAAATGGCTTCGTAGGTGTGATATGATATAGAAAAATTTAAAAAATTTAATAAAAATACGACTGACATTGACCAAAGGTTCAACAATAAACAACAAAAAGTAATTTTGTGACTCCAAATTAGTACATATGGCTTTGTAGATTTGACATGATGTCGAAAATGTTGGAAAATCGACATTTCGAACAATCAATGGTAGATTTTACACTTGTGTTATTGAATTTTGACAAAAACTATAATATGGTTCTTCCAAATTTATTTTCGTGACCCAAATCAAGTTACACAGCTTTACAAAATTGTTGTGGAGATGAATACGTTATGAAATTCTATTATACGTTTATAACCTACAGTGGTGGGTAATAAACTCGAATGATGTTAAATTTTGAGAAAAATTGTTTAATAATAAATGAAGTATATGGTTGTTGAAAATGCATTTTGGCGACTCCAAACTTGAACATATGGCTTCGTAGGTGTGATATGATATCGAAATAGTTCAAAAATCAAAGTAAAAATATATTGTTAAATTTAGTCAAAAACAGTGGTGATTTGATATTGAACGGTCTGCATAGTTGTTAAAATATATTTTTGTGACCAAATCATGTAAATATAGCTTCACAAAAGTGTGATGGGAATGAATACATAATAAAATCTCATTAATTTAAGTTTAGGCTTATGATTGAATGATATAAAATTTGGACAAAAATAGTTGTTTCAAATGTATTTATGTGACTAGAAACTAAAACATATGGCTTATTTTGTGTGATGTGATGTCGAAAAACTTTGAAAATCTAGTTAAAAATACATTTAGGATATTCAACGGTCGATTCTACACATAAGTATTGTTAAATTTTGACAAAAATATTGGAGATTTGACATTCAACGGCCAATATGGTCATTTCAAATTTATTTTCGTGATCCAAATCAAGTAAATATAGCTTCATAAAAGTGTTAAGGTAATTAGTATGTAATCAAGTCCCGTGAAAATTATGATGAGGACATCCAATTGTGAGTTATTCATTTGAATGTTGTCAATTCGACAATGCACAACGTATTTAGTAGTTAAAAATGTAAATTTTCAACTACAAATTAATAATATGACTTCTTCGGTGTGATACGAAGTTGAATTATTTTAAAAATCGAATTAAAAATACATTTCGAACATTCAACGATGGATTTTAACACTTGATTGTTGTTAAATTTTGACAAAAATGGTGGAGATTCGACATAGAACGGCCAATACGGTTGTTCCAAATATATTTTTGTGACTCAAATCAAGCAGATATAGCTTCATAAATGTGTTATGGTTATAAATACGTAGTGGAATCTCAAAAATTAAGTTTAGGCCATTCAATGGTAGGCTATATTTTTGGATGATGTCAAATTTCAATCAAAATATTTCGGCAATGAAAAAATATATGGTTGTTCAAAACGTATTTCTGTGACTCCAAACGAGTACATATGCCTTCTAGGTGTGACACGATTTCAAAAAAGTTTGAAACGCGAAGTAAAAATATGTTTCGAACATTCAGTTGTGGATTTTACCATTGAGTGTTGTTAAATTTGGACAATACAGTGGAGATTCGACTTCGAATGGCCAACGTGGTTGTTCTATATGTATTTTTGGGAACCAAATCAGGTAAATATTGCTTAATCAAAGTTTTATGGTGATGAATATGTGTTGCAATCCCAATAAATTAAGTTTATGATATCCAATGATGTGTTATACTTTTGAATGGTTTTAAATTTCGACAAAAATGGTTCAACAATGAAAAACATTCATAGTTGTTCAAAACGTATTTTTGTGATATCAAAGTTTGACAAAATGGTGGAAATTTGACATTCAATGGCCAATATGGTTAATCCAAATGTACTTCGTGACCCAAATCTTAAAAATATAGCTTAAAAAAGTGTTATGGTGATGAATACGTAATGCAATCCCATTAAAATAATGTTTAGGACATCCAGTTGTCGGTTATATTCTAGAATGGTGACAAAAATTGTTCGACAACGAACATTGTATATGGTTGATGAAAATTTAGTTTTGTCACTCCAAACTAGACAAATGGCTTCGTATGTGTGATATGATGTAGAAAAATTTCAAAATCGAATTAGAAACACGCCGGACACTGACCAAAGGTTCAACAATAAACAACAAAAAGTAATTTTGTGACTCTAGATTAGTACATATGGCTTTGTAGATGTGACATGATGTCGAAAATGTTGGAAAATCGATATTTCAAGCAATCAATGGTAGATTTTACACTTGCGTAGTTATTTTTTGACAAAAAATATAATATGGTTCTTCCAAATTAATTTTCGTCACCCAAATCAAGTATACACAGCTTTACAAAATTGTTGTGGAGATGAATACGTTATGAAATTCTATTATACGTTTACGACCTACAGTGGTGGGTAATACACTCGAATGATGTTAAATTTTGACAAAAATTGTTTAATAACGAACAAAGTATAAGGTTGTTGAAAATGCATTTTCCGACTCCAATTTTGTACATATGGCTTCGTAGGTGTGATATGATATCGAAATAGTTCGCAAATCAAATTAAAAATATGTTATTCAATTTAGTCAAAAACAATAGTGATTCGATATTGAACGGTCTGTATGGTTCTTAAAATATATTTTCGTGATGAGATCAAGTAAATATTATAGCTTCACAAAAGTTTTATGGCAATGAATATATAATAAAATCCCATTAATTTAAGTTTAGGCTTAGGATAGAATGATGTAAAATTTGGACAAAAATAGTTATTCGAAACGTATTTCTGTGACTAGAATCTAAAACATATGGCTTCTTTTGTGTGATGTGATGTCGAAAAACCTTGAAAATCTAGTTAAAAATACGTTTAGAATATTCAACGGTCGATTCTACACTTAAGTATTGTTAAATTTTGACAAAAATAGTGGAGATTCGACATTGAACGGCCAATATGGTCATTACAAATTTATTTTCGTGATCCAAATCAAGTAAATATATCTTCGTAAAAGTGTTAAAGTGATGAAAAACTAATCAAGTCCCGTGAAAATTATGATGAGGACATCCAATTGTGAGTTATTCTTTTTAATGTTGTCAATTCGACAATACACAATGTATGTAGTTGTTCAAAATTTATTTTTTCGACTATAAACTAATACTATGGCTTCTTAGGTGTGATACAATGTCGAATAATTTTAAAAATTGAATTAAAAATACATTTCGAACATTCAACGATGGATTTTTAACACTTGAGTCTTGTTAAATTTTGACAAAAAACTGTAGAGATTCGACATAGAACGGCCAGTACGGTTGTTCCAAAAGTATTTTTGTGATCCAAATCATGTAGATATAGCTTCATAAATGTGTTATGGTTATAAATACGTAGTGAATTCCCAAAAATATTAAATTTAGGCCATTCAATGGTGGGCTATACTTTTTAATGATGTCAAATTTCAATCAAAATATTTCGACAATGAAAAACATATATGGTTGTTCAAAACATATTTCTGTGACTCGAAACAAGCGCATATGTCTTTCTAGGTGTGACATGATTTCGAAAAACTTTGAAAATCAAAGTATAAATATATTTCGAATATTCAATTGTGGATTTCACAATTGAGTGTTGTTACATTTTGACAAAACAGTGGAGATTAGACTTGGAACGGCCAATGTGGTTGCTCTATACGTATTTTCGGGAACCAAATCAAGTAAATATTGATTCACCAAAGTTTTATGGTGATGAAAACGTGGTGGAATCCCAATAAATTATGTTTATGATTTCCAATGGTGCGTTATACTTTTTAATGGTTCAAATTTCGACCTAAATGGTTGATGCAAATGTAGTTTTGTCACTACAAACTGGACAAATGGCTTCGTAGGTGTGATATGATGTAGAAAAATTTCAAAAATAGAAATAGAAACACGCCGGACAATGACCAAAGGTTCAACAATAAACAACAAAAAGTAATTTTGTGACTCCAAATTAGTACATATGGCTTTGTAGATTTGACATGATGTCGAAAATGCTGGAAAATCGACATTTCAAACAATCAATGGTAGATTTTACACTTGTGTTGTTATATTTTGACAAAAACTATAATATAATTCTTCCAAATTTATTTTCGTGACCCAAATCAAGTTACATAGCTTTACAAAATTGTTGTGGAGATGAATACGTTATGAAATTCTATTATACGTTCATGACCTACAGTGGTGGGTTATAAACTCGAATGATGTTAAATTTTGACAAAAATTGTTTAATAATGAACAAAGTATATGGTTGTTGAAAATGCATTTCGGCGACTCCAAACATAACAAATGGCTTCGTAGGTGTGATATGATATCGATATAGTTCGAAAATCAAATTAAAAATATGTTGTTAAATTTAGTCAAAACAGTGGTGATTCGATATTGAACGGTCTGCATGGTTGTTAAAATTTATTTTCGTGACCAAATCAAGTAAATATAGCTTCACAAAAGTGTTATGGTAATAAATAAATAACAAAATCTCATTAATTTAAGTTTAGGCTTAGGATTGAATGATGTAAAATTTGGACAAAAATAGTTGTTCGAATCGTATTTATGTGACTAGAAACTAAAACATATGGCTTCTTTTGTGAGATGTGATGTCGAAAAAACTTTGAAAATCTAGTTAAAAACACATTTAGTATATTCAACGGTCGATTCTACACATAAGTATTGTTAAATTTAGACAAAAATAGTATAGATTCGAAATTGAACGGCCAATATGATCGTTCCACATTTATTTTCGTGATCCAAATCAAGTAAATATAGCTTTGTAAAAGTGTTAAGGTAATGAATATGTAATCAAGTCCCGTGAAAATTATGATGAGGACATCCAATTGTGAGTAATTCTTTTGAATGTTGTCAATTCGACAATGCACAGCGTATGTAGTTGTTCAAAATATATTTTCTGACTACAAATTAATACTATGGCTTCTTCGGTGTGATACAATGTCGAATAATTTTATAAATCGAATTAAAAACACTTTTCGAACATTCAACGATGGATTTTTAACACTTGATTGCTGTAAAATTTTGACAAAAACGGTGGAGATTTGACATAGAATGACAAATACGGTTGTTCCAAATATATTTTTGTGACCCAAATCGAGCAGATATAGCATAAAAAATGTGTTATGGTTATAAATACGTAGTGAAATCCCAAATATTAAGTTTAGTCCATCCAATGGTGGGCTATACTTTTGAATGATGTCAAATTTTAATCAAAATATTTCGACAATGAAAAATGTATATGGTTGTTCAAAACGTATTTCTGTGACTCCAAACAAGCACATATGTCTTTCTAGGTGTGACATGATATCGAAATAGTTCGAAAATCAAATTAAAAATATGTTGTTAAATTTAGTCAAAAACAGTAGTGATTCGATATTGAACATTCTGTATGGTTATTAAAATATATTTTCGTGACCACATCAAGTAAATATAGCTTCACAAAAGTGTTATGGCAATGAATACATAATAAAATTCCATTAATTTAAGTTTAGACTTAGGATAGAATGATGTAAAATTTGGACAAAAATAGTTGTTCGAAACGTATTTCTGTGACTAGAACCTAAAACATATGGCTTCTTTTGTGTGATGTGATGTCGAAAAACTTTGAAAATCTAGTTAAAAATACGTTTAGGATATTCAATGGTCGATTCTACACATAAGTATTGTTAAATTTAGACAAAAATAGTATAGATTCGAAATTGAACGGCCAATATGATCGTTCCACATTTATTTTCGTGACCCAAATCAAGTAAATATAGCTTTGTAAAAGTGTTAAGGGTAATGAATATGTAATCAAGTCCCGTGAAAATTATGATGAGGACATCCAATTGTGAGTAATTCTTTTGAATGTTGTCAATTCGACAATGCACAACGTATGTAGTTGTTCAAAATATATTTTTCCGACTACAAATTAATACTATGGCTTCTTCGGTGTGATACGATGTCGAATAATTTTATAAATCGAATTAAAAACACTTTTCGAACATTCAACGATGGATTTTTAACACTTGATTGCTGTAAAATTTTGACAAAAACGGTGGAGAGTTGACATAGAATGACAAATACGGTTGTTTCAAATATATTTTTGTGACCCAAATCGAGCAGATATATCATAAAAAATGTGTTATGGTTATAAATACGTAGTGAAATCCCAAATATTAAGTTTAGTCCATCCAATGGTGGGCTATACTTTTGAATGATGTCAAATTTTAATCAAAATATTTCGACAATGAAAAATGTATATGGTTGTTCAAAACGTATTTCTGTGACTCCAAACAAGCACATATGTCTTTCTAGGTGTGACATGATATCGAAATAGTTCGAAAATCAAATTAAAAATATGTTGTTCAATTTAGTCAAAAACAGTAGTGATTCGATATTGAACATTCTGTATGGTTATTAAAATATATTTTCGTGACCACATCAAGTAAATATAGCTTCACAAAAGTGTTATGGCAATGAATACATAATAAAATTCCATTAATTTAAGTTTAGACTTAGGATAGAATGATGTAAAATTTGGACAAAAATAGTTGTTCGAAACGTATTTCTGTGACTAGAACCTAAAACATATGGCTTCTTTTGTGTGATGTGATGTCGAAAAACTTTGAAAATCTAGTTAAAAATACGTTTAGGATATTCAACGGTCGACTCTACACTTAAGTATTGTTAAATTTTGACAAAAATGGTGGAGATTCGACATTGAACGGCCAATATGGTCATTCCAAATTTATTTTCGTGATCCAAATCAAGTAAATATATCTTCTTAAAAGTGTTAAGGTGATGAAAATGTAATCAATTCCCGTGAAAAATATGATGATGACATCTAATTGTGAATTATTCTTTTTAATGTTGTCAATTCGACAATGCACAACGTAAGTAGTTGTTCAAAATTTATTTTTCTGACTATAAACTAGTACTATGGCTTTTTAGGTGTGATACGATGTTGAATAATTTTAAAAATCAAATTAAAAATACATTTCGAACATTCAACGATGGATTTTTAACACTTGAGTGTTGTTAAATTTTGACAAAAACTGTAGAGATTCAAGATAGAACGGCCAGTACGGTTGTTCCAAAAGTATTTTTGTGACCCAAATCAAGTAGATATAGCTTCATAAATGTGTTATGGTTATAAATACATAGCGAATTCCCAAAATATTAAATTTAGGCCATCCAATGGTGGGCTATACTTTTGAATGATGTCAAATTTCAATCAAAATATTTCGACAATGAAAAACATATATGGTTGTTCAAAACATATTTCTGTGACTCGAAACAAGCGCATATGTCTTTCTAGGTGTGACATGATTTCGAAAAAGTTTGAAAAGCAAAGTATAAATATGTTTCGAACATTCAAATGTAGATTTCACAATTGAGTGTTGCCAAATTTTCACAAAACAGTGGAGATTCGACTTGAAACGGTCAATGTGGTTGTTCTTACGTATTTTTGGGAACCAAATCAAGTAAATATTGATTCACCAAAGTTTTATGGTGATGAATATGTGGTGGAATCCCAATAAATTATGTTTATGATTTTCAATGGTGCATTATACTTTTTAATGGTTTCAAATTTCGACCTAAATGGTTCAACAATGAAAAACATACATAGTTGTTCAAAACTTATTTTTGTGATGAAGGTTATCAAAGTTCGACAAAAATATTGGAGATTTGACATTGAATGGACAATATGCTTATTTCAAATGTATTTCATGACCCAAATCTAGAAAAATATAGCTTAAAAAAGTGTTATTGTGATGAATACGTAATGCAAACCTATTAAAATTATGTTTAGGACATCCAATTGTCGGTTATATTATTGAATGGTGACCAAAATAGTTCGACAATGAACAACGTATGTGGTTGATGAAAACGTAGTTTTGTCACTCCAAACTAGACAAATGGCTTCGTAGGTGTGATATGATGTAGAAAAATTTCAAAATTCGAATTTGAAACACTCCGGACATTGACCAAATGTTCAACAATAAACAACAAAAAGTAATTTTGAGACTCCAAATTAGTACATATGACTTTGTAGATGTGACATGATGTCGAAAATGTTTGAAAATCGACATTTCGAACAATAAATGGTAGATTTTACACTTGTGCTGTTATGTTTTTGACAAAAACTATAATATGGTTCTTCCAAATTTATTTTCGTGACCCAAATCAAGTACACACAGCTTTTACAAAATTGTTGTGGAGATGAATACGTTATGAAATTCTATTATTCGTTTATGACGTACAGTGGTGGGTAATACACTCGAATGATGTTAAATTTTGACAAAAATTGTTTAATAATGAACAAAGTATATGGTTGTTGAAAATGCATTTTGGCGACTCCAAACATGAACATATGGCTTCGTAGGTGTGATATGATATCGAAATAGTTCGGAAATCAAATTAAAATATATTGTTAAATTTAGTCAAAAACAGTGGTGATTCGATATTGAATGGTCTGCATGGTTGTTAAAATATTTTATCGTGACCAAATCAAGTAAATATAGCTTCACAAAAGTGTTATGGCAATGAATACATAATAAAATCTCATTAAATTTAAGTTTAGGCTTAGGATTGAATGATGTAAAATTTGGACAAAAATAGTTGTTCGAATCGTATTTATGTGACTAGAAACTAAAACATATGGCTTCTTTTGTAAAATGTGATGTCGAAAAAACTTTGAAAATCAAGCTAAAAATACATTTAGGATATTCAACGCTCGATTCTACACATAAGATTGTTAAATTTGGACAAAAATAGTAGAGATTCGACATTCAACGGCCAATATGGTCATTCCACATTTATTTTCGTAATCCAAATCAAGTAAATATAGCTTCGTAAAAGTGTTAAAGTAATGAATATGTAATCAAGTCCCATGAAAATTATGATGAGGACATCCAATTGTGAGTTATTCTTTTTAATGTTGTCAATTCGACAATGCACAACGTAAGTAGTTGTTCAAAATTTGTTTTTCTGACTACAAACTAATACTATGGCTTCTTAGGTGTGATACAATGTCGAATAATTTTAAAAATCGAATTAAAAATACTTTTTGAACATTCAACGATAGATTTTTAACACTTGAGTGTTGTTAAATTTAGACAAAAACTGTAGAGATTCGACATAGAACGGCCAGTACGGTTGTTCCTAAAGTATTTTTGTGACCCAAATCAAGTAGTTATAGCTTCATAAATGTGTTATGGTTATAAATACATAGTGAATTCCCAAAAATATTAAATTTAGGCCATCCAATGGTCGGCTATACTTTTGAATGATGTCAAATTTCAATCAAAATATTTCGACAATGAAAAACATTTATGGTTGTTCAAAACATATTTATGTGACTCTAAACAAGTGCATATGTCTTTCTAGGTGTGACATGATTTCGAAAAAATTTGAAAAGCGAAGTATAAATATGTTTCGAACATTCAATTGTGTATTTTACAATTGATTGTTGTTAAATTTTGACAAAACAGTGGATATTCGACTTGGAACGGCCAATGTGGTTGTTTTATACGTATTTTCGGGAACCAAATCAAGTAAATATTGATTCACCAAAGTTTTATGGTGATGAATACGTGGTGGAATCCCAATAAATTAAGTTTATGATTTCCAATGGTGCGTTATACTTTTTATTGGTTTCAAATTTCGACCAAAATGGTTAAACAATGAAAAATATACGTGGTTGTTCAAAACTTATTTTTGTGATGAAGGTTATCAAAGTTCGACAAAAATGGTGGAGATTTGACATTCAATGGCCAATATGGTTATTCCAAAAGTATTTCACTACCAAAATCTAGAAAATATAGGTTAAAAACTGTTATGGTAATGAATACATAATGCAAACCCATTAAAATTATGTTTAGGACATCCAATTGTTGGTTATATTCTAGAATGGTGACCAAAATAGTTCAACAACGAACAACGTATATGGTTGATGAAAATGTAGTTTTGTCACTCCCAAACTGGGTAAATGGTTTCGTAGGTGTGATATATGATGTACAAAAATTTCAAAAATCGAATTAAAAATACGCCCGACATTGACCAAAGGTTCAACTATAAACAACAAAAAGTAATTTTGTGACTCCAAATTAGTACATATGGCATTGTAGATTTGACATGATGTCAAAAATGTTGGAAATCGACATTTTGAACAATCAATGGTAGATTTTACACTTGTGTTGTTAAATTTTGACAAAAACTATAATATGATTCTTCCAAATTTATTTTCGTGACCCAAATCAAGTTACATAGTTTCACAAAATTGTTGTGGAGATGAATACGTTATGAAATTCCATTATACGTTTATGACCTACAGTGGTTGGTAATAAACTCGAATGATGTTAAATTTTGACAAAAATTGTTTCATAATGAACAAAATATATGGTTGTTGAAAATGTGTTTTGGCGACTCCAAACTTGAACATATGGCTTCGTATGTGTGATATGATATAGAAATAGTTTGGAAATCAAATTAAAAATATGTTGTTCAATTTAGTCAAAAACAGTGGTGATTCGATATTGAACGGTCTGTATGGTTGTTAACATATATTTTTGCGACCAAATCAAGTAAATATAGCTTCACAAATGTATTATGGCAATGAATATATAATAAAATTCAATTAATTTAACTTTAGGCTTATGTTAGAATGATGTAAAATTTGGACAAAAATAGTTGTTCGAAACGTATTTGTGTGACTAGAATCTAAAACATATGGCTTCTTTTGTGTGATGTGATGTCGAAAAACTTTGAAAATCTAGTTAGAAATATGTTTAGGATATTCAACGGACGATTCTATCTATACTTACGTATTTTTAAATTTTGACAAAAATGGTGGAGATTCGACATCGAACGGCCAATATGGTCGTTCCAAATTTATTTTTGAGATCCAAATCAAGTAAATATAGCTTCGTAAAAGTGTTAAGGTGATGAAAATGTAATCAAGTCCCGTGAAAATTATGATGAGGACATCCAATTGTGAGTTATTTTTTTGAATGTTGTCAATTCGACAATGCACAACGTATGTAGTTTTTCAAAATTTATTTTCCAACTACAAACTAATACTATGGCTTCTTAGGTGTGATACGATGTCTAATAATTTTAAAAGTCGAATTAAAAAATACATTTCGAACATTCAACGGTAGATTTTTAACACTTGAGTATTTGTTAAATTTTGACAAAAACTATGGGGATTCGACGTAGAACGGCCAATACGGTTGTTACAAATGTACTTTTGTGAACCAAATGAAGTAAATATAGCTTCGTAGATGTGTTATGGTTATAAATACATAGAGAAATCCTACAAAAATTATGTTTAGGCCATTCAATTGTGGGCTATACTTTTGAATGATGTCAAATTTCAATCAAAATATTTCGGCAATGAAAAACATATATGGTTGTTCAAAACGTATTTCTGTGAAATTTTGAAAAAACAGTTGATATTTGACATGGAACGGCCAATGTAGTTGTTCTATACATATTTTTGGGAACCAAATCAAATAAATATAGCTTCACAAAAGTTTTATGGTGATGAATACGTAGTGCAATTCCATTAAATTAAGTTTATGATATCCAATGGTGCGTTCTACTTTTGAATGGTTTCAAATTTCGACCAAAATAGTTCAACAAATGAAAAACATACATGGTTGTTTAAAACGTATTTTTGTGATGAAGGTGATATCAAAGTTCGACAAAAATGGTGGAGATTTGACAATCAATGGCCAATATGGTTATTCCAAATGTATTTCGTGACCCAAATCTAGAAATTATATAGCTTAAAAAAGTGTTATGGTGATGAATATGTAATGAAATTCTATTAAAATTATGTTTAGGACATCCAATTGGTGACCAAAATAGTTCCACAATGAACAATGTATATGGTTTATGAAAATGTAGTTTTGTCACTCCAAATTGGACAAATGGCTTCGTAGGTGTGATATGATGTAGAAAAATTTCGAAAATGAATTAGAAACACACTTGACATTTACCAAAGGTTAAACAATAAACAAAGTATACAGTTGTACAAAAAATTAATTTTGTGACTCCAAACTAGTACATATGGCTTTTTAGGTGTGACATGATGCTGAAAATGATTGAAAATCGACATTTTGAATAATCAATGGTGGATTTTACACTTGTGTTGTTAAATTTTGACAAACACTAAAATATGGCTCTTCCAAATTTATTTTCGTGACCCAAATCAAGTATACATAGCTTCACAAAATTGTTGTAGAGATGATGAATACGTTACGAAATTCTATTATACGTTTATGACCTACAGTGGTGGTTAAAACACTCGAATTATGTCACATTTTGACAAACCTTTTTTAATAATGAAGAAAGTATGTGGTTGTTGAAAATGTATTTTGGCGACTCCAAATTTGTACATATGGCTTCGTAGGTGTGATATAATATCGAAATAGTTTGAAAATCTAATTAAAAATATGTTGTTAAATTTTGTCAAAAACAGTGGTGATTCGATATTGAACGGTCTGTATGGTTGTTAAAATATATTTTCGTGACCAAATCAAGTAAATATAGCTTCACAAATGTATTATGGGAATGAATACATAATAAAATCCAATTAATTTAAGTTTAGGCTTTGGATAGAATGATGTAAAATTTGGACAAAAATAGTTGTTCGAAACGTATTTATGTGACTAGAATCTAAAACATATGGCTTCTTTTGTGTAATTTGATGTCGAAAAACTTTGAAAATCTAGTTAAAAATACGTTTAGGATATTCAACGGTCGATTCTATCTACACTTAAGTATTTTTATATTTTGACAAAAATGGTGGAGATTCGACATCGAACGACCAATATGGTCATTCCAAATTTATTTTCAAGATCCAAATCAAGTAAATATATCTTCGTAAAAGTGTTAAGGTGATGAAAATGTAATCAAGTCCCGTGAAAATTATGATGAGGACATCCAATTGTGAGTTATTCTTTTGAATGTTGTCAATTCGACAATGCGTAACGTATGTAATTTTTCAAAATTTATTTTTTCGACTACAAACTAATACTATGGCTTCTTAGGTGTGATACGATGTCTAATAATTTTAAAAGTCTAATTAAAAAATGCATTTCGAACATTCAACGATCGATTTTTAACACTTGAGTGTTATTAAATTTTGACAAAAACTGTGGAGATTCGACATAGAACGGTCAATACGGTTTTTCCAAATGTACTTTTGTGAACCAAATGAAGTAAATATAGCTTCATAGATGTGTTATGGTTATAAATACGTAGAGAAATCCTACAAAAATTAAGTTTAGGCCATTCAATGGTGGGCTATACTTTTGAATGATGTCAAATTTCAATCAAAATATTTCGGCAATGAAAATTATATATGGTTGTTCAAAACGTATTTCTGTGAAATTTTGAAAAAACAGTTCATATTCGACATGGAACGGCTAATGTAGTTGTTCTGTACATATTTTCGGGAACCAAATCAAATAAATATATCTTCACAAAAGTTTTATGGTGATGAATACGTAGTGCAATTCCATTAAATTAAGTTTATGATATCCAATGGTGCATTCTACTTTTGAATGGTTTCAAATTTCGACCAAAATAGTTCAACAATGAAAAACCTACATGGTTGTTCAAAATGCATTTTTGTGATGAAGGTGATATCAAAATTTGACAAAAATGGTGGAAATTTGACATTCAATGGCCATTATTGTAACGCCCCAAAAATTTAGAATTTTTTTATTTCAGGCTAAGTAAATTTCTTAGCAAATAGTTACGGCCACGTGTCCGTCCAAAGTCTAAATGGGGTCCAATAACAATAATCGACCCGAGTCCACTAAAGAAAATATCTAACGATTTTTTAGATTTATTTATTAGTTAATTAAATTAATTAATTATAATTATTTTTATATAAATGGGAAGATTTGTAAGATATTTAAAACTATGGCATTTTTACCATATAAAAAACTTACCATTTTTCAACTTGGTAAGTGCTTGCAAGAGAATGGAATAAACTCTAAAACCCCAAAATTCATTCCCCTCTTTCTCTTCCTTTTCACTTACACACTTAAGCCATTTTTACAAAGAAAGAAAAGAGAAGAAAAGAGAAGAAGAAAGAAAAGAGAAGGAAAAAAAGAAGAGATATTTTCAAAGGTTTTTCATTCTTATTCAAGAAATTAGGTAGGAAAATTTTATGCAAGTTGATTTAAATCCCTTTATGTATTGTAATCATGTGTATGCTATGTTATATGATTTAATGTTTATGGCCATCCGGATATGAAGGTAGTTTGTTCCTTTGGAATGAACAAGAATGAATGTTTATCCTACTTTGAATGAAATTGATGAATGTTTATGGTTTTAAATCCTTTGGGATTAAACCTAATAAAGAATATTTGGTTTTAAATCCTTCGGGATTAAACCTATGAAAGAATTTAGGGTTTCGACCCTTTGAGCTCACCGGAATATAAATGTTAGCATGGTATACTTACATTTAATTGCGATCCATATATTGGGATTTGCATATATTTATAAATGATGATATTCCTATTGAGTTTTCCCCAAACTCACCCTTTATCCCATTCTTAGATTGATTGTAGGGTTAGATGAAGGCTTGATGATGAAGGGATTGAGCCATGGGAAAAGGAAAAGAGATTTCGGGCAAGAAGACGAATAAATGTCAATTTCTTATGATGTTATGATTTCTGAATTTTACATGTTAAATGATATTTTTGATAAGATTGTTAATTTCTAATGTGGCATGAACTTGTTGGAAACTCTTTGAAATGATAATTTAAACTTGATGAATGTTAGAGCATGTTTAAAAGGGTTTAATGTCAACCGAGATGTAACTGTCCAGAAATTCCAGCTTGCAAGTCCAGTTTCAAATGGACGTCTTGAATGGTAGACTTTAGATTTTGGGACGAAATTTGTTGGGATTGATGACCTATCAATTTCAGTCCTTTGAAAGTTGGAATCACCTCGTTCGAATGTCTGTAGAGCAAGATATGCAAGTTTTGGTGACGATGGACAGTTCTACTCGGGAATCTGCCTTTCTTGTTTTAGAAGTTGATTTGGAGACTTTAGACATTTTATTAAATTCTGAATTTTGGATATGATTTGATATGTTATGTTATGTTTTATCCCTAAAAATATTATAATTTTTCAAGCCCTTTTGATAGGGAAAATTTGGAATTTAAAATGAGTCTGAAAGCTGTCTAGCTTATGTTTCTTGTATATTTTGATTCCCTTTTGATAACCTTAACTATTTCCTAAAATTGTGAAATTTTAGTATGTGTTTGATGGATGAGTTATGATTATTTGGTTAAAACTTCATAAGCTTTTATGACCTTTGGGTTGCTCATTTGAGTGTATAAGAAATAAAGGGCATTAATCTTATGTTACAATTAGGTACACTAGAGGTTTAGACTTTCAATTAAATCCTCTAAGGGTTGATAAATCTCCATTTTAGAGCCCATGTAGTTGATAAGTTCACATTGGTAAACTATTTGAATAATGTCTAGAATTCCGCAAAATTTTAGTTTACTTTCGAGCTCCAAAATGGTAAGAAGATGAGAGACGAACCGAGGCCTCGTACAGGAGGTTTTGAGGCGTCACATCTTGGTATCAGAGCCCAAAGTTTTAAATTGGCTCAGTAGACTAAGAAGAGTTTAGGAACCTATAGGGAACGAAAAAAAAAAATTGGCCTCGAGCGGGCCTCTGTCCGCTCGAGCAAATACTATTCATTATTAAAATAATAATAATAATAATTTTTCCCCCTCTTATTGTGTATTTACTAAGTGTATGATGATTACTTGTATTACCGAAATGTGTTACATGATTACATTAAAGTTGTATTCTATCGGTATTAAAGCAAATTTTGAATGTAATGATTTCCCATGGCTATCCTACTTCATCTGACGGCCACCATCCTCAAACCCTCAGGTATGATTTTATTTGGGATATGAAGGAATTATTTCAAAGTCTTAGCATTGAATTTTGCTAAGTTGAATTTCATAAAGTTATGATTTTATGCAAATAATAGAATGCTAATTATTTTGATGTAAAGTTTTCCAAATTTCTTTGGACTTATGTTGGATTGGACTTAGAATAAGATGGCTAAAGTGAGACATACCGCCAGAAAGTCTACAAGTTTATCGCATCACCTAAGACCAAAAGCCTTAGCACTACAAGCCTATGAGAACTTCGATTCCTACTTGCCCATGCCTCAATACACTATGAAATTCCTTCAACTGTGGCGAAATGCAACGAGACATGGGAATAGAATTAGTAACTTTGAAGCTATCGATCACCTTTTGCGTACCTTTATCCCATATGGAGTAAAGACGGGTAATATGATTAAGAACGAAATGTTGAAAGAATAGCCAAACCATATCGATGTCGAGACATATTGCTATATTCTAAATCAGTGTCACGAAGATTATATGAATTGGAAATTTCCACGTAACGAAGAAGACTCAGAAACAGGATCAGAGACTTCCGTCAATCAACCAATGCCCAGTCGGGAAGAAGATTCAGATTAGGCATCATTTACTTATTTTTCCATTATGTTATTCTCCTTCAGACTTTCCTTGAGAGCACTTTCCAGATTCGCAGTTGTAATGTAATTTTGCTCTTGCTACTTTTCGTATTATTATTCCTTTCCAAACCATATCGACATGGAAACATTTTGCTATTAGGAGCAAAAATTTGAATGGTTATGAAAGTATGCTCCTCACCTTGTTGATATAGAAGCTAAAAAGATCAAAATGTTTGAGCAAGGATTGAGCACAGATTTGAGCTTAATTCTCTTGTCCCATATTTTCACTTCTTATAGAAAAATGCTAGTTCAAGCCAAGACAGTTTGGTACCGTAAAGCTAGTTCAGATTAGTCTGTCCCTCAAAATAAGGATTTTATAAGAAAGAGAAAGTGGAGTGGACATGACAAAGGAAAAGCAAAATGGCAAGAAAAGAAGCCGAATACTGGATCCAACAACGTCAAGCCAGGAGCTTCCGCTCTACCATACCCAAAATGTAACAAGACTCATCTAGGAGAGTGTTTGTTTAGGAGAAATGTATGTTACTAGTGTGGAAAACTGGGCCACATGATCATGAATTGTCCAAAACCACCCAAAGGAAGAAACAGAAATGAGATAGAGAGAGATAGGAACAAAAATAAGAATAAGAAAGGACGAGTGTTTGCCCTTACTCAACAAGAAACAGACGAGAATCCCAACGTGATAGCAGGTACCCTTCTGTAGTCACATTTTCCTGCTTACGTGCTTTTTGATTCTGGAGCAACGCATTCTTTCATCTCTGCATCTTTTATCACTAAGGTTAGACTTGCATGTGATAAATCGGCTAGTACACTAGAGGTTAGCATCCCTTCAGGGGAGTCACTTTTTATGAATCAACTAGCTAAGTCAGTTAAGATAGAAATTAGAGGGAAAGTACTAGAAGTAGATTTGTACATCCTAGAAATGAGAGACTTTGACGTGATCCTAGGCATGGATTGGTTAGGAGGCAACCACGCGTCGATCCAATGCCACGAAAAGGAAGTAGTACTTCAGAAACCAGGAGAAGATAAGTTTTGTTTCTCAGGAATGAAAAGGTCAAGTAAAGGAAAATCTTTTAGTACTTCAGGTAAATCTCAACCAGAGGTAACTATTGATGACGTAGAGGTAGTACGGGAATTTCTCGATGTGTTTCCTGAAGATCTACCAGGGATTCCGTCGGACAGGCAATTAGATTTCACGATTAACTTAGTTCCTGGAGCGGCACCGATGTCTAAAGCACCTTATAGAATGGTACCAAAGGAATTACAAGAACTAAAGTCTCAACTTCAAGAATTGTTGGATATAGGCTTTATCCGACCAAGTGTGTCACCATGGGGTGCACCAGTTCTTTTTGTGAAGAAGAATGATGGATCGATGAGAATGTGCATTGACTATCGAGAATTAAATCAGTTGACGATAAAGAATAAGTACCATCTTCCAAGGATTGAAGATTTGTTTGATCAACTGAGAGGATCAAAGGTTTTCTCTAAGATTGGCTTGAGATCCGGGTACCATCAATTGAAGATTAAGGCCAGTCACATACCAAAAACAGCTTTTCGAACTCGTTATGGACATTACGAGTTTGTGGTGATGCCTTTTGGCCTAACCAATGCACCAGCAGTGTTCATGGACCTAATGAACAGAGTGTTTCATGAATTCTTGGACAAGTTCATCATAGTCTTCATCGATGACATCTTGGTATACCTTGAGAATCGGGAACAACATGAAGAACACCTCAGAATAGTGTTGGAAATATTAAGAAAGGAGAACTTGTATGCCAAATTCAAGAAGTGAGAATTTTGGCTAGATCGAGTAGATTTTCTTGGGCACGTAGTTACCGCCCAAGGGATTGAAGTCGACCCAGACAAAGTAGAAGCAGTAACAAATTGGAACGGACCAACCAATGCTGGGGAAGTACGCAGTTTCTTAGGGTTAGCCAGTTATTACCGAAGATTTATAGAATGTTTCTCTAAAATTGCTAGATTGTTAACTCAGTTAACTAAGAAATGAGTAAAGTTTCAGTGGGATGACAAGTGTGAACAAAGTTTTCAAGAACTTAAGCAACGTTTAGTCACATCTCCAGTACTGACAGTACCAGAAGGATCAGAAGGATTTGTCATTTACAGTGATGCATCCAAACTAGGTTTGGGATGTGTACTTATGCAACATGGGAGAGTTATCGTCTATGCTTCGAGACAACTAAAGCCGTATGAAAAAAATTATCCAACGCACGACCTAGAATTGGCAGCAGTAGTTCATGCCTTAAAGATATGGCGTCACTATCTGTATGGTAGCAAGTGTGATATTTATACGGACCATAAGAGTCTTAAGTATTTCTTCACCCAGAAGGAGTTGAATATGAGACAACGAAGATGGTTGGAGTTAGTGAAGGACTATGACTGTGAAAACCATTATCACCCAGGTAAAGCCAACGTCGTGGCTGATGCCTTAAGCAGAAAGACAGTTGGACAGTTGACGTCGATGATCACAGTACAGGAACAACTAGTAAGGGACTTCGAGAGACTACAACTGGAAGTTTTAGCACCATCGAGTAAAGATACTACAAAAATAATGTCCTTGATGATTCGACCGACTCTCAGAGATCGAATTCGAGAAGCACAAGATAAGGACCCTTTTCTAGAAAAGATCAAGGCCGAAGTTGGTAAAGATAAATGCAAGGATTTTTGTTTGAATACAGACAGTGCACTCATGTTCAAAGGAAGATTATATGTACCCAAGGATGAGAAATTGAGAAAAGAAATTTTGGAGGAAGCTCACTCAACCTCTTATACAGCACATCCTGGAGGAACGAAGATGTACCATGACCTCCGAGACACCTTTTGGTGGAGAAACATGAAAAAAGCTATAGGGTTGTTTGTGGAAAAATGTTTAGTCTGTCAACAAGTCAAAGCAGAACATCAAAGGCTATAGGGTCGTTGAATCCGTTAGAAATACTAGAATGGAAGTGGGAACATATAAACATGGATTTCGTAGTAGGTTTTCCAAACTCGGCAAGAGGTCACAATGACATTGGGGTAATAGTGGACCAATTGACCAAGTCGGCCCATTTCTTACCATTAAAGATGACTTTCAACATGGATCAATTGGCGCAACTATACCTTAGAGAGGTTGTCAGGTTGCACGGAACACCCTTATCAATAGTGTCAGATAGAGGTCCAATGTTTACATCAAAATTTTGGAAGAGTTTTTAGATAGCCTTAGGCACCAAGCTTAATTTTAGTACTGCATATCATCCTCAGACAAATGGACAGTCCGAACGAACTATTCAAATTTTAGAAGACATGCTTCAGGCATGTGTTTTGGACTTAGGCGGCAACTGGGAGTCCCACCTGCCGTTAGTGGAGTTTGCTTACAACAACAGTTTTCAAGCTACGATAGGGATGGCTCCTCACAAAGCACTGTATGGCCAAAAATGTAGATCTCCAGTACATTGGGATGAAGTTGGAGAAAAGAGGGTGTTAGGCCTTGAAATCGTTGAACGAACAGTTCAGGCCATCGATACAATAAGAGCTAGAATAAAATCTGCCCAGGACCGACAGAAAAGCTATGCAGATAAAAGAATGAAAGTTTTAGAATTCGAAGTTGGCGAAAAGGTTTTCCTTAAGGTTGCGCCAATGAAAGGCGTTATCCGTTTCGGTAAGAAAGGAAAGTTAAGACCTAGGTTCATCGGACCTTTTGAAATATTTGAGAGAATTGGTAACGTCGCTTATCGTCTAGCTTTGCCTCCAGAACTCTCAACGGTGCATAATGTCTTCCACGTGTCTATGATTCGAAAATATGTTCATGACCCCGGACACGTGGTAGACTATCAGTCTTTGGAAATGCAAAATGATCTAACCTATGAAGAGACTCCAATCTATATTTCAGACAGAAAGGTTCATGTTTTGAGAATCGAGAAATGCCGTTAGTCAAGGTTCAATGGCAAAATCATGGAGTGGACGAAGCCACTTGGGAGAAAGAAGAAGAGATCAAAGCCAAGTACCCCTCGCTGTTTCCATCATAAGGTAAATTTCAAGGACGAAATTTTTATAAGGAGTAGAGGATGTAATGCCCCAAAAATTTAGAATTTTTTTTATTTCAGGCTAAGTAAATATCTTAGCAAATAGTTATGGCCACATGTCCGTCCAAAGTCTAAACGGGGTCCAATAACAATAATCGACCCGAGTCCACTAAAGAAAATATCTAACGATTTTTTAGATTTATTTATTAGTTAATTAAATTAATTAATTATAATTATTTTTATATAAATGGGAAGATTTGTAAGATATTTAAAACTATGGTATTTTTACCATATAAAAAACTTACCATTTTCCAATTTGGTAAGTGCTTACAAGAGAATGGAATAAACTCCAAAACCCCAAAATTCATTCCCTCCCCTCTCAAAAATTCGGCCCCCTCCCCTCTTTCTCTTCCTTTTCACTTACACACTTAAGCCATTTTTACAAAGAAAGAAAAGAGAAGAAAAGAGAAGAAGAAAGAAAAGAGAAGAAGAAGGAAGAAAAGAAGAGATATTTTCAAAGGTTTTTCATTCTTATTCAAGAAATAAGGTAGGAATATTTTATGCAAGTTGATTTAAATCCCTTTATGTATTGTAATCATGTGTATGCTATGTTATATGATTTAATGTTTATGGCCATCTCGATATGAATGTAGTTTGTTCTTTTGGAATGAACAATAATGAATATTTATCCTACTTTGGATGAAATTGAAGAATGTTTATGGTTTTAAATCCTTTGGGATTAAACCTAAGAAAGGATGTTTGGTTTTAAATCCTTCGGGATTAAACCTATGAAAGAATTTAGGGTTTCGACCCTTCGACCTCACCGGAATATGAATGTTAGCATGGTATACTTACATTTAATTGCGATACATATATTGGGATTTGCATATATTTATAAATGATGATATTCCTATTGAGTTTTCCCCAAACTCACCCTTTCTCCCATTCTTAGATTGATTGTAGGGTTGGATGAAGGCTTGATGATGAAGGGATTGAGCCATGGGTAAAAGAAAAGAGATTTTGGGCAAGAAGACGAATAAATGTCAATTTGTTATGATGTTATGATTTCTGAATTTTACATGTTAAATGATGTTTTTGATAAGATTGTTAATTTTTAATGTGGCATGAACTTGTTGGAAACTCTATGAAATGATATTTTAAACTTGATGAATGCTAGAGCATGTTTAAAAGGGTTTAATGTTGACCGAGATGCAACTGTCCAGAAATTCTAGCTTGCAAGTCCAGTTTCAAACGGACGTCCTGAATGGTAGACTTTAGGTTTTGGGAAGAAATTTTGTGGAATTATTTACCCATCAATTTCAGTCCTTTGAAACTTGGAATCACCTCGTTCGGATGTCTGTAGAGCAAGATATGCAAGTTTTGGTGACGATGGACAGTTCTATTCGGGAATCTGCCTTCCTTGTTTTAGAAGTTGATTTGGAGACTTTAGATATTTTATTAAATTCTGAATTTTGGATATGATTTTATATGTTATGTTTTGTTTTATCCCTAAAAATATTATAATTTTTCAAGAGCTTTTGATAGGGAAAATTTGGGATTTAAAATGAGTCTGAAAGCTGTCTAGCTTATGTTTCTTGTATACTTTGATTCCCTTTTGATAACCTTAACTATTTCCTAAAATTGTGAAATTTTAGTATGTGTTTGATGGATGAGTTATGATTATTTGGTTAAAACTTCATAAGCTTTTATGACCTTTGGATTGCTCATTTGAGTGTATAAGAAATAAAGGGCATTAATCTTATGTTACAATTAGGTACACTAGAGGTTTAGACTTTCAATGAAATCCTCTAAGGGTTGATAAACCTCCATTTTAGAGCCCATGTAGTTGATAAGTTCACATTGGTAAACTATTTGAATAATGTCTAGAATTCCGCAAAATTTTAGTTTCCTTTCGAGCTCTAAAATGGTAACAAGATGAGAGACGAACCGATGCCTCGTAGAGGAGGTTTTGGGGCGTCACAAATATGGTTATTCCAAATGTATTTCATGACCTAAATCTAGAAATTATATAGCTTTAAAAAGTGTTATGGTGATGAATACGTAATAAAATTCCATTAAAATTATGTTTGGGACATCCAATTGGTGACCAAAATAGTTCCACAATGAACAATGTATATGGTTTATGAAAATGTAGTTTTGTCACCCCAAATTGGACAAATGGCTTCGTAGGCGTGATATGTTGTAGAAAAATTTCACAAATTAGAAACACACCTGAGATTTACCAAAGGTTCAACAATAAACAAAGTATACGGTTGTACAAAAAATTAATTTTGTGACTGCAAACTAGTACATACAGCTTTGTAGGTGTGACATAATGCCGAAAATGATTGAAAATCGACATTTGAACAATCAATGGTAGATTTTACACTTGTGTTGTTAAATTTGACAAACGCTACAATATGGTTTTTCCAAATTTATTTTCGTAACCCAAATCAAGAATACACACCTTCACAAAATTGTTGTAGAGATGATGAATACGTTACGAAATTCTATTATACGTTTATGACCTACAGTGGTGGGTAATACACTCGAATAATGTCACATTTTGACAAACCGTTTTTAATAATGAAGAAAGTATATGCTTGTTGAAAATGTATTTCGCCGACTCCAAACTTGTATATATGGCTTCGTAGGTGTGATATGATATCGAAATAGTTTGAAAATCTAATTAAAAATATGTTAAATTTTGTCAAAAACAGTGGTGATTCGATATTGAACGGTCTGTATGGTTGTTAAAATATATTTTCGTGACCAAATCAAGTAAATATAGCTTCACAAATGTATTATGGCAATGAATACATAAAAAATCCAATTAATTTAAGTTTAGGCTTAGGATAGAATGATGTAAAATTTGGACAAAAATAGTTGTTCGAAACGTATTTATGTGACTAGAATCTAAAACATATGGCTTCTTTTGTGTGATTTGATGTCGAAAAACTTTGAAAATCTAGTTAAAAATACGTTTAGGATATTCATCGGTCGATTCTACACTTACGTATTGTTAAATTTTGACAAAAATTGTGGAGTTTCGGCATTGAACGGCCAATATGGTCATTCCAAATTTATTTTCGAGATCCAAATCAAGTAAATATAGGTTCGTAAAAGTGTTAAGGTGATGAATATGTAATGAAGTCCCGTGAAAATTATAATGAGGACATCCAATTGTTAGTTATTCTTTTGAATGTTGTCAATTCGAAAATGCACAACGTATATAGTTTTTTAAAATTTATTTTTCCGACTACAAACAAAAACTATGACTTCTTAGGTGTGATACGATGTCTAATAATTTTAAAAGTCGAATTAAAAAATACATTTTGAATATTCAACGATGGATTTTTAACACTTGAGTGTTGTTAAATTTTGACAAAACTGTGGAGATTTGACATAGAACGGCCAATACGGTTGTTCCAAATGTATTTTTGTGTACCAAATCAAGTAAATATAGCTTCATAGATGTTTTATGGTTATAAACACATAGAGAAATCCCACAAAATTAAGTTTAGGACATTCAATGGTTGGCTATACTTTTGAATGATGTCAAATTTCAATCAAAATATTTTGGCAATGAAAAACATATATGGTTGTTCAAAATGTATTTCTGTGAAATTTTGAAAAACCAGTGGATATTCGACATGGAACGGCCAATGTGGTTGTTCTATACGTATTTCGAGAACCAAATCAAGTAAATATAGCTTCACAAAAGTTTTATGGTGATGAATACGTAGTGCAATTCCATTAAATTAAGTTTATGATATCCAATGGTGCGTTATACTTTTGAATGGTTTCAAATTTCGACCAAAATAGTTCAACAATGAAAAACAAACATGGTTGTTCAAAACGCAATTTTTTGATGAAGGTGATATCAAAGTTCGATAAAAATGGTGGAGATTTGACATTCAATGGCCAATATGGTTATTCCAAATGTATTTCGTGACCCAAATCTAGAAATTATATAGCTTAAAAAAGTGTTATGGTGACGAATACGTAATGAAATCCCAATAAAATTATGTTTAAGACATCCAAATGGTGACCAAAATAGTTCTACAACGAACAATGTATATGGTTTATGAAAATGTAGTTTTGTCACTCCAAATTGGACAAATGACTTCGTAGGTGTGATATGATGTAGAAAAATTTCGAAAATGAATTAGAAACACACTTGACATTTACCAAAGGTAAACAATAAACAAAGTATACGGTTGTACAAAAAATTAATTTTGTCACTGCAAACTAGTACATACGGCTTTGTAGGTGTGACATGATGCTGAAAATGTTTGAAAATCGACATTTCGAACAATTAACAATAGATTTTTCACTTGTGTTGTTAAATTTTGACAAAATCTATAATATGGTCCTTCCAAATTTATTTTCGTGACCCAAATCAAGTATACACAGCTTCACAAAATTGTTGTAGAGATGAATACGTTATGAAATCCCATTATACGTTTATGACCTACAGTGGTGGGTAATACACTCGAATAATGTCAAATTTTACAATTTTTTTTAATAATGAACAAAGTATATGGTTGTTGAAAATGTATTTTGGCGAATCCAAATTTGTACATATGGCTTCGTAGGTGTGATATGTTATCGAAATAGTTTAAAAATCAAATTAATAATATATTGTTAAATTTAGTCAAAAACAGCGGTGATTCGATATTGAATGGTCTCTGTGGTTATTAATATATATTTTCGTGACAAAATCAAGTAAATATAGCTTCAGTAATGTATTATGGCAATGAATACACAACGAAATCTAATTAATTTGAGTTTAGGCTTAGGATAGAATGATGTAAAATTTGGACAAAAATTAGTTGTTCGAAACGTATTTATGTGACTAGAATCTAAAACATATGGCTTCTTTTGTGTGATGTGATGTCGAAGAACTTTGAAAATCTAGTTAAAAATATGTTTAGGATATTCAACGGTCGATTCTACACTTAAGTATTGTTAAATTTTGACAAAAATGGTGGAGATTCGACATTGAACGGCCAATATGGTTATTCCAAATTTATTTTCGAGATCCAAATCAAGTAAATATATCTTCGTAAAAGTGTTAAGGTGATGAATATGTAATGAAGTCCCGTGAAAATTATAATGAGGACATCCAATTGTGAGTTATTCTTTTGAATGTTGTCAATTCGACAATGCACAACAACGTATGTAGTTTTTTAAAATTTATTTTTTCGACTACAAACTAATACTATGGCTTCTTAGGTGTGATACGATGTCTAATAATTTTAAAAGTCAAATTAAAAAATACATTTGAATATTCAACGATGGATTTTTAACATTTGAGTGTTGTTAAATTTTGACAAGAACTGTGGAGATTCGATATAGAACGACCAATACGGTTGTTCCAAATGTATTTTTGTGAACCAAATCAAGTAAATATAGCTTCATAGATGTCTTATGGTTATAAATACATAGAGAAATTCCACAAAAATTAAGTTTAGGACATTCAATGGTGGGCTATACTTTTGAATGATGTCAAATTTCAATCAAAATATTTCGGCAATGAAAAACTTATATGGTTGTTCAAAATGTATTTCTGTGAAATTTTTAAAAACCAGTGGATATTCGACATGGAACGGCCAATGTGGTTGTTCTATACGTATTTTCGGGAGCCAAATCAAGTAAATATAGCTTCACAAAAGTTTTATGTTGATGAATACACAGTGCAATTCCATTAAATTAAGTTTATGATATCCAATGGTGCGTTATACATTTGAATGGTTTCAAATTTCGACCAAAATGGTTCAACAATGAAAAACATACATGGTTGTTCAAAACGCATTTTTTTTATGAATGTGATATCAAAGTTCGACAAAAATGGTGGAGATTTGACATTCAATGGCCAATATGGTTATTCCAAATGTATTTCGTGACCCAAATCTAGAAATTATATAGCTTAAAAAAGTGTTATGGTGATGAATACTTAATGAAATTCTATTAAAATTATGTTTAGGACATCCAATTGTTGGTTATATTCTAGAATTGTGACAAAAATAGTTCCACAATGAACAATGTATATGGTTTATGAAAATGTAGTTTTGTCTCTCCAAATCAGACAAATGGCTTCGTAGGTGTGATATGATGTAGAAAAATTTTGAAAATGATTTAGAAACACGCCTGACATTTAACAAAGGTTCAACAATAAACAAAGTATACGGTTGTACAAAAAGTAATTTTGCGACTCCAAACTAGTACATACGGCTCTGTAGGTGTGACATGATGCCGAAAGTGTTTGATAATCGACATTTAGAACAATCAATGGTAGATTTTACACTTATGTTGTTAAATTTTGACAAAATCTATAATATGGTTCTTCCAAATTTATTTTCGTGACCCAAATCAAGTATACTCAGCTTCACAAAATTGTTGTAAAGATGAATACGTTATGAAATCCCATTATACGTTTATTACCTACAGTGGTGGGTAATATACTCGAATGATGTCAAATTTTGACAATTTTTTTTTTAATAATGAAGAAAGTATATGGTATTTTCGTGACCAAATCAAGTAAATATAGCTTCAGAAATGTATTATGGCAATGAATAAATAATAAAATCCAATTAATTTAAGTTTAGGCTTAGGATAGAGTGATGTAAAATTTGGACAAAAATAGTTGTTTGAAACGTATTTATGTGACTAGAATATAAAACATATGGCTTCTTTTGTGTGATGTGATGTCGAAGCACTTTAAAAATCTAGTTATAAGTACGTTTAGGATATTGAACGGTCGATTCTACACTTAAGTATTGTTAAATTTTGACAAAAATGGTGGAGTTCGACATTGAACAGCCAATATGGTCGTTCCAAATTTATTTTTGAGATCTAAATCAAGTAAATATAGTTTCGCGAAAGTGTTAAGGTGATGAATATGTAATCGAGTCCTGTGAAAATTATGATGAGGACATCCAATTGTGAATTATTCTTTTGAATGTTGACAATTCGATAATGCACAACTTATGTAGTTTTTCAAAATTTATTTTTCCGACTACAAACTTATACTATAGCTTCTTAGGTGTGATACGACATCTAATAATTTTAAAATTCGAATTAAAAATACATTTCGAGCATTCAACGATGGATTTTTAACACTAGTATTATTAAATTTTGACAAAAACTGTAGAGATTCGACATAGAACGGCCAATACGGTTGTTCCAAATATTTTTTCGCGACCCAAATCAAGTAAATATAGCTTCATAGATGTGTTATTGTTGTAAATACGTAGTGAAATCCCACAAAAATTAAGTTTAGGCCATTCAATGGTGGGCTATACTTTTGAATGATGTCAAATTTCAATCAAACTATTTCGGCAATGAAAAATATATATGGTTGTTCAAAACGTATTTCTGTGACTCAAAACAAGTACATATGGGTGACATGATTTCGAAAAAGTTTAAAAAGCAAAGTAAAAATATGTTTCGAACATTCAATTGTGGATTTTACAATTGAGTGTTGTTAAATTTTGACAAAATAGTGGATATTAGACATGGAACCGCCAATGTGGTGGTTCTGTACGTATTTTCAGGAACCAAATCAAGTAAATGTAGCTTCACAAAAGTTTTATGGTGATAAATACGTAGTGCAATTCTATTAAATTAAGTTTATGATATCCAATGGTGCGTTATACTTTTGAATGGTTTCAAATTTCGACCAAAATGGTTCAACAATGAAAAACGTACATGGTTGTTCAAAACGTATTTTTTTTTATGAAGGTGATATCAAAGTTCGACAAAAATGGTGGAGCTTTGACATTCAATGGCCAATATGGTTATTCCAAATGTATTTCGTGACCTAAATCTAGAAATTATATAGCTTTAAAAAGTGTTATGGTGATGAATACGTAATGAAATCTCATTAAAATTATGTTTAGGACATCCAAATGGTGACCAAAATAGTTCCACAACGAACAATGTATATGGTTTATGAAAATGTAGTTTTGTCACTCCAAATTGGACAAATGGCTTCGTATGTAGAAAAATTTCAAAAATGAATTAGAAACATGCCTGACATTTACCAAAGGTTCAACAATAAACAAAGTATACGGTTGTGCAAAAAGTAATTTTGTGACTCCAAACTAGTACATACGGCTTTATAGGTGTGCCATGATGCCGAAAATGTTTGAAAATTGACATGA